>CM035849.1:199486501-200905246 GCA_020510985.1 Pholidichthys leucotaenia | reverse complement strand
ATGACGAGGAGATGCGGCTCTTGGAATGGCAACATGACCAGCGGCAAGAACACCAACAGGAGTACATGCAGCATTTGCGACAGGTGGCTGCAGATGTGCGGGCAGATGCACGTGAAGCCCTGGAGCAGGACGCTGTGTTACGAAGGGAAGAGCTTGCAGAGATGTCATCATTCAACAGAGATTTCCTGACCCTATTTGGAAGGCTTGTGGACGCATTTAGCAGTCGCGTGTCTAACCATGTCTCCCCATGCCCAGTCTGTTTTTTTGTTTATAAATTTTGCTTCTGGAATAAAATTGTATTGTTTGCATCAAAAGTCTGGTTTATCTGTTATGACACCGTATGAGAAAAGCCAATAATTACATACACATTCCATTCTCTGTTCACTCCACATGCTGCTGAGGAGAGCATTCTTCCATCGCGCACCAGGGTGAGGTACTCTAATGACAAGCCCTGGTTCACAGCTAAGCTCAGACAGATCAGGAAGGAGAAGGGAGCAGCGTTGAAAAGTGGAGACAGGGGCTGCTACAGGGAGGTTAAATATCGGTTTAACAGAGAGCTGAGGAGAGCTAAATCTGTGTATTCTGAGAGACTCCAGCAGCAGTTCACTGCTAATGACTCGGCTTCTGTGTGGAGAGGACTGAGGCAAATCACCAACTATCGGCCTCAGGCTCCTAAAGGTCAGGATGACAAAGCCCTTTGTCAAAGACTGTCCCAACACTATGCCCGTTTTGACACCTCGTCATCTGTGTCCATCTCCCCCCCTCTCTCCAGCTCCACAGCCTCCACGATCCCTACTTCATCAAAGGCGCTCCCCCCCGCCCTTGTCATCAGTGAGCAGGACGTGCTCAAACAGTTCTCCAGACTGAATCCGTGCAAGGCCCCCGGTCCGGACGGCGTGTCTCCCTCCACCCTGAGACACTGTGCGAAAGAGCTGGCTCCTGTCTTCACAGACATTTTTAACACCTCCCTTAAGCTGTGCCACGTGCCGTCCTGCCTCAAATCCTCCACCATCATCCCTGTCCCCAAGAAGCCACGGATCACTGGACTTAATGACTACAGACCTGTAGCGCTCACCTCTGTAGTCATGAAGTCCTTTGAGCGCCTGGTCCTGCCCCACCTCAAGTCCATCACCACCCCTCTCCTGGACCCGCTGCAGTTTGCCTACCGAGCCAACAGGTCTGTAGACAACGCAGTCAACCTGGCCCTCCACTTCCATCCTGCAGCACCTGGACTCCCCGGGAACCTACGCCAGGATCCTGTTTGTGGACTTCAGCTCCGCATTCAACACCATCCGCCCCGCTCTGCTCCGGGACAAGCTGTCCCTGCTCAACGTGCCTGACTCCCTCTGCAGGTGGATCACCGACTTCCTGACGGACCGGAGGCAGCATGTGCGGCTGGGAAAGACTGTCTCAGACTCTGCTAGCATCAGCACCGGATCACCCCAGGGCTGTGTACTTTCCCCCCCTACTCTTCTCCCTTTATACCAACTCCTGCACCTCCAGCCACCAGTCTGTCAAGTTGATCAAGGTTGCGGACGACACCACCCTCATCGGGCTCATCTCCAATGGCGACGAGTCCGCCTACAGGAGAGAGGTGGCCCAGCTGGCGTCCTGGTGCAACAACAACAACCTGCAGCTGAACGCTCTGAAGACAGTGGAGATGATTGTGGACTTCAGGAAAGTCACAACCTCTCTGCCCCCCCTCACTCTCACAGGCTCTCCCATCACCACTGCTGATTCCTTCCGCTTCCTAGGCACCACCATCACCAGGGACCTCAAGTGGGAGCCGACCATCAGCTCCCTCATCAAAAAGGCCCAGCAGAGGATGTTCTTCCTGCGGCAGCTGAGGAAGCTCAAGCTACCCACCAAGATGTTAGTGCAGTTCTACACAGCCATCATCGAGTCCATCCTCACCACCTCCATAACCGTGTGGCACGCAGGAGCCACTGCCAGGGACAGACTAAGGCTGCAGCGCGTTCGTGCGCACTGGCTGAGAAGGTGATCGGCTGCAAGCTCCCATCTCCAGGATCTGTACATCTCCAGGACCCGGAGGCGTGTTGGCCGGATCATAGCCGATCCCTCACACCCTGGTCACGTACTGTTTGCCCCCCCTCCCCTCAGGTAGAAGACTTCGGTCCATCCAGACTAAAACCTCCCGTCACATGAACAGCTTCTTCCCCTCTGCCATCAGACTGCTGAACACTAAGTGACTTATTGACTCTCGTGCACTATGTACAGCAGCTCAACCAGACTCATGTCAATCATCACTGTTTTCTTCCTGCATTACCGACTGCACTATATGGTTCTCCACATTATCTGCTGCTCGCTAATATATTTTAACTGCTGACCAGTATTACTCACTCTTATTCTACACTTTATTGCATGTATAGTTTATTTCTTTTATTTTATCATGTTTAATGTTGCAGCATTGCACAGAGACAAATTCCTAGTTTGTGTACTACATGAACAATGGCAATAAATCTGATTCTGATTCTGATTCTGCTGTTCATCAGGTCAGGTGTATAGCCTTCTAATGGTAATTTAATTTTTAACAACACAACGAAACGTAATGTCTTGGTAGTTTTTTTTTTAATTTTAAACAAATTTGCAATGCTGAATCCATTTCTCTCGAACGGGTACATTTTTTATGTTATAAGCAGTTGTACAGGTGTACTTTAACTTGTACAGTAGACACTGATAAAGGTAAGTACATGTAAATTGAATGTTGCATCACCAGTCAAAATTTAATAAATTAAGAAGGAATCTAGCAAAAATTTGGCACTAATAACAGTAGACAAATCCGACAAGGATACACAACTGTGTTTTTGTTGCACACAACTGTTGTTACCAACAAGTGCAAAATTTATATTCCCATTTCCCAAAAATTAAAAATCAATTTGTAAGTAAAAGTGGGAGACCTTTACATGGGAATATGACATGTATCAGCACATGATTTATAGTTCAATTTGCATTTCCACCTAAGCAAAAGTGGCTTGTCGAGCTGGATTTTTGTGAAGATGGCCTGTGCGGTGTTTCTGCATGTAATTACATACCTGTCAAGTGATACGGTTTCGCCGTATTTTAATACGGGGAAAATGCAATTTTAGCAAATACGGGCGTATTGCCATTTCTGTATGCCAAAAAGAAAAATATACGGGAAAAAAAATTATTGAGAGTGTGGAGGAACACGTCGTGTGTGTGACCCCCACAGCGTACGGGGCTGGCAGAGCGCTCAGCGTGAGCAATTATCACAACAGTGAGAAGTGTGGCCTGATCATTATGCTGATGGCCTCGCACATTCTGTTGTCCTGCGGCTCCTGCAAATTAGCTAATAGCTATACACTCTTTGTGCAACACATCAGATTGATTGTCATTGATTAATTGTCTATGTTTATTGCACTGTCCCTGTCAAATAAACAAATAATCTAATCTACACAGGGCCACAAAAACTGTGTAGCCAAATCGAAAACGTATCGATCGATGAATGAACATTTTCAGCCAGTGAGAGAACCGAGGCCTTCCAAATCCAATGCATCACTAGAAGAAGTGATGGTTTGTCATTTTGTGGCAGAGCACAATCTACCCCCATTGGTGGCAGATCACTTCCGATCTGCCACCTGATCTGATCTGCCACTTCAGAAATGCTAGAGTCAGCAAAGGCTGATGGTGGTGCAGTGGTTTAGCACTGTGGCAGCACAGTTTTACCCTCGGCCGGGGGATCGCGGGGATCATGAGATCGTGGGTTCGATCCCAGTCCCCCGACCCAACAGTGAGCTGTGTGGGAGTTTGCATGTTCTCCCCGTGTTGCGCGGGTTTACTCCGGGATTTCTCCGGTTTCCTCCCGCACACCAAAAACATGTAGGTTTAGGGCCGCTCGCGCACGCAGCGACCAGCAGCCGGTGGCTTGTCACACAGACTGCAAAACCAAGTCTACCTACGGGTACAAATAAGTAACAAAAAAAAAAAAAAGGCTGCTACGTGGAACTATAACAAGCAGCATCAGTGAACATTTCTCTGTTTCAAGTTCATCCAATTGGCATTAGTGTAACAAAGCTGACAATTAAAAACTCTTTAATTCCAAGTGTATATACAGTATCTAGCTGTCAATTAAGAACTATATATCAGAATAATTCTTATTGTGTACTTTCAAATTAAGCAATATACCTTGTGCTAATGTAAATTTGAAATTTTTATTTATTTATTTTTATTTATTTATTATTAATATCATTTATTTTTTTATTTATTCATTTTTTATTTATTTATTTTTTTTTTGTGCTACTTGGCTTATTATTTTCAACATTAACCAAAAGTTATGGCTCAAGATTGTGTCCATATAAGTGTACATTTGAATAAACATGTTTGAATAGTTCAAGTTGCAGTTGCTGTTTGTTTAGTTTTTTTTTGATTTGTTTTGTTTTGCTTCAGTTTTCTTTCATCTGCCGATAATACAGTTTTTAAGTACTCAGTACAGGTGTGAAAGCTCCCCAATAAGGGAGGCATGAGGTATGCCTTGACAGGTATGTAATTAACCGTACCTTAACAGATAAGCGTTATGAACAACAGAGGACAGGTAGATGGAACATGCCAACATTTTATTTACAAAAAACATTTTTGATATATGTCATGCACATAAATGTGACGAAATTACATTTCTACCTCTTGCTAGACAAGTACTGCATACACAGCATCTCGTATATACGGCACCCTGCTCCTCTGCTCCCCTGTGCCGCTGCCACACTGGTTCATCTACTGCATCATCCAATGTAGTGTCCATACGTCTCTCCGTGACTCTCACACAGATTGTGCAGAGCACAACAAGTCAGCACCAATAGATCTTCACCAGTTTCATGTCACAGTCATTCCTCTCCTCCTTCCCTCCTTCCTTCTCTCCTAGTCATCAGCCATTTTCTTTGTTGTGGAGGATTTGGTCACGTGTATCACGTCACTGAGAGTGTGGCGCCGCCTCGGCGCCACCTCGCTGTTCAGGAAATCCCACCCACCGCAGGTGTGGCCAGCAGTAATGTTGAAAGCAACCGAGGCAGAACCGAATCGAAGTGAGTCGAGTCGGGTTTTCTAATCGGGGCTAGTGGAAAAGCGCCATAATTTGTTTACTGGTGTCCTTTGACAGCTCTTTGGTCTTGGCCATAGTGGAGTTTGGAGTCTGACTGTTTGAGGTTGTGGACAGGTGTCTTTTGTACTGATAACAAGTTCAAACAGGTGCCATTAATACAGGTAACGAGTGGAGGACAGAGGAGCCTCTTAAAGAAGTTGTTACAGGTCTGTGAGAGCCAGAAATCTTGCTTGTTTGAAGGTGACCAAATACTTATTTTCCACCATAATTTGCAAATAAATTCTTTAAAAATCAGACAATGTGATTTTCTGGATTTTTTTTTTCTCATTTTCTTTCTCATAGTTGAGGTATACCTATGATGAAAATTGGAGACCTCTCTCATCTTTTAAGTGGGAGAACTTGCACAATTGGTGGCTGACTAAATACTTTTTTGCCCCACTGTACATTCAGCAGGGTGATATCTTCTCCCTCTAGCCGACCAAGTACAGTGGTACCTCTACTTACGAACGTCTCTACATACGGAATTTTCAGGTTACGAGACGCCTCAACGGGAAAATATTGCCTCTAGTTACGAACGAAATTTCAGGATACGAAAGGCAAAAAAGTACGCGCTCCTCGCAGCTTCCGTAGTTTACCGAACGTAAACATACCTGTAGCTGCTCTGCCATTGGCTATCGCCTAGCATCTTCCTGGTATCCCATTGGCCACGAAGTTGGGGTTTTTTTCCAAAACTTTATGCGTTTGGTTGATCTCGCCAAAGAATATGGCCGTAATACATCAACGATCAGCACGGTATTAAAACAAAACGAAGCACTTACAAGCCGACAAAAGCAAACATCCTTGGATCAGAACATGAACCAAAGAAGGCAAAAGGTGACGACGTCGACGACGATAGCAGTTAAAGGGTAAATGAACATAATTTTTATTATTCTTTCTCTTTTATTATTCTCTTTTATTATTCTTTCTCTCATTTTAAACTCTCATTTTATGTTTATTGTGCAGTAATCTAATTGTAACATGTATTTGTTACATGTTTTGATGCGTTTTTACGATTTATAAAAAATTTATGCCCGAATTTTGGGGGCTTGGAACGGATTACGGCATTTACATGTAAAACGCGCCTCTACTTACGAATTTTTCACGTTACAAGAATTCTTCCGGAACGAATTAAATTCGTAAGTAGAGGTACCACTGTACCATGCTAAATCTCCCTTCTTTATCTTTGTGTTCTGAATTTTTTTCAAATATAATTTTGGTTGAGATCAATGTCGCTACCCCCCTCCTCCTCCCTGACTTATATGAAGATGAAGAGATCAGTTTAAACCCTTGCCTATTAAGTTTAGTGTGCTCCAAGTCTGTTAGGTGGGTCTCCTGTAAAAATATTATTCCTCCTTTGTCTTTTTTCATTTTGCCTAGAATCTTGGATCTTTTAACTGAATTCAGGATCCCTTTTACATTATATGAGATTATTTTGGTTGCATCCTGTTTCTCCATTGTATTGTCTTATTTAGTATAACAGTATAGTGGCCCTCTTTTATGCTACTCAGAAACTGAAAGAACATTAAGAACATAAAAAACATTAAAAACATAGTATATAAAACTTTAAAACAAAAAACTGTCAAAAGATCTTCCTGAACTGAGTTCTTTTTAGCGACCTTAGAAGAGTCTTGATGGTGTGTTGGCTCTGAGGGAAATTCCTCAAATTTTGTTACGTGTCGAGGGCCCTCTCTTACCCCTGTAAGTTGTCCCATGTTTTTAACGTGATTTTCAGATCCCAATCCGAACTTGTAATGATTTTTTTTTTTTTTATGCCTATACCCTATGAAATTGTGCGCAACCTCCCACCACCATCACAGCAAATAATCACGTTAATACAGTATTTGTTAGTGTGGAAAGTTCATGTGGTTCATTGTCACATTTCTATTTTAACAAGTTTTTTTTAAAGACTTATTTGTTTCTAATATTATGACTGTTCCATGAAATGTTTTACCACTTCATATTTGCTGATTCTGCATCTCCTTTAATGTTTGTTACCTTGTAGGAGGAGGGTTGGATGCGCAGATTGACTAAAAATATCATTATTCCCTCCTGAAAACATCCAGTTTTTCCTTATAGCCCTGGCGCTGGGTTTCCCGCTGCCGGCCCGTGGATTTTGAGGGTCTCTGTGTGCACCACGTTTCCTTGATTCTTTCAATCGGGTCTGCTGCGGGTTTATACACCGTTACCGGGAGCCCTCTTCTCACCATATCCCTGGTTGCTTCTTCTGCCGAGTTGTAGAGACACGTCTCTTCCCCGTAAAAAACCCTCAGCTTCGCCGGAAATGGAGTTTGAAAGCGCAGTTTCTTCTCTCTTAGTACCTTTTTAGCGTCATTGTATTCCTGACGCTTTTTAAGGACCAACGGGGCGTAGTCATGCTCCACAAAAACTTTTCTTTCTTGGTGCATAAATCCTTTTTTCTGCCAAGCCAGTCTCAAAACCTCTTCTTTTGTTCTGAAGTTGGAAAACTTCACCACCACTGATCGCGGGGGAGCTTCCGCCGACGGCCTTGGGGCTAATGAACGGTGCGCCCTTTCTATCTTCAAGTCGGTGGATTGGGGAATTTCCAACTTTTCTCTCAGTATGGTTTCCACGCATGCAGCCATTGTAGTGAAACCATCCTTGACTCCTTCTTTCAGACCATGAATTCTTATGTTGTCCCTTCTTAGTCTTCCTTCCAGGTCGGTTAGCTTAGCCTCCAGTCTTGTCTGTCGTTTGAATAATTCCAGCGTGGTTTCTTCCAGCCCTTTTATTCTTTCCTCTGCTTCCATGATTCGGGCCTCAGCCTGGTCCACTCTGTTGTTTGTCCTTTTTATTTCGTCTTTAAGTTCACGAAATTCGGCCCAACACTCTCGGCGAAATTCTCTTAATTCTTGAAGTATTGTTTTTAAGCTAGCCATGTTGCTAGCCTCATTTTGCTCCTCTATTTCCGAGTGGTTATTGTCTTCGAGGTCCGTTTCTCCGGCCGATGCGTGTCTTGGCCTGGTAAATGTCGATCTCTTCTGTTTTCCTTTAGGCATAATGACTTTGTCTTTTGATTTTCACTCTTCCATAAATCCGTTAAATCTGATTTTTATGGTATTTTCACGGATGGGATCTGCGAGCTTCAGCGTTAAGCTGCTACCACCATGGTGTCCAGACTGGAAGTCCAGATTATGACAGAATTTTTACAAGCCTGTTTGTCAAAATGACAACAAAAAAGTCTAGCGCAACCGCTGGCTCAGACAGCTTTATCAAAATCAACCTTTATTGTCATATTGCTGTACATACAACTGTAGTGCAGGCAAGATGAAATTGCGTTTCTCCCGGCATCCATATAAGTAAAAGAAAATGATTTAAGACACACTCACACATATCCTCACCCCCCACCCCACCACATCCATTCACACATCCCTGAGACATACTTGAAAAACTAACCAGAACTATAATATACAAATAATATACATAATGTCTGTAGGTGCAGTAGTGTGTATGAGAGATTCCGGATCAACTGTTCAGCATCCTAACAGTTTGTGGAAGGAAGCTGTTAATCAGTCTGGTGGTTCTGCCTCTGATGCTCCGGAATCATTTGCCAGATGGCAGAAGTTCAAAGTGTTTATGCAGAGGGTGAGAACGGTCCTTGACAATGTTCAGTGCCCTGCTCCTGCAACGGTTCTGAAAAAGTTCTTGGACAGAGGGGAGGGAGACTCCCAATTACCCTCTCAGCTCCCTTAACTATCCTCTGCAGGGCTTTTTTGTCTGACATATTGCAGCTGGAGTACCATGTAGCAATGCAGTACATCAGAACACTCTCCAATACACCTCTGTACCACACTTTATTTTATTCCTTAGACTTTCCTTTTTGTGTAAACACTTTGCATTTCTGAATTTTTCTGTAAGGTGTGCTGTTTTTTCTTCAAAAAGCAGAAACCAGGTGGGAGGGTGGGGGTGGGGATGCTGAGCCGGCAATGGAGTAACATGTTGTTTGGTTTGAGCTCATGTCAGAACTCTTTTTCTACTTTTTATTTAATTAGCACATTGCATTGCAAATGCTGGAAATCTGAACATATTTTTTTTAAGCTGTACAAAGGTTTATGTGTGGGTAAATGGCAAATCTACACAAGTATAATTTTTGCAATGGGGGACCCATTATCACCCATTATGAGCGTTTTTTCATGGAGGACCTAGAAACAAGAGCCATAAATACAGCACCCACATATTGCAGACCCGCCCTCTGGAGGAGGAGATATGTGCACAACATTCTGGAGAAAACAAAGAAAGGACATACACAAGACCTCACAGACCACTTGAACACCATAGGAAATACAAAATTCACACACAAAGAGGAAACAAACATGACCATAGCCTTTATGGACATTAAAATCCACCACAAAGAAAATGGCAGCATAAAAATTAAGAGTATACAGAAAACCAACTCACACAGATCAGTACCTACTCTGGTCATCTGAACATCCCACAGCACACAAACTATATGAGTTGTCAGAACTCTTTACGGCCAGGCTAGCTACATCACAGATGAAGAAGACAGATCGGAGAAAGAGGAACACATACAACATGCACTCACACACTGCCAATATCCAATATGGGCCATAAACAAAGGAAAAATGCAAGTCAAAAACAAAGAAAATAAATGGAAAACAAAAATAAACACCAAAAGCTGAAATGAAAAACAAGGACATGATAACCAAACCATCCATCCGAGGGATAACTGAACCAATACAAAAGGTCATGAGAAAACACAAAATCAGCACAGCAGTAAAACCACACATAAAAATAAGACAGCTACTAGTACACCCCAAAGACAAAATAGAACAGGATGGTATAGAACAGTGGTTCCGACAAATTTTAAGCATGCAGTCGTGAAACCTTTGCTAAAGAAACCTGGTGTTGATCAAACTGTGTTGGCTAATTTTAGGCCTATTTCAAAGCTACCTTTTCTCTCAAAAATATTGGAGAAAATTGTTTATCTTCAGTTAAAGGCTTTTTTTGGATGAGAATAGTGTCCTGAAGGTGTTTCAGTCTGGATTTAAAAGCCTCCATCGCACAGAGTCGGTTTTGTTAAGGGTCTTTAATGACATCCTCCTGGCGTTGGGATTCTGGTGATTTTGTGACTCTTGTCTTGCTTGACCTCACTGCTGCTTTTGATACATGACATTTTATTTTAATATTCAGTCTACAGCATCTTGTGGGGATTTCTGGTACTATATTGGAATGGTTCTGGTCCTATTTGGCAGACAGAACCATGTCTGTAAGTCTGGCTGCTTTTGAATCTTCCTCGGCTTCCCTGTCATGTGGAGTCCCACAGGGCTCAATTTCAGGGCCCTTGCTTTTCTCCCTGTACATACTTCCACTGGGTTCAATCATAAGAAAGCATGGTATCTCCTTCCACTGTTACGCTGATGACAGTCAGATTTGTGTACCATAAAAGCAGAAGGAGGCCTTCTCAATTAAACCACTTCTTGCATGTCTTGATGACATTAAAGCTTAGATGGCATTAAACTTTTTAAATTTTAATTAAAAGAAGACTGAAATGATGGTGTTTGGTCCCAGTGGCTCCTGTGAGTCCCCTTGGCACAGTTTGTTAAGACAACTGTTACTAATCTGGGTATTGAGATTAAGCATTCAGACCAAGATAGTCCGGGGGTCTCGGTTCAACTGGGTGGGGAACGCCGAAAATTTTCACACCTTTGTTTGGTTTGCATTCACACTGCAGCAGACCAAACTGCCTGGACAACGTCATGCAGTTATAACAACTGCTTGTTTGGGCCACTGTAGCCAAAACCACCACTGACCAGAAAGAAAAAATCTTGGCAAAGAAGAAAAATCAGGCTCATCGATTGGCCAGGACCAAAAACAGAAATCTGTTCCCTTCAGCCGGGTTGTTTGTCCACCGCAAACAACACATTTTTTTAACTATTCTCCTCGGCTTTCTCCGGTAAAAGGATTTCTCGGATTTGCACAGTTGTATTTATTGTTATTTTCTACCCAAAATGTACTACAGTAAACGCAACATACTCTTCTCAGACTACATGTTGCTATGGTTACAAAAACGCCGAGGGGCACTTCCGCCCTTTGGTCTGCTGGATAGTCCGTTTGGATTTCCACTGCAAGTGGAGTGCACCAGACTTCATTTGCTAGTGAACCGAGACTCCCGTTTTCATGGGGACCAGACTTCGCTTGTTGGTGCGCACCAGACTTCCAAAGCGCGTTCAGATGGCACCACCGTGTGCACAACGGTGGCGCAGTGGTTTAGCACTGTGGCAGCACAGTTTTACCCTCGGCCGGGGGATCGCGGGGATCATGAGATCGTGGGTTCGATCCCAGCCCCCGACCAACAGTGAGCTGTGTGGAGTTTGCATGTTCTCCCCGTGTTGCGCGGGTTTACTCCGGGATTTCTCCGGTTTCCTCCCGCATACCAAAAAACATGTAGGTTTAGGGCGCTCGCGCACGCAGTGACCAGCAGCCGGTGGCTTGTCACCAGCCTGCAAACCAAGTCTACCTATGGGTACAAATAAGTAACAAAAAAAAAAAACAAAAACGAACCAAACTATCCATGGAAGCCACTGTTTGGTCCGAAGGACCAAACAGTGGCCATCTGAATGCACCCTTAATTGTCAAATTGATGCAGCAGCCAAATCCAGCTTTTTTTCATTTGAGGCAGCTGGCAAAGGTTAAACCTATTCTTTTTAAGGCAGCACTTTGAAACAGTCATGGATGGATGGATGGATGGATGGATGGATGGACTTTATTGATCCCAAACTGGGAACTTACAGTGTAACCGCAGCATCACACAGTAAGTTGACTCAAAAAAACAGAAACACAGCATAAGAGAAAAAGGAGTTACCCAGGGAAGTAAAAATGCTTAGATAACTTTATATACTACATATGCTACTACTAGGTTGAAGAGATGATGATCTTTATGAATCTATGGCTAGTACCGACGGTACAAAGAAGGATTATGAGGCACAGGATGAAATGTGAGGTACCAATTAGACTGTAAGGTGCCGTATGATGACCAAAATTCAACACTAAAGTGAGTGATTGTACAATGAAATGGCATGTGGCAGAAGATTTCCTGGACCTGATTGTTCGGCAGTGGCACTGTAGTAGTCTGCTGGAGAAAGTGCTCTGCTGTCTGCCCAGTGTGTGGTGGAAGGGGTGATCAGAACTGTCCATGATGGACAACAGTTTGTTCGGTGTCCTCCTCTCCACCAGAGTCTCAAAGGTCTCCAGCCTGAGACCAATTACAGAGTCAGCCCTCTTGATAATCTTGTCAAGTCTGTTGGTGTGGCTCTGGTACTGCTACCCCAACAAACAGCAGCAAAGAAGATGGCGCTGGCAATGACGACCTGGCAGAAAAGCTCCTCCATCTTGCTGCACACACTGAAGGATCTCAGCTTCCTCAGAAATTAGAGTCTGCTCATCCCCTTCTTGTACACAGCATCGGTGTTGAATTTCAAGTCCAGCCCGTTGCTGATCATGACACCCAGGTATTTGTAGTCCTCAACTACCCCCACATCCTCCCCCCTAATCCGCAATGGCTGTGAAGGCATCATCTTCTGGCTGTGAAGGCGTCATCTTCGTCCTGAAGTAAATCACCATCTCTCTAGTCTTGCTGATGTTCAGTCTCAGGTGATTCTGCTCGGCTGAGTCTACAAATCTGTCTACCAGTGCCCTGTACTCCCCCTCCTCTCCCCCTTGTATACACCCAACAACAACTGAGTCATCAGAGAATTTCTGCAAGTGGCATGACTCGGCGTTGTACTTTTCTGCGCAAGATGGCGCCCACAGTGGTCGCCATGGTGCTTCGTTGTGCCCTTTGTTTGTTTTTGTTTGTCAATTGTGTGTCTGCCTGCTCTTATACCCGTGAAGAGCTTCTAAATATCAGGACTTTCACTCCCACGGACCTACTCCCAGTTTTTTTAGCTCCTGCCGCCGATCTGGTTCATTGCTTGGCTCGAAAAGTGAGACGGCGAAAGAGAGGAAGACGAGCGGGCACTCTCGTTTGGCTCTGCAGGAGAGGCACGCGCACGGCTTTGCCTGGCATATTTCTGTCCAATGCCAATTCTCTCTCTAACAAGGTAGATGAACTAAGACTGCTGATGCGTTTTAAGGACCTCTCTTCCTCGGCTGCCCTCTGTTTTACTGAGACCTGGCTCAGGGAAAATACACCGGACAGCGCGCTGCGCCTTGAGGGATTTCAGCTGTTTCGTGCTGACCGTGTCACAGAGCTCTCCAGTAAGACCACAGGAGGAGGAGTCTGCTTTTACATTAACAGCAGCTGGTGCTCTGATGTAACGGTAATTTCCAAACACTGTTCTCCCGCCCTGGAATTTCTTTTTATTAACTGCAAGCCATTTTATTCCCCGCGGGAGTTCGCTTCATTCATCCTCGCCGCTGTGTACGTCCCTCCCGACGCGGACGCGCGCGAAGCTCAGCGCGCGCTCGCGGATCACATCCAACATACGGAGCGGACTTTCCCGGACTCTCTGGTTATTGTGGTTGGCGACTTTAACCAGAGCAATCTGAGCCACGATCTCCCCCGCTACAAACAGTTTATTAAATGCCCCACAAGAGGAAAAACCACGCTGGATCACTGTTACACCACAGTGAAGGACGCGTATCGCGCTGTTCCCCGCGCTGCGCTCGGACTATCTGATCACGTGATGGTCCACCTCATTCCCATATACAGACAGAGACTGAAGCTCACTAAACCTGTTGTGAGCACTACGAAGAAATGGACCAGTGAAGCTGAGGAGAAGCTGGAAACGTGCATGGAAATAACTAACTTGGGCATGTTTAAAGGAGCCACGCATGATTTGGATGAGTACACGGACACTGTGAACTCATATATCCACTTTTGTGAGGAGAGCATTCTTCCATCGCGCACCAGGGTGAGGTACTCAAATGACAAGCCCTGGTTCACTGCTAAGCTCAGACAGATCAGGAAGGAGAAGGAAGCAGCGCTGAAAAGTGGAGACAGGGACTGCTACAGGGAGGTTAAATATCGGTTTAACAGAGAGCTGAGGAGAGCTAAATCTGTGTATTCTGAGAGACTCCAGCAGCAGTTCACTGCTAACGACTCGGCTTCTGTGTGGAGAGGACTGAGGCAAATCACCAATTATCGGCCTCAGGCTCCTAAAGGTCAGGATGACAAAGCCCTTTGTCAAAGACTGTCCCAACACTATGCCCGTTTTGACACCTCGTCAGCTGTGTCCAACTCCCCCCCTCCCTCCAGCTCCACAGCCTCCACGGTCCCTATTTCATCAAAGGCGGCCCCCCTCCTCCCCCCCTGCCCTTGTCATCAGTGAGCAGGACGTGCTCAAACAGTTCTCCAGACTGAACCCGCGCAAGGCCCCCGGTCCGGACGGCGTGTCTCCCTCCACCCTGAGACACTGTGTGAAAGAGCTGGCTCCTGTCTTCACAGACATTTTTAACACCTCCCTTAAGCTATACCACGTGCCGACCTGCCTCAAATCCTCCACCATCATCCCTGTCCCCAAGAAGCCACGGATCACTGGACTTAATGACTACAGACCTGTAGCACTCACCTCTGTAGTCATGAAGTCCTTTGAGCGCCTGGTCCTGCCCCACCTCAAATCCATAACCACTCCCCTCCTGGACCCGCTGCAGTTTGCCTACCGAGCCAACAGGTCTGTAGACAACGCAGTCAACCTGGCCCTCCACTCCATCCTGCAGCACCTGGACTCCCCGGGAACCTACGCCAGGATCCTGTTTGTGGACTTCAGCTCCGCATTCAACACCATCCGCCCCGCTCTGCTCCGGGACAAGCTGTCCCTGCTCAACGTGCCTGACTCCCTCTGCAGGTGGATCACCGACTTCCTGACGGACCGGAGGCAGCATGTGCGGCTGGGAAAGACTGTATCAGACTCTGTTAGCATCAGCACCGGATCACCCCAGGGCTGTGTACTTTCCCCCCTACTCTTCTCCCTTTATACCAACTCCTGCACCTCCAGCCACCAGTCTGTCAAGCTGATCAAGTTTGCGGACGACACCACCCTCATCGGGCTCATCTCCAACGGCGACGAGTCCGCCTACAGGAGAGAGGTGGCCCAGCTGGCGTCCTGGTGCAACAACAACAACCTGCAGCTGAACGCTCTGAAGACAGTGGAGATGATTGTGGACTTCAGGAAAGTCACAACCCCTCTGCCCCCCCTCACTCTCACAGGCTCTCCCATCACCACTGCTGATTCCTTCCGCTTCCTAGGCACCATCATCACCAGGGACCTCAAGTGGGAGCCAACCATCAGCTCCCTCATCAAAAAGGCCCAGCAGAGGATGTTCTTCCTGCGGCAGCTGAGGAAGCTCAAGCTACCCACCAAGATGTTAGTGCAGTTCTACACAGCCATCATCGAGTCCATCCTCACCACCTCCATAACCGTGTGGTACGCAGGAGCCACTGCCAGGGACAGACTAAGGCTGCAGCGCGTCGTGCGCACTGCTGAGAAGGTGATCGGCTGCAAGCTCCCATCTCCAGGATCTGTACATCTCCAGGACCCGGAGGCGTGCTGGCCGGATCATAGCCGATCCCTCACACCCTGGTCACGTACTGTTTGCCCCCCTCCCCTCAGGTAGAAGACTTCGGTCCATCCAGACTAAAACCTCCCGCTACTTGAACAGCTTCTTCCCCTCTGCCATCAGACTGCTGAACATTAAGTGACTTATTATCATCACTGTTTTCTTCTTGCATTACCGACTGCACTATATGGTTCTCCACATTATCTGCTGCTCGCTAATATATTTAAACTGCTGACTAGTATTACTCATTCTTATTCTACACTTTATTGCATGTATAGTTTATTTCTTTTATTTTATCATGTTTAATGTTGCAGCATTGCACCGAGACAAATTCCTAGTTTGTGTACTACATGAACAATGGCAATAAATCTGATTCTGATTCTGAAAGTCAGTGGTGTATAAGGTGAAGAGAAAAGGAGAAAGCACAGTCCCCTGTGAAGCTCCCGTATCACTAACCACCACATCAGACAAGACACTGCCCAGCCGGACAAACTGTGGTCTGCCTGTCAGGTAGTCAGTAATCCAGGAGATCACAGAGCTGCCGACCCCCGTCCCCTGCAGCTTCTCACCCAGCAGCAGT
This sequence comes from Pholidichthys leucotaenia, assembly GCA_020510985.1. Lineage (NCBI taxonomy): Eukaryota > Metazoa > Chordata > Actinopteri > Cichliformes > Pholidichthyidae > Pholidichthys > Pholidichthys leucotaenia. Next base: position 200,889,020 of record CM035849.1, on the reverse strand, counting down.
GGCTGAATGGTGTTAAATGCACTGGAGAAATCAAAGAAGGTGATTCTCAGTGTCTCCTCCTCCATCCAGGTGTAAATGAGCTCATTGCAGCAGGTAGATGACAGCGTCTTCAACTCCTAAATGGGGATGATGTGCAAACTGCAGAGGGTGCAGCCACATTTTCATCTGTGGCCTCAGGTGGGCTAAGACAAGTCTCTCCATGTCCTTCATCACATGAGATGTGAGGGCAACTGGTCAATAGTCATTCAGGTCCGATGAAGACAACTTCTTGGGGACAGGAACCAGGCAGGGCGTTTTCCACAGCACTGGTACTCTCTCCAGACTCAGGCTAAGGTTGTATAGGTGTTTCAGTACCGGAGCTAGGTGGTTGGCACAGGTCTTCAGGATCCTGGTGGAGATGCCATCAGGGCCCGCAGCCTTTCGCTGGTGATCTCTCAAGCTGTTCCTCATCTGGCCTGTAGTCGCAGTAATGTGGGGGTTGGTGTTGAAGTCTCCAGGGGAAAGGAGGAGGGTGAAGGGGGAGAGACGTGCTGCACAGGTGAGTGAGGGGGGAGGGGTGTGTGTGTGTGGGGGGGGGGGGTCTGGCTGTGTTGTGGGGGTGACAGATGGTGAGTTGAACCTATTAAAATAACAGATTCAGTTCATCAGCACTCTCCAAGGCTCCCCGATGTCTGTCTGTTTGTCTCTCCCCTTACACCCAGTGATGTGCTTCATTCCAGTCGACAAATCCCTGATGTTTTTCTGCTGGAGTTTATTCTCTAACGTCCTCCTGTAGTTGTCTTTACACATCCTCAGCATCTCTCTCAGTTCACGCTGCACTTTCCTAAGTTCCTCCCTGTCTCCAGACCTAAAAGCTCTCTTCTTCTTGTTAAGAAGTGCTTTCAGGTCACTGGTGTTATATTATCAGAGGACATGCATCAGTTTTCATAGCTATAGTATGCTGATGATACACAGCTGTACATTGCCATGTCTCCTGATGACACAAAACCAATTAATGCCCTTTTGAACTGTATTTTAGATATAAAGTCATGGGTGGCAGAGAACTTCCTACAGGTCAACCAGGACAAAACAGAAGTTTTAATCATGGGTCCTGAAGACAAGAGAGAGAAACTTTTACCCAAATTGCTAGGTTTAAAAACTACACACTGTGTCAAGAATCTGGACGTTCTTCTAGACTCTGACGTTTAAGGTTCTCTTAGTAGTTTTTAAATGCCTCAGTGGTCTTGGGCCTTCTTATCTATCTGACCTGCTTTCATCTTATGAGTCCTCGCGGACCCTGAGGTCCTGTGGTACTGGCCTTTTAATGGTTCCCAAAATCAAGACCAAGACCTTTGGTGAAGCCTCCTTTCATTATTATGGTCCTCATCTGTGGAACAGCCTGCCAGAGAGCCTCAGGGCCGCAGAGTCAATAAACATTTTTAAGAACAGGCTCAAGACCCACCTTTTTATTTTCCACAATATTTTTATTGAACCTTTTTACAAACATAACACAAACAATCAGACACTAACACTAAAGTAATAAAAAAATACTAAAAAAACCCCACCACCAACCACTAAAAAGAACAGGTCTTCAACAATGCTCCTCTGTTTAGTCTAGGCAATCCATTACATAAGTATAGATATTATACATTCACCAGTTTGGAATTTACAAGGTCCACACACATCATTCACCTTCTTCTTCAAAGGTTATGTTTAAATTCTTTACATAATCAATGAAAGGTCTCCATATATTCTCAAACACATTTTCCTTTGATTTCAGTATGTATGTCATTCTTTCTAGTGGAAGGTTTGTTAACATCTGTCTTAACCACTGAGTCACAACTGGTCTATGAGTCTTTTTCCACAATAGTGCAATACATTTTTTGGTGTTAAGCAAACTGAGGTCTATGAATGCTCTTTCACTTTTATTAAAATTATGCTTTTCGGGATACAGACCCAACAAAAACAATTTAGGATTCAATATGATTTGTTTTGAAATTATTTTTTCAATTGTTACCCTCACCTCTTCCCAAAACACTCTAATTTTCCTACATTCCCATACACAATGAAATAAGGTTCCTTTACTTTCCATACATTTTGTGCACGTATCTGGTATGTTTTTGTTATATCTATTTAATTCCACCGGTGTAACATACATCCGCATTAACCATTTAAAATGTATCAATTTAAGATGTACATTTATTGATTTGGTTTGAGCTTCTGTACAAGCCAATTCCCATTGTTCCTCTGAAATTTCAATTTGCAGGTCTTCTTTCCAATAATTTAATCTTTTCTGTGAGTTTTCACTTGAAGATAGTGTCAATGAATTATAAAACTCTGAAATAATACCCTTTCTTTTACTATCTTTCGTCAAAAATTTTTCCAAGGATGAATAAATAGGTCGAGTGAGAGCATTGTTTTGATTTGATCGAATAAAGTTCCTAAGCTGAAGATATTTAAAAAAATGTGTTCTATTAAGATTAAATTTGATCCTCAGCTCTTCAAAAGACATTATGTTATCTGAACATGACAGATATAAATCTTGAATCTTTTGAATCCCTTTTAAATTCCATACTTTAAATACAGCATCCGCTCTCCCTGGTTTAAAATATTGATTACCCCATATTGGGCTAAATTGTGACAGTAAATGTGGTTCTTTTAAATATTTTTTAGTTTCACACCATATTTTGATCATATGCTTTACAAATGGATTTTTAACTTGTTTCTGTAATTTTTTTGCCGAGTCTGAGTATATGAATATGGGAAGAGGTAAAGGTAAATTGTATGATTCCATTTCAGTCCAGTGAGGGAGATCATTTGATGAAAAATAGTATGTCATAGACCTCAGTTGTGCTGACCAGTAATACAACATAAAGTTTGGACATTTCAGACCTCCACGATCAAATGGTAAATATAGTAAGAACAGACGTAATCTAGCCTTCCTGTTGTTCCATATAAATTCCACTAACTTTTTTTTAATTCTTGAGAATAGATCTGAAGGTGGTGGCAAAGGAATGTATTGAAATAAATAAAGTATTTTAGGTAAGATATTACTTTTAGGTATATTGATTCTCCCTATCATCGACATTGGTAGTGACATCTACCTCTGAATTAACTCATTAATGTCTGTCATTAAGGCTTCATAGTTGGCACTGGCGACTAATTCTAGCTTAGGCACAATTTGAATTCCTAAATATTTAAACTGATTTACAACACTGAATTGATTTACCTCAGGAGCTGGGTGATTTCTCTGGGTCTCATTTAGCATTAATATTGAAGATTTAGTTTTATTTATTTTATATCCTGATATTTCCCCAAAATTCTTTATTAAATTCAACAAGGTCGGGATTGATTTTTTTAAGATTCGACATAAACAAAATTATGTCATCGGCATACAGGGAGATTTTATGTTCTGTTGGTCCAACTTTAATTCCATATATTTGTGGATGTAAACGTACTGCCATCGCTAAAGGTTCAATTGCCATAGTAAACAATAAAGGTGAAAGTGGACAGCCTTGTCGACATCCTCTATTGATCTTTATTGATTTTGAGATATTGCTGTTTGTTAGGATTTCTGCTGTAGCATTATTGTATATTATCTGAACCCATTTTATGAAATTATTTCCAAGTCCAAGCCTTTGTAAGACTTCAAAAAGATAGGGCCATTCGACCCTATCAAAGGCCTTTTCGGCGTCCAATGATAGGAGAGCTGTATCCGGTGCTTCGTTATTAGAATAAATAATATTAAATAGTCTTCTTACATTATGGAAGCCTTGTCTTCCCTTTATAAAGCCATTCTGATCTCGGTTAATAATATTTGGTAATATTTCTTGTATTCGTCTTGCTAAAATTTTGCAGATTATCTTAAGGTCAGCATTTAATAGACTTATTGGTCTCATATTTTCACATTTATTAGAGGGTTTACCTGGTTTTGGCAACAGTATAATTAAGGCATTATTCATGTATGGTGGAAAATTACTATTTTGAAATGCTTCTAAAACCATTCCCAAAAAAGGTTTTATTAATTTATTCTTAAATTTTTTATAAAGGTCAACTGGAAGACCATCTGGTCCTGCACTTTTTCCTGATTTCATATGATCAATGGCTTGCCCAACTTCTTCTTGACTAATTTTAGACTCCAGTATCTCCCTGTTTTCATTTGGAATACACGGTATAGATAGTCCATCCAAAAACCCATTTAGTTTTGTTAAGTCAGTTTCATTTTTTGTATCATATAATTTTCCATAGTAATCTCTAAAGGCTCTATTAATTTCTAAAGGATCTACAACTACCTGTCCGTTACTTATAATACTGGTGATTGGTGTTTTAAATTCTAATTGTTTAATCTGCCATGCCAATAATTTTCCTGATTTTTCACCTTGTTCATAAAAAGATTGCTTCAATCTTAGAAGACTCAAGGCAGCTCTGTTCGCTGATTTTTTGTCATATTCAGCTCTCAGAATCAGTAATTCGTTCTCTAACTTTGGGTCACTTCCTGCATACACTTTTTCTTGAAGAATTTTTAGTTTATGTTCCAATTGGACTCTCTCCTCTCGAGTCTTCTTAGATTTTGAACCTGTATAACTAATAATATGTCCCCTAATAAAAGCTTTGAAAGCCTCCCACTTTATACATGCTGATGTTTGTGTAGTATTGATATCAAAGAACTCATCTATCTGTTTTTCTATGTACTTAACAAATTCCTCATCCTGAAGCCATTTATGCTGAAATTGCCACCTACCTGGTTCCTTTGTCAATTTCTTATCTACATATATGAGACAACAGGGTGCATGATCAGAGATCACAATATTATCATAAAAGCAGTTTTGAATCTTGGACCTTAATTCTGTGGAGATCAAAAAAATAGTCAATACGTGAGAATGTCTTATAGGTATTAGAATAACAAGAGTAGGCTTTAACTTGTGGTTTCATTTCTCTCCATATATCTAGCAATCTCAATTCTTTCATAAAATGCTTAATGATCATCCTGCATCCCATTGTTGCGTACAGTCCAGTCCTGTTGATCTATCTATATCGGGATTCAATGTACAATTAAAATCCCTGCTATTATATGTTGCCCTGTAAAGTGATGAATAAGATAAAAATAATTAGGCAAGAACTTCTGATCATCTATATTGGGACCATATAAGTTCACCAGATTCCATCCATCCATCCATCTTCTACCGCTTTTCCGGAGGTCCGGGTCGCGGAGGCAGCAGTTCAAGCAGAGAAGCCCAGACTTCCCTCTCCACAGCCACCTGCTCCAGCTCTTCAAAGGGGATACCAAGGCGTTCCCAGACCAGCTGGGAGACATAAATCTCTCCACCGAGTCCTGGGTCTGCCCGGGGTCTCCTCCCAGTGGGACGTCCTGAAACACCTCAAGTGGGAGGCGTCCAGGAGGCATCCTAATCAGATGCCCATACCACCTCAACTGACTCCTTTCAATGTGGAGGAGCAGCGGTTCTACTCGGAGCCTCTCCCGATGACTGAGCTCCTCACCCTATCTCTCAGGGTGAATCCAGCAATCCTACGGAGAAAGCTCATTTCAGCCGCTTGTATCCGCGATCTCGTTCTTTCGGTCATTACCCAAAGCTCGTGACCATAGGTGAGAGTAGGAACGTAGATTGACTGGTAAATCGACAGCTTTGCCTTAGAACTAAGCTCCCTCTTCACCACAACAGACCGGTAACAGAAGCGTCCGCATCACTGCAGATGCTGCTCCAATCCGTCTGTCGATCTCTCGCTCCATTTTCCCCGCACTCGTGAACAAGACCCCAAGATACTTAAACTCCTCCACTTGGGGCAGGAGCCTGTCCCCAACCCGGAGAGGACAATCCACCTTTTCCTGCTGAGACCATGGACTCGACTTGGAGGTGCTGATTCTCATCCCAGCCGCTTCACACTCAGCGGCAAACCGTCCCAGCAAGAGCTGTAGGTCATTGCTGGATGAAGCCAACAGGACAACATCATCTGCAAACAACAGAGATGAGATCCTGTGGTCACCAAGCATGACACCCTCCATTCCTGGCTGCGCCTAGAAATCCTGTCCATAAAAATTATGACAGATCGGTGACAAAGGGCAGCCCTGGCGGAGTCAACTCTACTGGGAATGACTCCGACCCGAGTGTTGGCAATAACGAAACAAACTCTCACAAAAGGTCGTACAGAGACCGAATAAGCTTCATAACAACAAGCCCGATATCCTCCATACTCCGAAGGCACCCCCCACAAAAAATCTACGAGGGACGCGGTCAAAAAATGCCTTCTTCAAGTCCACAAAACACATGTAAACTGGTTGGGCAAACTCCCATGAACCCTCAAGAAGTTCTCGAGAGGGTAGAGCTGGTCCGATGTGCCACGGCCAGGACGAAAACCACAATTGCTGCCTCCTGAATCCGAGGTCGACCAACGGCCGGACTCGCCCTCTCCAGTACCTTGGCATAGACCTTCCCAGGGAGGCTGAGAGGTGTGTATCCCTCTAAAGTTGGAGCACACCCTCTGGTCCCCTTTTTGAAGAGAGAACCACCACCCCCATTTTGCCATGCCAAAGGCACTGCCCCTGACCTCCACGCAATGTTGCAGAGGCGTGTCAACCATGACAACCCAACAACATCCAGGCCTTGAGGTACTCAGAGCGAATCTCGTCCACCCCCTGGGGCCGCGGCCACCAAGGAGGATTTTTAACCACCTTGGCGACCTCAGCCCTGTGATAGGCGAGTCATCCCCCTCGTCCCCAAACCCTGCTTCCTCTGTGGAAGGTGTATCAGTGGGATTGAAGAGATCCTCGAAGTATTCCTTCCACCGCCCGACGATATCCCAGTTGAAGTCAACAGTGTCCCATCCGCACCATATCACAGTTGGACGGGAAGCTGCTTTCCCCCCTGAGGCCGCCGAACAGTTTGCCAGAATCTCTTTGAAGCCGACCAAAGTCTTGTTCCATGGCCTCACCGAACTCCTCCCATACCGGTTTTTGCTTCAAGCAACCACCCGAGCTGCACTCCGCTTGGCCTGCCGGTACAACCTCAGCTGCTTCGGGAGGTCCCACAAGCCAACCAAGCTTGATAGGACTCCTTTTCAGCTTAATGCCCCCCCTCACCACTGGTGTCCACCACTTGGTTTGGGGGTTTGCCACCACGAGATGCACCGACCACCTTGCGGCCGCAGCTCTGGGGCTGGCCGCTTCAACAACAGAGGTGGAGAACATGGCCCATTCAGACTCCATGTCTCCAGACTCCCTCGGAATGTGGTTGAAGTTCTTCCGGAGGTGGGAGTTGAAGACCTCCCGGACAGGGCCTCAGCCAGACGCTCCCAGCACACCCTCACTATACTTTTGGGGTCTACCAGGTCTGAATGGCTTCCTCCCCTGCCATCGGATCCAACTCACCACCAGGTGGGTGATCAGTTGACAGCGCTGCACCTCTCTTTACTCAGGTGTCAAGACATACGTTCGCAGGTCTGATGATTAGCGATAGAAAAATCGATCATCGACCTGCGACCTAGGGTGGTCCTGGTGCCAGGTGCACATATGGACACCCTTATCTTGAACATGATTTCGTTATGGACAGACTGTGGTTAAAAACAGAAGTCCAATAACTGAACACCACCTCGGGTTCAGATTCGGCAGGCCGTTCCTCCCAATCACCCCCTCCAGGTTTCACTTCGTTGCCCACGTGTGCATGGAGTCCCCCAGTAGGACAATGGAGTCCTCCAGGAGGGAGCACCTCTCAGCACCCCAGTCACAGACTCAAAAAGGGTGGGTACTCCTGAAACATGATTTGGGTAGTGCATAGCACAAATGATGGTCAGGACACCGTTTCCCAACACCGAGAGGCGCAGGGAAGCAACCCTTTCGTCCACCGGGGAAAACTCCAATATAGAGGCAGCAAGGTGGGGCGATACAAGAATACCCACCCCTGCTCGTCGCCTCTCGCCCGGGGCAACTCCAGAAAAGGCCAAGCTCCAGCCCCTCTCCAGGAGACTGGTTCCGGAAACCGAGCGTGTGTGTTGAGGTGAGGCCGACTATATCTAGCCGGTATCGCTCAACCTCGTACACCAGCTCAGGCTCCTTCCCCACCAGAGAGGTGACATTCCACGTACCAAAAGCAAGTTTAGAAAGCTTGGGATCAGTCCGCCAAGGTCTCCGCCTTTGACCGCCACCTAATCCACATAGCACCGGACCCCCATGATCCCTCCTGCAGGTGGTGAACTCACTGGAGGGCGGACCCATGCAACTCCTTCGGGCTGAGCCCGGCCGGGTCCCATGGGTGGAAACCCGGCCACCAGACGCTAGCCTTAGAGCCCCTCCCCCAGGCCTGGCTCCAGGGTGGGGCCCCGGTAACCCCATACCGGGCGGGGTATGAGGTGTATAAGGGGTATGAACATGGTGTATGAGGGGTATAAGTTCACCAGATTTATATTTTCTAATAGCAAAGATCCTTGAATAATTAGATATCTTCCAAATTTGTCTCCAATTACATTTTTCACTTGAAATGGGACTGATTTATGTATGAGAGTCATAACTCCCCTGGCTCGGGATGAAAATGATGAGGTGAATACACTTCCTTGCCATCTACTCCTAATTCTTTTTACATCTTCCTCTATTAGATGAGTTTCTTGTAAAAAAAAACAATTTTTGAACCTTGGCTTTATTTATTCATAACTTAAGTTTTTTTTAAATTTTGTAGACCTCTGCAATTCCATGAAGTTAAATTAAGATTAACGCTTTGGTCTATGATCAAAAGGGAGTTTGGGATTACCTTGCAATATAAACATGCTCATACAGAGAAGCAAAAACATGAGTGGTTGAACATTCATCCTACAAACTACACACAAAAAAATTCCCCCTTCCCACATTTGTGGTGATCCCCCCAAAATCAAAAAAAAATTCCGTCTCCCGATATAGCCATCGACCGCTCCACACCCACGAGGATCAGCCAAAGCCACTCCTTCTTCATCCTCCCAATCACCCTAACTCTACTGCTTTAAATGACGTAACATTAACTCTCTTTAGTTTTCCAACTTAACTCCAAAATTTTATAGCAACTTTGCATATCATAGGTTTTTTTTTTAATATGTAATACAATCTATATTTTGTAAACTTGCTATATGCTTCAAATCAGTTAGATGCCTGTGCAAATGCTTAAATATTTCTACCTTGTATTTTATCATGCTTAGCTCCCACCAGTCTCTTCTTGGTTCTTCTTGATGAACTCCTGTCCTCCTCAGGGGTCTTGAAGATGTGGTGTTCCGCCCCCATATGTACCAACAGTCTTGCAGGGCGACTTACTCCATGACGAATCCCAAGGTTGCGCAGCTCTTTACGACGGGGTCAAACTGCATTCCTCAACCGTTGAATTCCTGTGGCCAAATCTGGGTAGAACCGCACCTGTTGATCCTGGTATTTAATTTCTCCTTTGGCTCGCGCCGCGTCAGAGATCTTCATCCTGTCTCTGTAGCTGAGGAACTTCATAATTAGCGTCCTCGGTGCTGCCTTATTATCTCTCTGTGGTCCAATTCGGTGGGCGCTTTCTAAAACAACTGATGATTGCAGCTCCGCGTTGTTCAGCGCTTCTGAAATCCACTTTTCCAAAAAGGAACACGGGTCCCGACCCTCGGTTCCCTCCGGTAGACCCACCAGCCTCAGGTTGTTCCGTCTTGACCGGGACTCCAAGTCCAGGACATTATCTTCCAGACATTTATTTATTTTTTTCAAAGTGCGCACCTTTAATTGAAGGCTGGCGACGTCATCTTCAGCACTGGAAACTCGAAGCTCCACTTGCACCACTCGTTCCACACAGTCACCCAATTCCTTTCTCATTCCTTCCAACGCTGCCATAATCCCATCAAATTTAGTGGAAAAGTCTGCTCTCATTGAACTAATGGCAGCGAGCATTGCACCTGTGCCGTCGCCCACAGTCACCGCACCGCTGCTAGCTTCCTCCGCCATATCTGGAGCTTTATTTGCTGCGTCACGGATGTGAAAGTCCGTTAATTTGGACTGTTTCGGCGGTTCAATTTTTCCTCCACCTGATTTCCCAGCCTTAGGCTTCACCGGCATATCCTCGCCCAAACGCTGGGATAGGTTCTGTTCCAAATGAGAGTTATTTGCCGATTTTTTTTTTCTCTAGGAGCAGAGCAGAGTGGTACGTGTCCTTCTACGTAGCCGCCATAACCGGAAGTCCCCAAGACCCACCTTTTTAATTCGGCTTTTAACAAACATGTTTAACTATTATTGAAGTAGTCATTTATGTTCCATTGTTTTACATTCTTCTGAGCTCTATCTACTTTAAGATTCTTTTATTTTGATGTGTTCTTAGCTCAGCTTATAAGTATGGGTTTTCAGTTTCCTTTGTTCTATGTGTTCTTAGTTTTATCTTGTATTTTATGTGTTTTAGCTCCAGTGTTTCCTCAGTGGAGACCTTCATGCTGGATGCTGCCTGGCACATCTGCAGGAGTGCTGGTCTCGTGGGTCATTCTAGCTTGGGTGGGTGGGGGCTTTATACCACTGCCTACAGCTGTGGTGAGGGCCCCCGGCCCTGGGGTGGCCTCTATAGCATGGTTATGGGCTGTGTGGTTTCCACAGGATGGTTTCTCCTTCACATGGTGCCTGGTGCTTAGTGATCTCTCTTTTATTTTATATGTGTGTAAGAGAAGTTGGGGGTGACGTATGTGCTTCTGTGTGTGTGTTTTTGTGGGTATGTTTATGGAAGGGTTGGGATGTGTCATGTGTAACTATAAGTTATATATATATATATATATATATATATAAAATATATACTTATATAAGTAACATGTAACTAAATGTGTCTACTGTTTTTATCAATGTAAAGCACTTTGCACAGCATCTAATGTTTGAAAAGTGCTATACAAATAAAGTCTGACTGATTGATTGATTGGTGATCCATAGTTTGTTGCTGGGGAAACAGCACACAGTCTGGGCTGGCATGGTTGAGTTTTCACAGAATTTGATGTACAGACGTGGACAAAATTGTTGGTACCCCTCTGCTAATGAAAGAAAAACCCATAATGGTCACAGAAATAACTTGAATCTGACAAAAGTGGTAATAAATAAAAATTCTATGAAAATTAACCAATGAAAATCAGACAATGCTTTTGAATTGTGGTTCAACAGAATTATTTAAAAAAACTCATGAAACAGGACTGGACAAAAATGATGGTACCCCTAGAAAAGATTGAAAATAGTGTGACCATAGGGACATGTTCAACCAAGATGTGTCCTCTAATTAACATCACAGGTGTCTACAAACTTGTAATCAGTCAGTCGGCGTATTTAAAGGGTGACAAGTAGTCACTGTGCTGTTTGGTGACATGGTGTGTACCACACTAAACATGGACCAGAGGAAGCAAAGGAGAGAGCTGTCTCAGGAGATTAGAAAGAAAATTAAAGACAAGCATGTTAAAGGTAAAAGACCATGTCCAAGCAGTATGATGTTCCTGTGACTACAGTTGCACATATTATTCAGAAATTTAAGATCCACGGGACTGTACCCAACCTCCCTGGACGTGGCCGCAGGAGGAGACGGATAATACGAATGGTAAAAGAGCCCAGAACAACATCTAAACACATTCATGGTGAACTCCAAGGTCAAGGTACATCAGTGTCAGATCGCACCATCCGTCATTGTTTGAGCCAAAGTGGACTTCATGGGAGACGACCAACGATCTGTTGAAAACAAATCATAAAGAAGCCAGACTGGAATTTGCCAAACTGCATGTTGACAAGCCACAAAGCTTCTGGGAGAATGTCCTATGGACAGACGAGACAAAACTGGAACTTTTTGGCAAGGCACATCAGCTCTATGTTCACAGATGCAAAAATGAAGCATACCAAGAAAAGAACACTGTCCCTACTGTGAAACATGGAGGAGGTTCTGTTATGTTCTGGGGCTGCTTTGCTGCATCTGGCACAGGGTGTCTTGAATCTGTGCAGGGTACAATGACATTTCAAGACTATCAAGGTATTCTAGAGAGAAATGTGCTGCCCAGTGTCAGACAGCTTGGTCTCAGTCGCAGGTCATGGGTCTTGCAACAGGATAATGACCTAAAACACACAGCTAAAAACACCCAAGAATGGCTAAGAGAGAAACATTGGACTATTCTAAAGTGGACTTCTATGAGCCCTGATCTAAATCCTATTGAACATCTGTGGAAGGAGCTGAAACATGCCGTCTGGAGAAGGCACCCTTCAAACCTGAGACAACTGGAGTAGTTTGCTCATGAGGAGTGGGCCAAAATACCTGCTGAGAGGTGCAGAAGTCTCATTGACAGTTACAGAATTTGTTTGATTGCCGTGATTGCCTCAAAAGTTTGTGCAACAAAATATTAAGTCAAGGGTACCATCATTTTTGTCCAGGCCTGTTTCATGAGTTTGTTTTTTAAAGTAATTCTGTTGAACCACAATTCAAAAGCACTGTCTGATTTTCATTGGTTTATTTTCATAGAATTTTTATTTATTACCACTTTTGTCAGATTCAAGTTATTTCTGTGACCATTGTGGGTTTTTCTTTCATTAACAGAGGGGTACCAACAATTTTGTCCACGTCTGTATTCTGTGTTGCAGTCAATCATGTTGTCTATGTCCTCCCCATGTGGACCACAGATTACATCCCAATCTGTTGTCTTGAAGCAGTCCTGTAGTGCATCAGCAGCCTCCTGTGTCCACCTTCTCACAGTCCGTGTGTGAGCAGGCTGCCTTTGCACAAGAGGAATGTACCTGGGTGTTAACAGAACCAGGTTGTGATCGGATCTGCCAAAGAGGGGGTAGAGCTGTGGCGTTGTATGCATCTCTGACATTCGCATACTGGAGATCCAGCAATTTGTTTTCTCTGGTGGGACAGTCAACAAACTGGTGGAAGTTTGGTAATGTTTTGTCCAGTGAGACATGGTTAAAATTCACCGTGATGGCCATAAATGTGTTAGGGTGCTGGGCCAATAGTGTGGCAGCAGTGGAGCTGATGACATCACAGGCTGCTGCTGCATCAGCTGATGGGGGAATGTAGACAGCGATTACAATGGCACACGTGAGCTCTCTTGGCATGTAATAAGGTCCGGGCTGCAGACGTTCCTTTACTTAAATGTGTCTGGGATTACACCACCTTTCGTTCACAAAAGTGCAATCCCTCCTCATTTCCTTTTACCGCTCCTTATAATGTCCCTGTCCGCCCAGATAGTGATGAAGCCGAGTAACGCAACATTGTTGTCCAGGAAGTGTGAGTGAAGCCATGTCTCTGTAAAACATACGATATTGCTCTCCCGGTATTCTCTCTGCATCCTGACCAGCGCTGTGAGCTTGTCTGTCTTATTTCCCAAAGACCTCACGTTCCCCGTTATCAACACCAACCGATAACATTGGTTATCGGTTAACCGATAAAGTTTAAACCAACCGATAACGTTCCCCATTATCGGTTGGTTTAAACTTTCTCATTCTAACCTTCCCTCCAGCTCTTCACCCCCCAGCATCTCCTCCTCAGCTCATCTGGGATCAGGGGCTTTGCTCCAGGTAGCAGCATAGGCCTGTTCAGCACAATCAGCTGGTCGCGTGTATAAACAATCCTTTTGACTCTGCTCCTCTTGTTTTCCATAGTCATGAGGAAGATAGTAAAACTTGGTCCAGTCATTACTCAAGTCTTATTACCCAGCCTCGATAAAACAAGAACACACTAGAGACAGAAAACACTAAAAAGACACAAAGTTAGGAAAAAACATTAAGCTGCTGTTACTGGCTGCCATTCCTCCAGCGCCCATAATGACATGAATTTTTTTTTTTTTTTTTTTTAGATTTTTGCAAATGTATTAAAAATAAAAAAAACAACAACTAAGAAACCACGTAAGTATTCACAGCCTTTGCTCAATATTCTGTTGATGCACCTTTGGAAGCAATTACAGCCTCAAGTCTTTTTGAGTATGATGCCACAAGCTTAGCACACCTATCTTTGGGCAGTTTCACCCATTCCTCTTTGCAGCACCTCTCAAGCTAAATCAGGTTGGATGGGAAGCGTCGGTGCGCAGTCATTTTCAGATCTCTCCAGAGATGTTCAATTGGATTTAAGTCTGGGCTCTAGCTGGGCCACTCAAGGACATTCACAGAGTTGTCCTGAAGCCGTCAGGTGCCTTTTGACAAACTCCAGGTGGCTGCCATGTGCCTTTTACTAAGGAGTGGCTTCCGTCTGGCCACTCTACCATACAGGCCTGGTTGATGGATTGTTGCAGAGATGGTTGTCCTTCTGGAAGGTTCTCCTCTCTCCACGGAGGAATGCTGGAGCTCTGACAGAATGACCATCAGGTTCTTGGTCACTCTCTGACTAAGGCCCTTCTCCCCCAATCACTCAGTTTAGATGATCGGCCAGCTCTAGGAAGAGTCCTGGTGTTTCTGAACTTCTTCCATTTATGGATGATGGAGGCCACTGTGCTCAGTGGGACCTTCAAAGCAGCAGAAATTTTTCTGTACCCTTCCCTAGATTTCTGCCTCAAGACAATCCTGTCTTGGAGGTCTGCAGACAACTCCTTTGACTTCATGCTTGGTTTGTGCTGACATGCACTGTCAATTGTGGGACCTTATACAGTGGGGTAAAAAAGTATTTAGTCAGCCACCAATTGTGCAAGTTCTCCCACTTAAAAGAAGAGAAAGGTCTCCAATTTTCATCATAGGTATACCTCAACTATGAGAGACAAAATGAGAAAAAAAATCCAGAAAATCACATTGAAGGATTTTTAATGAATTAATTGGTAAATTCCTCAGTAAAATAAGTATTTGGTCAATAACAAAAGTTCATCTCAATACTTTGTCATATACCCTTTGTTGGCAATGACAGAGGTCAAACGTTTTCTGTAAGTTTTCACACACTGTTGCTGGTATTTTGGCCCATTCCTCCATGCAGATCTCCTCTAGAGCAGTGATGTTTTGGGGCTGTTGCTGGGCAACACGGACTTTCAACTCCCTCCAAAGATTTTCTATGGGGTTGAGATATGGAGACTGGCTAGGCCATTCCAGGACCTTGAAATGCTTCTTACGAAGCCACTCCTTCGTTGCCCGGGCGGTGTGTTTGGGATCATTGTCATGCTGAAAGACCCAGCCACGTTTCATCTTCAATGCCCTTGCTGGTGGAAGGAGGTTTTCACTCAAAACCTCACGATACATGGCCCCATTCATTCTTTCCTTTACACGGATCAGTCGTCCTGGTCCCTTTGCAGAAAAACAGCCCCAAAGTATGATGTTTCCACCCCAATGCTTCACAGTAGGTATGGTGTTCTTTCTTCTCCAAACACGACAAGTTGAGTTTTTACCAAAAAGTTCTATTTTGGTTTCATCTGACCATATGAGATTCTCCCAATCCTCTTCTGGATCATCCAAATGCTCTCTAGCAAACTTCAGACGGGCCTGGACATGTACTGGCTTAAGCAGGGGGACACGTCTGGCACTGCAGGATTTGAGTCCCTGGCGGCGTAGTGTGTTACTGATGGTAGCCTTTGTTACTTTGGTCCCAGCTCTCTGCAGGTCATTCACTAGGTCCCCCCGTGTGATTCTGGGATTTTTGCTCACCGTTCTCATGATAATTTTGACCCCACGGGGTGAGATCTTGCGTGGAGCCCCAGATCGAGGGAGATTATCAATGGTCTTGTATGTCTTCCATTTTCTAATAATTGCTCCCACAGTTGATTTCTTCACACCAAGCTGCTTAGCTATTGCAGATTCAGTCTTCCCAGCCTGGTGCAGGTCTACAATTTTGTTTCTGGTGTCCTTTGACAGCTCTTTGGTCTTGGCCATAGTGGAGTTTGGAGTCTGACTGTTTGAGGTTGTGGACAGGTGTCTTTTATACTGATAACGAGTTCAAACAGGTGCCATTAATACAAGTAATGAGTGGAGGACAGAGGAGCCTCTTAAAGAAGAAGTTACAGGTCTGTGAGAGCCAGAAATCTTGCTTGTTTGTAGGTGACCAAATACTTATTTTACTGAGGAATTTACCAATTAATTCATTAAAAATCCTTCAGTGTGATTTTCTGGATTTTTTTTTTTCTCGTTTTGTCTCTCATAGTTGAGGTATACCTATGATGAAAATTGGAGACCTCTCTCATCTTTTAAGTGGGAGAACTTGCACAATTGGTGGCTGACTAAATACTTTTTTGCCCCACTGTATAGACAGGTGTGTGCCTTTCCAAATAATGTCCAATCAACTGAATTTACCACAGGTGGACTCCAATTAAGCTGTGGAAACATCTCAAGGATGACAAGTGGAAACAGGATGCACCTGATCTCAATTTTGAGTTTCATGGCAAAGGCTGTGAACACTTATGTACATGTGATTTCTTAGTTTATTTTTAATAAATTTTCAAAAATCTCATAAAACTTTTTTTATATTGTCATTATGGGGTATTGTGTGCAGAATTTTGAAGAAAAAATGAATTTATTTTGGAATAAAGCTGTAACATAAAATATGGAAAAAGTGAAGCTCTGTGAACACTTTCCAAATGCACTGTATACACAAAGGTGCACACAAGTGGTGCACAGGAGTGCATGCGCAATCAAAATAAGCATTGTGCACCCGATCAAATGTTGTAACGCACATTTGCATACCAGGGACAGATAAATTCTAAACACTGGACTGCAGTGCATAGTATGAGCGCCTGCTTTTAGGATTTTCTCCTTTCATTCAAATGTCCAAGAAGCAAGCTCCATTAAGCAATTACCTTGGTGCTCCTCCACCATCAAAGAACCACCAGACTGAACCTAAACCGCAAAAGAAATGTGCATTCTCGGAAAAGTGGCCACAGGATCAACAAATGACACCCGCACCGAGATGTGGTGCAAACTGTGCCATCAGAATCTCACTGGCGGATAAAAACAGCACCTTTTATACAGGTACTAAAAACTTTAATCATCCAGCTTTTGATAAACTCTGCGAATAGCAGAGAGCACCAGAAAGTAGTGCAAGCGATTGATATTGCTAGCAGGCACAGCCAAGGCCAGAGGCCCAGTGGTCCACTCGACAAATGTCAAGACGAACTGAACGAAGGAACAGCATCAAGCACTGAGTAACGTTTTTCTGTTGGTCTTTCACAAAGTTAAACATGCACGTCCTATGCGCTCATATGAGGATATTCTGCTTCTCAAAAGGCTTTGCGTTAACGGCAGGACCACTTATCATTCTCGAGAAGGGGGAGGATGTTTCATGCAGTGCATCAGACAGACAACTAGAAAAGCACTCAGAGAGCACATACCTCCTTCCGTCTGTCATGGATCACCTCCAAAATGTAATGGGCTTGTTTTGGAGGATTCTTGCTAACACGGTGTGAGAAGAGCCTTGGTGGAGGTATGCATTCTCGGATCATCACCAAAATGTTACGGATTCCTCTGTAGCCTAATTACCACCTCTGGTAAAAAATTTCATCAAAACACATCCAGTAATTTTGGAGTATTCTTGCTAACACAGTGTGAGACGATAAGAGCCTTGGTGGAGGTATGCATTCTGGGATCATCACCAAAATGTTATGGGTTCGTCTATAGCCCAAGGACCACCTCTGGTAAAAATTTCACCAAAATCCATCCAGTAATTTTTGCATAATCTTGCTAACAGACAGACAAAACAAATGGACAGATGGATGGACAGACAGACAAAGAGACAGACTACCCTGACTACAAAACCTCACTGGCAGAGGTAATAACTTCTAAGCTAATTGCAGGCTGAACCAGGGAGAAAGGAGCAGGCCAAGCTCTTCTGCATCTTCTACTGTTTATGAAACAGAGGGAGACAGTCACGAGTAATGATGATAATGACATTTTGTTGTAATACTTTCATTCATTTTCAGTTGAAATTAAAATGTGTGTTACGTTAGCCACATATTCTTCTATTTTGTGAGGTGGGTCAAGGAAAAAAAAATGAGGACCAAGCAGCAACCTTTGGTCCTCCCCTGAGAACAAGACCAAAAAAGTTATGTGCACCCCTGGCTATGCTGATGTTTCTGTCACTTCGAGTCTTTCATTGAAATCTGTTAAAATGAGTTGAATGTGTGGTTAATGTATGTCCAGACTTCAGACTCACTCAGTGTGAAAAACTTACACACAGGTTGAGACTGATCAAATAATCGTTATAATAATCATTAAATTATTCATTCAAATTAGCTTATTGATTGCCAAATTCTTAAGCTTAATTACTTATTCAAATAGAGTTCACATCTCCCTGTTAAGACAGTGAGTGGTGTCCCTAGTGTTAGAATGCAGTAATGCAATAGTTATTAATAATTATTAATTCTAGTTATTATTAATAATCATTCATATAATTATAGCCTTAATGCTGAGCCTACACTACATCAGCCAATGTATCCCTGCAATTCACAGCCAACGGAGCAGTGAGAGGAGAGCTTCATATCACAACATAAACTGCCTCAGGTATTTATATTTATTAATACAGTAAAAACAATTTGACTTAATATACAGTGGGGAAAATAAGTGATCAGTTTTACACTGAACAAAAATATAAATGCACCATATAAATCTTTTTACAAATAATGAGCTTTATATATAATAATGCATCAGATTTATATAGCGCTTTATCATAGACACTCAAAGACGCTTTACAAATAGATACATTATTCACTCACTCCAGACAGACAATGGTAGTGGCAAGCTACTTCTGTAGCCACAGCTGCCCTGGGGCAGGCTGACGGAAACGTGGCTGCCAATCTGCGCCAACAGCCTCTCCAGCCACCACCGAATATTTATACACATTCATACCCAGTGTTATGGACACTGGAGGCAAGGTGGGTAAAGTGTCTTGCCCAGGGACACAACAGCAGGATATCAAAGTCAAAGTCAAAGTGCCTTTATTGTCATTCCATTGTTAAAAAACAATACAACGAAATTGAGATGCTGCTCCCTAAAACAAACTATCACACTCACATTCATGAATTTAACATTCTCATAATTACAACAATAATGCCTAAAACAATGATACCTAAAGAAGTTAAATACAATATGTATATAACAATAACAGAAACATACTGAGCAATAAATAAATAAGACCAGCTTATACACAAGGTTATTGCCACAAAATAACCTAAAATAACATCAGCAGTCTGTATATGTTACATAAGTCCATTCAAAATACGCACTAGTGCTGGGAAAAAACTATGATTAAACCTGGTAGTCCGGGTTTTATGAGATCTGTACCGCTTTCCTGAGGGGAGCAAGTGAAAGAAATCAAGACCTGGATGAGCGCATTCCTTAATAATGGCAGTAGCTCTGCTGAGGTACCGAGACCTGGAAATCTCTCCCAGAGAAGGGAGAGAACAGCCAGTGATTTTTTGCGCAGTCTCGATCACTCTCTGCAAGGCTTTGCGGTCTGCGGCTGAACAGCCCCCATACCAAACCGTGATGCCATATGACAAAATGCTCTCAACAGCAGAGCGATAAAATAAAACCAGCAACTGTGCATTCAGGCCATTCTTCTTGAGGAGCCTCAAAAAGTGTAGACGTTGTTGAGCCTTCTTTATTGTAGCTATGGTGTTAACTGCCCAGGTAAGGCTGTGAGAAATATGAACACCCAGAAACTTAAAAGCCTCCACTCTCTCCACACATTCCTTGCCTATATATAGAGGAGGCGGCTTACTACGCTTCCTAAAATCAATAATGAGTTTTGTTTTTTTTTTGTATTCAATAGCAGATTATTATCTGAGCACCATCTCACCAATTTCTGGACCTCATCTCTGTATGCGGACTCATCTCCTCCTGATATAAGCCCCACCACTGTTGTATCATCCGCAAACTTCACTATAATGTTTGTGGGATGAACAGGTATGCAGTCATATGTGTACAATGAATACAAAGTGGGGCTCAACACACAGCCCTGTGGCGAGCCTGTGTTAAGCATGACTGTAGAGGAGGAATAGGGTCTGAGTCTAACAGTTTGTGTTCGATTTTTTTAGAAAGTCCTTAATCCAGCTGCAAGTGTGAGTAGGCAGACCAAGATGAAGCAATTTAGTGATGAGAATACTGGGAATAATTGTATTAAATGCCGAGCTACAGTCCACAAACAACATTCTTACATAGCTCCCCTTGTCTTCTAAATGGCTGAATACCGAGTGGAGAGCTATTAACCTTTTGCCAGTGACGTCCCGCGTCACGTGATTTTTGTTGATACCGCCACATTGGACGGCAACTCGGGCGCTGTGTGAGTGCGTTTCAGCATGGCGTCCACTCAGTCAGATGTGCCCGCTTTGTCCGATGTAGCGCAACTACTAGATAAAAAACATCGTGATAGGTACACGGAAAAGATCAGTGTTATCGGCGTGGACCCTTACAACTTGTCGCTTGAAAAATTCACCAGTTTCATAGATTTTTGCCCCAAACCTGACGTACACTATATGGACATCTACAACTACCTGGTCAACACACCGTCTAGGTACACTGGAGAGTCTCTGAAAGCCTACAAAAGTTTGGACGCTTATAGTTATATTGTCAACTCGTCACTCACACTTCACTCCAGCATTTGGAAGTGGTGCCATTCCATTTTATACTGAGCCCAATATTGTATGTTATTGTTGTTACAAGAGCGCCGAGTGTCTGCTGATCTGTATATACTTTTATTTATTTCTTTTCTACTCGTTTTAGTTCTGCACTTAATATGAACCCTGAGTTTGAAATAAAAGTTTGAATTTGAATAGTTATTTTGTTGCTGGGCTTGTGAGAAATGTGCTGATATCCCCGGTCATCACTTCAACGGTCCACTATGTCGTGAAGGCCCTACTGTATAGATCTGTCATGTTATATAGAATCTATTAAGTGATAAATTATTAAAATTTTATAAAATATTCAATTATTATTATTATTAGCAGCATATATAATATCTCAATTAAATTAATTAAAAAATAATTAAATATTTTTATAGATCTATATATTCTGTAAAAGGATTTATAAATATTTGTCATATCAATAGAATACTGGATAAACAACTCCCAACACTATTAGATATATTACAAATTTTATTGTCAAGTCTATACAAGAAAGACTTATATCCAGATAAAAAGTCATCATACCCACATATTAATTTTAAGAATATTTAGCCACTACAGGTACATCACTCCCAGAAGATGTTGGACCCCCCACTGAAACCCTGGGTGATCATGAAGCAAGATGGTGTCATATTGTCTTCACACTTTCTGTTTTGACCAAAAATTAAACGCCAAATCAGTTTAATTGAAAGGCACAACAGAATCATTTACATTTATCAATGCACAACAAACTCCAGAAGACATTTCTACGAGTACACAGGCAGCAAGTGAGCGATCCAAGTTCTCTCTCTGTCTTTTTTTCCTTGCTTGTGTTTTAATGTACCGATGGAAGCTGGCGTTGTTTCCGTCTTTCGTTGGAGTAGACGTGAAGGTGAAGACTGATGGTATGTAATCTGGGGAAAGAGGGTCACTGCTCTTCTCACCTGGAATATGGAGTAGATAGAATACGTATATAGTTTATACAGTTTGAGAAGCAATATAACGATTTATCATGTTTATATCATTCTTTTAATCCCTGTAGACCTATTTATGTGGTACATTGAAGTACAAAGTAATAAACAATGGTGGGAGGTTTAACTGTATCGGTGAATGTGAATTATTGTAAAAATACTCCTTTTTTTGGTAAATTTAATAAATTTTTTATTCATTGCAAAATAAACTCAGCCATATTGATCAACACATTAAATTTCAAACAGGAGCATGCATTCATGATCATTATCCTGTCATCTAGCAGTTGTCTAGTGCTAGGTCACAGATGGTAGGCCTTGGTGGTGCACACAGGGAGGGACATACCATCATTTACCAGTGTTTACAATGATATAACATTACATCTATAGACACTGATATAGATACATCAGACATACCCGATATAAAATGTTGATTGCATAGCCGCGAGTAAGGCGACGTGGACCAATCTTTCCTCTTCAGCGCTGCCACACACCTCCTGCGCCTGTCTTCATCAGCTGGGAACCGGAAAAACTTCAAGTTGGATCCCTTTTTCTGGCGATTTGTACACCCAAAGGCACAGCAGTGAAACACCATAGTCTAATCCAATGCCAACATAAAATAAAACAAAGATGTAGGTTGAAATCAGGTAAATATATCGAGATCTGGTACACCGCTGAACAGCTGCTGAATGCGCCGTCCACTCGCTTCTGCCGTCCAATATGGCGGCGTAAACAAAAGGATGTGATGCCACAGCAAATGGTCAATAGCAATAGCATCTTCAGTGGATCTGCTCCACCTGTAGGCAAACTGGTACCAATCAAAGGCTGGGGGAGACTAGACAAAAGATGTTTCAATACCATTTTCTCAAAGCACTTCATAACAGTGGGTGCTAATGCTACTGGTCAATAGTCATTCAGACTGCTGACAATATGTTTTTTAGGCACAGGAATAATGATTGCAGATTTTAAACACTGTGGAACAAAGGCTGCCTTAAGAGATAAATTAAAAATATCAGTCAAAACAGAGCATAGCTGATCTGGAAGAGCAGGATTCGAACTGCCAACCATCCAGTTATTAGACGACCTGCTCTATCTCCTGAGCCACTGTCATAGTTTCATTCAATCCAATTCAACTTCATTTATATATGTGCCATTTCACAACAACGGTCATCTCATAGCACTTTCAAACTGTAGTGGAAAACCCCACAATTGCAGAAAGACCCCAGCAACCAGGTGAGCCCCTGTGAGCAGCACTTGGCAACAGTGGAGAGGAAAAAACTCCCTTTTAGCAGGAAAAAACCTCCAGCAGAACCAGGCTCAGGGAGGGGCATTCATCTGCTGCGACTGGCTGGGGGGGGGGGGGGGGGATAGAGAAGAAGAAGAAAAGAACAGACAGCAGTGTTTCCTCTGGCTTAAAGACCTTGGCGCGGTGGCAACATATTGCCACGAGCAAACTGCTCCAGTTGTCTCAGGTTTGAAGGGTGCCTTCTCCAGACGGCATGTTTCAGCTCCTTCCATAGATGTTCAATAGGATTTAGATCAGGGCTCATAGAAGGCCACTTTAGAATAGTCCAATGTTTCGCTCTTAGCCATTCTTGGGTGTTTTTAGCTGTGTGTTTTAGGTCATTATCCTGTTGCAAGACCCATGACCTGTGACTGAGACCAAGCCGTCCGACACTGGGCAGCACATTTCTCTCTAGAATACCTTGATAGTCTTGAGATTTCATTGTACCCTGCACTGATTCAAGACACCCTGTGCCAGATGCAGCAAAGCAGCCCCAGAACGTAACAGAACCTCCTCCATGTTTCACAGTAGGGACAGTGTTCTTTTCTTGGTATGCTTCATTTTTGCATCTGTGAACATAGAGCTGATGTGCCTTGCCAAAAAGTTCCAGTTTTGTCTCGTCTGTCCATACGACATTCTCCCAGAAGCTTTGTGGCTTGTCAACATGCAGTTTGGCAAATTCCAGTCTGGCTTTTTTATGATTTGTTTTCAACAGTGGTGTCCTCCTTGGTTGTCTCCCATGAAGTCCACTTTGGCTCAAACGACGACGGATGGTGTGATCTGACACTGATATACCTTGACCTTAGAGTTCACCATGAATGATTGCTTGATTTCACGAGAAGATGGCGGCCGGGATGGTCACACTTTTTCAGTGCTGACACAAAGTTGCTGATTTTGCCACTAAAATAACTAACCAACAGCGAATATCTGATCAACATTTGTGACGCACACGCTCAGGCTGAATTTCCATCTTGGTTGAAATACCCCTTTATTCGCCTTTCACCGGGCTCTGTGAGTAAACCGATTAGCGTTTAATTTCGTGGTTCACTGCTACGCTTTACTCGAAACGTTTGCTAAGCTAATGCTATCGCTACGGCTAACGCCATAGCTAGTCGTAGCACCTAACACCGACACAAAGAAGCGACTCTGTCCCCGGTGATTGGGGCTCGCCGGAGGAACTAACCGAGGCAACAGTTGGACGGGAGCCGGATCGGAGTTCAAGTACAGCGGTGGTAGGAGACGGGGACCAGTGGAGGACCACCAGGGCCCCAGCCGGATAAGAGCCGGAATCGGAGCCCAGTTACAGCGGCGGGGCTCAGTGGAGGATCTACTGAGGAAGAAAGCGGTAGGTGGCGGGGCTCAGCGGAGAAACTACCGGGACCCCAGCTGGACAGGAGCAGGATCGGAGCTCAACTACAGCGGCGGTGGGCGGCGGGACTCGGTGGAGGAGCGGCTGGTACCCCGGCTGGACAGGAGCTCAATTGCAGCGGGACTAGAAGCGGAGGGGGCTAGCTGAGGCCCAGCTGGATTCGAGGTCGGTCGGATCGGATACCGGCGACACCAGCAGAGATTGTTTTACTATCAACAGGTCAGTAAAAATGCCACCAAAGAAGGAGGAGATGGAAGAGATCAAAAAATCTCTGAACTTCTTGTCAGAAGAACTGACCAAAGTGGCTAGTCAGCAGGCTAAAATATTAAATATTAGGGCTAATGGAAGAAGTCCGAGAATTAAAATTAACAATTAAGGAAAAAGACAAAAAAACTGCAGACTTGGAGCGACGCGTCGAGGATCTTGAACAATGTTCTCATAAGGATGATCTAATTATAAGTGGACTAGACATTAAATATCAATCATATGCTCATGCTACAGCAGGAATGAGAGGTGAGGAGGCTCCCATAAGTGAATCAGTCTCCCTGGAAAACCAGGTGCTTCAGTTCCTTTAAAGTAGAAATATAAAGGTTGAAGCAAATGCAATTTCAGCCCGTCATGCTTTACCCAGAAAGAATAAAACAAAGAAATCAATTGTGATGCGCTTTGTGAACAGAAGGGTAAAGAATGACATACTGAGGCAGGCCAGAAAGCTACAGGGAACAGAAGTTTACCTAAATGAACATCTAACAAAAACTAATGCTGAAATAGCACGGCAAGCACGGATGCTGAAAAGACAAAATAAGATACAGGCAACATGGACAAGAAATTGTAGAGTTTGGATCAAACTAAATGGAACACCTGAGGAAGCAAAGAGTATAATAATCAGAGATCTTACTGACTTAAATAAATATAGATGAACACTGATTAAGAAAATTAAGAGACTATGATAATCCACATCCACACACACGGCAAGAATAGTTCTTTTGACATACCATGTCAATGTACTTAAAAAAAACAAACAAACAAACAAAAAAACTTATGACTGATTTGAGTAGACATCAATTATCCCTAGTTGGAGGAAGTCATTTGACACAGAGTGAGGAAATTCAAACTGAAAATATGTCATTATGCTGAACATAAACTACAAGAGATGGAGAATGATATTGATCCTGATAACCACTTTTTCAATAATGTTCATAATCATTGTGAATATTACACTGAAAAGCAATTCAAAAGTCAAATGCAACTAGATGGTAAACTATCAATAATACACTTCAACAGCAGAAGTCTTAACAAAAACTTTCCACAGATTCAGGACTATTTAAAACAGTTAGAAAATTTACAGCTATCGCAGTCTCTGAAACTTGGCTTAATGAAGAGCAGGCTCCTCTGATGGCAATAGAGGGATATCAGATGTTTCATATTAACAGATCTCAAAAAAAGGGTGGTGGTGTTGCACTGTATATTGATGACCTGTATAGGTGTAAGCTTGTAAATGGAATGTCCTTTGCACTACCAGGGATTTTGGAATGTGTTACTGTTGAGATTGACCAAGATAAAACAAAAAATCTAATTATAAGCTGTTTATATAGAACGCCGGGAACTTGCATTGAGACATTCAGAGATAAATTAGTCGAGCTGTACAATTATATTACTAGTAAGAAAATGGTAGTAATTTGTGGAGATTTCAATATTGATTTACTAAATTCATATCAACAAAATGTAATTACAGAGTTCATGAATTCTATGTACAGCATGAGTCTATATCCCACAATAACACATCCCAGTAGAATCACAGTTCACACTGCTACACTTATTGACAACCTGTTTGTTAATATTATTGATAAGAAAATAGAAAGTGGATTATTGATAAATGATATAAGTGACCATTTGCCAACCTTTGCACTTATCCATGGCCACACGGGGACCAATACAGAAAAAATTTTAAAATCGTTCAGATACAAATCACAAAATGCAATCAGTTCTTCTAAAGAAGACTTGCTGAAGCAAGACTGGACAAAAGTCTATGTATCAGATGTAAATGAAGCCTATGACACATTTATAAACATTGTAACCACTCTTTTTGAAAAAAATTGTCCATTAGTAAAGAAAAAACTTAAACATAAATTTGTCGATAAGCCATGGTTAACCAAAGGATTACAAAAGGCGTGTAAAAAGAAAAAAATATTATATAAAGCTTTCCTAAAGAAAAGGACAAAAGAAGCAGAGCAGTGGTATAAAACATACAAAAATAAGTTAACATATATAATAAGATGTAGTAAAAGACACTATTACAGTAAAGAACTAGAGAAAAACAGAGACAAAATTAAAAATACGTGGAAAATACTTAACAATATTCTTGGAAATAAAAACAGAAATACAAGCTACCAAACCAATTTTTCAAAAAATAATGAAACGACTCAGAGAGTGTGAATGCAGCTTCACCTGCAGATGAATTTAATAACTTTTTTGTTAACATTGGTCCTAATTTGGCTCGAGAAATACCCATTACGGCACCCACAGGTGATACAATAAGCAAAAACACTGCTATAAAAGACTCCATTTTCATAAAGAACACAGACGAGAGAGAGGTCATTGAAATTGTTAAATCATTTAAAAGTAAAACATCTACGGACTGTGATGGTATTGACATGCTCTTAGTCAAAACTATTATTGAATGATTAGTGAAACCACTGACGTATATCTGTAACCTGTCTCTCCAAACAGGTATATTTCCCAATGCAATGAAAATAGCTAAAGTAATTCCGATATACAAGACGGGTAACAGAGGGGAATTCTCAAACTACAGACCCATTTCACTATTGCTGCAATTTTCCAAGATACTTGAAAAAATATTCTATGAGAGAACTGACAACTTCATACTGAAGAATAATTTATTGTGTGAGCAGCAATATGGGTTCAGACACAAGAGGACAACTGCATTTGCTCTAATGGAATTTATAGAAAAAATATCAACTGCCGTTGAAAATAAAGAGTATTCAGTTGGGGTATTCCTGGATCTTAAAACAGCATTTGATAAAGTGGATCATAATTTATTATTAAAGAAACTACAAAATTGTGGTATTGGGGGGTAGCACTGTCCTGGTTATGTAGTTACTTAAAGAATAGATATCAGTATGTATGTGTTGGTAACAAAAACTCACAGTTACTGAAGGTTACTTGTGGAGTCCCACAGGGTTCAGTTTTGGGGCCATTGTTATTCAATATGTATATAAATGATATATGTAAAGTTTTGGAAAAAATGGATTTAATATTGTTTGCCGATGACACTAATTTATTATGCAGTGGAAGCAATTTGGAACAACTTTTGGATACACTCGGAAAGGAATTAGGAAAGCTTAAACTGTGGTTTGATTCAAACAAATTAACGCTCAATTTAAGTAAGACAAAATTTATAGTTTTTAACAACCATCACAACAACTTAGTATCTAAACTCAGTGTAAATGGTGTAGAGATTGAAATGGTATCCGAAACTAAATTTCTTGGAGTAATAATTGATAATAAACTGTGTTGGAAGTCACATATTAATTATATTAAAGGTAAAATATCCAAATCAATTGCAATACTACACAGAGTGAAATATTTGCTGAATCAACCCACACTATATACCTTATATCATTCATTAATACTCCCATACATGACATATTGTACTGAAGCATGGGGAAATACATATAAAACAAACATATATCCAGTCTTTATGCTTCAGAAGAGAGCTATTAGAATAATAAACAAGGCTGCTTACAGGGAACCAACAAACCCACTTTTTCTTAAATTAAAAGCTCTCAAGTTGAAAGATCTGGTTGACTTTAAAACTGCAGTAATAATGTTTAAAGTGAAGAATCTATAACTGCCCGCAAATATCCAAAAGTTGTTCCAAATAAGGGAGAAACAATATCATTTTAGAGGAACATGTATATTTCAAAAACCTTCAGTGAGAACTACCACCAAGCAACACTGTGTTTCAGTGCAAGAAGTCAGATTATGGAACGATTTTGGACCTGAATTAAAATCATGTACAACGCTTGGACAATTTAAACAAAAACTAAAGGAAGAAATACTCCAAACATATATACAAGATGACATGTAAAATCACATAAGGATTGTCATATCCAGTCTGTGTTGTGTTGTTGCTTAGTTTTTTTTTTTTGTCACATTTTGTCTTAGCTATGTTCTGAATTGTAATAGCTCTTGTTTTGTTTTTCTTTTGAATTCTTGGATGGAATATGGGTGGGCAATATAAGCTGCGGCTTCAGCCATCACCCATTTCAGATAACTTATGTTGAACTGTATAATCAGAGGAGTTATTGTCTAATTTGACCTTGTTGGATTTTCTTTCCCCCTTTGTTATATTATTCTGTTTCTTTTTTAATCTCTACTTTTAATCTATCCAAAATAAAGATTCATATATTTCTGGCTTGTGATGTGTTTAAAGGTTGTTCTGGGCTCTTTTGTTACCATTTGTATTACCCATCTCTTCCATTTTTCATCAAGTTTCCTCCTGCGGCCACGTCCAGGGAGGTTGGCTACAGTCCCGTGGATCTTAAATTTCTGAATAGTATGTTCAACTCACATACACACACTCACAAGTCACAGGAACATCAAACTGCTTGGAGATGGTCTTATAGTCTTTACCTTTAACATGCTTGTCTATAATTTTCTTTCTAATCTCCTCAGACAACTCTCTCCTTTGCTTCCTCTGGTCCATGTTTAGTGTGGTACACACCATGTCACCAAACAGCACAGTGACTACTTGTCACCCTTTAAATAGGCCAACTGACTGATTACAAGTTTGTAGACACCTGTGATGTTAATTAGAGGACACATCTTGGTTGAACATGTCCCTATGGTCACATTATTTTCCATCTTTTCTAGGGGTACCATCATTTTTGTCCAGGCCTGTTTCATGAGTTTGTTTTTTAAAGTAATTCTGTTGAACCACAATTCAAAAGCATTGTCTGATTTTCATTGGTTTATTTTCATAGAATTTTTATTTATTACCACTTTTGTCAGATTCAAGTTATTTCTGTGACCATTGTGGGTTTTTCTTTCATTAACAGAGGGGTACCAACAATTTTGTCCACGTGTATTTATTTATCAGTGAAAGGAAGTTCTGCTTGTCTTTAGTTTTTTTTTATTTCCCCCCAGCAGTATCTAACTTGCTGACAGTCAGTACTGTTTGTAACAGTGTTTTAACCTGCAAACTAAAGACAACTCAAATACAGTGAAAACATAAAGACTGGAAATGAAACAGTTCTGGGCACAATAGAGTAATTATTTCAACAAACACTGGTCTATGTTTGTCTTTTTTACAACAGTGTGCCATTCCATGTTTTCAGCTATCCCTTACCACTTTCGAAGTTTCTTTTGTCAGGACAACATGCTGCACCCCAGGCTACTATTGGCTTAATTTTATTTTATGCTTCTTTACAGATAAGTACAGTTTAACAATCACAGTCTTGTCTGCTAAAACTGATTTTCCATGTAAGCTTTCCTTGAACGCTTTAACACTTCAAATGTGAAAATGGAACCCTGAGGCTCAGTCAAACTTCAGTGGTTTCTTTAAGATGCACATGGAAACTGTAATCTCAATAACAACTGGCCCTTGACTCTCACAAGTGAAGTGTAACCAGAATTTAGGAGGTAAAATGTAACTAGGCGGCGCGGTGGCAGAGTGGTTAGCACTGCGGCAGCACAGCAACTCACCCTTGGCCTGGGGATCCTGGGTTCGATCCCAGCCCCCGACCAACAGTGATCTGTGTGGAGTTTGCATGTTCTCCCCGTGTCTGCGTGGGTTTACTCCGGGATTTCTCCGGTTTCCTCCCACATACCAAAAACATGCAAGTTAGGTTAATTGGCATCAAAAAACTGGGGATTCTAAATTGTCCTTAGATATGACTGTGAGAGTGAATGGTTGTCTGCCTCTCTGTGTTGGCCCTACGATGGACTGGTGATCTGTCCAGGGTGTACCCTGCTTCTCGCCCAAAGATGCTGGGATAGGCTCCAGCCCCCCCCCCGCGACCCGAAAAGGATTAAGCGGAAGAAGACGAAAAATGTAACTAATTTAGTTTTTTTTTTAAATTCTTTTAATCAATTAATGATGCATCAAAGCTAGCACTGCACTTCCAGATTTAAAACTGAACCAGGGGATGCACCCTTTTTTCACTTGTAATTACAGTAAACTTTCTGTCAGCTTCATTGGTATGATCAATGGGGAACCTAACCAGGGCACAGCTTTTGCAAAATGTAAGCGCAGAAATTACAGGAGGTTCTGACTTTGTAGGAAAATTAATCAGAATATGTACTGTGTATGAATAGATACAATTAATTAAAAATCTGTACAGGCAATATCAGGCCCATAGCAAGCTATAGGTGACAGCAATGACACGTGTACTAAGGGCTCGTTCACACTGGTGCTAGGTGATTTGTTCCATGCCATTCCATCTGCAGGTGGTCTGCACGGCCCTGCTCTCACACTGTTTTTTGGTTTAACATGGTTCCCAGATTTTAAGGACAGCTTCTTCACCTTATTCCAACACAGAGAGAACATTTGCTTTCATTTTGTTCCTGAGACTACCTCTACCAACTGTTCCTAAGGTGGAGAAATGTTCCATTCTACGAAACAGTAAGAAGTGATCATACTTATCAAAAATCCCAGACTTTGGGGGTCAAACTTCAGTGAAGAACAGGAACTACAGTGTGAGTGGTCCCTAAAATTTCTGGGTAAAAGTCAACTTCTTAAACATCCTTTCTGGGACAGCCAGTACAAAGGAATAAATACACTCTTGACATTAACTCTTTGGATCAAAGGGTGTACTGAACTTGATGTCAGCTAGAACTGACAACTTCCAACAATAGTCAAAATCTTCACAGGTTTTGAAAATGTCAGACTCCACACACGGCAAAAAAAATAAATTTAACAGTCTTGCTCTTGCAGTGTGTAGAGTACAGCAATGTGAGCAAGACAGCATACTACAGTGGTTTCATTTACAAACAACCAAGGTTTCAATCAGTGTTTTTTTGTTTTTTTTTTTTGGGGGGGGGGGGGTCAGCATTTGTCCACACTGACATGTTATATCACAAAAACCACAACCTATGACAGCTCATTTTTGCAAGTGATTTGTAAAATTTAAGCCCAAACTGGAAATACAGTTGAAAACAGAAGTTTACATACACTGATTACCAAAATTATTTCTACTTGCTAAATAATTTTTATATTTGCAAAATAATTTTTAGAGAATATTTTATTACTTTTTCAAAGTCAGAAGTTTCCATATACTAATATCAGAAAGAGAATTGTGGACCTCCGCAAGTCTGGTTCATCCTTGGGTACAATTTCCAGATGCCTGAATGTGCCACATTCATCTATTCAAACAATTATATGCAAGTATAAACACCATGGGAATATCCAGCCATCACATCGCTCAGGAACGAGACAGACAGACTCTGCGTCCCAGAGATAAACGTGTTAGGATGCAACATGTGCGTATCAACCCCAAAACAAAAGTGAAAAGACTTTGTGAAGATGGTGACTGAAGCTGGTAAAAGTGTTGTTATCCGCAGTGAAACGAGTCCTGTACTGACGGGCTGAAATGCCACTCAGCGAGGAGGAAGCCATTACTCCAAAAGAAATATAAAAAAGACAAAAACCTTAATTTTTGGAGACATGTCCTGTCGCATCATGTTGTGGGGGTGTTTTGTTGCAGGAGGGACTGGTTCACTTCTTCCAAATGGACAATGACCCTAAGCCTACCACCAAAATAGTTACAAAGTGGTTTAAAGACAACAAAGTCAATGTTTTGGAGTGTCCATCACAAAGCCCTGATCTCAATCCCACAGAAAATTTGTGGGCAGAGCTGAAAAGACGTGTGTGAGCAGAGCAGCCTACAAACCTGACTCAGCTACACCAGTTCTGTCAGGAGGAATGGGCCAAAATTCCAGCAAACTATTGTGAGAAGCTTGTGGAAGGACACCCAAAAAATGTTTGACTCAAGTCATCTATCTATAAATGCATGGAATCTCTCTCTCTCTCTCTCTCTCAAACTCCCTCTCTCTCTCTCTCTCTGTGTGTGTCTTGAACTGTTTGTCAGAATGACCTAAGATTTTATATATGTTTTGCTGAGGTTACGAGGGTGTGCATCCCGAGTATGGAGCTGTTCAGTCAAAATATGTAATTTTTATCAATAAATGTTTAGTCATCACTCTCTTAATGCTCTGGCTTCTAGAGGTGTGGGCGGGGTTTTGCACTGACTCCGTACTGATTGGATAATACGCGACATCACAGTATCAATAACCACAGTGCACCGTGAACAAAACAAGAAAGCGAAAAGCGACAAATTTGACTAGGAAAAGATAATACTGAAGATTTAATGCTTAAAAAAATTATACCATAAAGTTGCCGTGATTGCGGCAGCAGGGACCCGGTCGGGTTTGACAAAAAACACCGGTGTATCCAACACAGAACATCACGAGAGAAACAGCAGCCCGACCGTGCAGACCACGGTTCTTCGCGGGGAGGCATGCCCAGCCTGCCCAGTCAGTAGTAGACGGGAGTCCCTGGTTTTGCTTCACCTGTGTGGTACCACTGTACTTTGCAGGACTGTGAGGTCCCCTTCCCGCATGAGTATCTAAAAATTAAAAACTAAATAATACCACCATGATTGTGGAGCGGAATGGCTGGAATGACTTAACGACCAAACGCAGGACACAAAAATGCCCAAATAACGAAATAAATCCTTTTTAGTTAAATATTTACTGGCAAATGGGCAACACTGATGCAATGGTTGTAGTCGAACGGGTCCTTCTGCTGTGTATAATAATGTTGGGTGTTTTGTAGTTAATTCGGTTGATTACAGTTTTAAAAAACCTTTTACTAACAAAATATTGCTAAAGTATAAAATGATGCACTACAATGGGTCTCAAATAGTTGTTAAGTGTGTCCTGTTATAGTACTGCATGAGTTTATTGACGATACACAGAAGAAATTCAATATTACACTTAACTCCATCACTGAACAGTGATAGAAACTAAAATAATTATAATGGTGACAGAATAACTCCCATCCCCTAAAGTGCAAGATACACCATTATCTTGAATATAAGTGATAATTATCACACAAATAAGTGATCTGACAAACAAATAAACAAGGGATCTGAAACAGTCGCTAATATTGGATGTCCCAGTCATTTTCAATAATTAGGTATTCTGTAATTAATATTCACACAATCAAATAAATCTTAGTGCCATTTACTCCCGTTTATATTTGTCAAAGTCTAACATGTGATTGCCTACATACAGTTAGGCCCAGAAATATCTGGACAGTGACACAATCTTCATGATTTGGGCTCTGTATGCCACCACATTGGATTTGAAATGAAACAACTACAACGGAATTGAAGTGCAGACTTTAAGGTTTAATTCAAGGGGTTGAACAAAAATATATGATTAAACATGTAGGAATTGTAGCTATTTTTATACAAACGCTCCTAATTTCAGGGGCTCAAAAGTAATTGGACAAATAAACATAACCATAAGTAAAATGTTACTTTTCAATATTTTGTTGAAAATCCTTTGCAGGCAATGACTGCCTGAAGTCTGGAACCCATGGACATCACCAAATGCTGGGTTTCCTCCTTTGTGATGCTTTGCCAGGCCTTTACTGCAGCTGTCTTCAGTTGTTGCTTGTTTGTGGGTCTTTCTGCCTTAAGTTTTGTCTTGAGCAAGTGAAATGCATGCTCGATTGGGTTGAGATCTGGTGATTGACTCGGCCATTGCAGAATATTCCACTTCTTTGCTTTAAAAAACTCCTGGGTTGCTTTTGCAGTATGTTTTGGATCACTGTCTATCTGTACTGTGAAGCGCCGTCCAATCAACTTTGCTGCATTTGGCTGAATCTGAGCAGAAAGTATGTCCCTATACACTTCAGAATTCATCCAGCTGCTTCTGTCTTTTGTCACATCATCAATAAACACAAGTGACCCAGTGCCATTGGAAGCCATGCATGCCCATGCCATCACACTGCCTCCACCATGTTTTACAGAAGATGTGGTGTGCTTTGGATCATGAGCTGTTCCAATTCTTCTCCAAACTTTCTTCTTCCCGTCATTCTGGTACAGGCTGATCTTAGTCTCATCTGTCCAAAGAATGCTGTTCCAGAACTGGGCTGGCTTCTTCAGGTGTTTTTTGGCAAAGTCAATTCTGGCCTTTCTATTTTTGAGGCTGATTAATGGTTTGCACCTTGTGGTGAATCCTTTGTATTTACTCTCATGAAGTCTTCTCTTTATGGTAGACTTAGATACTGATACACCTACTTCCTGGAGAGTGTTCCAGGAAGAGTGTTCCTGGAGAGTGTTCTTCACTTGAGTGGATGTTGTGAAGGGGTTGTTCTTCACCATGGAAAGGATTCTGCGATTATCCACCACTGTTGTCTTCCGTGGACGTCCAGGCCTTTTTGAGTTCCCAAGCTCACCAGTGCACTCTTTTTTTCTCAGAATGTACCAAACTGTTGATTTGGCCACTCCTAATATTTCTGCTATCTCTCTGATGGATTTCTTCTTTTTTTTCAGCCTCAGGATGGTCTGTTTCACCATTGAAATTGAGAGCTCCTTTGACCGCATGTTGTGTGTTCACAGCAACAGCTTCCAAATGCAAACACCACACCTGGAATCAACTCCAGACCTTTTAACTGCTTAATTGACGACAGGTTAACGAGGGGAAAGCCCATGCAGCCTTGTTATTTTTTTTTTTTGCAGCCTTCTGAGTCAATTGTCCAATTACTTTTGGTCCCTTGAAAAAGCGGCGGCTACGTATTAAAGAGCTGTAATTCCTAAACCCTTGCTCCAATTTGGATGTGAATACTCTCAATTACAGCTGACAGTCTGCACTTTAAGCCCATATTGATTATATAATTATATCCTGAATATGTTTTCATAAACAGCTAAAATAACAAAACTTGTGTCACTGTCCAAATATTTTTGGGCCTAACTGTATAGGCTACACCTCTGTATTCCACTTTCAAACACAGCCTATATTTGGGCCTGTAAAGCCTGATTGGGATACCTGTTACAGACAGGAATATTTGCGTTCTACGGGCAATGCACTAGTAAAGTTTAAAGGCAATGATACAGTACCAAATACTAAGGAAATGTAAGTAAACTTCTGACTTTGAAGAAAGCAGTAAAAAATTCTCTTAAAAAAATTACTTAGCAAATATAAAAATTACTTAGCTAACTGAAATAAATTTGGAAATCCTAACTGACCTAAAACAGGAAACGTTTAGCCTTATTCATGCTGCATTTCCGCTTTGGTTCGCGTGTGCTTTGGACGAGCCCGATACGCACATGGTGCTGTTCATGCTCACTTTTTTCATATACCCAGGCCAAGCGGTTGACGCACAACCATCATTTGTAGTTTCACTCCCGCCTGATAGGTAGCGCCAATGCACTGACGCGCCAGGATTTTCACCAACGAAGAAACGCTGCTTGCTTTCTGCTGCTTGACTTCCCGGGCTGTGTTCGGAATGTTCACTCCCTCCCCACCTCCTCGCTATATAGTGAATTTAGATATAGTGGACTATATAGTAAACTCAATATAACAATAAAATTAACAGCTTTCGGACACTGCTGGGCTTGTTTTCATGGTGCGGTTAATGACATCATCACGTGAGACAGTAAAACATAACATACTAACGGTGGTAAAAAATGAATTCCTGCATGTAATTTGTAGTAAATATGTATTAAATCAAAATCATAATTCCGCTGAAAACAATACCGAAAGCTCAGAATTCCAACATGAACCAGGGATGTGATTTGGGGTTGGGGAATTTATCTGAAAATTTAGCAGGGGGTGTGGGGGACGCAGTCCCCCAGTGGGGTCCGGGGCAAAGCCCCCCGAAGCTCCTGGGTTTTTATGATTTTTAAGTACCAGAACTGTGCTTAAATGACATAAAACAAACAGCTGAATGCCACTTATTATTGTATAATATTGACTTATGTTCCAAGAAGATAGCATTCCTAAAATATTCCAACAAGCATTATCCATCACATGCTTTAACACTTGATCAAATCACGATTCACAGGAATGATCAATTTGAAAATAAATTGGCGGAATTCCAACACGAACACACCGCCATGAATTTTTGACAAAGCAACAACGAGCCATTTGATTGGTCCAATCATTTGCAACTATCCAATCGCAGGGCCGTTTACAGCAGTAGCACGAGTACATAACATCCGGGTTATCGCGGGAGACTGTCACTCGGGGAAGCGCCGAGCGCTTATGTAATCGTGTTGATTTTCGCTAAAATCATAAATCGGCGGAAATCCGTGGATCGGCGGAAAATTGCCATCCCTGCAAAATGGCTGATTCACTATATAGTACACTATATGGGGAGGTAGTGAACATTTCGGACACAACCTCGGTTTTCACTCCTTTTCCACTAAGATGCTGCTGCTGCTACTGCGTAAGTATTTATGTATGATTCATATATGTTTATTCTTGTCTTCCGCTTCCTCGTTGTCTTCTTTGTCTACTTTGTCAGTATGCTGTGCCGATATGGCCACCTCGTGAATTTGTACTTCAGTCTTGCGCATGCGCTTTTCAACGTGTTCAGGTCATGGGCAGGTGGCGCGGTCACAAAATTTGGGCTGCACGCAATCGTCCGCGGTCGAGCATTGCGGACACTAGGAGTGGAGACGATGACAAATTTCGTCACACGAGGTTTCTGCTTACATGTACGTGGACAGCAGAGGTGCAGCATGAATCAAGCTTGAGTCACACTTAATGTCAGACAGTGAGGAAAAAAAAGGTTATATCTTTTAATACAATCTATGTAAACTTCTGGTTTCAACTGTAAGTGGAATTGGTAACTTTGTTGCTGGTAATTTTGCAAAATCTCTTGTGGTCAAATATGACTTTAGAATAGGGGTTGGTGATATGGTCCAAAAATGATATTGTGGCACCTTGGGAGAGCCTGATTGTGTAGCATCTCAGACAGGAGACAGTGGGAACAAAGAGCAGGGGATTCCTGGTGAGATAACAGGGAGGTGTCAAGGATGTGGGGGTGAAATGCAGTGTGACGCGAAGGTCATCTTTTGTGTGTGAGAAAACGCTAGAAGAATGCCATGAGACTTAAGAGAGGAGTTTCTGCTGGAGAATTCATTCCGTCTATGCTTGAGATGTGAGAGTGCGTAATACATCGTCTGAAACAAATCTGCCTCTTCATTTACATGCTCCGACCCAAGACGTATTATGGAACACGAGACAAGATCCCCGGAGCCGACCTCGACTGGAACCTCCAGCCACGCATGTGCAGTTTCAGCCAAGCTACCGGATTTCTGGCAGCACAACCCGCGCTCTTGGTTCCACCTCATTGAGGCTCAGTTCGCCCTCCGGGGAGTAACGGCAGATGACACCAAATTCTACCATGTGGTCGAAGCGCTCGACGCCCGCACAGCTCAGCACGTAGCGAGCCTGCTCGATCAGCCACCAGCCGGCAACAGATACAAGGCGCTCAAGACTGCGCTCATCCAGCGCTACACGCTCTCGGACGGTGAGAGAGCAGAGAGGCTACTGACGCGGACCGAGTTGGGAGATGGTTCGGCCGTAGACCTCATGGACAAGATGCTGGCGTTAAGGGGCACGGACGACAAGCACTTTTTGTTTGCCCACCTCTTCCTCCGGAACCTTCCGACAGCGGCGAGAGCGGCCCTGGCCAATTCGCCGTTGCTGGCCACGCAGGACTACCATGTGCTAGCCCAGGAGGCATACCGGCTAAGAGGTTCGACCATGTTCACGTGGACCTCGTGGGCCCCCTCCCGCCATCACAGGGGTGCACGCACCTCCTGACAATGGTGGACCGCACCATGCGCTGGCCAGAAGCGGTTGCGCTGGCCAGAAGCGGTTCCACTGGCGGCAACCACGTCCGCGGAGGAGGCGCGCGCTTTTTTAACAGCATGGGTGGCGCGTTTTGGAGTCCTGTCGGACATTACGTCCGACAGGGGCCCTCAATTTGTTTCCGAACTCTGGTCCGCGATGGCCCGCAGCCTGGGTATTACAATTCACCGCACAACCGCCGACAACCCACAGGCTAATGGGTTATGCAAGCGTTTTCATAGATCATTAAAAGCGGCACTCAGGGCTTCATTGACAGATGCAAATTGGGTAGACAGGCTACTGTGGGTTTTATTGGGGTTGCGCTCCGCGCCGAAAGAGGATCTGGAAGCTTCCCCGGCAGAGCTTGTTTTTGTGCAGCCACTTCGGCTGCCCGGGGAATTTCTGCCAGATAATCCCGCGCCGGGCAGCTGCCGGTCTCAGCGTTTGCAGCATCGCGCAAACACAGGCACGCTGCCGGGCCCTGCCCACCACAGTTTTCCGCGCGTTTTAGTGCCTAAAACTTTGAAGAGCGCGGAGTTCGTGTTTGTCAGACACGACGCCCACCGCCCTCCACTGCGCCCACCCTATGATGGACCGTTCAGAGTGCTGGAAACAGGGGATAAGCATTTTTTGCTAGACTTGGGGGGCAGGAGGGAAAAAATTGGCATAGACAGACTCAAACCCGCTTTCGTTGTGGCGGACGAGCAGGTGCTGTTGGCGAGGGCCCCTCGGCGTGGAAGACCCCCACGGAGAGCTCCCCAGGGAAACGATTCACCAGAGCAGCCACACGGGCAGACAGAAGTGTTTCCCCCCCTAGCAACAGCCCCCCATAGGCACGGCAGTGCCGCGGAGGCGGTGAATCCCGGTTACAGCAGATACGGGAGAAGAGGGAAGCCCAAGCAGCATGTGGACTGATGTTCAATTGTTCTATCACAGCATGTGGACTGTTATTCTATTGTCCTATCTAAGATGCTGGGGGGGGGGGGTGGCACCTTGGGAGAGGCTGATTGTGTAGCATCTCAGACAGGAGACAGTGGGAACAAAGAGCAGGGGATTCCTGGTGAGATAACAGGGAGGTGTCAAGGATGTGGGGGTGAAATGCAGTGTGATGCGAAGGTCATCTTTTGTGTGTGAGAAAATGCTAGAAGAATGCCATGAGACTTAAGAGAGGAGTTTCTGCTGGAGAATTCATTCTGTCTATGCTTGAGATGTGAGAGTGTGTAATAAATCGTCTGAAACAAATCTGCCTCTTGATTTACACGCTCCACAGTATCACAATATTTCTGTGAATTTTCATGATAACGATATTCTCGGCATTATCACTAAAGATTTTGTTTTTTAAATTTATAAAACAAACACAAAATAAACACAAACCAAAAAATATTTCTCCTGTTTATAAACAGTAGATACATACATTACAATAAAAACAATATAAACCATCACATATTAGGTGCACTTTTAGATGTATGGGTTTATATGCTGAACCAGTAAATGAAGTCTCTTAACTAAACACTTCTATTCTAATGTAATTTCAATTCAGTACTGATACACGTCAACATGCTGCTGATCGTATGAGTTGAGCAACTCAGCCATGATCAAAGGTATTAAAATCAAGTCAACACTGGCAATTTAAAATACTGTGGTGTGGCGTGCAGCTTGACTGTTTGACAAAAGTCTCACACTGGCATCGGTCACTGCCCAGCTACACTAATATAAATCATCGTGGTGTTAGGGAGTATGAAGACATTACTTACCAGGGAAGAATCTTCCTCAGGAGGTACAAGGCTGATTTGGTCTGGAGAGGTGATAGAGGAGCGGGTTGTGCGTGGCGTTCGAGGTGAAGGCAAGGTGTCCCATGCATTATAGCCACTTGGAGGAGGGTTGGGCATTTGTACTCCTGAGCGTTGGCAACACTCTTCCGCACTGGCCATCCAGGCCTCCAAGAGCTTCTCTCTGTCCCAATCTGACAAAAGAAAGCAGAGACGTTAATTAAAGCAAAAAACTCTGCAAAAATGATTAAATAAAATTAAATTTAAAAAAAACTAAGACAGTGAAGTTTAAATAGATAATAAACAAAACTAAATTTCATTAAGACCACATGACAGTGATGAGCGAGCATTAGAATTACCTTTCTTTGTAACTGTGCTTACACACACAAGGATTATTTTCTTGGTATTATTAAAGCTTGTATTTGTGATGTGAGGTTTTGGCCCTAACAACAGAGACATGTCTTCCCAGTTTCACATGCTGACCCCATGACTTGGTCAAATGAGAAGTATTCCCTGTAAGGCGGTAAGAGAGTGCAAAGCTGGTGGATCCATCATTGCTGGAACTGTACCATGTGGATGACTGAGGGATGTATAATGTTACAATATTTGTGTACTCATCTACATTGTTGAAATACATTCAAGTTGGTACAGCTGGAGTGCACCTGGAAAATTATCAGAGTGCTAAACGCATGTGACTGAGGACAGGTTTAGGAGAGCTTAAATTTCCACCTGTATGGTGGAAGCAGCCAAAAAATAAAATAAAAGCTATCCAGACCTACCTGACCCTATGTGAAAAAGTGATTGTTGTTTACACACTTTTGTAGGACATAAAAGCATTTGTCTGGAATCATTTATTAATTCCAAAGGATCCTTTACACATCACAGAGATCACTGAGAGATTGGGCTAATTTTTACCTCTGCCAAGGAGGTAATGTAATCGGGTGATTTGTCTTTCTGTCTGTCTTGTTTGTTAGCAGGATTACGCAAAAACTACTGGACAGATTTTGACAAAATTTTCACCAGAGGTAGCCCTTAGGCCTAGGATGAACCCATTAAATTTTGGTGATGATCGGAGAGTGCATACCTCCACCTTTGTTTGTATTTGTGCAGCAGGATTACACAAAAACTACTGGATGGCTGTGGATGAAGGTGGTCCTTGGCCTAGGAGACGAACCCATAACATTTTGGTGATGATCCGAGAACGCATACCTCCACCAAGGACCTTGAAGCAGCCTTGGTAGAGGTATGTGCTCTCTGAGTGCTTTTCTAGTTTCATTTGTGTTTATTAACGTGAAGTTTTGTATGGTTCATTTTATCATTAAGCCTTAAATCATTTGTCATTGCTAAAACTTCAAGACCAACAAATTTCTGCAGCTTTTTTGGTAATGATACAACAAACCTGAAAATATCCATAGAAGGAACATTTATAATGGCAAGAAAAAATGTGTGAATACTATGTGATTAATCACAAGTTTACTGTGGGTAATCATGCAATTAATGAAAGCACCAAGGTGCTAATGCTTCAGTGCCTGTGGCATGGGAGCATGAGGAACTGTAAAAAAGTCACACTGCCACTTGTAGTGGCCTGGCATAGTTATCACAATACCTTTTTTTGCAGCTGCATTGATGGTAAAGGTGAGTTAAATTTGTGTTTATCTTTGAAAACAACGCCTTATCTGGAAATTGTGGCAAATTAAAAGTCGAGAAAATATGGCAATACAATGATACAAGCCTTCAGTTCCAGTTGATTTTGAGCGGGTGAGCTGTAAAACTGGTAACAGACATACACGGACACATGGAGTG
Source organism: Pholidichthys leucotaenia (assembly GCA_020510985.1). Taxonomy (NCBI): domain Eukaryota; kingdom Metazoa; phylum Chordata; class Actinopteri; order Cichliformes; family Pholidichthyidae; genus Pholidichthys; species Pholidichthys leucotaenia. The sequence continues at coordinate 200,847,452 of CM035849.1, read as the reverse complement.
ACTATCATATGCTTACACTGCCTTTGCACTGATGCATAAAAAGTACAGAAGCACAAGAATAAAATTAGGAGCACAAAGAAAAAAGCTGGAGTAACAGATTTTATTAACTGAATGCATGTATAGTTACATGATGCCATGCAATAGCAGGAAAAAATATCAAAATTTCCAAAAGTAAAAGCATATTTATGAATATTAAATCAGAACGGTTTGGAATGTTTCACACATGTGTAATAAATATGAGTTTCTTAAATAAGCTTGCAAGAAACTAAGTTTGTCCAAACATTAATTTATTGAAATACAGTAGCAGTTAAAGAAAAACAGCATAAAAATGTGATTATTGTTACAGATGTGATATATATAGATATACTGTATATATAAAATACAGATGTCATGTTTCTCCTCAGCTTAATAAATTGCTTGGTTTAGTGAGCTGTAAAAAAAAAAAAAAAAAAAAAAAAAAAAAGTCACACTGCCACCTCTAGTGGCCCGGCAGTTATTACAATACCTTTTTTTCCTGGCTCCATTGACCGTAAAGGTAAATTTGTGTTCATTTTGAAAACAAGGCCTTATTTCGAAATTCTGGCATATTAAAAGTCAAGAAAATATGGCCATACAATGCTACAAGTCTTTAGTTGCAATTAATTTTGACCAGGTGGGCTGAAAAGCTGGTAACAGACAGACAGACAGATACAACCAACCACACACACAGACACACTGACTGATTACCGTATGCCTCCATTTTCACTGAGGCATAATCATGGTTAAATATTTCAACTGACAGGCAGTACTAGTTTCAAGCACACAGTCACACAGCCATTATTTTAAATGACTGTACTGATTAGAAGACATTTTGTGACTATTCACTGATGAGGCTTCAAGAAAAGAAATGAAACAGACGGGGATTAACTTAACAAACAACATATGGCACTATTCCCACCTCGGATCGTTAAAAAAAGTCACATTTTACCAATGATATCCATTCTGTTCAACCTGTCTCATGTTTCTAAGAACTGTTCACACAAATCTCATTCCAACAGCAACATTCAATCAAAGCAACAGTTAACAAATGCCTGCTGCCACCTGGTTTTCTGCTTTAGAATAGCTGTTCAAACTTCATTTCAACAATGAAAGTTTGAGAGCCTTTCACTATAAATATTTCATGACTTGTGGACTGTTGCTTGAGTCCAAACAGTCTCGCCTCTTAAAATAAGGAACATGACCCGGTCAACTGTGCAATTAGGCCATTATCAGCCTCGAGACACGTTTCACACCAATCAAAATTCTCACATTCTAAATGGCCTCATTTCGATAATGACTGCCACAACAAATCCCCCAACTTCTCCACCTCCCAATCTCCATTCAATTAAAACTAATCAATGACTATGGCCTTATCTTCATCCCTTTGGCCAGTTAATGCAGACACACATTGAAAGCTTTAGCATTTAGTCTTTAAATAAAAGTATGCTAAAACATATAAATTTGAAAAAAAAAATTATTATTATTATAAAGACAGACAAGCAGACAAATCGTCATGAAAGCAACATACAAATAAGGAGTACTGTATGTAGGGAGACTATAATGTAAAAGGCAAAAAAAAGTGTGGAAAATTGAATAAATAAATGATATACAAGCTCAAAAACCTTCAGCCAAGTAATAATTAATAAAAATTCTTTAAACGTGCAGGCACCATTCCCATGACAGAGGTGAATAAATATAGCACCATTCTGGGGTCGCTCACATGCCTCTAAGCTACTAAAAGTATGTCTCATATGCAGCACACTTAACAGCTCAATAGACAGGCACTAAGCCCTTTCAATTAAAAAATATATGCAGAGAAGCTATTGAAGAAATGTACAAAATGTTAAATCAACTGAGGCAATGGATTTTTTACACCTAAAGTTAAGTGAGTCTAGACTGACCAAGGGCAACTAAGGGTGCATGTCAAATCAAAAATGTCACATGTTAATATGCAACCATGACTAAGAAACAACACAATCACTAAAGTAATGTGTACAAAAAGTCTGTTTGCTTTACTAAATAACTTGAAACTTAGTTCCCAGGATGGATGAAGTGATTGTGGAAAAGAAACTCTCCAAGCCTGTCATTTGAAATGTAAATAAACCAAGGACAGCAAAGAGTCCAATCTGTAGTCTTACTCAACCAGACCGTCAAGGACAGAGTAGCTCATTCTGGCCTGACGAAATCACCCGGGGCTGCTGAGATCTCCTGACTGCTGACCTTGACCTTAAGCACAGCCTAGATACAGACCCATAAAGTAATGATTAACGTAACGTTAGAGTAACATTTTTCTGGAAATCATAAATGCCCAGATCTTCTGACCTTTGACAATGATCTTGATCTCAATCTGGAGGCAGACTGACCTGAGGGTCACTGTGAGTGAGTTTCGTGAGAATTGAGATAACTGCCTAGTAGGAGTAGTGCTTTTTCTAAAATCATGGAAGTGTCTGGATCTCCTGACCTTTGACTTTGACAGTAACTTGACAACATGGATGTAGACCGTCCTGACAATTCTTGTGAGTTAATTTGGTCACCACTGGAGCAATTTCCTCTGAGCAGCAGAGATTTTTCTGAAATCACGTAAGCGCCCAGATCTCGTGACTTTTGACTTTGACCACAGCTTGAATGCAGACCCACCTGAGGATCATTGTGAGTGAGTTTGGTGAACATCGTCATCACATTAGCTCCTTTCAGCTTTGCCGGAATGAGCTAAAAATTAATGTAGCAAATAGGGCAGTGGGTCACATACTGACAATAGGTGGCACTACAACTTGAGAATCCAAAAGCTCCATTTAGCACCTTTAAGCCATAAAATGCTGTCTCTTGCAATAGCAGAACAAAAGAAAATATGAAGTCACTATGAAGCGCCAACGTGGAAGATATCACTATTCCTATAATAATAGAAGCCCATTTTAGAAAAAGTGATCTGAGGAAAAAAAACATAAGACACTAAGAGAGTCCATATCTCTGTTTCTTTGTTAGCAAGATTACGCAAAAACTACTGGATGGATTTTGATTACATCTTCGATAGATAGACAGACAGACAGACAGACAGACGGACGGACGGACGGACGGACGGACGGATAGATGGATGGATGGACGGACAGAGATCCCAAAATGGGAAATTACAGTGCAACAGCAGCATGACAATGGACAACCAAACGACAGAAACCCACACAGCATAACAGACAAAGGGATTACTCATGGAAAGTAAAACTACTAAAAAAGCTTATCTACGTCATAGATAAATAGATGGTGACTTGAATAGATACATGAATAATACCCTCTGTACAATGCAGGACTATCAGGAGCAGAGTGAGCTGTGAGGTACCAATTAAGACTAATGTGCAGTATGGCAGCATAGTTATGACCAGAATACAACATCAGAGTGCGTTACTGGACAGTGAAATGGCATGCGGCAGGTAAGATTTCCTGTACCTAACCGTTCAACAGCGAAGCTGTAGCAGTCTGCTGGAGAAAGTGCTCCACTGTCTGTCCAGTGTGTGGTGGAGGGGGTGATCAGGATTGTCCATGATGGATCGCAGTTTATTTAGTGTCCTCCTCTCTACCAAAGTGTCAAAGGTCTCTGGCCTGAGACCAATTACAGAGCCAGCCCTCTTGATAATCTTGTCAAGTCTGTTGGTGTTGCTGGCTCTTGATACTGCTACCCCAACAGACAGCAGCAAAGAAAATGGTGCTGGCAACAATGGCCTGGTAGAAAAGCTTCAGCATCCTGCTGCACACGTTGAAGGATCTCATCTTCCTCAGGAAGTAGAGTCTGCTCATCCCCTTCTTGTGCACAGCATCAGTGTTGATTTCCAATCCAGCCTGTCGCTCATCATGACACCCAGGTATCTGTAGTCCTCAGCCACCTCCACATCCTCCCCCCTAATCTGCAATGGCTAAGAAGGTGTCCTCTTCTTCCTGAAGTCAATCACCATCTCTCTGGTCTTGTTGACGTTCAGCCTCAGGTGATTCTGCTCTGTCCACTCCACAAATCTGTCTACCAATGACCTATACTCCCCCTCCTATACACTCAACAACAGCTGAGTCATCAGAGAATTTCTGCAGGTGGCATGATTTGGTGTTGTACTGAAAGTCAGTGGTGTATAAGGTGAAGAGAAAAGGACAGAGCACAGACCCTGTGGAGCTCCCGTATCACTAACCACCACATCAAACAAGACACTGCCCAGCCGGACAAACTGTGGCCTGCCTGTCAAGCAGTCAGTAATCCAGGAGATCACAGAGCTGTCGACCCGATCACCTGCAGCTTTTCACCCAGCAGCAGTGGCTGGATGGTGTTGAAGGCACTGGAGAAATCAAAGAATGTGATTCTCACAGTGTCTTCTCTGCCATCCAGGTGCGGATGGGTTCGTTGCAGCAGGTAGATGACAGCGTCTTCAACTGCTAAATGGGGCTGATATGCAAATTGCAGGGGGTCCAGCCACGTCTTCACCTGCGGCCTCAGGTGGGCTAAGACCAGTCTCTCCAGGACCTTCATCACATGAGATGTGAGGGCAACTGGTCGATCGTCATTCAGGTCAGATAGAGATGACTTCTTGGGGACAGGAACCAGGCAAGAGGTCTTCCACAGCACTGGTACTCTCTCCAGACTCAGGCTCAGGTTGTACAGGTGTTTCAGTACTGAAGCTAGCTGGTTGGCACAGGTCCTCAGGATCCTGGCGAAGATGCCATCAGGGCCTGCAGCCTTCCACTGATGATGTCTCTCCAGCTGTTTCTTAACCTGGTCTGTAGTCACAGTGATGTTGGGGGGCGGGGGGCTGGTGTCCCCTGAGGAGGGGGAGAGGGGTGGACAGAGGTGCTGCACAGGAGGGTGGGGGTGTGTGTGGAGGTCTGGCTGTGCTGTGGGGGTGACAGGAGGATGGGGGTAGGGGGGCCTGGTTGTGTTGTGGGGGAACAGACGGTGAGTTGAACCTATTAAAAACAGATTCAGCTCATCAGCTCTCTCAAGGCTCCCAGATGTCTGTCTGTTTCTCTCCTTGCACCCAGTTATTTGTTTCATTCCCATCCACACATCCCTGGTATTGTTTTGCCTGAGTTTATCCTCCAACTTCCTCCTGTAATTGTCTTTACACCGCCTCAGCATCTCTCTCAGATCGTGCTGCACTCTCCTCAGTTTCTCCTTGTCTCCAGACCTAAAAGCTCTCTTCTTCTTGTTCAGAAGTGCTTTCAGGTCACTAGTGACCCATGGTTTGTTGGTGGGGAAACAGTGTACGGTCTGAGGTAGCATGGTTGTGTCTTCACAGAATCTGATGTATTTTTGTGATGCAGTCGGTCATATTGTTGATGTCCACCCCATGTGGTTCAGAGAGTACGCTCCAGTCCATCATCTCAAAGCAGTCCTGTAGTGCATCAGCAGCCTCCTGTGTCCACCTCCTCACAGTCTGTGTATAAGCAGGCTGCTTTTGCACAAGGGGAACGTACCGTACTTGGGCGATAACATGACCATGCAGTGATCCGATTTGCCAATAGGGGGTAGAGCTGTGGCACTCTATGCATCTCTGACATTGGCATACAGAAAATCCAGTGTTTTACTTTCTCTGGTGGGACAGTCAATAAACTGGTGAAAGTTTGGTAGTGTTTTTCCCCAGTGATGGCCATAAATGTGCCAGGGTGCTTCTCCAGTAATGTGGCAGTAATGGAGCTGATGACTTAACAGGCCACCGCTATGTCAGCTGACGGAGGGACGTAGACGATAATTACCAGGGCACACGTATATTCTCGCGGCATATAATAGGGTCTCACACTCACAGCCAACAGTTTAATGTCTGGGCTGCAGTGCTTTTCCTTCACATAAATGTGTCCAGGATTACACCACTTCTCATTCACAAGAAGTGTCAATCCTCCTCCCCTCTTTTTCCCACTACTTATAACGTCCCTGTACCACTGGATAGTCTTAAAAGCCAGGTATCGCTATGTTAATATCTGGGATCTATGAGTGTAACCACGTCTCTGTAAAACACATGATACTACACTCACGATACTCCTTTTGCATCCTGACCAGCGCTGTGAGCTCATCTGCTTTGTTCCCCAGCAACCTAACGTTCCCAATGATGAACATCGGTACAGCCGGTTTATGCTTCCTTCTCCTCATCCTCACTTTAGCTCCAGCCCTTCTTCAGCGGCGTGTTCTCCTGAGCTCATGCAGGATGAGGAGCTTTGCTCCCAGCAGCAGCGACAGCCTCCTCATCACAATCAGCTGGTCGTGTGTGGAAACAATGCATCCGCCCCAACCTCTCTTGTTCTCAATTGCCCCGAGGAAGACAAAAAATAAGAGAAAGACCAGGGCTAAGATAGAAAAAAACTTGATCCAGTCGTTAATCCGAGTCTTTCTACCAAGCCGTGGTGAAAAAAAAGACACACTATATACAAGAATAAGCAGATAAAAACACAAAGACACAACAAGAGCTGCTGCTGATATGGCTGCCTCTCCTTCCGGCACCAAATTAAAAAAAAAAAAAAAAGCAAGCTATGGTGGCCTTGGCAGAGGTATGGACTCTCGGATCACCTCCAAAATCTATGGGTTCATTCACAGCACAAGGGCCACCTCTGGTTAAAATTTCATCAACATTTGCCAAGTAGTTTCTGCATAACCCTGCTAACAATCAGACTGCCCCGATCACAATATCTCCTTGGTGAAAGGTAAAAAGATTTCATATTGTTTATTGATTTGGACCTCTGATCTCAAAAATGATAGGAAAACAATGCAAACAAGAAAAAATAAGAAAAAAATTGTAATACATATGATAAAGTTTGAACTCGAATTGAAATCAAAAGAAAACACATTATCGAGTTTTCAAGCAGTCATTTCCTTTAAGTCCCTGTGGTCCAAAACGAGTAGGCAGAAGTAAAAACCTTTACTTTTTTTTATAATAAACTAATTAGTTTTATAAGTCTAGTCAATATATCACACAACCTGTGTCCATATTAAATCAAAGAAAATGATACATACTCTCCTACAGGAACAGACAACTGGCAGAAAATCTTGTTACTACAACAACAAAACAGAAGACAATACTGTATAACACATACAGATTAACACATACTGTATATTACATACAGGGTACCAACAAAATTGGAATCTGACAAAAGTGGTAATAAATAAAAAGTCTATGAAAATTAACCAATGAAAATCAGACAATGCTTTTGAATTGTGGGTTCAACAGAACTATTTTAAAAAACAAACTCCTGAAACAGGCCTGGACAAAAATGATGGTACCCTTAACTTAATATTTTGTTGCACAACCTTTTGAGGCAATCACTGCAATCAAACGATTTCTGTAACTGTCAATGAGACTTCTGAATCTCTCAGTAGGTATTTTGGCCCACTCCTCATGAGCAAACTGCTCCAGTTGTCTCAGGTTTGAAGGGTGCCTTCTCCGGACGGCATGTTTCAGCTCCTTCCACAGATGTTCAATAGGATTTAGATCAGGGCTCATAGAAGGCCACTTTAGAATAGTCCAATGTTTCTCTCTTAGCCATTCTTGGGTGTTTTTAGCTGTGTGTTTTGGGACATTATCCTGTTGCAAGACCCATGACCTGTGCCTGAGACCAAGCTGTCTGACAATGGGCAGCACATTTCTCTCTAGAATACCTTGATAGTCTTGAGATTTCATTGTACCCTGCACAGATTCAAGACACCCTGTGCCAGATGCAGCAAAGCAGCCCCAGACCATAACAGAACCTCCTCCATGTTTCACAGTAGGGACAGTGTTCTTTTCTTGGAATGCTTCATTTGGCGTCTGTGAACATAGAGCTGATGTGCCTTGCCAAAAAGTTCCAGTTTTGTCTCGTCTGTCCATAGGACATTCTCCCAGAAGCTTTGTGGCTTGTCAACATGCAGTTTGGCAAATTCCAGTCTGGCTTCTTTATGATTTGTTTTCAACAGTGGTGTCCTCCTTGGTCGTCTCCCATGAAGTCCACTTTGGCTCAAACAATGACGGATGGTGTAATCTGACACTGATGTACCTTGACCTTGGAGTTCACCATGAATGTGTTTAGAGGTTGTTCTGGGCTCTTTTGTTACCGTTTGTATTATCCGTCTCTTCCATTTTTCATCAAGTTTCCTCCTGCGGCCACGTCCAGGGAGGTTGGGTACAGTCCCGTGGATCTTAAATTTCTGAATAATATGTGCAACTGTAGTCACAGGAACATCAAGCTGCTTGGAGATGGTCTTATAGCCTTTACCTTTAACATGCTTGTCTATAATTTTCTTTCTAACCTCCTGAGACAACTCTCTCCTTTGCTTCCTCTGGTCCATGTTTAGTGTGGTACACACCATGTCACCAAACAGCACAGTGACTACTTGTCACCCTTTAAATAGGCCGACTGACTGATTACAGGTTTGTAGACACCTGTGATGTTAATTAGAGGACACATCTTGGTTGAACATGTCGCTATGGTCACATTATTTTCAATCTTTTCTAGGGGTACTATCATTTTTGTCCAGGCCTGTTTCATGAGTTTGTTTTTTAAAGTAATTCTGTTGAACCACAATTCAAAAGCACTGTCTGATTTTCACTGGCTAATTTTCATACAATTTTTTATCTAATACCACTTTTGTCAGATTCAAGTTATTTCTGTGACCATTGTGGGTTTTTCTTTCATTAACAGAGGGGTACCAACAATTTTGTCCACGTGTGTAGGCAATCACATGTTAGACTTTGACAAATATGAAAGGGACTGAACTAAGATTTATTTGATTGTGTGAATATTAATTACAGAATTATTGAAAATGAATGGGACATCCAATATTAGTGACTGCTTAAGAACCACTTGTTCATTTGTTTGTCAGATTACTTATTTGTGTGATCTTTTATGACTTATATTCATAATAGTGTACCTTGTACTTTGGGGAATGGGAGTTGTTCAGTCACTATTATAACTGTTTTAGTTTATATGTGTAGTTAATAGTCTATTGTCAATAAACTCGTGCAGTACTATAACAGGACATGTTTAAAAATATTTGAGACCCATTCTGGTGCATAACTTTATATTGTAGCAATATTATAAGTACAAAACACCCAACATTATTATACACAGCAGAATGACCCGTTTGGTTGCAACTATTGCATCAGTGTTGCCCATTTGTCTGTAAATATTTAAATAAAAATTATTTATTTCGTTATTTGGGCATTTTTGTGTCTTGTCGTTGTTTAGTCAAAGCGTGCATAAAGTCATGTGAAAAATTTAGGACACCCTGTATAAGCCTGTGTGTTTTTTAAACATATTTGGACATATGGATATTGAATATCAATGTTAAAAATACTGGGAGATTCATGTAATACAATTAAACAATTAAAAATGAATTAAAGGCTTTTGTCAAATTTTGTGTAAAATGTAATTCTCAACAAATAGTGAGGAATAAATTAGGACACCCCCCCATCTTTTTTAGGACACCTCCACATCCATTCCCACTTAAAATGGCTAAAATAAATGTTAAACAATGCAAATAAAAACAAAAACAAAGTTAGACATAGATATGTGAACATTTTTTAATAAAGAACTGAATGTTTAAAGGGGTGTCCAAATTTTTTCACATGACTATGTGTCCACATATGATATGCAAATGATCTGGCCATTCCACTCCACAATGATGGCGGTATTATTTTTTTAATTTTTAGATACTCGGGCAGGAGGGGGTACTCGCGGTCCTGCAAAGGACAGTGGTACCACATGAGTGAAGCAGCAGTTGGGACTCCCCTCTACCACTGACCAGGCAGGCTGGGCGTGCCTCCCCACAAAGTATCGTGGTCTGCCTGGTCAGATACCTGTGTTTGAGAAGCGGCAGCTGAACCGGTGGATCGCAGTCCTCCACAGAGAGCCAAGCCCAGCCTGCCGAGTTAATGGGAGTCTCAGCTGCTGCTTTACCTGTGTGCCAGTGCTGTCCGTTGCGGCACCACGGGTCCCCACCAGCCCCCCACCCCTCCCCCACTAAGCGCACCTGAGCACCTCGTGTTCTCCACAGCGAATTATCCATTAGACCTACGCAGTCACGGCAACTTTATGGTGTAATTTTTTAAGCATTAAATCAGTCAAATTTGTCGCTTTTTGCTTCAGTCTTTTGCGCCACCACGGTCCCCGTGGGTGTGCCCCCCAGCGCACTGCACACCCTCATGTTCTCCACATATGCCGAATTATCCTTTAGACCTACGCAATCATGGCAACTTTATGGTGTAATTTTTTAAGCATTAAATCTTCAGTATTATCTTTTTCTGGTCAAATTTGTCACTTTTCGATTCCTTGTTTTGCTTACGGAGCACTGTAGTTACTGATTCCATAATGCAGCGTATCATCCAATCAGTACAGAGTCTTTCCGAAACCCTGCCCACACTTCTAGAAGCCTGGGCATGAGGCATAGTGGTGGCTAAACTTTTATTGATAAAAATTACATATTTTGACTGAGCAACTCCATACTCGAGGATGCACACCCTTGTAACCTCAGCAAAACACTTATAAAATCTGAGGCCAGTCTGACAAACGGTTTGACAGATATGTGAGGAACACACACATGCACACAGAGACAGATTCTTTGCAACTATAGAAAGATTATTACCCCAAGAAATGTAATTGCTTTTACACTTTCAATTTTGTTAATTCACACAAATTACTGATGTATAAAATAAACAGGAATGGTCCCAACATTGACCCCTGTGGGACTCCACAGATAACATTCTACATGTGAGATTTTGCATCTAAAAATTGCACATACTGATTTCTGCCCTGTAAACAGCTGCTTGTTCAGTTATACGCGGTTCCTCTAATTCCATACCTTTGTAATTTTATCATCAATAGTTCATGATCTACGGTATCAAAAGCTTTCTTCAGATCTAAAAATACTCCTATAGCATATTTTTTCTTTTCTATGGCTGTTATCTTTTCAACCAAATCAGTAAGTGCATAAGTAGTTGTCCTGCTTGTTCTAAAGTCATATTGCTGATCGTATAGTATTCACCTTATTCCTGAGGGTGCTGCTGTAGAAACGATTTTGGGGGCAACTTCCGGTTTTGTAATGTTAAATCAGTCAGCAAGAGTGAAGTAGTGGGGCATTTAAAATAGCGCTTTTAGAAGTTTTTCAAATTTGTTTTAATGTATAGTCCACATACGTGTTTTGCAGTCAAGTGGCAGCTAATTTCAGCACTTGTAGTTTTTGTATTTTTTGAATGTCTGAGTGTAGTTATGATACTTGTTGCTGGTGTTCGTGGTTGTGCCATAGACTGTATAAATGGAGGCTTCTCACAAATAAGCACAGCTAAATTTGTGTCTTCAATGGCAATGCATAGATCATGCACTGAAAACTAAAAAGGACTGTTGGTGTGATCGATGGTACAGACACAGGACAGACACAAGACCACCAGGTATGTTTTCACTTGTATAAATGTCACAGATCTGACATTTATGCATCATATACAGCGGGGCAAAAAAGGATTTAGTCAACTACCAATTGTGCAAGTTCTCCCACTTAAAAGATGAGCGAGGTCTCCATTTTCATCATAGGTATACCTCAACTATGAGAGACAAAATGAGAAAAAAAAAAATCCAGAAAATCACACTGAAGGATTTTTAAAGAATTTATTTGCAAATTATGGTGGAAAATAAGTATTTGGTCACCTACAAACAAGCAAGATTTCTGGCTCTCACAGACCTGTAACTTCTTCTTTAATAGGCTCCTCTGTCCTCCACTCGTTACCTGTATTAATTGCACCTGTTTGAACTCGTTATCAGTATAAAAGACACCTGTCCACAACCTCAAACAGTCAGACTCCAAACTCCACTATGGCCAAGACCAAAGAGCTGTCAAAGGACACCACAAACAAAATTGTAGACCTGCACCAGGCTTCAGTCTGCAATAGGTAAGCAGCTTGGTGTGAAGAAATCAACTGTGGGAGCAATTATTAGAAAATGGAAGACATACAAGACCACTGATAGTCTCCCTCGATCTGGGGCTCCATTCAAGATCTCACCCCGTGGGGTCAAAATGATCACGAGAATAGTGAGCAAAAATCCCAGAACCACACGGGGGGACCTAGTGAATGACCTGCAGAGAGCTGGGACCAAAGTAACAAAGGCTACCATCAGTAACACACTACGCCGCCAGGGACTCAAACCCTGCAGTGCCAGACGTGTCCCCCTGCTTAAGCCAGTACATATCCAGGCCCGTCTGAAGTTTGCTAGAGAGCATTTGGATGATCCAGAAGAGGACTGGGAGAATGTCATATGGTCAGATGAAACCAAAATAGAACTTTTTGGTAAAAACTCAACTTGTCGTGTTCGGAGGAGAAAGAATGCTGAGTTGCATCCAAAGAGCACCATACCTACTGTGAAGCATGGGGGTGGAAACATCATGCTTTGGGGCTGTTTTTCTGCAAAGGGACCAGGACAACTGATCTGTGTAAAGGAAAGAATGATTGGGGCCATGTATCGTGAGATTTTGAGTGAAAACCTCCTTCCACCAGCAAGGGCATTGAAGATGAAACATGCCTGGGTCTTTCAGCATGACAATGATCCCAAACACACCGCCCGGGCAACGAAGGAGTGGCTTCGTAAGAAGCATTTCAAGGTCCTGGAGTGGCCTAGCCAGTCTCCAGATCTCAACCCCATAGAAAATCTTTGGAGGGAGTTGAAAGTCCGTGTTGCCCAGCGACAGCCCCAAAACATCACTGCTCTAGAGGAGATCTGCATGGAGGAATGGGCCAAAATACCAGCTACAGTGTGTGAAAACCTTGTGAAGACTTACAGAAAACGTTTGACCGCTGTCATTGCCAACAAAGGGTATATAACAAAGTATTGAGATGAACTTTTGTTATTGACCAAATACTTAGTTTCCACCATAATTTGCAAATAAATTCTTTAAAAATCAGACAATGTGATTTTCTGGATTTTCTTTTTCTCATTTTGTCTCCCATAGTTGAAGTATACCTATGATGAAAATTGGAGACCTCTCTCATCTTTTAAGTGGGAGAACTTGCACAATTGGTGGCTGACTAAATACTTTTTTGCCCCACTGTACATATGTCACCAGATGCAAGGCTGCATGAAGTATAATAAATAAAAAATAGTAACAGTTTGCTTCTTATGGCTTAATGATTTAAGAAAGCTATCCAATAGGTTTTTTGCATTCATTGCACTGCCTTGAAACGATATGGACTTGATATTAGCAGCTTCAGCATGCATTAATTATTAAATTATCACAAAATATAGATAAATACAATTTTGAACAATTGTCAGAAAATGTCTGTACATGTTAAGTTAAATATCAAGCTGTCTGCCTGTTGGGGAAAAGAAAAAAAAAAGTGTTGTAGGCATATCCCTCACACCTGTGTGGTGTTCAGGTTTTTAATGTTTACTAGTAGAAAAAAATACAGTGAACTGAATTTTTGGTCTTGGGTGATTTTCTGTGAATATATAAAAGAACAGATTTTTAATGCGTGCACAATGCACTGGGTGGAGCTCATTTAGTTACAGTCTATTGGATGTACGCCTGCTTATGATGTAGTAGTTCACAACTCCTTTTTGTTTTGTTTCAGCTGAGAATCAACTTTTCTTTTTTGTGACCAATTTTTTATTAGTGAAAGAAAATCCATATTAATTACAGAAAGAAGAGACATGTCTCCATGTTTTGCACAACACGATATTTAAAAAAGCAGATGCAAGTTGCTCCCAAATCCTCCCCAGCAACCTCACAAGCATCTACAGCCTCAAAACTGATTCAAAACTGTATATTAAAAAAAAAGAGAGAATAAACTTTTCAACTATTTTTGGTGTGAAATTCAGTTCCTGAGCCTTGTCAGACTGAAAGAGCTATCTACCCACCTTCATCATCTGTTGAGCCCAGACTGGAATAGAAGGAAGCTCTGCCAGAGCTGGGTAAGACATTGGTGATACCAGAAATTCAGAGAAACTGGGAAGATTCAAGGGTGGGATACTGCCACAAAATCTGACCCACTCACTGTATCAAAATCTGTAGAGCCTGAAATAACCTTGTGATGTGCTGTGGATTCTGACTAGCAGCAAGAAAAAGAACCACTCCGACGTGTGAAGATAAGATGAAAAAGGCACGACATACAAGTGCAAGAAATATATATATAAAACACACAAACAGAAAACTTTTGCCCCTTGTGTTGTACAGCCTGACATGAATAGACTTGTTTAGATTAGATTAGATTAGATTCAACTTTATTGTCATTACACATGTATGAATACAAAGTAATGAAACACAGTTTAGCATCCAATCAGAAGTGCAAAGGACAGCAGTGCAGTATATACAGTAATTGACAGTATGTGCAATTTAAGCAAATATATGCAGCAGTGCAGAAAGTTAAGAGTACTGTTATGTGCAAATAATGTACAATAAGTTAGATGGGCAGTTATGTACAGGTGACGATGGTAAGAGATGATGGTAAGAGAGTCAGCGGGGAACTAAGTTCAATAACGTGACAGCTGTTGGAAAGAAACTGTTCCTAAACCTGCTGGTTCTAGTCCGAAGGCTTCTGAAACGCCTTCCGGAGGGGAGAAGCTGGAACAGTCCATGAGCAGGATGGTTGGAGTCCCAAAGAATGCTGTGTGCCCGGCGCAGACATCTTTTCCTGTAGACGTCCTCTATAACTGGAAGTGGAGTCCCTGTGATGCGTTGGGCAGTTTTCACCACCCGCTGCAGCGCCTTGCGGTCAGCAAGAGAGCAGCTCCTATACCAGACTGTGACACAGTTGGTCAGGGTGCTCTTTATCACGCAGCGGGAGAAGTTGCCCAGGATGTCAGTTGACAGATGGTTCTTCTTCAGTGTCCTCAAGAAGAAGAGGCGCTGATGGGCCTTCTTGATCAGGCTGGTGGTGTTAAGTGACCAGGACAGGTCCTCCGAGATGTGGGTCCCCAGGAATTTGAAGCTGGGGACACGTTCAACAGCTATGCCATTGATATGGATGGGGTCATGTGTCTCTCCCCTCTCCTTTCTGTAGTCCACTATGAGCCCCTTGGTTTTGCTGGTGTTAAGGAGCAGGTTATTGTCAGCGCACCAAGTAGCCAAGTGCTCAACCTCTGCCCTGTAATCTGACTCATCGTTGTCCCTGATGAGTCCGATCACCGTGGTGTCATCTGCGAACTTTATGATGGAATTGGATCCATACATAGGCCTGCAGTCATGGGTGAAGAGGGAGTAGAGGAATGGGCTGAGCACACAGCCCTGTGGTACACCAGTGTTGAGTGTGATGACGGAAGAACGGTTGGGGCCTGACCTAACATGCTGGAGTCTGTTGGTCAGAAAATCCATGATCCAGTTGCAGGTGGAGGTACTGATTCCCAGGTCCCCAAGTTTAGTGATCAACTTGGAGGGAATAACTGTGTTGAATGCTGAGCTGAAGTCAACAAACAGCATTCTTGCGTAGGTGTTTTTGTCATCCAGGTGTGAGAGTACATAGTGCAGCAATGTAGAAACCGCATCCTCTGTACTCCTGTTGCTCCGGTAGGCAAACTGGTGAGGGTCCAGTGTAGGGGGCAGGCATTTTTTGAGCTGTGCCAAGACCAGTCACTCAAAGCACTTCATGACTATGGGCGTCAGTGCCACAGGGCGATAGTCATTTAGGCACGATGGTGTTGAATGTTTCGGCACTGGTACTATTGAAGTGGTCTTGAAGCATGCTGGTACCACGGCCTGGGCCAGGGACAGGTTGAAGATGTCTGTGAAGACCCCTGCCAGCTGCTCAGCGCATGCCCTCAGCACACGCCCAGGAATGCCGTCAGGGCCAGCAGCCTTACGTACGTTGACATGACTCAGTGCGTTACGGACGTTGGTGTGGGTGAGTGTGAGGCGGTGGAGGTCATCAGAGGGTGGGAAATTGATGTTCTTTTCGTTATTGTCCTTGTCAAAACGAGCATAGAAGTCATTTAGCTCATTGAAAAAGGACACAGTCATGGCTATAGGTATGGAGTTGCTGGGCTTATAATCAGAGATAGCTTGAATGCCCTGCCACATGCGTCGGGGGTCAGAGTCCCCAAAATGTTCCTCCACCTTCAGCATGTAGCTGTGCTTGGCCTTCTTGATGCCCCTCTTCAGATCTGCCCTGGATGAACTGTAGGCCTGTGCGTCACCAGATCTAAAGGCATTGTTACGTGCCTTTAGCAGAAGCCGCACTTCTCTGTTCATCCACGGCTTCTGATTTGGGTACATGGTGATCTGTCTTTCCGTGGTGACACTGTCAATAGTGGTGTTGATATGGTCCAGGACTGAGTGGGGGTAAGAGTCGATGTTTATGTGGGAGCCACAGGTAGCCTGAGAGGTGAACATACTCCAGTCTGTGTTCCTAAACTTTTCCTGGAGTACAGAGTCAACCCCCTCTGGCCACACTTTGATGGTCCTCACTGATGGCTTCACCCGGTTGATGAGCGGAACATACTTGGGGGTAAGGAACAAAGATAATTGATCAGACTGACCTAGGTGAGGGAGGGGAGTTGCTGTGTAGGCTCCCACAATATTGGTGTAAACATGGTCCAATGTTTTGTCCCCTCTTGTGTGACAGGAGACATGCTGGTAGAATTTAGGAAGCACTATCTTGAGGTTAGAGTGGTTAAAATCACCCGCCACAATAAATGCTGCCTCTGGGTGTGCAGTTTGTTGTTTGCCAATAGCTGCATGCAGTTCTTTCATAGCAAGCTTAGCATTAGCATCCGGAGAAATGTAAGCAGCTGTTATGATGGTACAAGTGAACTCACGTGGCAGATAGAAAGGTCTACATTTAACCATGAGAAACTCCAGGTTAGCTGAGCAGTGTCTCCCAACAGTGACAGAGTTCGTGCACCAAGCCTTGTTAATATAAATGCACACTCCCCCACCTCTGGTCTTACCGGAGTCATCAGCTGCTGTGTCTGCCCGGAGAGTGTGTAGGCCGGCTAGCTCGATAGCATTGTCGGGTATTCCACTGTGTAGCCATGGTTCCGTGAAAATCATGATATTGCAGTTTATAAGTCTCTTACTGTTGGTGATCCGAAGCCGTAGCTCATCCATTTTGTTCGCCAGTGACCGTACATTAGCGAGGAAAATACTGGGTAGAGAAAGCCGGTGCGGTGTTAGCTTTAGCTTAGCTCTTAGCCCACCGCGCATCCCCCGCCTTTGTTTACGGTCTCTATGCCGCCTGCGAGCACTTCCGGTCGGCCGGGAAGCTTGCCGAGCGTCGGGTGTTCTCTGGAGCTCAGGGATGAGACGTAGGTTACTGATAAAAAGATCGTTATGGTTATTTTGTAATCCAATGTCCAAAAGCTCATTTCAGGTGTAAGATGTGAAAGCGAAGCTGTTCTGAACGAACAGACCCGAAATGAGCAGAAATAACACTGCTAATCCACAAAATCTGAAGAGACGCTGAGCCTCGCGTTGTGCACGCGCCGCCATCTTGTCATCTTGTCTTGCATAGAGTGGCATAAAGATTCTCAATTTCAAATTCAGTTCAAAGATACAGTGGGGCAAAAAAGTATTTAGTCAGCTAGCAATTGCGCATGTTCTCCCACTTAAAAGATGAGAGAGGTCTCCAATTTTCATCATAGGTATACCTCAACTATGAGAGACAAAATGAGAAAAAAAAAATCCAGAAAATCACATTGAAGGATTTTTAAAGAATTTATTTGCAAATTATGGTGGAAAATAAGTATTTGGTCACCTACAAACAAGCAAGATTTCTGGCTCTCACAGACCTGTAACTTCTTCTTTAAGAGGCTCCTCTGTCCTCCACTCGTTACCTGTATTAATGGCACCTGTTTGAACTCGTTATCAGTATAAAAGACACCTGTCCACAACCTCAAACAGTCAGACTCCAAACTCCACTATGGCCAAGACCAAAGAGCTGTCAAAGGACACCACAAACAAAATTGTAGACCTGCACCAGGCTGGGAAGACTGAATCTGCAATAGGTAAGCAGCTTGGTGTGAAGAAATCAACTGTGGGAGCAATTATTAGAAAATGGAAGACATACAAGACCACTGATAATCTCCCTCGATCTGGGGCTCCATGCAAGATCTCACCCCGTGGGGTCAAAATGATCACGAGAACGGTGAGTTAAAATCCCAGAACCACACAGGGGGACCTAGTGAATGACCTGCAGAGAGCTGGGACCAAAGTAACAAAGGCTACCATCAGTAACACACTATGCCGCCAGGGACTCAAATCCTGCAGTGCCAGACGTGTCCCCCTGCTTAAGCCAGTACATGTCCAGGCCCGTCTGAAGTTTGCTAGACAGCATTTGGATGATCCAGAAGAGGATTGGGAGAATGTCATATGGTCAGATGAAACCAAAATAGAACTTTTTGGTAAAAACTCAACTTGTCGTGTTTGGAGGAGGAAGAATGCTGAGTTGCATCCAAAGAGCACCATACCTACTGTGAAGCATGGGGGTGGAAACATCATGCTTTGGGGCTGTTTTTCTGCAAAGGGCCCAGGACGACTGATCCGTGTAAAGGAAAGAATGAATGGGGCCATGTATCATGAGATTTTGAGTGAAAACCTCCTTCCATCAGCAAGGGCATTGAAGATGAAACGTGGCTGGGTCTTTCAGCATGACAGCGATCCCAAACACACCGCCCGGGCAACGAAGGAGTGGCTTCGTAAGAAGCATTTCAAGGTCCTGGAGTGGCCTAGCCAGTCTCCAGATCTCAACCCCATAGAAAATCTTTGGAGGGAGTAGAAAGTCCGTGTTGCCCAGCGACAGCCCCAAAACATCACTGCTCTAGAGGAGATCTGCATGGAAGAATGGGCCAAAATACCAGCTACAGTGTGTGAAAACCTTGTGAAGACTTACAGAAAACGTTTGACCTCTGTCATTGCCAACAAAGGGTATATAGCAAAGTACTGAGATGAACTTTTGTTATTGACCAAATACTTAGTTTCCACCATAATTTGCAAATAAATTCTTTAAAAATCAGACAATGTGATTTTCTGGATTTTTTTTTTTCTCATTTTGTCTCTCATAGTTGAGGTATACCTATGATGAAAATTGGAGACCTCTCTCATCTTTTAAGTGGGAGAACTTGCACAATTGGTAGCTGACTAAATACTTTTTTGCCCCACTGTATATACATCAATGTGCTGCCAATGTGCTGTATTTTGAAATCGCAACTTTTTAACTAGTCAGTGTTTCCCATACACTGATTAAACCATAGTGGCCCACCATAGTTAAATTTGGCCCACCAAGGTTTCGTAACAAGCTGAATATATCATTATACTTCTCATTATAGCAAAAACAGCTGTTTTTTCCCCCTCTGTTTCTTAACCACATGATCCTGTTCTTTATGTCCATAAAACAGTTATATTCAGTTTTAAATAATACAAGATTTTTTTTCTGGGGTACCTTTGGGTACCATGCCATGAAGGGTCTGAACAAGGTCCGGCCACCATAGTTTAAAAAAATCCTGTCGGAAAAACTGCAGGTAAATACTCAGAAGGTGGCAAAGGTATGTATGTAATTTTTACTCATTATAAAAGAAAAAAAAAATCACTCAAAGGAAAATTTTGTCAAGAAGAAGATAAAAAAGAGACACCAGACCCAACAATGCAGACGAGCTGAAGGCCACTATCAAAGCAGCCTGGGCTTCCATAATGCCTCAGCAGTACCACAGGCTGCACAACTCCATGCCATGCCACAATGATGCAGTAGTTTATGCAAAATGAGCCACGACATAGTACTGAGTGTGTACATGGACATACTTTTCAGTCGGCCAACATTTCTATTAAAAAACAATTTTTTAAAAATTGATCTTATTTAATATTCTAATTTTTTGAGAAACTGAATTTTGGATTTTCATTAGTTGTAAGCAATAATCATCAAAATTAAAAGAAACAAACACTTGAAATACAGTGGATAAAAAAAGTCTAAAAAAATGAGACCAAGATAAATCAGTTCAAAACTTTTTCCACCCCTAATGTGACCTATGACCTGTACAACCTCATTGAAAAACAAACTGAAATCTTTTAAGGGGAAAAATAAAAAATAAAAAACTTACAATAACCTATTTGCATAAATATGCATACCCTTAAACTAATACGTTGTTGCAGCATGTTTGGCTTTTATTACAGCACTCAGTCTTTTTGGGTAGGAGTCTATCAGCACATCTTGATGTGGCAATATTTGCCCACTCTTCTTTGCAAAAACGCTCTAAATCTGTCAGATTGCGAGGGCATCTCCTGTGCACAGCCCTCTTCAGATCACCCCACGGGTGTTCGATCGGATTCAGGTCTGGACTCTGGCTGGGCCATTCCAAAACCTTATTCTTCTGGTGAAGCCATTCTTTTGTTGATTTGGATGTGTGCTTTGGGTCATTGTCGTACTGAAAGATGAAGTTCCTTTTCATCTTCAGCTTTCTAGAAGAAGCCAGAAGGTTTTGTGCAACACTGACTGGTATTTGGAACTGTTCATAATTCCCTCCACCTTGACTAAGGCCCCAGTTCCAGCTGAACAAAAACAGCCCCAAAGCATGATGCTGCCACCACCATTGTACTGTTATCACTACGTGTTCTATACACTGAGTATGTTAACGCAGATCAACAGCAAGCCAAACTCGTTTTTCACGAGCCAGGAAACCGAGCGTCCTGCTCCTTTATTTTCAGTCTTCTTAGACAGCTTACAGTATTTTACAACTGTGGCTCGAAGCTCGATGAAAAGCCCGAGTGAAATTGAAAAGAAATAAAAACAAAAAAATAAATACATATAATTAAGCTAGCGGGCCCCTGGGATAGGACTAATTCCTGGAACAAACGGAAAACACAATACACTTGACAAGCTAGCGGGGCCCTGGGATAAGACTAATTACTGAAACAATATATTCTAAAAAACGATACCAAATTCACATATAACAAAACTTATAAATCAACAAGACACTAATTGGACTTACAGCCATTGCTTTCGATGGTGTAGAATGGCGTTTAACACACAGGAGGGACGTTTCAGACATTCGCGGGCAGGTTATATTCTCTGCCTTTTTTTTCTCTCTACCAAAGTCCGTTTCTTCTACCCACAAAACATAGCGGCAACTGGCTGCGCTTTCAACATAAAATACGGGCAAATTGCCACTGACTGTACAAAGTCACTCTTAACCTAATAACTATTTCTAACATGAATTACTACAAATGAACTATGATATTTATTATAGACTTATGAACTATTTTTAACTTTATAAAACTCACTCTACTGAGGGCAGAACAACCATGCTTCACTGTAAGTATGGTGTTCTTTTGGTGATGAGCAGTTTTGTGTTTGCGCCAAACATACATTTTGGAATTACGGCCAAAAAGTTCAACCTTAGTGTCATCAACCCAGTCCTTCTCAAATAGTGGGGCGCGCCGGGGAACAGGCTTTGCTTTTGCCGTGTAAAGTGTAATTGCACATCCACGGCAGCAGGTGGTGCAGTGGCGCTCTCATTGTCAAAGTCTGTGCGTGAGTTTAAAACTTTTTAAATTGCTGTCAACAAACCCCTCGAGAGACACCATGGAGAAATATTTAACAGTAACGAAAAGAAAGGCGGAGAGAGACAGAGGTTGGCTTCACTTCACTTCACGCTTGGCTTCACTCTGACTACGAGGAAACGGAGTACGGACTACGGAGACGAGGAAAGACCGGTGTGTTCACTGTGTCTGAAAATGTTTGCAGCGGACAGCATGAAGTCAAATAAATTAAGACGTCACCTACAGACATTACATCCTCAACACGTTGATAAGCCGCTTGATTTTTTTCAGCGAAAACGTGCGGAGTACGGCCAACAATCATCCCGCTTTGTGAACGCTACATCAGTAAACCAGCGAGCACTTTTAGCATCATTTAAAGTGCCGTACCAAATTGCGCAGTGCAAAAAAACCCACAAAAACCCCCCCACACACAATTGCAGAGGAGTTGATACTGCCTTTTTCTACCTTTTTCTTCAGACTAAAATGTTAAATATATTGGTACTCCTGTGTTAATGTTCCAGATCAATTTACATTTAATATTATTTATTGATTGAATTATTTTTCTCAGCATCAAATGGTTCAGTTGGTCAAAAATGTTTCTAGTTTAAATAAGGATTGACATATTTTTTATTTCAGGCACTTTGATGCACTTTAAGTTTTTTTTTCTGTTTTAGACTATAACAGGGTTTCTGTGTAGCAAAATAAAGTTAATATTTGTTGAAAGTTGATTTATATTGCTTTTTTCTTTTGTTAATGTTAAAAAGGATACAATTTTAGGTATACTTATACAATTTTTATAGATAATAATCTTATTTATAGTCACTGCGGCGAGTTGGGGGGGGGGGGCGCGAAATATTTTCTCTTTCCTAGGGGGGGCTTTGCAAAAAATAATTGAGAAGCACTGCATCAACCCATCATACATTTTCCCCACATGTGTTTGGGAGATCTCAAATGTGTTTTTCAAAATGTAGCTGGGCTTGGATGTTTTTGGATGTTTTTCTTCATAAGATAAGGCTTCCCTCTTGCCACCCTAGAAGGGAGACTGTTGTCACATGTACTGAACAACGAATATTTGTCAGAAATTCCTGCAGCTCCTTCAATGTTGCTGTCGGCCTCTTGGCAGCCTTCCTGACCAGTTTTCTTCTCGTCTTTTCATCAATTTTGGAGGGATGTCCAGTTCTCGGTAATGTCACTGTTGTGCCATATTTTCTCCATTTGATGAGGACTGCCTTCACTGTGTTCCATGGTATATTTAATGCCTTGGAAATTCTTTTGTACCCGTCTCCTGACTGATACCTTTGAACAATGAGATCCCTCTGATGCTTTGGAAGCTCTCTGCGGACTATGGCTTGTGCTGTAAGATGTGACTCCAAAAATGTCAGGAAATGCCTACTAGAACAGCTGAACTTTATTTGGGGTTAATCAGAGGCACTTTTAAATGGCGGCAGGTATGTGGCAGGTATGTGCCGACTCCCATTTAACATGAGTCTGAATGTAATTGGTTAATTCTGAACACAGCCACATCCCCAGTTATAACAGGGTGTGCATATTTATGCAACCAGGTTATTGTAAGTTTTTCACTTTTCCCATTAAAAGATTTCAGTTTGTTTTTCAATTGGGTTGTACAGGTTATAGGTCGCATTAATGGTGGAAAAAGTACTGAAATGATTTATCTTGGTCTCATTTTTTTACATCACAAAAACCTGGCATTTGAACAGGAATGAATAGACCTTTTATATCCACTGTATATCACTCAGTGTGTAATAAATCTACAGTTAGGCCCAGAAATATTTGGACGGTGACACAATCTTCATGATTTGGGCTCTGCATGCCACCACATTAGATTTGAAATGAAACAACTACAACGGAATTGAAGTGCAGACTTTAAGGTTCAATTCAAGGGGTTGAACAAAAATATATGATTAAACATGTAGGAATTGTAGCTATTTTTATACAAATGCTCCTCATTTCAGGGGCTCAAAAGTAATTGGACAAATAAACATAACCCTAAGTAAAATGTTACTTTTCAATATTTTGTTGAAAATCCTTTGCAGGCAATGACTGCCTGAAGTCTGGAACCCATGGACATCACCAAACGCTGGGTTTCCTCCTTTGTGATGCTTTGCCAGGCCTTTACTGCAGCTGTCTTCAGTTGTTGCTTGTTTGTGGGTCTTTCTGCCTTAAGTTTTGTCTTGAGCAAGTGAAATGCATGCTGGATTGGGTTGAGATCTGGTGATTGACTCGGCCATTGCAGAATATCCCACTTCTTTGCTTTTTTTTTTTTGTAACTTAGATTTTTATTCATTTTTCATCATATATAATGCATTCAGATCACATTCTACATTTAAAAAACAAAGGGGTTAGGGTAGGGAAAAAGAAAAAAAAAAAAAATAAAGGGGGGGGGGGGACAAATGTTGGAGCATCAAGTTTTTAGTTTCCATCTCTTAATTCTTCTGGTTTTTTCAGTGTCTTTGGTTATTCTTTCAATTTCTGCCTCGTTGTTGCACTTTGTAGTGTGTCCATTTCCGCCATTTTTTCTCCCATAGTCCTTCTTGCATTCTTCGTCGATATGTTAGTTTTTCCATCATACGTATGCCCTCAACAATGTCAGTCCATTGTTCTTGGTCAGGAAGAACTTCTGATCGCCATTTTTTTGTGATAGTTTTTTTTACATGCAATCAACAAGATTTTAACTAGATATCTGTCCTCAGCCTGTATAACATTGTCTCTTTTAAGATCACATAAGTACATCAGGTTACAGTTCATTGGTATATTATATCCTAATATCCTCTGTATTGTCACATGTATAGATTTCCAAAATGATGATATTTTGTAGCATTTCCAAAACATATGTGAGTGGTCTGCATTTTGAGCCCCACATCCCCTCCAGCATAAAGATTGGGTATTTGTATATTTTCCTTGAATCTGTGGTGTAATGAAAAAGCGAATCAGGTTTTTCCATCCAAATTCCCTCCATGTCCTTGAATTTGTTGATGTGTGTTGTGTTTTCCATATTTCCTGCCAGCTTTCTTCTGTTATGTTTAAATTGAGCTCTTTCTCCCATTTCTCCTTTATATAGTTACTTGTATGATTGTTTGTCATAAGTTTCTGATATAGCTTTGAAATAATTCTTATTTTATTTCCTGCATATGAGCTTAAAATAAGTTGTATAATCTCGTTCACATCTGTTTGGAGATTATGCCTAATCTTCTTCATATAGTAATCTCTCATCTGCAGATATCTGAAAAATTCCGATCTTTCTAGTTTAAATTTTCTCCTGATATTTACAAAGCTCCCAAGATCTTTTTTTCCGATATTGCCCCATGCTGTGATTCCCTTGTTCACCAGATTTTTGTATCCCCTGTCTTGTTTTGCCGGTTCAAACTGACTGTCAAATGCTACCCATTTCAATAGTTTTATGTCTTCCCTTATATTATATTTTTGTACTATTTTATACCACAGTTCTAAAGTAAATTTAGTGATTGGGTCTATTTGTTTGATTTGCTTATATGCATCTTTATCTCCTATTATGCTTTGTACTGGGAGTCCCTCAATTTCCTTTTCCATTTCTTTCCATTTTGCCTCATATCCCTCGTCGCACCAACATATGATATATCTTATTTGTGCTGAGTAGTAATATTCCTTTAGACTCTGTAGGCCCATGCCTCCTTTCTCTTTTGGTAATTGGAGGGTTTTATATTTCACTCTTGGTTTTTTACCTCCCCAAACAAATCTCGATATCATCCTGTCCCACTTTGAGAATTGGGCATCTGGAATCTCTGTTGGTATAGCCTGGAAGAGGTAAAGTAATCTAGGTTGTATGCTGATTTTGACTGTCTCAATTTTTGAATTCAGATCCATATTTAAGATTGACCATCTATCAATATCTTTTTTTATTTCTTGTTCCAACCGATCATAGTTTGCTTTATATATTTTGCTTAGGTCTTTAGGTATGTTCACTCCAAGGTATTTTATTTCTTTTTGGTTCCAGTTTAGTTTGATCTTATCAGTTATCTGGTTTAGAGGGTTATAGTGGAATGTCAGTATTTGTGTTTTTGTTATGTTTATCTTGTATCCTGATAATTTTCCAAAATTTTCTATCAAGTTCATCATTTCCATTATTGATTTATCTGGTTGTTCAAGGTAAACTATAATATCGTCTGCAAATAGCCCAATCTTGTGTTCCGCCCCCTTTATTGTTACACCTTTTAATTTCTTATTTTGTCGTATCGCTTGAGCCAATGGTTCTATGAACAGAGCAAACAAGGTGGGCGATAAGCAGCATCCCTGCCTAGTTGATCTTTGTATATTTACTTTGTCTGTTAAGCTACCGTTTATCTTGATTCTTGCCACAGGTTCTTGATATAGCGTCCTTATGCATTGTACTGATTTTTCGTTAAATCCAAAGCGCTCCAGTACACTATATAGGAATTTCCAGTTAACCCTGTCAAATGCTTTTTCTGTGTCTAAACTCATTATTACTGCGCTTTTCTTTTCTTTATGTATTTGGTTAATTATATGTATTGTTCTCCTGATATTGTCATGTGCTTGGCGTCCCTCTATGAATCCAGTTTGATCATCTTCTATCAATTCCGTCAAGAATGTCTTTATTCGTTTACATATAATTGTTGTGTATATTTTATAATCTACATTTAATAAAGAGATTGGTCTATAGTTTCCGCATTGTTCTTTATCTTTCCCTGGTTTTAAAATAACTGAAATGATTGCTTCGTTCCATGATGGAGGTATTTTGTTGTTGTTCAACGTCCAATTAAATGACTTTAGGAGTTGTGGCGTGAGTTCTTCTATAAACAGTTTATAAAATTCAGATGGGTATCCATCACTACCTGGTGATTTACCGTTTTTAAGTGACTTAATCACATCTCTAATCTCTTGTGTTGTTATTTCTGCTGTTAGTTTTTCATTTTGTTGATTTCCTATTGATGGCAAGTCCAATGTGCCTAGAAATTTTTTAATATCTTTAGTGTTTGTTTCTTCAGGTTGCTCTTCGATGTTTTCTGGGTTAACTGTGGTTTTATTTGTGGTGGGGTCTTTAATCTTGTATACATTATTCATTGTTTGTTGTTTTCTTAACCGTTTTGCCAGCAGTTTTGTGGCTTTTGGCCCCGTTTCATAATATTTTTGCTTTAGATATCCATTTTTCCTTTCAATTTCATCCATTTGTGTTTCTTTTATCTTTGTTTTTTCTTCTTTAATTTCTTGATATATTTTTCGATCATTTGTGCTTTGATGTTTACGTTCCAATTCCCTCAGTCTCTCACATCTTTGTTCATACGCTTCCAGTTTAGTCTTATTTGCTTTTCCTGTTTCAACAATTAATTTACCCCTTAACACGGCTTTTAGTGCGTCCCATAGTATTGTTGGGTCCACTTCTTCATTGTCATTCTCTTGGATATATTCGTTTATGTTTATTTTTATTCTTTCATTTTCTCGTCATTTAACAGTCCTACGTTAAGTTTCCATGTTGTTTGTCGTTTTCTATTGTTTAAATATATTTCCATGTATATAGGATTATGATCTGATATTTCTGCCCCTCCAATCCGACAATTTCTCACCCTGTGTCTGTCACCTTCATTCATAAGGAAGTAATCTATTCTAGAGTGTACTTTATGGACTGCTGAATAATGTGTATAGTCTTTTTCGAGTGGGTGTAGGTCCCTCCATATGTCTACCATACCCATTTCTGCCAGTGAGGTTCTTATGAACTTTGTTACATGTTTTTTTGTCTTCTTAACACTTGTTGTGTCAACTTCATGATCCATGACAGCATTTAGGTCTCCTCCACAAATTAGGACTCCTTCACTGTGTGTTGCTATGAGATCAAACAGATGTTGAAAAAAACCCTTGTCACTTTCTGGTGGGGCATAGATGTTCACTAATGTAATCTGCATACCATCTATTCTTCCCTTTATTATTACATACCTGCCTTCTTTATCCTGGATTTCCTGTTCACTTTCAAATTGTATTTTGTTTGAGATTAGTATCATAACCCCCCTTTTAGCTCCTCCCTTAAATGAACTGTAGTAGGAGTTCTTATAGACAAATCTCTTTAGTTTCACATGTTCTGTCTTGCTCAAATGTGTCTCTTGCATAAATATAATTTCAGCTTTTTCCTTCTTGAATTTTCTTATTATTCTTTCCCTTTTAACAGGTGAGTTCAGACCATTCACGTTTAGTGTCATTATCTTAAGATTTTTACCCATATTCATGTTTTTCCATTTTTTTAATTTGTGCTCCTAGCCCCTTTAACAACAAAAATAACACATATTTATATAAAAACACATTAAAAAATCTCGACCTCCGTACTTTGGGCCTTTCTTCTGCCCACTGGTCCCTGTTGGTGGGTGGGGGGTTTGTCTTCACAGAGTAAAGGGCCCTCCCTAGACTTTTAATTACTATCAAAGTAATAGTCATAAGTCTAGAAATGTCCAACAAATATCACTTAAACCTCTCCTAGCCGTCTGTTTCTCTTTTACCTTGTCTTCTTGGCCTTCATTTCTTCTGTGCCTTTCTTAATCTTTGTTATGATCTAGGCTTTCAGTTGAAAGCCTTGTAGCTTGTCCTGGGCCCGCCGCTCTACGTCTCTCCCCCTTCTCCCGCCGTACGCTCGTCTCCACTCCGGCTGTCGTGGTGCGTTCAGGGCCGCCGCTGCTCCAGCCGTTTCCTTCGGCACGCTCACCTCAAGGCCCCGCTCCATCATATCCCGTGCTGCCTCTTCGGCCGTGTTGTAGGTTCTTGTGCCTTCCTCCCAATGAATCCTCATTTTCGTTAGCGGCGTTTGGAATCTAATTTTTTTCTCTTTCAGCGTTTTTTTAATGTTGGCATATTTCTTCCGCTGCTGCACGATTTCTGTCGGGTAGTCATGGTCAAAGAATACCTGTTTGTCGCCGATTCATATCTTTTTTTTCCATGCTTGCGTCAGGATTCTTTCCTTTATGTCATATTTCACAAAGTTTACCACAACTGACCTGGGTGTAGCGTTTGTTTTCGGGTTCTGTGCCGGTGTTCTGTGCGCCCGTTGAATCTGCAGATCCGTTTCTCCGGGTATTTCCAGTTCTTTTTTTAAGAACTGATCCATGAATTTTGTCAGTGAGTTGCCTTCAATGCCCTCCGGAATTCCAAAGATGCGCATATTGCTTCGTCTGGATCTGCTCTCCAAGTCGTTTATTTTCTCCTGCATCCTCTGCGTTTGCGTCGTCAGGGTCTGTAGTTGTTCGTTTGCCTCGCTTTTCCAATCTTCTAGCTCCGATATTCGGGTCTGCGCTTCTGTCATACACGCCTGCTGGGAGCGCAGCTCCTCCATGTTTTCCGTTAACTTACGCTCCATTTCTCTTCGGAGGTCCATAATTTCCTCCTTAATTTCTTTTTTCAGTTCCTCCTTAAGAGCCGCTAAATCCTGTTGTAGCTGTCGCTTGAATTCTCTTAACTCTTTACCCAAACTGGCGATGCCAGTGTTCATGTTGTCGAGTCTGGCGTCCTCCATTTTCTCTGCTGTAGACATCTCGTTTTTTTGGGCTTCGCGTACAGCGGTTTTTCCTGCGTTGTTGGAGAGAAATTCTTCAATTTTACCCTGTTTTTGTCCTTGTGCCCGGTTCCTTCGTGTTTTCATCCCTTAGTTTATTGATCCGCTTATGTCGAGTTGGCCATTTACCGATTATTTTTAATCCGGCTAGGGAGAGCTCTTTGTTTAAGGGTTATGTCTCTCCGCCATCTTCCCGGAAGTCCCCACTTCTTTGCTTTAAAAAACTCCTGGGTTGCTTTTGCAGTATGTTTTGGATCATTGGTGAAGTGCCGTCCAAACAACTTTGCTGCATTTGGCTGAATCTGAGCAGAAGGTATATTCCTATACACTTCAGAATTCATCCGGCTGCTTCTGTCTTTTGTCACATCATCAGTAAACACAAGTGACCCAGTGCCATTGGAAGCCATGCATGCCCATGCCATCACACTGCCTCCACCATGTTTTACAGAAGATGTAGTGCTTTGGATCATGAGCTGTTCCAGTTCTTCTCCAAACTTTCTTCTTCCCATCATTCTGGTACAGGTTGATCTTAGTCTCATCTGTCCAAAGAATGCTGTTCCAGAACTGGGCTGGCTTCTTCAGGTGTTTTTTTGGCAAAGTCAATTCTGGCCTTTCTATTTTTGATTCATGGTTTGCACCTTGTGGTGAATCCTTTGTATTTACTCTCATTAAGTCTTCTCTTTATGGTAGACTTAGATACTGATACACCTACTTCCTGGAGAGTGTTCTTCACTTGAGTGGATGTTGTGAAGGGGTTGTTCTTCACCATAAGGATTCTGTGATCATCCACCACTTTTGTCTTCCGTGGACGTCCAGGCCTTTTTGAGTTCCCAAGCTCACCAGTGCACTCTTTTTTTTCTCAGAATGTACCAAACTGTTGATTTGGCCACTCCTAACATTTCTGCTATCTCTCTGATGGATTGCTTCTTTTTTTTCAGCCTCAGGATGGTCTGTTTCACCTCCATTGAGAGCTCCTTTGACTGCATGTTGTATGTTCACAGCAACAGCTTCCAAATGCAAACGCCACACCTGGAATCAACTCCAGACCTTTTAACTGCTTAACTGATGACAGGTTAACAAGGGAAGAGCCCATGCAGCCTTGTTATTTTTTTTTTGCAGCCTTCTGAGTCAATTGTCCAATTACTTTTGGTCCCTTGAAAAAGAGGCGGCTACAAATTAAAGAGCTGTATTTCCTAAACCCTTGCTCCAATTTGGATGTGAATACTCTCAAATTACAGCTGACAGTCTGCACTTTAAGCCCATATTAATTATATAATTAATATATAATACACCGTTCCCTGGGGGCCCCCCAGGGAACGGTGCTGGCTCCCTTCCTGTTCACTCTTTATACTGCGGACTTCTCACACAACACAACACGTTGCCATCTACAGAAGTTCTCTGATGACTCTGCGATCGTTGGTCTCATCTCCAACGGAGATGAAGCTGAGTACAGAGGGCTTATCCAGGACTTTGTGGACTGGTGCCATCGGAACTGCCTCCAGATCAACGCGAGGAAAACTAAGGAGCTGGTGGTGGACTGCCGCAGGCATGGGCAGCCCCTCACAGCACCAGTAAATATACAGGGAACAGACATCGAGATGGTGACATCCTATAAGTACCTGGGTATTCATCTGAACAATAAATTAGACTGGTCACACAATACTGACGCACTCTACAAGAAGGGACAGCGCAGGCTGTTCCTGCTGAGGAGACTCAGGTCTTTTGGTGTACAAGGGGCGCTGCTGAAGTCATTCTATGACACGGTGGTGGCATCAGCCATCACTTTTGGAGTGGTCTGCTGGGGCAGTGGCATTACTGCAGCCGATAGGAAGAGACTGAACAAACTGATTAAGAAAGCTAGCTCTGTCCTGGAGCAGCGCCTTGATCCGATGGAGGAGATAGGAGAGAGAAGGACGGTGGCTAAACTGTCATCTCTGCTGGAGTCCGAGTTCCACCCTATGCAGGACATACTGGATGCACTGAGGAGCTCATTTAGCAGCAGACTACATCATCCCAGGTGCACAACCGAGGGGTTTCGTAGGTCCTTCCTACCAACGGCTGTCAGACTGTACAACCTAAGCAGGGTTGCTCGCAGAGATAGCAAAAAGACGTAACAAACTAATAGTTTTTTGAATGCAAAAGATGCAATAGACTTACACTATGGTCCTCTCCGGCATACAACTAGGAACATACCGGTCGCTATGGAGGGTGAGAATATGTATGGGCACATAATCATACCATGTAGGATAACTAAATAGACGGTTATGCTGTTTCATCCCACCTAGCAACAATGCTCTGCACTGTGTGTGTTTATATATTTACATATTTATTCCATCTAGCTACAATGCTCCGCACTGTGTTTTTATATATCTACATATTATTCCATCTAGCTACATTGCTCCGCACTGTGTGTGTTTATATACTTGCATATTTATTCCACCTAGCTGCAATGCTCCGTACTGTGGGTGTTTATATATTTACATATTTATTCCATCTAGCTACAATGCTCTGCACTGTGTGTTCATATATTCATATATTTATTCCATCCAGCTACAATGCTCTGCACTGTGTGTCTGTGTGTATATATATATTTTATAGTAATATGTACATATGTATATTAGCTGCTCTTGCTTGCTTGTTTTTTTTTCTTGCCTTCTGATTGTTGCTCTGAGTGTTGCTATCCCTGTGCTGTTGCAATCCTGGAATTTCCCCGTTGTGGGACTAATAAAGGCTTATCTTATCTTATCTTATCTTATAATTGTATCCTGAATATGTTTTTGTAAACAGCTAAAATAACAAAACTTGTGTCAATGTCCAAATATTTTTGGGCCTAACTGTATATAATATGAGTTTCACTTTTTGAATTGAATTACTGCAATAAATTTTTTTGATGACATTCTAATTTACTGAGATGCACCTGTATAATCTGCATGATATCAAGATGAACTAAAAGATAATGTGAAGATTTCTTTTGTGTTGTTTTGAACCTTTAATAAGACACCAACACTAAAAACATACTCACTGAAACAGTAAAAATATCACAATTATCCATGGTTTCTACACAGCAGTTTTTCCTTGTCCAAATATAAACATGAGAGAGTGAACAGTTTTCCTTGGATTTCCTTTTTCAAAATGTAAGGCATTTTTAATCTACTCTATTATGGAGAAATTTACAGTCCAAACAAGTATAAGGAAAGGCAAATATTATATGAACGTGTATGTATGTGTGCGTATAAGAGTACCATGGGCACGCAGCAATGCTTCTGCGGTAAAAAGTGGGGCTTGCAGCATGTCAGCCGTCTCCACTATCAGCATGTCTTTGAGTCTCCGTAGATCCTGTGGTCGCAAGCCTTCATATATCTAGTAAAGAGAGGCCACAGGCAAGAAAAGAGAATACAAGTATTATAATGAACTAAAATAAATATGATTATTTATGCATGAGTTAGCAAGACCCCGTTGGATGATATTTACAGAAGTAACATGTCTCATGCCAGGATGTTTTGTCTGAGTATTTATGTGTTTTTGCATCCAACCAAATCTATCATGTAGAATGTTAATAGTTTCTGTAAAATACTGTATTTTTGACTACAGTCAATTAGTGTCTGGTTCAAAAAGGTATATCTAGACCTACACTCTGTAAATGGAAGAGTTTGGTTTTGAGGAACACTCATTTTATTGATTATTAGATGAACTTGAGATTTGTCAATGAAATGCTGCCCTAAAAGAATAGTAGAGGAGTCTGTAGGTCACTGTAAATGTTAGCGAGGTTAGGGTGTCTTAGGTAGAGTACTTAAAAGTGTCATTATCTGAAAACAATGATAATAAAAAATGTTTTGCTTGACTTTTTTTCAACAGCAAGACCAAAGACTGATCCTAATAATGGTCCAAGCTGAATCAGCTCAAGGTGTGTTTACCGTACCTCTCTTCGGTCTAGAGCAGCATACTCTGCCTCTATACCCTCGGCCTCAGGGGCAAGAGAAAAGACCATCTGTGACTCTAGGCGCAGGGCCAACTCCTTGTGGTGTTGTTTCTCTGCACAGTCACATGGAGTCTCACGGTTTTCATTCTCCACAAACAAGTCCGCCCCCTTCTGCACCAGAAGCTATGCAAATAAAAAAGAAAACTTCAACAGTTAGGTTGAACAACAGGACAAGTTGACTTCAGGAACAACGACTAAAAAAATTAAGTTACTAAACAATGAAATGCCACCAGCTCTGAATTATTAATTTAAAGGATTGGCTACAAAATTATGGCAAACTCAGAAATCACAATTTTTTAATCAAGATATGTCCTTAAATTCACACATCAACCAAGACTTAAAGACAGCTTTCTTCTTCATCTATGTAATATATCCATGATTAGGAACTATTTTTCTCAGGCTGATGCTAAAAACTAGTTTGTGCCCTTGTCACTTTAAGATGAGACTACTTTCATTTATCAGGTTCTCCTAAAAACTCTCTAAAAACCATCAGTTGATCCAAAACACTGCAGAAAGAGTACTAGCAGATACTGAACAGTACTGAACAGGAAGATCCTATTCCTATCATATTAGCTTCCCCTCACTGGCGTTATATAACACAGAATTGAAATTAAAACCCTTCTCCTGAGATACAAAGTTTTTAACGATCAGGCCCCATGTTACAGTTGTATGCAAAAATTTGGGTACCCCTTGGACAAATAAGATATTTTGGTGATTTTCTTTTAAGTTGAAAATACGTTTTAAAAAGTCTCTTTAGGATATGAGAAAAAAAAAGAACAGCATCACCAACAAACTTCTTTTTCATAAAGTTAACAAAAATTTAAAAACAAAAACATAATTTAGTGTGAGCAAAAGTTTGGGCACCCTTAACAGTCAGCACTTACTATGACAGGATGCACTGATATATCGGCCTAACATCGGTATATGACGATATTTACCTTATTGACTGACATCGGCTATCTACAAATAAAGATCAGCAGTGCCAATATTTATTTGGTGTGTCCCAGTTGAGACACTGATTTGGCCCTGAAACACAAAACACAAGACTACAGATGTCTATTCAGAAAACATCAGGGCCTGAATCATTTTAAGGTATTTCAGTTCACTTTTTTTTTTTTTTTTTTTTTTTTTTTAAAAGGTGAAAGGCCTGTATTTTCATGAAAACATATTTTTAAAAATACATCAAAAAATGTTCAGAAAGGTGCAGAATTAAAGTTTTTGTATTCTTCAAAAAACTAATATTGTTGAATTTTTTTATTATTATTTTTACGGGATCGAAATAATCATATTTGCATCTCGGGCTGTGCGATAAGATGATATATATCGGGTGACGCGATAAAAAATGTCTACTGTTTCATATAAAACTATCGTTTAAATCAGGATTTAAAAGACAAATACCACGTTTCTACTTGTCACCGCCCTGTCTCTCCCCCGCAGTACGCCAGGTGTGTGAGTTCCGGTGGTTAGCACAGCAGCTAACTCCAAGCTAATGTTTTGATCATGTAGTCGCTACTTCTGTTTGCCAGGGATGTGGGACTTTTTCCCACCGTTCACCCCAGCAGTGCTCAGATCTCCTGACCATTGACCTTGACCTTAAGCACAGCCTAGATACAGACCCATTTAGGACATGCTTAAAGTCAAAGTCAATGGCCTAGGAGGAGTAACATTTTTCATGAAATCATTAATGCCCAGATTTCCTGATCTTTGACAATGACCTTGACCTCAACCTGGATGCAGGTCTACCTCAGGGTCATTGTGAGTAAGTTTGGCAAGTATTGAGGAAATTGCCTAGGAGGAGGAGTGATTTTTCGAAAATCATGTTAACTGCACAGATCTCCTGACTTTTGACCTTCATCTTGACCACAACCTGGATACAGACGAGATGAGTTATGATCAAGTCAAATGCTGGTTCTGTGAAACTGTTCTTTATAAATTAAAAGGAAAAAACACTTTAGTGATCTTGTCAAGAATATTGTTATCATGAAAAATTCAAAGAAATATTGGGATATTTTTTGGCCATATTGCCAACCCCTAATCACAGACTATATAAGCTTTGAAACTGGTACCAGCTGACACTTCCGAACGACAACCGTTGATATGCCTAATAAGCTGATTACCTCCACCAAGGAGGTAACATTTTCGTCCTTGTTTGTTTGTCTGTCAGCAAGATTACGCAAAAACTACTGGATGGATTTGGATGAAATTTTCACCAAAGGTGGCCCTTGGCTTAAGGAAGATTTTGGTGATGATTTGAGAGTGCAGACCTCCAACAAGGCCCTTGTTTGTATTTGTGTAGCAGGATTACACAAAAACTACTGGATGGATTTGGATGAAATTTTCACCAGAGGTGGTCCTTGGGCTAGAGAGGAAGCCATTACATTTTGGTGATGCTCCGAGAACACATACCTCCACCAAGGCTCTTAGTTTCTCACAGTGTGTTAGCAAGATCACTCCAAAACTGATGGACAGTTTGATGCAATTTTCACCAGAGGTGGTTCTTCGGCTACACACGAACCTATTACATTTTGGAGGTGATTCATGAGGGACAAAAGGAGCCTTGGCAGAGGCACACTACTCATAAAAAATTAGGGATATTTGGCTTTCAGGTGAAATTTAAGGAAAATGTAAAAAGTTCACACTACAGTGATACATCATGAAAATAGGGAATTTACATAGAAGCATGCAGTGCCAATTTCCTCATCTCAAACAATTTATTGAAACAAAAGCCAACAACAGTGGTGGGTATACCACAACATAAAATGTCAATGTTTCAATAACTTGTCATGTGCCCTTGAGCATCAATTACAACTTGACAATGGTGTCTCATGCTGTTCACAAGTCGACTTATTGTCTGGTGAGGCATGGCATTCCACTCTTCTTGAAGGGCGGCCCTCAGGTCATTGAGGTTGTGGGGTGCAGGGCTATGAGCCTCTACATGGCAACTCAGCTGATCCCATAGGTTTTCTATGGGATTCAGGTCTGAAGAAAGTGCAGGACACTCCATTTGAGGTACTCCAGCCTCGAGCAGCCTCCGCTCCACCTTGATGAGCTGGAGCATTGTCATCCATGAA
Source organism: Pholidichthys leucotaenia (assembly GCA_020510985.1). Classification (NCBI taxonomy): domain Eukaryota; kingdom Metazoa; phylum Chordata; class Actinopteri; order Cichliformes; family Pholidichthyidae; genus Pholidichthys; species Pholidichthys leucotaenia. The sequence continues at coordinate 200,811,405 of CM035849.1, read as the reverse complement.
GATGAAATTAGGCCTGTGTCGCTCATGCAGGGACACAATGATTGGATTAAAGATGTTATTCAGGTACAGTGCATCTGGAACGTATTCACAGCACTTCACTTTTTCAACATTTTGTTATGTTACAGCCTCGTTCCAAAAGGGATTAAATTCATTTTTCCCTCAAAATTCTACACACAATATCCCATAATGACAGCATGAAAAAAGTTGGAATCCTGTGCCATGAAGCTCAAAACTGACCTCAGGTGCATCCTGTTTCCAGTCATCATCCTTGAGATATTTCTACAGCTTAACTGGAGTCCACCTGTGGTAAATTCAGTTGATTGGACATGAATTGGAAAGGCACACACCTGTCTATATAAGGTCCCACAGTTGACAGTGCATATCAGAGCACAAACAAAGCATGAAGTCAAAAGAATTGCCTGTAGACCTCCAAGACAGGATTGTCTTGAAGCACACATCTGGGGCAGGATACAGAAAAAATTCTGCTGCTTTGAAGGTCCCATTGAGCACAGTGGCCTCCATCATCCATAAATGGAAGAAGTTTGGAACCACCAGGACTCTTCCTAGAGCTGGCCGGCCATCTAAACTGAGCAATTGGGGGAGAAGGGTCTTAGTCAGGGAGGTGACCAAGAACACAATGGTCACTCTGTCAGAGCTCCAGCGTTCCTCCGTGGAGAGAGGAGAACCTTCCAGGACAACCATCTCTGCAGCAATCCACCAATAAGGCCTGTACGGTAGAGCGGCCAGACGGAAGCCACTCCTTAGTAAAAGGCACATGGCAGCCCCCTGGAGTTTGATAAAAGGCACCTGAAGGATTCTCAAACTATCCATCCATCCATCTTCTTCCGCTTAATCCTTTTCGGGTTGCGGCGGGGCTGGAGCCTATCCCAGCATCTCTGGGCGAGAGGCAGGGTACACCCTGGACAGATCGCCAGTCCACCACAGGGCCAGCACAGAGAGACAGACAACCAGATTCTCAAACTATGAGAAACAAAATTCTCTGGTCTGATGAGACAAAGATTGAACTCTTTGGAGTGAATGTCAGGCGTCATGTTTGGAGGAAACCAGGCACCGCTCATCTCCAGGCCAATACCATCCCTACAGTTTACCATGGTGGTGCCAGCATCATGATGGTGGTGCTGTGGGGATGTTTTTCAGTGGCAGGAACTGGGAGACTAGTAGAGGGAATTACAAGGAAAGATGAATGTAGCAATGTACAGAGACATCCTGGATGAAAACCTGCTCCAGAGCACTCAACCTCAGACTGGGGCGACAGTTCATCTTTCAGCAGGACAACAACCCTAAACACACAGCCAAGATATCAAAAGAGTGGCTTCAGGGCAACTCTGTGAATGTCCCTGAGTGGCCCAGCTAGAGCCCAGACTTGAATCCAATTGAACATCTCTGGAGAGATTTGAAAATGGCTGTGCACCGACGCTTCCCATCCAACCTGATGGAGCTTGAGAGATGCTGCAAAGAGGAATGGGTGAAACTGCTCAAAGACAGAAGTGCCAAGCTTGTGGCATCATATTCAAAAAGATTTGAGGCTGTAATTGTTGCCAAAGGTGCATCAACAAAGTATTGAGCAAAGGCTGTGAATACTTATGTACATGTGATTTCTTTGTTCTTTATTTTTAAGCTGCCCAGACTGTAACATCACCACCACCACCACCAAAGGCTCCTCTGGTGACAATGGTGGCTGATGCATAGCGCTCTCCTTGATGTCGCCATCATTTCATGGCGGCCATCATTTCTGCTCAACAGAATCAACTTTCATCAGAGAACAGCACTGAGGCCCACTGGTCCCTTGTCCAGTGCAAATGCTCCCTGGCCCATGCAAGACGATGATGCCTGTGCCTGGTGGTGTGGTCAGGTACCCTTACAAGTCGTCTAGCATGCAGACCACGCTGATGGAAACCATTTCAAATGGTCTGATATGACACTTGGATGCCTCTCACCTCCTTAGGTGCCTCTCACAAGTTTCATTTTTTTAGAAGTTCTACTTCCGCCCTCCCAAGAGAGCAGACGCTTTTTTCTTCTCTCCTGCTGATTTTTTCCTCCCCTCCTGTTACTAGATCCCAGCTTGCTGTTGTCTGCCTGCGTCTAACTGCGACCGCCGAAAAGAAATTATGGAGTTAATAAGCTGGGCTTTGAACACAATTGACACTATTTTTTCAACAAGGAAAAGTGCTCCGGGGGAAGCTGTCTGCCCCGCTGGAACGGCTCCAGTGGGCTATCTATGTGACACGGGTAAATGGAAAATGCTGTGTCTCTCTAATCTTTCTATCGAAGATATTGAAGATCTGTTTATCTTCGTAATCTTGGTGATTGGGATAATTCTGATTGGGACGGGAATTGTCTTGGTTTACCGCAAATTGCTGAAGATGGATTCAACCTATCAAAATGCTGGCCAGGCGAGGTGCATCCAACAAATTGAGAAACTGGAGAAGACCATGATAGCGACTACTGGAGAACTGTCTCGTAAGGTGGATTACATCATGGGTTCGCTCAGGTCTTTCCACGACGAATTCAAAGCTGCGCAATGAAGGATTAATGTACTGAATCTACAGAAGAAATACAAGTCTTCTCTGTGATCAGTCCTATTTGGCATTATTATTCCCCATGAAAATTCCTCCTGGCTGTCTGCAGACTGTGTTTTTTTCAAAATCATGAGCACAAGGCCTTGGACAGCCAGCTGCAGCGCCAGATAAGACTGGGCGCCAGACAGACAAAACATCTTCTGCCAAGGGTCCTTGGGTCTCTCTTATTATCATCAACACTGCTCAACACCGCACACACATTGATTCATGAACTGATTAAAGATACTGTACACTGCTCTCTTGTGTCTTGTGAATTCTATTGTATGCTAATGCATGAGGGTTTTTTTCTGTGTAGTCAAAATTTGGCTCACATATGAGCGTTTATTCTGATTACTATGTTTTTTCTCTCTCCTATTGTGTTTTCCTCCCCCTCCTCTCCCCTCTTTACCTCCACTGTTGACAGGCGCCTTGTATGGCGACGCGTCATTGGATGCGCCTAACGTGCGCGTCTAATGTCAAGTCAAATTCCTTGTGTGTTTACTTGTAAATATACTTGGCAATAAAGCTGATTCTGATTCTGATTCTGATTCTGAAGTTTGTCATGGCAGGAAAACACAGCATAACAACACCTTGTTTAAAAACCATGGATCCTGAATTGAGACAAACGCAAAATAAAAACCATGATTGTTATCACTAAGTTAAATTCAAAACTCATCAATCCAAAAAACAAAATTACTTATTGTACAGTTTAAAAGCCCGGGAAATAAAAGAGAGTTCATGTCTTTTGGCTTTACTCCTGGGTACAACAAGTTCCCTTGGCCACCAAAGAGAATAAAAATCTGGAGGGGCAGCAGACAGGAAGCTGCGCAGAAGGGAAGTGCTGTCCCTCACAATGTTGGTGAAGGTACCTAGGGTAGCCTCATCTCGCCCCTCACTTAGGATGGAAAGAGAGGAATGTGGAATGCCAATTATTCTACAGCACCGCTTCTGTACCTTCCCTAACTCTTCAGAGAGGGCATTTGTGAGACCTCCCCACACTGAACTGGCATATTCCAGAACTGGACAAAAGAAGGTCAGATAAATCTGTTTTTAAATCAGGTGGGAGGCCAGTTCTTTTAGCCACACAAAGGTAGTGAATCCTGGTTTTAGAGAGAATGTAGTTGACATGGGCATCCCATGGCAAATCTGATGAGATCTGAACTACAAGCAACTTAAATGTGGAGACTCTACTGATGCTATGACCGGAGACCATTGGCAGTGGAGGAAAGGGAATGTGAGTCTGTCTTCTTTCACTAAAAACCATATCCATAATCTTGGCTCCATTTATGATCAGAGAGAAGTCCTGTCCCCATGCAGACACACAGTCCAATGCCTTCTGGGTCAGGCCAGTTAAAGATCCCATCAGCAGCTCAGTGAGTGTTAGATCATCAGCATATTTCACAGGGAAAACAGAAGTAAGACTTGAATCCAGGCTGTTAATACAGATCACAAAAAGTAATGGTGATAATATCCCACCCTGAGGGACACCAGCTGAGACTGAACAAGAAGAGGACGTACAAGTTCCCCATTGCACCCTTTGCTCTCTGTTACTCAGATAACTCCTCACAGTAAGCCTGAGGGAGCGTCTAACATGCATGTTGGCCAGGGAGTAAAGCAGCTCACCTCCCTTAAATGTGCCTGGAGTTGAGTGGCATTCATCATCCGGTTCCATGGGGCACTGTTCACAATGAAGCGGCCATCAGGGTGGGATATGGCCAAAGGACGTCCACTTGCCTATGCCTACAGAAGACGCCATCGTCACCACACTCCACAGAGCGCCGAGCCACCTGGAGAACCCAAGGAGCTACGTGAGGATGCTCTTTGTGAACTACAGCTCAGCTTTCAGCACCATCATCCCAGATACCCTGATCAGTAAACTGCACCTCCTCCATATCCTGCCCCCCCCCCACCTGCTCCTGGATAAAAAAAAACTTCCTCACCAACCGCCTGCAAACAGTTAGACTTGGCCCTCACCACTCCTCCACACTGTCTCTCAGCACTGGCTCCCCCCAGGACTGCATGCTAAGCCCTCTACTGTACTCCCTATACACCTTTGACTGTATATCAACCCACCCAATCACCGCCATCATGAAGTACACGAATGATACCACCTTGGTTGGGCTCTTCACCGATGACAATGAGAAGGCATACAGGATGGAGGTAGAGAGTCTGCTGCTGTGGTGCCAAGCAAGCAACCCAAAACTGAATGTCGAAAAAAAACAAAGAACTCGTACTGGACTTCAGAAAAAACAGACAGGACCACACACCCCTCCGCCTCATAAATGGTGACCGCGTGGAAACCGTCCCCACCTTCAGGTTGCTGGGCACCAACATCTCCTCTGACCTCTCCCGGACTGTCAACACTAAGGCCCTGGTGAAGAAAGCCCAGTAGTGGCTGCACTTCCTCCATGTCCTGAGGAAGAATAACCTGGACCAGAACCTGCTGCTGGCCTTCTACCACTGCTCAGTGGAGAACGTGCTCACCTACTGTCTGGGTGTGTGGTATGCCGACCCCATGGCTGAGAACAGGAAGGCTGTGCAGAGGGTCATCAACACTGCCCCAAAAAACCATCGGCGGCCCTCTGCCCTCCTTGGAGGACATCTCCAGATCCCTCTGTCTCAGAAGGATCAAGGCCATCAAAGGAGACCCCTCACATCCTGTCCACCACCTGTTTGACCTGCTTCCTTCTGGACAACGATTATCACAATAACACACCTGTCTTTGCACTCCTCACTTTCATGTATAATGACCCATCCGTGAAACCACTACTATGTATATTTTCCATAATCCTTGAGCCATTTTACTCAATTGTATGTTCAATTGTGTGTTCTGCTTTCCGCACTCTTAAGTGCATAGTTCCATCCATGAAGCCACTACCATACCTGTGTATATTTCCAGAATCGTGGGCTATTTTTATTTCAGTCGTGTGTTTAACCGTGCGTTCTGTAACTGTGTTTTTATCTAATCCTTCTTGCTTACTTTGTTGCACAGTAGCCTGGTGGAGCACCCACAATTTCGTTGTACTGTACAACTGTATAATGACAATAAAGCATATTCTATTCAATTTCTGTGACTCTTCCAGTTGCTCTGTATCTCTACTGCAATCTGCTGATGACACTCTGTGACAGTCTAAGCTCAATGGCCACTTTCCTCTGAGACCATCCTGTTTGAAGTCTCACAATGGTGAGGTGTTGTTGATCAATTGTTAGGTGTCGTCTTGGTCTCATGATGGCAAAATGTGAACAGCATGATGAGAAGAGGATTGTTTAAATACCAATTCTAATTGAACCAAAAAAATTATTGGTTTATTCATGGATCAAACATCTGTTGTGAATTTTGCCATTAAGCACCTTGTTAGAGAACAGCAAGTTATGCAAAAAGTACTAAAACACTGAACAGTTGGACATGTGCATTCAAAATGTTAGAAAAGGTCAAATTAAATTCACCTGTAAAGGTTATAGTGCATTTTAGGTGCATCCTTAAATTTCACCCGAAAGCCCAATATCCGTAACTTTTTGTGAGTAGTGCATGTGCTCTCTGTGTGCTTTTCTAGTTTAGAGCTGAGTTCATTAAAAACTTGCAAAAAGAATTTGAGACACAGGGACACTAAAGGTGCCCAAACTTCTGTACATGCCAACAGTTTCTTCCCCTGGGCCATCCGGACTGTAAACAGTCAAAGGTCCCACCTCACTCCCTCGGAACGCTCACATGCACAGAACTGAGGACCTTTTGAATTATCATTATAGCACACCTGTCTTTGCATTCCGCAAAGATGTATACTGACCCATCCGTGAAACCACTACCATTCCTGGGTATATTTTCCGTCATCCTTGGGCCATTTTATTCAATCGTGTGTTCTGCACGCCGCACCCTTATGTACATAGTTCCACCCGTGAAGTCACTACCATACCTGTGTATATACAGTGGTGTGAAAAACTGTTTGCCCCCTTCCTGATTTCTCATTTTTTTGTATGTTTGTCACACTTAAATGTTTCAGATCATCAAACAAATTTAAATATTAGACAAAGATAACACAAGTAAACACAAAATGCAGTTTTTAATTGAAGGCGTTTATTATTAAGGGTAAAAAAAAAAATCCGAACCTACATGGCCCTGTGTGAAAAAGTGATTGCCCCCCCCATTAAAACATAAATTAACTGTGGTTTATCACATCTTTGGAAAGCTGAGTTCAATTTTCTAGCCATTTCTAAAGCTTTGGGACTCCAATGAACCACAGTGAGAGCCATTATCTACAAATGGTGAAAACATGGAACAGTGGTGAACCTTCCCAGGAGTGGCCGGCCGACCAAAATTACCCCAAGAGCACAGCGACGACTCATCCAAGAGGTCACAAAAGACCCTAACAACAACATCCAAAGAACTGCAGGCCTCACTTGCCTCAGTTAACAACAGTGTTCATGACTCCAGCATAAGAAAGAGACTGGGCAAAAACGGCCTGCACGGCAGAGTTCCAAGATGAAAACCACTGCTGAGCAAAAAGAACATAAAGGCTCTCTCAGTTTTGCCAGAAAACATCTTGATGATCCCCAAGACTTTTGGGAAAATACTCTGTGGACTGACGAGACAAAAGTTGAACTTTTTGGAAGGTGTGTGTCCCATTACATCTGGCGTAAAAGTAACACAGCATTTCAGAAAAGGAACATCATACAAACAGTAAAATATGGTGGTGGTAGTGTGATGGTCTGGAGCTGTTTTGCTGCTTCAGGACCTAGAAGACTTGATGTGGTAAATGGAACCATGAATTCTGCTGTCTACCAAAAAGTCCTGAAGGAGAATGTCCGGCCATCTGTTTGTGACCTCAACCTGAAGTGCACTTGGGTTCTGAAGCAGGACAATGATTCAAAACACACCAGCAAGTCCACTGACTTTGGAGTGGCCTAGTCAAAGTCCTGACCTGAATCCCATTAAGATGCTGTTTCATGACCTTAAAAACGCAGTTCATCCTTGAAAACCCTCCAATGTGGCTGAATTACAACAATTCTGCAAAGATGAGTGGGCCAAAATTCCTCCACAGCACTGTAGAAGACTCACTGCCAGTTATCGCAAATGCTCGATTGCAGCTGTTGCTGCTAAGGGTGGCCCAACCAGTTATTAGGTTTAGGGGGCAATCACTTTTTGACACAGGGCCATTTAAGTTTGGATTTTTTTTCCCTTAATCATAAACACCTTCATTTAAAAACTGTATTTTGTGTTCACTTGTGTTTGTCTAATATTTAAATTTGCTTGGTGATCTGAAACAATTAAGTGTGACAAACATACAAAAAAATGAGAAATCAGGAGGGGGGCAAACACTTTTTAACACCACTGTACCTGTGGGGTGGTTTTATTTTTATTTCAGGTGTATGTTTAATCATGTATTCTGTAACTGTGTTTTATCAAATCCCTCTCTCTTACTTTATTGCGCAGTAGCCTGGTGGAGCACCCACAATTTTGTTGTACTGTACAACTGTATAATGACAATAATGCCTATTCCATTCCGATTCTATTCTGTTGTGCTTATATTTTTGTTCACTTTATGAAATAACAAGTAACTATGCATTAATGTTTATTAGTAATATTGTTCTTTTTTCCATACCCTAAAGAGACCTTTTTTAACATTTTTTTAAAATAAAGATAAGATAAGCCTTCATTAGTCCCACAACGGGGAAATTCCAGGATTGCAACAGCACAGGGATAGCAACACTCAGAGCAACAATCAGAAGGCAAGAAAAAAAACAAGAGCAGCGAGTATACATATGTACATATAAACATAAATATATAGACACACGATGCAGAGCATTGTAGCTAGATGGACTAAATATATGAACATATAAACACACACAGTGCGGAGCATTGTAGCTAGATGGAAAAAATATGTGAATATATAAACACACACACAGTGTGGAGCGTTGTAGCAAGATGGAATAAATATATGAATATATAAAAACACACAGTGTGGAGCATTGCAGCTAGATGGAACAAACATGCAAATACATAAACACACACAGTGCAGAGCATTGTAGCTAGATAGAATAAATATGTAAATATATAAACACACACTGTGCGGAGCAATGTAGCTAGATGGAATAAATATGTAAATATATAAACACAGTGTGGAGCATTGTCGCTAGATGGAATAAATATATAAATATACAAACAAACATAGACAGTGCGGAGCATTGCCGCTAGATGGAATGAAACAGCATAACCGTCTACTTAGTTATCCTACATGGTGTGATTATGTACCCATACATATTGTCACCCTCCGTAGCTACCGGTATTTTCCTAGTTGTATACTGGAGGGGACCATTGTGTAAGTCTATTGCGTCTTTTGCATTCAATACTATTAGGTTGTCACGTCTTTTTGCTATCTCTGCGAGCAGCCCTGCTTAGGTTATACAGTCTGACAGCCGTTGGTAGGAAGGACCTGCAAAACCTCTCGGTTGTGTACCTAGGATGATGTAGTCTGCTGCTAAATGAGCTCCTTAGTGCATTCAGTGTGTCCTGCATAGAGTGGAACTCGGACTCCAGCAGAGATGACAGTTTAGCCACCATCCTTCTCTCTCCCATCTCCTCCACTGGGTCAAGGCGCTGCCCCAGGACAGAGCTAGCTTTCTTGATCAGTTTGTTCAGTCTCTTCCTATCGGCTGCTGTAATGCCACTGCCCCAGCAGACCACTCCAAAAGTGATGGCTGATGCTACCACCGTGTCATAGAATGTCTTCAGCAGCGCCCCTTGTACACCAAAAGACCTGAGTCTCCTCAGTAGGAACAGCCTGCGCTGTCCCTTCTTGTAGAGTGCGTCAGTATTGTGTGACCAGTCTAGTTTATTGTTCAGATGAACACCCAGGTACTTGTAGGATGTCACCATCTCAATGTCTGTTCCCTGTATATTTACTGGTGCTGTGAGGGGTTGTCCTTGCCTGCGGCAGTCCACCACCAGCTCCTTAGTTTTCCTCGCGTTGATCTGGAGGCAGGTCCGATGGCACCAGTCCACAAAGTCCTGGATAAGCCCTCAGTACTCAGCTTCATCTCCGTTGGAGATGAGGCCAACGATCGCAGAGTCGTCAGAGAACTTCTGTAGATGGCAGTGTATTGTGTTGTGTGAGAAGTCCGCAGTATAAAGGGTGAACAGGAAGGGAGCCAAAACCGTTCCCTGTAGGGCCCCCGTGCTACCAATGATCGTGTCGGACACACAGTCCCGGGTTCTCACAAACTGTGGCCGGTTTGTGAGGTAGTCCAGGATCCATGATGACAGGTGCTGGTCCACCCCTGCGCACAGCAGCTTGTCCTTCAGGATCATCGGTTGGATGGTGTTGAAAGCACTGGAGAAGTCAAAGAACATGATCCTCACCGCATTCCTGGGCTTCTCCAGGTGGAACAGAGAACGGTGAAGGAGGAATATGACCGCATCCTCCACCCCAATGCCATGCTGGTAGGCGAACTGGAGTGGATCCATCGCTGGTCCCACCAGGGGGCGGAGGTGAGCAAGGAGCAGTCTCTCCAGGGTCTTCATCATGTGAGACGTCAGGGCCCCTGGTCTGTAGCTGTTCAGGTCTTTGGGGTGGGAAGTCTTTGGTACAGGTACCACACAAGATGTTTTCCACAACTGTGGTACCCTCCCCAGCTTCAGGCTCAGGTTGAAGATGTGCTCCACAATCCCACACAGCTGGTCTGCACAGGACTTGAGGAGCTTTGCACTGATGCCGTCCGGTCCCGACGCCTTCCTCGCCTTGATCTTCCTCAGCTCCGTCCTCACCTGGGTCTTAGTGAGGGTCAGGTTGGGGGGCTGCTGTGTGTTGGGAGTGGGGGGTGATGGTGGAGTGGGGAGTGGGCAGCAGGACTTGATGTCTTCAGTGGCAGCAGTGGTTGTTGTGCATTCGGGGGGGAAGGCGGTTGGTCAAAGCTATTACAAAACAGATTCAGATTGTTCACCCACTCCCTGCCCCCCGTGGCCTGGGGGGAGGTATTCTGGAGCCCAGAGATGGTTTTAAGGTTTCTCCAGACCCTGTTGATGTCGCTCTGTTGCAGCTTGTCCTCCATCTTCTTCCTGAAGCTGTCCTTGCCTTCTCTAATCGTTCTCCTCAGCTCCCTCTGTACGGACTTCAGCATCTCCCTGTTCCCCGACCTGAAGATCCTCTTCTTCTCTCTCAGAAGTGTTTTAATCTCAGGGTTGATCCACGGTTTGTTGTTTGAGCAACACCATATGGTCTTGGTGGGAATGGTGTTGTCCACACAGAAGCTGATGTAGTCCGTGATGGTGTGAGTGAGGCCATCGATGTCCTCACCATGTGGATCACAGAGCTGCTCCCAGGCGGTGGTTTCAAAACAGCCCTTTAGAGTGTCCATCGCCTCCTCAGACATAACTTCACTGTGCGCATGGCCGGAGGTTGTCTGTGTACTAGGGGTTTGTACACCGGCCGGAGATGAACCAAGTTGTGATCCGATCTCCCGAGTGGGGGGAGTTGTAATGAGGTGTACGACTCCTTAGTGTTTGCGTAGAATAAGTCCAGTGTTTTATTGTCTCTAGTGTGGCATGTGACATACTGGGTAAACGTGGGAACCCACCAAAATATGTGATTTATCAAGGAGTGTCCAAATTTTTGCATAAAACTGTATCTCATAGTATTTTAATGTTCAAATAGAGCATCTATGCGCTCAGAATTTGAGACCTCTTGTGGTTCTAAGACTCCATGGCAGTGCAATGGAAGAGAGCATTCAGGAGCTATAGGTGAGGAGCTTGAGGAAAAACGCTCTCCCTGCTTTTAGGACAGAGCTCATATTTAAGACTTTGTTAAGACTTCTGAACATACATTTGATTAAATTTTGTACATATAATTGTTTTGAATGTTTATTTTTGTTTATTATCTCCACATTCCCTTCTTCACCCTTCAGTGACCAATCAGCTGTCCATTTCTGCCTGAAGGTTCTTTTTGGAAAAAGGGAGTTTTTTTTCTTCCCACTGTCACCTGCTGGCTCAAAGCAGATCACCTGATGAGGGTTCTCTTTACTATTCATTGTATAATATACAGTGGGGCAAAAAAGTATTTAGTCAGCCACCAATTGTGCAAGTTGTCCCACTTAAAAGATGAGAGAGGGATCCAATTTTCATCATAGGTATACTTCAACTATGAGAGACAAAATGAGAAAAAAAAAATCCAGAAAATCACATTGTCTGATGTTTAAAGAATTTATTTGCAAATTATGGTGGAAAATAAGTATTTGGTCAATAACAAAAGTTCATCTCAATACTTTGTTATATACCCTTTGTTGGCAATGACAGCGGTCAAACGTTTTCTGTAAGTCTTCACAAGGTTTTCACACACTGCTGCTGGTATTTTGGCCCATTTCTCCATGCAGATCTCCTCTAGAGCAGTGATGTTTTGGGGCTGTCGCTGGGCAACACGGACTTTCAACTCCCTCCAAAGATTTTCTATGGGGTTGAGATCTGGAGACTGGCTAGGCCACTCCAGGACCTTCAAATGCTTCTTACGAAGCCACTCCTTCGTTGCCCGGGCGGTGTGTTTGGGATCACTGTCATGCTGAAAGACCCAGCCTCGTTTCATCTTCAATGCCCTTGCTGATGGAAGGAGGTTTTCACTCAAAATCTCATGATACATGGCCCCATTCATTCTTTCCTTTGCACGGATCAGTCGTCCTGGTCCCTTTGCAGAAAAACAGCTCCAAAGCATGATGTTTCCACCCCCATGCTTCATAGTAGGTATGGTGTTCTTTGGATGCAACTCAGCATTCTTTCTCCTCCAAACACGACAAGTTGAGTTTTTACCAAAAAGTTATTTTGAGGATTTCTGGTTATGGCGGCCACGTAGGAAGACGTGTTTCACACTGCTCTGTTCGTAAGACTAAAAATTTTACTAAAACTCTTTCAATTGGAACAAAAACCCATCCCAGCGTCTTGGCGTGGATATGGTAAAGACCAAGGGTGGAAAATTAGGTGGAGGAAAAGGCAACTCAACAAAACAACCCAAGCTAACGGACTTCCACGCTCGAGGCGAGGCAGGGAAAACTCCAGAGACAATGGCGGAGGATGGAGCCAGCGGCGGAGCGGGAACTGCTGGGGAGGGGACAAGCGTAGCGCTCGCTGCCATCAACTCCATGAGAACAGAGTTTTCGTCTAAATTTGATGGGATTCTAGCAGCGATAGAAGGTATGAGAAAAGAAATAAAATGACTGTATGGAGCGAGTATCGCAGGCGGAGCTCCGAATTTCAAGCGCTGAGGATGACGTCAACAGCCTGCAAACTAAATTTCAAACACTGGAATTAAAATGTAAACGTCTGGAAGATAATGTCCTACACTTGGAATCCCGCTCGCGATGGAATAATTTGAGGCTGGTGGGCCTCCCGGAGGGAGCGGAGGGACAGGACTCATGTTCCTTTTAGGAAAAGTGGATTCCAGAAGCGCTGAACAACGCGGATCTGCAGTCATCGGTCGTTTTAGAGAGAGCTCACCGAATCGGCCCACCGAGAGATAATAAGACACCACCGAGGACGCTGATTATGAAGTTCCTCAACTACAGAGACAAGATGACAGTCACCAATGCGGCGCGAGCTAAAGGGGAAATTAAATACCAGGATCAACAGGTGCGGTTCTACCCAGACTTCGCCACAGGAATTCAACAATTAAGGAGGCAGTTCGACCCGGCCAGCAAAGAGCTGCGCAACCTCGGGATTCGTCCCAGAGTGATTCATCCGGCAAGACTGCTGGTCACATATAAGGGGAGAACCCACACCTTCAAGACCCCTTAAGAGGCGCAGGAGCTCATCAAACAGATCCAAAAGGAAACTGGTGGGAGCTAAGCATGAACATGACAAAGGTAGAACTTTTAAGCATATGTACAGACATCTGATTGATCTGAAACATATAATATGTCTACAAAACACAGACTGTATTTAAAAAAAAAAAAAAAGCTATGATGTGCAACGTTGCTATAAAACTTTGAAGTTATGTTGAAAAAACTACAGAAGAGAGTTAATGTCATGTCATAAGAATAGTAGTAGAGTCAGGGTGATTGAGAGGAGAAAGAGAGAGTGGTTTGACTGATCCTCGCAGGTGTCAAACAGTCACTAGCTATAACGGGAGACGGAATATTTTGATTTTGGGGGGATCACCACGAATGTGGGGAAAGGGAATCTGTTTTTGTTGTTTGTAGGATGAATGTTCTGTCATCCATGTTTTTGCTTCTCTGTAAGAGTATGTTCATATTGCAAGGTAATCTCAAACTCCTTATTGATCATAGATCAAAGCGTTAATCTTAATTTAACTTCATGGAATTGCAGAGGTCTACAAAATCTTAAAAAACTTAAACAAGTTATGAATAAAATAAAAGACATAGATTCAAAAATTGTATTTTTACAAGAAACTCATCTAATAGAGGAGGATGTAAAAAGAATTAGGAGAAGACGGCAAGGTAATGTGTTCACCTCATCATTTTCATCCCGAGCTAGGGGAGTTATGACTCTCATTCACAAAACAGTCCCATTTCAAGTGAAAAATGTAATTGGAGACAAATTTGGAAGATATCTAATCATCCAAGGATCTTTGTTATTAGAAAATATAAATCTGGTGAACTTATACGGCCCCAATATTGATGATCAGAACTTCTATGTTAATTTATTCCTTACTTTATCATCACTTACAGGGCAACATATAATAGCGGGGATTTTAATTGTACATTGAATCCCAGTATAGATAGATCAACAGGACTGGACTGTACGCACAATGGATGTAGGATGACCATTAATCATTTTATGAAAGAACTGAGATTCTAGATATATGGAGAGAAATGAAACCACAAGTCAAAGCCTATTCTTGTCATTCTAATACCTATAAGACATTCTCATGTATTGACTACTTTTTGATCTCTACAGAATTAAGGTCCAAGATTCAAAACTGTTTCTATGATAACATTTTGATCTCTGATCATGCACCCTGCTGTTTAGTATACGTAGATAAGAAATTGACAAAGGACCCAGGTAGGTGGCATTTTCAGCATAAATGGCTTCAGGATGAGGAATTTGTTAAGTACATAGAAAAACAGATAGAAGAGTTCTTTGATATTAATACTACACAAACAACAGCATGTATAAAGTGGGAGGCTTTCAAAGCTTTTATTAGGGGGCATATTATTAGTTATACAAGTTCAAAATCTAAGAAGACCCGAGAAGGAGAGTCCAATTGGAACGTAAAATAAAAATTCTTCAAGAAAAAGTGTATGCAGGAAGTAACCCACAGTTAGAGAACGAATTACTGATTCTGAGAGCTGAATATGACAAAAAAAATCAGCGAATAGAGCTGCCTCGAGTCTTCTAAGATTGACGCAAACTTTTTATGAACAAGGTGAAAAATCAGGAAAATTATTGGCATCGCAGACTAAACAATTAGAATCTAAAACACCAATTACCAGTATTATAAGTAACGGACAGGTAGTTATAGATCCTTTAGAAATTAATAGTGCCTTTAGAGATTATTATGAAAAACTATATGATACAAAAAATGAAACTGACTTAACAAAACTAAATGGGTTTTTGGGTGGATTATCTATACCATGTATTCCAAATGAAAACAGGGAGATACTGGAGTCTAAAATTAGTCAAGAAGAAGTTGGGCAAGACATTGATAATATGAAATCAGGAAAAAGAGCAGGACCAGATGGTCTTCCAGTTGACCTCTATAAAAAAATTTAAGAATAAATTAATAAAACCACTTTTGGAAATGGTTTTAGAAGCATTTCAAAATGGTAATTTACCACCATACATGAATAATGCCTTAATTATACTGTTGCCAAAACCAGGTAAACCCCCTAATAAATGTGAAAACATGAGACCAATAAGCCTATTAAATGCTGATCGTAAAATAATCTGTAAAATTTTAGCAAAACGACTACAAGAACTATTACCAAATATTATTAACCAAGATCAGAATGGATTTATAATGGGAAGACAAGACTTCCATAATGTAAGAAGACTATTTAATATTATTTATTCCAATAAAGAAGCACCGGATACAGCTCTCCTATCATTGGACGCCGAAAAGGCCTTTGATAGGGTCGAATGGCCCTATCTTTTTGAAGTCCTACAAAGGTTTGGACTTGGAAATAATTTCATAAAATGGGTCCAGATAATATACAATAATGCTACAGCAGAAATCCTAACAAACAGCAATACTGTATCTCAAAATCAATAAAGGATGTCGACAAGGCTGTCCACTTTCACCTTTACTGTTTACTATGGCAACTGAACCTTTAGCGATGGCAGTACGTTTACATCCACAAATATATGGAATTAAAGTAGGACCAACAGAACATAAAATCTCCCTGTATGCCGATGACATAATTTTGTTTATGTCGAATTTTAAAAAAATCAATTCCGACCTTGTTAAATTTAATAAAGAACTTTGGGGCTATATCAGGATATAAAATAAATAAAACAAAATCTTCAATATTAATGCTAAATGAGACCCAGAGAAATCACCCAGCTCCTGAGGTAAATCAATTCCAAGTTGTAAATCAGTTTAAATATTTAGGAATTCAAATTTTGCCTAAGCTAGAATCAGTTGCCAATGCCAACTATGACGCCTTAATGACAAATATTAATGAGTTACTTCAGAGATGGATGTCACTACCAATGTCAATGATCGGGAGAATTAATATACTTAAAAGTAATATCTTACTAAAAATACTTCATTTCAAAACATTCCTTTACCACCACCTTCAGATCTATTCTCAAGAATTAAAAAAGTTAGTGGAATTTATATGGAACAATAGGAAGGCTAGATTACGTTTGTCCTTACTATATTTACCATTTGATCGTGGAGGTCTGAAATGTCCAAATTTTATGTTGTATTACTGGTCAGCACAACTGAGGTCTATGACATATTATTTTTCATCAAATGATCTTCCTCACTGGACTGAAATGGAATCATACAATTTACCTTTACCTCTTCCCTTATTCATATACTCAGACTCGGCAAAAAAATTACAGAAACAAGTTAAAAATCCAATTGTAAAGCACATGATCAAAATATGGTGTGAAACCAAAAAATATTTAAAAGAACCACACTTACGGTCACAATTTAGCCCAATATGGGGTAATCAATATTTTACACCAGGGAGAGCGGATACTGTATTTAAAATATGGAATTTAAAAGGGATTCAAAAGATTCAAGACTTATATTTGTCACACTCAGATAACATAATGTCTTTTGAAGAACTGAGGATTAAATTCAATCTTAATAGAACACACTTTTTTAAATATCTTCAGCTTAGAAATTTTATTTGATCAAATCAAAATAATGCTCTCATCCGACCTACTTATTCAACTTTGGAAAAAAATTTGACGAAAGATAGTAAGAGAAAGGGTATTATTTCAGAGTTTTATAACTCATTGACACTATTCTCATGTGAAAACTCACAGAAAAGACTGAATTATTGGAAAGAAGACCTGCAAATTGAAATTTCAGAGGAACAATGGGAAATGGCTTGTGCAGGAGCTCAAACCAAATCAATAAATGTACGTCTTAAACTGATACATTTTAAATGGTTAATGCGGATGTATGTTACACCAGTGGAATTAAATAGATATAACAAAAACATACCAGATACATGCACAAAATGTATGGAAAGTAAAGGAACCCTATTTCACTGTTTATGGGAATGTAGAAAAATCAGAATGTTTTGGGAAGAGGTGAGGGTAGCAATTGAAAAAATAATTTCAAAACAATTCACAATGAACCCTAAACTGTTTTCGTTGGGTCTGTATCCAGAAAAACATAACTTTAATAAGAGTGAAAGAACATTCATAGACCTCGGTTTGCTTAATGCCAAAAAATGTATTGCACTACTGTGGAAAAAGACTCATAGACCAGATGTGACTCAGTGGTTAAGACAGATGTTAACAAACCTTCCACTAGAAATAATAACATATATACTGAAATCAAAGGAAAATGTGTTTGAGAATATATGGAGACCTTTCATTGATTATGTAAAGAAATTAAACATAACTTCTGAAGAAGAAGGTGAATGATATGTGTGGACCTTGCAAATTCCAAGCTGGTGAATGTATATTATGTATTCTTATGTAATAGATTACCTAGACTAAACAGAGGAGCATTGTTGTTGACTTGTTTTTGTTAATGGTTGTTGTTGTTTTTATTACTTTTTGTTGTTGTTGTTGTTGTTGTTGTTGTTAGTGTTCTTTTTAATTTTTAAATTACTTTAGTGTTAGTGTCTGACTGTTTGTGCCATGTTGTAAAAAAGGTTCAATAAAAAATATTGTGGGGAAAAAAAAAAAGTTCTATTTTGGTTTCATCTGACCATACGACATTCTCCCAATCCTCTTCTGGATCATCCAAATGCTCTCTAGCAAACTTCAGACGGGCCTGGACATGTACTGGCTTAAGCAGGGGGACACGTCTGGCACTGCAGGATTTGAGTCCCTGGTGGCGTAGTGTGTTACTGATGGTAGCCTTTGTTACTTTGGTCCCAGCTCTCTTACAGGTTATTCACTAGGTCCCCCCGTGTGGTTCTGGGATTTTTGCTCACCGTTCTCGTGATCATTTTGACCCCACGGGATGAGATCTTGCGTGGAGCCCCAGATGGAGGGAGATTATCAGTGGTCTTGTATGTCTTCCATTTTCTAAGAATTGCTCCCATAGTTGATTTCTTCACACCAAGCTGCTTACCTATTGCAGATTCAGTCTTCCCAGCCTGGTGCAGGTCTACAATTTTGTTTCTGGTGTCCTTTGACAGCGGCCATAGTGGAGTTTGGAGTCTGACTGTTTGAGGTTGTGGACAGGTGTCTTTTATACTGATAACAAGTTCAAACAGGTGCCATTAATACAGGTAACGAGTGGAGGACAGAGAAGCCTCTTAAAGAAGAAGTTACAGGTCTGTGAGAGCCAGAAATCTTGCTTGTTTGTAGGTGACCAAATACTTATTTTCCACCATAATTTGCAAATAGATTCTTTAAACATCAGACAATGTGATTTTCTGGATTTTTTTTTTCTCATTTTGTCTCTCATAGTTGAGGTATACCTATGATGAAAATTGGAGACCTCTCTCATCTTTTAAGTGGGAGAACTTGCACAATTGGTTGGCTGACGAAATACTTTTTTGCCCCACTGTACAGACGTGGAAAAATTGTTGGTACCCCTCTGTTAATGAGAGAAAAACCCACAATGGTCACAGAAATAACTTGAATCTGACTAAATAAAAAATCTATGAAAATTAACGAATGAAAATCAGACAATGCTTTAGAATTGTGGTTCAACAGAATTATTTTAAAAAACAAACTCATTAAACAGGCCTGGACAAAAATGATGGTACCCCTAGAAAAGATTGAAAATAATATGACCATAGGGACATGTTCAACCAAGATGTGTCCTCTAATTAACATCACAGGTGTCTATAACTTGTAATCAGTCAGTTGGCCTATTTAAAGGGTGACAAGTAGTCACTGTGCTGTTTGGTGACATGGTGTGTACCACACTAAACATGGACCAGAGGAAGCAAAGGAGAGAGTTGTCTCAGGAGATTAGAAAGAAAATTATAGACAAGCATGTTAAAGGTAAAGGCTATAAGACCATCTCCAAGCAGCTTGATGTTCCTGTGACTACAGTTGCATATATTATTCAGAAATTTAAGCTCCACGGGACTGTAGCCAACCTCCCTGGACGTGGCCGCAGGAGGAAACTTGATGAAAAATGGGAGACAGATAATACGAACGGTAACAAAAGAGCCCAGAACAACCTCTAAACACATTCATGGTGAACTCCAAGGTCAAGGTACATCACTGTCAGATTGCACCATCTGTCGTTGTTTGAGCCAAAGTTGACTTCATGGGAGACAACCAAGGAGGATACCACTGTTGAAAACAAATCATAAAAAAGCCAGACTGGAATTTGCCAAACTGCATGTTGACAAGCCACAAAGCTTCTGGGAGAATGTCCTATGGACAGACGAGACAAAACTGGAACTTTTTGGCAAGGCACATCAGCTCTGTGTTCACAGACGCAAAAATGAAGCATATCAAGAAAAGAACACTGTCCCTACTGTGAAACATGGAGGAGGTTCTGTTATGTTCTGGGGCTGCTTTGCTGCATCTGGCACAGGGTGTCTTGAATCTGTGCAGAGTACAATGAAATCTCAAGACTATCAAGGTATTCTAGAGAGAAATGTGCTGCCCAACGTCAGACAGCTTGGTCTCAGTCACAGGTCATGGATCTTGCAACAGGATAATGACCCAAAACACACAGTAAAAACACCCAAGAATGGCTAAGAGCGAAACATTGGACTATTCTAAAGTGGCCTTCTATGAGCCCTGATCTAAACCCTATTGAACATCTGTGGAAGGAGCTGAAACATGCCGTCTGGAGAAGGCACCCTTCAAACCTGAGACAACTGGAGCAGTTTGCTCATGAGGAGTGGGCCAAAATACCTGCTGAGAGGTGCAGAAGTCTCACTGACAGTTACAGAAATCGTTTGATTGCAGTGATTGCCTCAAAAGGTTGTGCAACAAAATATTAAGTTAAGGGTACCATCATTTTTGTCCAGGCCTGTTTCAGGAGTTTGTTTTTTAAAATAATTCTGTTGAACCACAATTCAAAAGCATTGTCTAATTTTCATTGGTTAATTTTCATAGAATTTTTATTTATTACCACTTTTGTCAGATTCAAGTTATTTCTGTGACCATTGTGGGTTTTTCTTTCATTAACAGAGGGGTACCAACAATTTTGTCCACGTCTGTATGCCCTGAGACAGCTTGTACAATCAGCATGTGCTTTACGGTATAAACAATGCTTAACTGAATTTGAATTTTTATAAACTATTAAAATTATTTCTGTTTGAGAACTTGCATAATTTAAACATATAAACATAATCCGCAATGCAGTTTCATAATTTTCTTTGTGCAATCACTGTTGACTCCATTTGATAATTGTGAAGGCTCACATTGCATATCAAGATTTTCCCCCCAGGGATTACACAAGTAAGTGTCTTGAAGCACTGTTCAAGACTAACATCTATAAAAGTCTAAGGGGCAGATTTACTAAGGCAGTACAAATTAGCCAGTGTGCAAATTAGACAAAGCGCCTCACGGAGTGGCCAATTTTTGCCAATGATCTACTAACAGCACGCAAAATTATGAACACAGACACAGTCACTTCATTTCAGTAATGGCCACCCATCCGCCAAGAGCACCGCAAAATTGTGCACAGGTACAGTCAGCTGATGAGGAAGCGGGTCATCAACACAAGCACATCCAGTTTGGAGGAGCATAATATGTAAAGCTTTTTTTTTTTTAAGTTTTTGTTTACGTGCAAACCCCACTACAGGGATGTGATTTGGGGTTGGGGAAATTATCAGAAAATTTAGCAGAGGGTCTGGGGGATGCAGTCCCCCAGTGGGGTCTGGGGCAGTGCTCCGGTGGGGGGGGGGGGGGGGGGCTAAAGCTCCTGGGTTTTTATGATTTTTAAGTACCAGAACTGTGCTTAAATGACATAAAACAAACAGCTGAATGCCACTTATTACTGTATAATATTGACTTATGCTCCAAGAAAATAGCATTCCTAAAATATTCCAACAAGCATTATCCATCACATGCTTTAACACTTGATCAAATCAAAATCAGTTAATTTTATCTGTTCCATAATAGAAATAAAATTCATTCATACCATTACTTTTTATAATTTCAGCATTCATTTCAGATCACCAGTTTCAATCTCCATTGAGTCTTGAGCAGTTCATTTTGCACAATCACTGATGTAGCCAAGTCTTAGAAATATTCAAAAGTTATGCGTCAATGTCCACTGTGAACTGTCAATTTCAAACTGTTTGGAATCATAAAAGTAATCTAACTAAATTGTTTTGCTATTTTTTTTCTCCTCAACATCAATGTCAGGGCGCTGCAGCAGTTTTTGAGGATGGTTAACTTTTATAACCGTTTCCTCCCCCACGCAGCCCAGCTCATACAGCTGTTGTACGCCGCACTCAAGAAACGGAAACCGGCGGACAGAGTCGACTGGACTCCTGAGCGGGAGCAGGCGTTCTCTGAGGTTAAAACAGCTCTGACAAACGCTGCACTACTGGCGCACCCAGAC
The DNA here is from genome assembly GCA_020510985.1 of Pholidichthys leucotaenia. NCBI lineage: Eukaryota > Metazoa > Chordata > Actinopteri > Cichliformes > Pholidichthyidae > Pholidichthys > Pholidichthys leucotaenia. The sequence goes on along the minus strand of CM035849.1, from coordinate 200,789,711 downwards.
CCAGTGGCTCGGATAGCGCTCACTACCGACGCCTCGGACATGGCCATGGGGCCGTCGTGGAGCAATGCGTTGCCGGTTCTTGGCAGCCGCTCACCTTTTTCAGCAGGTCTTTGCACGACAGTGAGCATAAATACAGGGTGTTCGACAGAGTTACTGGCTCTCCACCTGGCCATACGCCACTTCCAGTTCAGGCTGAAAGGGCGCACCTTCACTGCGTTCGTGGACCACAAGCCGCTAACGTACTTAACATACTAAAGTACTTTATCTTCCTGGAAGATAAAAAAAAAAAAAGCGGTATTCCGCGAATTAGCGGAAAAAATCACATCCCTGCCACTAAAATAGTTTTTTTTCATATTTCAAAATGCAGATTTTCATTTAACACAGCAGACTTTTTTGTTTAATATGTATAAATGAAGCATTTGTATCTAATTTAAAAAGGACTACTCATGAATAAATTGATTATTTAACCAACGTGTTCATTTTATTAACACTAGAACTGTCATGGTCTGATGGAGACTCTGGGGTTTTATTATGTGAATAACTTTGTTTTAACAAAATCTACAGCTCTCCCAGTTCACAACTTTTTATAAATGCCATTGAGTTATGGTGTTGCAATTTCGGGGGATGCTTCTATGGATCTGTGTGCTCTTTTTGTTAATAACCTCATTGTTGTTTTCCTCCTATATTGTGTATCCTGAACTGGGAGAGAGAAATCGAGAGAAGAGGGAACTGAATTACCGTTTTATGCACAGCAAAAAGAAATATTGTAAATACAGAAATATGGATAGAGAAAAAAAAAATGAAGAAAATTGGCAATGTGGAAGATTTTGCTTCAAGAGCAAGGGAGAACTGATAGGAAAACTCCAAGTCCGAGTCTAACCTCCACAGAAAAGAAAAAAAGAGTCATTATCGGCTGACACCATCTGTATGTCCACTGTGGGTATAAGGGCTCCTGCTGCATCCTATTTTATGGATACAAATTTGTAGGCTATATTATTATGTAGTAGGCTATATACAGTATAAACAAATGAAATTTAAAAAAACTGCCATCTGATGTCCAGTTCAGCATAACACCAATCTCTGTGAGACTGTTGATATTCATATAATCTGTTCTTCTGTCATGCCAAATAAAGTCACGGGCAGAGAGAAGCTTCAGCCATGCGTCCTCGGTTCTCACCAGTGTCTCCGCCTGGCACCAAGATCGCTATCACGTCAGGAGCAGATGAATTAAGACAAGTTTTTTGGGGGCGTTAAATCCTGGTGCATTTAGCAGGAGACTGACAACCGCAAATCTTAATAAATCACCTTGCGCCAGTCATTTAAATACTCTCCTCCCTCAAATTTGTGTGTTGACATGACAACTTCCACAAATACATATGTAATGAGGTCAGGTGCAAAATTAATATAGTCCACGCCTTTCCACCGCAAATTTTGGCCTGCGCCCTTTAGTAAATCTCAACAGTAGTTTTTTTAACGCCAAAACAGGGTTTTGCAATGGCGCAGCATGTTAGTAAATCTGCCCCTAAATGTTTTAAACTTACATCTTAACAAAGGCCATTCAATTATTTAGGCTGTTAATTCCCCTTTTGAACCAAAGATTTATAATGATATATCAAGATGCATATAGTCTTTTCCAAAAACACACCTTTGATATAATTAATGCGAGCATACAATTTCATTCATTTATTCATTCATCTTCAACCGCTTAATCCTTTTCGGGTCACGAGGGGGCTGGAGCCTATCTTAGCGTCTTTTGGGCAAGAAGAGGCAGGGTACACCCTGGGCCAACACAGAGAGACAGACAACCACTCACTCTCACATTTATGATGGCAATTAACCCAACATGCATATCTTTGGTCCTGTGGGAGGAAACCGGAGTACCCGGAGAAAAAATCCACACAGACACGGGGAGAACATGCAAACTGCACACAGAATGATCACCGATGGCCAGGGGGTGGAATCGAACCCACAAACTTCCTGCTGTGCTGCCACAGTGCTAACCACTGCACCACCGAGCTGTCCAGCATATAAATTATTGTTCCTTAGTCAGGGCTGTAACTAGATCTAAAAACAAGGTCTCACATCAGTAATTATTCCACTAATATTCACTGCACCAGTGGTTAGATGTTGAATAATTTGTGTTAGCATCAGGGTTACTCTGACCTCTTTTATCTTTCTTCTTAAATAACTGCTTGTCTGAGGCTCCATCCTTCTATCTAACGGGCTTTGATGTATTCTTAAAAGTATCAAACTTGAAAATACTATGCAGCTCCAAAAAATGTTTACAGAATTTTGTAATCTCACCTCAACACAGGTCTTCATGCCTGAGGCGGCAGCATAGTGCAGGCAGGTGTTTTTTTTGTTGTCAGTGGCATTGATGTCAGCACTCTCGTACTCGCCGTGATCCAGCTTTGCTCCGGTCCATGCTAGGATGAGTTGTAGACATTCCGCTCGACGCTGTTCATCTTCATAAGGCCGTGAGATTCGTGGGTGCAGAGCTGCCTCTGAGGTTAGAATCTGAGGCCCCATGCAGAGGAGGTGCAGTGACGTCTCGTTGTGCACATTACGCTTGTTAGGATTGCCATCTTTACGGAGAAAAGACCTAAATATACACAAGGTCAAGAAGATAAAACAGTTGATGTCAATGATTTCTGGGATAAACACAATATCGTGTACACACACACACACACACACACACACACACACACACACACACACACACACACACACACACACACACACACACACACACAGGGGTATGAAAAAGTGTTTGCCCCTTCCTCATTTTTTTTGTATGTCATACTTAAATGTTTCAGATAAACAAATTTAAATATTAGACAAAGATAACACAAGTAAACACAAAATGCAGTTTTTAAATGAAGGTGTTTATTATTAAGGGTAAAAAAAAATCCAAACCTACATGGCCCTGTGTGAAAAAGCAACTGTCCCCCATTCAGGAACAAATGAGAAAGAAATTGAGATCTATCAGTCTGGAAAAGGTTATAAAGCCATTTCTAAAGCTTTGGGACTCCAGTGAACCACAGGGAGAGCCATTATCCAAAAATGGCAAAAACATGGAACAGTGGTGAACCTTTCCAGGAGTGGCCGGCCGACTGACCAAAATTACCCCAAATGCACAGTGACGAATCATCCAAGAGGTCACACAAGACCCCACAACAACATCCAAAGAACTGCAGGCTTCACTTGGCTCAGTTAAGGTCAGTGTTCACAACTCCACCATAAGAAAGAGACTGGGGAAAAAATGGCCTGCATGGCAGAGCTCCAAGACGAAAACCACTGCTGAGCAAAAAGAACATAGAGGCTCATATCAGTTTTGCCCGGAAACATCTTGATGATCCCCAAGACTTTTGGGAAAATATAATGGTGTGAAAAGTGTTTGCCCCCTTCCTGATTTCTCATGTTTTGTATGTTTGTCACCCTTAAATGCTTCAGATCATCAAACAAATTTAAATATTAGACAAAGGCAACACAAGTAAACACAAAATGCAGTTTTTAAATGAAGGTGTTTATTATTAAGGGGAAAAAAATCCAAACCTACATGGCCCTGTGTGAAAAAGTGATCGCCCCCTAAACCTAATAGCTGGTTGGGCCACCCTTAGCAGCAACAACTGCAATCAAGCGTTTGCGATAACTGGCAATGAGTCTTCTACAGTGCTGTGGAGGAATTTTGGCCCACTCATCTTTGCAGAATTGTTGTAATTCAGCCACAATGGAGGGTTTTCGACCATGAACCTCCTTTTTAAGGTCATGCCACAGCATCTCAATCGGATTCAGCTCAGGACTTTGACTAGGCCACTCCAAAGTCTTCATGTTGTTTTTCTTAAGCCATTGAGAGGTGGACTTGCTGGTGTGTTTTGGATCATTGTCCTGCTGCAGAACCCAAGTGCACTTCAGCGTGAGGTCACGAACAGATGGCCAGACATTCTCCTTCAGGATTTTTTGGTAGACAGCAGAATTCATGGTTCTATCTACCACAGCAAGTCTTCCAGGTCCTGAAGCAGCAAAACAGCCCCAGACCATCACACTACCATCACATTTTACTGTTTGTATGATGATCCTTTTTTTGAAATGCTGTTACTTTTATGCCGGATGTAATGGGACACACACCTTCCAAAAAGTTCAACTTTTGTCTCGTCAGTCCACAGAGTATTTTCCCCAAAGTCTTGGGGATCATCAAGATGTTTTCTGGCAAAACTGAGATGAGCCTTATGTTCCTTTTTGCTCAGCAGTGGCTTCTGTCTTAGAACTCTGCCATGCAGGCTATTTTTTACCCAGTCTCTTTCTTATGGTGGAGTCATGGACACTGACCTTAACTGAGGCAAGTGAGGCCTGCAGTTCTTTGGATGTTGTTGTTAGGGTCTTTTGTGACCTCTTGGATGAGTCATCGCTGCACTATTGGGGTAATTTTGGTTGGCCGGCCACTCCTGGGAAGGTTCACCACTGTTCCATGTTTTCACCATTTGTGGATAATGGCTCTCACTGTGGTTCACTGGAGTCCCAAAGCTTTAGAAATGGCTTTTTAACCTTTCCCAGACTGATAGATCACAATTGTTCCTGAATTTCTTTGGATCGCAGCATGATGTCTAGTTTTTGAGGGTCTTTTGGTTAATTTTTTTCAACATAAATACAGGACCTTCCAGTGCTAAACTCCACCCCCATTTCTCTCCAACACAAACCCATATGAAACACTGCAACGCGCTTAGAGAAAAGGGAGGATCTTCTTTCTAAAAAAAGGCAGTGTGGCCTGTGTTACATAGAATTTTTTTTTCACATTTGCACTTTCTGATGATGAACACACATTTTGTAACTGACAACTGGAGTCTGGAAAGTGTCTGTTTACAAATTGTGAAAGTAAGCTTTTGTTGCAGATTTGTTATTTACAGTTGCTATGGTTATGGGCCGTATAACAACGACACGGTCGGTTAGTCAGTTGTCACTGACACAGATCGCATTTATGGGAGTTTCCAAGTTCATTTCCTTATCACAGCAGCATAGAAATGAACTTTCCACCAGGCGCATGATGCAAAGAGGCTGATCTAATTATTCAGAGGTGTGTTTTGGATAATCCAATCCAAAGCGCTCATGCTCGTCCCTTTACTACAAAGAGGTGCATTATTTACAGTGAACTGTGATCTTGATGGTTTAAGACGGGTTTTGCAGTGTCAAAAGCCTGTGCATGTGAGCCCAAATGCACACGATAATAATGCTGCTCGGTAATAAGGAAGACATCAATCACAGTTGATGCCCAGTTAGTTATTTTAGAATGAGCAAACGGGGAAGAATGCTGAGCCGAAAAATCAGCTAAATGGTTTAATGTAGTGCCCACGGATGCAACACACAGGCATGAACGGTTTTGAAACTTCAGGAAAAGAGGATGATGCCTGTGCAAACTTTCAACAACTTTCATTAACAATGATGCAGAAGTTGCTCCTGGTTTATGGGGAGATGGAGTGTTCCCTCTCCTGTTGCTTTTGGCGACCGAGGGCTCCCCCATCTCGTGCGAGGGTCTGCCAAGGTTTGCAGCTCTCTGTTCCAGTCCCTCTGTACGTTTTGTATCAACATAGTGGTATAGCAATATTTTAAAAAGTATCGACTCCAGAGTATCTGGTGCAGCTTCCGTCCACCACCGACCCCCACCATGAAGCAAGTCTGTTTTCGGCAACCTCTGCCGGTTTCTGACAGGTGGCAGTCAGGGAGCTTGCTGGTGGAGAACTGCAACCCTAGGCACGGCGTGGGCGGCCTCAGACTGGCTGGAAACCTGGAGCATGCGGCTGAGGCAGATGTGAACACATCTCCTGTCTCTCTGGGGAGTTACAGTGAAAAGTAAAATGTCCCACACTCATTCTTCATTCATTTATTCCCCTATAAAAAAAACCTACATTAATGTCTAACTTATAGATTCCAATTGGGGATGTTAATGATTAACTGACTTTTGATTAATTGTCGATAAGAATGTAGTCAACTAAATTAAATTTGTTATCACTTTCTTTTCAACAGTTTATTTTCTTTAAATACACACGTGGACAAAATTGTTGGTAACCCTCTGTTAACGAAAATAAAAACACAATGGTCACAGAAATAACTTGAATCTGACAAAAGTGGTAATAAATAAAAATTCTATGAAAATTAACCAATGAAAATCAGACAATGCTTTTGAATTGTGGTTCAACAGAATTATTTTAAAAAACAAACTCATGAAACAGGCCTGGACAAAAATGATGGTACCCTTAACTTAATATTTTGTTGCACAACCTTTTGGGGCAATCACTGCAATCAAACGATTTCTGTAACTGTCAATGAGACTTCTGCACCTCTCAGCAGGTATTTTGGTCCACTCCTCATGAGCAAACTGCTCCAGTTGTCTCAGGTTTGAAGGGTGCCTTCTCCAGACGGCATGTTTCAGCTCCTTCCACAGATGTTCAATAGGATTTAGATCAGCGCTCATAGAAGTCCACTTTAGAATAGTCCAATGTTTCGCTCTTAGCCATTCTTGGGTGTTTTTAGCTGTGTGTTTTGGGTCATTATCCTGTTGCAAGATCCATGACCTGCGACTGCGACCAAGCTGTCTGACACTGGGCAGCACATTTCTCTCTAGAATACCTTGATAGTCTTGAGATTTCATTGTACCCTGCACGGATTCAAGACACCCTGTGCCAGATGCAGCAAAGCAGCCCCAGAACATAACAGAACCTCCTCCATGTTTCACAGTAGGGACAGTGTTCTTTTCTTGGTATGCTTCATTTTTGCGTCCGCTGATGTGCCTTGCCAAAAAGTTCCAGTTTTGTCTCGTCTGTCCATAGAGGACATTCTCTCAGAAGCTTTGTGGCTTGTCAACATGCAGTTTGGCAAATTCCAGGCTGGCTTTTTTATGATTTGTTTTCAACAGTGGTGTCCTCCTTGGTCGTCTCCCATGAAGTCCACTTTGGCTCAAACAACGACGAATGGTGCAATCTGACACTGATGCACCTTGACCTTGGATTTCACCATCAATGTGTTTAGAGGTTGTTCTGGGCTCTTTTGTTACCATTTGTATTATCTGTCTCTTCCATTTTTCATCAAGTTTCCTCCTGCAGCCACGTCCAGGGAGGTTGGCCACAGTCCCGTGGAGCTTAGATTTCTGAATAATATGTGCAACTGTAGTCACAGGAACATCAAGCTGCTTGGAGATGGTCTTATAGCCTTTACCTTTAATATGCTTGTCTATAATTTTCTTTCTAATCTCCTGAGACAACTCTCTCCTTTGCTTCCTCTTGTCCATGTTTAGTGTGGTACACACCATGTCACCAAACAGCACAGTCACTACTTGTCACCCTTTAAATAGGCCGACTGACTGATTACAAGTTTGTAGACACCTGTGATGTTAATTAGAGGATACATCTTGGTTGAACATGTCCCTATGGTCATATCTTTTCTAGGGGTACCATCATTTTTGTCCAGGCCTGTTTCATGAGTTTTTTTGTTTTTTTTATTTAAGTTTTTGTAAAGGGTATACACGTCATTACAGCATTGCATTGTTTACATTTTCATCACATGTTCCCTTTTTTTTGTTATTTGACAACATTGGAAGAATAATTATTACAACACCCCCTTTTTTTAAGTGAAAGAAAAAGTGAAATTAAAGAAAGAACAAAAAAAACAGAAGCAATTCTGTTGAACCACAATTCAAAAGCACCGTCTGATTTTCATTGGTTAATTTTCATAGAATTTTTATTTATTACCACTTTTGTCAGATTCAAGTTATTTCTGTGACCATTGTGGGTTTTTCTTTCATTAACAGAGGGGTACCAACAATTTTGTCCACGTGTGTATAGTGGCGTCGCCAGTCCTGGCGAAGGCACTATAACCTAATCTCTACCACACCTGACGTACTTCACTCGAGAAAATTAAGCAGTCTAAGCGGAGTGCAGTGTGGGATCTTATTAGGGATGGGCAATACCAGCATTTTTCCTTTCACTACGATACCATTAATTTACGGGACTTTTTCCTTGATACCGATACTTTTTGCCCAAAATCACATGATTGCAGTTACATTAACAATTTTATTGCAAGGGCAATATAAAATATGAATAAAACTCATGAACATAAACACTTGAAAGAAATGCTGATAAAATTATAATAAAATAGAACAATGAGCAAAGTAAATAAAAATAAAATGATTTTTTTCAATTATAATAAAAATAACACTTAAAATGAATGGAATATTAATTCAATTTCTTAATTTGGTGATTCTCAACTGGATTCAAGTATTTTTTACTTCTGAAATGTTTCACCATTCATCCAAATTCTATGGTAATACCAAGCAACGTGTAATTTTTTCACAATGCAACTTTTTAAAATTTTATTATTTATTTATTTAACACTATTCCTTTATAAACTTAAATAGTGCTTATATTGTTTATTTTTCAAATTTTATGCTGCTTGGTATCACCACAGAATTTGGATGAATGGTGTAATACTTCTGCCGCCCCCCACGCTGCTGAGCTCACTCTGCATGTGAGTGTGTGCTTGGCTGCGCAGTGCACAGTGAGTCTTCGGCTCTGACATCTGATAGGCTGCCATAATCATGTGACACGGCAGACCATCTCTAAAATATGCTTGGGCTGGTTTTTCAAAAGTTTTCACACATATACACTTAATGCCTAAAACTCTCAGAAGTGAAAACAAATTGTACATTTTGTATTAACATAGTGGTACAGCAATATTTTAAAAAGTATCAACTCCAGAGTATCGACAAGCTGGTATCAAAGTATCAAAACTTGAGTATTGATACGCCAATCCCTATAACATAAACTGCTAAATGCTAACAACAAAGCTAAATGTACACTATGTGGTACTATACTGAAATACAACAGCTCAACCAGTTCGCTAAGTTACCACCTAAAGAACTCACATTCAGCCATGCTGCAAGGAGCGACTAGTTTGGCTTCATCACAACCGACAGTTACCGCAGTCTTGGGGAGGCAGGTATGTCATGAGATGAAGACAGAGGATTTGCAACATGACTGAAAAAGACGTGATGACAATAAGTACTGTTGAAGAAGAGGGCTTTCGGGAGCTGATAAACTTTACGAAGCCAGGGTATAATATTCCCTCTGGAGGAACAATAACTACCCGCTTGGAAGCATGCTACAAGGGAAGAAAAAAAAAAAAAAGCTGACCTGAAAACACACTTAGCCACTGAAAATGTGGTGCCGACAATGGATTGTTGGACTGTGCTAATTACAGAAAGTTACATTATGGTCATTTGCCACTACACTGATGAGTGGCATGTAAAATCAACAGTTGTTCTCACAGAGAGCGTGTTCAATTTTATGTAGTTTTTAATATTATGCGGACTATGTCTTCATTTTTTTATTCAGAATTTATGTTGCTGAAGTTTACTATCAGCCAATGCACACATTTTATGTTATGATAGTAGCATTAATATTTATTTTTCCAAATTTATTTTGTTGTTAATGTTTAACATGCAACAGATTACATTACATAAAAGAAAAAGACATCCGCACGTTTAATCAGTGTAATTTCCACTTTACTGTTTGCTAAGCTTTCAGTTCTGTCAAACCTTCATCAGAGCATACAGACTATAGCCATGAACAGGGTTAAATAAGATAAGCCTTTATAAGAACCAAGCAGACCGCCCGTAAATCTACTGGAGGAAAAAGCCCCCCAGGAAGCAGCTGGCCACCAAGGCTGCTCGGAAAAGCGCTCCAGCCACCGGCGGAGTGAAGAAGCCTCACCGTTACAGGCCCGGTACCGTGGCTCTGAGAGAGATCCGTCGCTACCAGAAATCCACGGAGCTGCTCATCCGTAAGCTGCCCTTCCAGCGCCTGGTGAGGGAGATCGCTGAGGACTTCAAGACCGACCTGTGCTTCCAGAGCTCTGCCGTCATGGCTCTGCAGGAGGCCAGCGAGGCCTACCTGGTGGGTCTCTTTGAGGAAACCAACCTGTGCGCCATCCACGCCAAGAGGGTCACCACCATCATGCCCAAAGACATCGAGCTGGCCCGCTGCATCCGCGGAGAGCGAGCTTAGGCTTTCTGCTGCACATTCACCAACCACAATGCTCCGCACTGTGTGTCTATATATATATATATATATATATATATATATATATATATATTTATAGTAATATGTACATATGTATACTAGCTGTTCTTGTTTTTTCTTGCCTTCTGATTGTTGCTCTGAGTGTTGCTATCCCTGTGCTGTTGCAATCCTGGAATTTCCCCATTGTGGGACTAATAAAGGCTTATCTTATCTTATCTTTATTAGTCCCACAATGGGGAAATTGCAGAATTGCAACAACACAGAGACAGCAACACTCAGAGCAATAATTTGGAAGAAAATAATAAGAGCAGTGAATATACATATGTACACATAAATACATATACACAGCGTGGAGCATTGTAGCTAGATGGAATAAACAGCATAATGGTCTGTTCAGTTACCCCACATAGTATGAATATGTACCCATACAGCATATTTTTGTATTTCAATCAGCCTAGTTGTCACCCTCCGTAGCGATTGATGTTGTCCTAGTTGTATAACGGAGGGGGACCATTATTGTGCAAGTTTGTTGAGTCTTTTGCATTCAGTACTTATTAGGTCATAAAGTTTTTTTTACGACCTCTACGAGCAGCACAGCTTAGGTTATAAAGTCTGACAGCCGTAGGTAGGAAGGACCTGCGAAACCGCTCGGTCGCGCACCTAGGATGATGCAGCCTACCGCTAAATGAGCTCCTCAGTGCATTCAGCATGTCCTGCTTGGGGTGGGACTCGGACTCCAGCAGAGATGACAGCTTAGCCACCATCCTTCTCTCTCCTATCTCCTCCACTGGGTCGAGGTGCTGCCCCAGGACAGAGCTAGCTTTCTTGATCAGTTTATTCAGTCTCTTCCTGTCGGCTGCCGTGATGCTGTTGCCCCAGCAGACCACTCCAAAAAGTGATGGCTGATGCCACCACCGAATCGTAGAAGGTCTTCAGGAGTACCCGTTGTACACCAAAAGACCTGAGCCTCCTCAGGAGGAACAGCCTGCACTGTCCCTTCTTGCAGAGTGCGTCGGTATTGTGCGACCAGTCCAGTTTATTGTTCAAATGAACACCCAGGTACTTGTAGGATGTCACCATCTCAATGTCTGTTCCCTGGATATTTACTGGTGCTGTGAGAGGTTGTCCTCACCTGTGGCAGTCCACCAGTTAATTAGTTTTCCTCGCATTGATCTGGAGGCAGTTCCGAGGCAGTTCCGATGGCACCAGTCCACGAAGTCCTGGATAAGTCCTCTGTACTCAACTTCATCTCCGTCGGAGATGAGGCCAACGATCGCAGAGTCGTCAGAGAACTTCTGTAGGTTGTGTTGTGTGAGAAGTCTGCAGTATAAAGGGTGAACAGGAAGGGAGCCAGAAATGTTCCCTGGGGGGCCCCCGTACTGTAGATAATGGTATCGGACACACAAATGGGAGAGCATTCCCATATTAATCAGTATGCAGTGCACCTGTGTACACACCCCTGTGGCAGTGCCATGTCTTCTGGGAAATGTAGTCCCAACTATCAAAATTAAAGCAAGGAGGCATATCATACCTCAAACTTTTCTAAGAAAAAGGGGGGAGGTGTGTCAAGGGTGAACAGAAAGACAAACAAATCATAAAGTACAATAACATTACCAATATCAATAAATAGGACAAGACACCATTTTTAAAAATCTCAAAAGAAACAAGAGCTATATAAATATCAGGCTAAAGCAGGGTTTCCTCTGTAACATTTCCAGGTGGTGGCCCACCACGCTTGAAATTATGCTGCCACTAGGGCTACTGCGATAACCGTAACTATGTAATACCGCGCTATGGACAAGCCTACCACGGAGGAAAATAAACAACCGCAACAATCGCGGTGTTCACTTTTTTTGTGTGTGTGGTTAAATTTCGTTGCTCACTTACGTGCCCCTATTGATTGATAAACAAATTGTTAAACATATGTGTATTTTTATTGCCAACAGCATGTTTGCACCCGGTACTAACGACAGCAGCACTGTGTGGGGCACTCTCTCTCCAGAAGGACTCCAGCAAGCAATCAGTGGTAGAAGCGTTTGGACTCCTTGCTAAATACAGCCGTGACAGTCAGCACTGAAAGGGCACAAAGCATGTTATTTCCTTCTGAGTGGAGTGTTTATAATTGAGCTCCGGGAGCCAAACAGCTACAGCATAGTGTATTGCTTGTTTGAACATGATTTTTCAGACAGTGGCAAAAATCCAAAAATCACAGAGACAAGAGCCACGCAGGGCTGTATGGAGACTGTCCTGTTGAAAAAAGCTGAATGACGCTGCAGTCTCCAGTCCACACACGCCGTAGTTGAAACACTGGAGTTCCTGCCATTGCTTTATGAAAATGATCTTTTTTTTAACAGAATCAGCAGTTCATGCCTAGAAAGACCGGAGCTTCGCACAATTGTCACACACGCATATGAAGTTGAGTGCGGAGCTGTAGTGAGTTTCTCCCAACTTCCATCGTTTACCACATCATGAACCCTGTTTAAATTACGAGACCACAGGGTCCTAAAAACACCTGCAATAATAACGCATACCGCGGTGTTGAGCTGTCCACTGTCACCGCAGAGGAAATTCCTTTACCGCGACAGCCCTAGCTGCCACTCTAAGAGGAAATATAAATTTAAGAAAAAAAATATGAAGGAATGACAGTCCGCAAGCGCACACACAAACAATGCGTGTAACTGTCATCCATGCCGAGTACAGAAGCGCCCTGCCCGCCTGACCATTTCCAATCGGCAGGCAAAGTGTCTCGTTTGCGTCACTGCCCGAGAGAAACATTTATTAAAGTACTTCTAATGTGGGGGGGACAAAGCAGAAGAGGTATGTAAACAGTGGAGGCATTTATGGTGGTTTTAACCAGCTGGTAATGGGAGCAATTAGGGAAGAGTCGCTTAGCTAACAGGTGTGGGCAGGAGCTCAAGTAGGTTAATTTTGTCTTCTTCTTAATTAGTTTTTTTTTTTCTTATTTCAGACAAGAATAAAAAGGAGATGTTGTTACCTTTACCGTAGTTAATATTAATTAACTAATTTATATTCATTATTATGTACCTGGCAACTTAAGATGACCGAAATTCACGAAGTCAATGAATTTAATCCATCAGCAGCCTTCAGATAAACTAAACGTGCCAACATTTGGATTTCAAAATAAGGGAGGCTTTTCCTGCTGTCTGGTTGGTGAGGAGATTTCTAAAAAACTATAGCCTAAATATAGAAAAATATGACAGAAATAACTGCATCTTTGGTCATTTAAGATAAGATAAGCCTTTATTAGTCCCACAATGGGGAAATTCCAGGACTGCAACAGCACAGGGATAGCAACACTCAGAGCAATAATTAAGAAGATAAGAAAAATAAAAATAAAAATAATAATAAGAGCAGTGAATATACATACGTACACATAAATATATAAATAGCGGAGCACTGTAGCAAGATGGAATAAATAGCATAACCGTCTACTTAGTTATCCTACATAGTATGAATATGTACCCATACATATTGTCCCCCTCCGTAGCGACTGATATTGTCCTAGTTGTATACTGGAGGGGACCATTTGTGTAAGTCTGTTGCGTCTTTTGCATTCAATACTATTAGGTCGTCACGTTTCTTTGCTATCTCTGCGAGCAGCCCTGCTTAGGTTATACAGTCTGACAGCCGTAGGTAGGAAGGACCTGCGAAACCTCTTGGTTGCACACCTAGGATGATGTAGTCTGCTGCTACATGAGCTCCTCAGTGCGTTCAGTAATGTGAGTAACTGTAATTTAAGTTAATATATTTCATTAAATACAATTTTATTAACATTTTTTTCTTTGAAATCAGAGTTAAATTATTGTTCTGGCTCTGCAAAATTATGGTCAAAAATGTAAACTGTTATAAAGAAAAAAGTAAAAAAAAAAAATTTACCACTGTTTCAACTTTATTAAAAAAAAAACAGTAATTTTATTTTAAAAAACAGACAAAAATTAGCCAAAAAATAATCCACAAATTTATAATAAAAGTCTCAAATGTGCAAGAAAAAACAATTTTACAAGAGGAAATTATAAATTTGAGGAAAAAGCTTTCAAATTTAGATACATTTACAGAGAAAAGTAGAAAATAATAAGAAAATTGTTACAAATTTTGGAGAAAAACCTCAAACCTTCAAGACTGAAGTCATTACTCAAGTTTTTAAGTTGGTGCTCTTTGTACCCTTAACTCAATGAGAAATATTTGGTTGTCTACTTTTAATTATTAATTACTATACCCACCTCTGATCATATAACTTAAGTATGCATGAGTAAATTACTATTATGAATGTTTTTTTTCCTTTCCCTACTCTCTCAATGGAAAAAAGAAACACTAGAATAAAAATACAAAAAAAAACCCAAAACATATTTTTGTCATTTATGTAAAGCATGACAAAAAAAAATCCTGCAGGACAAAACATGACACTTGATATTTTCTAACCTGTTGTATTGGGTCAAGAAGAGTCTGTTTGGGATCTGCTTTAATATTGGCCCGCACCAGCTTGTTACGTAGATTTGGACCTCTTCTATAGACAAAACAGGAGAATCTTTAAAAAGCTGAGATAATGCCAGGTCAGACGTCAAGATAGGCCAGTATTTAAGAATGGTGTCTTTAAGAATATAGTCCTCGAGCTGGGTGGAGCGACAGCCTTTTTCTACATTGTCAGTGTTTTATTCTGTTAGCTTCCAGGGTCTGTGCATTTATTCACTATGTCCTTCGATGAAATCAATGCTCTTTCCACTACTGAGGCAGAGACCTTTACTTTCTCTGAAGCTGATGCTGAGCGGATTTTGTTCCCAGCTTGTTAAGATTTTTGGGAACCATCCTTCTTCATCTGAAGAAATGAAGATAAGATTAATCTGTCTTAAAAAGAAAGAGATCCGTATCAAACCCCATGGCTCAACCCGGAGTGAGTGCTGGCACACCAAACACATCCCACAGGAACTATGTATCCAAAAAGCTTTAAATATTGGTAAACAAAATGAGGATTTCAACTAGAAATGGTGTGAAATATTGAATAAATGTTCCATGGCTCTTATGATACTGATCATTCAAAAGGTCTCAACAGGGGGAGGACATATTGAAAGACACTGCCAATCATGAAGTACTTATGAGAGAGAAATTGGGTGATGACATTTCCAATGTTGTTGACTCTATTAAACAAACATTAAAGATGTATGAAGATGGCCTAATGGCAACAAATATCAAGAAATACAAATGGACACCCTGGACTATATCCAAGGAAAAATCTATAAGTGGGTCCAAACAGAAGAGCCTCAACATCCCACCATGGGTCATCAGAATCAGTGTGACACCACCACAGCTGAGAGTGATTTCCCTAGCGACCCTGTATCTAACAGAAGCTACCAGTATTCAGGACACAGCAATCACCCTCCAAAAAATGGCCGACAACATGGAAGAAAACCAGGAGGGGGAAAAAGAAATTCTGGCCCCAGCAGGAGCAGCCCCTTCACCCGCCAGCAGGGGAAAATCCAGTAATCAACCTCTCTGATAAGGTACTGACTCCTCATCAACTTTCTACTCTCTCCAAAGGATTATGCTTCGTCCCTACATGTAAGACAACTCCTGCTGAGGTAAAGACTGACTTATTTAGTTTTTTTTCAGAAAGATTAAACTAAGGTATATGTTTGGCAACTAATTTACAAAGGTCTGATAAACCTGTTTTTTTAAATCAAAAAGTGCATTTATGACTGCCACGACAAATCCTATTTTAACTTTTTTGCAGAATAGTTGACCTAGAAACCCCTGAGTTTTTTTAAAAAAAGGAAAAAAACTGTTTTCTCTAACTTGATTCAAGATGAACATTTGGCAATTCAAGAACTTTTCAAAGATGCTGAGATTATTATCAAGCCAGCTGATAAGGGAGGAGCAATTGTCATTCAGAATACTACTGCATACCTGTACATGCCCGTAGAAACCAAGTATAAGCAAGTATTTCTGCATGCCCGTAGAAAGCAGGTGTAAGCAAGCACGTCACCACTCATTCAGTGATGTCTGCCTTTGATCTTTAATGATGTCATAGCAAGTCCTATGATCGTGAGTGATGGCTGCTTTTGATCTTTTGATGTCATAGTGAGGCCTATGATCTTTGATGATGTCATAGCGAGTCCAGTGATGCCTGCCTTTGCTCTATGATGATGTCATAACAAGTCCTATGATCTTTGATGATGTCATAGATTCTATGACATCTTCTATGACATAGAAGAAGACAGTCCAAGAATGGATAATTTTTTCACACATAAGGAGTTGTTCAAAAGAAGCAAACGTAGACATAAAGAAAATCAATCAAGAGCGTTATGAAGTGCTGATGAATCAGAAGATGAACATCCATCCATCAATCTTCTTCTGCTTAATCCTTTTCAGGTCGTGGGGGGGCTGGAGTCTATTCCAGCATCTGAACAATCCCGGAATAAACAGAAGAAGAGTAATCATTAAATGTACTCAGGAAGGAGCATCATTTCGTGAGTGGACCCCAATTAAGCTCACAAATGCAATTAAAAAGTTACTTGGAAAAGTTTTAAATGCAAGAATTCTTTGTAGTGATTCATTACTAGTTACATGTAAAGATAGTATTCAACAAGGAAAAGCAATCAGAGTCAATAAGATGAAGGGGAAAAATGTGCAGTGTTCAGTATTGGAAGGAAATAAGGCAATGAGAGGAGTGATATCGCGCATTTCAACAGCTGTCTCAACTGATGAAATAATGAGGCACTTAACTGAAGCAAAAGTGGCAGAGGTACAAAGACTAAAAACTAACAGAAATGGAGAAAAATGTGAGTCTGTTGGTAATGCTAAAATTTGATGAAACAAGACTGCCAAGTAAGGTGTATACTGGCTACATGAGCTATGAAGTCAGACTTTACGTTCCTCCTCCACTTAAGATTTTCAAATGTCAAAAGTCTGGTCATGTTGCAGCGATATGCAAAGGTAAATAACGATGTGCCAGATGCTCTGTGAACATGAATATGGCAAGTGTGAAAGAGGAGCCAAATTAAAGTGCTGTAACTGCGGTGGTGAGCACAGCCCTGCATATCGAGGTTGTAAAGCCAGCAAAAGAGCAGCAGACATTCAGCAAGTTTTTACCTGCTGAATTTCTGTTGCTCAAAAAGGTGCCAGCTAAAAAAGTGGGAGTGGACTCTAATTGGGAAAGTGTGCAGACTTGCAATGCATACAGTAGAATTAAGGAAGATACTCTGGTTTTGAAGGAAAATAATTTTGTCTTATTTGTGGTAGATGTGATAAACTGCACTGCGCAGACTTCCAAGAAAACAGAAAAAATCAAAATCAATGTGAAAGCAGCAGAAAAATATCTTGGCATTAAGGGGCTACATTGGGAAGCAGTTGAGGACTTGTTAAGTGGGGGATCTTTAAGTGCACAGACATCATGGGCTGGTGGATCAACCACCAATCAAGTCTAAAAGAAGAAGAAGAAGAAGAAGAAGAAGAAGAATGAGATGAGACACAGATACAGACTACAGCTCCTGACCAGATAAGAGTGATGATATGGAGTGAAGTACGTGCCGGTAATGCACCTGTAAGCTAGTTGCCAACCGCCAATCAAATCTAAAAGAAGAAGAAGTGACAGACAGACACATATGACGTCATATAGACATCATGGAGAGACCATAGGAACATCATAGGCCAGCTGCCAATCAAATCTAAAAAAAAAAAAAAGAAGAAAAGAAAAGGAGTGATGGAACTTTTAACTGCGGTGGTGGGATCTCGAGTGAAGTACGTGGCAGTGATGCACCTGTGGGCTGGTTGCCAGCTGCTGATTGGGTCTGAAAGAAGATGATTTCTTGAATTATATTAGCAACATATAGAGTGATAATTTAGAGTGAAGTTCGTGGCAGTACTGCACCTGTAAGCTGGTTGCCAACCGCCAATCAAATCTAAAAGAAGAAGAAAAAGTAGACCCTCACGGATAATTTTTTTCACACATGAGTTGTTCACAACTCCTTATAAGAACTCGTTACACAAAGATATAGAGTGATGATAATCAAGTCAGTGGCGGTAATGCATCTGTAAGCTGGTTGCCAACTGCCAATCAAATCTAAAAGAAGAAGAAGTGATGTCAAATTATTAAAAAAAAAAGCCTTCCGACAACTGACTGATGGAAACTTTTATAGAAAAATGAAGACCAATCCAACTTATGATTTCCAAAAAAGGGCAGCACGGTGGTGCAGTGGTTAGCACTGTTACCTTACAGCTAGAAGGTTCCAGGTTCGAATCCCCAGGCTGGCAGGGGTAGGAACCTTTCTGTGTGGAGTCTGCATGTTCTCCCTGTGCTGCGTGGGTTTACTCCGAGGGCTCCGGTTTCCTCCCACAATCCAAAGACATGCATGTTAGGTTAATTGGTCGTTCTAAACTGTCCCTAGATATCTGTCTCCTATACGCCCTTAGAGTAGAGGGTTAGTGCTAGTGAAGCGCTTTGAGTGGTCTTTGAGACTAGAAAAGCGCTGTATAAGTACAGGTCTTTATCTTTGATATTATGTGCCGTGCTTTCGAACTGAAATGGATCTCTAAGAATGAATATGACTTTTTGAACTGTAAACATAATTCCTGCATTTTACTTGCTGCCTAAAATCCATAAAGGTTTGGTCAAACCTAAAGGCCGAACCACTGCAGCAAGTAATGATTCTCTTCTTGAGCCATTGTCTAACTATGCTGATTATTTCATTAAGCTCTATGTCCACAAACTTCCCTCATACATTCAGGATTCTACTGATCTTACTAATAAAACATCAACATTAAAAGATCTACCTCATGACATCATTTTGGCTACACTAGATGCAGAATGTCTTTACACAAACACTGATCATGACAGAGGCATAGAGGCTCTTGAACATTATTTAAAAGACCAGCCCAAGGAGTCTCTCCCACCCAGCACATTTATTTGTGAGATGGCTACTTTGGTTCTTAAACTAAATTATTTCACCTTTAATGGGAATTTTTTTCTGCAATGTAAAGGCACAGCGATTGGTTCCATTTTTGCCCCAGAGTATGCAAATTTGTATGTGGGTTTCTTTGAACATCAGTTCATTTTCAACTCAAAATAGAAATCCAACTCCTCAATAGTGTAAACCCTGACCTCAAGTTTTCAGTTGAATATGACCATAAACATGTGTCTTTTTTGGATATGTGGGTTGAATTATGTAATGGTAGTCATCACTTCCCTATACCAAAAAAAAAGCCTGATAGGAACACTCTTTTTTTTGGCCAACAGTTCTCATCCCAAAGGTCTTAAATATGGTTTACCAAAGAGTCAGTTTTATAGGCTTAGATGTGTCTGTCACTCTGATGAGGATTTCATTGAGAAAGCTGTTTTCATGAAAAAATACTTTCTAGACAGGGGCTACTCTACACAGTGTGTTGAGGAGGCTTTTCAAATTGCTCTTCTAAGCCACGTTCTGAACTTTACAGAGAAGTGTCAAAAAAGAAGAGTTTGTTTCTTGTATTACTACATATACTCCCCAGGCCTATATTCTTAAAGACACCATTCTTAAACACTGGCCTATCTTGACCTCTGATCCAGCATTATCTCAGTTTTTTAAAGATCCTCCTGTTTTTGTTTATAGAAGAGGTCCAAATCTATGTAACAAGCTGGTGTGGGCCAATATTAAAGCAGGTCCAGAACACTCTTCTTGCCCCAATACCAAATGGGAATTATTCCTGTGGTCACTGTGCTCAGTGTCACAACACATGGAAGACATCTGTTCTTTCACATCCAAGATCAGGAAAATGTTTTCTTGTTAAGGGTGTTATCACATGTAGTAGAGAAAATGTCATTTATCTGTTAAAATGCCCATGTGATAAGATTTATATAGGCAAAACAACATGTATGTTGAAACAAAGGATTAGTGAACGTAAGAGTTCCATTAGACAAAATTATGTCAGCTATCCTGTAGCTCATCATTTTAATGAATCTTCACACCCTGTCTCCTCCCTACGTTTTCAGGGTATTGAACATGTTATTCTGCCGGGGGGGGGGGGGGGGGGATATGGAAACAAAGATATGTCAGAGAGAACTTTTTTGAATTGACACTCTAGATGCCCTTCAACCTAAAAGACTCAATGAAGATTTTGATACGAGTGTTATGCTGTGATTCAGGATGTGTTCCACCCTTGGTGGATAATTTTTTCACACATAGGGAGTTGTTCAGAACTCCTTATACAAAGAGTGATGATAATCTAGTCAGTGGCAGTAATGCACCTATAAGCTGGTTGCCAACTGCCAATCAAATCGAAAAGAAGAAGAAAAGATCTATGGTTTATGGTGGCCTTAGCCTGATGATTTTTATAGCTCTGGTTTCTTTTGAGATTTTTAAAAATGGTATCTTGTCCTATTTATTGAAATTAGTAATGTTATTGTACTTTATGATTTGTTTGTCTTTCTGTTCACCCTTGACACACCTCCCCCCTTTTTCTGTGAAAAGTTTGAGATATAATATGCCTCCTTGCTTTAATTTTGATAGTTGTGTCTACATTTCCCAGAAGACATGGCACTGCCACAGGGGTGTGTACACAGGTGTAGTGCATACTGATTAATATGGGAATGCTCTCCCATTTAACCCTGTTCATGGCTATAGTCTGTATGCTCTGATGAAGGTTTGACAGAACCGAAAGCTTAGAAAGCAGTAAAGTGGAAATTGCACAGACAGTGTGCGGATGTCTTTAATTGTATTTATACTTAGTTGATTGTCCAGCACCTTACAAAGTCCTCGAGCTGGGTGGAGTGGCAGCCTTTTTCTACATTACATAAATAAATCAAATCCTTGAGGAACATGTTAAGCCTGTTTTCCACTAGCCCAGCACACCTCGGTACGGCTCAATTCACTTCAGTACGGCTCGGAATGCTTCTGTCTCCCTTAGCACGGTGTTGTGCTTGTGCTGTGATGGTTTGTGTTAGGAGGTTTTAGAAGCGGGGCGGCGGCAGATTCCCAGCGAGGCGGGGCCACACTCCCGTGACGTTACGCACCCGACTGAGTCCTTATTTACACGAGACAAAAAATGGAGGATCCAAGGATTATTGCCTTGCTCGCTCTGTGGTTTTATCTCACAATTAATTTTATCTCATAATTAAGCTGCAACAACACAAGTCACTTTTGTTTTGAATTAACTGCCAAATGACCTAGAAATAATGAGCTGAAACTTGTTTTTATTCGTATTAAATAATGAGACAGTGGCACACTGGCCAACACCAAATTGTATTATTTTTTACATCCTAGGGCATTCTGGATGTACTGAATAAAAAAAATTCATGTTTTTCACCTTCAGGTCAACGTTTGGAACAACAGTATTATTATTTTCCATTTAGATGATGCTACACTCCTTCTAAAGTATTGTAATTCTCTGAATTTGGAATGCCGATAGAACATTCAATTTACATACTGTATACTTGTACCTACTTTGACTTGGTGCTAATTTTTTATGATATTTCAATAAAAAGAACAGAAAGCTTACAAAAACATTTGTTTTTTGGTCTAGTTAAAAATTACATTACCTTTACAATGGTTGACCCCTGACAGGATGATCAGCATAATTTTCATCAGACTAGGCAATGGAATTTCTATGTAATTATACTGTTTTATAATTCAGTGTTATAACAGACAAACCACACTTTCCAAAACAATTCCATTTTATTATATACAAAATATTAAAATAAAAAAAAACTTTGCAACACAACATGAAGGTTAATCGACATTTTATACACGCCGACCACTGAGTGCCTCTACACCAGCTTCCCAAACTGGGTCAGCAAGGCTCGGTTGAATGAAGCCGTCTCTGCCTGCTCTGGTTCAGGAAGGCTCGGTTGAATTAATCCGGGCGGGCTGTCGCGGCGGACGCGTGGGATGATTCTACAAGGAAAATGCACACAATAAAATACAGCACGAAAGTGCAAGATATACAGAAAAGACAATAGTTTTTAACAAGATTACATAAGCTTATTTCAGCGTATTGTTCACATGAATAATTAAAATAAAAGCTTTAGTCCGCAGTGTGCTGCAATAAAGCAGCGATCATCATCCACAAATGAACAGCTTTTTTATTGCATAAATAAACTGAGCGTCTTACCGAATATACTTGCGAAAAAACGCACAATAAAAAAAAATTAAAACTCACCGTTAAAGGACTCCGATGTCGAGACTTCCCGGTATATTTTTTCATTCCGGGTGGCTCCGTCTAACTTGCGCTGGATACGTTCGTCTGACAATGCAGTGAGCAGACACTGCACCTCCTTATTGGTCCATGGAACACCCTTATTACGCGAAGCCATTTTTGATAGAGAATAAATGAAAATAGCACAGCAATACACTGAAAAGAAACCGCCAACAGTGGTTGCGTGCTGAGTAATGGCGGTCGTGAAGATTCTTTTTTTTTTTTTTTTTTCAAAAACTTTATTGAGAAGGTTGTGAAGATTCGGTAGAAGAGGAGGAGGAGAGGGGCGGTTACAACCTGACCAATCAGCGGCAACCAGTCTGTTAACGTCACAACACGGCACAGCTCAGCACTGCTGTACCCTGCCCTGGAGCGGGGCTGAGAATCGCGGCTGTTAAACCGTGTTGGGGCTTGTGGAAAAGCGTACAAAGCGTGCTGAGTCGTCCCGTGTCGCGCTAAAGCGTGCTAGTGGAAAAGGCCCTTAACCAGACCTATTCACTTAGTGGTCCGCGGGCCACATACAGCCCAGAAGCAACCTCCGAGTGGCCCACGGGCCAAGGCCATGCCAAGGAAAAATAAATTTAAGAAAAAAATATGAAGGAATCACGGCCTGCAAGTGCGCACACGAACAATGCACGTGACCGTCATCCGCACGGAGTTCAGAAGCGCCCCACCCGTGTGACCGTTCCAGCCTGCGGGCAGAGTGTCTCGCTAGCGTCATTATCCCGAGAGAAGCATGAGCTTGTTAATGTACTTTAAACATGGAAAAAAGCAGAAGCGGTATGTAAGCAGTTGAGGCATTTATGGTGGGTTTAACCCACTGGTAACAGGAACTTTAATCCGTCAACAGCCTTCAGACAAACTAAACGTGCCAACATTTGGAATTCAAAATAAGGGAGGTTTTTCCTGCTGTCTGGTTGGTGAAGAAAGTTCCAAAAAACTATAAATATATAGAAACATTCTAACAAAAATAACTGCATCTTTGGTAATTTAAGTTAATTTATTTCATTAAACATAATTTTATTAATACTTTTTTCTTTGAAATCAGAGTTAAATTATTGTTCTGTTCTGGCTGTACAAAATTATGGCCAAAAGTGTAAACTGTATAAGGAAAAAAAGTCAAAATTTTACCACAATCCATTTCAAATTTATATACAAAAAAACTAATTTTATTTTAAAAAATAAACAAAAATTAGCCATAAAATAATCCACACATTTATAATAGTCTCAAATGTACAAAAAAGTCAATTTTACAAGAGGAAATTACAAATTTGAGGAAAATGGTTTCAAATTTAGATAAATTTACAGAGAAAAGTAGAAAACAATATGAAAATTGTTATAAATTTTGGAGAAAAACCTCAATCCTTCAAGACTGAAGTCATTACTCAAGTTTTTAAGTGGGTGCTTTTTGCATCCTTATCTCTACTAGAAATTTTTGGCTGACTGATATGTGTAATTCAATGTGTAGTGATAAAAAGAGGTTCCTACTCACACATGTGGTGATTTAAAACAAAACAAACCACAACAGTGGATGTGCAATGTTTGTCAAGGTTATCAATCTTTTCTTGGGGAGTGTGCACTGAAGTGTTTGACAGTTAATTTTTTATTCAGCTAAATGCACTTTGTGATGTGCTTAGGTCAGTTATGACCAGGATGTAGTATATTTTATTTCAAAAGGGAAACAAATATTAATGTTACTATCAGTGCACATTGAGTTTTGTGCACTTTGAGATATGCCTGAGTAAGATGTGACCAAAATGGTTATTACCTCCTGTTTTTACCGGGGTTAGTCTGTCTGTCTGTTACCAACATAACTCAAAAAGTTATGAACGGATTTTGACAAAATTTTCAGAAAAGGTATGTAATGGCACGGGGAACAGATGATTAGACTTTGGTGATAATCTGAGAGTGCATACCTCCACCAAGGTCTTTGTTTGTATTTGTGCAGCAGGATTACACAAAAACTACTGGATGGATTTGGATGAAATTTCTCCCAGAGGTGGTTCTTGGGCTAGAGAGGAACCCATTATATTTTGGTGATGATTTGAGAATGCATACCTCAGCCAAGGCTCTTATCTTCTCACAGTGTGTTAGCAACAATACTCCAAAAGTTATGAACGGATTTTGATGTAATTTTCAGGAAAGGTGTGTAATGGCACGGGAAACAGATGATTAGATTTTGGTGATGATCTGAGAGTGCATACCTCCACCAAGGGCTTTGTTTGTATTTGTGCAGCAGGATTACACAAAAACTACTGGATATGGATTTGGATGAAATTTTCACCAGAGGTGGTTCTTGGGCTAGAGAGGAACCCATTATATTTTGGTGATGATCTGAGAATGCATACCTCAGCCAAGGCTCTTATCTACTCACAGTGTGTTAAGCAACAATACTCCAAAACTGATGGACAGACTTTAATGCAATTTTCACCACAAGTGGCTATAGGCCTACACACAAACCCTTTACATTTTGGAGGTGATCCATGAGAAACGGAAGGAGCCTTGGCGGAGGTATGCGCTCTATGAGTGCTTGTCTAGTTTATAGAATTTTATTTTTTTCATTCTATTTATTTGTTGTTCAAGAGGAAAAATATATCTACTTCAAGTTCTGCTCAACCCCAGCACTGTAATTGTGTTTTTATGCACTTTTGAGGTGCCTTTATCATGTGCCAAGCACACATTTAAAACCAGGACAGTGAATAAAAAGTGCATATTTTTTGTCATATTGATCTGTGTTGGTTTGAAATTTGTCATATTCAACAGATCGCTTAACATGTGCGGCCCAGTTACATGTCTTGATTTCAAATTGTGGCCCAACTAATTTTGTAATTGAATAGCGCCATTATAGACAATAATGTACCAAGGGAAATTCAAATTCTCAGGAAAAAAGATGCTTATCAATTAATCATTAATCAATCAATAAGGTGAATCAATTAACAATTAATGAATTCATTGATAACTTGCATCCCTAACTCCAATGGTAAGTCCACAATTAAAATAAAGAGTGTGGATGGAATAAAAAAAAAACTAGAGTGTGATAATCATATACAGTGGGGAAATTAAGTATTGAACACATTGTGGCGGTTCGGTTAACCCCCACAACAGACTAAGGACAGACAACTCGCTACTCCTGGTTTTTCCCGCTACACTACTGAGACGTAATGTGCCATTCATGCCTTGTGATGTTAATGTTGCCTCTCATGCATTGTGTTCATGCGTCCTGTCCTTACTGTGACCTAGAGACTCAGATCAATATGTAGATGTGCCTGTTAACCTCTTTGTTCTGCACCTGGAGCAGAGTCTAGCAAATCTGCCTATTGTGATGTATGTCTCACAAATGCAAATATCTCATGCCTGTTCTGCAGTCCCTTTGATCAGACCAACTGCTGTGACACTGCCTTGATGTATTGTTTGAGTTGGGTATAAATACTGCACAGGTTCTGTAACACTTTCTCTCACTCTCTCACTCTCACTTCAACCTCTGCTGCAGGACACAGACATTGTGTCCTCTTTCTCTGAGAGCCGTGGGCTCGCTCTCGGCGCGCATGCACGGCGCCGGGAGCGGAGCTTGTGACGGTGGTATGATATAATAAAACTCTACTTAAAACCTCCAACAACGCCGCTTTATTTGCATGCCGCCGCACTGGTGACCCCGACGTGATGTGAACACGCAACCTTCTGATCTGGACAGCTGCACTGGTGACCCATTCTTCAGGATGAGATCTGCACGTCTGAGATCTGCTCATCCACGCTGGACCGGCCGCGCTCGCAGCTCCTTCACACGAGAGCGCGGGCACCTCGTCCCTTCTCCACGACGGCGTCATCCATGGCCGGCGGAGAACGCAACGCGTGGACCTGAACGCACCACGCCCGAGCCTGAGGAACAAAGATCGTCTATTTCCTCTCACCGCTCCAACGCACCATGGCCAATCTACAGCCACAGCTCAACCTGGATTTTTATCGGCGCCATCTGCGCCGATCTCCACCAAGATTCTGCACCCTGGTTCTCCTCTCCAGCGGCCCACCCACGCACGGAACCCCCGCGCATGCACCGGGGAGTTACGAGGACGGCGCATCACGCACGGGACAAGTAACGGCTCCAGAGACCGCCATCGTCCTCCACCGCTGCTCACAGAACCTTCAGGGCTGCTCGTTCACCTGAAGCAAGCACGCAGCGCGCCACTGGATTTTTTAATGGTCTCAGCCACGGCACAAAGGGATTTCAGCAGTCAGCTGTTCCCGGGGGGCTTTGGGGTTGCTTCTGCACCTAAAGCCAACACGCCAGTCCCTCTGCTTTTGTTTATTTTTTTCTTACAGCCGCTCCTGCTTTTCTTCATGGCCACGAGAGGAGTCAGACTAATTTTTCTTCTTGTGATCTCCGCAAGCGCAACGGGACAGCCCCTCGTCGTCGCGGAGCAGCAAGCAATTTTTGCGCGGCTCAGGACGATTTTACAGCCCCTGCCGGCACTTACTACCCCTCCCCTCCCCCCCCCTCCGCCTGCAGCGAGCTTCTCCCACAGCTCGCTCACACAGATGGATTATCGAGGTCTCGGCCCCCTGCCGCGCCCTCTGGGGGGGGGAGCGTGTGGCGGTTCGGTTAACCCCCACAACAGACTAAGGACAGACAACTCGCTACTCCTGGTTTTTTCCGCTACACTACTGAGACGTAATGTGCCATTCATGCCTTGTGATGTTAATGTTGCCTCTCATGCATTGTGTTCATGCGTCCTGTCCTTACTGTGACCTAGAGACTCAGATCAATATGTAGATGTGCCTGTTAACCTCTTTGTTCTGCACCTGGAGCAGAGTCTAGCAAATCTGCCTATTGTGATGTATGTCTCACAAATGCAAACATCTCATGCCTGTTCTGCAGTCCCTTTGATCAGACCAACTGCTGTGACACTGCCTTGATGTATTGTTTGAGTTGGGTATAAATACTGCACAGGTTCTGTAACACTTTCTCTCACTCTCTCACTCTCACTTCAACCTCTGCTGCAGGACACAGACATTGTGTCCTCTTTCTCTGAGAGCCGTGGGCTCGCTCTCGGCGCGCATGCACGGCGCCGGGAGCGGAGCTTGTGACGGTGGTATGATATAATAAAACTCTACTTAAAACCTCCAACAATGCCGCTTTATTTGCATGCCGCCGCAACATCAACATTTTTCTCATTAAACATATTTCTGATGGAGCCATTCATCTAAGATTTTCACCAGATATCAGTAACAACCCAAGTAATTCATACATACAAAGAAATCAAGGCAACTGTGTTCACAAAACAGTTGTATTTAATAACGTGGGATGACACAGGGAATAAATACTGAACACGCTTGGTGAAATTCATTTATCTTCTTCTGCTTAATCCTTTTCGGGTCGCGGGGAAGCTGGAGCCTATCCCCGCATCTTTGGGCGAGAGGCAGGGTACACCTTAGACAGATCGCCAGTCCATCGCAGGGCCAACACAGAGAGACAGACAACCATTCACACCTAAGGACAATTTAGAATCCCCAGTGTGATGCCAATTTACCTAACTTGCATATTTTTGACATGTGGGAGGAAACTGGAGAAATCCCGGAGTAAACCCACACAGACACGGGGAGAACATGCAAACTCCACACAGATCACTGTTGGTCGGGGGCTGGGATCAAACCCAGGATCCCCCGGCCAAGGGTGAGTTGCTGTGCTGCCGCAGTGCTAACCACTCTGCCACTGCGGTTTAATATTTAGTAGAAAAGCCTCTGTTGGTAATAACAGCTTCCAGACACCTCCTGTATGGAGAAACTAGACACAGGCATTGCTCAGGAGTGATTTTAGCTTATTCTTCCACACAAACTGTCTTCAAATCTTGTAAGTTCTGTAGGTGTCTTCTATGAACTCTGATCTTCAATTTGTTCCATAGATTTTCAATTGGATTCAGGTCAGGTGACTGACTGGGCCATTCTAGCGGCTTTATTTTCCTTCTCTGGAGCCAGTTGAGAGTTTCCTTGGCTGTGCGTTTGGGATCACTGTCTTGCTGAAATGTCCACCCTCGTTTCATCTTCAGCATCTTGGCAGATGGCAACAGGTTCTTATCAAGGATGTCTTTGTACATTTGTCCATTCAGCTTTCTTTCAATTATATGAAGACTGCCTTGTACCATGTGCTGAAAAACACGCCCACACCATGATGGTCCCACCGCCAAACTTCACTGTTGGTATGGTGTTTTGGGGCTGATGTGTAGTGCCATTTCTCCTCCAAACATGCTGTGTGTTGTGGCATCCAAAAAGTTCAATTTTAGTCTCATCTGACCAGACTATATTCTCCCAATATTTTCCTGGCTAACTCAAATGTTGTGCAGCAAACTTTAAACAAGCTTCAACATGCTTTTTCTTCAGCAATAGAGTCTTGCAAGGTGAGCGGGCATAGAGGCCATGTCAGTTGAGTGCATTACTTATCGTTTTCTTTGAAACAGCAGTACCTGCTAACTCCAGGTCCTTCTGGAGCTCTCCACGAGTGGGTTTTGGCTCTTGGCTCTTCTGATACTTCTTTAGACTCCTCTGTCAGAAATCTTGCGAGAAGCTCCTGATCGTCAATATGTTTAATGAGAAAAATGTTGACGTGTTCAATACTTATTTTCCCCACTGTAATTAGAATTACGGGCAATTATATCATGACTGTTACAACTCTCTCTATTAAAATAAGATCCCAACGAATGCCGTTTCCTCATGAGCTCTGGAGCTGCGTGATTTCAAAACATACTGATGAAATAGCATTACACAATACGCTTCTGATGATCGACCTCCTTTTTCCTGATCAAAAGCAGATTGTCATGACATGCACTATAATAGTAATGCACATTAGATTGCGTGACGCCACACCTCTTTGAAATGAGCCTCCACCTTGAGCAAGACACCGAATCCCCAGTTGCTCCTGGTAGGTCAGGCCAGCGCCTGTGTATGGCAGCTCCACCGCCATCAGTGTGTGAATGTGTGTGTGAATGGGTGAATAGCAGGATCTGTAAAGCGCTTTAGTCATCTAGAGATGAGAAAAAGCGCTATATAAGCAAATGTCATTTTACCATTTTTTTTTTAGTTTTTTTATAAGTTAATTTTATAAAAGTTTGGCACTTTATTACTTATTATTACCAGAGTGGAAGCCTAGAGGTAGAGCATTCGCCCCACAACCAGAAGGTCGTGGGTTAAAGTCCGGGCCGGGTCATACCAAAGACCGTATAAAAATGGCATTTCCCACCTTCTAGCTTGGCGCTCAGCAAAAATGGAATAGGGGAAGGAAAGTTGGTTACCCAGCCACAGTGGGAGCACAAGCCAGTGTGCTCCCTGTGCCGCTGGGTTTCATCAGGAAAAGCATCTGGTGTAAATCAACATGTAAATCATCGCGATATAAGGTGATGATACACTGTAGCAACCCCAGAAGGGAGCAGCCAAAAGACAAAAAATATGTTACTTTAATATTATTTATTTATTATTTAATTTTGGTTTCATCTTTGCTCAAACCTTTAATTTAAAAAAAAAAAAAAAGGTTTTGCTCGGTTTATATTACTACACTGTTATATTACTATTTATATTGGTTTACATTATTACACACACACACACACACACCACCCTGCACAGGAACAGAATCAAAAATTGAATGTGCCATGAAAAAAATGTGGGATTTTTTGGGGAGGCCATATTGCCCAGTCCCAGGTAAAAGTACAGGTTTTTTTTTTTTAATTATTATTTTTAGTCATGAACAAACTCAAGTTTAAAAAAATATCCTTCAGTAAAATCAATCTGTACAATTTTGTGAAAAGTTACTTGAGTAAATGCAGCTTAATACCACCCACCTCTGGGAGCAGTGAACCTGAAATATATGTATCAGAAAAAATAAGTTTGCATTTACATTCTGATCCAATTTTAATTAAATGATCATGCTGGTGGTAAAAAGGTAAATAGCGTTCACTTACAGTGGGGCAAAAAAGTATTTAGTCAGCCACCAATTGTGCATGTTCTCCCACTTAAAAGATGAGAGAGGTCTCCAATTTTCATCATAGGTATACCTCAACTATGAGAGACAAAATGAGAAAAAAAAAATCCAGAAAGTCACATTGAAGGATTTTTAAAGAATTTATTTGCAAATTATGGTGGAAAAAAGTATTTGGTCACCTTCAAACAAGCAAGATTTCTGGCTCTCACAGACCTGTAACTTCTTCTTTAAGAGGCTCCTCTGTCCTCCACTCGTTACCTGTATTAATGGCACCTGTTTGAACTCGTTATCAGTATAAAAGACACCTGTCCACAACCTCAAACAGTCAGACTCCAAACTCCACTATGGCCAAGACCAAAGAGCTGTCAAAGGACACTACAAACAAAATTGTAGACCTGCACCAGGCTGGGAAGACTGAATCTGCAATAGGTAAGCAGCTTGGTGTGAAGAAATCAACTGTGAGAGCAATTATTAGAAAATGGAAGACATACAAGACCACTGATAATCTCCCTCCATCTGGGGCTCCACGCAAGATCTCACCCCGTGGGGTCAAAATGATCACGAGAACGGTGAGCAAAAATCCCAGAACCACACGGGGGGTCCTAGTGAATGACCTGCAGAGAGCTGGGACCAAAGTAACAAAGGCTACCATCAGTAACACACTACGCCGCCAGGGACTCAAATCCTGCAGTGCCAGACGTGTCCCCCTGCTTAAGCCAGTACATGTCCAGGCCCGTCTGAAGTTTGCTAGAGAGCATTTGGATGATCCAGAAGAGGACTGGGAGAATGTCATATGGTCAGAAGAAACCAAAATAGAACTTTTTGGTAAAAACTCAACTTGTTGTGTTTGGAGGAGAAAGAATGCTGAGTTGCATCCAAAGAACACCATACCTACTGTGAAGCATGGGGTGGAAACATCATGCTTTGGGGCTGTTTTTCTGCAAAGGGACAAGGACGACTGATCCGTGTAAAGGAAAGAATGAATGGGGCCATGTATCGTGAAATTTTGAGTGAAAACCTCCTATCAGCAAGGGCATTGAAGATGAAACGTGGCTGGGTCTTTCAGCATGACAATGATCCCAAACACACTGCCCAGGCAACGAAGGAGTGGTTTCGTAAGAAGCATTTCAAGGTCCTGGAGTGGCCTAGCCAGTCTCCAGATCTCAACCCCATAGAAAATCTTTGGAGGGAGTTGAAAGTCCGTGTTGCCCAGCGACAGCCTTCAAAACATCACTGCTCTAGAGGAGAGCTGCATGGGGGAATGGGCCAAAATACCAGCAACAGTGTGTGAAAACCTTGTGAAGACTTACAGAAAACGTTTGACCTCTGTCATTGCCAACAAAGGGTATATCACAAAGTATTGAGATGAACTTTTGTTATTGACCAAATACTTATTTTCCACCATAATTTGCAAATAAATTCTTTAAAAATCAGACAATGTGATTTTCTGGATTTTTTTTTCTCATTTTGTCTCTCATAGTTGAGGTATACCTATGATGAAAATTGGAGACCTCTCTCACCTTTTAAGTGGGAGAACTTGCACAATTGGTGGCTGACTAAATACTTTTTGCCCCACTGTATATAATGCTTTTTCTCATCTCTAGATCACCAAAGTGCTTTATAGATCCTGCTATCCACCTATTCACACACACATTCATACAATGATGGCGATGGAGCTGCCATGCACCAGTGCTGGCCTGACCCAGCAGGAACAACTGTGGGTTCAGTATCTTGCTTAAAACCTGTTAAACTCGGGAGATTCCGGGGGCGGTCACGTCTCTGCGTCTTAGTGCGTCTCAGTGCGCACTGAAGGAAAAAAAAGCTGTATTTCTGGTCTTCCAGTACAGACACAGCCGTTAACAGAAAGCCAAAGGAGTGTTTGATTGGTTTAGAATGAGATTGACATCTCATTCGACCAACAAGAGCCTTGATTTGGTTTTTAACCAATGATCATAAACCTAGCAAGAAGTATCTGTCCATCAATGACCGTGAATACAACAAGCCAATTCAAGCCGAGTAATCTGATGATGGACGTGTCATTTAGCCAATCAATTTCTGACTTCAATGACATCCTACATGCATGGTTCAGTGTTTATATTTCCGGTAAAATATCATGCGTTCCCGTGCGTAAAATTCTCTTTTGACTCCGCCGCTGTGTGACGCGCAGTCCTTTGTGATGCTCTACAGAAGGGTCAGGGTAACATTAGCCATTATTTTACTTGTTTTGAAAAATGGTTCACAAAATAAACCAAAAGGGCATGCATGAAAACGTAGATGGCTTGACCGGGTCAGGTGACGTTGACGATGAACGGCGGAGATTTCAATAACGGAATAGCTGACGATCCAGATGCCAGTGGACAATACCAGTGACAGTGCGGTTGTGGACAGGTAAGTCTTATAATCTAAATTATTCTTTATCGATAAAAATGGTAATAAAAATAACTTTTGACCAATCAGTAATTACAAGGGTCCCGCATGGTGACGTTTTTGTGTGTGCCGTGGGGGGGGGGGGGGGGGGTATTTGTTACTGTGTATATTGCAGAAAAATTTAATAATTTTTTAGTATAATTTTTATTTCACTGTAGGCTATTTTTTCCTGTAAAAAAGGAACTGTGCTGTGTACAGTGGGGCACTAAAGTATTTAGTCAGCCACCAATTGTGCAAGTTCTTCCACTTAAAAGATGAGAGAGGTCTCCAATTTTCATCATAGGTATACCTCAACTATGAGAGACAAAATGAGAAAAAAAAAAATCCAGAAATTCACACTGAAGGATTTTTAATGAATTAATTGGTAAATTCCTCGGTAAAATAAGTATTTGGTCACCTACAAACAAGCAAGATTTCTGGCTCTCACAGACATGTAACTTCTTCTTTAAGAGGCTCCTCTGTCCTCCACTCGTTACCTGTATTAATGGGACGGTGGCCATGGAAGTTGGAATCCGCTAAGGAGTGTGTAACAACTCACCTGCCGAATCAACTAGCCCTGAAAATGGATGGCGCTGGAGCGTCGGGCCCATACCCGGCTGTCGCCGGCACTGACAGCCGCGAGGGCTATGCCGTGACGAGTAGGAAGGACGCCGTGGTGCGCACGGAAGCCTAGGGCGTAAGCCCAGGTGGAGCCGCCGCGGGTGCAGATCTTGGTGGTAGTAGCAAATATTCAAACGAGACCTTTGAAGGCCAAAGTGGAGAAGGGTTCCATGTGAACAGCTGTTGAACATGGGTCAGTCGGTCCTAAGGGATGGGCGAACGCCGTTCGGAACTCTCATCTCTTTGTCTTTATACCCTGATTGATGGAGCCTTGCAGCTTCATGTGTGCCTGTGTTTGTGTCTATGCTGAATGTAATTTGTGGCTTGTAAATATGGATGTCACCAGACTGCAAAACAAATCTACCTACAGGCACAAATAAAGTAACCTGAACCTGAACCTGTTTGAACTCGTTATCAGTATAAAAGACACCTGTCCACAACCTCAAACAGTCAGACTCCAAACACCACTATGGCCAAGACCAAAGAGCTGTCAAAGGACACCAGAAACAAAATTGTAGACCTGCACCAGGCTGGGAAGACTGAATCTGTAATAGGTAAGCAGCTTGGTGTGAAGAAATCAACTGTGGGAGCAATTATTAGAAAATGGAAGACATACAAGACCACTGATAATCTCCCTCGATCTGGGGCTCCACACAAGATCTCACTCTGTAGGGTCAAAATGATCACGAGAACGGTGAGCAAAAATCCCAGAACCACACGGGGGGACCTAGTGAATGACCTGCAGAGAGCTGGGACCAAAGTAACAAAGGCTACCATCAGTAACACACTACGCCGCCAGGGATTCAAATCCTGCAGTGCCAGACGTGTCCCCCTGCTTAAGCCAGTACACGTCCAGGCCCGTCTGAAGTTTCCTAGAGAGCATTTGGATGATCCAGAAGAGGATTGGGAGAATGTCATATGGTCAGATGAAACCAAAATAGAACTTTTTGGTAAAAACTCAACTTGTCGTGTTTGGAGGAGAAAGAACACCATACCTACTGTGAAGCATAGGGGTGGAAACATCATGCTTTGGGGCTGTTTTTCTGCAAAGGGACCAGGACGACTGATCCATGCAAAGGAAAGAATGAATGGGGCCATGTATTATGAGATTTTGAGTGAAAACCTCCTTCCATCAGCAAGGGCATTGAAGATGAAACGTGGCTGGGTCTTTCAGCATGACAATGATCCCAAACACACTGCCCAGGCAATGAAGAAGTGGCTTCGTAAGAAGCATTTCAAGGTCCTGGAGTGGCCTAGCCAGTCTCCAGATCTCAACCCCATAGAAAATCTTTGGAGGAAGTTGAAAGTCCATGTTGCCCAGCAACAGCCCCAAAACATCACTGCTCTAGAGGAGATCTGCATGGACGAATGGGCCAAAATACCAGCAACAGTGTGTGAAAACCTTGTGAAGACTTACAGAAAACGTTTGACCTCTGTCATTGCCAACAAAGGGTATATAACAAAGTACTGAGATGAACTTTTGTTATTGACCAAATACTTATTTTACCGAGGAATTTACCAATTAATTCATTAAAAATCCTTTAATGTGATTTTCTGGATTTTTTTTCTCATTTTGTCTCTCATAGTTGAGGTATACCTATGATGAAAATTGGAGACCTCTCTCATTTTTTAAGTGGGAGAACTTGCACAATTGGTGGCTGACTAAATACTTTTTTGCCCCACTGTATGTCTAGGTTATTATGCCTTTGTTTTACTGTGTAAATGTGATCTGGTGAAATGGAGCCCTGACCATGTGAGCACACTATTGTGAGCACCCCAGGTGGACCGCGGTATTCAATCTGTACATTTTCAATCCAGTGATTTACAAAGTGATTCATAATTTTCTAAAGCCTCATTCAGAATATTATGGTCCCACAGACTGGTTTTCATCTGGGGCAGCATTTATAAATCACTGGATGGTGAATGTACCTGTACATGTACAGATTGGATTCCATGGTCCACTTGGGGTGCACACTTGGTCAGGGGTCCAGTTGACCTGTATCTGTGTAAACTGGTGAGATAGTGAACTCTGGAAAAATTGGAGGGGGGGGGTTGTTTTTGTGTATACTTTAGTGAAATGTATTAATTTTTCGCATAATTTTTCTTATACTGTAGGCTAATTTTTGCCTGGAAAAAAAAAAAACAGGAACTGTGCTGTGTATGTCTTGGTTGTTACCCCTTGGTTTTACTATGCAAACTGCTGAGATAGTGAACTGTGGAACACAGTTTGGCACAGTTCAAGAACGCCTTGTTACAACCTGAGAAAAAAGCTGTGTAATACGTATATTCATTTTTTGTGGTACTGTTACAAAATTTTGACCTGAGCTTGAAAACACTTGGTTCTACATTTCTGTTGTGTTTTCCAGCAAGTATCTGACAGCTGTATGTTATTTGCAAGCATTTGTATCTAAAAAAACACCCAGGCGAACTTTATTTTCTTCAAATTCAGTATGTTTAGATGATTGTTACTCAGTGGCAGGAGCACTTGAGAGAGATTATGACTGTTTTGCCAAAAAATTCAGTGTTTTCTTTTAAATGAGACCAACCCTATGAAGATGCTGCAAAGGGCTGAAGAACAGCTTTTGATTTACTTTGGGTATGTTATTTTTAGGCGTTTTTAGGGAAGCTGAACAGAGTTTAACAGGTTAAGGACACTTCAACAGGCAGACTGCAGACAGAGGGGGAACTGAACCCCTGACCTTCAGATCGGTAGTCGGCCGCACTACACCTGCGCCACAGCCACCCCCAACTAAAAAGCAACTATTATCCTTTATTTGTTGTTTTTTATAATCAATCAAAACAGCTGTGTGACAAAAATCACAGTATGAACCAACTAAAAATTTGAAGACTTGTAAATCCTTATGACTACACAGCAGACACCAGTATGCGAAAGAACACAAAAAAATACAAGATTTTTCTTTCCCACATGAGTTAAGTAGTCTGAGTTTCACTAAATAATGCTGATATTAAAGCAACCATACCCTTATTCCTGGATCTCACTTTGCATCTTGCTTGCACCTGACCTTAGTGGCTGCTATTTCATAACTCTCCAAGAATTTTTAAAGTGAGAAAGGAATGTAACAAGATGCAAGCAGAGCAAGGCCTTTAACAAAAGTAACCACAAGTGAGGTTATTAGCTTGTAAGATGGGAAGTTCTTGGAACACCATTCTATTCCAACTCAGCATGTTGCATTCCTGAAAGCTGCTAACAGATGGCTATGTGGAGAGCCAGATGGGACAGAGACATATAGGGAAAAACATAAAAATGTTTTTCCGTGATACAGCAATGCTTCAATAGATAGAACCAGCTCTTTGCCAAAATGGTTCTCAAAAGATAAGACAAATTACATTTTACACAAAGCCAGTGCATAAACCATTGCTCCCTCATCTATCAAAAACCTACATCTATTTTTGCCCTCACAGACAGTTGCTGTAAAACTGTAAAAAGCTGAAAGTGTAAATTATGTCTGCTAGCTTGACTTTATTTCATATGGGCCATAATATATACTGACCTGAGGAGGCGGGTCATAGCATGTCGGGCAGCATAGTGCAGTGGAGTGTTGTGCTGATAAGACTCTCCATATGTAGAGTTGGGATCCAGAGCCTCCTTGAACTGCGGGTTGCTCTCATAGAGTTGGCAGGCCAGCAATTCATCCCCATTGATGAGAGCCTTACGGAACTTGGTAGCTGCATTCCCCATTTCTTCCCCGCTGTCGGTACAATCTCTGACTGTCAAGGCAGTCTAATAGGTCCTCTTCAATCTGTTCAAAACCAAAATGCCAGCATAATGCATGTCCTAAAGAAGAGAAGAGGAGATTGGGGTTAAAATCCTTTACAACTTTTCTTAACAAGGTTTAGCTCGCAAGCAAAAGGTGACTAAACTTCACCCAATAAGCCGAAAATATTTCCACCAGTTTCAAAAAGATCCACAGCTTCTTTAGTTAATGACCTCCACTCCTTCTGAATCAAAAAGACAAGAACTATATCTTCAAGGTTGCTCAGGCTGCTCTACCACAACGCCTATGTCAGCATCACCCACTGCACTGTAAACCACCTCACACAGTTTTTCTCTTTTTTTGTTTTGGTTTTCAAGAACTAAACATAGGGAGAACAAAGCTCACACAGAGATGGACAAGACTTCCTCTGGCCTCACCAGGAGCTTCCGCCGCCCTGTGCCAATACTCCTCACCCCACTGAGGCCAGGACTCATTATGAAGCAACAAATCCTCAAGTGAACAGTAACACGCAGCTAGTAGGCACTCCACTTCCACCAGAGCACCATATGGTCAAGACTGTTGGGGGAATGAGGGTTTAATGTATTTTTGGAAGAAGAAAAAAATCTACAGAACACAGCTTATTTTTCTTCAGTATGATGTACATGTTAATACACAGCAATAATGTGCAGAATATTCTATGGATAACAGAGGATGAGAAAACTGTAATCAAACCAGAAACTAAAGGGAAGTCAGAAATCCTGGAAGTAAACAGATTTTACCTGGTGAAATCAATGGTGGCACTTTGGTCAGTGCAAAACAATGAACTATTTTCACATTTTATATGTGCATATTGAGCAGACAAGCTGAAAGATTACCAAAATAGCGATATAGAAGTGCAAGTTTCTGCTGCGTGGCAGCTCACCACACCAAAAATTGAGCAACCATGCAAAGGAAAAAATACATAATTTAAAAAAAAAAAAAGAGCTGCACAGGAGCCAATTAAATTTAAAAAAAAAAACAAAAAAACAAGAATAGAGATGCATATTTGCCACCCCTGACATACAAATATTTTCACAAAGAAAATAAATTAAGGACTGTCACTCCGCAAGCATGCAGGCGAACAACACACATCAAAACAGCCACTCCCGGCATCGGGTGCTGTCGGAATTCTGGAGTGTGTCACTCATTTCCAGCCGGCAGCAATGTGTCTAGCGCCATCTAGCGTCGCTGTCCAAGAGATAAAACTGAATCCGTGTACTTGCTCCCCTGATGTTAGAGTGAAACATGAGCGTACTTTCAACGGAGAAAAAAGCAGAAGAGGTATGTAAACAGTGGAGGTAGTGTTAGGCAAAAGATACCGACGCTTCGGAGCTTATCTCACTCTTCCTGAAGCGGCATGATTAGAAACACTGTGTTGGAGCTCGTATCAAAACACCAATGTGCTTCACTTCACGCTTTATTGGCTCAATATGTTTTGATGCTTTCATCGGTTCAGAACATCTTATTGTTTGTATAGACGTAGTCCAGTTTTTAAATAAAGGCTTCTATATGAATCAACATTTTACCCTTCTTATTCTGTCATTTATAGCAGTGACAGAAAAAATAAAACCTGAGAGCCGTCCATCATTCTGACAGATTTGTCCGCCGCCATTATTAAATAGCGATTATCAAGCCTATTGTGTCATTTTATTTATTTATCCATTGTGGAGACATTTATTGTAGTCTTCAACCCACTAACAGGGACAATAATGAGTCACATAGCGAACAGGCGTGGTTAGGCTTGATATTAGGGCTGGGAATCATCACTAATTTCCAGAATCAATTCGATTCTTGAGATTCTGAATCGATTCAATTCTGATTCAATCCCAATTCAATCAGAGAAATTACCATTTTAACAGTTATTTTACTTGCCAGGAAAAAAATCTTAAGAGACCTAATGCTGCAAATTGTACCAGGAATATTAATACATAAATTATCACATAAAGAACTGACCCAAAATCGGGTACAATAATACACTTTTTATTATTTAACTTATGATTTCCCAAAGTGCTAACAAGTGCTTTCTTTAGGGCAAAGGGTGTGTAGTGTCAAGTTAACAACCCAGAGTAAGTAAACAAATTCAATGCATGAAGCACGTATACATAATCTCACTGTATTTCAGTCCCTCTTGGACTTCCATTAGCTGTTTTTGTGATTGTTGCGGCCCAAAA
This sequence comes from Pholidichthys leucotaenia, assembly GCA_020510985.1. Taxonomy (NCBI): domain Eukaryota; kingdom Metazoa; phylum Chordata; class Actinopteri; order Cichliformes; family Pholidichthyidae; genus Pholidichthys; species Pholidichthys leucotaenia. The sequence continues at coordinate 200,750,548 of CM035849.1, read as the reverse complement.
AGTCTGAATTTGTGGGAGCTTTTCCAAGTTGCAATAAAAGTTGTGACTTTTTTAGGGTGTTTTTGCACAGAAAGTTGTGTGAGGTTGAGGAAGTACAGATTTTAAAGTAGCTGCTTTTTTCCATAGTTTACAGTGATGCTATTCTATGCAACACCACAAGAAAAGCACAAGATTGCCAAAGGTTTCCTGTTAAACAGTGATTAATTTAGCATTAAATGCTCAGTTCATCACGCAAGACTTTAGCCGGCTGCTTGCGTTTTGTGTTTCACAGACTGTAAAAGCATTATATTAAAAGATCGATCCACGGATTTTGTGGATTGATATTGGCTCAGTCAAACGTCAACTGATTTGAATCGCTGAATCGATCTTTTGAACCCACTCCTACTTGATATGCACACTAATTGAGGCAGAGGCACGGATGACTGAATTGTTAAGGATTTACTTCACCAACCACTACAATATTAACTCATTTATGTTCATTATTATAATGACTGAAATTCACGATATCAGTGACTTAAATATGTTAACATCTTCGAGCCTTCAGAAAAACTAAACCTGCTAACATGTGGATTTCAAAATATGGGAGGGTTTTCCTGTTGTCTTGGTGGCGAGCAGTGTTCTAAAAACTGTTAATATACAGAAATATTATCACTGAAATAACTGCATCTTTTTTGTATTTTGTATACTTTATTAATCCCAGAGGGAAATTCAGGGCATCCACCTGGATCGATGAGGAAGCCACGATACGGGGCCAATCCCTTCACCATTCACACACACATTCACACCTAGGGCCACTTTAGAGTCTCCAATTAACCTAACGTGCATGTTTTTGGCCTGTGAGAGGAAACGGGAGTACCCGTGGTAAACCCACGCAGACACAGGGAGAACATGAAAACTCCAGACACAAGGGTCAACGATGGTTGTCCTGTTGGCTTCATCAAGCAATGACCTACGGGCCTTGCTGGGATGATTTGCTACGGAGTGTGAAGCGGCTGGGATGAGAATCAGTACTTCCAAGTCCAAGTCCATGGTCCTCAGACGGAAAAAGGTGGATTGTCCTCTTCGGGGTAGGGACAAGCTCCTGCCCCCAGTGGAGGAGTTTACATATCTCTGGGTCTTATTCACGAGTGAGGGGAGAATGGAGTGAGAGATTGACAGACGGAGTGCCACAGCCTCTACAGTGATGCGGACGTTGCACCAGTCTGTTGTGGTGAAGAGGGAGCTGAGCTCTAAAGCAAAGCTGTCGATTTACCGATCAATCTACGTTCCTACCCTCACTTATGGTCATGAGCTTTGGGTAATGACCGAAAGAATGAGATTGCGGATACAAGCGGCTGAAATGAGCTTTCTCCGTAGGATTGCTGGACTCACCCTTAGAGAAAGGGTGAGGAGCTCAGTCACCCAGGAAAGGCTCAGAGTAGAACTGCTGCTCGTCCACGTCAAAAGGAGCCAGTTGAGGTGGTTTGGGCATCTGATCAGAATGCCTCCTGGATGCCTCCCACTTCAGGTGTTTCGGGCATGTCCCACTGGGAGGAGACCCCGGGGCAGACCCAGGACACGCTGGAGAGACTAAGTCTCCCAGCTGGCCTAGGAATATTTTGGCATTGTTATGGATGATTCTCACGAGCCATCAATGAGACGCTGCAGGCAGCCGTGAGTTTGTACGTTTATTAAATAAAGGCACAATGACAAAATAACAAGCCTCGTGGGGCAAAACACAAATAAAAGACGAGGCACTTACATATAGTCAGCGAGGGCGGAACCTGAACACTGAGAAGAACTGACTTTGGGGTTGGGGAAGCCAGACTGGAAAGCAGACGAGGTCGCAGCCCCGAGCAAACAGAGCTGCTCCCTTAAATAGTGCTTAACTGATTAATCAGCTGATGAAGGATCATCAGCTGATTGGAATCAGGCCGTCCAGCGGGGCTCCATTGACAGCTGGAAACCCCGCCAAGACGCTGTCATAATAAAAGTCTAGAAGTGCACCAGAAGAAAGAACGGAGAACTACCGCACAGCCCGAGTGCCGACAGAGTCAGCACACGGACTATGACAGTTGCCCCGTTCACGACGCGGATTCTAGACGCGGTGTAACATCGGGCTCCCCCCAACTGGGAGGCCAACAAGACCACCCCTGGGAGGGAGGAGGGGAAAAAAGACCGAGGAGGGTTAGACCCTGGCGACAAGGGTGACGACAGAAAATACCACAAGGAGCAACTACAGAGCATGGGAAAACACAAAAAATACTCCATAATGCACAGGTGGATGATAGACAGAATAATAAGTGCAAATAAGGGAAAACTAAGCCTACAGGCCACAAACAGAAAATCCGGGTCTAAAGACCAAGATACACAGTTCCATAGAAAACGCATATCATCCCCCAACAGAGGAAGGGAGGGAGAGAAAAAAAAACACACTAAATAGCGTTGAACCCCTACAGTTTAAATCCATTCAAATAACCTGTTACAGGCCACAAAAGGATATCTCCCAGCCTACGGAAAGAACAATCACCACAGAGGGAGGAAAAAAAAAAAAAAAAACACATGCTAGGGAGCGGGGAATAAACAGTTCATCAACAAAACACCAGTACATCCCAAAAGGTTACAGCAGAGCAAAGACAAAAAACCAGGGATGACGGCAGGCTGAGCACAACGGCATGAAAGCCAATAGTTCGGGGGGGCCGCCCTCCATCTAGCGTCCAAATCGCTGGCAGGGGGAAAAGGAACAGTTCGGGCGGCCTACCCCAGTCCCAGGCCAGGAAACACAGTGCTTCTGGCAGCCGGGCCAGATCGCCGAACGGAAGGGAATATTTGTTGGGTGGCCGACCCAGACCGCCAAATGGGCGAGGCAGTCCTCCAGGCGGCCGGCCTGCATCACTCAGCCACCAGGACCACAGGGGAGAAAACGAAGACGGCTTCCCTGGAGAGGGGGAAAACGAGGGAGAGCCGAGCCAAATATGGAGAACCCCAACGGCACCCGGTGGAGATGAACTGGGGGAAGGATGATGGGCCAGTCCAGCGTCAGGCAGCAGAGGATCTGCAGCTCCCTCACCGACCTTGAACCGAACCGGCGCTGTGTCCCTGCTGGATCCCGATTGGGCCCGAGCTGCACCCACGACGGACCCCGATTGGGCCCGAGCTGCACTCACGACGGCCCCCATTGGGCCGGAGCTGCACCCACGAAGGACCCCGATTGGGTCGCGGCTGCACCCACGTCGGACCCCAATTGGGTCAATGCCACACCTGCGATGGACCCCGACTGGGTCGGCGCAGCACCCGGGACGACCTCCAAACCCGAACCCGGAACCTCCAGCACAGCGACCGGGATTGACTCCGCACTGGTGACCCTGGGAGAAGGCTCAGGAGAAGAAGAAGAAGAACCGGGATCAGGATCACCGGTAGCGACAGAGCCCAGTGAGATGAGCTCGGATGCAGCAGACGGCTGCACCTGGCTCGTCTCCCCAAGAGACAGGCAAAAATGCTCTAGAACAGATAGAAGGAAGACAAAATAGAGCATTTGCCTGCACTCGAGTTCTGTTGCCGTCCAGGACTTCAACGAGCCGGGTTCTGAAGGCAGAAGGACGTCCTCTGGCTCCCACTCAGCTACGGTGGGCCCCGCAGCCAGCATGATGGTTTCCACAGCTTGAGGACCCTCCAACGCTGATGACCACGCCGACAACCCGCACGGCATGGCGGCAGGAGATCCTCGACCTGCTGATTCGGACCGCTCTTCCGTGGAGGCCCGGGGACGCGTCATCGTCGGCGCAGGCTCCAAACTACAGTCCGCTCTCCTCCTCTGCCCATGACGTGGCTGCGGGGCTGGAACCAAGTTCTCCAGGGCCGCAGGCTCCCTCCTCGTCCGGTGGCGTAGCCCTGGCACCACGGAACGCTCGGGGGAAGGAAACACAAAGGTAGCAGGTCCATTACTAATTACTGCAGCAGGTGGAGGGAGTTCAGGGGACTGTGAACCCCGAACTCCGCCCCCAGGAATCAAGCAAGGCAATTCATCCAATGTGGGAACAGAATGAAAAGTTACCTGCCTGATCCGTAGAGGCCCGATAGAACCCGCTGCAGTGGACTTCGTTCCTCCCTTTCCCCGCTGGATGGTGATGGAGGGCCCCCTGGAAGGACGAGCAGGAGCTGCTCGCGATGGACCGATGACGGGCTTCGCCGAAACAGGACTCATGGCACCCACAGCAGCCGAGGAAGACGTTGAGGAGGAGGGGATGACAGCCGAGGCGATCCGGGCACGAGGAGCTGACGGAACAGCAGGGAGAGACGACCCGGGGGGAGAGGCTGCGGGAATTTCCTCCTGACGAGACGTAGAAGAGGCAGCTGATTGAGAGGTAAGAGTTTTTCTGGCGACCCGGAACAGGATCCGGACGGGGTTCTCGTTGACGCTCGCTGTTGGCTGTGTGACAACGGTTACCCGCAGAGGGCGAGGCGAAGGAGAGGTTCGGGAAACGCCACTCCTGCGCAGAAACAGAGTCGAGCAGGTCACCGTACTCTGGATAATCACTTAATGCCGGATTCCTCTCCACCAGCCTGACTGCCGCCGTCACGTTTGATGATCTGCGTGGGGTGAATGGTAGAGTGAGCTGCAGCCACTTGGTCCCAGATGGAAACAGCTGACTGTTGTAACTTCTCCGGGGGAATCCCGACTGACGTCTCACTCCTTCGGGGATCACCCCTGGATGGTGCGAACTCCTGGCCTGGAACGGGGACAGGAACGGGATCCCGAAGCGAGGATACCTCCTCTTCGGCTTCCTGCCGGAGTTTCCCTCCAGCTCCCGGAGTCTCTCCCGTTGAGCAGCGATGTCCACCCTCCTCGCTGTGATCTCAGGATGGTCAGTGTAGCGAGGATGGCGGTTGATAGTTGCCTCGGCGAGGTCAAGGTACCAGCGCAAGCCGCTGGGGAAGCGATAGCTACGAGCGTTGGAAAGGATTCAGTCGATCTCTATGAGAGCCATGATTAGCTCGTAGCCCAGGCTTGTAGCGTAGCCCTTGAGCGGCGACGCCATCTCCCAGCACGCTGGTACGCTGAACAGGGGAACTTCAAGTCCAATTAAACAAACTCACGGTCACCGGCGTCTCTTTGGGCTGCGACCTACTGTTATGGATGGCTCTCACGAGCCATCAATGAGACGATGCAGGCAGCCATGAGTTCGTACATTTATTAAATAAAAGCACAATAACAAAATAACAAGCCTCGTGGGGCAAAACACAAATAAAGACAAGGCACTTACACATAGTCAGCGAGGGCGGAACTTGAACGCTGGGAAGAACTGACTTTGGGGTTAGGGAAGCCAGACTGGAAAGCAGGCGAGGTCGCAGCCCTGAGCAAACAGTGCTGCTCCCTTAAACAGTGCTTAACTGATTAATCAGCTGATGAAGGATCATCAGCTGATTGGAATCAGGCCGTCCAGCGGGGCTCCATTGACAGCCGGAAACCCCGACAAGATGCTGTCATAATAAAAGTCTAGAAGTGTGCCAGAGGAGAGAACGGCAAACTACCGCACAGCCCAAGTGCCGACAGAATTAGCACACGGACCATGACAGGTATCCTCTCTGAAGAGCTGGAGCAGATGGCCGGGGAGAGGGAGGTCTGGGCTTCTCTGCTTGAGCTGCTGCCTCCGCAACTTGGACCTCCAGAAAAGCGGTAGAAGATGGATGGGTGGATGGATAGGTGGATGGATGGATAGATAAATATAAATTTATTAATACTTGTATTTCTTTGAAATCAAGAGTGGAAATTATTGTTTTTTTCTGCCTCTGCAAAAATTATGATTAAAAGTTTCTGTCATGGAATGCCCCTCAGAGCAAAGAGGAGAGAGAGACCCAGGTGCTGAACTACCAGTTGTGAAATTTATTAACAAACAAAACATCCAAACTGCGCACAAACACAAAATCCAAATAGTGTATAAAGCAAACTTATGAACGACACAGAGAACACAGGATACACACGGATAGGAAATGCCAGAATGGGGACAGGGTTCTGACACAACGATACTTTAAGACTCCAGCAATAAGGGGGAGAAATGATAATCCTTAAATAGAGCGAGAGACAACTGAACACAAATGATGGCAGGCGTGGATACCATAAGCGGGCAGAGGGAACCAATCATTAAGAGACTCGGGTCAGCTGGGAACAATGAGAGGGGAGAGACAGGGCTGACAGCTGACAGGGACACTGCCCATAACGAAGCAAAAAACCCACAAGTGCCACTGACAGCTGCAGCCCCGGGAGGAGAGAAAACACAACAGAATATGAATATAATGAGATGACAAATAAAGACCAGTAAACCCAAATACAAAAACTACAATGAACATAAACAGGAAAATAAATCATACTGAGAAACACAGAATATGCGAAAACCAACCAAAGATAAAATAACAGGAATCACAACTCAAAACTACAACACTATACAAATATGAAAAAAGGTAAAGAGACTGAGCAGGGCGGAATCCCCCCGTGCTCAGATTGTGACAGAGCCCCCTCTCAAGGGCTGGTTACCAGACACCCCGGCAACATCGAAAGGAAAGGACCCACACACACAAAGAACCCGCCGCACCAAAGACAAGAAAACAACCCCATCCCAGGCGGGAGGAGGGAGACCCAGGCATGAAGGGACCGAAACAAACCAGAGAAAATAAGAAAAATTCTCATAACACATACCCCAGCAAAACTCAGGTTAGGAGGAAACAAAAGACAAAAAACCCCGCTGAGGATCCACACCCACACAGAACCAGGCACCTAAGCCCCCTGGACCAAAGAGCTAGACAGTTCAGGTGGCCGGCCAAAGTCCCAGGTCTGGCAGACGGCGAGGTGGTAAGAGTCGGGTGGCCTGCCAGAGAATATGAGCCACCGACCCAACGGCACAGTCTGTCAGGCAGTCAGCCAGGGTTCTTCAGCCACCTAAACAGAAGGGGTGGCCCAGGAGGCAGCTACCCCATGGGGAAACCCAATAAAGGAGGGGACAGAGGAGTTGGGGGAACCATGACAGCCTCGGGCAGAGGAGAGGGCACCACGACCACCTCGGGCATAGGGGAGGGAACCACAACGGCCTCAGGCAGAGGACAGGGAACCACGACGGCCTCGGGCAGAGGAGAGGGAACCACGACGGCCTCGGGCAGAGGAGAGGGAACCACGACGGCCTCGGGAAGAGGAGAGGGAACCACGACGGCCTCGGGAAGAGGAAGGGGGACCCCGACGGCGTCTGGCAGAGGAGAGAGGATCCCGACGGCATCAGGCAGAGGAGGGGGAACCCCGACAGCATCACACAGAGGACAGGGAACCCCAACGCCTTCGGACTGCTCTGCCACACCCTCGGTGGTCCCAGACTGGAGCATGGCAGCACCCGCGGTGGCTCCGGCCTGGACCAAAGCTGCACCCATGGTGGCTCCAGGCTGGAGCATATCGGCACCCACCGTGGCTCCAGACAGGAGCGTAACTGTACCCACAGTGGACCCGGACTGGGCCATAGCTGCACCCATGGTGGCTCCTGGGCTGGAGTGTAATGCCCATGGCGGACCCACACTGGAGTGCAGCACCCACATTCGTTTCAGGCTGGGGTGCAACACCCATGATGGTCCTCAACTAGGACACCACACCCACGGAGACCCGGACTGAAGAGGAGCTGCACCCACGGAGGTCCTGGGCTGGAACGGAGCACCAGTAAAACCTCAACCAGAGGGGGAGCAGCACCCACGGAGGCTCCGGGCTGGGACGAAGCACCTGCGACGACCTCAGCAGGAGGAGCTGGACCACAAACATCTCAGGTGGTGAGGCTGGACCCACGGAGACCTCTAACGAAGTCGAACGAACCTCAGTGACCCTGGGGAAAGACTCCGATAGGAGGGACAAAGAGGCAGGGTCAGGGTCACCAGCGGCAGTGGAGCCCGGCGCACCTGGCTCTCCCCACCAAGAGCCTGACAAAAGTTCTCCAAAACAGAAATAATGAAAACAAAGGATAGCACTTGCCTGAGCTCAAGCTCCACCACCGTCCAGGATTCCATCGATCCAGACAACGACATCTCGGGCCCGGCCCTTTGGAGGTCCAACTCCGGCTCTGCTGTGGCTGCCCCTGCTGCAGGCATGGTGGTTGGTGCAGTCCCAGGAACCCCCAGCAAAGTGATCCATGCAGGTGGCTCACCTGGTGTGGTGACAAGAGGTCGGCTCCCTGCTGGCGCTGGATCTTGCTCAGCTGAAACCCGGGGACGCTCCTTCGTTGGCGCAGGAATCAGCTCGGTCTCAGCACTCTCCCTCCGTCCAGACCATGGCTGCGGGGCTGGAACCAGGTCCTCCAGGGCCGCAGGCTCCTCCAACATCCGGCGGCTTGATCCCGGGGCCGGCGGACACTCTGGGGGTAAAGGAGGAGACACGGAGATAGCAGGTGAAAGGTGTGTAGCTGCAGCAGGCGGTGAGGACTCAGAGGTCTGCACAGGCTCACCACCGGGAATCAGGCAAGATAATTCATGCGTCAACGATAGAGAATGAAAAAAATACTTGCCTGTTTTCCCGGGGCATGATGTTTTCTGTTGCAGCTGGTCTAAAGTCATCCTTCTCCGTGGCTACGGTGGTCATGGGCCCCTCAGAGGATCGCGGAGGAGCCACTCCTGCAGACACGGAGACGGGCGGAGCCCGAGAAGAAATGGCCGGACCCTCAGCTGCGGGAAGGAACGCCGAGGAGGAGAGGGAGGCAGCAGCTGCAGAAAAGGATGAAGCTGACAGGACAGCCGGAGAGGAAAAATGCAGAGAAAGCACTGCTGTGGAAGTCTTCTCCCTCAGCAAAGGAGGGGCTGCTGACAGGGAGGTGGAACCATTCTTCCGGCGGTACGGAGTTGGATGACAGCGTCTTGGAGCTGGTGACATGGCAGCTGGAGCCAGAGATGACAAACAGGGAGGGGAAAAGGACGCTTGCCGCGGAGAGCGCCTCCACGTTTGCTTCGGTCTCACTGGAGACGACACCATCGTCAGCCCAGGAAATGTCCGCCGAAGTGAGGAGACCATGGACAGCAGTTCCGCGAATTGGGGATACTTCCACAAGCCGGGGTGTGCCTCCACAATCACCACTGCTCCATTCATGCATTCCCAGGTCTTCTTTGGTCCACGGGAGGCAAGAGCTTCATACACTGAACTCTGGATAAACTCAGCAGCCCATTCCTTCTCCAGGCTCGGAGTCCTGGCCACCAATCCTCCTTTGTTGGCTGAGGTTCAGCGGGCTGGGGACATAATGATGGCTCTGGAAAGAACAGGTGAGAGAAAAACAAAAAGGCACAAACTAGCAGCAGCTGAGTCTCAAACAGGCTGGAGTCTACTGTCATGGAATGCCCCTCGGGGCAAAGAGGAGAGAGACCCAGGCGCTGAACTGCTAGTTGTGAAATTTATTAATGAACAAAAAGTCCAAACTGTGCACAAACACAAAATTCATATGGTGTATAAAGCAAACTTACGAATGATACAGAGAACACAGGATACACATGGATAGGAAATGCCAGAACGGGGACAAGGTTCTGACACAACGATTCTTTAAGACTCCAGCAATAAGGGGGAGAAATAATAATCCTTAAATAGAGCGAGAGACAACTGAACGCAAATGATGGCAGGTGTGGATACCATGAGCGGGCAGAGGGAAACAATGATTAAAACACAACAGAATATGAATATAATGAGATGACAAAGACCAGTAAACCCAAATACAAAACTACAATGAACATAAACAGGAAAATAAATCATACTGAGAAACACAGAATATGCAAAAACCAACCAAAGATAAAATAACAGGAATTACAACTCAAAACTACAACACGATACAAATATGAAAAAAGGTAAAGAGACTGAGCACGGCGGAATCCCCCCGTGCTCAGATCGTGACAGTTTCAATTATATGAGAAAAAAAATTCTAAAATTTTACTAATAATTAAAAACCAGTAAGTACTTACCAGTAAGTAAAACAGTAATTTCATTATAAAAATAGACAAAAAATTAGCCATAAAATAATCCACAAATAAATGATAATAAAGTCTCAAATGTATAAGAGTCATAATTTTACAAGAGGAAATTACAAATTTATGAGGAAAATGGTTGCAAATTTAGGTAAAAACATTTGCAGAGAAAAAAGTAGAAAACTACAAGAAAATGGTTATAAATTTAGGAGAAAAACCTCAAAGCTTCAAGAATAAAGTCATTAGTCAAATAGTTTTTAAGTGGGTGCCTTTGTACTCTTACTCAACTCAAGTAGTAATTTTTTTGGATTTATACTCTTAATCAGTGTTTCCTCTGGCTGAAAGACCTTGCCGCAGTGGCAACATATATTTCTGGGAGGGGGGCAGTAAACATTTGACACGATTGTTACCGGAATATGTTAATTTTATACAATGTATTTCTTTTTTCTTTTTTTTTTAATTTAAGTTTTTGTAAAGGGTATACAGGTCGTTACAGCAATGCATTGTTTACATTTTCATCACGTTCCCTTATTTTCTGATATCTGACAACACTGGAAGAATAATTCTTACAACACCCCTTTTTTTTTTTAAGTGAAAGAAAAAGTGAAATTAAAGAGAAAAAAATTAAAAAAAACAAAAACAAACAAACCAGCAAAAAAAAAGAAAAAGTAAGTAAATAAAGGTAAAAGAGCATCTGAGTAGTGTTGGAACAAAGAGCGGAACCATTATTGAAATGGTATTTGTCAAAGATTAGATCTAATGGAAGACACATATGCGATCCAGGGTTGCCAAAAGTTCATGAACCCATCCATGTCCTGTCTCAGTGCGAATGTCAACTTTTCCATCGAGTAAATGTCTTGGATCACGTTAATCCAATCTTCAGGTGTAGGACAGTCCTTCAACATCCATTTTTTAGTTAGAGCTTTTTTGCTTGCCAATATTAAAACATTGAATAAGTATTTTTCTCCTCGTCTTTCCAGTGAGTCCGGTAGTAAACCCAAATACAAAGTTACAAAAGAAAAGGGAACTGTTATTTTAAATATTTTCCCCAATATTGTCTGTACATTGGTCCAATATTGGTGGATAACTGGGCATGACCAAAACACATGAAAATGATTTGCAGTCTTTTCACCACACAAGCGCCAACAGTTCAATCCCTTATGGGTAAATTTGTTTTGTGCAGGTGTTCTGAAAAATCTTACCAAGTTTTTCCATCCAAATTCTCTCCACTGCAGGGATGAGGTACTTTTCCATTGCTGTTTATTTAGCTTTTCCCATATTTCCAGTTGTAAAGTGAAATTCCCCTCTTTTTCCCATCTCTCTTTTATATATGATGTGTTGTCTCCTTTTAAGTCTTGAAGACCTTGGTATATTTTAGAAATGTATCTGATCCCTGGGATCCCTTTATATGCCATTAAGAAGACCTTCAGAACACCTGACTGGGCCCTTTCCAAATCCTCCTTTTTAAGTATATTGTTTATGTGATGTCTAAGCTGGAAGAACCTGTAAAGGTCTTGATTTATTAGACCTTGTTTTTTCAAATCTTCAAAACTTCTTAAAATTTGCCCTTTAAAAAAATCGTAATATTTTATCAGCCCTTTCTCCTTCCACTTTTTAAATCTGGTGTCTGTTTTATTAGGAGTAAAGTCTTGATCATAGGCAATCCATTGCAGAAGTCGATAGGGCTCTTTAGTTTGATTCTCTCCGACTATCTTAAACCAAATTTTTAGCGGGGCCTCTATCCACGGGTTAGTGTTATTCAAAAGCTTAGGTAAGGCATTGTTCCCTATTATCGCCTGTAGGGGGATGTCACTTGTTATTTGGCATTCGATCTCCTTCCATTGTGCAGTGTAGACTGGGTTACATATCTCTACTAAAGTTTTAATTTGTGCGGCTTTAAAGTAGTCCCTGATATTTGGCAGCGCGAGCCCACCTTTGTCTTTGTTTAGCTGTAAGGTTCTGTATCTGATTCTAGGTCTCTTGCCCTGCCATATGAATCTTGAGATCCTTCTGTCCAGCTCCTGCCATGTTTTTTTGGGAGGTTCTACCGGTATTGTTTGGAAAAGGTATAGAAGACGTGGAAGTATATTCATTTTGACTGCTTCAATTCTTTGTGCAGTACCCAACAATGGTATCATATTCCATCTTGCTAGGTCAGATTTTATTTTTGTCACCAGTGGATCATAGTTTAGTGATATAATTTTGTTGAGTTGTTTCGGGATATTGACCCCCAGATATTTCATAGATTCCGACTCCCAGTTAGTTTTGAGTTTGCTTAGTGAATAATGATTTGGGTCATAGTTGAATGTTAAAATTTGGGTTTTATGCATGTTTAATTTGTACCCCGATAAATCTCCATACTCTGAAAAAACTGAGGTTAGTTCTGGTAAAGAAGTGTCCGGCTGCCCTAGGTATATTAAAATGTCATCAGCAAAGAGTGCTATTTTATGTTCCTTCTGACCAAGTGTAATACCTTGAATTTTTTGATTTTGTCTTATCCATTGGCTCAGAGGTTCTATGAAGATTGCAAAGAGCAGTGGAGACAGGGGGCAGCCCTGACGACATCCTCTTTCCAGTTCAAAAGATGATGATAAATTACCGTTAATCCTTATTTTAAGCTGTTGGTTTTTTATATAATGCCTGTATAGTTCTAATGAAGTTGTTATGAAAATTGAAACTGGATAAGATTCTATATAGAAAAGACCAGTCAACCGAATCGAATGCTTTTTCAGCATCTAATCCCAATATGACTGCATTTAAGTTGTATTTTTTTATATGATGAATTATGTGTAAAGTGCGTCGAATGTTGTCTTGTGTCTGTCTTTGTCTTATAAAACCTGTTTGGTCTAAATGAATTAGGTCTGTCAGTATATTTTTTAACCTTTTGGCAAGGATAATGGTAAAAAGCTTATAGTCCTGATTTAATACACTGATTGGTCTGTAGTTGGAGCAGTCTAGTTTATCCTTTTCAGGTTTAGGTATAACTGCAATGACCCTTTCTCTCCAGGAGGGGGGGATTTCCCCTGTGTGGAGGACATAATTAAATGTTTTCAGGAGGAGAGGAGATAGTTGCTGTTTAAAGGTTTTGTACCACTCTGCTGTATAGCCATCTGCTCCTGGGGATTTGTTCGCTTTAAGTTTCATAATTGCTTTTTCCAATTCTTTAGGTTGTATTTCTGACAGTAGTGTTTTATTTTGTGACTCCGTAAGTTGGGGAAGGTTTAATGTGTTTAGAAATGCCTTGGATGCGTTTTTATGTTTTTTGTGGGAGTATAAGTTCTTATAGTAATTCTCGAAGCATTTAAGAATATCCTGAATTCTGAATTTTATTTCCTTTGATACTGGGTCTCTGATTTTGTAGATTGCTCTTTCTGTTTGATGTTTCCTCAATTTATAGGCTAGCAATTTTGCCGATTTACTGCCTGCTTCATAGTATTTTTGTTTCAAAAATGTAAGTTTCTTCTGGATTTCTATTGTGTAGATCTCATTTATTTGGTTTTTAATTTCCTTAATCTTGAGCGAGTCAATAGAATGAGTGTTGCCTTTGTGTTCTTTTTCTAGGTTCTTAAGTTCTGACTCTAATGTGGATAGTTTTTCTTGTCTTAGTTTCTTTTGGGTTGCCAGTTTTGGAATAATCTTTCCTCTTATTACAGCTTTGCATGCATCCCACAGTATTAAAGGGAATACTTCTCCATTATCGTTTTCTTCCAAATATCTGAGAATATCTTGTTCCAATTCATCTTTCAATGGTCCTTTCAGGACATTTAAATTTAACCTCCAAGAAAATGTATTATTTGTGTATTTTTGGATATTTAGGTCCATGTAGATCGGGCTGTGGTCAGAGAGATCCATCAGTCCTATTTTACATGTTTCTACTCTTCCAATGTCTCTATTAAACATAAAAAAAATAGTCAATCCTTGAGTAAGATGAATGTGGAGTTGAGTAAAATGTATAGTCTTTTACACTGGGGTTGAGTTCCCTCCACACATCACAGATTCCCATTTCTTTTAGTAGCATCCGAGTCTTCCTGCTTTGGGTGTTATTTTGATGTGGAGAATTACCGGAAGCATCCCAGTATGGATTCAGTCTAAGATTGAAGTCCCCACCACATATCACTAAACCTTGAGCTTTAGTTATCATTAGGTCGAATACATTTTTATAAAATTTCCAGTTAGCCCCTGGGGGAGCATACACATTCAGCAGGGTGATATCTTCTCCCTCTAGCCGCCCAGTTACCAAACTGTATCTCCCTTAACTTTATCTTTGTGTTCTGATTTTTTTTCAAATGTAATTTTGGTTGATATCAATGTCGCTACTCCCCTCCTCCTCCTCCCTGACTTATATGAAGATGAAGAGATCATTTTAAACCCTTGTCTACTGAGTTTAGTGTGCTCCACGTCTGTTAGGTGGGTTTCTTGTAAAAATATTATTCCTGCTTTGTCTTTTTTCATTTTGCCTAGAATCTTGGATCTTTGAACTGGATTCAGGATTCCTTTTACATTATATGAAATTATTTTGGTTACACCCTGTTTCTCCATTGTGTTGTTTTGTTTAGTATAACTGTGTGGTGGCCCTCTTTTGTGCTACTCAGAAACTGAAAGAACATTAAGAACAAGAAAAACATTAAGAACATAGTGTATAAAACTTTAAAACAAAAAACTGTCAAAAGAACTTCCTGAGCTGAGGTCTTTTTAAAGACTCTGAGGGAAATTCCTCAAACTCTGTTATGTGTTGAGGGCCCTCTCTTACCCCTGTAAGCTGTCCCATGCTTTTAACGTGAGTTTCAGAACCCAATCCGAACTTGTAATGATTTTTTTTTTCCCTTTATGCCTATACCCTGTGAAATTGTGTGCACCCTCCCACCCCCATCACAGCAAACATTCACGCAAAAACAGTATTTGTTAGTGTGAGGAGAACATGTGGATTATTGTCACATTTCTATTTTAACGTTTTTTTTGTTTTTTTTTTATTAAAAAGACTTATTTGTTTCAAATATTATGACTGTTCCATGAAATGTTTTACCACATGCTGAATACGCATCTCCTTTAATGTTTGTTACCTTGTATGAGGGGGGTTGGATGTGCAGATTGACTCAAAAAAAAAAAAAAAAAAAATGGTCGCTATTCCAACCTGAAAACGGCCAGTTTATCCGCGCCGCTCTGGCGCTGGGTTTCCCGCTGCTGGCCCGTGGATTTTGAAGGTCTTTGTGTTGTCCATGTTTGCGTTTTGATCTTCTCACTCGGGTCTGCTGCGGGTTTAAATACCGTTACCGGGAGCCCTCTTCTCGCCATGTCAGCTGTTGCTTCTTCCGCCGAATTATAGAGACATGTTTCTTCACCGTAGAAGACCCTTAACTTCGCAGGAAATGGCGTCTGAAAGCGCAGTTTCTTCTCACGTAGTACCTTTTTGGCGTCATTGTATTCCCTGCACTTTTTAAGGACCTCCGGGGCGTAATCGTGTTCCATGAAGACTTTTCTCTCCTGGTGCATAAATCCTTTTTTCTGCCAAGCCAGTCTTACAACCTCTTGTTTTATTTTGAAATTGGAAAATCTTACCAACACCGAACGTGGGGGCGCTTCCGCCGCTGGCCTAGCGGCTAATGAACGATGTGCCTTTTCTATGTTCAAGTCGGTGGTTTGTGGAATATCCAATTTCTCTCTTAGTAAAGATTCCACGCATTCTGCCATTGAGTTAAAACCGTTTTCGGCTCCTTCTATCAGACCATGAATTCTTATATTGTCTCTTCTCTGTCTTCCTTCTTGGTCGGCTAGCTTAGCCTCTATAGATGCTTGTCTTTTGCGTAGGTCCAGCACAGAATCTTCGAGCACTTTTATTCGTTCCTCTGCTTCCAAGATTCGGTTCTCGGCCTGGTCCACTCTGCTGTTTGTCCTTTTCAATTCGTCTCTGAATTCCCGAAATTCGGCCGTAACCTCTCGGCGAAATCGTCGTACCTCTTCAAATAGCGATTTCAGGCTAACCTTTTTGTTAGCTACCACCAGTTCCTCGTCTTCTGAACGGAGATCTTCCAGTTCAGATTCTCCGGCCGATATGTGTCCTGGCCTGGAAAATTTCAGTTTCTTCTGTTTTCCTTTAGACATGATGATTTTGTCTTTTGATTTTCACTCCTCCAAAAAAACCGTTAAGTTTGATTTTCAAGGTGTTATCTTGGATTGGGTCTGAAAGCTTCAGTGTTAAGCTGCAGTCGCCATGGCGTCCAGACCGGAAGTCCGTATTTCTTTTTTTAAATTTTGCACAGTAACTTTGCAAATGGAACTTAGCATTTGAAGTATTGTACTACCAAGGCTTGAATGTTGGAATATTGAGCCAGTTGGGGTCCCAACCAGACGTCCTGTGTTTGGACTTTTTAGTGGTGTTATCATTCTCTCCTTCCTCTGCTCTCACCTCTCCTGGACCCTCTGCCTGAACACTTTCCTCTCCTTGGCTCCTCTCTTCTGTCTCATCTTGCCCTCTCTGAGCTCTGTCTAATTCAGGTTATCTCTCTGTCTATGGTGGTATACAAACAGGTTAGAAAATATCAAGTGTTATGTTTTGTCTTGCAGGATTTTTTTGTCATGGTTTACATAAATGACAAAAATATGTGTATTTTTTTTGTATTTTTATTCTAGTGTTTCTTTTTTCCATTGAGAGAGTAGGGAAGGGAAAAAAAACATTCATAATAGTAATGTACTCATGCATACTTAAATTACATGATCAGGTGGGTATAGTAACCAGAAATTCTACTCATGTAAAAGCAGGGCTTTGAAATTAATAATTAAAAGTAGACAACCAAAAATTTCTAATTAAGGGTACGAAGAGCACCCACTTAAAAACGTGAGTAATGACCAGTCTTGAAGGTTTGAGGTTTTTCTCAAAAATTTATAACAATTTTCTTAGTTTTCTACTTTTCTCTGTAAATTTATCTAAATTTGAAACAATTTTCCTCAAATTTGTAATTTCCTCTCATAAAATTGACTTTTCTTGTACATTTGAGACTTTATTATAGATTTGTGGATTATTTTATGGCTAATTTTTGTCCATTTTTTAAAATAAAACTACAGTTTTTCTAATAAATCTGAAACAAACTGTGGTAATTTTTTTTTACTTTTTCCTTATAACAATTTACATTTTTGACCATAATTTTGCAGAGCCAGAACAGAACAATAATTTAACTTTGACTTCAAAGAAAAAAAAATGAATAAAATTTCATTTAATGAAGTAAATTAACCTGAATGACCAAAGATGTAGTTATTTCTGTTATAATGTTTCTGTATGTTTATAGTTGTTTTTTTGTTTGTTTGTTTTTTAGAAAGCTCCTCACCACCCAGACAGCAGGAAAACCTTCCTTATTGTGAAATCCAAATGTTGGCACGTTTAGTTTGTCTGAAGGCTGTTGACGGATTAAAGTAACTTAAGTAACTTAATATTGTAGAGGCTGGTGAAATATATCCTCAGCAATTCATCAGTCCCCCTTGTCTTTCCCTTCATATGAAGCTGGCTGCATATAAGCGACTCTTCCATTATTGGTCCCGTTTCCAGCGGGTTAAAACCATGATAAACAGCAGTCTTTACAGTGGGGCAAAAAAGTATTTAGTCAGCCACCAATTGTGCAAGTTCTCCCACTTAAAAGATGAGAGAGGTCTCCAATTTTCATCATAGGTATACCTCAACTATGAGAGACAAAATTAGAAAAAAAAATCCAGAAAATCACATTGAAGGATTTTCAATGAATTAATTGGTAAATTCCTCAATAAAATAAGTATTTGGTCACCTACAAACAAGCAAGATTTCTGGCTCTCACAAACCTGTAACTTCTTCTTTAAGAGGCTCCTCTGTCCTCCACTCATTACCTGTATTAATGGCACCCGTTTGACCTCGTTATCAGTATAAAAGACATCTGTCCACAACCTCAAACAGTCAGACTCCAAACTCCACTATGGCCAAGACCAAAGAGCTGTCAAAGGACACCAGAAACAAAATTGTAGACCTGCACCAGGCTGGGAAGCCTGAATCTGCAATAGGTAAACAGCTTGGTGTGAAGAAATCAACTGTGGGAGCAATCATTAGAAAATGGAAGACATACAAGACCAATGATAATCTCCCTCGATCTGGGGCTCCACGCAAGATCTCACCCCGTGGGGTCAAAATTATCACGAGAACGGTGAGCAACAATCCCAGAACCACATGGGGGGGACCTAGTGAATGGCCTGCAGAGAGCTGGGACCAATGTAACAAAGGCTACATCAGAAACACACTACGCCGCCAGGGACTCAAATCCTGCAGTGCCAGACATGTCCCCCTGCTTAAGCCAGTACTGTACATGTCCAGGCCCGTCTGAAGTTTGCTAGAGAGCATTTGGATGATCCAGAAGAGGATTGGGAGAATGTCATATGGTCAGATGAAACCAAAATAGAACTTTTTGGTAAAAACTCAACTTGTCGTGTTTGGAGGAGAATGAACACCATACCTACTGTGAAGCATGGGGGTGGAAACATCATGCTTTGGGGCTGTTTTTCTGCAAAGGGACCAGGACGGTTGATCCATGTAAAGGAAAGAATGAATGGGGCCATGTATCGTGAAATTTTGAGTGAAAACCTCCTTCCATCAGCAAGGGCATTGAAGATGAAACGTGGCTGGGTCTTTCAGCATGACAATGATCCCAAACACACCGCCCGGGCAACGAAGGAGTGGCTTCGTAAGAAGCATTTCAAGGTCCTGGAGTGGCCTAGCCAGTCTCCAGATCTCAACCCCACAGAAAATCTTTGGAGGGAGTTGAAAGTCTGTGTTGCCCAGCGACAGCCCCAAAACATCACTGCTCTAGAGGAGATCTGCATGGAGGAATGGGCCAAAATACAAGGAACAGTGTGTGAAAATCTTGTGAAAACTTACAGAAAACGTTTGACCTCTGTCATTGCCAACAAAGGGTATATAACAAAGTACTGAGATGAACTTTTTTTATTGACCAAATACTTATTTTACCGAGGAATTTACCAATTAATTCATTAAAAATCCTTCAATGTAATCTTCTGGATTTTTTTTTTTCTTATTTTGTCTCTCATAGTTGAGGTATACCTATGATGAAAATTGGAGACCTCTCTCATCTTTTAAGTGGGAGAACTTGCACAATTGGTGGCTGACTAAATACTTTTTAACCCCACTGTACATATCTCTTCTGATTTTTTCCGCGTTTAAAGTACTTTGATAAACTCAAGTTTCTCTCGGACAGTCACACTAGCGAGATACTCCTCTGCCTGGTGACTGACTGGAAAGCTTGCATGGGCGGGGCGCTTTGCAACTCCATGCAGATGACAGTCATGTGCGTTGTTCATGTGCATGCTTGCGGAAAGTCATTGCTTCACATATTTTTCTTAAATTTATATCTCCTGATAAGCGCAGCAGGGCGGGCCGCCACCCAGAAATGTTAACAGGGGAAACCCTGCTTAATTATTAATTTCATAAGATAGCACTGTTTTTATATGAGTGCAATTTCTGGCTACTATACCCATCTCTTACCATATAATTTAAGTATGCTTAAATAAATTACTACAGTATTATGAATGTTTTTTCCCCTTTGAGTGTCATGTGTTTTCTTATTTTTACCTCCGCCAGGCCGGAGGCCAGGAGGAGGTTATGTTTTTGCCAGCGTTTGTCTGTCTGTTTGTTTGTCTGTCTGTCTGTCTGTCTGTTGGTGAGCAAGATAACTCAAAAAGTTTTGGACGGATTTCAATGAAACTTTCAGGCGTTGTTGGAAATGGTACAAGGAAGAACTGATTAAATTTTGGGGATGATCCAGATCACCGTCTGGATACAGGAATTTTTTAAAGGATTCTTTAACATTGTCAGATACGGCCATTTTCAACATGTGTGCAGGCCCAATGGAGGGCGCTGCTCGTCGTGTCTGACGAACACAAACTCCGCCTTCTTCAAAGTTTTAGGCACAAAAGCACGCGGAACACAGTGGTGGGCAGGGCTCGGCAGCGTGCCTATGTGCCTGTGTTTGCGCTACGCTGCAAAAGCTCAGACGGGCAGCTGTCCGCCGCCGGATTATTTGGCAGAAATTCCCCGGCCAGCCATAGTAGCTGTGCAAAAAGAAGCTCTCTGCCGGGGAAGATTCCAAATCCTCTTTTGCCGCGGAGCGCAACCCCAGTAAAACCCACGCCAACCTGTCTACCCAATTTGCATCCGTCAGTGAAGCCCTCAGTGCTGCTTTCAGTGATCTATGAAAACGCTCGCATAACCCATTGGCCTGTGGGTTGTACGCGGTTGTGTCATGATTTCTTTGGTTTTTTCTTTTGAATTCTTGGATGGAACATGGGTGGGCAATATAAGCTGCGGATTCACCCATCACACATTTCGGATAACTTATGTTGAACTGTATAATCAGAGGAGTTATTGTCTAATTTGACCTTGTTGGATTTTATTACCCCCTTTGTTATATTATTCACTTTCTTTTAACCTGTACTCTTAATCTATTCGAAATAAAGATTAATTCATTCATTCATTTGCAACGCCCGCAGCCTGGGAGTTTGCAGATGCAGGAGATGGACACAACACCAACACTTCAGTTTATTACCTCCGCCAAGGAGGTAATGCTTTTTCTAATGAACCACTAATCCTATCATTGTGAATCCAATTGCTAGTCATATGTTTTCATGGTCAAGGAATCTGAAAACGTACACACAAACACTGTATGGGGGGGAACTGTGGCGCTTGGCGGAGGTCTGCGCTCTCCGAGTGCTTTTCTAGTTACACATGCGTCACATACAACCCCCCCGCCCCCCCCCAAAAAAAAAATGCTGCCATCACACCAAAGTCTTTAAGCCAGTAGAAAAACTGAACTGACAGGGAGAAATGCTAGTTGTTATAACTGTGATTATTTCACTTGTTTCAGAGTTTTACATTTTCAAGACACACTGGAATTGTGGAGGTGTTCATTCATTATTTATCCATCTTTAAGGTAAGCTTTGTTCTTTACAGATGAGTAAACAAAGGTCTGGTGACTGCTATTGCTGGGCAGTGTATCAGGTTATGAGGATATATTGAACTTCCTACCATGAACAAGAACGTTTCATGGTGATACTTTTAAAATATTTTTGTGAGGAAGAAACTGAACCTTCTCTGAAGTGAGCCATCAGTTTATCTATTTTTTCCACCTACAGGTGCATCTCAATCAGTGACCAAGTTTATGACTAAACTGATTACAATCAGCTTTCTGGAGTTACCTGATTATTCAAACTGTCATGTAAACGGAGTAATCCGATTATCTTTATGAGAAAACGGACTAACACACCTAGTTTATTTACACAATAAACCGTTTACTCAGTCCATGTAAACACCATAAGCCATTTATTACCGTTATCAGTTTACTCCAGTGATTGATTTACTTCCATCCAGCCATCCATCCATCCATCTTCTACCGCTTTTCCGGAGGTCCAGGTCACGGAGGCAGCAGTTCAAGCAGAGAAGCCCAGACTTCCCTCTCCTCAGCCACCTGCTCCAGCTCTTCAGAGAGGCTACCAAGGCGTTCCCAGACCAGCTGGGAGACCTAGTCTCTCCAGCGAGTCCTGGGTCTGCCCCGGGGTCTCCTCCCAGTGGGACGTGCCTGAAACACCTCAAGTGGGAGGCGTCCAGGAGGCACCCTAATCAGATGCCCATACCACCTCAACTGACTCCTTTCAATGCGGAGGAGCAGCGGTTCTACTCTGAGCCTCTCCCGGATGACTGAGCTCCTCACCCTATCCAGCAATCCTACGAAGAAAGCTCATTTCAGCCGCTTGTATCTGCGATCTCGTTCTTTCGGTCATTACCCAAAACTCATGACCATAGGTGAGAGTAGGAATGTAGATTGACTGGTAAATCGACAGCTTTGCCTTAGAACTCTGCTCCCTCTTCACCACAACAGACCAGTACAACGTCCGCATCACTGCAGATGCTGCTCCGATCCGTCTGTCAATCTCTCGCTCCATTCTCCCCTCACTCGTGAATAAGACCCCAAGATACTTAAACTCCTCCACTTGGGGCAGGAGCCTGTCCCCAACCCGGAGAGGACAATCCACCTTTTTCTGGCTGAGGACCATGGACTCGGACTTGGAGGTGCTGATTCTCATCCCAGCCGCTTCACATTCAGCGGCAAACCGTCCCAGCAAGAACTGTAGGTCATTGCTGGATGAAGCCAACAGGACAACATCATCTGCAAACAACAGAGATGAGATCCTGTGGTCACCAATCATGACACCCTCCATTCCCTGGCTGTGCCTAGAAATCCTGTCCATAAAAATTATGAACAGGATCGGTGACAAAGGGCAGCCCTGGCGGAGTCCAACTATCACTGGGAATGAGTCCAACCGAGTGTTGGCAATATGAACCAAACTCTCACAACGGTCGTACAGAGACCGAATAGCTCGTAACAACAAGCCTGATACTCTATACTCCCAAAGCACCCCCCACAAAAAACCACAAGGGACGCAGTTGAATGCCTTCTCCACGTCCACAAAACACATGTAAACTGGTTGGGCAAACTCCCACGAACCCTCGAGAATTCTCGAGAAGATAAAGAGCTGGTCCGATGTGCCACGGCCAGGACAAAAACCACCATTACTCCTCCTGAATCCGAGGTTCAACCAATGGCCGGACTCTCCTCTCCAGTACCTTGGTATAGACCTTCCCAGGGAGGCTGAGGAGTGTGATCCCTCTAAAGTTGGAGAACACCCTCCGGTCCCCTTTTTTGAAGAGAGGAACCACCACCCCGGTTTGCCATGCCAAAGGCACTGCCCCCGACCTCCACGCAATGGTGCAGAGGCGTGTCAACCATGACATTTGACAACTGGTTTACTTGTGATCACGTAAACAGTGTCACTGAAAAGCTGATTTATTTCAGTTATTCAATTCATAAAGTTACACTCCCATATTGTATAGATTCATTACACACAGAGGGATATAGTATTTCATGTGTTTTTTTTCTTTTAATTTTGATGGTTGTGGCTTATAGCTCATGAAAACGCCAAATTTTCCTCAAAAAATTAAAATATTACATAAAATTAATTTTTAAAAAACTGATTTTTAATAGAAACTAGTGCATACCTGTGCATGCTTGTGCATGTCTGTAGAAACCAAGTATAAGCATTTCTGCATGCCCGTAGAATGCAGGTGTAAGCAAGCACGTCACCACTCTTCTTCTTCTTTTAGATTTGATTAGCGGTTGGCAACCAGCTTACAGGTGCATTACCGCCACACACTCTATATATGTCTGTGCGTCTGTTTTTCCTCATAACTTTGTGACGTTTTATCTTCTTCTTTTAGATTTGATTGGCGGTTGACAACCAGCTTACAGGTGCATTACCGCCACTGACTTGATGATCATCACTCCGTATCTTTGTAAAAGTTCTGAACAACTTACGTGTAAAAAAATTATCCGTCCTTGGACTGCATCCTCAGCAGCGGCGCCAACCCATACCTGTGACATTTTTTCCACGTCACCACTCATTCAGTAATCATCTTCTTCTTCTTCTCTCGGTTACTGGCGGATAGCAAACAACTGAAAGGTGCATACCGCCACCTACTGTACAAGAGTGTGTAACATTATGTCATCTGAGCCCGACCCCTAAATTCTATGACTTAATCCTGTATTTAAAAAAGAGAAAAGAGCCCTCCTCGTGATTCTTATTGCCTCTCCTGCCTGCCTTTGATCACTCTATACTATGATGTCTATATGACGTCATATAGAAATCAGGTAGAGATCATAGGAACATCATAGGCGATCCTATGATCTTTCAGCGAGTCCTATGGTCGTGACAGTGCCTATATGACATCATATAAACATCATGTAGACATCATAGGCGATCCTATGAACTTTTAGCGAGTCCTATGGTCAATATGACATCATATAGAGATCATGTAAGACATCATAGGAACATCATAGGACATCATGTAGACATCACAGGAACATCATAGGCAGTCCTATGATCTTTTTAGTGAGCCCTATGGCCGTGACACAGATTTCAGACATCATGTAGACATCATAGGAAAATCATAGGACATCATAGGAACATCATAGGTGGTCCTATAATCTTTTAGCGAGTCCTATGGCCATGACAGATTTCATAGACATCATGTAGACATCATAGGAACATCATAGGACATCATGTAGACATCATAGGAATATCATAGGTGGTCCTATGATCTTTTAGCGAGCCCTATGGTTGTGACACACAGACAGACAGACACACAGAGATTTCTTGAATTATAATATGATGATGACTAGTGCATACCTGTGCATGCCCGTAGAAACCAAGTATGAGCAAGTATTTCTGCATGCCCGTAGAAAGCAAGTGTAAGCAAGCATTTCTCCATTCCTGCCTTTGATCTTTGACATGGTTACCATGGCAACAGTAACCATGGTGATGCCTGCCTTTGATCTTTGATGTCACCACTCATTCAGTGATGCCTGCCTTTGATGATGTCATAGCAAGTCATATGATCTTTGATGTCATAGCTAGTCTCATGATCTTTGATGTCATAGCCAGTCCTATGACTTTTGATGATGTCATAGCCAGTCCTATGATCGTGAGTGATGCCTACCTTTGATCTTTGCAAGCATTTCTGCATTCCTTTGATCTTTGACATGGTTACCATGGCAACAGTAACCCTGGTGAAACCTGTCTTTGATCTTTGATGTCACTGCTCATCAATGATGCCTGCCTTTGATCTTTGATGATGTCATAGCGAGTCCTATGATCAAGAGTGATGGCTGCCTTTGATCTTTGATGATGCCATATCGAGTCCTATGATTGTGAGTGATGGCTGCCTTTGATCTTTGATGATGCCATAGCGAGTCCTATGATCATGAGTGATGGCTGCCTTTGATCTTTGACATGGCTACCATGGCAACACAAAGTCCTGTGATTGTGACAGACATAGGCAGTCCTATGATCTTTGGCATCATAGGAACATCATAGGACATCATGTAGACATCATAGGAACATCACAGGCAGTCAGTCCTATGATCATGACACACAGGAACATCATAGGACATCATGTAGACATCACAGGCGGTCCTATGATCGTGACAGACACACGAGATTTCTTGATTTATAGAGTGATGTTGACCAAAACGTCACAAAGCTATGAGAAAAAAATCATAGGCACCCGACCATAGGACACAGTCAAAGGACGGATAATTTTTTCACACATAAGGAGTTGCTCAGAACTCCTTATGGGAACTCCTTATACAAAGATATACAGTGATGATAATCAAGTCAGTGGCGGTAATGCACCTGTAAGCTGGTTCTTTCTTTCCTTCTTTGAAATTTGACTGGCGGTTGGCAACCAGCTTACAGGTGCATTACCACCACATACTTCACTCTATAGCATCACTCTACATATCTTCTGGCCAGATTCCACATACTTAACTCTATATCCTACCCCGGGTCATCTTCTTCTTCTTTTAGATTTGATTGGCGGTTTGCAACCATCTTACAGGTGCATTACCGCCACATACTTCACTCTATATCATCACTCTATCTGGTCAGGAGCTGTAGTCCTTCTATCATCATTGCTCTGTCCAATCGAACCTCAACTCTTTCTTCAGACATCACTCTTCTTCGTCTCCTCATACTTCACTCTATATCGATCAATTTAATTTACAGTGTATATGCGATTTGTAATTCTGTTTAATATTATCAAGGCACCGCCAATCAAATCTAAAAGAAGAAGAAGAAGAACTGAAAAGTATGTACATGTATGAAGGCAATCAGCTGATCGCCTTCATGCATCGCTGCACTGATGCAGTAATTCATGCAAAAGGAGCCCCGACCAAGTATGTCCGACATGGACATACTTTTCAGTTGGCCAACAATATTAAAAATCTTTTTTTTTTTTTTTGTAATTCATTTGATGTAATATTCTATTTTTGAATTAACTGAATTTGGGGTTTTCATGAGCTATAAGCCTTAACTATATATATACTGTATATATATACAGTATACACACACACACACACACACAGAGTATATATAAAAGGGATTCTGCAGTGTGGGTATGTATGTATGTTGCAAACCATGAATGCATGCACACCTTCTTCTTCTTCTTTTAGATTTGATTGGCAGTTGGCAACCAGCTTACAGGTGCATTACCGCCACATACGGTGGCTGGAGTTTAACATCCACGAGTCTCTCTCCAGAATACAGACATTGTGGTCTGACGGGGAGACGTAGGTACAGGTTACCATTCGGTGTTGGGAAACCAAAACTATATTTACATTTACCTATATTTATTTTCTCTATTAATCCACCCATATAACCCCCTAGAGGTGTATGTCGTACAAGGAATCAAGCATACCCCAGATCTCTCACGCACTCTGCTGCTCTCTCCACATGCCTCTCTCGTCACACTGGTGCTGGACTGTTGTCACACAGGGAAATAGAGACGGATTGCGCGCTTACTCTCCGTAATGCACTCGCTGTGGAGTGTCATTGACCACAGAAATGGACCTGTATAGTGCTGGAGGAATCGTGCGTACCTCGACCGGACAGCTGCTGGGTGTATAGCAGGTAAAGCCTGATTTAAGCCCCTTTCTGGAGCTTATGCTCTGTGTCGTCACAGAAGCATACTGTGCAAATAGGCCAGGCATGGCCAAATGCCGGCTCCACCCTCATTCAGTGCGGCCCGCCAGTCCATTTCCAACAATCTTTTATTTATTTATATCACGTTTGATTGTGTTTGAAACTTCATTCTTAAATGCAATTATAGTGTCCGCTAGCAGAGGGAGCGCTAATCGAAACCTAGGTGATTCTCCGTGCAAATGGTCGAGTAAGAAAGCGAGTGAGGGAGCGGTGTGCGCTGGAGTCTGTGTTAATTGGAGCAGGAGTAAAGTATGCATATTAACAGGCTGTTAACAGCAGTAAATGTACATGGTAGGCTGCTTTTAAACAACAGTAAATGCTACAGCTCTTAGTGATGGCCAGCTGAAGCCTCACTGAAGCTCTGAGGCTTTCAAAACTTACAGGCTTCATTCTAACTAACAACAGTGGTATCTGGTGCCCATCATGCATGTTCTTAGATACTATTAGTATTTTACTGCTGTTTTACATAATTTTCCCTTTGATTTGACCTATTTTAACTATGATGGGTTCATTCATTCATTTTCTTCCGCTTAATCCTTTTTGGGTCGCAGTGGGGGGGGGGGGGGGGGGCTGGAGCCTATCCCAGAATCTTTGGGCGAGAAGCAGGGTACACCCTGGACAGATCTCCAGTCCATCGCAGGGCCAACACAGAGAGACAGACAACCATTCACCCTCACAGTCATACCTAAGGACAATTTAGAATCCCCAGTTTGATGCCAATTAACCTAACTTGCATGTTTTAGGCATGTGGGAGGAAACTGCAGAAATCCCAGAGTAAACCCACGCAGACACGGGGAGAACATGCAAACTCCACACATATTACTGTTGGTCGGGGGCTGGGATTGAGCTCAGGATCCCCCAGCCAAGGGTGAGTTGCTGTGCTGCCGCAGTGCTAACCACTCCGCCACCACGCTGCCCACTATGATGGGTTGCGCTATAATTTATAAATGCCACATTTCCCAGCTTTACTTTCAATTATTTTTGCTTCACCTTTCCATAACGTTGGTGTCCAACACTCAGAACACAAACTTATAAAATTACTGATCAAACAATAGAAAAAAGATTTCATGGGATCCCATGGAGCGTTCTGTATGGTAGCTGAATAAAATAGGAATGACTTAAGAGAGTGTGTACAAATTAGCCACTTAACATCTCAGCACATGTCTAAAATGTTCACTGGTGCAGCAACTTTCTATGTGATAACCCTGCTATCGCTCTTTCTGTATCAGAACCATGCCAGATGCATTGTGACACTGGTGTATGTCTGTATTAGGGATGGAAGTTATCAATTAATTCATTAATTGATAACTGATTCACCTTATCAATCGATTAACAATTAATTGATAAGTGGCATTTTCCCTCAGAATCTGAATTTCCCTCGGGCTGTCTTTAACATATTAATAGTTGCTGTTTTTTCATATACTGAATAAAACATGAACATTATATTCTTCAATGATTTACTGTACCATTTGCATTTTTTTTAACTACAGACAATGGCCAGGTCTGGTCTGACCTTTCCATTCAGACCCGGTAGACCCAAACGTATAGTGAGGGTGTGCTGGGAGCGTCTGGCTGAGGCCCCTGTCCGGGAGGTCTTCAACTCCCACCTCCGGAAGAACTTCAACCACATTCCGAGGGAGTCTGGAGACATGGAGTCTGAATGGGCCATGTTCTCCACCTCTGTTGTTGAAGCGGCGGCCCAGAGCTGCGGCCGCAAGGTGGTCGGTGCATCTCGTGGTGGCAACCCCCGAACCAAGTGGTGGACACCAGTGGTGAGGGGGGCCATTAAGCTGAAGAAGGAGTCCTATCAAGCTTGGTTGGCTTGTGGGACTCCCGAAGCAGCTGAGGTGTACCGGCAGGCCAAGCGGAGTGCAGTTCGGGTGGTTGCTGAAGCAAAAACCCAGGTATGGGAGGAGTTCGGTGAGGCCATGGAACAAGACTTTCGGTCGGCCTCAAAGAGATTCTGGCAAACTGTCCGGCAGCTCAGGAGGGGAAAGCAGCTCCCTGTCCACACTGTGTATGGTGCGGATGGGACACTGTTGACTTCGACTGGGGACATCGTCGGGCGGTGGAAGGAATACTTCGAGGATCTCCTCAATCCCACTGATACGCCTTCCACAGAGGAAGCAGGGTTTGGGGACGAGAGGGATGACTCGCCTATCACAGGGGCTGAGGTCGCCAAGGTGGTTAAAGATCTCCTTGGTGGCCGGGTCCCAGGGGTGGACGAGATTCACCCTGAGTACCTCACGGCCCTGGATGTTGTTGGGTTGTCATGGTTGACACGCCTCTGCAACATTGCGTGGAGGTCGGGGGCAGTGCCTTTGGCGTGGCAAACCGGGGTGGTGGTTCCTCTCTTTAAAAAAGGGGACCGGAAGGTGTGCTCCAACTTTAGAGGGATCACACTCCTCAGCCTCCCTGGGAAGGTCTATGCCAAGGTACTGGAGAGGAGAGTCTGGCCGTTGGTCGAACCTCGGATTCAGGAGGAGCAATGTGGTTTTCATCCTGGCCGTGGCACATCGGACCAGCTCTTTACCCTCTCGAGAATTCTCGAGGGTTCGTGGGAGTTTGCCCAACCAGTTTACATGTGTTTTGTGGACTTGGAGAAGGCATTTGACCGCGTCCCTCGTGGATTTTTGTGGGGGGTGCTTCGGGAGTATGGGGTATCGGGCTTGTTGTTACGAGCTATTCAGTCTCTGTATGACCGTTGTGAGAGTTTGGTTCGTATTGCCAACACTCGGTCGGAGTCATTCCCAGTGAGAGTTGGACCCCGCCAGGGCTGCCCTTTGTCACCGATCCTGTTCATAATTTTTATGGACAGGATTTCTAGGCGCAGCCAGGGAATGGAGGGTGTCATGCTTGGTGACCACAGGATCTCATCTCTGTTGTTTGCAGATGATGTTGTCCTGTTGGCTTCATCCAGCAATGACCTACAGCTCTTGCTGGGACGGTTTGCCGCTGAGTGTGAAGCGGCTGGGATGAGAATCAGCACCTCCAAGTCCGAGTCCATGGTCCTCAGCCGGAAAAAGGTGGATTGTCCTCTCCGGGTTGGGGACAGGCTCCTGCCCCAAGTGGAGGAGTTTAAGTATCTTGGGGTCTTGTTCACGAGTGAGGGGAGAATGGAGCGAGAGATCGACAGACGGATTGGAGCAGCATCTGCAGTGATGCGGACATTGTACCGGTCTGTTGTGGTGAAGAGGGAGCTTAGTTCTAAGGCAAAGCTGTCGATTTATCAGTCAATCTACGTTCCTACTCTCACCTATGGTCACGAGCTTTGGGTAATGACCGAAAGAACGAGATCGCGGATACAAGCGGCTGAAATGAGCTTTCTCCGTAGGATTGCTGGACTCACCCTCAGAGATAGGGTGAGGAGCTCAGTCATCCGGGAGAGGCTCAGAGTAGAACCGCTGCTCCTCCACATTGAAAGGAGTCAGTTGAGGTGGTATGGGCATCTGATTAGGATGCCTCCTGGACGCCTCCCACTTGAGGTGTTTCAGGCACGTCCCACTGGGAGGAGACCCCAGGGCAGACCCAGGACTCGGTGGAGAGACTATGTCTCCCAGCTGGTCTGGGAACGCCTTGGTATCCCCTCTGAAGAGCTGGAGCAGGTGGCTGGGGAGAGGGAAGTCTGGGCTTCTCTGCTTGAACTGCTGCCTCCGCGACCCGGACCTCCGGAAAAGTGGTAGAAGATGGATGGATGGATGGACAGACAATGGCATTTTTTGTTGAACAAATTTTGCACTGTATAGTGTGTACTATGTGCTAGTACATCTCAGTAAATTACAAATGTCATTTTTTATTTATTTTAAAAATTATTACCATAAATTTATCTTTTTTAGTTATAATAAAAGAAAACTCTCACTTGGAGCTTGGACAGGGTGATAAAAAGTCACTGATAAAGAATAAGATAGCTTGCTGATAAAAAAAAAAGACTAGGCAGTTAAGATGACTACAAAAATAAAATGACACCTAAATACAGTCAAACAGACATATATTCAAAAATATTAATAATTCACAGTAAGATAAGTGACTGTGACATAAAATAGATTTAAAATCAGAATCATGTGCCATGGAGGGCAATTCCACTGCAGGTTTTCTGTTCCACCCAGTTTCTTCAGCAGGTGTTTGCTCTTGTCAGCTTCTAATCATTGAAAACACCTGTTGAAGAGACTGGGTAGAACAGAAAACCTGCAGTGGAATGGCCCTCACTGCCCACCCCTGCCTTAACACAAATAGAAATTTTTGGTTGTCTACTTTCAATTATTAATTTAATAAGATAGCACTGCTTTTACACGAGTAGAATTTCTGGCGACTCTGATCATATAACTGAAGTATGCATGAGTAAATTACTATTATGAGTGATTATGAGTGATTTTCCCTTCCCTTTCCTACTCTTTCTCAATGGAAAAAAGAAACACTAGAATAAAAATACAAAAAATATGCATATTTTTGTCATTTATGTAAACCATGACAAAAAAAAAATCCTGCAGGACAAAACGTGAAACTTGATATTTTCTAACATGTTTATATACCACCATAGACAGAGAGAGAACCTGAATTAGACAGGCTCAGAGGGGGAAAGATGAGACAGAAGAGAGGAGTCAAGGAGAGGAAAGTGTTCACGCAGAGGGTCCAGGAGAGGTGAGAGCAGAGGACGGAGAGAAGGATGACACCAATAAAAAGACCAAACATAGGATGTCTGGGTGGGACCTCAACTGGCCCAATATTCCAATATCAGGGGTTCCTCTGGTAACATTTCCTTGTGGCACCCCGCCACCCTTGGAATTACACTGCCACGCCTATATTATAATTTAAGAAAAAATATGAAAGAATGATGCTCCACAAGCGCGCACACAAACAACGCGCATGACTGTCATCCGCACGGAAGCACCCCACCTGCCCAGCGCCCACGTTAACGTTTCAGTCTGCAGGCAGAGTGTCTCTGTAGTGTTGCTGTCTGAGAGAAGCATGAGCATATTAAAGTACTTTAAATGTGGAAAAAAGCACAAGAAGTATGCAATCAGTGGAGGCATTTATGGTGGTTTTAACCTGCTGGTAACTGGAACAACAATGAGGAGTGGCTTGGCAAACAGATCTGGTTAGGCTTCATTGCAGGGAAAGGCAAGAGTGACTGATGAATCACTAATAATTTATGTTCATTATTATGTACCTGGCAAGTTAAGATGACCAAAATTCACGAAGTCAATGACTTTAATCCGTCAGCAGCCTTCAGACAAACTAAACGCGCCAACATTTGGATTTCAAAATATGGGAGGTTTTTCCTGCTGTCTGGTTGATGAGGAGAGTTCTAAAAACTATAAATATATAGAAATATTATAACAGAAATAACTGCATCTTTGGTCAATTAAGTTAATTTATTTCTTTAAATATAATTTTAATAATTATATGTCTTTGAATTCAGAGTTAAAGTTATTGTTCTGTTCTGGCTCTGCAAAACGTATGAAGAAAAAACAGTGTTTCCTCTAACTTAAAGACCTTGGCACGGTGGTAACATATTTTTCGGGGGGGGGGGGGGCACATGACACAGTTGTAAGGGGAAATGTTAATTTTATTTATTTTTAATTTTGCACAGTAATACTGCATAATGGAACTTACCATTTTAAGTATTGTACTACCAAGGCTTGAATGTTGGAATATTGGGCCATTTGGGGTCCCACCCACATGTCCTGTGTTTGGACTTTTTACTGGTGTCATCCTTCTCTCCTTCCTCTGCTCTCACCTCTCCTGGACCCTCTGCCTGAACACTTTCTTCTCCTTGGCTCCTCTCTTCTGTCTCATCTTTCCCTCTCTGAGCCCTGTCTAATTCGGGTTCTCTCTCTGTCTATGGTGGTATAGAAACAGGCTAGAAAATACCGCGTCATGTTTTGTCCTGCAGGATTTTTTTATTTTCATGGTTTACATAAATAACCAAAATGTGT
The DNA here is from genome assembly GCA_020510985.1 of Pholidichthys leucotaenia. Taxonomy (NCBI): domain Eukaryota; kingdom Metazoa; phylum Chordata; class Actinopteri; order Cichliformes; family Pholidichthyidae; genus Pholidichthys; species Pholidichthys leucotaenia. Next base: position 200,718,053 of record CM035849.1, on the reverse strand, counting down.
TTTTGTGTGTGTGTGTTTTTTTATTCTAGTGTTTCTTTTTTTCCATTGACAAAGAGTAGGAAAGGGAAAAAAACATTCATAATAGGAATTTACTCATTCATACTTAAATTATATGATCAGAGGTGGGTAGAGTAGCCAGAAATTCTACTCGTGTAAAAGCAGTGCTATGAAATTAATAATTAAAAGTAGACGATCAAAAATTTCTACTAGAGTTAAGGGTACAAAGATCACCTACTTAAAAACTTAAGTAATGACTTTAGTCACTGATGTCAATGTCATCAGTGTCATCAATGTCAATGTCAAGTCTTGAAGGTTTGAAGTTTTTCTCCAATATTTATAACAATTTTCTAATAGTTTTTTACTTTTCTCTGTAAATTTATCTAAATTTGCAACCATTTTCCTCAAATTTGTAATTTTCTCTTGTACATTTCAGACTATTATAAATTTGTGGATTATTTTATGGTTAATGTTTATCTTTTTTTAATCCAACTTTATTTATAAAGCTCTTTAAAAATGACAGTTGACACAGTGCTGTACATCAATGATAAATAAAATGTAAAAACAATAAAATACAGCTAAAGTACAAAACAGCACAAACAAAACAATCGTCATACAATAGAGACAATAAGAACAAATAAAATCAATGTCTCAAACTGGGTCAAATGCCAGAGAATAAAAATGGGTTTTAAGAGTTGTTTTAAAACTGGACAGTGAAGAGGCCTGTCTGATGGACAATGGCAGATTATTATAAAATTACTGTTTTTTTAATAAATGTGAAACAGAATGTGGCAATTTTTTTACTTTTTTCCCTCATACAATTTAAACTTTTGACCATAATTTTGCAGAGCCAGAACAGAACAATAACTGTGAATTCAAATAAATATAATTATAAAAATTATATTTAAAGAAATAAATTAAATGACCAAATATGTAGTTATTTCTGTTATAATATTTCTATGTATTTATAGTTTTTTAGAACTCTCCTCACCAACCAGACAGCAGGAAAAACCTCCCTTATTTTTAAATCCAAATGTTGGCATGTTTAGTTTGTCTGAAGGCTGCTGACGGATTAAAGTCATTGACTTCGTGAATTTCGGTCACCTTAACTTACCAGGTACATAGTAATGAACATAAATTATTAGTTAAAAATTGTAGTAGCCCTGGTAGAGTAAATCCTCAGTGATTCATCAGTCACTCTTGCCTTTCCCTGCAATGAAGCCTGACCAGACTTGTTAGCTAAGCGACTCCTCATTGTTGTTCCAGTTACCAGAGAGTTAAAACCACCATAAATGCCTCCACTCTCTTGTACTTTTTTCCGCGTTTAAAGTACTTTAATAAGCTCGTTTCTCTCGGACAACAACGCTACAGAGACACGCTCTGCCCACAGAAACGGTCATGCGGATGCCGGGCGGGCGAGGCACTTTCGCGCAGATGACACTCACGTGCGTTGTTCGTGTGCGTACTTGCAGAGCGTTTCTTTCATATTTAATTTTTCTTAAATTAATATATTTTAGGCGCAGCGGCAAACTTCCTTAGCGTGGCGGGCCGCCACACAGAAATGTTACCAGAGAAAACCCTAAAAAAGTTAAAAAAAAAAAAAAATGCCACATTCTGTATCAAATTTATTTTAAAAAAAAAAAACAAAAACAGCAATTTTATAATAATCTGCCTTTGTCCATCAGACAGGCCTCTTCACTGTCCAGTTTTAAAACTCCCTCTTAAAACCCATTTTTATTCTCTGGCTTTTGACCCAGTTTGAGACACTGATTTTATTTTTTGTTCCTATTGTCTCGGTTATATGATTGTTTTGTTTGTGCTGTTTTGCACTATAGCTGTATTTTTTTTAATGTTTTTATATTTTATTTATCATTGATATACAGCACTTTGTGTCAACTGTCATTTTTAAAGAGCTTTATAAATAAAGTTGGATTGGATTTAAAAAAGATAAAAAATTAGCCATAAAATAATCCACAAACTTATAATAGTCTCAAATGTACAAGAAAAGTCATAATTTTACAAGAGGAAATTACAAATTTGAGGAAAAGTATTGCAAATTTAGATACAGTTAGGCCCAGAAATATTTGGACAGTGACACAATCTTCATGATTTGGGCTCTGTATGCCACCACACTGGATTTGAAATGAAACAACTACAACGGAACTGAAGTGCAGACTTTAAGGTTTAATTCAAGGGGTTGAACAAAAATATACGATTAAACATGCAGGAATTGTAGCTATTTTTATACAAACGCTCCTCATTTCAGGGGCTCAAAAGTAATTGGACAAATAAACATAACCCTAAGTAAAATGTTACTTTTCAATATTTTGTTGAGAATCCTTTGCAGGCAATGACTGCCTGAAGTCTGGAACCCATGGACATCACCAAACGCTGGGTTTCCTCCTTTGTGATGCTTTGCCAGGCCTTTACTGCAGCTGTCTTCAGTTGCTGCTTGTTTGTGGGTCTTTCTGCCATTCTGATTCTGATTCTGCATTTGACTGAATCTGAGCAGAAAGTATATCCCTATACACTTTAGAATTCATCCGGCTGCTTCTGTCTTTTGTCACATCATCAATAAACACAAGTGACCCAGTGCCATTGGAAGCCATGCATGCCCATGCCATCACACTGCCTCCACCATGTTTTACAGAAGATGTGGTGTGCTTTGGATCATGAGCTGTTCCAATTCTTCTCCAAACTTTCTTCTTCCCATCATTCTGGTACAGGTTGATCTTAGTCTCATCTGTCCAAAGAATGCTGTTCCAGAACTGGGCTGGCTTCTTCAGGTGTTTTTTTGGCAAAGTCAATTCTGGCCTTTCTATTTTTGATTCATGGTTTGCACCTTGTGGTGAATCCTTTGTATTTACTCTCATGAAGTCTTCTCTTTATGGTAGACTTAGATACTGATACACCTACTTCCTGGAGAGTGTTCTTCACTTGAGTGGATGTTGTGAAGGGGTTGTTCTTCACCATGGAAAGGATTCTGCGATCATCCACCACTGCTGTCTTCCGTGGACGTCCAGGTCTTTTTGAGTTCCCAAGCTCACCAGTGTACTCTTTTTCTCAGAATGTACCAAACTGTTGATTTGGCCACTCCTAACATTTCTGCTCTCTCTCTGATGGATTTCTTCTTTTTTTTTTCCAGCCTCAGGATGGTCTGTTTCACCTCCATTGACAGCTCCTTTGACCGCATGTTGTGTGTTCACAGCAACAGCTTCCAAATGCAAACGCCACACCTGGAATCAACTCCAGACCTTTTAACTGCTTAATTGATGACAGGTTAACGAGGGAAGAGCCCATGCAGCCTTGTTATTTTTTTTGCAGCCTTCTGAGTCAATTGTCCAATTACTTTTGGTCCCTTGAAAAAGAGGCGGCTACGTATTAAAGAGCTGTAATTCCTAAACCCTTGCTCCAATTTGGATGTGAATACTCTCAAATTACAGCTGACAGTCTGCACTTTAAGCCCATATTGATTATATAATTGTATCCTGAATATGTTTTCGTAAACAGCTAAAATAACAAAACTTGTGTCACTGTCCAAATATTTTTGGGCCTAACTGTACATTTACAGAGAAAAGTAGAAAACTATAAGAAGACTGTTATAAATTTTGGAGAAAAACCTCAAACCTTCAAGACTGAAGTCATCACTCAAGTTTTTAAGTGGGTGCTCTTCGTACCCTTAACTCAACAAGAAATTTTTGGTTGTCTACTTTTAATTATTAATTTCATAGCACTGCTTTTACATGAGTAGAATTTCTGGCTACTATACCCACCTCTGATCATAGAATTTAAGTGTGCATGAGTAAATTACTATTATGAATGTTTTTGGTTTTTTTTCCTTTCCTACTCTTTGTCAATGGAAAAAAACCCCCACTAGAATAAAAATACAAAAAAATACACATTTTTGTTGTTTATGTAGACCATGAAAAAACAAATCCTGCAGGACAAAACATGCCACTTGGTATTTTCTAACCCATTTGTATACCACCATAGACAGAGGGAGAACCTGAATTAGACAGGGCTCAGAGAGGGAAAGATGAAACAGAAGAGAGGAGCCAAGGAGAAGAAAGTGTTCAGGCAGAGGGTCCAGGAGAGATGAGAGCAGAGGGAGGAGAGAAGGATGACACCAGTAAAAAGTCCAAACACAGGACATGTGGGTGGGACCCCAACTGGCCCAATATTCCAACATTCAAGCCTTGGTTGTACAACACTTGATATACAGTAAGTTCCATATGCAAAGTTACTGTGCAAAATTTAAAAAAGAAATAAATAGCATAAAAGTAACATATTCCAGTTACAACAGTGTCATGCGTTTTCTCCACACACACCCCCCCGCCCCCTGCCCAGGAAAAAGATGTTGCCACCGTACCAAGGTCTTTAAGCCAGAGGAAACACTGAACGCGACATATTAATATATATAAAATATTCAAAAAATTCCTGCATCCACATCATAATCTGAATCACCACCAAAATCTAATCATGTTTTCCCACGTCATTACACACCTTTCCTGAAATGTCATCAAAATCCTTTCGTAACTTTCTGAGTTATGTTGCTAACAGGCAAACCAACGACAAACCAACAGACAAACTAACACCACTAAAAACATTACCTCCCCCCTTGGCAAAGGTAATTATGATAAACTCATCATCCACAAATATACAACAAAGTATACAACCTATAACTGTAGGGCAGGATCCTGAGGTGAACTTGTGTAGCAAGTATGGTGACCCTAGAGAGCTTTACATGTTCTATAGTGACCTTTTGACCCCAAACCCAAAGTCTGAGGTCAGGACCCCAAGGTGAATCTGTGTAGCAAGTTTGGTGACCCTAGCTTTCTTTGTTGTTGAGATATAGTTTAAAAGCCATTATGATGTTGACCTTTGACCTTGAGATCCCAAAACCATAGTGACACTTCAGGGTAAACCTGTGTACCAAGTTTGGTGGTCCTAGCTTTACTCATTGTACAGTAATAAGGCATCGGGAATGTTAATGTTAACCTTTGACCTTCTGACCCCAAACCCATCGTCAGAGGTCAAGAGCCCAAGGTGAAATTGTATACCAGGTTTAGTGGCCCTAGCATTACTTGTTTTATAGTAAAAGTAAATGGTGAATGGCGTTCACTTATATAGCATTTTTCCTCATCTCAGGAAGACCAAAGTGCTTTATAGATCCTGCTATCCACCCATTCACATACTGATGGTGGCGGAGCCACCATGCACTGGTGCTAGCCTAACCCACCAGGAGCAACTAGGGGTTCAGTGTCTTTTTCAAGGACACTTCGACATGCAGACTGCAGACAGAGCAGGAATCGAACCACTGATCCTCCGATCAGTAGTCGGCCACACTACACCTGCACCACAGCCACATGTAGCATTTACCATAGTGCAAATGCAATGTTAACTTTGACCCTTTGACCCCAAACCCATAGTCAGGTCAGGGTGTAAATCATCCAAGATGTGTATTACATACAATAACTGTATCGATTTGAAAAGCCTACATCAATTCTTTCAGTAGTTATTGTGTTTAAAAGATTTCAGGAAAATCTGACCTCTGACTTTTGACCTCAAGGTCATCCGATGAGAGCGAAATTGCAATATGCGCACCATCAGAGTATCTCAACCCATGGTACCAAGTTTCAAAACAATAGTAACAAAACTGTAAGAGGAGTTGTTTTCACAAAAGTGGGACAGATGGACGGACTGACCCATAACATAATCCCCCTTCAGTCTTTGCCCAAAGGGCTCTTCGACCCCTCTGGGCTTCGTCCAGCGGAGGATAAAAATTCACCAACAGGGAATTTTAAAATTTATGGACATGCTGTGGAAATGTTCAGTTGGAACTGCAATGCACTGCTGGAACTGCTGGGGGCACTTCCACTTCTGTTGTCTGTAGGGATATGAGAGCCATACAAACTGGAAGCAGAGATGGCAAACATCCATCCATCTTCTTCCGCTTAATCCTTTTCGGGTCGCGGGGGGCTGGAGCCTATCCCAGCATCTTTGGGCGAGAGGCAGGGTACACCCAGAAATAAGTCGACTAATCAAAAAAATAATCACTAGATTAGGTAACTACCAAAATAATCAATAGTTGCAGCCCTACTATGTACCTATGAGAGACAGAGCTATGCTAAAACAGTATAAGTGCTATAAAACAGTGGTTCTCAACTGGTCTGGCTTTGGGACCCACCATCACCCCTCAATGACAAGCCGCAACCCAAATCAAAGATTTTCATTCATTCATTCATTCATTCATCTTCTTCCGCTTAATCCTTTTCGGGTCGCGGGGGGGCTGGAGCCTATCCCAGCATCTTTGGGCGAGAGGCAGGGTACACCCTGGACAGATCGCCAGTCCATCACAGGGCCAACACAGAGAGACAGACAACCATTCACTCTCACATTCATACCTAAAATTCTCAAATTTATTGAATGTAAAAATTGTGCATTTTGAACCTGAGGTAGAAGAACAGAATATCACAGTATACAAACACAAAACAAATTTAATGATTAACCAAAATGACCAGTAAGTGGCAATACAACAGAGGGAACAATTCCCTTTAATGCTGAATTAGCTGCATTTTAAATTAAAAATTAAACAAAAAGTGCAATTCAAAAGAATTCAAGTCTCAAAATTGACTTTTCTTCTGATTGTTTTTTCAGTGTTTACCTACTGATAAGGTTATGTGCTTTGAAGAAAATGAAGGAACACTCACTAAAACCTGTAACAGTGACATCATAGACCTGAGTCTGGAGGAATTAATGGGAGAACTGGGGATGTTTTTTGCTCTTGACAAGCGTCTCAATGTCTGGAGTTATATTAGACAAAGCGACTCTGAGGTCATGCTCAATGTCCAGTCTGTTTCTTTGTTTTGTCTTCAACTGAACCAGAGCTGAGAAGCCACACTCACAGAGACAGGTAGTGCTGAAAGGTAGGAGGGTTTTTACTGCTCGAATGGCAAGAGAAGGATACTCGCTCATCACAGTGCTGCACCAGAACTGCGAGAGGCTTATCTCCATGAACCTCTTTTCCAGCGTGCGGTCACATGATAGCTCCACCAGCTGACTCTCTTCGTTGCTTGGCAGCATTGCTTGACACATGCCAACACCTCGCTGCACAAAACACACTGAGGTTTCTGTACTCCTTTGTCCTCAATATAAAAAAATCCATATCTCATATAGTCCGTGTCGTATCTGCGTTTCGCCATGCTCAATTAGCATATACAAACAAACGTTGCGAGTCTTCTTCTATGGTGCGAAATATGGTGTCGCCCGCCACCTACTGCCATCTACTGTTAAGGAATGTGAATCGATGACACTATGTTGATTTATTTCTTGATATTTTATTTGCCCAGGCAAAGGCCCGCGACCCACTGAAAACAGGTCCACGACCCACTTTTGGGTCGCGACCCACCAGTTGAGAATCACTGCTATAAAACACTTCAAGGGTACACACAAATACTCAGCTTGACAAAAAACATTACTGTTAATCTGTGTACCATCCTTTCTATATTCATTTTTGACTTTTTAGCCTTTATTTAAGGCAGGAGCAATGATGAGAGACAGGAAATGGGGGTGAAGAGCAGGAATGGTCACTCTGGCCAGGGCTTAATACAGGAATCAATGAAAATGCGAAACATGCTCCTTACTATATAGTACGCATCCTTAACCACCAGGACACCAAGTTTCCCATCATTTTTAAGAGTTTTTGAAAAAACAAGCAGGAGTCTGGATTGGTCCTATACACTGGTCTTATCAGACATTTTTATACCACTGATAAGGAGATGCAGAAGGAATTACTGGTAATTACACAATCTTTAAAACATTTATCAGCAAAGCATTATTTACTCTTCTAGGAATTCCAAAGTTGTGCTGTTCTCTGGCCTAGGTGTTAATGAAAACTTGTCGTTTTCTGCCTCTCTTCGGCAATTTAGTAAGTGAATCGATAGTCATTATTTTTCAATAGGAATGCCTGGATATAAACTGGGATAAAATTTTCCACCATAATTTGGAGTCACATATTTAAAAGGCATAACTGTTTCATTGGGGGGGAATGGGCCATGCATGCTGTGCAGCCACTGGCACTAATTTATGTTGGTCACTAAATAAATGCATGTTAAGCTTAAGCCACGTGAGGTCAACCCAAACAGTGACCTTGGTGGTCACTTGTAAACAACAGCGGTTGAAGATGAATGAATGAATAACCTTACAGTTAGTAGCAACTTGCCGTGGCTGCATGGTGAATATGTACCGGGAGCATTAGCCTGGGTAATACTGGTTAACGACACTCCCCCATCACAGCGCCAACCAACCACATCAACTGAGGCTCTAAAACATAAACAGTCAGCGTTATAAACATATAACGGTTACTCAGCGTTAACTACCACCAGTCACGAAACCCGACCATGCAGGCCTTTGCCCACGTCGTATGTTGACCATTTTGGCTAGCATACGCCGATGCCAGCGTGTTACGGTGTTAATGAAGAGTCCTCGGTGACGCTTTCTGTTTCTACTTGGGGAAAAAAAAAAAAAAAAAGCAATCGCCGACCACTGACCTTACACGGTAGATCAGCTGAAAACGCTTTCAGTGTGTATACACAACGTCCGCGTTAATCACACATCGCTGCGCTGATCGCTGGTCATGTGTTATTTAAAAAACAAATACCTTCATGACGCTAACCTCTGCGTTGTCCAACGTCAGCGCATACGCTAGCGGGTTAGCTTAGCAAGCTAGCTCCGCTGCTAGCTCACCTAGAGCGTGTAACACAGTTGATAAAACTCCGTAAACAACGAGTAACAAGTATTCAGACTTACACGCACACCACAGCTCGCTGTTGTAGACCTGAGCTTTTGGGCTGACGTTCGGTGGCAAGCCGAAAAAGCTGGGGGTTTTCTGGTAAAGTGGGGCAGCGCCTGTGTTTAAACCGAGCCGAGAGCGGAGCTGCGCCGACAGCCCTCCGCTCACTCTGCTGACTCCTGCTGGCTGCTGCTGCCTCGTGCGCCGCTGCAGCGACGTGGGGGTCAGTCGAACGGCATATGCCGCTTACTGGCCTTCTTGCTGCTGCTTTCAAAAAGCAAATGGAAAGACGTGAAAAGAAAAACGCACACTAATGGCCAGCTCAAGAATTCTTCATGTATCCTAGGCCTGCAGCAGAATACATGGGGTTTGCTGTGATAAAGAAGTCTGACGGTCAGATAGTTTGTGTTGTGTTTTCTTAATCATCCCTAAAGTTAAGACCACTGAGCAAAAAACCCAGCAGGAGGCAACTTTTTAGTTATTACGGCGCACGCCTGTGAAACGCCCTTCCTGGGAAGCTGAGGGCAGCTGATCTAAAATACAATAAAATGATTAAAATTTAACTAAAAGCCTGGTTAAAAAGGTGGGTCTCCAGTCTGCGTTTAAAAATATCAAGACTATTTCATTGCATTTTAGATCTTAGCCTATTTTATCATTTTATTTTAGCGACCTAGCGTAATATATTTTACTTTAATTTCCCTATGCCATACTCTGGCTCTGGTGTTCCGTCACCTCAAATTTTTAAGATTCACGAGAGCGTTTTCCTCACGGCCTGTTTTATTCTGTACTTTGACTAAAATATTTGGGTTTATTAACTGAGTTTATTTTAGGCCTTGATCAGAGCTTTTTGGTAAATTATAGAACGCTGTGGTCACTAACACCATCCCCCTCTATTTTCAGGCCACACAAAAAGAGAATGCAGCTGCCATTACAAAACAACACCACTAGAGTGCGACAAAGCCCACAGAAAGGACTCCCCTATCTAGTGCACTGACATGGGTATGATGACCGTCGGCAGGTGTGTGAATCTGACAGTTTGGAACTTTTATTTGAATTTGCTTGCAATACTGTCCCCGAGGGATCAAGGCTGTCTTAAATCGCTTTAAATAACCACCGAAATTGGAGATCCTGTAGAACACATTCCTTTTATTATCAAATATCTGAATAGTGCAGTGAGTGAATATATGTGTATACACAGCTTATTGTCACATGTGAGTGTGCACACATCCCACATGAACAGGTCTTAAATATATAATCTGTAAACACTTAGCTTAATCTCAGTGTAAACATATAGATATATAAATGTATAGAACAAGAGAACAGACATAACACTGTTTTTAGAAAATGGCACCTTAAACAAATGCTTTGGCACTTAAAGCATTCGAAGTATGTAGATACATAAGAGGAATGTTTAAAATATGCATACTGTATATATGTACTTCATCAAACAAAATAAGGCTCCATCTCACAGTAATTGTGTTTGCTGTATCACACACCCCTCACAAATTAATATCAGCTTGATCCTGACAGTGGTGTTAAAGGAAACAGAGGAATCTCACCACAGACACAATTGGTAAAGTTCACATGACAAAAAGAAGCAATGGAAATTCAGAATAAACAAAAGAAGGCCATGTTTCTCCAGTGACAAAATATTCATGGGTTTGTGTAAAAGGAGTAGTAGGCTGCCATGCATTTGGATGGCAGGGCTTCCTTGCTGTAGCTGTTGTTGGCAGTAGGCAAAAGTACGTCCTCACACTTGGTGCTGCTGGCTGAGTCCTCTGAGCTCGGACCATTCAGCGACAAGCGCCTTTGCTTGCAGGCAGAATAGGAGTCAGCCTTGTCTAAGGATAGAGCTGGTGGCTGTGGCTCTGTCCAAGAGCTGATCAGAGCTCCACCACCATTTACCTCCTCTTCTATCTGTGGCTTCATTTTGTCCGAGTCTTGCGAGAAACCAGCAATGGAGCTGGGTCTGGGAGACCACGGCAGACTTGGGGTGACTTTTCTTTGGTATGTTGCTCTGGACCCCCATCCTGCAGACATGGTGGTGAAGGGAGAATCTGGGTAGTAGCTGAGTGCATGTGATGTTGGCATGGGTAGTGACTTGATGCTGTAAGGAAGCAGGGAACTTGAATAATCCCCCTCGTAGGAAGTGAGCTCTAGCTTGTTGCCGGTGCTTGTGCCATTTCCTCCTTGCTGCATGGAGGTGACAAACCACCTCTGCGAAGCTCCGTCTTCTGTCTGAGGCGAGAGCAAGCTGCCAGTCTGCGGCACCGCTCTCTCGCTGTTGTAGAAGCGATTCTGGGGGAAGTTGCTGACAAACTGGTCTTGGAAGAGGGGCTGCATGGTGTAACGCGTGCCTGGGACGATCTGATGGGCACGGGGCGAGTCAGTCGGTGACGGGGTGAGACGATCGTTCTCTGGAGCTGTGTACATCCTGAAAGAGAAGAAAAAGTCAAGGGAATGTAAAGTAAAACTTATTTTAAACTGGAATATGTAGTGAAAAAAGAGCTCAGCTGACTGTACCACTTGTAAGTTAATTGGTGTTTAATGAAATCCAGAATGTACACTACCGTTCAAAAGTTTGGGGTCACCCAGACAATTTTGTGTTTTCCATGAAAAGTCACACTTTTATTTACCACCACGAGTTGTAAAATGAATAGAAAATAAAGTCAAGACATTGACAAGGTTAGAAATAATGATTTGTATTTGAAATAATAATTTTTTCCTTCAAACTTTGCTTTCGTCAAAGAATCCTCCATTTGCAGCAATTACAGCATTGCAGACCTTTGGCATTCTAGCTGTTAATTTGTTGAGGTAATCTGGAGAATTCTGACGCACTGAGCAAACACACTGTACCATTAGAACACTGGAGTGATAGTTGCTGGAAATGGGCCTCTATACACCTATGTAGATATTGCACCAAAAACCAGACATTTGCAGCTAGAATAGTCATTTACCACATTAGCAATGTATAGAGTGTATTTCTGATTAGTTTAAAGTTATCTTCATTGAAAAAAACAGTGCTTTTCTTTCAAAAATAAGGAAATTTCTAAGTGACCCCAAACTTTTGAACGGTAGTGTATGTAAAGTACTCACGAATCGTAGTTATCTCTGAATCCTTTGGCAAAAGGGTTGTGGTCAATTTTCAGCTGCGTTATCTAAGACAAAACAATGAAAGAAGACACATTTTTACACTGGAAAGAGACAGCAAACACAGCAGCATCACGATTAAAGGTCTACTGATCCCAGACATGTACTGGACAAATAAACTGGTCAAGAACAATGTTGCAGTTAATTACTTTGAACAAAACTGAAAAGCAAAATGCGTTTTCTTCATCCATTCCCAAACAGAACAGCTGCGTGGCCATAAAACTGTGGCCTAAACACCAAACCATGCCTTGCCAGGTGAGACGTCTTTACACCTACATCAGTGTTCTGGTAGGCAGTGACTGCTATGAACTGGGTCTCGGCAAAAGTGAAACACTGGGTCTTAACATCACTGTTCAGGTCCTCCACGCCGTCCTCCGTCACCTCCACGATGTGCAGCCTGGGCTGGTACTTGTGCAGCGACTGCAGAACAATCATCTATGAAACAGTTTTTTAACGGGGGGGGGGGGGGGTTAAAAGCTGTTATTCCTCATTTTGTTCAAGGATCTCTCATTTTTACACGTTACACATTTATTGCCATAATGTGTGGTGCAGAAAAATGATTTTTTTTTTGTCCATGACTTACCTGGGAAGCAGTGTGATTGGTGCCTTTGTTGTTGGTGAGCTTCAGCTTGCTGAAGGAGATTTCTTGCCTCATCCAGTGGGCTCCTGTGTTCGGTGACTCGGGGTGGATGTACACTTTGTTTCCTGGGAGGACAAAAAAAAACAAAAAAACAACAGTATTTCCTTACACTCCATGTGACAAAACAAAAGTTCTCTAAGTTTTTGACCTTAAATTATTTTAAGACTCAGAGCAAATGTGCTTGAATTGGTAATTTGTTGGCCTACTCAGTTTCCATGGGAAAAAATGTGTGTGTGTGTTACGCGTCTGGAACTTTGTCATCGTTGGTGCCTCTGATCTTCTCTCACTTTCGTGTAGTTTATTGGTTGTAGAAGTAGATGTGTTTTTATTATTATTATTATTGTTATTTTACTGCGTCATGACTGTGTGTGCGTGCGTGTGCGCGCCGCATGTCTTCCACCCAACATTTCAACAGAGAAGCAGGCAAATCAACTTCAAAACCAAACCAAAGCGCGAGTGTTGACGTGTGTCCGTACCTTGGCTGCTGTTGTCCGCTTTGCCGCAGGTTACCCACTTGCCCCCCTGGAACCTCCAGTGGTTCGGGTCGGCCAGCACCACCTCCACGAACACGTTGTAGTGCGCAGTCATGTTGAGCCCGGCTATGTTAAAGCTGAGGAACGGGAACATCCGCCTGCGCACAGACGCAAGTAAGTTTAGCCTACTTGTTCCCAAGGAAAAAGGGGGGAGAAAAAAAAAAGGTTTAATGACTGCTGGAGCCGCCCCACCTGCCCTGCTTGGTGATGATCATCTCGGTCTGGTGCCGGTGGAACTTGAGCCACAGCGGGCGATTGCAGAGGTAAACTTGGGCACTCATGCCGGGGCCGCCCGGGGCCAGCGGCATGTTGCCGAGGGCTGACCCGGGGCGGGTGTATGGGGGGTAGATGCAGCCGGGGCCCTGTCCCAGCTGGTAAGCGGGGCTGATGTGACTTCGGCCAGCCGCTGAGGGGGAAAACCCGGCCGGGGGCAAGACGGAGCCCAGGTGGAGCGACGATGGATACCTGCCGCCTCCGGACCCGGTGTACACCGCCCCGCTGGGGGTGTACGGGATGAAGGAGCAGGAGTTCGTCGTCTCGGGCGCCGATTTTGAAATCGGCGGTGGGACGTAGTAGCGCTCGGCGCCCGTGCCGTGCTCTGCGTACCTGCTGTTGACGACTGGATCGTCCGCGTCCACAGCCGGAGATTTGCGCCTCTCATCCACTGCGCTTTTTGCAGAAGAGTAGGAACTGTTTTCTCCTTCACCTCCGAGCATCTTCCTCTGGCCAATCTGGTTACCTTCTTGGAGCCCTGTTTTCAATGGATGTCCTCCTCCCCCCCGGGGAAACAGCTCCTTATGCCCGCTGCCGTCTGCTAAAACTCTCCTGCAAACATCCAGAGGAGCCTAAAGAGTTCACAGAGAGACATTAACACCTGGAAGGCCCAGTACTTCTGCAGGAACCGCGATCTCTGAAGATTATCAGGTTGGAAACTAATTACAGACACATTTAAAGCACCATTCACAATTTGCATTTTTTAAAATTAAAACGAACAAATTCAACATTTCAGGTCAAGCATGCCAAACCACATATAATTAGCACAATTAATTACAGCGTAAAGAAAAAGGAGTGAAGGAATTCCTTGAGATCGCCAGTTTCTCGTAAGTCACCTGACGGGGTTTGGGGACTGCACAGATTTCGGTGGTGCGAAATAAAAGTGAAATCTCACCCACGCTTTCTTGAAATTAATTCTTAAAATATAGATCAAATCTATTCATAACGATAATTGTGGTTTGTTTCGGTTTTTTTTCGTTTTTGTTGATTTAGGCTTGCTATTAAAACGAAAACAGAAAATAATATTAGACTACTATTATAATGAGCATCATTTTTGTTGGCTGTGCGTTGTTAAAACATCATCAAGGCCTTCTAAAAAATTACATTAGCAGGGAAAACAACTATGTTCGGCTTCCTAGTGATAAATAATCCTGTTATCGTTGGTATTTGCATAAATTCGATTGTTCTGCGGCCCAGTGTCCCTTGGGGAACGTGAAAACAGGAGATGGACAATTTATTTTTTTCCGTTTGAAGAAACCCGTGATGCTGCTTGGATCAGACAGATATGAGAAACAAGAACCACATTGTTTTCCGTCTATTATTATTATTATTATTATTATTATTATTATTATTATTATTATTATACATGCGATCAAAGGTAAAAAAAAAAAGTAAAAACAAAAAAGTAAAATCTTAATATTCTACTGCAAATGTATTATATGGATAAAAATCACCTCAGATGCTAAATTAACCAGTGCAAATTATATTGTCATATCTGCATAATTACAGTTGTTAAGTAAAATCATTCAAAAGGTTTACAGAATGATTGATGACATTTATACATGCAACTTACCAAATCTTCTGGCCGCTCCTGGTTGCGCTCAGGTAAAACCCAAAATAAAAAAAGTGCTGAGAACAGCCTCAGACGTCGCGGATGGTGACAAAAAGCTGCCACACTGAGCTCGTGTCAGACAGTGGAATCATGCTGCCTTTTTTCTTGTTTTTTCTTTTGTTGTTGTTGTTGTTGTTGTTGTTTGGGGGGGTTTGTTTCTGGGTGGCGCAGACGAGGGGAGAGTTTTCAAAAGCAGCCCGAGCCATGTGGAGGCGGACTGATGAGCGCGCGCAGAGACGCCGCCCGCGTGCGCCGCCGCTCTCTCCGTGGGGCCGTGACGGCGCAGAAGCAGCCTATTATCAGACCTCGCGCTGGTCCGCAGGGGAGGGGCGGGGGAGGGGGAGGGCAGGGGAGGGGGGATCCTCGACGTGGTGGCTGGAGGTGCAGGGAGCGCGAGGACGGCGCCAGGGTCCGGCCGTGAGTTCTTCCCAGCGCTTCATCTTCACAAAGGCGTCAGCAGAACAGAGGCTTTTAACGCGGGCAGCTGAAGGCATTTGGTGGCCTGTAGTGAGATCTAAGGTATATAATAGAAGGTACATGAAGTGTAGTTAGACTGTTGGGTTCTGTTTGTGCTATATCTGATGTATTGCTACGGCTTCAGCCTTATAGATTTCTCAGCTGTTTAAGCAATACGATCAGTTTTTTGGGGTTAATCTGACAACTGTAGTAATGAGCAACTCCATCCACCCATCTTCTACCGCTTTTCCGGAGGTCCGGGTCGCGGAGGCAGCAGTTCAAGCGGAGAAGCCCAGACTTCCCTCTCCCCAGCCACCTGCTCCCGGCTCTTCAGAGAGGATGCCAAAGGCGTTCCCGGGCCGGCTGGGAGACGTAGTCTCTCCAGCGAGTCCTGGGTCTACTCCCAGTGGGACATGCCCAGAACACCTCAAGTGGGAGGCGTCCAGGAGGCATCCTGTTCAGATGCCCATACCACCTCAACTGGCTCCTTTCAGTGTGGAGGAGCAGCGGTTCTAGTCTTAAGCCTCTCACGGAAAAAACGGGGGATTGTCCTCTCCGGGTTGGGGACAGGCTCCTGCCCCAAGCGGAGGAGTTTAAGTATCTCGGGGTCTTACTCAGGAGTGAGGTGAGAATGGAGCGAGAGGTTGACAGACAGATCGGAGCAGCATCTGCAGTGATGCGGACGTTGTACCGGTCTGTTGTGGTGAAGAGGGAGCTGAGTTCTAAGGCAAAGCTGTCGATTTACCAGTCAATCTACGTTCCTACTCTCACCTATGGTCACGAGCTTTGGGTAATGACCGAAAGAACAAGACTGCGGATATAAGTGGCTGAAATGAGCTTTCTCCGTAGGATCGCTGGACTCACCCTCAGAGATAGGGTGAGGAGCTCAGTCATAAGAGCAACTTTAATGCCTTAAAATACCTTGTCATAATGGGTTATGTTGCAGAATTCTACTATTCACACTTAAGCTAAACACATGCAAACATTAGGCTACGCTACAATGAGACCCTTGTGAATTTCTTGTTTCTTTCTTTCCCTTTTTTCAGTGAGTTTTACCATTAAACTACAAAGAATTCCATTTGCAGTCCTTTAAATGAGCTCGTTTCCAGCTGTTTCCCCCTTTCTTCTTTTTTTTCCACAATATTTTTTATTGAACCTTTTTTTTTTACAAACATGGCACAAACAATCAAACACTAACACTAAAGTAATTTAAAAATAAAAAAAACCCCACTAACTACAAGAAAAAAAATGTACTAAAAACACCAACAACCATTAACAAAAACAGGTCATCAACAATGTTCCTCTGTTTAGTCTAGGTAATCTATTACATAAGAATACATAATATACATTCACCAATTTGGAATTTGCAAGGTCCACACATATCATTCACCTTCTTCTTCACAAGTTATGTTTAATTTCTTTACATAATCAATGAAAGGTCTCCATATATTCTCAAACACATTTTCCTTTGATTTCAGTATGTATGTTATTCTTTCTAGTGGAAGGTTTGTTAACATCTGTCTTAACCACTGAGTCACATCTGGTCTATGAGTCTTTTTCCACAGTAGTGCAATACATTTTTTGGCATTAAGCAAACCGAGGTCTATGAATGCTCTTTCACTCTTATTAAAGTTATGCTTTTCTGGATACAGACCCAACAAAAACAGTTTAGGGCTCAATGTGAATTGTTTTGAAATTATTTTTTCAATTGTTACCCTCACCTCTTCCCAAAACATTCTGATTTTTCTACATTCCCATAAACAGTGAAATAGGGTTCCTTTACTTTCCATACATTTTGTGCATGTATCTGGTATGTTTTTGTTATATCAATTTAACTCCACTGGTGTAACATACCCTTTCTTCTTTCTTACTGCACTGTGGACATATTTCACCTACATACATAACACTTCTTTTCTCGACACCACACTATCCTTGCCTGACAGCTTGCACCAAAGAAGGTCAGAAGGAGGTAGCAGAGCACCTTGTTACCACTCAAGAAACAGCTGCATATCAGACAAGACAAATGAAAACAGTCTGAGCAGCCAACAGTTGAATATGCTCCTGCTGATTGTTCAGACAGGGCGGCACGGTGGCGGAGTGGTTAGCACTGCGGCAGCACAGCAACTCACCCTTGGCCGGGGGATCCTGAGTTCGATCCCAGCCCCTGACCAACAGTGATCTGTGTGGAGTTTGCATGTTCTCCCCGTGTCTGCGTGGGTTTACTCCGGGATTTCTCCGGTTTCCTCCCACATGCCAAAAACATGCAAGTTAGGTTAATTGGCATCAAACTGGGGAATCTAAATTGTCCTTAGGTATGACTGTGAGAGTGAATGGTTGTCTGTCTCTCTGTGTTAGCCCTGCGATGGACTGGAGATCTGTCCAGGGTGTACCCTGCATCTCGCCCAAAAGATGCTGGGATAGGCTCCAGCCCCCCCGTGACCCACAAAGGATTAGGCGGAAGAAGATGAATGAATGAATGAATGATTGTTCAGACAGTTAACTGACCGAGTGTTTGACTGTTTCAGGAACTCATGAATGTGGAGCGAATGCTCACAGGTGTGCTGAGATGATTCTGGGGGTCGTGACTATCGTGCATTTTCTTTATATTAATAAATGTCCCTTGTTGATCTGCTTAATAAACACAGTGCCGAGTCAAAGATGCCTTTTCTGGGTGTTAATTTACATCTTGGAAAGAAGGGAAAATGTCATGTCCCGCATGCAGGCGAGTACTACGAGAAGATTCAAAGTCTCAAAACAGAGCAAAGAGGTTTAAAACAATAGACCAAACAGATAAGCATTGTTTTGAGAATGCTGAGTAATCAGTTGGCATCTAAATGTTCTAGTACAGTGTTAACAGTGGTCAAGGCTGGGCTGGATCCTCGCTGTCTCATGGGAAAAGTACTGGGTATAATGTAGTTTATGATTGCAGGAGACAGAATGAACGGACAATATAAAAATTACCAAAATAATAACTTCACTTTAAAGATGAAGTATTTTGCCTGTATTGGCCAGCTAGAGATCAGTTTCTCATTCTTATGTAATGTGAAGGTGCGTTGGTTGATCTTTCCAACAGCCACTCAAGTGTTTGTTTTTATTAAAATGAAAAGCAGGTACTGTATGTTGAACTTTCTTGTTCTTTTTTTAATCACCGTGACGCAGGAACGTGTACTGTGAGCTCATGTTTCACAGCAAAACAGCTGAGTCACAAGTGAGGAAAGGTTTCCCTGAAGTTTCTCTTTAACTTCTTTTGCCCCAGAGTCTTGCCCAGTGACATGTATGAGACCCACTGCATAAAAAAGTAAGGTGAGCTTTTAACCTGTTGAACTCTGTTCAACTTCCCTAAAAACACCTAAAAATAACATGCCCAAAGTAAATCAAAAGCTGTTCTTCAACCCTTTGCAGCATTTTCATGGGGTTAGTCTCATTTAAAAGAAACCACTCTGAATTTTTTGACAAAACAGTCATAATCTCTCTAAGTGCTCCTGCCACTGAGTAACAAGAAAGTTTGCCTGGGTGGTTTTTTTTTAGATACAAATGCTTGCAAATAACATACAGCTGTCAGATACTGGCTGGAAAACACAACAGAAATGTAGAACCAAGTGTTTTCAAGCTCAGGTCAAAATTTTGTAAAAATACCACAAAAAATGAATATATTACACAGCTTTTTTCTCAGGTTGTAACAAGGCTGTGTCTGTACTGGAAGACCAGAAATACAGCTTTTTTTTTCAGTGCGCACTGAGACGCACTAAGATGCAGAGACATGACTGCCCGCAGAATTCACAGAGTTCAAGGAGTTAAATAAGTTCACAGCATTTGATGTGCAAGTTTTTTCATTTTGCATTTGCAATATCATTACACAAGTGTAGTGTAAAAGGACTAAAAGTTGCAGACTGAACCCAGGCCAACAAAGTACTTGCAACATTACATTATGTGTCTAACAACAGAGATCTCAGTTTTGGGTCCAAACCCATTAAGATTTGCACATTTCCCGTCAAAACACTGGCTAGGAATTTCAGTTACATGCACAAATACTGGCTACCACGCATCCGCTAGAAATGAGTCTGTATGTACTCACTGACATGCATTTACTCTCCCTGATTATTCACAGGATCCCTTCATTTAAAAATCTAAATGTTAATTTGGAGTGGTCGACCGTAAAGAAAAGTGATTTTTAAAAATGATGTATGTGAAGTCTGAGGACTAATTTCACAGGCCAAACATTTCTCTGTATTTAGGAGTTTGTTTTTGTAGAAATCTGAGTTTGAAACATCACAAATTACATCTAAATATTTTTAGAGTTATTCCGTGAAGGTGATGTTTTTGTCATATTTGATAATCATACTGTATTTTTCCCGCTTTGGCTGTTTGTCTGGCTAAGAGTGTTTTGGCATTAGAATATGTCCCGTTTGTTGAATTGAATAGAAATGAACACTTACTTTAATTCATTTTTATTTTATTGCATACTCTAAAATATTGTAGACAATTCAGTACATCACTGAACAAAGTGTGGCTGTCGCTGGGCAGACAGTCTGCGGAATAGCCTCAGTCGTCTTTGTGTCACGCTCAATGAACAGCTTCCCCTTCTAGCTGTGCCTCCTTTTTGACACGTCTAAAGGGCTGTTTCTGACATCTTGCCATTCTGCTGGTCACCCCTCCCTGCAGAGCTCATGCCAGGCAGGAGGAAAGAGCTGGTGACCTGGGCATTGCCGCCCTGCCCTAGGGCACTGCCACCCTGCTGTCGGCAGAAGGTCTGTTGGTCTGAGGCCATGGCAGGAACTCTGCTCACCACAGCTAGTGATGTCACGACAGACAGGGGCTCAGAAGAGAGATCCGATTGGCTTTGAGGGTTTGCATTTCTCACTTTCTTGGAAATGCCCTCTCAGCAATTCACAGTCATAAAACCAAATTAATTATCACTTTAATTGAATGTAATCTCAGCTATCACTATTCCATTTTCACAGATAATATATGAAAAAAATAAATCTCTCTTATGTGATATATTTTACATACTGTATGGTCAAAAACCTTCTAACTGGATATAAACATACTGATGCAGAATCTAAAATGTGCTTTGAAAGTGAGCTGCAAAATAGGCAGTAGTGTGCAGACTGTACAAAACATTAAACTATGTTAGACAACTAAAGATGCAAAAGTTTTTATACAAGAGCTTCAACAGATACAACATAAAGCCCTTCTTCCATTGTCTCTCCCCTATGCTTACATTTATGGTTTGGTCCTGCATCCCATTAAGAGCAGCAGCAGGAGTGGACCATCACATTTGGTGCTCAGCGTGGGGGCTGTTGGTGAACTGTCATGTTCCAGCTATCCCATGGAGCTACACTTCTGCCTCTCTGTGAAGATTTGGTGTTTTCTCATTTGCATTTGCTAATGAGATCCCGTTTGCATGACTTTATACTGGAAGGCTATCTCTCAAGATATCTCTTAGCAAACACTGGCTGCAATTAAAGTCTTATTTATTTAAGACTTACTGTATTCACCAATAGGTCTCAAAGTCTTGGGGTCAAGAATAGCATAGCAGCGTAATGGCACAGTGTCATTTGGCCATGTGTGAGTGAACCTTTATTTTCTAAGTCTGAGCTCTCGCATTTGATGAAATGCAGAAACCACAGTGACACCACAATGCATCACCCTTTCACGAGAGGAGCAACAGTTGCAACATCTTCAAAGTGACACTGCAGAAGCTCTTATGTGAACCTTTTGTAAAGGATATGTTTCTGTAAATATGTAAGAAAAGGTTTTGTTTCTCATGTTTTCTTTGTGTTTATTAAAGGAGAGTACACTATTTCTCACAATGAACTCGTGAAAAAGTGTGTGCCCTTGCCAGTACGCCCAATTCACAACTTCACACAAGAGATTTATCTTCCGAGAAGCTTTACTCAGCCAACACCAAAGACTTCCAAAATCGCTTATCTGATGGAAAGTTCACAAAAGTATCAGGCCAATAGCAGTTAGGGCCTGTCTGGAGAACGCCATTATTATCATCCAATCTGTACTGCTAACAATTTATGCCCACCAATCTGCCAGTGTCAGCAGCCCCAAAAGGCAACCATATTTGAACTCAGGGTCACTATTGAGAGATGTCTTCTTCATATAAGGGTGACTACGAGTCTTTTCAGAGTTGGCACTATTGTTACCTCCGCCAAAGGGGGAGGTTATGTGATCATCAGCGTTGGTTTGTTTGTTTGTCTGTTTGTTTGTTAGCAAGATAACTCAAAAAGTTATGGACGGATTTTCATGAAATTTTCACAGATTGTCAGAAATGGGGTATCCTACAGATGATTACATTTTGGTGGTGATCCGGATCACCATCTGGATCCAGGAATTTTTTAAAGGATTCTTTTTTTTTTTTTTTTTTTTTCTTTTTTTTTTTATTACCTCCGCCAAGGAGGTTATGTGATCAAATAGGGTCCAGCCACCCCCCACCCCCACCCCACCCCCAGCGACCCTAAAGAATTAAGCAGTTGAAGATGTAAAAGAATTAACATTTTCTTCAACTTTTTCTCAATAAATTTGTGACTTTTTTTCTGTTACATTGGTGAATTTTCTCTCAAAAATTAGAAACCTTTTTCTAGTTAATTTTTACCTCCGCCAAGGAGGTTATGTTTTCATCGGCGTTGGTTTGTCTGTCTGTCTGTTTGTCTGTCTGTTTGTTTGTCTGTCTGTCTGTTTGTTTGTCTGTCTGTCTGTTTGTTTGTTAGCAAGATAACTCAAAAAGTTATGGACGGATTTTCATGAAATTTTCACAGATTGTCAGAAATGGGGTATCCTACAGATGATTAGATTTTGGTGGTGATCTTGATCACCGTCCAGAAGAAAACCGCCATTACGGAAAATGGCATTTTCGTCAATAACTACTGAACCACTAATCCTATCATTGTGAATCCAATTGCTAGTCATATGTTTTCATGGTCAAGGAATCTGAAAACGTACACACAAACACTGTATGGGGGAAACTGTGGCGCTTGGCGGAGGTCTGCGCTCTCCGAGTGCTTTTCTAGTTACATACTGTGCCCAAGCTTTTTCTCTGGAGGTCTTCTTTCACATTAGTACCATCATTCCATGCCTGAGTACACTGCATGTGTACAGTCTGAAACAGTGTTTTTATTAAGTATGCAAAATTGGTTTGTAATCTACCAAAAAAAAAAGAACAAAGAAGAATTAAAACACTTGTGTCATCACTAGCTAAAATCTGTATACAGTACTGTGAAATACTTTCTTTCTTTCTTTCTTTCTTTCTTTCTTTCTTTCTTTCTTTCTTAAATGTTTCAGATCATAAAAAAAAATTTAACATTAGACGAAGATAATCTGAGTAAATATAAAATACAGTTTTTACCGCCCCCCCCAAGTAAAGTAGGCTAAAAGATCTCAACAAGCAACACATCATACCGTGATCTAAAGAAATTCAAGAACAGATGAGAAGCAATAACCCAGAACAATATCTAAAGAACTGCAGGCCTCACTTGCCTCAGTTCAGACACTGGTCCATGATTCAACAACAAGAAAGAGACTGGGCAAAAATGGCATCCATGGGAGAGTTCCAAAGCAAAAACCACTACTGATCAAAAAGAACACAAAGGTTTGTTTCATATTTGTTATATATTTCATATAACAAATATGTCATATTTCGGTCATGCGTCCTGTTACATCTAGTGTAAAACTAACAGCATTTCATAAAAAGAACATCATATCAACAGTCGAAAATGGTGGTGGTAGTGTGATGGTCTGGGGCTGCTTTGCTGCTTCAGGACTTGGACATCTTGGTGTAACTGATGAAACCATGAATTCTGTTCTCTACCAGAAAATCCTGAAGGGGAATGTCTGGCCATCAGTTTGTGATCTCAAGCTCAATCCCTCCAATGTGGCTGAATTAAAACAATTCTACAAAGAAGAGTGAGCCAAAATTTCTCAACAGCAGGGGAGACTCATTGCCAGTTACTGCAAATGCTTGATTGCAGTTGTTGCTGCTAAGGGTGGCACAACCAGTTTTTAAGTTTAGGGGGCAATTAGCTTTCATTTACTTTTTCCTGGTAGATTTGAATAGATTTTTCCTGTTAATAAATTAAAACATCATTGAAAAACTGCATTTTGTATTTCCTCAGGTTATCTTTGTCTAATATTGTAATTTGTTTGATGAGCTGAAACATTTAAGTGTGGTGGATTAGAAGTAGAGCATCTGCCCCACAACCGGGAGGTCGGGGTTCAAGTACTAGCCGGGTCATGCCAAAGACCATATAAAAATGGAACTTCCTGCCGTCCAGCTTGGTGCTCAGCAAAAATGGAACGAAGGAGGTAAATGTGGGCAGCAGTGGTTCAGGAGGTACAGCGGGTCGTCCAGTAACCAGAGGGTTGGTGGTTCAAATCCTGCTCTCCCCAGCCATCCTGCTATTGTGTCGCTGAGCAAGAGACTTTATTCACCTTGCCTCCAGTGTCCATGACACTGGGTATGAATGTGTATAAATGTTCAGTAGTGGTCGGAGAGGCCGTTGGTGCAGATTAGCAGCCATGTTTCCATCAGTCTGCCCCAGGGCAGCTGTGGCTACAGCAGTAGCTTACCACTATCAGTGTCTGTCTGGAGTGAATGAATAATGGACTCACTGTATGCGCTTTGAGATGTCACTTGACATGTAAAGCGCCATATAAATCTAATCCATTATTATTATTATTGCTGACAAATTTGCAAAAATATAAGAAATCAGGAAGGGTGCAAACACTTTTTCACAGCACTGTGTATAGGACCAGTGTAGAATCGCAGACATTCATGTCTGTGGACAAGGAAAAAACTGACATATATGCCACAGAGAAAGGCACTATCATTCTGTTGGAATTGAACAGGGACTTTCTAGCTGTGTAGCAACCATGCTAACCATTACTCCACTACAGCAGGCACTGCTGCACAAAGGTAACAACATGAAACAACTAGAATGCACTCAACCGAGATGCAGACCCATGCAGCCCTATAGATTTAAAACCTTGACCTTTGACCTTTTGACCCCAAACCCGTAGTCAGAGGTAATAATAATGAAGTAGATTCATATGGCACTTTACATGTCAAGTGACATCTCAGAAAACTTACAGTGAGTCCATTATTCATTCACTTCACAGACAATGGTAGTGGTAAGCTATTGCTGTAGCCACAGCTGCCCTGGGGCAGACTGATGGAAACGTGGCTGCCAATCTGTGCCATCGGCCTCTCCGACTAGTACCGAACATTTACAGTATATACATTCATACCTAGTGTCATGGACAAACATACAAAAGAATGAGAAATCAGGAAGGGAGCAAACACTTTTTCACACCAATGTATTTATTTTTTTTCTCTGCAGCTCTCGGCGACTCAGCAAAAAGTGATCTGCAATCTGATATTGGGTCACGACCCACTGGTTGGGGACCACTTTTAAACATTGCAACTCCAAGAATCTATCACCTTTAGGAAGTTGGGCCAAGTCTCACATTTGGTCAAATGAGTGCAAATCCAGAAATTTCTTCAGTTACAACTAGTACATAAAGAAATAAACTGATCCACACATTCAGGTTCAGGTTCAGGTTCAGGTTCACATTGAGGGATTTAATAATGATAATAATGGATTGCATTCATACAGCACCTTTCAAGATACCCAAAGCACTTTACAATAAGTCCATTATTCACTCCGCAGACAGACATTGATAGTGGTAAGCTACTGCTGTAGCCACAGCTGCCCTGGTGCAGACTGACGGAAATGTGGCTGCCAATCCGTGCCAACGACCTCTCTGACCACTACCTAATATTTATACACATTCATACCCAGTTTCATGGACACTGGAGGCGAGGTGGATAAAGTGTCTTGCCCAGGGACACAATGGCAGGATTCAAACCACCAACCCTCTGGTTATTGGACGGCCTGCTCTACCTCCTGAGCCACTGCCACCCCAAGCATTTTCCTCCTCCGTTCCATTTTTGCTGAGCACCAAGTTGGACGGCAGGAAGTTCCATTTTTATATGGTCTTTGGTATGACCCGGCCAGGACTTGACCCCCGCCCTCCCAGTTGTTTGGCAGATGCTCTACCTCTAGGCCACCACTCCGGTCATATAGCAAATGTCATATAGCAAAATGTGCCATCATAAGAACACAGCAATCCTTTACAAACTTGTAACACATACTACTGTTAGAGGTTAAACATTGACATCTCATTGAAGGAGAAGAAGAAGAGGATTGTTCAGAACTCCTTATAAGAACTCCTTGTACAAAGATATAGAGTGAAGACACTGGAGGTGCAGCATGAATTCTTGGCCATGGTAATGTGTAGAGTAATGATATTGAGTGAAGTGATGAGTGATGTCTGAAGATAGAGTTGAGGTTCGATTGGACACTGCAGTGATGATGGAGGGACTGCAGCTCCTGACCAGATAGTGATGATATAGAGTGAAGTACGTGGCAGTAATGCACCTGTAAGCTAGTTGCCAACAGCCAATAAAATCTAAAAGAAGAAGATATAGAGTGAAGAAGATGAAGAAGAGGTTGCCAGCCGAGAAGAATTCTGACTTTTGATATATAGAGTGATATTTAGATAGATAGATAGATAGATAGATAGATAGTTTATTTCGAACACAAAAAATATAACAAAAAACAAGCAAATAGCAAATGCAATAAAGTTACAGTATACACTGTTCGAAAGGGAGAAGGAAGAAGTGAACACTTATTAATTCCAACTCCTCTTTTCCATCGATACACCCATGTGAATTTTATACAAATTACTACCTTTAATACCCCAAGTAAACAATTTACTGTATTTTTTTCAGATCAACATTAACACCTGTCCATTCTAACATACAATGAAGTCTATATTTCAAAACCAGTCTCAAACGACACAGACACACACAGTGCTGTCACACCCACCATTCCATAGTGTCCCATAATGTCCCAGAGTGAACATAATGAATCGTACATATAAATTCTACCCTTCTAACATATATCCTTTCAACAAATGGTGCTTATACCTCTTTTTAAATTGATTTCTGTTTGTACATAGTTTCAGTTCCGGCTCCAGACTGTTCCACAAATCCACCCCACAGACAGATATGCACATACTTTTCTTGGTTGTACGTATCTTGGGTTTTGTGAAGTTTAAGTCTCCTCTCAAATTATGATCATTGTCTCTTTTTTTAAATATTTTTTGTATATTAGTTGGGAGTTGATTGTTAATTGCCCTGTACATTACTTGTGCTGTCTTAAATTTAACTAAATCGATGAACTTTATGACATGTGACTTCAAGAACAACGAATTGGTATGGTCTCTATATCCTGCATTGTTTATTATCCTTATAGCTCTTTTTTGTAATGTGCATATTGTTTGTAGGTTGGTCTTGTAGGTGTTTCCCCAGACTTCTACACAGTAGTTAAGATAAGGTAAAAACAGTGAATTGTACAATAAGACCAATGATTTATAGTCCACGATGTGTCTTGTCTTCCCCAGTATGCCTATACATTTTGCTAATTTAGCCCGGATGTGACTGATGTGAGGTTTCCAGCAGATTTTACTGTCTAGCGTCACCCCCAGAAACTTATTTTCCTGTACTGTTTGTATTCTGGTATCATCTATCGTTATCATTATTTCATGATTTATTTTATAATTTCCAAACAACATAATCTTTGTTTTTTTTAGATTTAGAGATAATTTATTTTTGTTGAACCACTGCGTTAATTTTTCCATTTCAGTTGTGACCACCTCTAAAACCTGCTGCAAATTCTCACCAGTGCAAAGGATATTTGTGTCATCCGCAAACAAAATAAATTTCAGAATTTTTGATACTTGGCATATGTCATTTATATACAAGATAAAGAGTTTGGGTCCCAAAACTGACCCCTGGGGCACACCACAAGTGATGTCCATGCAGGGTGATTTGTGCTCTCCAATTTGTACAAATTGTTGTCTGTTACTTAAATAACTTTCCACCCAACTCAGTCCTACCCCTCTTATCCCATACCTTTCCAGTTTCCTTAGAAGTATTCTGTGGTCAATGGTGTCAAAAGCTTTCTTTAAGTCTATAAATACTCCTACAGCAACCTTTTTTTTGTCTATACAACTAGTAATTTCTTCTATAAGTTCGATCAGTGCCAAAGATGTAGATTTATCTGCTCTAAAACCATACTGGCTGTCTGTAAGGAGGTTGTGTTTTTCAATGAAATCATCCAGTCTCTTAGTGAATATTTTTTCAAGTATTTTGGAGAATTGTGAGAGTAAAGAGACTGGCCTGTAATTTGTGAAACAATGACTGTCTCCTGTTTTGTAAAGAGGTGTTACTTTTGCTATTTTCATTTTGTCTGGAAATGTACCAGTTTGAAATGACAGGTTACAGATGTGGGTGAGTGGCTTAACAATTCCCTCAATTACTTTTTTCACTATTGTCATGTCAATTTCATTCCAGTCCGTTGATTTTTTGTTCTTAAATTTACTCACAGTCTTGATAATTTCCTTTTCAGTAACTGCACCCAAAAAGATTGTGTTTGGGTTTCTATCCTCTATTTCATTCACAGACCCACTGTGGTTTGTTTCTGGAGTCACTATTGATTTTGCTAATTCAGGACCAACGTTTACAAAAAATTTATTGAAACCACTGACCACATCTTCCATATTATTAATCAAACTGTCGTTTTCGATAAAATATTCTGGATAATTTGCATACTTAGGACGATTACTAATAATCCCCTTGAGTACTTGCCATATTCCTCTTATGTTATTTTTGTTATCCTCTAGTATTCTGTTGTAATATTCTTTCTTACAGGTCCTCATTATAGTGGTAAGCTTATTTTTATATCTTTTATATTTGATCTCAGCTTCCACCTTTCTGCATTTAATGAATTGTTTATATAATGTATTCTTCTTTTTACATGCATTTATTAACCCCTTGGTGATCCAAGGAATATTTTTTTGTTGTTGTCTGTCACTGTATTGTTTTATAGGACAGTATTTATTGTACAATGATTGAAATATTTGTAAAAATTTATCATATGCTTCATTTATGTCATTTTCATCATAAACTATCTTCCAATCTTGTATTAATAATTCCTTTGTCAGTAAATACATTGATTCTTCGGTTCTTATTCTTTTATATTTAATATTTTTGGTATACTTTTTCTTCCTATAATCACATTGATAGACAACAAAAATCGGCAGGTGGTCGCTGATATCATTCAATAAAAGCCCACTCCTGATATTATTTTCCATAATGTTTGTGAATATATTATCTATTAGTGTGGCACTGTGCGACGTGATTCTGCTAGGTCCTGTAATTGTTGGATGTAAGCCCATACTGTACATTGTGTTGATAAATTCTTCTGTCAAACTATGTTGTTTTGAGTTCATCAGATCTATATTTAAATCACCACAGATGAACATAACTTTATGAGTTAGTTTTGCGTACATTTTTTCCATCCAGTCCTTAAATAAGTCAATGTTTGATCCAGGTGTTCTATATACACAGCTCACTACTACATTCTTCACATTATTCAGACAGATTTCTATTGTAATACATTCAAATAAATCATCCACAGTTACTGACAGATTTTCAACAACCTTGTATTGCAAGCTCTTGTCAACATAAATTGCAACTCCTCCTCCTTTTTTCACTTTTCTATTTATATAATTTAATTCATAGCCATCCATGGTAAAATCCACTCCTTTCTCTTCACTGAGCCACGTCTCTGATATTGCCACAATATTGAAGGGCTCTTTAAACTGATTTACTGTCATGAACCAAGTTGGTGTTTTCCTTAGGCTCGGTTCTGGCCATTCTCTGTGGCTCAGGTATCGGGTTATTTATGTATTGTGTCATGTTTTGAGTTCTTGTTGTTTTTATGTCTTTGGCCTTTTCTTTTCCATGCTTGTAGCCACCGTTCTGACCGGTGGCTGTTAGGCAGCCTTTTTGACCTACATTCATGTGGGCGTTGTCTAACATTTGCCGGTCCAACCACGCCCCCTCTCTTGACAGCCAGCTGAGTCTGCTCCGGTGATTGTCATCCCCATGCCTCGCCCAGGTGTACTCAATTTGTGGAACCAGCAATGCTTGTACTTAAGCGGCGTTTACCAGTCAAGCATTGCTGGTCCGTTGAATTGTCTGCTGATGTACATAGTCGTGTGTGAACTGTGTGCCACGGAGTGTTAGCCATCTCCACTTTAGCTGTGGTTCTCCTGCGTCCCTCGAGCGATGTTGGCTCTGGGACGCTCTGGGGGTTAAATCGCTTCTCCTCATGCATTCGCTGGGCGATGCCGGCCCAGGGATGCCAGTTGTAAGTTTCTTTGCATTTTGTACGTCCTCACCTTTTTGGAACTGTTTGCTTTTACTTTAATAAATGTGTTGTGTGTAACCCAGCGCGTAAATCCATCCTTCCTTCCCCTCCTCTGTGCGCTGCATAAAAGCGCACAAGGAGGTCCATGACAGAACGGACCAGCCAACGTAGGATTTAGTGGGTTGCACCCACACATCTGCTTTTCTTTTTGAACTATTTTTCTTTTTCCTACTCACCTGCTTCCCGGGCGCCATGGCTGAGTTGTTGGAGAGGTTGCTGCGCTCGCTGTGTTTCCTGGAGGAAATTCTTTCGTGGACGCTGGAGCCCTGTTCCTCTGAGACCGCTCGTTGGGCTCGGGACACAGCAGTGAAGGTGATTAATAGAGATAGCCTCTGAAACCGCCCTGAGGCGATGAAGATTCTCCGGGACATCTTCGCTGTGCCATGTGAGGGGTCGGTTGAGGATCTCCCAGCATTCAAGCCCCCCGCAGCCACTCTGCCTTCTTCCTCGAACAACACGGAGCTTCTCTGCATTTGTGACTCACTGCCCAGCATGGTTCTTAGAATCCCGGATTATCTGGTGCCCGAACTGTCAGCGAAGAAGAAGAGGAACACTCGTCGTAAGAAGCCTCAAGCCACTCCAGTGACAGCCCTGCCTCCTAGTCCCGAGCCGTGGCCTGCTCCGTCTCCGGAGGAGCAAGCAGATCGAAGACAGGTTCTCCTGGCAGAGACTGACCTCCTCCTGGAGGCAAAACCGTGGCTTCTCCCGGAGTTGGCCGGGAGACTGGAGGAATATTCCCCGAGGAGGTCGGAGCTTCAGCCGGAGGACGAGCATGCCCCAACCACGGAGATGACAGCTGATGTCATCACTCCCCAGGAATTCAGGCAAGTGCTTATTCACTCACTGTTAATGTCACCTGAAGCTACTTGCCTGATTCCTGATGAATTGTCAGCTGCCGATCTTGTTTGTCCCCCTGTTTCTCCCGTTCCTCCTATGTCATCGTTCTTCCTGGGAGGAGAATTCTGGAGGCAGGAGGAGCCTTCACCGGAGGAACAGGAACTCAAGCCACCTGCTTCCTCTCGTCACCGCCGACCCCAGAGGGCTCGCCAGAAGCACCCAGTTGCTTCCATGTCAGCGAGCCTCTTGTCACGTGGGGAGGAGAGTCCTGCTGCTGGCCATCACTCCAGCCTGCAGCCATACCGATGGCCACCTCCATGATGACTTTTACCTCCACCAATGCGGGGGCTGCAGTTTTCCCCCTGAATCCGTCCACCTCTGTGCCTGTCTTGGAGGTCTCTACTCCGCATATCAAGGAACCCAGAGTCGCCGTGGACACGGAGGGAGACAAAACTGCCTCTGATGCCGCCGGAGTCATCCAGAACCAGGAGAACATGCAAGTTCCTTTTCAGTCTACCCCTAATTCTGATAAGCAATTTTGCCTGTTTCCTGGCCAAGAGACCCAGGATTTGCAGTTCCCTGAGTTCTTGCCGCCAGCATGTGATGACCCTTTACCTGCTCTCTCCGTGTCTCCCATGTGTGCTTCAGCGAGGACGCTGGTTCCTGAACCTAGTCACCAGGCGGAGGAGGAGCCCGAGATCCTGGAGGATCCTGACCCAGGTTCGGCGGAGAGGCAGCACCCAGCCGCCATGCTGGATGAGTCACCAGCATGGTGGACATCGCCTGGGGGCCTGGAGGTTGCTATCACCATCATGCCTGCCACAGAGGCTGCTGCAGCAGAGTCATCCGCCCAGCTAGACCTTCATGAGGCCGGATCAAAGACATCGTTGCCAGGATTGACGGAGTCCTGGATAGCGGTGGAGCTCGAGTCCAGGTAAGTCCTCTCATTTATTTCTCTTCCCTGTAAATTGGAGCAATCTTGTCTGACTCTTGGTGAGGAGAGTCAGGTGCAGCCCTCAGCTGCATTGGATCTCGCCTCACCAGGCTCCACCGCTGCTGGCAACCCTAATCACTCTCTTCCTGTTATCCCTGAGCTCCTTCCTAGGGTCGCCGGAGAGGATCCGCCACTACCTGGGGTGTCCACAGATGACAACGATGTGAGTCCAGCTGCCCCGGTGGAGGTCGACATGAGTACGGCACCTTCTGGATCTACAGAACCTGTGCACCCTAGATCGCTGGAGTCTTGGACAGCAGAGGAGCCCGAGTTGAGGCAAGTTTGCTCCACAATGTCTACTGTGCCTTTATTGAAGTCACACTGCCCGACTCATGGTGAGGAGGGTCAGGGGCAGCTCGCTGCAGCTCCCAGGCTCACCTCACCGGCCTCTGCCGCTGCCGGTGACCCTGACTCGGTTTCTTTCTCTCTCCCTCTGGTTTCGGAGCTCCTTGCCAGGGTCGTTGGAGAGCAGCCAATTCCTCCTGAGGCCGCTGAGGATCCAGGTTCAGCGCTGGAGGCCATGGAGAGCCCTACCTCCCTCGCTGGGGAGGTCACTGCAGGAGCAATGTGGATCCCGATGGGGACCACTACAGGTGCAACGGTGCTCCAGCCGGAGCCTACCGTGGGTGCTGCGGAGCTCCAATCGGGAGCCACCGCAGGTTCTGCAGTGCTCCAGCCGGGAGCCACCACGGGTGCTGCAGAGCTCCAGTCAGGAGCCATTGCGGGTGCTACTGAGCTCCAGCCGGAGTCCGCTGAGGGTGCAGCATTGGTCCGGTTGGGGTCCACCACAGGTGTTGTTGAACTCCAGCCAGAATCTACCGCGGGTGCTGCAGAGCTCCAATCGGGAGCCACTGTGGGTGCAGCATTGGCCCGGTTGGGGTCCACCGAGGGTGCAGCGTTGGCCTGGTCGGGGTCCACCACAGGTGTTGCTGTGTTCCAAGCCGGGACCACCGAGGGTGGTGCAGGTCAGCCTAAGGACGCTGTGGTCCCCTTCTCTTCCCTGTCCGACGCCGTGGGGGTTCCTTCCCCATGGTCTGGTCACCCACCAGTGAGCCTCCCGGTGGGCAGGCCACCTCCTGCTCCACCTCTTTGGTCCCGGTGGCTCTACAATGCTGGCTGACCGCTGGAGGGACTGAGTCTCTGGATTTTCCGGCAGGCCACCAGACTCAATTCGCCGGACTGCTTGCTGGGCCTGGGACTCTGGGCGGCCTCCCGAGCCTCCACGCCTTTGGTCTTGGGGGCTTTAATTGTGGGCCCTGGGCGGGGTGTACTGTGTTCCCTCCTTGCTTGTTCCCCCTACCTCCCACACGGGTTCGTCATTGTTGTTCCTGCGGGGGGTGGGGGGGCAAGGGTTTCCTTTCCTTGTGATGTTGCCGTGGGTGTCTAAATTCCACCCCTAGAAGGGGGGGGCTCTGTCATGAACCGAGCTAGTGTTTTCCTTAGGCTCGGTTCTGGCCATTCTCTGTGGCTCAGGTATCGGGTTATTTATGTATTGTCATCTTTTGAGTTCTTGTTGTTTTTATGTCTTTGTCCTTTTCTTTAACATGCCTGTAGCCACCGTTCTGGCCAGTGGCTGTTAGGCAGCCTTTTTGACCAGCAATGCTTGTACTTAAGCGGTGTTTACCAGTCAA
Source organism: Pholidichthys leucotaenia (assembly GCA_020510985.1). NCBI lineage: Eukaryota > Metazoa > Chordata > Actinopteri > Cichliformes > Pholidichthyidae > Pholidichthys > Pholidichthys leucotaenia. The sequence continues at coordinate 200,684,794 of CM035849.1, read as the reverse complement.
GCATTGCTGGTCCGTTGAATTGTCTGCTGATGTACATAGTCGTGTGTGAACTGTGTGCCACAGAGTGTTAGCCACCTCCACTTTAGCTGTGGTTCTCCTGCGTCCTTCGAGCGATGTCGGCTCTGGGACGTTCTGGTGGTTAAATTGCTTCTCCTCATGCGTTCGCTGGGCAATGCCAGCCCAGGGATGCCAATTGTAAGTTTCTTTGCATTTTTGTATGTCCTCACCTTTTTGGAACTGTTTGCCTTTACATTAATAAATGTGTTGTGTGTAACCCAGCGCGTAAATCCATCCTTCTTTCCTCTCCTCTGTGTGCTGTGTAAAAGCGCATGAGGAAGTCCATGACAGTTTACTGAGTGAAGTATGTGACGGTAAGGACTACAGCTCCTGACCAGATAGAGTGATGATATAGAGTGAAGTACGTGGCGGTAATGCACCTGTAAGCTGGTTGCCAACCGCCAATCAAATCTAAAAGAAGAAGAAGAAGAAGATGTTGTCTGGTTCAAAGGTAGTTTTTAACCTCTAATTCTAATTCTAATTCAAAGTAGCAAATGTCATTTTGGATGAAGCGATATAGGCCATGCCATGGAAATCCATTGATTTTATTTAGTGTACACAGAAAAGCCACAAACTTTAATCTTTCCTTATGTAGATGCCGAAGAGTTCATTATAATAGTATATCACCTTGTTATGAAATAATAATTTTACATACATAAAGAGGGGATAGGATGAAGATTAAGTGTTTGTGTCTGAATTTCTATGATATCAAAATTCTGTTTTGAAAACCGGTCAGTCTTTTTGCAAACAGAGCAAGATTCAGTAGATCTACTTTTTTGCCAATGTAATTACAGAAGAAAAATATCCCTACATTGTTTGGAAGACTGTCTCAATACCCAGTGGGGTGGAAGGAATATTTTCTGCATTATGTCCCCTCTCTTTGCAGCCAGGCAAGACAAGCTCGTGTTTGTCTCATATGGTGAATGTGCTGACTGTGGTATCACATTATGATTAACAATTTAACTATGATCCCCTTCTTTTCCATTGTTATTCCACAGATGACTGCTAGTGGCGCTACACAGGCTTCATTAGATTCCTTGATTGATTTATTGTTTTCCATGGCTGTAATCACTTCCCCAAAGGTAATTTGTAAGCTCTTTATGGTTCAGAGGTATAATCCTGAGAGTTAATTAATCGGCTTTGTTTTGAAGTTTGGAAGTAAAATTGCCCCCCTGAATTGGTAACTGCTGCTAAAGCAATAGTCCCTGTGACTTAGAATCCCTTGTTTGCCACCATAGAAGGATCAGACCTAAGCAGGTAAACAGACTTAATTATGTTGAGGTGATCTCTGGTTGTTTTGCATTCACTTTGGTCCCTTTGCACCTCGTTTTCCATTTCATTCTTGACAAAGTTATATTTCAGAAGACATGTCTCAGAAAACTATTTGGAGTTCAGTAAATCATTATTAATATTCATTATTATCATCCACTCAAAAAAAAAATCAGGCAGTGCTTAGAAAATATTCAGTGTACATTTTCAGATGTAATGACACACATATTACACCATCAGAACCTGACAATGGCAAAGCCTGCTTTAATGGGGAAAAATAAATGTATTTAATTTAATTGAAATGAAGGAATGTATGTATTAATTTTGGTGAAAATGATTCTTTATTATGTCTCTGTGGTTTTCAGAGTTAATGAGAGGTAGGCATATATAAGCTCTTTTTCTGCCTATAGCCTTTTCTATCAGTGCATATACATATACATACACACACACACACATATGTATGTATGTATATGTATATGTGTGTATATACAGTATATATACTGTGTGTGTGTGTGTATATATATATATATATATATATATATATATATATATATACGCGGACAAAATTGTTGGTACACCTCTGTTAATGAAAGAAAAACCCAGAATGGTCACAGAAATAACTTGAATCTGACAAAAGTGGTAATAAATAAAAATTTTATGGAAATTAATGAATGAAAATCAGACAATGCTTTTGAATTGTGGTTCAACAGAATTATTTTAAAAAACAAACTTATGAAACAGGCCTGGACAAAAATGATGGTACCCCTAATAAAGACTGAAAATAATGTGACCATAGGGACATGTTCAACCAAGATGTGTCCTCTAATTAACATCACAGGTGTCTACAAACTTGTAATCAGTCAGTCGGCCTATTTAAAGGGTGGCAAGTAGTCACTGTGCTGTTTGGTGACATGGTATGTACCACACTAAACATGGACCAGAGGAAGCAAAGGAGAGAGTTGTCTGAGGAGATTCAAAAGAAAATTATAGACAAGCATGTTAAAGGTAAAGGCTATAAGACCATCTCCAAGCAGCTTGATGTTCGTGTGATGACAGTTGCACATATTATTCAGAAATTTAAGATCCACGGGACTGTACCCAACCTCCCTGGACGTGGCCGCAGGAGGAGACGGATAATATGAATGGTAACAAAAGAGCCCAGAACAACCTCTAAACTTATTCATGGTGAACTCCAAGGTCAAGGTACATCAGTGTCAGATCGCACCATCCGTCGTTGTTTGAGCCAAGTGGACTTCATGGGAGACGACCAAGGAGGACACCACTGTTGAAAACAAATCATAAAGAAGCCAGACTGGAATTTGCCAAACTGCATGTTGACAAGCCACAAAGCTTCTGGGAGAATGTCCTATGGACAGACGAGACAAAACTGGAACTTTTTGGCAAGGCACATCAGCTCTATGTTCACAGATGCAAAAATGAAGCATACCAAGAAAAGAACACTGTCCCTACTGTGAAACATGGAGGAGGTTCTGTTATGTTCTGGGGCTGTTTTGCTGCATCTGGCACAGGGTGTCTTGAATCTGTGAAGGGTCCAATGAAATTTCAAGACTATCAAGGTATTCTAGAGAGAAATGTGCTGCCCAGTGTCAGACAGCTTGGTCTCAGTCGCAGGTCATGGGTCTTGCAACAGGATAATGACCCAAAACACAGCTAAAAACACCCAAAAATGGCTAAGAGCGAAACACTGGACTATTCTAAAGTGGCCTTCTATGAGCCCTGATCTAAATGCTATTGAACATCTGTGGAAGGAGCTGAAACATGCCGTCTGGAGAAGGCACCCTTCAAACCTGAGACAACTGGAGCAGTTTGCTCATGAGGAGTGGGCCAAAATACCTGCTGAGAGGTGCAGAAGTCTCATTGACAGTTACAGAAATCGTTTGATTGCAGTGATTGCCTCAAAAGGTTGTGCAACAAAATATTAAGTTAAGGGTACCATCATTTTTGTCCAGGTCTGTTTCATGAGTTTGTTTTTAAAATAATTCTGTTGAACCACAATTCAAAAGCATTGTCTGATTTTCATTGGTTAATTTTCATAGACTTTTTATTTATTACCACTTTTGTCAGATTCAAGTTATTTCTGTAACCATTGTGGGTTTTTCTTTCATTAGCAGAGGGGTACCAACAATTTTGTCCACGTCTGTATGTACGTATGTATGTATGCATATATATATGTATATATGGGGTGGCATGGTGGAGGAGTGGTTAGCACTGCAGCAGCACAGTAACTCACCCTTGGCCGGGGGATCCTGGGTTCGATCCCAGCCGCCGACCAACAGTACATCTGTGCGGAGTTTGCATGTTCTCCCCGTGTCTGCGTGGGTTTACTCCGGGATTTCTCTGGTTTCCTCCCACATGCCAAAAACATGCAAGTTAGGTTAACTGGCATCAAACTGGGGATTCTAAATTGTCCTTAGGTATGACTGTGAGAGTGAATGGTTGTCTGTGTCTCTGTGTTGGCCCTGCAATGGACTGGCGATCTGTCCAGGGTGTACCCTGCCTCTCGCCCAAAGATGCTGGGATAGGCTCCAGCACCCCCGCAACCCGAAAAGGATTAAGCGGAAGAAGATGAATGAATGAATATATATATATAACATGTTAAGTTCAATGTAGATTTCACATAATGTTAATATTTGCAAACATTTTTCCCTATTTGTGGATATGCATAGAAAAAAATAAACAATAAATACTAAAATGACAGATCTTTGCACCTGTTCTACCCACGACCCCCACTGATGTTGTCTGTCCTTTGTCAGTGTTAACTGAGGTTTAGGTTTGCTTTAATTGGCATTTCGATGGCATGAGAATGAGACCTGCAGTTTATGGGTTAAGTGCATCTTAATCAGTGCTTTAATCCAGTCATTAACAGAGAAACATGAGGTGTCGAGAGCAGTGAGGAGAGGTTGATAATTGAGAAGCTCCTTCCCCATTCCCTCTGCTGCGTGTGCATGTGTGTGTTTCTAAATCTGCACTAGGAGTCAGGAGAAGTGACAAGACAATCTGGAGAATAATCTAAAAGATAAGAAATCTCCCAAAAAAGTTGAAAGGTTTGTTTTCCATATGTTGACATGTCCTTTTTTATTTTCAAATTATTCTTATTAGATTAAAAAAATGATCCAGTATTGCCAGAGTTTGCAAAACAGCTTTTTTTCTTTCTGAATGTATGTCTTTCCTGATGGAAATACATGTACATATAAAAAATGAATATATATCAAAACTGAGAGCAAAACCAGATTGTTATTGCCCACAAAACCTAACTCCTCCATATCCAACCCCTTCCTCCGTATTGTTCAGCTATCACATTCTCACTGAGTTTTTCTCACTGTATATTTTAGCACCCACCCCCTGTGTGACGCCCGTGTGTTTCTGTACCCCCACTCTTGTCCCCTTCTAATGCACACATACAGCGTCAACTCAACGACTCCATACTGAATAAACATGCTGCTTTTAGACAGGGCACCTGATTTGCATCATCCTTTGCAAGGTGTATTTTTCATCAGTTTTAGCATTATTATAAATGTATACGCACGCCTGCTGATCCTATCAAAGAACTGTCAATTGCTCTGAAACCGCCAGTGCTAGTCACCCTCTTAGGAAGGATCAGAGAGAAATAAAAGCTCAAAATTGTCCAGTGTGCATTCTGGTGGTTCCACTGCAGATGAGCAAATTAGGCTACCAGAGGTGCTTAATATAAAGTGGCTCTTAAGTCAAAAATCTATCCTTCCCTAATCATTTGGAACCAAATCTAAAATAGCAATTGGGGTTAAAGCCCGACTGTTATTTCAACTTGTGTGTACATATTTCTGCTTTATGCAACACCTTTGTAGTACTGGTTTGTGCATTTACGTATTTTTTTAAGGTGTTGAAAGGACTGATGGTGAAGCGAATGCTATGGGCCAAGCCTGACCTCATTAAAGCTTCACCACTAATGTCCCTTGCTGTGAAAGTGTGAAAACATTAACACACAGGTGTCAAACTCATTCCATGGAGGGCCAAGACCCTGCAGGTTTTACCTCCACCCAGTGTCTTCAACAGGTGATTTCACTGAATTTCTTCCCACTGATTGCTGATCAGTGAAAACACCTGCTGAAGACACTGGGTAGAAGCAAAACATGCAGGGTCTTGGCCCTCCATGGAGTGAGCTTGACACCCCTGCATTAACACATTAGTCCATTTACAGCTCACTACGATAGTTCCTCCCAGGTCAGCAGGTCACAAAATCGTTGTCAGCCCAACACACAACCGGTATTTCTCTCTGATGCTCCCAACTTGTCAACTTGGTTGGTTTCTTGTGCATGTAGAGACAAAAAACAAAAAAGCAACTACATTAAAACTGCATCCAAAGCATTTTAGCTGTAAGATTACAGTGCTGCGAAAAACCACCGGAGTGGTGGCTCAGTTGGTAGAGCATCCGCCCCACACCCGGGAGGCAGGGGTTCAAATCCCGGCCGGGTCATGCCGAAGACCATATAAAAGCGGAACTTCCTGCCATCCAGCTTGGTGCTCAGCAATAATGGAATGGAGGAGGGAAATCTGCGCCTTGCATGGCAGCAGCCATTCTAATTCTACACATGGGGTGTGTGTGAGTGACACTGTAGATAGGATAAAGCACAATTTCGTTCTACTGTACATGATTGGTTGTATGGTTGAATGACAATAATGGGTGATTTAATTAATAAAAGTATTTGCCCCTTCCTTATTTCTGTATATTTGTCACACTTACGTAAATGTTTCAGATCATCAAAAAAATTTTAATCCATCCACCCATCTATCCATCTTCTACCGCTTTTCTGGAGGTCCAGGTCACAGAGGCAGCAGCCCAAGCAGAGAAACCCAAACTTCCCTCTCTCCAGAAACTTGCTCCAGCTCTTCAGAGAGGATACCAAGACATTCCCAGGCCAGCTGGGAGGCGTAGTCTCTCCAGCGTGTCCTGGGTCTGCCCCGGGGTCTACTCCCAGTGGGATGAGCCCAAAACACTTCCAAGTGGGAGGTATCCAGGAAGCATCCTGATCAGACATCCAAACCACCTCAACTGGCTCCTTTCGATGTGGAGGAGCAGCGGTTCTACTCTGAGCCTCTCCCGGATGAGTGAGCTCCTCACCCTATCTCTAAGAGTGAGTCCAGCAATCCTACGGCGAAAACTCATTTCAGCCGCTTGTATCCGCAATCTCATTCTTTCGGTCATTACCCAAAACTCATGATCATAGGTGAGGGTAGGAACGTACATACTGTAGATTAACCGGTAAATCAACAGCTTTACCTGAGAGCTCAGGTACCTCTTCACCACAACAGACCGGTACAATGTCCGCATCACTGCAGATGCTGCTCTGATCTGTCTGTCAATCTCCCACTCCATTCTCCCCTCACTCGTGAATGAGACCTTGAGATACTTAAACTCGTCCACTTGGGGCAGGAGCTTGTCCCCAACCTGGAGAGGACTATCTACCTTTTTCTGGCTGATCACCAATGACTCTGACTTGGAGGTGCTGAGTCTTATCCCAGGCACTTCACACTCAGTAGCAAACCATCCCAGCAAGACCTGTAGGTCATTGGTCAATGAAGCCAACAGGACATCATCTGCAAACAACAGAGATGAGATCCTGTGGTCACCGAACATGACACCCTCCGATCCTTGGCTGCACCTAGATATCCTGTCCATAAAAATTATGAACAAGATCGGTGACAAAGGGCAGCCCTGGTGGAGTCAAACTCTCATTGAAAACGAGTTTGACTGGGTGTTGGCAATATGAACCAAAGTCTTGCAAAGGTTGTATTGGGACCGGATAGCTCATAACAACGAGCCCGATACCCCATACTCCTGTAGCATCCCCCACAAGAGACCATAAGGGATGCTGTCAAATCCCTTCTCCAAATTCATAAAACGCATGTGGACTGGTTGGGCAAACTCTCATGATCCCTCGAGGATTCTCGAGAGAGTAAAGAGCTGGTTCAGTGTGCCACGGCCTGGACAAAAACCACATTGCTCCTCTTGAAGCCGAGGTTCAACCAGCGGTTGGACTCTCCTCTCCAGTACTCTGGCATAGAAAACTGGCTTTTGGGTAGAAATTTTAATATTAAACAAAACCCGAGTAAGTACAAAATGCAATTTTTAAATGATGTTTGCATTTATTAAGTGAAAAATCTATCCAAGCCTAATAACTAGTTGTGCCATCCTTGGCGACAACTGTAATTGGGCACTTGTGATAAATGGCAATGAGTCTTTTACATTGCACTTGAGAAATTTTGTCCCACTCTTCCTTGCAGAATTGTTTTAATTCAGCCACATTACAAAGCTTGAGGTCACAAACCAATGGCTGAAATTACTTTTTCACATAGGGCCAGGTAGGTTTGGATAGCTTTGGTTCCTTCATAAATGAAATTATTGTTTAACCAGAGCACTCTGTGGTGAGTACAATATCCTCTGCCTCTGTTTTCTTTGAAGATCCCAATATGTCACTAAAGGAGAGCAGTTTTCAACTTTTCCATATAATTGTTGGGTCAGAACCAAATTATGATAAGCCTATTATCCATGAATATACAACAAAAATAGTTTTATACAACTTAATAGTTGTAGGTCAGGATCCCAAGGTGAACCTGTATAGCAAGTTTGGTGATCCAAGCTATCTTGTTACTGTTTAAAGGGCCTTTTGTCCTGGCCTTTGACCTTGCAATCCCAAAACCAGAGTCAGAGGTCAGGGTGTAAGCCATCCAAGATTTGTCTTGGATACAACTATGGTATCAATTTGAAAAGCTTACATCATTTCTTCAGTAGTTATCACACTTACAAAATTTAGGGGAAAACTTGTCATGAATTGCCCTTGCAGGGCAGGAATGTGAGACCTACGCACTGAACTGTTAATTAATGCAGTTTATTAACTCAAAAACAACATAAAAAGTACAAACAAGGTGTCCAAAAACGAAGATGGTGTGGTGACCCACCACAATCTACATGGACATTCAATCCTCACACTCAGCTAGCCGGCAGGAAGCAGAGGACAATTTGCATACGGACAGAGAGCCCCTAGGAGACAATCAGAACAATGGACTATTGTTATACATCCCCGGATTAAGGAGGGGACATCCGGGTGCCAGTTGGTCATGTGAATGATATGTATTGACTGATATGCATATCAATATGCAAATGTGTCATGCATTCTCTCTGTTTGTCTAACATGTATAAAAGAGTTTGCTACACATGCCTCAACAGCACAACACACCTCACAGTGCTACAAGTGTGTTTCATGATGATGGAGGAAATAAAACTCTGAAACCTTCCAGCTCGTCGCATCTTGCCTGAACTTATTTTTCCTCCACAATGGCAATGAAAGAGATATTACTTACAGAGTAACTCACCAGAGCAAACAGAGCTCTGGTGGAGACGAGGAATGACAAAGCAAAGCAGCCACAAAATGGAAGTAAAATAGAACCCTTAAACAGGGACCAAACCCATTAACCAAACTGACAACAGATGTGGGCACCTGAACGAGCAGGAGAAGGTGAAGATACATAATTGGGATCACTTGAGGTGGTGAGAGGAGGGCAGTTCCAAACTGGCAGCTGACAGGGCACGCCTACGCGAAGCTGACATCCCTGACAGCTGTCAACACTGGGAAAATACTGGGAATACAAAATAAAATAACATACTCAAGTATAAATATAAATACAGGAAAAAAAATAAAACACTGCACAACAGGAAAATGGCAAAAGGAACATTAATACAGAGACAAAAAGAGGTATAAAATGGAACAGATAAATATAAATACAAGGAAAGGGCCACGAGGCTGGGTCTGGCAGAACCTCCAGAGCCCAGCTCGTGACAAAACTGACCTCTGACCTTAACCTCAAGGTCTAGAATTCCTGCAAAAAACATCCAATCAGAGTCAAACTACAATATGTGCATCATCAGTGTATATCAAACCCTGGTACCACGTTTCAAAACAATTGGAATAAAACTGTAGGAGTAGTTGATTTCACAAACGTGGAACAGATGGACGGACTGCCCCATAACATAATCCCCCTTTGGGCAAAGACAAAAGGGGTCTTTGACAAAAACCAGCATTTTGTTTTTATTCAGGTTATCCTCATCAAATATTAAAATTTGTTTCACGATCTGAAACATTTAAGTGTCACAAATATGCAAAAATATATGAAATCTGGAAGGGGGCAAATACCTTTTCATAGCATTGTACAGCAGTGATACCTCGCAACTCTTTTTAGAGTCCAGAAGCTGCTTTTTGCATTTAGGAGTCAGGATGGATTTTACTTGAACATAAGCGCACACACACACACACACACACACACACTAGTGCACATCACATGCTTACTTTTGAGATGTAACAAAAACTTCTTTCTTCTCTTCTTTAAAAAACTATCGATCTTGTGCTTTGCCTTCCCTGCTTGATGGGGTTTTTTCTATCATAATGGAAAGTCTCCCTGGCCATTTCTTCAGCCTATTCTTCATTTGGAGTAATTATAGATGGAGAGGTAAAAGATGTTTTTTCCCCTTTTCTTTTCTCCGTCTTACCTAGCTTCCTCTCCCCTGCGTGCATTCAGAGGAGCTCTCACCACTGCATTCTTATTAGGGACATGTCTGAAAGGCTCTCCACAGCATGTGGTGTCCTCTGACCATCCGTTATGGCTGCCTTTTTTTTTTTTTTTTTTGTTGGCATTAACAAGCCAAGCAACCGAGGATAGCTTTTCAACAGGTACAAACTTTTCCTTTTAGATAATTAACTGCATTCAGACACTCAGCACTGTGTAGGCAATGTGGGTACAGAAGCCCTGAGAGGATCATATACTAGAAGAAAGGACAGAGAAAGGGAATGGAGATGGGGAGGGGGAAAAACTTGATCAAAAGACAAGATGTTCTCTTTGGTGTTGTTTAGTGTTAGTGAAACCTATACCAAACCTTCCATTCAAATGGCATGGTCTTTTTTTTTGTTGTTCTCATCTTTGTGTCGGTCCTCTCATCTTTTCATCAAGATGGACCATATGAAAAGGGAAAACTTTGGTCATTGTAGAATGGCCAGAGGTGTGCTGCCTTAATGAATGGAAGAAACACAAGAAGGCCGGTCCCTCGCTCCGCTTCGCCTTGCCGCAAAAAAAGCTGCAGGATGCCTCCTCCTGAAGAAGGCCTCCTCCATCCATTGCCGTCTCATCTCTTGTTAAAAGGGGCATAAAGCGAAGGCAGAGGGGAAAAGTAATTTTCTTCTCCTATCTATCCATTCTTTTGGTGAGTTTCTTTTTTTCCTTTTTCTTTTTGCTGTGTACTTTTATAAAGCTTATAATTATCTTGGTAAGAGACCCTCAAGTGAGAACGAATGGGGTCTTTGTACCCATCTCTCTTCAGTCCTCTCCTGTTTCTGGGAAAAAAGGAAGTCATATTAACATTTGGTCTTCCCTTTTTACTGATGCAGCAAAAAAGCCAGATGTGTCTCCTCTGTTAAGGGAAAAAAACTTTCAATGAATTAATGTTATACATGTAATTCTATTGTCACTCTTGGATAGAATTATATAGTACAACTTATTCTTGTCCTTACCATATGGAATATAATGAGGTAAACTTTAGTTCTCATCTGTTATGCAAATAGAGAGACATCAAAGAGGTTTAAGGTCTGTTCCTTTTGCCACCTCTTTTGTGATCAAACATGCATCAGCTTGAGGAAGAATCTCAAAGTTACAAAAAGCCCCCACAGCAGTCAGAACGACAGACCCGGCAGAGATCGCAGGTTTAGTGTCACCCTACTTCCTCGTTAGCATCCATCCATGGCTTTCCTCCCTCATTCTCCCTAACCTCCATCCCCAACTCTTCTGGCTGATTACTCCTAATGTAATTTTAATTAAAAACGGTGGTGTCAAAGGGTTTAGCCTGCCTGAGAAGCGGGTGCAGATTGTGGCACAGTGGCAGACCCCTTCACTTGCTTGAGAGGAAATGAAACCTGACATTGCACGGGTGGTGCCAACACATCCAGAGCCAGGGTAAGAAAACAAGGTAGTCTGGACTGTTTGAATATAGCTAATAAAATGTTTAGATTCTTTAGTTATAGTCAGTATGTTGGTGTTCCATGTGTGGATAAAGTCAGGTGGAGTAAACTGATGGGTGATTGTCCTTTTTTCAGTGAAAGTAATTTAATCTGAATGAGTGAAGTGAAAACACAGCAACATAAAAAAATATTCACAGAAGTTATTATCTTTACTTTCAGTCAGTAATGCAAGTAAATCTACCTCTCTATTTCTGCTGATTTACAATCTTGGGACAAACAAAAGAATACAAATGGCCAGAAATAAGGAAATCAACCCACTGGGTTGTGCCTTATTCTACTATTATAATACATGTAGTTGACAATGACAATCACTGTCACAGCCAAATGTCACAGGGGTGACCTGTGGAAGGTGCCCCACAGCAGGGCCCAACAGCAGAGGCCTGCCTGTTGGTTTGTAATCCCCTCACCCAAGCCGTTGGATTATCTGCTCTCCATCGACCCTGAAGAGGCTCCCCGTGGTTTGCGCTTAAACAGTGTCTAAAATTTCATCTCCACACCCCATCTGCTGGCTGAGTATTGTCTTGGAAGACACAGATACAGAGAAGAAGATTGGGGTGGAGGGAGCAGAGCAGACGAGGAAATCAGAGAGCATCTCCTTCATGCTGGGACTCTGCAGCGTGCAGAAAGCACATGGGAATACTTCAAGATGCTTATCAAAACAGAAGGATGAATTTAGTTATTTTCTATAGTATACAATTTTTAATATGCCTCATATTTCTGACAATAAAAGCTTCAGTTTCTTGTATTAACAAGATTCTTTTATTAATCAGATATTTTCAAGTGAGACAGAATAATCATACTCTTTAATATTAATGACGTTTAACATTCTCTGACAGCGGGCTTGTACCGGGGCCGTCAGTAGACAGTTGGAGGAGCTGGTGGTTGGCCCAGGCCAGTGAGGCATGTAGTAAGAGGGTTTAACTTTGCTAACCTCCTTCTGCCAGGTTCATGGGTCCCTGCTGCTTGGGTAATATTGGATCAGTGTCGGGAGCCCGTGCCCCCACCATATCAGTCAGCATGCTTCCTGGGGTGGTGGGCACTTTTTACTATAGAGCCAACTGGACTTGGTCAGGGTTTAACTTATGTGTTATCTGTCCTGCTCTTGAACTCCCCTAATTACTGGTTTAACATCTTTTTCTAATGTGTATTTAAAGGCATGGAGGACAATCCTTGCAATGTCTAGAATGAAAAGTGATAGTAATTTATAGTGATCACCAAACAATTCCAGCAGTGTTAGCAGTTTTTTTCCCCAAAAGATGAAATACCAGATTATAACCTGTTTCAAACAACACACACACACGTGGACAAAATTGTTGGTACCCCTCTGTTAATGAAAAACCCACAATGGTCACAGAAATAACTTGAATCTGACAAAAGTGGTAATAAATAAAAAGTCTATGAAAATTAACCAATGCAAATTGATGCTTTTGAATTGTGGTTCAACAGAATTATTTTAAAAAACAAACTCATGAAACAGGCCTGGACAAAAATGATGGTACCCTTAACTTAATATTTTGTTGCACAACCTTTTGAGGCAGTCACTGCAATCAAACGATTTCTGTAACTGTCAATGAGACTTCTGCACCTCTCAGCAGGTATTTTGGCCCACTCCTCATGAGCAAACTGCTTCAGTTGTCTCAGGTTTGAAGGGTGCCTTCTCCAGACGGCATGTTTCAGCTCCTTCCACAGATGTTCAATAGGATTTAGATCAGGGCTCATAGAAGGCCACTTTAGAATAGTCCAATGTTTCGCTCTTAGCCATTCTTGGGTTTTTTTAGCTGTGTGTTTTGGGTCATTATCCTGTTGCAAGACCCATGACCTGCGACTGAGACCAAGCTATCTGACACTGGGCAGCACATTTCTCTCTAGAATACCTTGATAGTCTTGAGATTTCATTGTACCCTGCACAGATTCAAGACACCCTGTGCCAGATGCAGCAAAGCAGCCCCAGAACATAACAGAACCTCCTCCATGTTTAATAGTAGGGAGTGTTCTTTTCTTGGTATGCTTCATTTTTGCATCTGTGAACATAGAGCTGAGGTGCCTTGCCAAAAAGTTCCAGTTCTGTCTCGTCTGTCCATAGGACATTCTCCCAGAAGCTTTGTGGCTTGTCAACATCCAGTTTTGGCAAATTCCAGTCTGGCTTTTTTATGATTTGTTTTCAACAGTGGTGTCCTCCTTGGTCGTCTCCCATGAAGTCCACTTTGGCTCAAACAACGACGGATGGTGCGATCTGACACTGATGTACCTTGACCTTGGAGTTCACCATGAATGTGTTTAGAGGTTGTTCTGGGCTCTTTTGTTACCATTCGTATTATCCGTCTCTTCCATTTTTCATCAAGTTTCCTCCTGCGGCCACATCCAGGGAGGTTGGCTACAGTCCCGAGGATCTTGAATTTCTGAATAATATATGCAACTGTAGTCAAAAGAACATCAAGCTGCTTGGAGATGATCTTATAGCCTTTACCTTTAACATGCTTGTCTATAATTTTCTTTCTAATCTCCTGAGACAACTCTCTCCTTTGCTTCCTCTGGTCCATGTTTAGTGTGGTACACACCATGTCACCAAACAGCACAGTCACTACTTGTCACCCTTTAAATAGGCCGACTGACTGATTACAAGTTTGTAGACACCTGTGACGTTAATTAGAGGACACATCTTGGTTGAACATGTCCCTATGGTCACATTATTTTCAATCTTTTCTAGGGGTACCATCATTTTTGTCCAGGCCTGTTTCATGAGTTTGTTTTTTTAAAGTAATTCTGTTGAACCACAATTCAAAAGCATTGTCTGATTTTCATTGGTTAATTTTCATAGAATTTTTATTTATTACCACTTTTGTCAGATTCAAGTTATTTCTGTGACCACTGTGGCTTTTTCTTTCATTAACAGAGGGGTACCAACAATTTTGTCCACGTGTGTAATTGTGTAGTAGATGATTTTTACAGTATGGATAATTGACTAGCACACATGAAAATATACGTTTTGATCAAAAGAGGACAGAAATACAGTCTGGATAAAATAAAACATTGTGGAAAAAGGAAACAGGCGAGGCAACAAGACACATGAACTTTATTCCTTCTGCAACATATTGTATAGTAAAAGAGCTCCCAGGTCTCTGTGCATTCCTCTTTAATACCTTTAATTCCATGCATTGAGACCCGGAACTTCCAACCATAATACACTGTTTGGAACAAAGACCTGTGTGGCATATTAACATAACGCCAGCCCCACTGGTCACACCCTTCTCTCTTCCAGTGGCTCCGGCGGTTCCTCTTCTCCCCGGGGGGTACATAGTCTATACTGTCCTATTTGAGACCCCTCAGTGACACTTCCCCCTTCAGTCCATTGTTCCCCCTTTCCCCAGCATGCCTTCTCTGGGTGGGGAATCCCCCACCTGTGCCTCCACACAGCCCCCCCCCCCCCCCGAACACCCAGAAAGGGCACTACCCCCCCTCCTTTGGGCCTGAGCCTGCGCCCATAGCGGCTGTAGTGGGGGGTCACTGATCCAGTTGGCACACCCTGCTGGTGAGGTGTACAGGAGGGCATGTCAGTCTGTGGAGGGAAAAAGGGACGGGAGAAAACACATCATCTTCGTGTGCACAGGTCCCTACCGAGGGAACACCAACTTGCAGAGCCACCAACAGTGGACGTCCGCTCTGGGGAGCTTAGGCCATCACCACCTGCTTGTCTGCCAACACAAAAGCGGGCTTCAGCCTGTCGATCCAGACGGTCTCCCGACGCACGCCCCCCCCAAGTCTAGCACAAAATGTTTCACCCCAGGTTCCAACACCCTGAACGGTCGTATGGTGGGTGCAGCAGGGTCTGGTGCGCATCGTGCCTGACCAAAACAAAGCTGGCGTTCTGTAACTTCTTTGGGACGAAAGTGCAGGGAAAACAAATGTGGGCCGGGCCCGTTATGTTAAAAGTCTCCTTACTGTGCAAAAATTGCATGGGCGGATCAGCCTCGGGCGTGGGGTTTTCCGGTAAAAACTCTCCGGGGAAACACAGTGGCTGTGAAAAAACAAGTTCTGCCGCGGAGGCTGTCAAATCCTCCTTAAGTGCGGATTGCAACCCTAAAAGAACTCACTGCAGGCAGTTGGCCCAATTTGTGTCCATGAGTGAAGCTCTGAGCGCTGCTTTAAGCAACTAATGAAAACGCTCACATAACCCGTTAGCTTGGGGGTTGTACGTGGTAGTGCGGTGAATTTTGACCCCCAGGCTCTGGGCCATCGTGGACCAGAGTTCCGAAACAAATTGTGGACCCCTGTCGTAAGTGATGTCTGACAGGGATCCAAACCATGCAACCCAAGCTGACAAAAAAGCACGAGCCATTTCTGCGGACGTGGTAGAAGCCAGCGGGACCATTTCAGGCCATCGCGTGGTGCAGTCCACGACTGTTAAAAGGTGCGTGAAACCTTGCGATGGTGGGAGGGTCCCACCAAATCCACGTGGATGTGGTCGGACTTCCTGGCTGGGATTTGGAACAGCTCGAGGGGGGCTCTGGTGTGCTTGTGCACTTTTGCCCGCTGGCACGCAACGCAAACTGCAGCCCACTTCTTCATGTCCTTGCGCAAGTGCGGCCAGACGAATTTTTCCCCCACTAGCTTCACTGAAGCGCGCACTCCTGGATGCGAAAGGGAGTGGACTGACTCAAAAACGCGACGGCACCAAGATCTTGGAACCACCGGGCACGGGCGGCCAGTGGAGACATCACAGAGCAAGGGAGGGCACCCTTCTTGCTCCACCCTGCTCTCTAGCCTTAACCCAGTAGGCGCAGACTGGAGCACGCAAATGTCCGTGTCCCCGGCTTGCTCCGTGGCCATTGCAGGGAAGTCTATTCCCATGTAGACTGGGGAGACTAACGCGCGCGACAGACAATTGGCCACGACGTTGAGCTTACCGGCAACGTGTTGAATGTTGGTTGTAAACTCCGAGATCACGGCCAAATGCCATTGCTGCCGGGCCAACCACGGTTCCGAGACCTTGGACGTCACGTACGTCAGTGGCTTATGGTCCACAAACGCGATGAACTCGTGCCCTTCTAGCCAAAACTGAAAATGGCGCATTGCCAGGTGTAGAGCCAACAACTCTCTGTCGAACGTACTGTATTTGTGTTCGCTGTCGCGCAAAGTCCAACTGAAAAATGTGAGCAGCTGCCATGAACCGGAGACGTACTGCTGTACCACTGCTCCTATGGCAACATCGGATGTGTCCGTAGTGAGTGCTATCCGTGCCGATGGATCTGGATGAGCTAGCAATGCAGCATTCGCAAGCACTGTTTTTATTTATTTATTTTACCTTTATTTAACCAGGAAAAAAACCCGTTGAGATTAAAAACCTCTTTTTCAAGGGAGTCCTGGCCAAGAGGCAGCAAAAAAATCACAAATACACTTACAATGACATACAAATCAGATAAAACAGTTACAAATTAGTGAGGCCGTCTCAAGTGTTCTCAATCTGGTTTTAAAGTCGTTCAATGAAACAAGTTCCGTTAGTTTTGGCTTTCGTGAAAACCTGGACTCACTCTTGAGTTCAGTTGACTGGACTCACTCTTGAGTCCAGTCAACGTTTTCCGCGGGCTTCTTTTTTTTCAGCGCGGCATACAACAGCTGCATCAGCTGGGCTGCCCGGGGCAGGAAATGGTTATAAAAATTGACCATCCCCAAAAACTCCTGCAAGGCCCTCATGGTCTGCGGACGCGGGAGTCCGACACGGCGCGCACCTTATCCGGAAGCGGAATCGTGCCCTCCGGCAAAATGCAGTGGCCCAAAAAAATCAATCACAGGCACACCGAACTGGCACTTTGCCGGGTTCAGTATAAGACCGTATACTTCCAACCTCTGGAAAACCGTCTTGAGATGGGCAATGTGCTCCTCCTCAGATGGGCTAGCTACCAGAATGTTGTCTAAGTAGATGAAAACGAAGGACAAGTTGCGAAGCACTGCGTCCATCATCCTCTGGAAAGTGTGTGCCGCACCTTTTAATCTGAACGGCATGTGTAAAAACTCAAAAAGGCCAAAAGGAGTTATTACCGTTGTTTTCAGAACGTCTTCTGCGCGCACTGGGAGCTGATGGTATCTGAGGACCAAATCAACTTTCGAAAAAACACGCGCTCCGGCCAGGTGCAGATTAATCCTGGATGTGTGGAATGGGATAACAATCGTGTTCCATGGCATTATTCAAGTGCCGGAAATCGCCGCATGGTCGCCACGACCCATCGGCTTTAGGCACCATGTGTAGCGGGGATGTCCACGGGCTGTTGGGAACGCCTGACGATGCCCAACTGCTCTAAGTTGGCACACTCCTCTCGCACGCTGGCCAGTTTAGCTGTGTCCAAGCGGCGAGGTCGCGCAAACGTCAACAGGCCTTTTGTCGTTATAAAGTGTTCGACCCCGTGTTTCATTATCGTAGCCGAAAAAGTCGGGGCTGTGAGTGCTGGGAACTGTGTGAGCAAATGTTGGTACTTACCCCCTGGAGCTATAACATTAGCAGTGTTGTCGACCCAGCTCCCCGAGCTGTACAGGGCAGTGAGGTAAAAGAGACAGCATCCACTAATCTCCTATTAGCAACATTGACTAACAACCCATAAGCACATAAAAAATCTGCACCTAAAATGGGGCGGAACATGTAGCTACCACAAAGTCCCACTGAAAGTTTTGTCCATGTAAGCATATCATCATTGTCCGCTCCCCAAATGTCCTGATGGTGGATCTGTTGGCAGCCGTGAGCTTGGGACTGCTGCCTCCTGCCACCCTGTCCATGTTGACCGGCAGGACGGGCTTCCCTGCGGGTCGGTGACATGGTGCGGCCCAGGGTTGAGGCCCGGATGAGGGGTGATCACGGTTTGTGCGTGCGGCGCGATGAGAGAGGACAGTTCCGGGTGGAGACTGCTCGGAGTGACGGGTATCTGCGCTTGTCTGACCAGACCTGGAGGCATCCGAACGAGTTATGCCGAGTGGAGGAGAAGAAGCAGCACAATGGGAGCCCTGAGGTCAAGAGATGGAGGTGGCTGGAGAAGGACCCGTCTATGGACTGAGATTGCTGTGATGTCTTTATTTTCTGTTTGTGTTCTTTTGCTCTGGTCCTGATATGTGTGTTTTACTCCTGGTATGGTACCCTGATCTAAATTTAAAAAAAAAAAAAAAAAAAAAGGGAAAGTCAGAAGATGTTGAAGTGTGAAAAGTGGGATGTGGTGTGACACCTAGGAGTTGAATTTTGTTTAAAGGGACCTGGATTGTAATTGTGGGATTTTATTGGCTCAAAGACAGTAATTTAATGGATATATTGGAATTGAATTTTATTAATGTGCTAGTTTTATGCCCAAGTTTGGGGTGGTGAAGTGTGTGTGTGAGGAGCTGGAATCTACCAAAAACCATCTCCCTGAACATGTGTCTGTAACGTAAAGCAGTCTGTTCCTGTCGTCATCGGTTGCAGCTGCCGCTGAATTCCGAACATGCCGTCTTCCCAGCTTCTTGAATTGACATGGCGACAGGCAGCATTGGGCATTTGAGCCGCAATGATAAAAACAGATTGCTCCGTTCCTTCGTCTCCTGTTGTCCGTCCCCACTACCACCAACGGCTCCTCGACCTCGCTGAAGTCCCTCATGGATGCCGGTGCCACTGCTTGCATGCTGAGAGTTCTGGTTGCCAAAATGATGCGGTCCACTTCCTGTGCTAGGGCACAATAGTCCTTAGCAACCAGCCGTGGCAAGTTGGCCAGGATTGTCCTCGCTGTAGCCGGTAGGTTCCTGAGGAACAAGTGGGCAAACAGGAAATATTCATCGTCCTTCCCCCTCAGTGCCAACATGCTCTGTGTGAGCTCCACTACTGATCTGTCACCTAACTCCGAATGCGTTAGGAGTCTCTCTGCCTTCTCACTGTCAGAAAGGGTATAGCACTGGGGAATCATCCTCTTGAGCACTTCATATTTTTCTTGGGCTGGCAGCTCCTGGAGCAGGTTCGCCACCTGTTGTGTGGCACGCGCATCCAGCGCAGCGACCATGTAGTAATACTTGGTATTGTCCGTTGTTATCCCACGGAGTGCGAACTGAGCTTCTATGTGCAAGAACCACGCGGTCGGGTTGTGAAGCCAGAAGTCTGGGAGCTCGACTGAGACAGCGCACGCGGTATTGGTGCTCTCCCTCCAGGTAGTTCTGGGGCGGTGCTCAGCTCGCTTTCCATGGCACATCTTAGGGTCACCAATGCGGAGAAAGGAAACAGGCGAGGCAACAAGTTGAACGACACATGAATTTTATTCCTTCTTCAACATATTGTACAGTAAAAGAGCTCCCGGGTCTCTGTGCATTCCTCTTTTATTACTTTAATTTGATGCATTGAGACCCGGAACTTCCACCATAATACACTATTTGGAACAAAGACCTGTGTGGCAAATTAACATAACGCCGACTTCGCTACTCACACCCTTCTCTCTTCCAGCGGCTCCGGCGGTTTCTCTTCTCCCCTGGGGGTGCATAGTCCATACTGTCCCGTTTGAGACCCCTCGGTGACACTTCCCCCTTCAGTCCATTGTTCCCCCTTTTCCCAGCATGCCTTCGCTGGGTGGAGAATCCCCCACCCGTGCCTCCACAACATAAGAATGAGAACTGGGATGTTGTGTAAAAGAAATAAAAACAATACACTGATTTGCAAATCCTTTTTTAACCAATATTCAACAGAATACACTACAAAGACCAGATATTTAACGTTCAAACTGATAAACATTATTTTTTTTTGACAAATATTGACTCATTTTGAATTTGATGCCTGCAACACATTCCAAAAAGGCTGGGACAGGAGCATGGGAAGACTGAATAAGTTGAAGAGTGCTCAAAACACACCTTTTTGAAACATTCAACAGGTAAACAGGTTAATTGGAAACAGTTGAATGTCATGACTGGGTATAAAAGGAGCATCCCCAAAAGGCTCAGTCATTAACAAGCAAGGACAGGGCAAGGTTCACCACTTTGTGAACAACTGTGTGAACAAATAGTCCAACAGTTTAATAAGTTTCTCAAGGTACAACTGCAAAGAATTTAGGGATTTCATCATCTACAGAGCAAAATATCATCAAAAGATTAAGAGAATCTTGAGAAATTTCTGCACATAAGTGGCAAGGTTGAAAACCAACATTGAATGCCCTTGACCTTCAATCCAACAGGCAGCACTTCAATAAAAAACAATATCATTCTATAAAGGATATTACCACATGGGCTCAGGAACACTTTGGAAAACCCTTGTCAGTCAACATACAGTAGTTTGTCAATAAACCTACAAGTGCAAGTTAAAACTCTACCACGCAAGGCAAAAACCATATATCAACAACACCAGTTTCTCTGGGCCCGAGCTGATCTTAGATGGTCTGATGAAAAGCAGGAAAGTGTGTTGTGGTCTGAAAACCACCACATTTTAAGTTGTACAGTATCTCACAAAAGTGAATACACCCCTCACATTTTTGTAAATATTTTATTATATCTTTTCATGGGACAACACTGAAGATATGACACTTTGATACAATGTAGTCAGTGTACAGCTTGTATAACAGTGTACAGCTTGTATAACAGTGTAAATTTGCTGTCCCCTCAAAATAACTCAACACACAGCCATTAATGTCTAAACGGCTGGCAACAAAAGTGAGTACACCCCTAAGTGAAAATGTCCAAACTGTGTCCAGTTCACCACTTTCCCTCCCCGGTGTTGTCATGAAGTAGCCCCTATGGGACAGAGGGACAGACTCAGGCACTGGATACACTCCTGACATTTATTAACAGAAAGAATAAAGTCCCCAAAACTGTGCAAAATACAAAATATTAATAAAGAGAGAACTTACAATCTTACAATGGCGCCCCTGGGCCGACATCACCCAGCGGATGCAGGGGGAGAACTGGAGATAATCACAGTTAAGTACAAGTAGACAATAATGTAGGAACTAATCATGCAGCAACAACACAGTGAAAATGCAGAGCTTAAATACCAAACCTGCTAATGATGTGCAGGTGCGAGTCAATGAGGGAGCCAATGACCTAATTAGCCCTACTGCCCACAGCTGAGCTGACAGGAGAAAAACCTGTGGGCAGCGGTGGGAGTGTCTGGGAAGAGGAGGCTCGAAAGAAAACAATCCCACAAAGCATATACAGAAATGGACAAATCAAACCAACAAACAAACGATACTTTGAAATAAAGTGATGGTCTGAGCACAGGTAAAAACACGTGCTCAGACACATGACAGAGTTCCCCCTTCAAGGGATGGATACCAGACACCCCCAGGTAACAACAAGACCCCCCCCCCCGAGAAAGAGAGATACATCACAAAACCACCCCGGGAGGGAGGTGGGGGAAACAGGCTAGGAGGGAAGAACAAACCAGCTCATGACCTGCACCTGCACCCGAGCAGACCCCTAGGCCCCCAAGGCCCCAGAGCCCCAGAGCTCAGGCGGCCGGCCAAAGTCCCAGGCCAGCCGAACAGCCAGATGATATGAGTTGGGTGGCCTGCCGGAGAAAAAGGACCACCAGACCCGGCGGATCTGCCTTTCAGGTGGCCGGCCCAAGTTCTTAAGCCACCTAAACAGAAGAGGTGGCCCAGGAGGCGGATCCCCCACAGGGAGACCCAATAATGGAGAGGAGAGACGAGGAGGGGGAACCAAGACGTCGTCAGGCGGAGAAGGAAGGGGGACCACAATGCTCTCGATGGTCTTGGAATGGTGAACTGTAGCACCCATGGTGGCTCGGAGCTGGAGCATAGTAGCAACCACGGTGGCTCTGGGCTGGAGCACTGCAGCACCCTCGGTGGCTCCAGGCTGGAGCACTGCAGCACCCTTGGTGGACCCCGGCTGGGCCAACGTTGCACCTACTGTGGACCCGGACTGGGCCAACGCTGCACCCAACGGTGGGCCCTGGGCTGGAGCACGGTGCCCATGGCGGACCCAAACTGAAGCGCAGCACCTACGTTGGACTAATGCTGGGACACAGCACCCATGATGGTCCCCGGCCGGGATGCAGCACCCACAGAGCCTCGAACCGAGGAGGTGGAACCCAGATGACAGCCTCGGGCAGAGGGGAAGCTGCACCCATGGCGACCTCCAGTGGCGAACCTGGATCTTCAGAGACCTCTGGCGGTGTTGAATTCTCTCCTGCAACCCTGGGTCACATAAAGAGAAGTGGGGTCAGAGTCCCTGGCAGTGGTGGAGCCCAGTGAGGCGAGCTCAGGTGCAGCAGGCAGCTGCACCTGGCTCTCCTCACCAAGAGCCAGACAAGATTGCTCAAGGACTGAAAGGAGAAAAACAAAAGAGAGCACTTGCCCGAGCTCGAGCTCCACTGCTGTCCAGGACTCCGACAATCCAGGTAGCAATGAACCTTCGGGCTCGGTGCTCAGGAGGTCCAGTTTGGGTTCCCACTCTGCTGCGGCGGCCTCCTCAGCAGGCATGATGGTCGTAGCAGTCTTATTCACCCCAGCAGTTGTGACCCACGCTGGTGACTCCTCGGGCATGGAAGCTGGGGATAGGTTCCGTGTTGGCTCAGAAGTATGGTCCTCCAGGGCCTTCGGCTCCTCCACTGTCTGACGGCACTGTTCTGGGACCGACGGACACTCAGGGAAAGATGGAGGAGACACGGAGAGGATAGGCGAAAGGTTAACAATTGCAACAGGAAGAGCGAGCTCAGAGGACTGCTTAACCTGAGCCTCTCTCCCGAGAGACAGACAAGGCCTATCATTACAAAATGGAATAGAATGAAAAAGCACTTGCCTATCATCCTGGATCTTGATGTTAACAGCTGCAGGTGACGGGCAGTCATCCCTCGCTGTGTCAGCGGCTATCCTGGCCCACTTAATGGATTGTAAAGGAACTGGCTCAGATGACACGGAAGTGGGCATTACCGGGGACACCCTGGAGGACCTCTCGGCAGCAGGAAGGAATGATGAGGTGACCGGAGTTGCGGCAGCAGCGGAGAGAAGACAAACTGGCGGAACAGCCTGAGAAGAGCCAGGGGAGAGAGGCTCTGCCGCGGGAATTGTCAGGCTCGGCGTAGGGGAGATGGCTGCTGGCGAGGAGGAGGGCTTCCTCTGGTGACTAACTGCAGGATGACATGGTTGTATTAGAGCTGAAGTTGCTTCCCCCGGCTCTTCACCAGTGCCTGGAAGGGAGAATATGGAGCAGAGTGCAGAGCTCCGGCTGCACGGTGGCGCAGTGGTTTAGCACTGTGGCAGCACAGTTTTACCCTCGGCCGGGGGACCGCGGAGATCATGGGTTCGATCCCAGCCCCCGACAAACAGTGAGCCGTGTGGAGTTTGCATGTTCTCCCCGTGTTGCGCGGGTTTACTCCGGGATTTCTCCGGTTTCCTCCCGCACACCAAAAACATGTAGGTTTAGGGCGCTCGCGCACGCAGCGACCAGCGGCCGGTGGCTTGTCACCAGACTGCAAACCAAGTCTACCTACGGGTACAAATAAGTAACAAAAAAAAAAAAAAAAAAAAAAAAGAGTACTGTATGTCTGTTGCCTCCAAGTGATTCCACAGGCAAGAAAATGCCTCCATCACTCGCGCTGCTCTATCCTGGCTCCCTTGGATTGTCTTTGGGGAATGGGAGGCCTGCGTCTGCAACCAAATTCCCTCCAGGAAGTGCACCGCCCGCCGCTCCACCTCGTTAAGAGCAGACATGGCGAGCTCCAACACAGGTTAGTGAAAAAAAAAAAAAACAGAAAGGGAAAATGCACAAGTGTACAGCTGAGTCCTTATTCTGGCTGCACAATTCTGTCATGATCTAGCCTCTACGGGGCAGAGGGACAGACTCAGGCGCTGGATACGCTCATGACATTTATTAACAGAAAAAACAAAGTCCCAAAACTGTGCAAAACACAAAATATTAATAAAGAGAGAACTTACAATAGTGCCCCTGGGCCAACATCACCCAGCGGACGCAGGGGGAGAACTGGAGATAATCACAGTTGAAGTAAGATAAGCCTTTATTAGTCCCACAACGGGGAAATTCCAGGATTGCAACAGCACAGGGATAGCAACACTCAGAGCAACAATCAGAAGGCAAGAAAAAAAACAAGCAAGCAAGAGCAGCTAATATACATATGTACATATTACTATAAAATATATATATATACACACACACAGACACACAGTGCAGAGCATTGTAGCTGGATGGAATAAATATATGAATATGTAAACACACAGTGTTTACATATTCAAGTACAAGTAGACAATAATGGTAGAAACTAATTGTGCAGCAACAACACAGTGAAAATGCAGAGCTTAAATACCAAACCTACTAATGATCTGCAGGTGCGAGTCAATGAGGGAGCCAATGACCTAATTAGCCCATCTGCCCATAGCTGAGCTGACAGGAGAAAAACCTGTGGGCAGTGGTGGGAGT
Organism: Pholidichthys leucotaenia; assembly: GCA_020510985.1. NCBI lineage: Eukaryota > Metazoa > Chordata > Actinopteri > Cichliformes > Pholidichthyidae > Pholidichthys > Pholidichthys leucotaenia. The sequence continues at coordinate 200,660,030 of CM035849.1, read as the reverse complement.
GTCTGACAAGAGGAGGCTCGAAAGAAAACAGTCCCACAAAACATATACAGAAATGGACAAAACCAACCAACAAACAATACAGTGATCCCTCGCTACTTCGCGCTTCACCTTTCGCGCCCTCAGTGCATCGCGGATTTTTCAAAAATATTCATCAAAAATTCAAAATTGAGAAATAATGGGCGGGCGCTAGCAGAAGGCAGGGAGACTACATTAGACCATCAGGTATCAACACTGAGAGCCCCACCTCTCTGTTCGCTGTTCTCGTGTTGGCTCGACTCGGAAATCTCGCAAGCTGATTGGCCAAGACGTTTCACCCACCTCCTCTCCCTGCCGAGCGCCCATGAAGGGAAGAAAGACCGCATTCATTGCTCTTTATCGCTCGTGTTACGTAGTCTCGCCGCGTGGAACTTTTCGCTGTTCTCTTGTGCCATTTTGTGCGAAATAGTCTTCCCGTCGAGCCACTACGCCGCCTCCTGCAGCTTCTCCAGCTCTATCGGAAGCTGCCCTCGATGATCCTGCGCTTCTAGCACCTGACGATGAGGCGTCACCTGAGGAGCAGTAAAGCTCTCATTAACCTGTGAAGTAAATCATCTTCATCTTGAGTTACGTATCTTGTTATAAGAATAAAAGAGTTCTAAAATCATATTTATGTACACTTTATTTACATCTACGTATGTATGTACACGTACACACACGTATCATATGAGAGAGAGAGAGTGAGAGAATGAACGTACGTATTAGTTATGGATGACGTCATTAGGGGTGACGCCACTTCGCGGTTTTTCACTTTTCGCGGTCGGTTCTGGAACCCATTAACCGCGATAAGTGAGGGATCACTGTACTTAGAAATAAAGTGATGGTCTGAGCTCAGGTAAAAACATGTGCTCAGACACATGACTGGTGTCATGTGACTCGTTAGTGTTACAAGGTCTCAGGCGTGAATGGGGAGCAGGTGTGTTAAATTTGGTGCTATCGCTCTCACACTCTTTCATTGTCATAAACTGGCCTGGCAGGGGCGGAATAAAGACCCAATTGCAGGAGCTGTGAGTTGCTTAATGTTTAATAAAAAACACAAAATAACACAGCACAAAAAACTTACATGAACAGGAGGCGAGGATACAGATAGGGCTGAAGCGTGGAGTGCATGCCGGATTATAGGGAGGCTAGATGCGGGATACACATCTGATCATAGAGAATAATACGACGTAACACTAACATCTGGATAAGAGAGGATGCAGCACAGAGTAGAGGCACAGCCGCCCTTAACCACTTGCACTCCGGGCAATTTTCCTAAAAATGCCAAAAAATAACGTGCCCAAAGTAAATCGAAAGCTGTTATTCAACCCTTTGCAGCATCTTCGTGGGGTTGGTCTCATTTAAAAGAAAACACTTTGAATTTTTTGGCAAAAAAAACATAATCTCTCTACGTGCTCCGGCCACTGAGTTACAGTCATCTAAACATACTGAACTTGAAGAAAAAAAAATTGGACACAGTGTTTTTTTTTGATACAAATGCTTGTAAATAACACACAGCTGTCCGATCCGGCTGGAAAATGCAACAGAAATGTAGAACCAAGTGTTATCCAGCTGAGATCCAAATTTGGTAACAATACCACAAAAAATGAATATTTTACACAGCTTTGTTCTCAGGCTGTTCCCAGGCGTTTTGGAACTGTGCCAAATTGTGCCAAATGGCACAGTTTGGAAAAACGTCTGTAACTTTTGAATAATTCAATGTAGAATCTTCATTTTAGGCTCAAAGGAAAGGTTACACTCAGGGCTGTGTCTGTGTGTGTGTGTGTGTGGGGGGGGTCGTTCCCCCCCCCGCTACCAAGGACAGAGTTTGGCCCTCGCTACATGAGATTACACTCGTTGCATGTTTCTACAGCAACGCTGTCACAGCGGCTCCCCCCCCCCTCGCTACTGTGTGTGTGTGTGGGGGGTTGTCCCCCCCCCGCTCGCTACAGAGGATAGACTTTAGCCATCACTACACAACGGATTAGCCTTATGTGGTGATGTAGGACAGCAGTGCAGTCACCGCGGCTTCCCCCCCCCCGCTGCAGAAGAATAGCGGGGGTGGGAGGGCGTTCACAGCCTGTACACTGCAAGCAACCCCTTGTACCGCGGCGCACGAACTTCAGACTTCGTGAACCGCACAGCTGTAATTTACTGATCGGTCAAAAGTCATTTTGGATTACAATTTTCAGGGATAGAGAATAATTTAGCTTATAACACCTTACCTCTTCAAAGCAGCAGAGTCGTGGCGAACATCTCTTCCCCCAACGCGACGCTGCTCCGCTCGTGGATCCCGATCAACATAATTCCATTATTGCCGTTTTGGCGAATGATTTACGACTTTTGTCGTCGGCCTCCGTCTATTCTGCTGGAATGAGTGCAGGTCCCACTTGTGGGTGTTCTCCATGCTGCTGGGTGAGCCTGGGTCTGTAGTAGATTCGTCCAGAGTCCTTTGTTTTTATCTGCTGCAGCAGTAAATATCGCTTCACCCAGCCTGAATTTCTGTGCTTCAATTGGCTCCTGCGTTCACAGTAGGCAGGTCCTCCTTCCTAGATTTTCATTCATTGGCTCCTCAAGGTTTCAGAAACCCAATTCAAGGCTCTTATTAGTCGAATGAGAGGTCAATCAGATGAACTAATCTGTTCGCGGCTGTGTTTGCAGATTTTTTTTTCAGTGGCGCTTGGAGGGCACACCACCTACACCATCACCATCAATATCCTTATCATGCGTCATGCGCACGAGGGCGCACGAGCGCGCTCTCGTGCGCCCTCGTGCGTCATAGGACGCAGAGACTTGCCCGCCCGCAGAACAACGGAGCGCAAGTGGTTAAATAAGACGAGGAATTGATTACAACTAATGATAGGTGTGGGTAACATGAGCGAGGATGATAGACCAAACCAATGACAGATGTGACAGCCCACAAACTTGGGCTACAGGAGAAGGTAAACACAACATGCTGTCAAAATAAAAGCACAGGGAGAAATAATGGCAAAGCATAACCAAGAACACAAAATGTTACAAAATGAGATCCAGCCCAAACTACATACAGGATGCAAAACCAAAGGCATGCTGAATATGCTGGGGACAACAATAGTAATTAATACCAAACTTCAAAGAGAAAACTGTCATGATCTTGAGCACAGGTGGGCACCATGCTCAGCTTCTTAGTTGTGTTCTGTCATCTTTTGTATTTCTGTATCTGTTTATCTTGTATTTGTGATGGTTCTTGGTTTTGTCATTATAGTCTTATCTATGTATTTATGTATTATCTTGTTTTCCTATTCATTTCCTCGTGTTAGTTCTTCTTTTGTAGTCTCAGTATTTATCAGTTTGTATTATTAGCTTTCCTCAGTTCTCCGTTAGTGTATTGTTCTTGTATTTGTTCCTGATTCTCTTCCGTCTCGTTTGGTGCTTTTACTTTGATAGTCATTGTTTATTTCCTCCTGTCAAAGCCTGTTTGAGGGCTTTGACAGCTGTCACCTGTTAGTTAATTATTTCCTCACCCATGCCACCCACACCTGGACTCAGTTGCTCATTAGTCTGTGCCTATTTTACCCTTGTAGCAATGCAGTTCATTGCAGCACCGTTCTTCTCAGATGCCATTTGTGCCTCTCCGCTATTTTCAGACGTGAGTAAAACCGCCTGTTATTCAACTCATTGTTTGTTAATCTGCCCACCAGTTAAGTGTCTCTATCTTACCTTCTTCTGTTATTCCTGCCCTTATGTGTAGAGTAGCATTTTTGTGTATTTGTGTTTTTGTTATTAAATGTGCAAACCTACAGCCTGCATTTGGTGTCCTCTATTCTGCCCCTGAAAGGGCAGATCATAAAATGATGCTGCCAGTTAGATGCCAGCGGCTGTGTTTTGCCTTTTTCTTTTCTCTCCTGTTATTTTTGTTAGTATCTGTTTTTCCGCTGGCATGGCAGCGTGTATGGACTTTGGTCTGGCTGGTCTTAGTGAGGTGGAGTATTGCACTGTGGGAATATTATGCAACATCGTATCGGAGGCTCATGCTTCTCGCACCCACAAAGCGGCCCGGGAATGTCTGGCCGGAGCGGCACAGGTGCTCGAAGCATGCCCTAGCCTGTGGAGCCACCCGGAGCTCACGGACCTACTCCTCTCCATTATGAGTCCCCAACCCACGCTCCACGGGCCAGAAGGAACCTCTTGCACATCCGTGCCTGTGTCAATGAAGAGGAGTTTCCGGGCATGGAAGTCCCGAGCCCCTTGCCTCTCTTCAGCTGCAGCCCCGCCTTCTCCTCCCTAACTGTGGCTCGCACCATTGGCTGAGGAGCTGGAGGAGTGTCGGCGGGTCTTATTATTGGAGACAGAACTTCTGCTGGACTATAAGCCATGGCTCCTCCCTGAATATACACTGCAGTCGGAGGGAGTTTCACTAAGTGGAGCAGAGTTTGAGCTGGCGATTGAGCGTCCCTTGACTCTGGAGCCTCACCCACCTCGCCATGGGTCCATGTCTCCGCCCCCTCACCAGATGACCTCCACAGCTCCTGCGGGAACATCATCCCGTTCAGCAGCAGCCGCTACCATCATGCCTTGGGAAGTAAGGCAAGTGCTTTTTCATTCTTCAACACATAAAAATGAATTTTCTTGCCTTATTCACAGTGGTGAGGCTCAGCATCAGCAGTCTACTGTAGCTGAGTCCTCACCGCCTGCTGCTGCCATTATGTCCTCTTCTGTTCCTCCCGTGTCCCTCTCCATTCTTCCTGAGTGGCCGCCGGTCCTGGGAGGGAGCCGCCGGACGATGGAGGGGTCTGCGGTTCCAGGGGGTCCTAATCCTGCTCTGCAGCCACATCCTGCATGGGAGAAGAGTGCCCCCTGTGTCCCGAAGCTTGTGCCGACAATAGTGTCCCCTGGTTTCACCATCATGGGACCCGGTGCCATCAGTGAGGCGTTCCCTAGCTCTGTCACACAGGGCTGGGGTTTTATCTGCACCAAAATCTGAGCCAAAGAGGAAGCATCCCCTGACTCCGGCGCCTCACCCCCCTTGCCAGAAGCCCGTGTCACCACCATCTTGCCAGCTGACCTCAGTTATCTCCGGAGGAGCTTCGTCTGATCTTTCAGCAGCAGATACCATCACACCCCAGGAAATAAAGCAAGTGTGTTTTCATTCTCCTGCATATAAAAATGAAATGTCTTGCCTTGTTCAAGGTGGTGGGGCTCAGCGTCAGCAGCCCACTTTAGCTGAGTCCTCTCTGCCTGCTGCTTCCACCTGTTCCTCACCTGCCTCTCCCATGTCTCCTCTTGTGTCCCCTGAATGTCCACTGGTCCTAGGATGGCATCACCGGATGACGGAGGAGCCTGTGGCCCTGGAAGATCCCGTTCCAGCCCCGCAGCCACATCCCGGATGGGAGGAGAGTGCTACCTGTGCCCTGAAGCTTGAGCCGACAGGAGAGTGTCCCCTGGTTTCAGCAGTATGGGAGCCAGTGTCATCGGTGAGGCAATCTCCAGCATCAGCTGCGACGCTGAGAGTTTCACCAGCATCAGCCATCCCGCCTGGGGGTTCTTCAGTTGCATCCACCATCGTGCCTATTGCAAGAGTCGCCGCAGCTGAGTTGCCGAAGACCTGGATGGCGGTGGAACTAGAGTCTAGGCAAGTACTCTGTTCTGTCTTAACATCTGCAGATTTAGAGAAATCTTGTCTAGCTCATGGTGGGGAGAGTTGGTTGCAGACGTCCTCTGTTCCTGAGTTCTCCTTGCCGGGCTCCACTGCTGCCGGTAAGTTTTGGTGTTTTTCTCTTCCTCCCCGTCTGAGGTGGTCAAGCTGGGGTTGGAGCGTCAGATGACTGGATTTGAGATGGCTCAGCCCAAGACACCTGGAGATCCTTGGGCTGCATCCACCATCAATGCCTGCTGCTGGGGTGGTCGCAGCAGAGTCGCTGGAGTCCTAGACGGCGGTGGAGCTCGAGTCAAAGCAAGTTCTCTGTTCAGTCACTCCATTATTAGACTTAGAGAAATCTTGTCTTGCTCGTGGCAGGGAGAATCAGCTGCAGCTGTCCTCTGCTCCTGAGTTCTCCTCACTGGGCTCCACTGCTGCCAGTAATAGTGTTCCAGTGTCATCTCTTCCTTCCCATCTGAGGTGGCCGTATCGGGAGTGGATGCTCAGAGGAATGGATTCAAGACGCCTCAGCCTGGTTCACCGGAGTCCTGGATGGCGGTGGAGCCCGAACCCAGGCAAGTACTCTGTTCTGTTTTAACACCTGCAGATTTAGGTAACTATATTCTGGTGTCTTTCTCTTCCTCCCCGTCTGAGGTGACCACGTCGGGAATAGACGCCCGGGTAAATGGATCAGAGATGTCCTAACCTGAATCGTCGGAGTCCTGAACGGCGGTGGAGCTTGAGCCAAGGCAAGTACTCTGTTCTGTTTTTACACTATCAGTTCTAGAGAAACCTTGTCTTGCTCATGATGAGGAGAATCAGCTGCAGACATCCTCTGCTTCTGAGGTCTCCTCACCGGGCTCCACTACTGCCAGTGATGCTGATCCGGTGTCTGTCTCTATTCTTTTATTTGAACCATCGCCGGAGGTCACCCACTCTTGTACAGTAGGTGGCGGTATGCACCTTTCAGTTGTTTGCTATCCGCCAGTAACCGAGAGAAGAAGAAGGTCCCTGAGGATTGTCCACTTCCACCCAAGGTCACCGTGGGTCCTTCTTCTCCGCCTTTGTCTGGCCCTCCGCCGATCGATCATCTTCTTTGCCTGGTCTTCTTGTGGGTCAGCTGTTTGGTTTCATCTGGGTCCCCTGAGGTCACCGTGGGTCCTCCACCTTCGCCTGAGGTCGCCATGGGTCCTCTACCTCCGCCTGGGGTCGCCGTGGGTCCTCTGCCTGTGGTTGCCATGGGTCCTCTTTCTCTGCCCAAGGTCGCCGTGGGTCTTCTGCCTTCATCTGAGGTTGCCACAGTCCCCTCTTCTTTGCCTAAGGTCGGCGTAGTTCCCCCTTCCTCACGTGACCCCGTCGGTTATCATCAGCTCCCTTCACCTGATTCCCTCGCTGGTCAGCCATCCAGTTGTCTGGGGTCATCATTGGTCAGCCATCCTTCTCATCAGATGTCAGCTCCCTACTACCTCTGATTCACTCCATCCACGCCGCGGCCTCTGCAGTCTGCAGGAGGCATGGGCTCCAACTGCTGCCTCCGGGAGGGGGTGTGTCGTACCCCGCAGTCCATTGGCCCAGGGATGCTGGGAGACCACCCGATGGACTATTCTGTCTGTTTAGGTGGCTCAAGGACTCTGGGAGACTATTTGAACTGTATTAATTTTCTACTTTGCATCATTGGTATTTGATTGCCACCTGCTGTTCATTGTGGGTCATGAGTTTTTTCTTGTTTTCTGGTTTGTTTCAGTCCCTCCATGCCTAGTTTCCCTCGCCTTCCTAAAAGTTACTTCTTCTTCTTTTATATTTGATTGGCGGTTGGCAACCAGCTTACAGGTGCATTACTGCCACGTACTTCACTCTGTATCATCACTCTATCTGGTCAGGAGCTGTAGTCCTTCTGTCATTCTTCTTCTTCTCCTTCTTCTTCTTCTTCTCCTTCTTCTTCTTCTTCTTCTTCTTCTTCTTCTTCTTCTTCTTACTGGCGGATAGCAAACAACTGAAAGGTGCATACCGCCACCTACTGTACAAGAGTGTGTAACATTGTGTCATCTGAGCCCGACCCCTAAATTCTATGACTTAATCTTGTGTTATTTAAAAAAGAGAAAAGAGCCCTCCTCATGATTCTTATTGCCTCTCCATCTCCATCTATTCCCAGAATCCCAGTTAAATCCCATTCCCTACCGGCCTATCGAACTTCATTTTCCAATATCTGTCTTTCATTTCTGTATTTGTGACAGTGTAATAAGATGTGCTCGACATTTTCTTTTACTCCACGTTCTCTACATTTGTCACTTTCACTTTTCCCCATGGTGAATAAAGTGCCATTTAAACGTGTGTGATCCAGTCTGAGTCTTGCCATAATGATGTCTTCCCTCCTTTTGGTTGTTACCTCCACCAAGGAGGTTATGTTTTTACCGGTGTTTGTCTGTTTGTCTGTCTGTTACCAACATAACTCAAAAAGTTATGAATGGATTTTGATGAAATTTTCAGGAAAGGTGTGTAATGGCACGGGGAACAGATGATTAGATTTTGGTGATGATCTGAGTGCATACCTCCACCAAGGGCTTTGTTTGTATTTGTGCAGCAGGATTACACAAAAACTACTGGATGGATTTGGATGAAATTTTCACCAGAGGTGGTTCTTGGGATAGAGAGGAACCCATTATATTTTGGTGATGATCTGAGAATGCATACCTCAGCCAAGGCTCTTATCTTCTCACAGTGTGTTAGCAACAATACTCCAAAACTGATGGACAGACTTTGATGCAATTTTTCACCACAAGCGGCTATAGGCCTACATACAAACCCATTACATTTTGGAGGTGATCCTTGAGAAACAGAAGGAGCCTTGGCGGAGGTATGCGCTCTATGAGTGCTTTCCTAGTTATGAAATTCTTTGCTTGTTTTAACACCAACTTCACTCATATGGCAATCCTTTTTCCTCATTAGCAGATTAGTGTCTACTTCTATTCCCGGAAACAGCCAAGGGGGAACATTACTCACTGGAGTGGCACTAGCTATATCAATAGTGTGCAGCCCATACATTCTGGTCCTTCTTTCAATTGTCCACCCAAACCCATGTCCCTGGAAATTAGAGTATTCCCAGCAGTCTTGTAGTGTTGTTTTTGAAATATTTGCTTCGTCACTTCCTTTCAGCTTGACCCAGTATGATAATGCAAGTTTATGTCTTCTCAAATCCAGTGGCATTTCTCCTGCTTCTATTAAAACTGCATTGTTTGGTGTTGTTTTGATGGCTCCAATGCACAGGCGAAGCTCTCTATGCTGCATTTTGTCTATTTTTTCCAGAGTTGTCTTTGTCGCTGCTCCATAAATCATGCATCCATAGTCTATTGTCAATCGTATTAGTGCTCTGTAAATGTCAATTAATGCCTGCTTATCTGCACCCCATTTGTGTCCAGCTACAGCTTTTATGAGATTAATGACTTTTTTGCATTTTGTCTCCAGATTTTCAACATGAACTCTCCATGCGTATGCACTATCAAACCACAGTCCTAGATATTTGAGTTCACTGACTTTCTCTATTGGTTGATTATATAATGTTAATGGTTCTGTACCAGTTCTGCATTTTTTTTTTTTGTGAAAGTCATACAGCAGGTTTTACTGTTTGAAAACTTAAATCCCCAGTCATATGACGACTTTTCCACTTTCTCCATTGCTTTCCTGATGTTTTTGAACACAAATTTCTCATTTCTTCCCCTCGTCCATATGGCTCCATCATCTGCATATAGTGCTGTTTTGATGGATCCCTCTTGATCCTCAAACATGCCATTAATCATTATATTGAATAAAACAGGGCTTATCACACTCCCCTGAGGAACACCATTTTCTGTTTCAAAGTCATTAGAATCTTCTGATCCTACTTTAACCCTAATTGTGCTGTGTGTTAAAAAAAATCCATTATCCAATTATACATCCTACCACCAGTGTCCATTTTATTCAATTTCATAAGAAGACCGTCCCTCCACAGTGAGTCATAAGCCTTTTCAGTATCCAGATAAACTATAACCATTACTTCTTTCATTTTGACAGTCTTTTCAATATCATTACTTACCCTAACTAGAGCATCCACTGTGGATCTTCCTCTTCTAAAACCATTCTGATAGTTGCTTATTAATCTTTTTTGCTCTAATACATATGAGAGTCTGTAAATTAACACCTTCTCCATCCATTTCCCTAAATGTGACGTTAATGCTATTGGCCTGTAGTTGCCTGGATGAGCTGGATCTTTCCCTGGCTTATTACATAGTAAAATTACAGCCTTTTTCCACCCACATGGGATAACCCCCTCCTTCCATATCCTGTTAAACAATTTCAGCACCAGTTGCATTGATTGCCTAGGCAACTGCTGGAACACAGCATAGCTTAACTGATCATATCCTGGAGCTGTGTATCCACTATCTTGTAAAGCTCTGTTACAGCTCTGACTGTGAGCTCGAGGTCTAACACAGTCATGTTCTCTTTCACTTCATTTTTACCTTCGCCAACCAAGGAGGTTATGTTTTCATTGGCGTTGGTTTGTCTGTCTGTCTGTTTGTTTGTCTGTCTGTCTGTTTGTTTGTTAGCAAGATAACTCAAAAAGTTATGGATGGATTTTCATGAAATTTTCACAGATTGTCAGAAATGGGGTATCCTACAGATGATTAGATTTTGGTGGTGATCTGGATCACTGTCCACAAGAAAACCGCCATTACAGAAAATGCCATTTTCGTCAATAACTACTGAACCACTAATCCTATCATTGTGAATCCAGTTGATAGTCATATGTTTTCATGGTCAAGGAATCTGAAAACGTACACACAAACACTGTATGGGGGGAACTGTGGTGCTTGGCGGAGGTCTGCGCTCTCCGAGTGCTTTTCTAGTTTAAGTTTGCATTTTCTCTGAGTTTATGCTGCCGTTGCTGTCTATAGCTCTCACCAAGATGGTCTCCTCTATGCACTGCTGCAAATGCTCTACATAGGACTTCTGCCTTTTCTTTGTCTGATACAGCCATCTTGTCTCCATCTACTAAAGCTGGAATTTTAACTGATACCCTTTTCCCCACTCATTTTTTTAAAACATACCCCAGACATCACCTAGTTCTGTTTTCCTACCAAGGGTGGAACAAAATTCTCTCCATGTCGACCTTTTCCTGTTTTTAATAATCCTTCGAGCTACTGCCCTTTTCTTTTTATACTCCATTAAGTTTTCACTAGTCATATTCTTCCTCAGCTGTCTGAATGCCTTGTTTCGCTCTTTTAGTCATTCCACCAGGGTACAACCTTCTTCCTACCGTGTTATTTTCTTAGGTATACTTGCTATTGCTGCATTCAGAATATGATTGGTTACCTGACTTGAACACTCTTCTATGCCACCTTCTAATGTTACCAAATGACACGAATGAACACAGTATTGCCTAAATTTTCCCCAATCTGCCTTGTCAAAACACAATCTTGTAAAACATCTTCCCTCTTGTATACATACTTCATTTTTAATGACTGTAAGTATTGGGAAGTGATCACTTCCCATAGTGGTCCTGTTCATAACCATCCATTCACAGGTGCTCACTAAAGAATCAGATACCAGAGTCAGGTCAATACATGAGAATGTGCTCCTATGCACATCCACCCTGGTACCTTCACCTCTGTTTAGACAAATTAACGATCTTTCATCTAACATCTCTTCCACAACATTTCCATTGTTATCATCACCCATTTCGGATAACTTATGTTGAACTGTATAATCAGAGGAGTTATTGTCTAATTTGACCTTGTTGGATTTTCTTTCCCCCTTTGTTATATTATTCTGTTTCTTTTAATCTGTACTTTTAATCTATCCGAAATAAAGATTGATTGATTGATTGATTGATTGATTGATTGATTGATTGATTGATTGATTGATTGATTGATTGATTGATCGATCAATCTGTATGTGTGCTTCCCCACAAGCTATTGTGGGCATTAAAGTCTCCACACCATACCTCGTTCATATGCCCTTCCCCTGCCATAGCACTGAAAATATCTGCTGTTAACTTCCTACATGGGTTGTAATAATTAATCAGCTTAATATTTCCTTGTCCATTTGGCCCACATATTTCAATAATATTACACTCTATATCCTCAGGGGAGGGAATCACCCTATATGCCAGGCTATCTTTAATGAAAGTGGCACATCCTCCTCCATTTAGTGTTAATTCTATCCTGTCTGATTGAACTGTATCCTGGAATAACAAAATCTAAGTGAGGTTGAAGCCATGTCTCCTGTACACACACTACCTGTGGAACAACTTCTAGTCCGTAAAGATACTTCTTGAGTTCTTGTCCGTTTGTTATAAGACCTCGCATTTCACTATAGTATGTGTAGCACCATAATTAAGGTCTTGTTTCAGCATGTGCAGTCTTCCCAGTTTCAGCTTTCAATAAAGCATGAATCTGGTCAGCTGTGATATCTTTCACATCTAGGAAGCTTTCTGCTGCTTCCACAATGGTTTTGATTGTCACTTTTCTTCTGTAACTGTGCAGCAACATTCATGGTGTGGCAGATAAAAGCTATAAAGTTTGTCCTCTTAACTATCAATGTGTCATCATCCATTTTGCATTTGTGAACACAAACATTCCTTGCAGCTGCACGATCCTTTGCTTACGTGGGACCCGTTGATTGCTGGGCTTCCATTTGAACTGCACTTCTTGTGAGGAAAGCCTGCTGCGTTTCTGACTATTCCTGCCTCTCTGTCTTAGAGCTTCCGCATACTAGATTTTCTTAGTTATTCTGATATTCCTGGGCTTGTCTAGCTTCCAACTGCACAACACATCCTCCATATGCAGCACTGTGCTCACCCCTGCAGTTGCAACACTTTGGCGTCCTTGTCACATTTACCATATTCACGCTCCCCTCCACATCTAGCACATCTTGCTGAGCAGTGTGACCCATCCTTTGACATTTGTAGCACCTGAGTGGCTTTGGGACGTATTCTGACACTGAAATACATGTATCCTGTTAGGACTGATTTAGGGAGTGTTTCCTCAAACTGAATGACAGACTGTGTGTCCTTCAGCAAGCCTTCTTTTTTACTCTGTAGCCTTTTCACATCCTTAACCTTTCCTCCTTGGATCTCGTTTTTCACTTCTTCCATAGACATGCACAAAGGGACACCTGATATAACTCCTCTCAAGTTAGCTGTCGCGCCAGGAACATGCGCCTTCATTTGCTCTCCGTTTAGACATGTCATTGTCAGTATTTTCTGTTGCTGTTGTTTACTTGTGGCATGAATTAACAGCCAGTTATTCTTCAAGAACTTTGCAAACTTAACTCTCCCAATTTCTTTCTCAATTGCTTTTGTTAGCTTAACCGGGTGATAGTGCCCCCCCCACCCTGATTGAACTCAATGACAACCTTGCAGTCATTCCCTACATCCTCAAACTGCCATCCATTTTGGCCAGTTCGTGTTTTCTTTGCATTGTTACTTCCTCTCACATCACTGTCATCTGAGCCGCTTCTAAGTCTTGGTGCCCCCCTAGCTGCTCTTTTCTGGCCCCCAGGCCTGGATAGTGTCCAGCCCACCTCATCTTGGTCGTACCCGTCAGAGCTACATGCCATAATGTTACAGACTGTGCACAGTTTTTGCTATCCACCACAAACAAATCAATCCTACTGCCAGCCGAACACAGACATAAATGCGGTCCCAATCTTCTTCTTCTCTTCGAGGCCTTCCCTCAGGAGTTCTCCGTCTGTCTGTCTGTCTGTGTGTCTGTCCTCAGACATCATTCTATGTTCCGTCATAGATGTCATAGAGAGATCAAAGCACTCTCTATGACATCACAGACACACTATGTTCTGATATGAGGTCATAGAATTCTGGTCACATGACCATAAAAGGAGTTGTTCAGAATTCCTAATAAGAACTCCTGAACAACTGTCAACACCAAATTTATTGTCTTAAGTTTTTTTTTTTAGCTGATTTAGGACAATTTTGATGTGCTGGATCCAAAAATCACATTGGTTTTGCTCAATCAGGTCAACTTTTTGAATTACGGCCACATGTTTTTTACATTTTTGTTTACACGTACGGGTATTTTCACTTTATATGATGCAAAATTCTTTTTTATTTCTTGAAATTCTTAGAATTTTGAAAAATGATGACGTAACATTCAATTTACATGTACTTACCTTTATCATTGTCCACTATTCAATTTACAATACAACTGTACAACTGCTGTACAACTGCTTACAACAGCATAAAAACCTGACCTGATCGAGAGAAACAAATGTCATTTTCGGATTCTTTGGATTCAGCAGTGCAAAATTGCCTTAAATCAGTTGAAAAAACACAGACAACTTACAAAAAAAATATTTTTGTTATGCTGTGTTATATACTACTAGTGCATACCCGTGGATGCCTGTAGGGGGGATGCATTGGAACAGAATTCTTGCCAGTTACAAGACAGTTGCTATAGCAACACAGCACTGAGTGGCAATCAGATGTGACGGCTTTTGTATGCAGCAAAACATAAAAATCACACAAAATATGCCCTGCCATCTGGGGCTGTTTGCCCCTGCTTGTTACTTCTTCTCCTGCCTGTCACTGTTCTGTGTTATGTTGCTTACCTGGGAGGCTGAAATTCGGGGATGTTGACATGGTACCTGCGCATGCCCGTATGACCCCTGCTGCATGCCTGCCTTTGATCTTTGACATGGTTACCATGGCAACAGTAACCATGGTGATGCCCGCCTTTGATCTGTAGAAAGTTACTGTTACCATGACAACAGTGCCATGGTGATCCCTGCCTTTGATCTTTGACATGGTTAAGCAAGTTCCTTAATTCAAGGAACACAACCTTGAATTAAGGCTAAGATATGGATGAAGTCATACAAAGTATGAATACGAGTCAAAGTCTTTGACTTTGACTCGTATTAACAAAAGTCAAATACGAATGCTGAAATATGAGTACGTGCTAGTGGAATTATTAGGATCCAGACTTTCAGTCACAGTCCAGTTCTGTGGACAGAGCAGAGGTGGACCAACACCGAGAATCGGCTGATGTGGTTTTGAAATCTGAAATGGAGCTGAGGAGAGAACATCTGTTGATCCAAACGCTCGGTTGTGTGGACAAAAATGCAACCAGGATGCAGCTAAGCTAACATGCTAAGCTAATGCTAACACTACAGCTAGTCATAGCTAACACCGATACAACTCTGTTCCCGGTGCGGCTCACTAACCTGGCATCGACCTGGTAGATGACGGCTGAGCCTCCCACACAGATTCTTAGAATCTTGTGATTGGGGCTCAGCGGAGGAGCTAACCAAGGCCACAGCTGGACAGGAGCCAGATCGGAGCCGGATTGGTGCTCAACTACAGCAGCGGGGCTCAGCGGAGGAGCTACCGAGGCCCTAGCTGGATGGGAGCCGGATCGGAGCTCAATTACAGCGGCGGGGCTCGGCGGAGGAACTACGGCGGAGGAACCACCGGGGCCCCAGCTGGATAGGAGCCGGATTGGAGCTCAACTACAGCGACGGTGGGCGGTGGAGCTCGGCGGAGGAGCTGCCGAGGTCTCAGCTGGACGGGACAGGAGCCAGATCAAAGCTCAACTACAGCGGCGGTAAGCAGCGGGGCAAGCAGCGGAGGGGGCTAGCTGAGGCCCCAGCTGGATTCGAGGTCGGCTGGATCAGATACCGGCGACACCAGCAGAGATTGTCCTACTATCAACAGGTCAGTAAAATATGCAACCAAAGAAGGAGGAAATGGAAGAGATTAAAAAATCTCTGAACTTCATGTCAGAAGAACTGACCAAAGTGGCCAATCAACAGACTAAATTATTAGGGCTAATGGAGGAAGTCCGAGAATTGAAATTAACAATTAAGGAAAGAGACAAAAACAAATTGCAGACTTGGAGTGACGCATCGAGGATCTTGAACAATATTCTCGTATGGATGATTTAATCATTAGTGGACTAGACATTAAATACCAATCATATGCTCATGCTGCAGTGGGAGTGAGGGGTGAGGGGGCTCCCCCAAGTGAATCAGTCTCCCTGGAAAACCAGGTGCTTCAGTTCGGCTGCACGGTGGCGCAGTGGTTAGCACTGCGGCAGCACAGTTTACCCTTGGCCGGGGGATTGTGGGGATCGTGGGATCGTGGGTTTGATCCCAGCCCCCGACCAACAGTGATCTGTGTGGAGTTTGCATGTTCTCCCCGTGTTGCGTGGGTTTACTCCGGGATTTCTCCGGTTTCCTCCCACATGCCAAAAACATGCATGTTAGGTTAATTGGCTGTTCTAAATTGTCCCTAGATATCTGTTTCCTATAGGCCCTTAGAATAGAGAGTTAGTATTAATGAAAGCGCTTTGAGTGGTCTTTGTGACTAGAAAAGCGCTATATAAGTGCAGGTTAGTTAGTAGTTAGTTAGTTCCTTGAAAGTAGAAACATAAAGATTGAAGTAAATGCAATTTCAGCCTGCCATACTTTACCCAGAAAGGATAATAAAACAAAGAAATCAAATGTGATGCGCTTTGTGAACAGAAGGGTAAAAAATGACATACTGAGGCAGGCCAGAAAGCTACAGGGAACAGTTTACCTAAATGAACATTTAACAAGGACTAATGCTGAAATAGCGTGACAAGCACCAATGCTGAAGAGACAAAACAAGATACAGGCAACATGGACATGAAACTGTAGAGTTTGGATCAAACTAAATGGAACACCTGAGGAAGCAAATGCCATAATAATAAGAGATCTCACTGACTTAGAAATAAATATAGATGAACACTGATTAAGAAAATTAAGAGACTACGATAATCCAAATCCACACACATGGCAAGAACAGTCCTTTTGTGACATACCATGACAATGTACTTTACAAAACAAAACAAAACAAAAAAACTTATGACTGACTTTAGTAGACATCAATCATCCCTAGTTGGAGGAAGTCATTTGATACAGAGTGAGGAAACTCAGACTCTGAAAATCTTTATGCTGAACATAAACTACAAGAGATGGAGAATGATACTGATCCTGATAACCACTTCTTCAATAATATTCATAATCACTGTGAATATTACACAGAAAAGCAATTCAAAAGTCAAGTGCAATTAGATAGTAAACTATCAATAATACACTTCAACAGCACAAGTCTTAACAAAAACTTTCCACAGATTCAGGACTATTTAAAACAGCTAGATAGAAAATTTACAGCTATCGCAGTCTCTGAAACTAGGCTCAATGAAGAGCAGGCTTCTTTGATGGCAATAGAGGGATATCAGATGTTTTATATTAATAGATCTCAAAAAAGGGTGGTGGTGTTATACTGTATATTGATGACCTGTATAGGTGTAAACTTGTAAATGGAATGCCCTTTGCACTACCAGGGATTCTGGAATGTGTTACTGTTGAGATTGACCAAGATAAAACAAAAAATCTAATTATAAGTTGTTTATATAGAATGCCGGGAACTTGCATTGAGACATTCAGAGATAAGTTAGACGAGTTGTACAATAATATAGCTAATAAGAAAATGGTTGTAATCTGTGGAGACTTCAATACTGATTTACTAAATCCATTTCAACAAAATGTAATTACAGAGTTCATGAATTCTATGTACAGTATGAGTCTATATCCCACAATAACACATCCCAGTAGAATCACAGTTCACACTGCTACACTTATTGATAACCTGTTCGTTAATATTATTGATAAGAAAATAGAAAGTGGATTATTGATAAATGACATAAGTGACCATCTGCCAGTCTTTGCACTTATCCATGGCCACACGGGGGCCAATACAGAAAAAACTTTAAAATCTTTCAGATACAAATCACAAAATGCAATCAGTTCTTTTAAAGAAGACCTGCTGAAGCAAGACTGGACAAAAGTCTATTTATCAGACCTAAATGAAGCCTACGACACTTTCATGAACACTGTAACCACTCTTTATGAAAAAAATTGTCCATTAGTAAAGAAAAAGCTTAAACAGAAATTTGTCGACAATCCATGGTTAACCAAAGGATTACAAAAAGTGTGTAAAAAGAAAAATTCATTATATAAAGCTTTTCTAAAGAAAAGGACAAAAGAAGCAGAGCAGCGGTATAAAACATACAAAAATAAGTTAATATATATAATGAGATGTAGTAAAAGAGACTATTACAGTAAAGAACTGGAGACAAACAGAGATAACACTAAAAATACATGGACAATACTTAACAATATTCCTGGAAATAAAAACAGAAACACAAGCTACCCAACCAATCTTTCAAAAAAAAAAAATAAAAAATACAAAACTCAGAGTGTGAATGCAGTCTCACCTGCAGATGAATTTAATAAATCTTTTGTTAACACTGGTCCTAATTTGGCTCGAGTAATACCCATTACGGCATCTGCAGGTGATACAATAAGCAAAAACATTGCTATAAAAGACTCAATTTTTATAAAGAACACAGACAAGAGAGAGGTCATTGAAATTGTTAAATCGTTTAAAAGTAAAACATCTACGGATTGTGATGGTATTGACATGCTTTTAGTCAAAACTATCATTGAATGCTTAGTGAAGCCACTGACGTATATCTGTACCCTGTCTCTCCAATCAGGTGTATTTCCCAATGCAATGAAAATAGCCAAAGTAATTCTGATATACAAGACGGGTGACAGAGGGGAATTTTCAAACTATAGACCTATTTCACTATTGCCGCAATTTTCTAAGATACCCGAAAAAATATTCTGTGAGAGAACTGACAACTTTATGATGAAAAATAATTTATTGTGTGAGCAGCAATATGGATTCAGACACAAGAGGACAACTGCATTTGCTCTAATGGAATTTATAGAAAAAATATCAACTGCCATTGAAAATAAAGAGTGTAGCTGTCGCAGTAAAGAATGTTTTTCTTTTACTGTTTGTTTGTTTATATATTGTAATACCCATCTAAGAGTTGATTTACACCTGTGTTACGTTACTGCTGCCATCTAGTGGACGGCAAATGACATGCAACCCAGTGGTAGAAGAGAGCGCGTAAACTAGCATACAGTGCTCACGTGCTCAGTTAGCAGAGAGAGAAGCTCAGAAGCTGCAGACTCGGGCACAGAGAGAAGAAGCTCCAAAAGCCCTGAGTAAAACTAAAGAAAATGGACTCTAACCACTCCTAAATGTTTGGACAGAAGGCGCACACGGTATGTAATGTGTATTTGTGAGAATGTGGAGGTATTATTTTTGGTTGTGATAAATTTTAAAATGTATTTTTTGTTTTGTTCTTTCACCGTAGTTTTTCACGGTGGTTGGTCGGAGGTCCAGCTAAGAAAATGTGCTTGCTGTGACAAAATAAATCCTGGCTAAACATCAGTTGGAGCGTGGCTTTATCTGTTTCAAACAAAAAACCTTTGGGAGCAGTTATAGTGAAAAACGTGTCCCGTTGGTGCCATGTGGTCTGCATGCTGCCGGTGAAGGAGCACGTGTCTAATGCTGCTGACAACAAGGGAACAACGCGGAGGCCAGTCGGCGACAGAGCGGCGACATAACAACGAGAGAGCGGGGTGGCTTTGGTGAGACCATGCTCTGAGGGAACAAGACCCACATGGAAGTCAGCCTCTGGGATCCTGCAGAAGCTGGACACCCAAACTTCTACAGCCTTTCCAGTTGAATATGGAAGAAGGCCTAAAGCTTCAGCTCAACACCACGCAAGTTTTCAGTAAACTACAGTGTCTCTGGGATACCAGGTCAGACTGTATCTACAGAGTTTAATATATCAACCATAATACCAAGAAAACGAACATTGAAGAGAAGAGTTAAAGTAAAAGGTTGTGAATATGTTTTAAGTTCATTCTGTGCTGTGACACTGATTGTTTATTTTCATTGTGAAATATTTCAGATTTACTGTAAAATAATACTTCGATATGGATCCAAGTATTCCAGACACTCGTGTTTTGGAGGAAGTTATTGAAGCTTTAGAAAGGGAAAAGGCTCAGTTAGAAGCTACACTACAGACTGATCTTGAAGATGCACAAAGAGAACAACTTGAAACACGTTTAGGGGAGATCTGTGCAGATCTTGAAATACACAAAATAGGTCAACCCCAACCCGTATCAGAAGTTGAAACAGAATTGAGGCGTTCAGAAAGAGATAGACACCTAACTGAGAAAATGTTAGAGCTTAAAAGGGATGACATAATGAGTAAAGAAAGAAAGTTTATGTCAACATATTTGCACTTTAAAGCAGAGGTTCAACTCCTAAGGTCCAAACTGAAAGTACACTGCGCTAAAGCTGAGTTGGGCAACATGATTCAAAAGGTTGAAAATTGTGAGTCAGAGTTAAAACAAGACTATTTAGCATTGCGTGCACTGACCACACCATCTCAGGATCTAAGGAGAAAAATGGACAACTGCAGTTCTGTCTCCACTGAGATCATTGTACTTTTGAAAAAGCGTTATGCAGATGTGGATAAGGAGTTTGATGCACAAGCTGTAAAAGAATCACTCTGTCTACTATTGCAACGAGAGGACGCAAAGTCAATATACGGATCAACAGTATCAAGAGCTGAAAAGAGCCAATATAACAATATCAGTGAACAAGGGACTCTTGTATCTGCAAAACGAGCAGAAGCAGCGGCGCGCTTAGCGTCAAAACGAGCTGAAATAAATAGAGAAAGGGAAATCTCAGCCCAGAGACAAAAGATTGTAGCTCAGCAGGAAAAGCTAAAAATGTTGGAAAGTCAAAGAGATCTGGAGGCAATAGAGGCAGAATACAATGTATATGCTGAAGAGGAATCAAAGGTGAATGCTGAAATAAGAGAAAGTGAAATGAAGGTCACTTCAAGTCAGCTTCCTATACAGCAATACAGCTTCCCACGCCCACAAGTTTTCCAAAATTCTGCTCCAGTTACTTTCCCTGTGATTAGTAAAAGGACTTCTCAAAACATGTCAGTCCCGCAGAGCATAGACAACAAGATACTGCCAAATGATAGTGAAGTTTCTCTAGTTCAAGCGTTGAAAGAGTCGTTAACTATGACTAGACTTCCAGCACCTGAACCATTTGTGTTTAGTGGGGACCCGCTCAAGTTCCTGGAGTGGAGCACTTGCTTCAAGGCTCTCATAGAGACAAGTTGTGTAGATCCAGCACATAGACTCTTCTATTTAAAAAGGTATATAAGTGGAGATGCACTTAGTGTATTAGAAGGGACGTTTTACAGAAGTGATGAGGAAGCCTATACACAGGCTTGGGAAGCTTTGAGCAAACGTTATGGCCATCCCTTTGTAGTTCAGAGAGCTTTCAGGGGAAAACTAAGCAGTTGGCCGAAGATTGGGTCAAAGGATTCGTTGAAATTGAGAGAGTTTAGCGATTTCCTCATTTCATGTAAAAACGCTATGCCCCATGTACAAGGACTCAGGGTCTTAGATGATTGTGAGGAAAATCAAAAAATACTCCTCAAACTTCCAGACTGGGCAACAACTCGATGGAATAGACATGTGACCAAACTACTGGATGAAGGAAACGAATATCCAGGTTTTGCTGAATTTGCTGAGTTTGTGGCTGAAGAAGCACGCATAGCATGCAACCCAGTCTCATCCCTGTTTGCATTACGTACATTTGACAAACCAGACAAAGAACAAAGACGTCTAAAGGCTAGTATCCTAACTACTACAACAGAAGTGACCAAAAATACAAAGACTGCAAACACAACTCCGAGTCACAAGAGATTCAAACCTAATCCTGCAGCTCAGAGTAAAAGGCAAATCGAGTGCATTTGTTGTAAGCAAAGTCACTTTATTTACAAATGTGATAAATTTTCTGAGATGCCTCTAGAGGAGAAGAAAAGGTTCATTACTGAAAATAACATGTGTTTTAGTTGCCTTAGAGTTGGCCACTTCTCAAAAAATTGTCGTCAAAAGGCTACTTGTAATGTTTGCAGGAAAGGTCATCCTACACCACTTCATGAGGATCGTCCACGAGTAGACAAACTGGAAACGCCACTAACAGAGGAAAACGCTTCTGCGGTGTCAAACAATGTGACAGTGGACAGTAGCGATCGGACTTCGATGATTGTACCAGTGTGGCTATCTTGCACAGAAGGTAATGGACTTGAAATCCTGGTTTACGCACTGCTAGACACTCAAAGCAGCAACACGTTTATTGTCCATGATGTTTGTGAAAAGATTCAAGTGTTCACAGAACCAGTCAAGTTGAAACTGACAACAATGACAAACAGAGGAACACTCGTACAGAGTCACAGAGTGGATGGACTGAAAGTAAGAGGGTATTATTCACAAGACTACATTGAGTTACCCCCTGCTTACACTCGTGAGTACATTCCTCTTGAACGAGACAGTATTCCCACTCATGAAACTGCCAAAGCTTGGACACATCTCCAAAGTATCACAGGAGAGATGCCAGAGTTGCTAGATTGTCCTGCAGCACTTCTGATTGGTTACGATTGTGCGAGAGCTCTGAAACCAAGAAAGGTAATACCAGGCAATGACTATGATCCCTATGCAGTTAAAACAGACTTAGGTTGGAGTATTGTGGGATCTATTAAGCCTTGGACAAGTTCAGCAGAGATGGCGGGAGCGTGCCATCGTGTTTCTCTCAAAGAGTTGCCATCTATCACACCTTCCTCGGTGATTAAAGTACTGGAAACAGATTTTAAGGACACAAATCCTACAGAAGGAAACATATCACAAGAGGACATTCAGTTTTTGCAGATGTTGCACAAAACCATACATTTTAATGAAGAAGGCCATTTGGAAATGCCTTTACCTTTCAGAGAACATCCACAGCTTCCAAATAATAAACAGCTTGCAATAACACGGCTGAGACATCTGATAGCAAAGATGGAAAGAATTCCAAAGTACAAAGAAGACTATGTGAGATTCATGAACAGTGTCTTTGAGGATGGTGATGCGGAAGAAGCAGTTGGCACACCTGCAAATGGTTACACATGGTATATACCTCACCATGGGGTATATCATCCGAGAAAGTCAGAGAAAATAAGAGTCGTGTTTGACTGCTCTGCAAAATTTGAGAACACCTCTTTAAATGACCACCTCCTCACTGGCCCAGACTTGACCAATGCTCTCACAAGCGTACTCTGCAGATTTAGAGAACACCAGATCGCCATTACATGTGATGTAGAGAAAATGTTCCACCGCTTCCACGTCACTCCTGAAGATAGGGATTTCCTAAGGTTCTTGTGGTGGCAGGACGGGGACACTAGTACAGAGCCCAAAGAGTATCGCATGCGTGTTCACATTTTTGGAGCAGCATCTTCGCCAGGATGTGCGAACTATGGCATGAAATATCTTGCTCATGAACATGAAAGGGACTATCCATTGGCAGCCAGCTTCATTTACAAAAACTATTACGTGGATGACGGGTTAATCAGTGTCGACTCAGTCCAAAGGGCAAAACAGTTGGTCGTTCAGGCACAAGAGCTCTGCGCAAAAGGCAAGCTGCGGCTTCACAAATTTGTGTGCAACAAAAGGGAGGTCTTGGAAGTTGTACCAGAGTCGGAGCGTGCTAGTAATGGCAAAGATGTGAGCCTAAACTACTCTGACATTCCAATGCAAAATGTTTTGGGGGTGAAATGGGATGTTGAGGCAGACATGCTCTCTTTCAATGTCATTCTCAAAGAAAGGTCAGCTACACGACGAGGAATCCTGGCAACGGTTGCAAGCGTTTATGATCCATTGGGATTTCTCTCTCCGTACATTTTAACTGGAAAACAAGTGCTACAGGAAATGTGCAAACGTGGCATAGGATGGGATGAACCTATTCCCCCTGCATTGGAGGCCAAATGGAAAGCATGTCTAAATGATTTTGAAAATCTACCAAATATTCAAATACAAAGATGCTTCATTCCTAAGAACACAGGCACGTTGCAAAAGATCGAGCTGCATCATTTCTCAGATGCAAGCAGCAGTGGCTATGGACAATGTTCATACATAAGGATTGTTGCAGAAGACAAAGTACACTGTGCTCTGGTTATGGGAAAGGCTAGAGTGGCCCCCACTAGAGTTGTCACAATACCGCGCCTTGAGCTTACTGCAGCAGCAGTTTCTGCCGGAGTAAGTAACTTTCTAAGAGCAGAGCTTGAGCTGAAGATAGATGAAGAGTTTTTCTGGACTGATTCCCAAGTAGTGCTCGGGTACATTAAAAACGATGCTCGGCGCTTTCATGTCTTCGTCGCCAACAGAGTTCAGAAAATCAGAGACTTTACAGATCCAAAACAATGGTTCTACATAGAAACTGATCAGAATCCAGCAGATCATGCTTCTAGAGGTCTCAAGGTGGCAGAACTCATAGATTCAAACTGGCTCAAAGGACCGAGATTTCTATGGGAACGAGAGCTTGTCACACAACCACATTCCCCAGAGCTTTTAGTAGGAGACCCTGAAGTTAAAGTTTTAGCAACTACTGCCTTAGAGAGTGAGGTTTTTCTTGAGAGGTTCTCTGGGTTCTCAGACTGGGACACAGCAGTTAATGTTGTTGCAAAGATAAAGAGACTTACTAAAAGAGACAAATCAAAGCCCATTAGTGTTGAGGAGAGACAAGCAGCTTCTTCAGCGCTTATTCGGACAACACAGAGACAAGCTTTTGAACAAGAGATTAAACAGTTGTGTACTAGAGCAAACAAATTGCCCAAGAGTCACAAGCTGTACCAACTTGATCCTTTTGTTGAAAATGACTTACTTAGAGTAGGAGGCAGGTTGAGAAAATCCTCAGCGTCATTTGAACTGAGACGCCCAATCATTTACTCACAATGAAAGAGTCAGTGCCACTACCACCTCCAGGCAATTTTGTTAGAGAGGATTTGTACGCCAGAAAGAGATGGCGGAGGGTACAGTTCTTATCGGAACAATTCTGGCACAGATGGCGCAAAGAGTACTTAACCAACATAAGCCTAAGACAGCAGTGGCATTTGCCCAAAAGAAATGTACAAGTTGGAGATGTAGTGATAGTTAAAGAAGAGAATATTCCCAGAAATGAATGGAAACTGGCAAGGGTTGTAAAAGCGAAAGAAGATGATGACGGATTGGTTCGAAAGGTTAAGATTCAAATGGGACAAAGAGATTTAGGGAAGAAAGGTGAACGTGTGAACCAGTTATCTTTTCTTGAGCGTCCGGTTCAGAAGCTAGTGGTACTAGTGCAAAATGAGTCCACTTAAGTAAAAGGTTTCTGAGATGTGAAACAAGGATATGGTTCCAAGGTTAATGTTTTTGGAAAATTACAAGTTTTATTTTGTGTGTAAAATTAACCTTTGTAATTTTGGTGGCAGTGTAGCTGTCGCAGTAAAGAATGTTTTTCTTTTACTGTTTGTTTGTTTATATATTGTAATACCCATCTAAGAGTTGATTTACACCTGTGTTACGTTACTGCTGCCATCTAGTGGACGGCAAATGACATGCAACCCAGTGGTAGAAGAGAGCGCGTAAACTAGCATACAGTGCTCACGTGCTGGCCAGGCGAGGTGCATCCAACAAATTGAGAAACTGGAGAAGACCCTGATAGCGACTACTGGAGAACTGTCTCGTAAGGTGGATTACATCATGGGTTCGCTCAGGTCTTTCCACGACGAATTCAAAGCTGCGCAATGAAGGATTAATGTACTGAATCTACAGAAGAAATACAAGTCTCCTCTGTGATCAGTCCTATTTGGCATTATTATTCCCCATGAAAATTCCTCCTGGCTGTCTGCAGACTGTGTTTTTTCAAAATCATGAGCACAAGGCCTTGGACAGCCAGCTGCAGCGCCAGATAAGACTGGGCGCCAGACAGACAAAACATCTTCTGCCAAGGGTCCTTGGGTCTCTCTTATTATCATCAACACTGCTCAACACCGCACACACATTGATTCATGAACTGATTAAAGATATACTACACTGCTCTCTTGTGTCTTGTGAAATTCTGAGTTGTTGCTCTGTGCTATTGAGAGATTTTTTTTCATTGTAATCATAATCTGCTTAAAAATAAGCTGTATTTTGATAACGAAGTTTTTTTTCTCCTCCCCCCTTGTGTCGTTCCCTCCCTTCCCCTCCCTTTCTTATCTATCTCTGTTTGATGAGGCGCCTATTATGGCTGCCGTGTCGTTGTGTCGCGCGCATGCGCACCAATGTCAAGTCAAGTTCCTCGTGTGTTTTTTACATGCTTGGCAATAAAGTTTATTCTGATTCTGATTCTGATTCTGATTCACGTGCTCAGTTAGCAGAGAGAGAAGCTCAGAAGCTGCAGACTCGGGCACAGAGAGAAGAAGCTCCAAAAGCCCTGAGTAAAACTAAAGAAAATGGACTCTAACCACTCCTAAATGTTTGGACAGAAGGCGCACACGGTATGTAATGTGTATTTGTGAGAATGTGGAGGTATTATTTTTGGTTGTGATAAATTTTAAAATGTATTTTTTGTTTTGTTCTTTCACCGTAGTTTTTCACGGTGGTTGGTCGGAGGTCCAGCTAAGAAAATGTGCTTGCTGTGACAAAATAAATCCTGGCTAAACATCAGTTGGAGCGTGGCTTTATCTGTTTCAAACAAAAAACCTTTGGGAGCAGTTATAAAGAGTATTCACTTGGGGTATTCCTGGATCTTAAAAAAGCATTTGATACAGTGGATCATAAATTGTTGTTAAAGAAACTACAAAATTATGGTATTGGTGAGTAGCACTGTCCTGGTTATGTAGTTACTTAAAGAACAGATATCAGTATGTATGTGCTGGTAGCAAAAACACGCAATTACTGAAGGTTACTTGTGGAGTCCCACAGGGTTCAATTTTGGGGCCATTGTTATTCAATATGTATATAAATGATATATGTAAAGTTTCGGAAAAAACTGATTTAATATTGTTTGCAGATGACACTAATTTATTACGCAGTGGAAGCAATTTGGAACAACTTCTGGATACACTGGGAAAGGAATTAGGAAAGCTCAAACTGTGGTTTGATTCAAACAAATTAACGCTCAATTTAAGTAAGACAAAATTTATAATTTTTAACAACCATCACAACAACTTAGTATCTAAACTCAGTGTAAATCGTGTAGAGATTGAAAGGGTATCCGAAATTAAATTTCTTGGGAGTAATAATTGATAATAAACTGTGTTGAAAGTCACATATTAATTATATTAAAGGTAAAATATCCAATTCAATCGCAATACTCCATAGAGTGAAATATTTGCTGAATCACCCCACACTATATACCTTGTATCATTCATTAATACTCCCATACATGACATATTGTACTGAAGTATGGGGAAATACATATAAAACAAACATATATCCAGTCTTTATGCTTCAGAAGAGAGCTACTAGAATAAACAAAGCTGCTTACAGGGAACCAACAAACCCATTTTTCTTAAATTAAAAGCTCTCAAGTTGAAAGATCTGGTTGAGTTTAAAACTGCAGTAATAATGTTTAAAGTGAAGAATCTATCACTGCCTGCAAATATTCAAAAGTTGTTCCAAATAAGGGAGAAACAATATAATTTCAGAGGAACAGGTATATTTCAAAAACCTTCAGTGAAAACTACCACCAAGCAACACTGTCTCAGTGCAAGGAGTCAGATTGTGGAACGCTTTTGGACCTGAATTAAAATCATGTACAATGCTTGGACAATTTAAACAAAAACTAAAGGAAGAAATACTCCAAACATATATAGAAGATGACATGTAAAATCACATATAAGAATTATCATATTCAGTCTGTGCAGTACTGTTGCTTAGTTGTTGTTTTTTTGTCATGTTTTGTCTTAGCTTTGTTCTCAATTGTAATCACTCTTATTTTATTTTCCTTTTTTATTCTTAGATGGAATATGGGTGGACAATATAAGCTGCGGCTTCAGCCATCACCCATTTCGGATAACATGCTGAACTGTATAATCTGAGGAGTTACTATTTTATTTGACCTTGTTAGATTATTTCCCTTTGTTATATTATTCAGTTTCTTTCTTTTAATCTTTACATTTAATCTATCCGAAATAAAGATTCATCTCATCTCAAGTATTTCTACATGCCTGTAGAAAGCAAGTGTAACCAAGCATTCCTGCATGCCTGTAAAAAGAGTGTTCTGACCTCACAGGGGGTGCCTATGATGTCTGTATGACATCATAGAAGTTGTTCAAAGGAGTTGTTCAGAACTCTTTATATGGTCATGAGACATAGGAACACAGTGTGCGCTTGTGATGTCATAGCTATGAATGCCCACAGCTCCCCTATGGATCCCCTATGGACATTCATTAAAGATTTCCCCTCCCAAACTTCCGCATATCCAGGGAGGCTGAAATTCGGGGATGTTGACATGGTACCCGTGCATGCCCGTATAACCCCTGCTGCATGCCTGTCTTTGGTCTTTGACATGGTTACCTTGACAACAGTAACCATGTTGATGCCTACCTTTGATCTTTGACATGGTTACCATGGCAACACAAAGTCTTATGCTCGTGACACACACACACACACACACGCACACACGCAGACAGACACACACACACAGACAGAGATTTCTTGAATTCTAATATGATGACTTATTCACCTTGCCAATTTTGAGCCATATGACATCATAAAGACACATCAGTGTAGGCATCGTGAGTGATGGTCTATATGACATCATAATGACATCATAGGATCATCATAGGACATCATGCCTCATAGGACATCATGCCAACATCACAGGGCATCCTATGATGTGCTTTGTGTATATGATGTCATGTAGACATCATATCTTTATGACGGCATCACGAGTCCTATGATGCCTGGGATCATCATAGGACATCAAGCAGACATCACAAGCGTCCTATGATGTCCGATGATCATGACAGACAGAGATTTCTTGAATTTATAGAGTGATAGTGATTTATAGAGTGATGATGACTAGGGAACCCCCCCCCCCCCACCACCACCACCACGATACGGTGACGATCCATGAGGGGTCATTTTCTTCAAACTTTTAAAACAAGTTGATCATTTCCAAGGATTTTGAAGACTTATATGGTTTATTTGTGTTATAATATTTCTATATCAAAAATGGGTTTAAATGAGGAATGTAGCGAAATCAACAACATGATTGGTTTTATTTTGAAAATGTAAGGGAAAGTCTATTTTAGTTTCTGGTTAAATAATAACATTGGGCTGAAGTGTGTGGTGGCTGGCGGCCCCTCCGGGGTCATAGCAGTTGCCACGGCCAAGACGTGTGAAGTGATGATATAGAGTGAAGTGATGATATAAAGTGAAGTACGAGGATACGAAGAAGAGTGATGTCTGAAGATAGAGCTGAGGTTTGATTAGACACAGAAATGATGATAGAAGGACTACAGCTCCTGACCAGATAGAGTGATGATAAAGAGTGAAGTACGTGGCAGTAGTGCACCTGTAAGCTGGTTGCCAACCACCAATCAAATCTAAAAGAAGAAGATAACGTTAGGCTGGACTTTGAAGAGATGTTGGATGACTATAGAAACATCTTGACAGTAGACACACCATGATATCATCTCACACACTGCACATATAATACAGTTAAGGAAAATATTGTTATTAGCTTAAATAAAAAACTAATTAGCTGAATATTTCTTAAAAAATGTGCTTAGCAAATGTAAAATAAAGATGTATTAAACATGGCAAAATTATGTAGAAACTGTCAAAAATTTATTATTATTCAAAACCTGAAAATTTATTAGAAAAGATTGGCAGACTTATGAAAAATAACGATAATTAGCTAAAGCAAATCCATTTATTAAAAACGGTTGTCTCATCGTCATCATCATCATAGCAGTCTGTCGTGGGCGACAATGGCTGTTTCATTTAGGTCTGATCAGATTCCTCTATGCAGCTCTGTCCCCCGCCCTCTGCTGCAAGGAACTCCTGACCCTGCAAACCCGGGCAACGTCTGAGCCAGTATGAGTTGCTTTCTGACTGACCATTTCATGAAACTGCTTGCAAAGTATTTGAGTACTGCTAGCTTTAGCTGGACTAGCGGCACATTCTTGGCAGATAGAGGTATTATCAGTAGCAAGGACAGGCCAAGACAAACTGACTCCAGTATCTGTTGCAGTGACTGACCAGATGATAGGTTTGTTTATCTCTGCTCTTTGTGTAGTGCACGTCACAATGCACCGACTGGCGAAAGTCCACCACAGACTGCTTATCTGCCAGGATTTCCAGTCTCACATCACAATAAAATAGTTGCTGAGATACCCAAAATAACTAATAAACAAAGTCACAGGAGTGGTGACGACAGGGAATGGTTCTATCCTCCAGTGGAAGTTGAAAAAATCCATATAAGGAAAGATGGACGTCACAGTGACCCAAATTCCCTAAGACTGTGACGTTGTGAAGGTACAATAAAGGTCTGGTATAACCTTCTTCCAGCTGGGACTTATGTTCAATGTTATTATGAAGCTCGGCGGCTCCGTGGCACACCTGGTTCTGTAGGTACTGGTGTCAGGGGAGGTGCCAATCTGCAGCGCTTGGACAGTGCAGCTGCGGATCCTTGTGGTGGCCGCGGTTTGGAGCCTGCTTTGATCAACAACAGCAGACAGTAAATAGAGTGCAGACAACATCAAAACCGGTATGAAAATCCAGATTGTGTTGTATAATAGTGTCTACACATCTGGGTACTTCACACGCACGCACACATGGCGCCTGAGGTTACAAAACCCAGCAGTTTATTATTGAAGCAATAAGGCTCGCCTGTGTGACGTAGCGTTTACAAAACCAACAATTTTGGGAACAAAAGGCCTTGGTAGTTCGCTGAGATCACATCAACGTAGCAGAGACAGAAGCAGACATGGGGAAGTATAGAGCTCGCCAGCTGTGTTGTAAACTGTAATAGTCATTCTCACAACCACCGGGGAAAAAAGATAAACCATGGAATAGGATTTTATCATTTTCAAGCATGGAAGAAGAACAGTACAGTCTTTTCGGATTAACAAAGAGGCAATGCCTGGCGTGGATTGCAGCAGTGAGAAGACCCAATATAACTTTCAACCACACTCCTTTATCGATGGTGGTGTGTTCAAAGCATTTTCATAAAGGTACTGTTACATATCAATAACGGAGAATCGAGAAGGAGCTGGTCTGAACACTCTCACTTTATTGAACCAAGTTCACAGATATATAAATCCCCAGCCATGGCCCACCTGACATCACTCTGACCTTGCCCCAGCTAGGCTACAGCAAGCCCCGAGGCCCAATTCCCTATGTCACCCCCCCCCCCCCACCGGAAAGTCAAGAACACAAATAAACACCCAAGTAAGTACAATAACTATAAACACACATAAACATAGAACATAATACAATCTACAAGTCTCTTGTACAGACAGCAGAGCCGTCCTCAACCATACCCCGTGACAAAATCGTCCAAGTGTCTGGGTCTCCGACGCTCTCTAGCCGGGTGTCCCTCGTGAGGGCACACTGCCTCTGGCACCGTCGGTTCTGGCTGAGGGTCGGCATCCGCACAGACCCTCCAGTCTCAACTGTCACTGAAGCAGTCCATGGCGGGGTCACTCGCCACCTCTGGTGGGGACCTCTTTATCCTACTTGCATGCCAGCGGGACCCATCATCCAGTTCAAAAGTATCTGGTTCTCGCCGTCTCATGATCGTCTGTGGCCCAACCCACAGCGGTTGGAGCTTGTGGACACGGACGGAGTGCCTGATCCAGTTTCTATCCGCCACCTCAAGGCCGTGACCTCTTGCCCCATGTTTCCTGTCAAACAGTTCCTTCATCTTCCGTTGGCGCTCAGTGACCCGGCGCCTCAGCGCCCTCGAGTCCTCAACCCACTCCATCTGTGCCAGCCCCAGTCGTCTCGCCAGCAGCGGCAACTCACGACCCAGCATCAGTACAGCTGGGGAGCGTCCTGTTGTGGCGTGCACCGACACTCTATAATGGAGTAGGGTGTTGTTCAGGGTGTCAGTGAATGTAAACCCATCCACTAAGTGGGTCCTTAGTCCATTCTTAAGCATCCTGTTGATCCTCTCAACCCCTCCATTAGCCTGCAGGTGGTACACCACTGTCTTGATGTGTTCGACCCCCCTGACTCTCAGGAACTCCTCAAAAGCCCCAGAAATGAATTGCAGGCCATTGTCAGTGGTGATGGAGCTCAGGGTCCCCCATCTGGCAAACGATGATGCCAGGAACCCTGTGATCACCTCAGTTGTCACTGAGCCAGTTGGGAGCACCTCCGGCCATTTAGAGAACAAGTCGTACGCCACCACAAGGAACCTGCTACCAGGGGGTGCTGCATGTAGTTCTCCGCAGATGTCCAATTCAACGTGTTCCCAGGGTCCGTCAGGGAACGTGACTGGTCGTAGGGGAGGAGGTGGTGGTCCTCCGGTCTTCCTGCTCTCCAGGCATGGCACACAGTTTTTCACCATCATCTCTATGTCCTTGTCTATTCCTGGCCACCAAACTGAGTCCCTGCTGCCTTGTTTGACCTTGACCTCCGGCGCCACACGAGGTGGCTGCCTTTTGCAACAGCGGCTCAATTCTGAGTTTTTTTCCTTTCTTTCTTTACACACTTTATACATCACGGACCCACAGATTGCCCCAAAATGCCTCCCGAGCCGGCGGACGGAGCCACTGTTTACAGCAGGAGAGGGTACAGCAGGGAACAGCTGCTTGCACTTAATCGCCACTCGGTGTTGACGGAAAAACTTGACGTACCGAGAGAAATAAGGCGAAAACGACGTGGTTGTCGGGCTGGTGTTAGATGGCGGACAAGGAGTGTAAGGTACAGACCCACCTTCCCATCCGTCATTATGGGGAATGTACACTCTATATTGGGAAAGGTGGATGAGCTAGCGGCTATCTGCCGTTACGATAGCACATACCGGGAGTGCTCTCTCCTTTTGTTTTCTGAGACGTGGCTAACTGAACTAGCAGCAGATGCTAACATTGAGCTGGAGGGTTTCCACATGATACGGGCAGACCGAACACCAGACAGTGGCAAAGCAAGGGGCGGTGGAGTGATAATGTATGTTAACAACAACTGGTGCAGACCGGGACATATCACTGTTAAACAACGTCACTGCAGCAAAGACATTGAGTTGCTAGCTGTTAGCATGCGGCCTACATATCTCCCGAGAGAACACTCACACGTGATCTGCATTGTTGTTTATGCAAATCCGACGGCGAACGCTGGGACAGCGCGTGACGTCATCCATTCAGTAACCAGCAGGCTGCAGACAGAACACCCAGATGCTCTTCTCCTCATCTCAGGCGATTTCAACCATGTTTCACTATCTCCCATTCTACCCACGTTTACCCAGTATGTCACATGCTACACTAGAGACAATAAAACACTGGACTTATTCTATGCAAACACTAAGGAGGCGTACACCTCATGACAACTCCCCCAACTTGGGAGATCGGATCACAACTTGGTTCATCTCTGGCCGGTGTACAAACCCCTAGAGCACAGACAACCTCCGGCCATGCGCACAGTGATGTTATGGTCTGAGGAGGCAATGGACACTCTAAAGGGCTGTTTTGAAGCCACCGCCTGGAAGCAGCTCTGCGATCCACATGGTGAGGACATCGATGGCCTCACTCACACCTTCACGAGCTACCTCAGCTTCTGTGTGGACAAATCCGTTCCCACCAAGACCATACGGTGTTGCTCAAACAACAAACCCTGGATCAACCCTCCTTCACCGTTCTCTGTCCCACCTGGAGAAGCCCGGGAATGTGGTGAGGATCATGTTCTTTGACTTCTCCAGTGCTTTCAACACCATCCAACCGATGATCCTGAAGGACAAGCTGCTGCGCGCAGGGGTGGACCAGCACCTGTCATCATGGATCCTGGACTACCTCACGAACCAGCCTCAGTTTGTGAGAACCCGGGACTGTGTGTCCGACACGATCATCGGTAGCACGGGGGCCCCCCAGGGAACGGTGTTGGCTCCCTTCCTGTTCACTCTTTATACTGCGGACTTCTCACACAACACAACACACTGCCATCTACAGAAGTTCTCTGATGACTCTGCGATCGTTGGCCTCATCTCCAATGGAGATGAAGCTGAGTACAGAGGGCTTATCCAGGACTTCGTGGACTGGTGCCATCGGAAGTGCCTCCAGATCAACGCGAGGAAAACTAAGGAGCTGGTGGTGGACTGCCGCAGGCAAGGACAACCCCTCACAGCACCAGTAAATATACAGGGAACAGACATTGAGATGGTGACATCCTACAAGTACCTGGGTGTTCATCTGAACAACAAACTAGACTGGTCACACAATACTGACGCACTCTACAAGAAGGGACAGCGCAGGCTGTTCCTACTGAGGAGACTCAGGTCTTTTGGTGTACAAGGGGCACTGCTGAAGACATTCTATGACACGGTGGTGGCATCAGCCATCACTTTTGGAGTGGTCTGCTGGGGCAGTGGCATTACTGCAGCCGATAGGAAGAGACTGAACAAACTGATCAAGAAAGCTAGCTCCGTCCTGGGGCAGCGCCTTGATCCGGTGGAGGAGATAGGAGAGAGAAGGACGGTGGCTAAACTGTCATCTCTGCTGGAGTCCGAGTTCCACCCTATGCAGGACATACTGAATGCACTGAGGAGCTCATTTAGCAGCAGACTACATCATCCCAGGTGCACAACCGAGAGGTTTCGCAGGTCCTGCCTACCAACGGCTGTCAGACTGTACAACGTAAGCAGGGCTGCTCGCAGAGATAGCAAAAAGACGTAACAAACTAATAGTTTTTTGAATGCAAAAGATGCAATATACTTACACAATGGTCCCCTCCGGCATACAACTAGGAAAATACCGGTCACTATGGAGGGTGAGAATATGTATGGGCACATAATCATACCATGTAGGATAACTAAGTAGACGGTTGTGCTGTTTCATCCCATCTAGCAACAATGCTCTGCACTGTGTGTGTTTATACATTTACATATTTATTCCATCTAGCTACAATGCTCCGCACTGGGTGTGTTTATGTTTATTTTTATGTTTATATTTATATTTATATATCTATATATTCATTCCATCTAGCTACAATGCTCCGCACTGTGTGTTTATATATCTACATATTATTCCATCTAGCTACATTGCTCCGCACTGTGTGTGTTTATATATTTTTACATATTTATTCCACCTAGCTGCAATGCTCCATACTGTGGGTGTTTATATATCTACATATTTATTCCATCTAGCTACAATGCTCCGCACTGTGTGTTTATATACTCATATATTTATCCCATCCAGCTACAATGCTCTGCACTGTGTCTGTGTATATATATATAGTATATTTATAGTAATATGTACATATGTATATTAGCTGCTCTTGCTTGCTTGCTTTTTTTTCTTGCCTTCTGATTGTTGCTCTGAGTGTTGCTATCCCTGTGCTGTTGCAATCCTGGAATTTCCCCGTTGTGGGACTAATAAAGGCTTATCTTATCTTATCTTATCTTACCTTCCCTAAGTGCCCCTCATGCAGCATTTCCAATACTTGTCCTCTCAGAGCTGCTGGGATGACGGCACACTGCCCTCTAGCCACACACACATCGTTCCAACAGCTGAGCTCATCCCTAAACCGATGAAACGGGGCTAGCTCTCCCAGCGCTCCCTTTGGCCAGTCCTCTCTGATAGCCGAGCGCGATCTTCTCATCACTTAGTCACTTTCCGAAACCTCTCTGAGTTCCTGAGGGGACACAATATCTCGGAGTGCCCCTTGCAGAGCGTGGACCAGTTCCATCTCATCTGAGTCCACCGCCTCTAAGTCCGACGCCCGAGCGCACGTCGGGGCCCTAAACAGAAGGTCCGCCACAACATTGTCTTTGTCCGGTGTGTACCTTGTCTCAAAATTGTAGGCCCTCAGTCTCTCAGACCATCTGTGGATCCTCAGTGGCCTGTGTCCTGACCCTGAGGTCCTGAGCAGAGTCGTGAGCCATTCTCAACGTGAAGTGGTGCCTGTAGAGGTAGATGTGCCACCTCTCACAGGCCCAAACACAGGCCAGTGCCTCCCTTTTGCCCACGGCACACTTCTTTTCTGCGTCCGACAAAGACCTCAACTCAAAAGCCACTGTACGCCCCGTACCATCCTGCATCTGTAACATCACTGCCCCGAGGGCGGAACTGGACGCGTCACAAGTCACTATAGAGGAGCAGTTCAGGTTAAAATGGGTCAAAACTGGTGGGGAGGTGAGCTGCCGCTTCAACTTTTCCACTACCGCCGAACAGGCTGGAGTCCAGTTCCAAGGTGCAGCCTGCTTCAGCAGCGCCCGGAGCAGCTCGATTGTCTCTGAGTACCTGGGAATAAACCATCCATAAAAGTTAACCATCCCCAGGGACAAAGAAATTTCAGCTGCTGAGGAGGGGTCCACAAGGCGAAGCACCGCCTCTACGTTCAAAACCAGCAGTGTCAGTCCGTCTCCAGACAGCTGGAACCCCACAAAGTCCCCTGCATCTGCTGCAAAGACACACTTTTTGCCGTTCAGCATGACCCCATGTTCCTGCAGCATCTCCAAGACCCTTTCCAACCGCTCGTTGTGTTCCTTTCTTGACGCCCCGTGCACCACAACGTCATCTAGGTACACAACCACCCCCTTCAGGCCCACCAGCATAGTCGCCATGACCTTCTGGAAGCAGCTTGGCGCTGAGCTCAGTCCGAAGGGCATCCTGGTGTAACGGAAGACCCCCATGTGGGTCACGAAGGTCGTCAGATTCCTGCTGTCTGGTGTAATGGCACCTGCAGATAACCTTGAGGCAGATCTAATTTTGAGAAAATCTTCACCCCGCTGAACGTCGCTGTGAGTTCCTCCATAGTCGGCAGTGGGTACTTGTCCGGGATGATCACCTTGTTCACCGCTCTAAGGTCGATGCATGGTCTTATGCCTCCACCTTTCTTTCTTGCCACCACCAGATTAGAAATCCACGGTGACGCATCAGCCCTTTCGATGACCCTCGACTCCAGTAGCTTGGTCAGTTCTGCTGATACCTCGTCCCACAGTGCTAGCGGGAGACGTCTCAATGGCTGTATTTTCGGCGTGACGGCCTCATTGATGAGAGGCCGATGGTAAAACACCTCAATGTGGCCCAGGCCCTCAAACAGCGCCGGCCAGCGGAGGTGCCAGTCTGAGCTCATGGACAGTAGAACCCCCCCCAGGTCCATTATGGAGAAACCCAGCTGCCCCAACAGGTCGGTTCCCCGGCACGCCACCTAGAAGGTAAAGCTGGGGACCCTTTTTGACCCACAGGTTACCTCAAAGTCCGCTGTGCCCGACATTTCAATCTCCGCATGTCCGTAGCCGAATAGTCTCACCGCTCCATCATTAATTTATTTTGCGGGGAACAGCCTCCACAGTGTCAGCAGGCTCAGGATGGACTTCCCGGCCCCCGAATCCACCATGAGCGGCACGTCAACTCCATCCAGTTGGAGCATGTACCACTTCAACGGCCCTTTCCCTATGCGTGCAGTGGGACCTGGGCTGGGCCCCCGGGTCGTCTCACCCGTAATGCCGCTCCATTTTTGGTTCGCTTCTTCTTCCTTTTCTTTCTATTTCCTCTACATCGTACTGTTAGCGCACAAACCTCCGCACTCGGCGGGAAATTGCTCTTAGTTGGCCCCTCGCTAACCTTAGCCATTAGCTCCAACTGGGCCACTGACTCTTCTTTTTTTACTAAGTCCAGCACTTCCTCCCACAACAGTGGCTCTTTAGCTACTCTTAGCTTCGTCGCTAGTCGTGTGCAACTACTGCCATGCGGTAGTTTGTCCCTCACTACGCTGAGCATTTCTGCTCCAAAGCTGCACTTCTGTGCTAAGCGAAGCAGCTTTAGTAGGAACAGATGTAGCAACTCACCTTTCCATTGCCGTCGTTTGAAGAACTCCCACCGACTGTTCGTGACTGTGGAGACGTCACCAAACGTGTTGTCCATGGCCTTCAGATCGTCCTCCAGTGAGCCGCCCTGGCAAAGCCTGAAGAAGATTTGCTGTCCCTCGGCGCCAAGACACTGAATCATTACACTCCTCCGTCTCTCCTTGCTGGCCGATCCCATGCCCGCTGCTGACATATATGTATCAAAGCTCTGCTTCCATTGAGCCCATGAAATCGCCGGTGAGCCCAGGCGCTCCAGAAACACTGGCATCTGTCCTATGCACGTTGCCATTGTTCTCCTCATTGCCAAAATGTTACATATCAATAACGGAGAGTCGAGAAGGAGCTGGTCTGAACATTCTCACTTTATTGAACCAAGTTCACAGATATATACGTATATCCCCAGCCGTAGCCCACCTGACATCACTCTGACCCCGCCCCAGTCAGGCTACAGCAAGCCCCAAGGCCCAATTCCCCTGTGTCACAGGTACATTATGATTTACTGTATATAAGTCTGTTGTTGTTGCTGAGTGGTTAAAACTTGCTTGGTCATAGCTTTTAGCCTATGTTAGCAGTGGTAAGCTAAACTAAGCTAAGCTAAGCTAAAGAAAGACTCCGATGTCTGAGTAGCTAGAAAAAGTTAGGTTTAATTTGTTCTACACCAAAGTATTTTCTTACCATTTCCTTTGCTTTAACAGGCAGACCAGCTTATGAAATGCTAGACTGTGATCCTGACTGGGCACCTTCTCTAAATGTTGGCTATGCTGAGCTTCAAGCTACCACTCCTGACAGGTTTAACCGCTTATGCAGAAGGACAAGACCACGACAAAAAGAATTGGTAGGGCATGCAAGTGAACCCTCATGAAAGGGAACCCATCATGTCTCCCACCTCAAGCCCCTCTCGGCCAGTACCACCCCCTTCCCCCCGAAACCACCTCCTCCTCCCCGGATCATCAACGGCCACCCCGCCTACACGGTTCGCTGTATTCTGGATATTCGCCGTTGGGACCGGGGCCTTCAATATCTGGTGGACTGGGAGGGCTACGGCCTGGAGGAACGTTCCTGAGTCCCTACATCTCGGGTCCTGGAGAAAGAGATGCTCCGGGCCTACCACCGAGCTCACCCGGAGAAGCCCTCTGGACCGCCAGGAGGCGCTCCTAGAAGGGGGGGCCCTGTCATGGGCAGCGAGAGCGTGCCCCTCCTGTCCTGTCTCACTTTCATCAACTCATCACTGCACCTGAGGCAGGAGACGCACCTGCCCCCACTCATCAGCCAGCGTACTTAAGGAGGCTCTCTCCACGCAGTCAACGCTGGCTTGTCTGGGTATACTGCCCGTCGTATGACAAGCAAGTATCGATTAACAAGTATTGACACGTCGTCTTACCTTGTTTCCTTTTCTTCCTCAGGTTGCTGCCACTGTGCAGGTGTGTCTTCAGGACTGCGTGTGCTCTCCTGCCACATGGCGTTCACTTATATGTCACGGATGGCCCTCACGAGCCATCAATAAGACGCTATATTTCAGCCAGTGAGTTTGCACAGTTTATTAAGGGAAAGGATAAATGACAAAATAACAAGCCACGGGGGGCTAAAACACACTATAATGGCAACTCAGTCTATGACAAGGAAGAACAGATTCATAATGAAACACACTTATGATAATAGAAGAAGGGTTGTAAACGTCTGACCAGAAGGATGCTCGAAGATGTCAGACGGGGGGTTGTCTGACAAGACTGCCGCAAAGTTTCGCCCTCAGCTGCCCTCTTAAATAGGGCTCAGGGTGAACAGCTGATGAGGCGATTGTTAATGCAGCTCAGCTGTCAGAGCCTCAGCTCTGACAGCCAGAAGCCCCTTCGAGCGCTGTCACAATAAAAGCTCGGAGAGCCATAGGGAACACACACATCAGCTGGGAGGAAAATACTGCATGGCCTGAGCGTGGACGAAATCGGCGCTCGAACCATGACGGTACCTCCCCCTGAGGCGGCGAACTCCGGGCGCCGTATGACACCCAAGCCCCCCACCCCACCCCACCCAGGGTGGGAGGATGGGGGAAAGGCCTGGAGGATGAGAACCAGAAAAGACAAAAAACACCAAGACGATGACACGGGAAACACAGGGAACAAACGAACCAATTACAGAGTATGGTAGGAAAAAAAAACCAAAACACAATACTCCATAAAACGCGGATGAAACATAGACCGGACAAAAAGTGCAAATAGCAGAAGGAGGCCTATCACCAAAACACACAGGCCCATAAGACATAATGTGGCAGATACAAATCATCCCTCAGACAGGGGAGGGGAGAAAAAATAAAGACAGGCTAAACAGCGGTAATACATAGATCAAAATAAGGCACATGACAACACACCAAAAGTGACCTTAATATCTAGAGAAAATACGAAACATACGGGGATGACGGCAGGCAGAGTCCAATGACACACAAGCAGTTCTGGTGGTCTCCCTGCGTCCAATGTCCAAATAGCTGATAGGGGAAAAAGGAAGCGTCCGGGCGGCCTACCCCAGTCCCAGGCCTGGAAAAACAGGATCTCTGGCGACTGGACCAGGTCGCCAAGCAGACAGTCCAGTTGGTCGGGCAGCCGACCCAGAACGCCAAACGGGCGAGGCAATCCTTCAGGCGGCCGACCCACATCACTCAGCCACCAGGACCGCAGGGGAGAGGACGGCAATTGCTTCCCTGTAGAGGGGGATAGCGAGGGGGAGCCGGGCCGAATATGAGGAACCCCAACGGCACCCGGTGGAGAAGGCTTGGAGGAAAGATGAGGGACCAGCCCGGCGTCACTCGGCGGAGGATCTGCAGTTCCACCTCCGAACATTACCAGAATAGGCGCTGTCCTTCTGTTGGACCCTGGATGAGCCCACGCTGCACCCACGATGGACCCTGACTGGGTCGCAGCTGCACCCGCGATGGACCCCGATCGGATCACAGCTGCACCTACGATGGACCCCGACTGGGTCGCGGCTGCACCCATGATGGACCCTGATCGGATCGCAGCTGCACCCATGATGGACCCTGACTGGGTCGCGGCTGCACCCGCGATGGACCCCGACTGGGTCGGAACAGCACCATGGACGACCTCCACCCCCGAACCCGGAACCTCCAGAACAGCGACCGGGGTTGACTCTGCACTAGTGACCCTGGGAGAAGGCTCAGGAGAAGAACCAGGATCAGGATCACCGGTAGCGACAGAGCCCAGCGAGACGAGCTCGGATGCAGCGGGCGGCTTCCCCTGCCTCGTCTCCCCAAGAGACAGGCAAAAATGCTCTAGAACAGATAGTAGGAAGGAAAAATAGAGCACTTGCCTGCACTCGAGTTCTGTCACCGTCCAGGAATTCGACAATCTGGGCTCAGGACGAAGAAGGATATCTTCTGGCTCCCACTCGGCTACGGCGGGCTCCGCAGCTGGCATGATGTCTTCCGCAGTCTGAGGACCCTCCAACACTGACGTCCACACCGACGACCCGCACGGCGTGGTGGCAGGGGATCCTCGACCTACTGGACCAAACCGCTCACCGATGGAGACCCAGGGACGTTTCGTCATCAGCGCAGGCTCCACGCTGCAGTCCACACTCCTCCTCTGCCCGTGACGTGGCTGCAGGGCTGGAACCAGGCTCTCCAGGACAGCAGGCCCCCTCCCTGTTCGGCGACGTAGGCCTGGCGTCGTGGAACGCTCAGCGGACGGAGACACAGAGGCAGCAGGTTCAATGCCAGAGGCTACAGCAGGTGGTGGGAGCTCGGGGGACTGCGAACCCCAAACTCCACCCCCAGGAGTCAGACAAGGCAAATCACAACAACGATGAGAAGAATGAAATTGCACTTGCCTGTTCCACGGAGGGACAATGGTGCCTGCTGTAGCGGGCGGAGTTCTTTCCTCTCCCCTCCGGATGGTGACGGCAGGCCCCTCGGGAAGGCGAGGAGGAGCTGCTCGCGATGGATTGCAGACGGGCCTCGCAGAAGCAGGACTCATGGCACTCACAGCAGCCGGGGAAGACGTCAAGGAGGAGGGGACGACAGCCGAGGCGATCCGGGCACGAGGAGCTGATGGGATAGTGGGGAAAGATGACCCGGGGGAGAGGCTGCGGGAATTCCCTCCTGACGAGATGCAGAAGAAACAGCTGACTGGGAGGTGGAGTTCTTCCAGCGACCCGGAACAGGATCCGGATGGGGTTCTCGCTGAGGCTTACCGGCTGAGGGCGAGGCGAAGGAGAGATTAGAGAAACGCCGCTCCTGCGCAGATACAGAGGCGAGCAGGTCGGCGAACTCTGGATAATCACACAGCTCAGGATTCCTCTCCACCGGCCTGACCGCCACTGCCACATGTTTAATGATCAGCGTAGGGTGAGCGGCGGAGCGAGCTGCAGTCACTCGGTCCCGGATGGAAGCAACTGACAGCCGTAACTTCTCCGGGGAAATCCCGACTGACATTTCACTCCGTGGAGAATCACCCCTGGGCGGTGCGAACTCCTGGACTGGAGCGGGGGCAGGAACGGGATTCCGAAGCGAGGAGTGAGGGTGCCTTCTCTTCGGCTCCCTGCCGGAGTTTCCCTCCAGTCCACGGAGTCTCTCCCGGTGCCTAAAGATGTCTGCCCTCCTCGCCATGACTTCAGGGTGATTGGAGTAGCGAGGAAGGCGGTCAATAATTGCCTCAGCAAGGTCCAGGTGCCGGCGTACATCACTGGGAGTGTCGTAGAGGCCAGCAGTGAAGAGGGTTCCATCAACGTAGTCCAGGGCCTCCACCAGCTCGGAGCCCAGGCTCCGAGCGCGGCCCCTGAGTGACGACATAATCCTCCCAGCACACGGGTACCCAGACAAGGAAAAACAAGCCCAATGCAGGCAAAACTCACGGCGACAGGCTTCTCAGTCTGGCGGCAGTCTACTGTCACGGATGGCCCTCACGAGCCATCAATAAGACGCTATATTTCAGCCAGTGAGTTTGCACAGTTTATTAAGGGAAAGGATGAATGACAAAATAACAAGCCACGGGGGGCTAAAACACACTATAACGGTAACTCAGTCTATGACGAGGAACAACAGATTCATAATGAAACACACTTGTGATAATAGAAGAAGGGTTGTAAACGTCTGACCAGAGGGATGCTCGAAAATGTCAGACGGGGCGTTGTCCGACGAGACTGCCGCAACGTTTCGCCCTCAGCTGCCCTCTTAAATAGGGCTCAGGGTGAACAGCTGATGAGGCGATTGTTAATGCAGCTCAGCTGTCAGAGCCTCAGCTCTGACAGTCGGAAGCCCCTCCGAGCGCTGTCACAATAAAAGCTCGGAGAACCATAGGGAACACACACATCAGCTGGGAGGAAAATACTGCATGGCCCGAGCGCGGACGAAATCGGCGCTCGAACCACAACATTATATAGCGCTTTTTCTCATCTCTGGATGACCAAAGCGCTTTATAGATCCTGCTATCCACCCATTCACACACACATTCACACACTGATGGCGGCAGAGCTGTCATACACACACAGGCACTAGCCTGGCCACCAGGAGCAACTGGGGGTTCAGTGTCTTGCTCAAGGACACTTCGACATGCAGACTGCAGACAGAGCGGGAATCGAACCCATGACCCTCCGATCAGTAGTCGGCCACACTACACCTGCGCCACAGTCGCCCCCACATCTCCACTACTCCTCAGCTTTCAACCTCCACCCAGTCAGGCACCATCAGCTCATTCCCCTCACCCTACTGGTTCGTCTATTTCTCGCTGGGGTCCTGCCGGTTCTTCCTCGGAACCCAAGTAAGTGGCAAGTTGGCTCACCCATTTCCCCTTACTCCGTTCCTCCACTCACAGCTCTCGTTTACTCTCCACAGGTGGATTCCTCTGGCGAGTGACTGTTTCTGTAGCTGTGCATTTATTTTGCAGA
Source organism: Pholidichthys leucotaenia (assembly GCA_020510985.1). NCBI lineage: Eukaryota > Metazoa > Chordata > Actinopteri > Cichliformes > Pholidichthyidae > Pholidichthys > Pholidichthys leucotaenia. Next base: position 200,616,735 of record CM035849.1, on the reverse strand, counting down.
TTAATAAATTTTCAAACGCGCCCCTCCATGTGGTTGATTTCCTGTGCTGTTGCATCGTGCATGTGAGCTGCCAGCTTATTTACCATGACAGTATTCAGTTGAATATAGGTTGAACAGTATTTTAAAATTATTATATTTTGCTTTTATTGACGTTTTACACACTGTCCCAACTTCATTGGAACTGGGGTTTGTATATTGAGGGATTTTCTTTTTTAAGTATGGGTCAGCGTGTAATAGATACACTATAAGCAACTGCTGTTAATTTATGGCCAGTTTCCAACAGTAATATACTATATAATGTAATATGGTTTTGCACTGTAATTTGCAATGCATTGTGGGCTGTTCAATGTGAAGCAACAGCACACAGGCCATCACCTTCTCTAAACGTTGGCCATGCAGAGCTTCAAGCTACCTACCACCCCTGACAGGTTTAACCGCTTATGCAGAAGGACGAGATTATGACAAAAAGAATTGGCAGGGCATGCAAGTGAACCCCCAACACCACTGGCCCTGTGACTGAGATGGATAATGTGTGGTGATTCGCTCTTACACATACACGCATACACTCACACACTCACTACACAATAAAGATAAATGAGTTTATTTTTGAGTCTGTGTCTGCTTAGTGGGTCCCGAATCATGTTATAATGTACAGCCGTGGACAAAATTGTTGGTAGCCCTCTGTTAATGAAAGAAAAACCCACAATGGTCACAGAAATAACTTGAATCTGACAAAAGTGGTAATAAATAAAAATTCTATGAAAATTAACCAATGAAAATCAGACAACGCTTTTGAATTGTGGTTCAACAGAATTATTTTAAAAAAACAAACTCATGAAACAAGCCTGGACAAAAATGATGGTACCCCTAGAAAAGATTGGAAATAATGTGACCATAGGGACATGTTCAACCAAGATGTGTCCTCTAATTAACATCACAGGTGTCTACAAACTTGTGATCAGTCAGTTAGCCTATTTAAAGGGTGACAACTAGTCACTGTGCTGTTTGGTGATATGGTGTGTACCACACTAAACATGGACCAGAGGAAGGAAAGGAGAGAGCTGTCTCAGGAGATTAGAAAGAAAATTATAGACAAGCATGTTAAAGGTAAAGGCTATAAGTACCATCTCCAAGCAGCCTGATGTTCCTGTGACTACAGTTGTACATATTATTCAGAAATTTAAGATCCACGGGACTGTACCCAACCTCCCTGGACATGGCCGCAGGAGGAGACGGATAATGTGAATGGTAACAAAAGAGCCCAGAACAACCTCTAAACACATTCATGGTGAACTCCAAGGTCAAGGTACATCAGTGTCAGATCGCACCATCTGTCGTTGTTTGAGCCAAAGTGGACTTCATGGGAGACGACCAAGGAGGACACCACTGTTGAAAACAAATCATAAAAAAGCCAGACTGGAATTTGCCAAACTGCATGTTGACAAGCCACAAAGCTTCTGGGAGAATGTACTATGGACAGGCGAGACAAAACTGGAACTTTTTGGCAAGGCACATCAGCTCTATGGTCACAGACGCAAAAATGAAGCATACCAAGAAAAGAACACTGTCCCTACTATGAAACATGGAGGAGGTTCTGTTATGTTCTGGGGCTGCTTTGCTGCATCTGGCACAGGGTGTCTTGAATCTGTGCAGGGTACAATGAAATCTCAAGACTATCAAGGTATTCTAGAGCGAAATGTGCTGCCCAGTGTCAGACAGCTTGGTCTCAGTCGCAGGTCATGGGTCTTACAGCAGGATAATGATCCAAAACACACAGCTAAAAACACCCAAGAATGGCTAAAAGCCAAACATTGGACTATTCTAAAGTGGACATCTATGAGCCCTGATCTAAATCCTATTGAACATCTGTGGAAAGAGCTGAAACATGCCGTCTGGAGAAGGCACCCTTCAAACCTGAGACAACTGGAGCAGTTTGCTCATGAGGAGTGGGGCCAGAATACCTGCTGAGAGGTGCAGAAGTCTCATTGACAGTTACAGAAATGGTTTGATTGCCTCAAAAGGCTGTGCAACAAAATATTAAGTTAAGGGTACCATCATTTTTGTCCAGGCCTCTTTCATGAGTTTGCTTTTTTAAACTAATTCTGTTGAACCACAATTCAAAAGCGTTGTCTGATTTTCATTGATTAATTTTCATAGACTTTTTATTTATTACCACTTTTGTCAGATTCAAGTTATTTCTGTGACCATTGTGGGTTTTTCTTTCATTAACAGAGGGGTACCAACAATTTTGTCCATGTCTGTCGCTCCTTTATATTCAGGTAGTCTTTTTTTTTTGGCCTGTGTTTTTCTTCTAAAATGTATTTTGGGATTCCTTTTGATTACAAAATATATTAACTAAAGTAGTATATTGTCCTTATCGCCAAACAGATAACACCACACCTCTGGCTGAGATGGAGGAAAGAATATCTGATGAAGCAGCACCGATCTGTCAGGCTGATGATGCTCCAGTGGAAAATGTGCAAGAACAGCAGAACTGTAGCATGTGTCACCCGAGGCTTCACCAAATTTTACTCTTGCCAGAGGACAATAGAATAGGCTTTACTATCATTGTACAGTAGTACAGCACAAAAAAATTGTGGGACTGTGGCTTTCTTCAGAAGCTGTCACCAAGAGACAGTATTGGCAGATTGGATTTGATATTAAAGAAAGCATTGCCCTTGTAGGTGCCACACTGAAAATACCTGCCTTCACCAGGGGCCACAGCCAGCTTGATGCCAGAGGGTGGCCTAACCCCCCCCCCCCCCTTTTGTAAAGTGCCTTGAGATAACCCTGTGTTGTGATTTGGTGCTATATTATATTTCTTACTATATATTTCTTACTATATTATATTATATTTTATATTATATATTATATTTCTTTCCAACAGCTGTCACGTTATTGAACTTAGTTCCCCGCTGACTCTCTTACCATCATCTTTTACCATCCTCACCTGTACATAACTGCATAACTACATAACTACATCTAACTTATTGCACATTATTTGCACATAACAGTACTTTTAACTTTCTGCACTGCTGCATATATTTGCATATATTTGCTTAAATTGCACATACTGTTAATTACCGTATATACTGCACTGCTGTCCTTTGCACTTCTGATTGGATGCTAAACTGTGTTTCGTTACCTTGTATTCATACATGTGTAATGACAATAAAGTTGAATCTAATCTAATCTAATCTATATAAACAAATTGAATTGAATTGAGAGAGTACTCGGGTGCATGCGCTCCAAATATACAATACTGAATGACACTATAAGTCTGGCCTTTGTGGTACCATGTGAAGGCGAAAACATGACTTTACTGGATAAGATTGTTGCTGCAGCCTGTGCTTTGACAAAGTGTCATTATTGTCATGGTGGCCTCTGGGCCGTCATCTGTCTCATCAGTCCCAGCTGCGCACAGACCAACAGGTGCCAATCAGCGGCTGTTAAAAGCCAGTGTTGCTGACAGCCCGTCACGGAGTCGTCTGTCCTCCTCATCGGAGCATGAACCAGAGCTTCGTTCCCAAGCTTCGTCAAGAACGTCTTGTCAGGAACTGGCACGTAAGAGAACTGTTTGTTTCTCAACTCCTTGCCTTTACCCCTGTGCACAGGTGGACCTCCCAGGCGGCGGACCAACTTCCCCAGCCGACGGGGCGTTGCCATCTCAGCCACGTAGCTCCTCGCTACCACCTCTGCTACGGGTACGTCTAGCACCACAGCTGCAAGAGCTGTTATTGTCTCAGTTACAGGAACTGTCATCGTCACGATCAGTGGAATCACTGCCATCTCCACCATCGGAACTGTCATTGTCACGGTCTGTGGAATCACTGCCGTCACCATCACAGGAACTGTCATCGTCACAGCAACAGGTGGATTCACTACCACGGCCACGAGCACATTCACCTCCACGCTGCATGGCCGCTGGAAGTCAGCAGGACGCTACCTGTGGATCACCCAAGTAAGCCCCTTCATCTACAATTACTCACGAGTCCTGAACAGCGGTAATTGTATCTGCTTGTGTGTTACAGGGTTGCCAGGTCTCCATCCGGACTGCTCAGTTCCAGCGACCAGAATTCCATTCTTGCACTCACTCACGCACTACACTCTCTCACACTACAATAAAGGGATTATTGTCACTATCTACTCGTGTCAGTGTCTGTCTCCTGGGTCCTGAAACATGTCAGTTATAAAGCTATAGTTTTAGAATGTAGACACTGACATGTTTTGGTATGGTTAATCCCTTCAGGCATAATGTCTTTAACGGCTTTGTAGCAATTTGAAAATAAAATACACAATGGTTTACAAACTCCAGCTCTTTATTTATAAGGTGCAAAATTCTGAGTGTAACTTAAGTTGTGACAAACACTGTACAGAATGTGTGCAAAGTGCAGTCCAGAAATGGATCTTTTTGCCTGTAATACTTTTTAAAAGCTTTGTAAAATGTGGAACACTTTCGAGTCACAAACAATAGAATAGAATAGGCTTCACTGTCATTGTACAGTTGTACAGTACAACCAAATTGTAGGTGCTTCACCAGGCTACTGCAGTTAACTATAAGAGAAGGATTAGATAAAACACAGTTACAAAACACACAACTGAAATAAAAACATCCCATGATTATGGAAAACCTGTAGTAAAAAAAATATAGGAATATAAAATGACATGCATCAGTGTGTTTCACACAACAGTGTTATGCTATATAACCAGACTCATGCTATAGCATTCTAGTGTGCACATGAGGTATAACCACGGCTGCTGTGTCCCACTTTCTAGATGGAACCACTGGATTACACAGTTTTGGTTATCAGGCAACCATGTCATCCAGCTCTTCTGGCTGCCTGCAAGTACACCACAGCACATTCAGAATTACAACAGATTAAGCAGAAGAGCTATAATCATAACAAGCTAATTTGTATAATCAAAACAAAGCAAACAATCATCATCACTCTATAAATTTAAGAAATCTCTGTGTGTCTGTTACGATCATAGGACTCGCTAGAAGATCATAGGACTGCCTATGATGTTCCTATGATGTCTACATGATGTCCTATGATGTTCCTATGTATATGGAGTTGTGAACAACTTATGTGTGAAAAAATTGTCTGTCCTTGGACTGCATCACTCATGATCTTAGGACTCGCTATGACATCATCAAAGATCAAAGGCAGGCATCACTCCCGATCATAGGACTCGCTATGACATCATCAAAGATCAAATGCAGGCATCATAGGAGTTGCTATGACATCATCAAAGCTCATAGGACTCACTGTGACATCATCAAAGATCAAAGGCAGTCATCAGTCATGATCATAGGACTCGGTATGACACAATCAAAGATCAAAGGCAGACATCACTGAACGAGTGCTGATGTGCTTGCTTACACCCTTGCGTACACCTGCTTTCTATGGGCATGCAGAAATACTTGCTTACACTTGGTTTCTACGAGCATGCACAAGTATGCACTAGTTTGATAAATGTTTCATATAGATTTAAAACAAATGACAAGTTCACACATTTTTCACAGTACTTGAAAATGATATAATTTCTGTACATTTTGAATATTTTCAGAGTGCTGCACATTTTAATTTCATCTGGTTGTATAGGCAACGAACGATGTTTAGCATAACAAGAGAGGAAATAAAAAGAAACATACCTTTGTGCTCACTTCAGGTCTGCCTTGTACATCTCCAAGTCATCACCCATCCATCTGTGAACTGCACTTGGGCTGCACTTGGGCTAAAGTTACTGAAAACCTCCTGTGTATATGGACTTACAGTTAAAATAAATAAAATAAAATAAATGAAGGCATGGTCGGAGTTAGGCAGAATGTTTATGAACTCCACGTTGTGTGTTGGTAGGAATCCAGCCCGATAACCCCTTAATGCCTCGCCAAATAGCGTGCCTTTGCAGTCCTGTTCAGTTTGGCGTAGTACTGTCCCTTTACTGAACGGTCCATTTTGTGATTTGTTTTCATTCATTCATAACAAACTAATGCATACCTGTGCATGCCCATAGAAAGCAAGTGTAAGCAAGCATTTCTGCATGCCTGTAGAGTTACTGTTACCTTGGCAACAGTAACCATGGTGAAACCTGCCTTTTGATCTTTGACATCACCACTTGTTCAGTGATGCCTACCTTTGTTCTGTGATGCCTGCCTTTGATCTTTGATGATGGCATAGCGAGTCCTATAATCATGAGTGAAGCCTGCCTTCGATTTTTGATGATGTCATAGTGAGTCCTATGATCTTTTAGCGAGTCCTATGATTGTGACATTGTGACATCATGACAGACAGACAGACAAAGACCTGCCTTTGATCTTTGACGTCACCACTCATTCAGTGATGCCTGCCTTTCATCTTTGATGATGTCATAGCGAGTCCTATGATTGTGATTGATGCCTGCCTTTGATCTTTGATGTTCTATGATCATGAGTGATGCCTGCCTTTGGTCACACACAGACACACTCTATACCATGGTGTCTGTATGACATCATATAGACATCATGTAGAGATCATAGGCACATCATAGGCAATCCTATAATCTTCTAGCGAGTTCTGTGGCCGTGACAGACACACAGGCAGACAGACAGACACACAGACAGAAATTTCTTGAAATATACAGTATATAGAGTGAAGTGATGATAAGTCATAAAACGTGAAGCTCTTCTCTCACTGCTCTGTTGGCTGCTCATTCACCAAGTTGGTGGCAGTAGGACACAGTCCAAGGATGGATAATTTTTTCACACATAAGTTGTTCAGAACTCCTTATAAGAACTCCTTATACAAAGATTCTAGTCCGGTAGGTGGCGGTAATGCACCTGTAAGCTGGTTGCCAACCGCCAGTCAAATCTAAAAGAAGAAGAAGTTGTTCACACAAATAAGTGATCTGACAAAAAAAAATAAACAAGCGGTTCTGAAACAGTGGCTAATATTTGATGTCCCATTCATTTTCATTTATTCTGTTATTAATATTCATACACTCAAATAAATCTCAATTCAGTCCCTTTCATATTTGTCAAAGTCTAATATGTGATTGCCTACATAAAGGCTACACCTCTGTATTCCACTTTCAAACACAGCCTACATTTGGGCCTGTAAAGCCTGATTGGACTACCAGTTTCAGACAGGAATACTTGCTTTCTACGGGCATGCACTAGTATTGTTTAAAGGAAAGGTGAGGTAACACAGTGGTTAACAAGCCCCTGTCCCAGCTTTTGCTTTTGTTGCAGCATTCAAATTCAAAATGAGTGAATATTTACAAAAAACAAAAAAGTTAATTAGTTTGAACGTTAAATATCTAGTCTATGTAATGTATTCTGTCATGGGCAGCGAGAGCGCACCCCTCCCGTCCTGCCGCACTTTCATCAACTCATCACTGCACCTGAGGCAGAAGACGCACCTGCCCCTGCTCATCAGCCAGTGTACTTAAAGTAGAACTGAACTGAACGGCACTGGGTGATAGTACATACAATTATAAAGATAATTTATCATTGGCACCCCCTCCACAAATCCCGGAATCTTGGAGAAAATCGCGATTTTGAATTTTCCGCCCTGAAAAATCAGACAAATCCGCCGATTAACCGGAAGTGCAGCCGGAGTTCCACGTGACGTCACGAGTGTGACACAGTCCTCCATGTTTACCATTGCGAGCACGTCGACACTGGTTGTTTTTGGTGCATTTTGTCGTGATAGTCGACTACAAAACACTTCCAACACCTGGGAAGATCTGTTCAGTGGCCAAGGAAAGCTGTCATGGCGACGAAAGAAAAGAGAGGGGGAGGAAAAGCGACCGGGAAGCGATGCGTTTCTAGATATAGATATTACAGTGATCCCTCACTTATCGCGTTTAATGGGGACCAGAACCGACCGCGAAAAGTGAAAAACCGCGAAGTAGCGTCACCCCCCCTCCCCAAGGGCGTCACAAGCACTATTTTGCACAAAAAGGCACAAGAGAACAGCGAAAAGTGCCACTAAGCAACACGAGCGATAAAGAACAATGAATGCGGTCTTCCTTCGCTGGGTATGGGCGGTCTGCAGGGAGAGAAGCTGGGTAAAACGTCTCGGCCAATCAGCTTGCGAGGTAAAACGTCTCGGCCAATCAGCTTGCGAGATTCCCGAGCGGTGAAGAGGTGGGCGGAGAGGAGTGGAGCGGTGGTCAGAGAGGGGGATTTTGAGTTGTGCGGGCTCTCCGTGTTGATACCTGATGTTCTAATGTAGTCTCCCTGCCTTCTGCTAGCGCGGGCAGGGAAGGCAGGTACATGTACCTGATGTACATTAGAACATCAGGTATCAACACGGAGAGCCCGCACAACTCAAAATCCACCTCTCTGACCACCGCTCCACTCCTCTCCGCCCACCTCTTCACTGCTCGGGAATCTCGCAAGCTGATTGGCCGAGACGTTTTACCTCGCAAGCTGATTGGCCGAGACGTTTTACCCAGCTTCTCTCCCTGCAGACCGCCCATACCCAGCGAAGGAAGACCGCATTCATTGTTCTTTATCGCTCGTGTTGCTTAGTGGCACTTTTCGCTGTTCTCTTGTGCCTTTTCATGCAAAATAGTGCTTGTGACACCCTTGGGGGGGGGGGGGGTGACGCTACTTCGCGTTTTTTCACTTTTCACGGTCGGTTCTGGTCCCCATTAAACGCGATAAGTGAGGGATCACTGTATTCCCCGGGGGCGGACCTCGCCTCTGCATCGCCGTCTGCCAGCTGCTGTCACAGGTGCATCAGGTCTCTGTCTCCCGGGCTCGCCCTTGTGCACGCCTGCCACCTGCCACACTCCTGCATCCTCCTCTGTCTCGTCACCGATCCTGAATGCCTCTTCACTCTGAAAACTCTGGTTTTCTTGACTGTTGGAACTGCTGGAACTGCTATCATCTGCCATTGTTGTTTTGTTTAGGGATCACACTCGTGACGTCACGCAGCGTCGTCTGCACTACTTCCGGTTTGTTTGGCACTGCCAGCCAGAGGCAAAAGTTTATCGGCTTATAGCTTGGCCATCGTACGGCCTAAAAATTTCTTTTATGTGTTGAAAAATACAATAGGTAATAAGGAATTAATCTGCTATTCTACTTTTTGCGCCAAAAGGTGGGTTCAGTTCTACTTTAAGGAGGCTCTCTCCACGCAGACAATGCTGGCTCATCTGGGTATACTGCCCGTCGTATGACAAGCAAGTATCAATTAACAAGTATTGACACGTCGTCTTACCTTGTTTCCTTCTCTTCCTCAGGTTGCTGCCACTGTGCGGGTGTGTCTTCAGGACTGCGTGCACTCTCCTGCCACATCTCCACTACTCGTCAGCTTTCAACCTCCACCCGGTCAGGCACCATCAGTTCATTCCCCTCACCCTACTGGTTCGTCTATTCCCGCTGGGGTCCTGCCGGTTCTTCCTCGGAACCCAAGTAAGTGGCAATTTGGCTCACCCATTTCCCTTTACTCCATTCCTCCACTCACAGCTCTCGTCTTCTCTCCGCAGGTGGATTCCTCTGGCGAGTGACTGTTTCTGTAGCTGTGCGTTTATTTTGCAAATTAATAAACTTTCAAACGTGCCCCTCTGTGTGGTTGATTTCTTGTGCTGTTGCACCGTGCATGTGAGCTGTCAGCTTATTTACCATGACAGAACGAGCCAGCCTGGACCTCAGCTCAGCAGGTGCTGCGGCACAAGAGCTGTCTGCCTTGGATCGCTTAGTGACGACTGAGCAGCAGCTCACCGTTCTCACCCAACAAATTCAGAATATGATGCGGCTTTGGCCCAATGTGCCTCCCCAGGCTCCTCCTTCTCAGCCTGCTACCCACACTACGGTGCGGCGTACTACCTCCGTTCCCACGCCTACCCCGTACGCGGGGGAGGTGGGGAAATGCAAAGGGTTTCTTATCCAAGTTCGTATGTATTTGGAGCAGGTCGGGGAGGAGTATCCAGGGGACGTGGCTAAAATTCAGTTTTTCACTCTGTTGCTCAAAGACCGCGCCCTTGATTGGGCATGGTCCACGATTGATAATCCTACTGGTTTGTCTATTTCCCGCTGGGGTCCTGCCGGTTCTTCCTTGGAACCCAAGTAAGTGGCAATTTGGCTCGCCCATTTCCCCTTACTCCGTTCCTCCACTCACAGCTCTCGTCTCCTCTCCACAGGTGGATTCCTCTGGCGAGTGACTATTTCTATAGCTGTGTGTTCATTTTGCAAATTAATAAATTTTCAAATGTGCCCCTTTGTGTGGTTGATTTCCTGTGCTGTTGCATCGTGCACATGAGCAGTCAGCTTATTAACCATGACAGTATTCAGTTGAATATAGGTTGAAAAGGATTTTAAAATTATTATATTGTGCTTTTATTGACGTTTTACACACTGTCCCAACTTCATTGGAACTGGGGTTTGTATATTGAGGGATTTTCTTTTTTAAGTATGGGTCAGCGTGTAATAAATACACTATAAGCAATTGCTGTTAATTGCTGTTAATTTATGCTGTTAATTTATGGCCAATTTCCAACATTAATATACTGTATAATGTAATATGGTTTTGCACTATAATTTGCAATGCATTGTGGGCTGTTCAATGTGAAGCAACAGCATCAATGGTATGCTAATGTTTTAAAATAAAAAGTATTTTTTGTCATGATTGGAAATAATCGACAGCTCACGTGCAGGGAATAGCAACAGAGGAATACACAGTGACACAGAGAGCAAATTAGAATTAGTTTTATTAATGCAAAAGAATGCCTCCGTGAAGGAAAAACACCACTCGCCAGGTGAAAACACAGCCTGAAAACGAGACGAGAGCAGAGGATTAGGAGGGAGACAAAATAATGGGACAATGAGACTACACTCACGTAGGAGAGAAAAGAGAACCCGGCAGAAGAACCCAGCACTTACAGCAAACCTGTGGTGAAGCAGGATGGCAGGAGTAGAGCTGGGTGAGGAGTCTGACTGGGTGAAGACGGTTGCTGATGTGATGGTTGAGATGAGGCAGGTGAGCGCGCAACTACCTCAACAGACACACCACAGAGGAGGTAGCAACCTGTAAGAGGTAAGCAGAATATTACAAGGTTTTTCCAGTTAAGAGAAGAAACAAAACTTACTGCTGCAGCAGGTAGTTTACCTAACGAACCAGCACCCAAGCGTTGAAGAGAAGATCTATTTAAGCACTGGCGAGCCAAAGGAGCAGGTGCATCCCAACACGCAGGTGGAGATGATTGCCCTCAGAGTAGGTGAAAGTTGAACCGAATGGGCGGGGGAAGAGCGCGCTCACCAGAACATGACAGTGCCCCCCCCCCCAAGGAACGCCTCCTGGCGGTCCACTGAGCTTGGTGGGATGTGCCTTGTGAAAGGTCCGGGCCATCCCCTTATCATGAAAGTAGGAACCAGAGATCCACGACCTATCTTTTGGTCCGTAGCCCTTCCAGTGGACGAGATATTGAAGACCCCGGCCCCGACGGCAAACGTCCAAAATCCTCTGGACAGTGTAGGTGGTCTGGCTGTTGATGATCCAGAGTGGAGGGGGCAGCTTCAGGGGAGGGCAGAGAAGGCTGACAGAGAGGGGTTTGATCTTGGAAACATGGAGGGTGGGATGTATTCGCATCGCTGTTAGGAGCTTGAGGCAGACCGTGACATCATTGATTATCTGGGTGATGGGAAATGGACCCAGAAAGTGTGGAGAAAGTTTCCTGGAGTCCATCTTCAATGGAACCTCGTCCACCGATAACCACACCTGCTACCCAGTGGAGTACCTTGGAGCCGAAGCCCGCCTGCGATCAGTGTAGTGGTAGTTCCGTCCGGCTGATCGGGCAAGAGCAGCATGAGTGGCCTTCCATATCCAGCAACAGCGGCGTGCGTGGGCCCCCACCAAAGGTACTGCCACGTCCCTCTCCGTCATGTAATAAAGGAGGGGTGTACCCTATGGAAGTCTCAAATGGGGTCACCCTGGTGGCTGTTGAGACTGCTGAATTGTAGGAGTACTCCACCCAGGCTAGGTGAGTACTCCATGAACTGGGGTTGCAGGCTGCCACACACCTGAGGGTGGCCTCTAGGGATTGGATGGCACGCTCAGTCTGCCAATTACTTTGAAGATGATAACCAGATGTAAGGCTGACAGTGTGCTCCCAAGGAGTGGCAGAAGGCTTTCCAAAGTTGGGAGGTAAACTGCAGGCCCCAGTCAGACACAATGTCTATAGGAATACCATGTAAATGGATAATGTGGTTGGTGAGCAGGTTCGCCATTTCAAGGGCAGAGGGTAGTTTGGGGAGGGGCACCAGGTGGATCGCCTTGGAGAAGTGATCCACACAGGTGAGGATGACTGTGTTACTCTGGGAAGGAGGAAGTCTAGTTACAAAGTCCAGGGCGATGTGAGATCAGGGTTGGTGGGGGATGGGGAGTGGGTGGAGAAGCCCAGAAGGGGGTGAAGAGTCCTTGTTATGACAGCATGTTTGGCAAGCGTCGACACACTCTCGGATGTCTGACCGCAGAGTGGGCCACCAGAACACTCGACGGATAAGGTTGATAGTCCGAGAAATGCCAGGATGGCAAGCAAAAAAGCTGGTGTGGCCCCACTTGATGACGTTGCTGCGGACAGCATCTGGGACAAACAGCCGGTCATCAGGACCCCCTTCTGCTATGGGCTCTGTGGATAGAGGATAGAGCCTGCCAGACCCTCTTCTCAATGTCCCACGTGAGTGCTCCCAGAAAACAAGAGGGTGGGACAATGGATTGGGGAAGGGAGGGAGGGGTGAGGGGTCCGGACAGAACTGGCGGGAGAGAGCGTCCAGTTTAACATTGCAAAACCCAGGCCGATAGGTAATGGTAAGATTAAATCTAGCAAAAAATAAGGCCCATCGGGCCTGCGGGCTGACCGAAGGTATTCTAAATTTTTATGGTTGGTCCACATCATTATAGGCTGGGCTGCTCCCTCCTACCAGTGTCTCCACTCCTCCAGGGCCAACTTAATGGCCAACAGCTCCCTGTCTCCTACGTCATAATTCCTCTTGGCAGGCGTGAGCATCCAGGTGAAATACGCGCATGGATGGAGCTTCTGATCTGAGGCTGCACGCTGCGACAAAACAGTGCCCACCCCCAAATCAGAAGCATCCACCTCCAAGATAAACTGGAGCTGAGGGTTGACTGGGGCCAAGATTGGTGCATTAGAGAACAAGCCGTTCAGTTTGTAAAAGGCCTGTTCGGCTGCCTCGGACCACTTAAAGGGCACCTTTACCGAGGTCAGCTGGGTCAGAGGCTGTGCTACCTCACCATAGTTTCTATTGAAATGGCGATAAAAATTCACAAACCCCAAGAAGTGTTGAAGCTCCTTGCGGGAGTGGGGTGTAGGCCAATTTAGCACAGCCTCCACCCTGGCCGGATTGGCCCCCAGCTCCCCCTCAGCCACAATAAAGCCCAGAAAAGAAGTGGAGTGAGTAGAAAACTCGCACTTCTCGGCTTTAACGTAGAGCCGGTTTTCCAGGAGCCGTTGCAAAACGGCCCTGACATGGACTGTGTGGTCATCTGGCGTGCGTGAAAAAATCAAAATGTCGTCGAGATAAACGAAAACAAATTGACTGACCATGTCGCGGAGGACGTCATTAATCATGTGTTTGAAGACGGCAGGGGCGTTAGTGAGCCCAAATGGCATCACCAGGTATTCGAACTGCCCTAGATGTGTTTTAAAAGCCATCTTCCACTCGTCCCCTTCACGAATGTGAACCAGATGATAGGCGTTCGGCAAGTCCAATTTAGTGAATACCCGCGCGCGCTGAAATCAAATCAAATCAACCTTTATTGTCATATTGCTGTACATACAACTGTAGTGCAGGCAAGATGAAATTGAGTTTCTCTCGGCATCCATATAAGTAAAAGAAAATGATTTAAGACACATTCACACATATCCTCACCCCCCACCCCACCACTTACCATTCGGCAAGTCCAATTTAGGGAATACCCGCGCGCGCTGAAATCAAATCAAATCAAATCAACCTTTATTGTCATATTGCTGTACATACAACTGTAGTGCAGGCAAGATGAAATTGAGTTTCTCTCGGCATCCATATAAGTAAAAGAAAATGATTTAAGACACATTCACACATATCCTCACCCCCCACCCCACCACAGACATTCACACATCCCTGAGACATGCTTGAAAAACTAACCAGAACTATAATATACAAATAATATACATAATGTCCATAGGTGCAGTAGTATGTATGAGAGATTCCGGATCAACTGTTCAGCATCCTAACAGCTTGTGGAAGGAAGCTGTTAATCAGTCTGGTGGTTCTGCCTCTAATGCTCCGGAATTGTTTGCCAGATGGCAGAAGTTCAAAGTGTTTATGCAGAGGGTGGGAACGGTCCTTGACAATGTTCAGTGCCCTGCTCCTGCAACAGTTCTGAAAAAGTTCTTGGACAGAGGGGAGGGAGACTCCAATTACCCTCTCAGCTCCCTTAACTATCCTCTGCAGGGCTTTTTTGTCTGATATACTGCAGCTGGAGTACCATGTAGCAATGCAGTACGTCAGAACACTCTCCACCACACCTCTGTAGAAGGACCTGAGGATGCAGATGGGGAGAGAGGCCTGTTTGAGTTTCCTCAAGAACTGCAGTCTCTGCTGGGCCCGCTTCCTGATCCCCAAGGAATTCTTGCTCCAGGTCAGGTCCTGCGAGATCTGCACTCCGAGGAACTTGATGTTCTCCACTCCCTCCACTAAATGGCCGCTGACGCTGAGGGGGATGTGTTCAGGCTGTGACCGCCGGAAGTCGATAATCATCTCCTTCGTTTTGTCCACGTTGAGCACCAGATTGTTCTCCCTGCACCAGCCCTCCAGGTCTCTCACTTCTTCCCTGTACATTGATTCCTCATCCCTCTGAATAAGTCCCACCACCGTGGTGTCAACCGCAAACTTAATAATCTGGTTCCCCTCATGTCTGGATACACAGTCATGTGTTAGAAGTGTAAACAACAGTGGACTGAGTGCGCGGCCTTGAGGGGATCCAGTGCTCAGCGCGACAGAGTTGGAGATGTTGTTTCCAACCCGGACAGACTGAGGTCTCTCAGTCAGGAAATCCAGGATCCAGAGACATGTGGTGGTGTTCAGACCCAGAAGGAGTAATTTCTCCATCAGTCTCTGGGGAATAATGGTGTTGAATGCTGAACTGAAATCAATGTACAGGAGTCTGGCGTAGGTGTCTTTCTGATCCAGGTGGGTGATGACAGAGTGCAGGGTGGTGACTATAGCATCCTCCGTGGAGCGGCTTGAACGATATGCAAACTGGAGCGGGTCGTGTGATGCAGGGAGGCAGGCTGTAATGTGTGGTTTGACAAGCCGTTCAAAACACTTCATCACAATTGGTGTCAGTGCAACAGGACGAGAGTCATTCAGACAGGACACAACTGGTTTCTTTGCCACTGGTACTATGATAGAGGTCTTGAAGCATCTGGGAACGATGGCCTGACTCAGGGAGATGTTATAAATGTCAGTCAGTACAGCCGCCAACTCGCTCGCACAGTCTCAGAGCACACGTTCCGGGATGTTGTCCGAACCTGCAGCTTTACGTGGGTTGACCCTGGTTAGGGTCCTCCGTGTGTCCGCTGTGTTGATGGTGAAAGCTGGTCCGACCGATGGTGGGGATGGGCCAGCCCTCCCTCTGATTGTTGGGTTTGATGCTTCAAAACATGCAAAAAAGTCGTTGAGCCTGTCTGGAAGCGAAGTGTCGTCATCATTGACCCCCTGCCTAGACTTACAGCCCGTCAGTGTCCAAACTCCCTGCCACATCTGCTTGGTGTTCCTAGTGTCACAGAGGTGTCCCTGGATTTTCTCCGCATAAGCGCGCTTCGCCGTCTTAATCCCCTTTGAGAGCGCAGACCTGGCTGAGCGGAGGGCGATCCTGTCCTTCGCTCTGAAGGCTGCATCTCTGACTGTGAGCAGCGAGCGCACCTCTGTGGTCATCCAGGGCTTATGGTTTCCCCGTACAGTGATGGTCTTCACTGTAGTGACATCCTCTGTGCACTTCGCGATGTAGCTGGTGACCGTTTCAGCATACTCCTCCACATCTGTCTTGTCTTCCTGGGAGGCTGCTATTTTGAAGACCTCCCAGTCTGTGTGCAGAAAACAGTCTTTCAGTTCAGAGGTTGCACTTTCTGGCCAAATCCTGATTTGTTTCACTACTGGCCTGCTGCGCTTCAGTAGAGGTTTGTAGGCAGGCACCAGCATCACAGATATGTGGTCAGAAAGGCCGAGGTGGGGGCGGGGTATTTCCTTACAGTATATGCATCTGTGTTTGTGTACACTAAGTCCAACATATTCTCTCCTCTGGTCTTAAAGTCTACACATTGTTTAAACTTGGGGAGCACAGTCTTTAAGCTGGTGTGGTTAAAATCCCCTGCAACCACCACAAAACTGTCCAGGTGTGAAGTTTGGATTTCACTAATCGCATTGTGCAGTTCCCCGAGTGCCTTCTTAGCATTAGCATTAGCATTAGCGCTTGGCGCTATGTAAACAGCAGCTACAAACACGTTGCTGAATTCCCTCGGCAGATAATATGGCTGACAATTTACAATAAGGAACTCCGCCAACGGAGAGCAGTGTTTAGATACTAACATGGCATTAACGCATCAATTCTTGTTAACATAGATGCATAGGCCCCCCCCCCACGGCTCTTACCGGAGCTCGCCGTTTCTCTGTCTGCCCGGAACGATGTCATACCTTCCAGTTGAATGGCCTCGTAAGGGATGTTGTCGTGGAGCCATGTCTCTGTGAACGCAAGCACACAGCAGTCCCTCCACTCTCTCCGGGTCTCTCTCAGCAGACGCAGCTTGTCCAGCTTGTTGTTGAGGGAGCGGACGTTAGAGAGAAGGAGCGACGGTACTGCTGGTCTGGAGGGGTTAGCCTTTAGCCTAGCATGAATCCTGGCCCTTTTTCCACTCTTTTGCTTATGTTCGCTCCGCTTATGTTTCCTCATCTCCCATGTAGCCTCCAGCAGGGATTCCGCCAGAATTCCATGCTGGCGTAGAATGTCCAAGTCACAACCGAGTGCCGCGATTCTTGCAGCATGCAGTACCTTGATGTTTAATAAGGTCTCACGGTCGTAACTTTTACAGAATGCACGTCTGGGATGATCAAAACACTCAAAACTCTCAAACTCGCTGATGCCAAGAGGGGCCGTTGCGTCTGTGCGTGCCGCCATCATCATTCGGAAAAAAAAAAAAAGGAGCTCAAATGCGGAATTTATCAGAGGCAGAGGGTATTTGGCCTTAACTGTTATGGCATTAAGTTCACAGTTGTGGCGGGTTGATTCAACCCCCCCACAACACACAGGACAGTCAGCTCTCTTCTCTTGGTTTTTCCCGCTGCACTACTGAGATGTAATGTGCCATTCATGTATTGCGATGTAATGTGCCATGCATGTGTTGTGATGTAATGTGCCATTCATGTATTGCGATGTAATGTTCCATTCATGTATTGCGATGTAATGTTCCATTCATGTATAGTGTTCATGCGTCCTGTCCTTACTGTGACCTAGAGACAAATCAATAGGTAGATGTGCCTTGTAACCTCTTTGTCCTGCAAGCTGGAGCAGAGGACAGCAATCTGCCTATTGTTATGTAGGTCTTTCAAATGCAAATGTCTCATGCCTGTTCTGCAGTCTCTTTGATCGTACCAACTGCTGTGATTCTGCTTTGATGTATTGTCTGAGTTGGGTATAAATACTGCACAGGTTCTGTAACTCATTCTCTCAATTCGACTTCCTCAACTGCTGCTGCTGGACACAGACTTTGTGTCCTCCTTCTCTGAGAGCCGCTTGGGCTCGCTCCCGGCGTGCATGCACGGCGCCGGGAGCGGAGCTCGTGACGGCGGTATGATTAATAAAACCAACTTAAAACTACAGCATCGCTGCTTATTTTTTCATGCCGCCGCACAGTAATCAATACACAGGCGTAGGGAACCATCCTTTTTCCCAACAAAAAAGAACCCTGCCCCAAGTGGGGCCGATGAAGGCCGAATAAGGCCGGCGTTCAAAGAATCTTTGATATAGCTCTCCATTGCCTCCCTCTCCGGCCCAGAAATACTGTGGAGCTGGCTGGATGGCAGCCGAGTGCCCGGGAGAAGATCTGTAGCACAATCATAAGAGCAATGGGGGCGGGGGGTGGGGGGTGGGGTAAAGATAGCACTCTAGATTTGCTAAAGACCTCTCCAAGATCATGATAAACCTCGGGCACCAGGCTGAGGTCCGGCAGCTCTGTCGGAGGGGAGGAGATGGACAGCCTAGGTGAACACTGGGCCAAACTGAGACAGGATGCCAAACAGTACGGGCTCGAGAAAGAGATGGAATTATTGGCCCAATTAATAATAGGGTTATGCTTCCGGAGCCACAGATAACCAAGAACCACCGGGTGACCAAATTTAGGGAGAATATAGAACGAAATGGCCTCCCAGTGGTTGCCAGAAAGAAGGACTGACACTGGTTGGGTTTTCTTGGAAATAGTGGCAATCCTTTCGCCCGATAGTGACTTTTAGGGACATGGACAATTTAATCATGGGAATGCCTACATCCCGCACGAGATGCACTGAGATGAAATTCTCCTCCACCCCTGAGTCAATCAAAGCATTAGCTCTCCTCTCAACCCCCGGCAACTGAATGAGGGCCGAAATGGAGAAGTTACCGGGGGGATTGTTGGATTTCCCACTCGTCAGATCCCCCACGGCTACTGGCGGGCCACATCTTTTTGGCTTCAGCTGGCAACCCTGCAGAGTTTGCTTGAGAGAGCCACAATACATGCAGGCGCCGATTCTCCTTTGCCTCTGGCATTCCTCCGGAGTCAAATGGACCCGGCCAAACTCCACTGGCTCAGAAGAAGAATCGGCGTCAGCTGTGTCATAAACCAAAGGGGATGCATGCGCACCGGGCAGGCAAGAGGAGGCTTTGCACTCCCTCGCATGCTTGCGATGACGGTTGTCAAGACTGACATCTTGGTCAATTAAACCATCCAAGGAGGAGGGAGCCGCATGAACCGCTAGGTCATCCCAGAGGTGTTCATTTAAACCCTGGAGGAAGACCCTTTGTAATCAAACATCATTCCATCCCGAGTCCACCATGACAACCCAAAACTCTACAGAGTAGCCGGCAGCTGACCGGCTACCCTGACGGAGTGACAATAAGCGGCTCATGATATTTCCCTCGCTTTCTGAACGGTCAAATGCACGGGTGAATTTGCCCACAAATCTCTTAAAAGTATAGGTGGGATCCTCCGAACTGTCGAGAATAGCTTGGGCCCAGCTGAGGGCCCTTTCTCGCAGTAGGAGGGTCAAAAAAAGAATTTTAGAAGTGTCATCTGGATACTCTCCCCCAACCTGGCCCAAATATAGCCGAAACTGGCACAAAAATCCCCTACATTTCCCCACCTCCCCCACGTACGGGGCAGGTGAAGGAACGGAGGCTGTTCAGCACACAGTGGAAGAAGTCGGGGCAACAGGAGGAGGGGGAGGAGCCGGCTGAGACAAGTGGCCCAAATGTTTGACGACCGTACCCAGCTGCTGCGAAATAGTTTGTAGCTGCTGGGTAAGCATGGCCACCTGTCTCTCTGTGGCATCTAAACGATCTCAAGCAGAGTGTTCCGCTGAAGACACTCCCGCTGAACTGGCACTGTGGCTGGCTCGTTCTGTCATGATTGGAATTAATCAACAGCTCACATGCAGGGAATAGCAACAGTGGAATACACAGTGACACAGAGAGCAAATTCGAATTAATTTTATTATTGCAAAAGAACGCCTCTGCGAAGGAAAAATGCCACTTGCCAGGTGAAAACACAGCCTGAAAAAGAGACGAGAGCAAAGGATTAGGAGGGAGACAAAATAATGGGACAATGAGACTACACAAGAGAACCCGGCAGAAGAACCCAGCACTTACGGCGAACCTGTGGCAAAGCAGGATGGCAGGAGTAGAGCTGGGTGAGGAGTCTGACTGGGTGAAGACGGTTGCTGATGTGATGGTGGAGATGAGGCAGGTGAGTGCGTAACTACCCCGACAGACACACCACAGAGGAGGTAGCAACCTGTAAGAGGTAAGCAGAATATTACAAGGTTTTTCCAGTTAAGAGAAGAAACAAAACTTACTGCTGCAGCAGGTAGTTTACCCAACAAGCCAGCGCCCAAGCATTGAAGAGATCTATTTAAGTGCTAGCAAGTCAAAGGAGCAGGTGCATCCCATCACGTAGGTGGAGATGATTGCCCACGGAGTAAGTGAAAGTTGAACCGAAAGGACGGGGGAAGAGTGCACTCACCAGAACATGACATTTTTAGAATGGGTGTGTCAAACTCACGAGGGAAAATTTGGAAAGCCTTTCAGAGCATTAGGACATGTGCTGCTACTCATGAACAAGAAATCGTGCTTCATGTGCATTAACTGGATTGTACATCTACAAGTAACATGTCAAGGATTGGTGGGTAACAGGACTCAGACACAGGCAGAGTATGGTGCAGAATAATGATTTATTAACAAAACTCAGAACAAACAATTAATAGCACATGGGCTGAAAATCAAACAAAAGCTGAAACGATCGATGAACATGAACTCCCACTGACAAGGCTGACAAGAGACATTAGTGCTTCTACACGAGATTAAGGCAGAAACAGACTTAAATAGACAAGGGGATAATTACTGAATGCAGAACAGGTGAGAACAATCAGGGGCAATCAGAGACACACGGGGAGACAGCGACAACTGGAATGGAAAACAGGACAGGTGGTGTCACGATCCAAGCGCCGGTCTTGCCCGCGCTCGGGTTATGTATACTCGCTGCCGGCTTTGACAGCTGTGGGTTATATTCTGGCTTCACCGGGCTCTTATTGTGAAGGCGCTCGGTGGGGCTTCTGGCTGTCAAGGCCGGTCAGCTGTTTGTCATTACTGCTCGTTAGCGTCCGGCTTTATTAGGCGGGCGCTGGCGGCAGTTTAGTTGCGGGAGTATCGTCAAACCCTTGTCAAGTCATTGTCAAGCTTGGTCGGCGCACTAGCCTCATCAGACCTTCATGCCAGGTTTGTTTATATTCTTGTTATGTCATAGTTAAGCTCGTTGTGGCTGGGGTTAGCCCTACTAGCCCCTGTACCTTGTAGTGTGTGCTTTAGCCCTTAGCGGCTCATAGTCTTGTGTCACGTCTTGTCTTGTAAATAAATATCATTGCAAAACTCTCCGGTGACTCTTGGTGTCTTATGGTGATCCACGAGGACCACCGCATGACAGGTGGAGCTGTACAGACAATCACACCGGGAGCTAAATATTGATAATAATTATAAACACGAGTGCAGGGCAGGAACCACATCAATGGGACAACATAGGAGACATGATAATGAAAATGAACACAATGACTAACCTAAGGCTAAGGCAGGAAAACACCAAGAAAACACAATGAACTGAGCGCGAGGACATGGCTGGACTCATGCCCCGAAGATCACAGAAAAAACATCATGAACATAAAGCGGGGACATGAGCACAGCCATGTCCACACCTTTACAGTAACCCCCTCTAAAGAGTCGGATACCAAATTACCCAAACACCAAATGACCCTCCCAGGGTGGGTGGTGGGGGCATAAGCCCAGGTGGGTCAAAACAATTCCTTCCACCCCAAAAAAGTTTAAAACAAAACACAGTCACTTGGGGCCACGAGGTCCACGACCCCAACACAAGCCATGGCGGCTCAGAAGATCTACCCATGTCCAAAGAGCCTCAAACCAGAGCGCAACATGGGGGGGGGGGGCTATCCAATTCCAAAGACCCCCAGACCAGACAGAATACATGGTTGATCAGGTGGCCTGCCACTGTCCCCAGACCACCGGGCAATGGAATAAAGCGGGGGGCCTACCCCAGTCCATGGACCCCCAGATCTAGAATGCAGGATAGATTGGGTGGCCTGCCACTGTTTTTAGGTCAATGAACCACAGAGCAAGGTAAAACAGCGGCCGCAGTGACATAGAGCTCACCAAACACAAACAAAGGAACTCTATGCTCTGTGACTGGTGACTGCAGCACGCTGACCTCAGAAGCCAACAGTGGAGGCGCACCGGTCTTTGGAACAGCAGGTGGAGGCACACTGGCCTCTGAAACGATAGGTGGAGGCCCACCGGCCTCTGGATTGACAGGTGGAGGTCCACCGGCCTCTGGATTGACAGGTGGAGGCCCACCAGCCTCTGGAATGGCAGGTGGAGGCCCACCAGTCTCGAGGATGGCAGGTGGAGGTGCACTGGCCTTGGGGACGGCAGGTGGCTGAGGTGGAGCGTGGTGCTCCTGCGGCTCCATTCTTGACATGGCAACCTCGGACAAGGGAGGAGAACAGGAGGTCATTGAGGTGACACCACAGTCATCAGCCGCAGAGAGTGGTGGGGAGGACCCAAAAGCTGGTGGAATCATACTTGGGTCCCCCCCACCAGAAGCAAGGCAAATCTTTTCTAAAATAGTTGTTGAAATTAAGGGGAAAAGAACTTGCCTTAACTCCTGGCCTCCTGCTGCCGGGGTGATGACCTGAGGATAAGCTGCAGGAGTGGTGACCTTTGAATAAGCTGCAGGAGCGGCAGCCTCTGAATGAGCTGCAGGAGTGGCAGCCTCTGAATGAGCTACAGGAGCAGGCTGCCTCTGAATGAGCTACAGGAGCAGGCGGCCTCTGAATGAGCTACAGGAGCAGGCGGCCTCTGAATGAGCTGCAGGAGCGGTGGCCTCTGGATAAGCTGCAGGTGGAGGTGCACTGGCCTCTGGAACAGCAGGTGGAGACTCAACCGCCTCAACAGCAGAGTAAGGAGGCTCACCGGCCTCTGGAGTGGATGACGGAGGCTGTCCGGCCTCTGGAACAGCTGACGGAGGCTCACCAGCCTCTGGAACACACAAAGAAGGCTCACCGGCCTCGGAAACAAACGGAGGAGGTGCACTGGCCTCGGGAACGGGTGGGGGCTCACCAGCCCCTGAAACAACAGGTGGAGCATGCAGCTCAGGCAATGGTGGAGCATGCAGCGCAGATGATGGCGGAGCTGTGGTGTGCACCTCGGAGACAGCTGGAGCTGAAGTGTGCAACACCATTCCTGACTGAGGCAGGCACCTTGGATGTGGAGGAAGAGATGGAGGATGGGTTGGTACAGGAACCAGCAGTGGAGCTTGGCGGAGGGAGGCCAGAAGCAGATGGGAGCTGCAAATGAGTTCCCTCGGCTAGGAGCAAGGCAAGACTTTTTTAAGTACAGATGTTAAAAATACTAAATAAAGTACATGCATTAACTCTCGCTCCACTGCCGGTGAGGACCCCGGTGACTCAGCTGCTGAAGAGGCAACCTCTACCTCTGAGGATTTTGGGGGGGCAGCAGACGAGGCGCACTGACATGCAGAATTGGGCAGGGGCACCAGTGTAGCAGATGTGGGAGCTGGCACTGTAGCCATGATGACGGGTAAAGCTGCAGGCATGGTGACAGGCGAAATCGCAGGCATGATGACAGAAAAAACTGCAGGCGTGATGACAGGTGAAACTGCAGGCGTGATAACAGATGAAACCCCAGGCGTGATGACAGGCAAAACAGGTGGAGGGCGAGCTGATGTGTGCACCGTGGAGAGAGCTGGAGTTGATGGTGGTGCATGGGATCGAGAGGAGCGGCATCTCCCCGAGCCATCCTTCCACACTGGACTGCCAAACGCCAATCTCAATCCCCAAAATTGCTCCCTCTCAGCGGTAGAGATCTCCCAAGGTGCCCATGGTGCAGCAGGCTGCTGTTTGGGAGGTGGTGATGGGCCTGGAGCTGATGCGCGATGTGGAGGGAGAGACACTGGAACCCGGGGACACTTCATCGTCGTGCAGGTCGTGGCGTTGCCGAAATGACTCCCAGCATCACCCGATACACCTGCCAGAGGGTTGAAACAAACTGGAGCAGCTCAGCAACCTCGGGGTAGCATCATAGGCTGGGCTATACTTCCATTACCCCAGCTGTAGCATCCAGGCACTTCAGTGCTTCTTCCGGTGTGTGCGAGATGTGAACATCCGAGGCGAGACTCTCGAGGAGCTGGACCACTCATAGCTCGTCCGGGACGGCACCCCTGGCCACCAGTCTCCTCCTGCCTGCTGAGTCCAAGCATGGTGGCGTCATTCTGTCAGGGATTGGTGAGTAACAGGACTCAGGAGCAAGCAAAGTGCAGTGCTGAATAATGATTTATTAATAACCGCTGTGAGGTTGAGTACAAAGTTGCAAAGTATGGACTGAGAGAGGCTATAGCAACAGCCAAGAGGCAGTACAGAGAAAAGCTGGACAGCCTCTACTCCACTCCTGACTTGGGACGCATGTGGCAAGGCCTGCAACACATCACAGACTACAAGAGGACCAACAGTAGCACTACTAGCTCTACAGACAGTCTGGCGGACGATCTCAACATCTTTTACACCCGCTTCGAGACCACCAGCCACAGCACAGAGAAGAGACACACACTCACGCACCCCCCCAAACACACACACCCAATAAAGGTGCTTTTCCACTAGGGTCAGTACGGTACAGTTCGGTACGGGACGGGACAGGACGGTACAGTTCGGCCCCCTTTGTGTTTTCAGTGCACTAGGTCCCATTTGAAGTGGGTGGGAATATAGTTACAGGGAGGCGGCGCGACCCTCTCCCTCCCGCTACATAAAACAAGCGTAACTAGCGTAAAATAAGCGTAACGTTACGCAAAACACAAGCTGGCAGGCTATGAGGCGTCTGCGTTCTCTGGCTGTTTTTGCCAGAATAAAGGCAAAAACGGAGAACAGAAGGCAAAGCTGGCGATACGACACACTCTGGAAAAGTACTGGAGCGTTTAGGAAACCGTAGAGCAGTATTTTTTTTTGTTACTTATTTGTACCCGTAGGTAGATTTGGTTTGCAGTCTGGTGACCGTAGAGCAGTATAAAGGAGAAGACATGAAGTTATGAATTACATTACGTATGACGGTAAACTAATGAATGCTAATGCTACTTTGCTTTTAAGTCAGCCTTACAACATTGTAATGTCGGCAAGTTATCGATATTAGGTACTGAAATATGTATTTTGTGTGTGTGTGTGTGTGTTTCAGATGGCTCTCTTGTGGCAAAAATATCGCTTCAAACGGTTGGCCTGAACATTCAACACAGTGATGTGACCCCAACTTCACGAATATAAAGTGGTTAGAAACTGCAGAATGTCTGTAGAAATGTTTAGCTTCCTGTGCAACAAATTGCTCTTATCTGTGTGAAAATCATGGCGAGACTGTTGAGACATCATGGAATTTACCTGCTCCAGCCAGTGGTGTCGTGGCAAAACATGATCAGCCAGGTGCCATATTGTAGCATATGAGCCGTTAAATACATATTTCAACAGGTAAACAGTACTGAGTTAGGCATAAGATATATTTAACAATTATGATGCATTTTAAGCCAAAACAAATGGATCTAGGATTAAAAGTAATTAAAATAATGCAGTCACAAGGTTACATGGAGAACTACATGGATTAACTGGAAATATATCGTACTGAGTATTGCTGACTACATGTAGATACTGTATAAATATATATTCTCTGCATCAACAGTGAACTATACTTGTATTCATATAGTATTGCCCTGGGAATTTTGACAATAAACCTTTATACTTTTGCAGATGTCTATTTTGTTTTGTGTGTGAAGGTTACCACCAAGTGACATGAATTAAATATAGAGACTGGAAAAGCTGTCTAAGAACAATCCAGCAGTTTGACAAATCACTTTTGTTTTGGTGTAAGTCTGCCAACAGAATTATGAATCATAAACCAGTTTGTGTTAAAATGTTAAATCCCGACTTCCGGTCTGGACACCATGGTGGTAGCCACTTAACGCTGAAGCTCCCAGATCCCATCCGTGAAAATACCATGAAAATCAGATTTAACGGATTTATGGAAGAGTGAAAATCAAAAGACAAAGTTATTATGCCTAAAGGAAAACAGAAGAGATCAACATTTACCAGGCCAAGACCCGCACTGGCCGGAGAAACTGACCTTGAAGACAATAACCTCTTGGAAATGGAGGAGCAAAATGAGGCTAGCAACACGGCTAGCTTAAAACAATACTTCAAGAATTAAGAGAATTTCGCCAAGAGTGTGGGGCCGAATTTCGTCAACTTAAAGATGAATTAAAAAGGACAAACAACAGAGTGGACCAGGCTGAGGCCCGAATCACGGAAGCAGAGGAAAGAATAAAAGGGCTGGAAGAAACCACGCTGGAATTACTCAAATGACAGACAAGACTGGAGGCTAAGCTAACCGACCTGGAAGGAAGACTAAGAAGGGACAACATAAGAATTCATGGTCTGAAAGAAGGAGTCTGTCATACCCGGCTCTAGGGAGCCGGGCAATCAGAGCCAGGAACAAGCCAGTGAGTCGAGATGTTTTATTTTGGGTAAAGGATAAGGGATGAGGAGAGCACAGACACTCATACAGACGTACATTCTCAGGCTGCACAGCGCAGGGGTAGGTAGCTCGTACCGGACATGGGGGTAACAAGATGTGCATACTCACAGCGGGATACAAACACGGGAATGCTGCAAGGGGAGTAGAGGCTGACACCAGACGAAGGGGCTTCAGCCTAGCAGTGTTTATGTCGCAGCCCCGAGTCATCGAGGCTGCTCCTATTTATCCTCATTGGCAGCGCCCCAGCTGATGAAGACTAATTGGCCCCAGCCGTCCATAATGCTGCCAGCTGGGGGCCTGCTGAGACGCTGCTCAATGGGAAGCAGGGAAAACATGGGCTGAGTGCCGAGACGGCATCTCAACCCATGGTGACAGAGCCCCCCCTCAAGGTCGGGCTCCTGAATGACCAGAAACATCCTAGCCCCCCCCCCCCCCCCCCAGGGTGGGAGGAAGGAGGCAGGACCGGAGGGGAAGAAGCCAAGGGAAGGACACCAATGGGGCAATGTAGGGTAGCAGGGAAAAAAAAAAAAAAAAAAAAACCCAAATACAATACTGAACAGAACAGGGAATAATTAACCCAGGTACAAATGGGGAGAAGAACTGGGTCAGCACGCCGGTTACACACTACCCAGAGAGTACCAACCATGCGTGACCCAGAGCAAGGAAAAAAAAAAAAAAAAAACACCAAAAAGGTACAGGGCAAAAATGCTGAGTATAGTTAAATAAAGGGGAAACAATACACAGCACTAATATAAGTACATACAGTCACCAAGAGAAGTAAAGGTGACTGGAACAAATGGACAATTACAGAGCATGGTGTTACGGAAAACAAGGCACATGACTCTATAATGAACAAACGGCATAAAAAAGAAATACTGAGTGCAGGCAAAGAAAAACCCACACACACGAATATATAAATACCCACAGTCACCTAAAGAAATGAAAGTGACTGGAATAAATGGATAACTGCAGAGCATGGTCTGAAAGGAAACAAAACATAACCCTACAATGAAAAAACGAGGCTAAAAACATGGCACAAAAAGTAAAATGCTGAGCATGAGAGATGAAAAACACAGCACTATAAAAACGAATCCACCAACAGGACAAAATATTACACCCGAGTGACCTTCACAAAGATAAAAGAAAAAGTGACACCCGAGGAACATGGCAGGCAGAGTCCACAAATAGCCGAGATGGCTCCGGAGATCTCCCCGCCCATTGTCCAGCTGGCGAATCAGGGGAAGAGAAATGTTCGGACGGCGAACTCCGGACCCAAATCCCAGGAATCCAGTCCACCGGCAGCCGAACCAGGCCGCCCAGAGGCAAACACAGACCAGTGGGGGGAACCAGATCACCGAACCTAAAGTCTTGTGGGTCGGTCGTCGACCCGCATCACTCAATCACCAGGACCGTTGAGACGGACGAAGGGTCAGAGCGGATCCCGGTGGAAGAGGCTCAGGGGAGAGCCGATGACGAGGGCGGCGGGCGTCAGGCCGCAGGAAAACGGCCACCTCCTCACCGGACCTGGACAATACTGGGGCAGCACCCACGTCGGACCCCGATCGGGCCTCAGGCGAACCCACGTTGGATACTGCACCAGAACCGACCTCCAACGTTGAACCCGGACCCTCCAGCACCACGAGGAACAGCAACTCCTTGCCGGTGACCCTGGAAGAAGGCTCAGAAGAGAAAACAGAACCGGGATCAGGATCACCGGCAGCGCCAGAACCCGGCGAGACGAGCTCAGACGCAGCGGGCGGCTGCACCCTGCTCGTCTCCCCTGGAGATAGGCTGAAGTGCTCAAAGATAAAAAGAGAGAAAAGAGAGGAGAGCACTCGCCTGATCTCGGGTTCTGACGCCGTCCAGAACTGCGAAGATCCAGGATCTGTCGTCAGGAGGTCGTTGTCAGGCTCCCATCTAGCCGCGACGGGCCCCGCAGCCAGCACGATGGTCAGCGCAGCTTGACATCCCTCCAGCTCAGGTGACCCCGCCGACGATCCACTCGGCGTGAAGCCAGAAGAATCTCGTCCCGCTGGACCGAACCGCTCCTCCGTGGAGACTCGGGGACGCTCAGTCGTCGGCGTAGACTCCACGCAGCAGTCAGTCCCCCTCCTCCGTCCGCAAGGTAGCTGCGGAACCACAGGCCCTCTCCATATCCCACCACGTTGACCCGGAGGCGGGGACCGCTCGGCGGAGAGAGACAGAGGATGCGGGATTAGGAATACAGGTTACAGCAGGTGGGGAGAGTTCAGGGAGCTGCGAACCCTGAACTTCTCCTCCAGGGATATGACAGAGCAAATCATTAAGCAGGTGTGAAAAAACAATGACTTGCCTGCCCCCTGGAGGTTGAGTATCGCCTGCTGTAATGGATTCTGCTTCTTCCTCTCCCCGCCCGGCGATAACGGAGGACCCCCCGGGAATTCGTCTGAGGATCACTCGCGTTGTCTCCAGCAGAGAGCTCACCAGGCCGGAATTCCAGGCACACACAGCGGTCAGGAAGCGCGTCGAGGAGGAGGGGGAAACAGCCGGGGTGAGCCAGCCCGAATGTCCAGGAATGACAGCGGGCGAACGAGGCTCAGGGAACGAGGCTGTAGAATCTCCACACTGACGAGGCGAAGAGGTGACAGCTGCGTGGGAGGAACGGTCCTGACGATGACCCAGAACTGGATCCAGACGAGGTTCGTGCAGAGGTGACTCGGCGATGTGATGACGGCTATTCCCAGGGGACGAAGCGAGGGGGGAACCCAGGATTTGCCGCTCCAGATCGGAGATCGAGGCGAGGAAGGCGTCGAGCACGGGAAGGCGTCGTAGCCCTGGAGTCCTCTCCATCAATCTCACCGCCGCCGCCACATGCCTGAGGATGGTAACAGGACGCACAGTAGAGCTCGCGACAGCCATTCGACCCCAGACATAACTGCTGTCAGCTGCGGCTCCTTGAAGGGAATCCCGAGTGACGTGGCGCAGGTCGGGGAAAGCCCTCTGGTCGGCGCGAACTCCCGGACTGGAATAGCGGCAGGAACGGGATTCCGAAGCTGGGGGGGAAACGTCGCCCACTTCGGCTTCCTGCCGGGATTTCCATCCAACCCGCGGAGCTTCTCTCGCTGTGTACCTGTGGCGTCAAACCTGGCACTGACCTCGAGATGGTACACACAATGAGGGTGACAGTCCAGGAGTTCCTCAGCACGGCCCGGATGCCAGCGTCTCGCGTTGGAGGCGTCGTGCAGGGTGAAGAGCGTCCCGTCGACAGCCTCCGAGATGGACCTCAGCTCGTCGCCCTGGCGCCGGAAGTGACTCCTGGGAAACGGCATGCTAGCAGCGCTGACACCCGGACAGAAAGGTACAGTTCCACGGCGACTCACGGCCGCCGGTAACTCTTCTGGCTGCGACATACTGTCATACCCGGCTCTAGGGAGCCGGGCAATCAGAGCCAGGAACAAGCCAGTGAGTCGAGATGTTTTATTTTGGGTAAAGGATAAGGGATGAGGAGAGCACAGACACTCATACAGACGTACATTCTCAGGCTGCACAGCGCAGGGGTAGGTAGCTCGTACCGGACATGGGGGTAACAAGACATGCATACTCACAGCGGGATACAAACACGGGAATGCTGCAAGGGGAGTAGAGGCTGACACCAGACGAAGGGGCTTCAGCCTAGCAGTGCTTATGTCACAGCCCCGAGTCATCGAGGCTGCTCCTATTTATCCTCATTGGCAGCGCCCCAGCTGATGAAGACTAATTGGCCCCAGCCGTCCATAATGCTGCCAGCTGGGGGCCTGCTGAGACGCAGCTCAATGGGAAGCAGGGATGAGGGAAAACATGGGCTGAGTGCCGAGACGGCATCTCAACCCATGGTGACAGAGTCAAGGATGGTTTCACTACAATGGCTGCATGCGTGGAAACCATACTGAGAGAAATTTGGAAATTCCCCAATCCACCAACTTGAAGATAGAAAGGGCGCACTGTTCATTAGCCCCAAGGCCGTCGGCGGAAGCCCCCCCCGTGATCAGTGGTGGTGAAGTTTTCCAACTTCAGAACAAAAGAAGAGGTTTTGAGACTGGCTTGGCAGAAAAAAGGATTTATGCACCAAGAAAGAAAAGTTTTTGTGGAGCATGACTATGCCCCAGAGGCCCTTAAAAAGCGTTGGGAATACAATGACACAAAAAAGGTACTAAGAGAGAAGAAACTGTGCTTTCAAACTCCATTCCTGGCGAAGCTGAGGGTTTTTTATGGGGAAGAGATGTGTCTCTACAACTTGGCGGAAGAAGCAACCAGGGATATGGTGAGAAGAGGGCTTCCGGAACCGGTGTATAAACCCGCAGCAGACCCGATCGAAAGACACAAGGCTCAAACGTGGTGCAAACAGAGACCCTCAAAATCCACGGGCCAGCAGCGGGAAACCCAGCACCAGGGCTATAAGGAAAAACTGGACGCTTTCAGGAGGGAATAACGATATTTTTAGTCAATCTGCACATCTAACCCTCCTCCTACAAGGTAATGAACATTAAAGGAGATGCAGAATCAGCAAATATGAGGTGGTAAAATATTTCATGGAACAGTCATAATATTAGAAACAAATACGTCTTTAAAAAAAAAAAACAACTTGTTAAAATAGAAATGTGACAATGAACCACATGAACTCTCCACACTAACAAATACTGTATTACCGTGATTGTTTGCTGTGATGGTGGTGGGAGGTAGCGCATAATTTCATAGGGTATAGGCATAAAAAAAAAATCTATTCAAGTTCGGATTGGGATCTGAAAATCACGTTAAAAACATGGGACAACTTACAGGGGTAAGAGAGGGCCCCTCAACACGTAACAAAGTTTGAGGAATTTCCCTCAGAGCCAACACTGTCATGGGTGGCTCTCGCGAGCCACCATAAGACGCCACACAGTCACCAGAGAGTTTAGTGAGAGTTTTATTAACGGTGAGAATAGTGACAACACAAGCTGCTGAGACACTGACACTTGAGTCTACTCACAACAGGAGGCATAGGCTAAACAGCTCTACAGGTCCAGAGGAGGAGACAGTCAAGTACAGACAGACGAGGTTGGTGATAATAATAACACCGGCTGCTAAGGCAGAGACACACAAAGATCGATACACACCGGGAGGGGTAAGGCTATACAGCACACTTACTAGTCCAGGGGCACGACGGTCAAACCAAGCAGACGTGGTAGGAATAAATCCTAAGCATCCGTAGCGTGACGGAGAGTTAGCAGACACTGCTGCGCCGATGCGGTCGCCAGCGCGGGTTAAAGTAGCCTGAGCGCTAACGACCACAAATGCAGCACAGCTGTTGAGGATTTGACAGCTGGGCGGAAGCCTCCCCGAGCACTATCACAATAAGAGCTCGGAGAGCTAGAATCATAACGCCGCTGTCAAACCCTGACAAGAATAACCCGAGCACCAAGGCATAGTGCTCGGGTCATGACAGTAGGCCCCCCTCACTTGACGGGCTCTGAACGTCTAGTAACACCTGCCCCACCCCCCCACCCCCAACCACAGGGCGAGTGGATTGAGGAACAGGCAAGGAAGGAGCCAAACAAAACCTAACAAAAGCCTAAACAGAAAAGGAAAAGAATACATCACCTGACATATCCATCCCATTTTCCCCAGAACAATGACGAGAGGGAAAAAAAAACAGAGAAAAAACAAAACAAGACATGACTACAATACCAGGGAAAAGAAACAAAGCAAAAAAAACTTGACCCTGAAAATTTTCCCACCGAGGCCACAGACAACCCGTCTAACCCCAGTGTACATAACCTAGCCCAAACACACAATGACCCTGGAAACCGAAACAAGAAATAAATGCAAACATGATAACTATGGAGAAAAAACAAACAAGACGTAAATGCAAACACATGACTATGACCAAGAAAAAAAAATGCACACTAACACATGGTAACTATGAAAGAGAAACAAGAAATAAATGCACACACCTGGAAACTAAGGAACGAGAACACCAAACTATGGCCCCTCAAAAGAAAGAGGGGAGAACAAAACAAAAAGCAAAACATGACCATAGCCCCTCAAAAGGAAGAGGGGAGGACAAAACAAAAAAAAAACAAAACCCAGACTATGGACTATAACACACATGAGGCAATCTAAATTGCTAAACATAACTTGACATAACTATGGACTGTAACACACATGAGGCAATAAAAAAAAATTGCTTTACATAACTCGACATGACTTGACTATGGCTTTCAAATACACACATGAGGCAATAAAAATTGCTTTACATAACTTGACTATGACTTTCAAATACACACATGAGGCAATAAAAATTTCCAAACGTAACTTGACATAACCCTGATACCGTATGGGCCAAAACAAAAAGATGATCGGCGGAGATCCAACGCCCCCCAGGCAGAGCTCCGGCGACCTCCCTGCCTCCGATGGCCCACGGATAGTCCCACAAAACAGTACATGGTCAGGCGGCCTGCCCCAGTCCCAGGCCCCCAGAAACAAGTCCTCTGGTGGCCGAACCAGGTCACCCAGTAGCAACCACAGTTTATCGGGCGACCAACCCAAGACGCTGAACGCACAAAGCAGTTCCTCGGGTGGCCGACCCGCATCCCACAACCACCAGGACCGTGGAGGAATAGCATGCAGCCCGCCTAATGACGACAATACATGAGAGCGCAAGTCTGCCAGACAAAAACCTCCAACGGCCCCCAGCTGGTGGCTCCTGAGAGGGGAACAATCAAAAAATTGAACCTCCTCAAATCCTGATTGGGTCGCAGCCGCACCTGCGCTGGACCCCCACTGGACCTCGTCGGACCCCAATTGGGTCACCGCTGCACCCACGTCGGACCCCGATTGGGTCACCGCTGCACCCACGTCGGACCCCGACTGGGTCGCAGCCACACCTGAGTCGGACCCCGACTGGGTCACCTCGGCGACGACCTCCATCCCCGAACCTGGAACCTCCAGTCCCGTGACCTTGACAGATTCCAGACTAGTAACGCTGTGGAGAGGCTCAGAGAACAAGAGAGGACCGGGATCAGTTCCACCGGCAGCGCCAGAGCCCAGCGAGACGAGCTCGGGTGCAGCAGACAGCTGCCCCTCGCTCGCCTCCCCATGAGGCAGGCAAAAATACTCTAACACACCATAAAGGAAAACAAGGAAGAGCACTTGTCTGCACTCGGGCTCTGGAGCCGTCCAGGACTTCGTCGATCCAGGTTCAGACAGACGCTCGTCGTCGGGCTCCCACTCGGCTGCGTCGGGTTCCACAGCCGGCCTGATGGTCTCTGCAGCTGGATCCTCTCGCGCTGGCGTCCACGCCAATAACCCGTATGGCGTGGGGGCAGAGGACCCTCGACCTGCTGACTCGGGCTGCATCTCTGAGGAACCCTGGGGACGCTCACTCGTCAGCTCTGGCTCCTCACCACAGTCCGTTCTCCTCCTCTGTCCAACACTAGGCTGCAGGGCCGGGATATCTCCCAGAGCCGCAGGCCTCCCCCTCGTTCGACGGCGTGGGACTGACTCTGAGGACCGACGCTGAGGACCGCTCCGCAGGAGGAAACACAGAGGCAGCAGGTTCAGTATTACTGGCTACAGCTGGAGAAGGAAACTTGGGGAGCTGCGAACCCCGAGCTTCACCCCCAGGAGTCAGACAAGACAGATCACTATGATGGATAGGTAAGTGAAATTGAACTTGCCTGTCTCCTGCAGGGAAGATGGTGCCAGCTGTAGAGGACGTTGCTCCTTCCCTCGCTCGCTGGATGGTAACCCAGGACCCATGGACGGAGCTCACCGGCACAGGACTCAGCTCGCTCTCAGCAGCTGGCTGATTGAACCGGTCATTCCGGCGACCCGGAACTGGATCCGGAGCAGGAGCTTGCTGAAGACGTGCTCGACCGCGACGCCGACGCCTCCGCCAGCCCCCAGATGGTGCGAACTCCAGGACTGGATCGAGGACGGGATCAGGATCCGTAGGCCAAGAGCAGGAGTGCCTCTTCTCCTGCTTCACGCCGCGTTCCTCCTCCAGCATCAGGAAAATCTTGCGTTGTGTGGCGATATCTTTCCTCCTCGCGTCGACTTCCGGGTGGTCGGCCCAGCGGGAAGGGAGATGACGAAGGACGTCTTCAGCAGCGTCTAGGTACCAGTGTATTCTATGGTGGTAGTCCAGCAGTGAAGCGGAGATGAGCATCTCATCCACGACTTCCAGAAAGCCTGTCAGCTCGTGGCTCGGGTTCCCAGCGCGGTCCCTCCGCGACAGCATTCTTCCCACACACTCAGTACCCAGACGGAAACAGCAACTGTCCAAAAAACTCAAAACTCCCTGGTGAATTGCGTCTCGGGTTGGCGTCACCGTAAACGCCGTTTTGGCAGCAGTGTACTGTCACGGGTGGCTCTCGCGAGCCACCATAAGACGCCACACAGTCACCAGAGAGTTTAGTGAGAGTTTTATTAACGGTGAGAATAGTGACAACACAAGCTGCTGAGACATTGACACTTGAGTCTACTCACAACAGGAGGCATAGGCTAAACAGCTCTACAGGTCCAGAGGAGGAGACAGTCAAGTACAGACAGACGAGGTTGGTGATAATAATAACACCGGCTGCTAAGGCAGAGACACACAAAGATCGATACACACTGGGAGGGGTAAGGCTATACAGCACACTTACTAGTCCAGGGGCACGACGGTCAAACCAAGCAGACGTGGTAGGAATAAATCCTAAGCATCCGTAGCGTGACGGAGAGTTAACAGACACTGCTGCGCCGATGCGGTCGCCAGCGCGGGTTAAAGTAGCCTGAGCGCTAACGACCACAAATGCAGCACAGCTGTTGAGGATTTGACAACTGGGCGGAAGCCTCCCCGAGCACTATCACAATAAGAGCTCGGAGAGCTAGAATCATAACGCCGCTGTCAAACCCTGACAAGAATAACCCGAGCACCAAGGCATAGTGCTCGGGTCATGACAAACACACCATCAAGGCTCTTCTAAGGTCACTAAAAAGACCTCAGCTCAGGAAGATCTTTTGACAGTTTTTTGTTTTAAAGTTTTATATACTATGTTCTTAATGTTTTTGATGTTCTTAATGTTCTTTCAGTTTTTGAGTAGCATAAGAGAGGGCCACTATACTATTATACTAAATAAGACAATACAATGGAAAAACAGGGTTCAACCAAAATAATCTCATATAATGTAAAACGGATCCTGAATCTAGTTAAAAGATGCAAGATTCTAGGCAAAATGAAAAAAGACAAAGCAGGAATAATATTTTTACAGGAGACCCACCTAACAGACTTGGAACACACTAAACTTAATAGACAAGGGTTTAAACTGATCTCTTTATCTTCATATGAGTCAGGGAGGAGGAGGGGGGTAGCGACATTGATCTCAACCAAAATTATATTTGAAAAAAATTCAGAACACAAAGATAAAGAAGGGAGATTTAGCATGGTACTTGGTCAGCTAGAGGGAGAAGATATCACCCTGCTGAATGTATATGCACCTTCAAGGGCTAACTGGAAATATTATAAAAATGTATTTGACCTAATGATAACTAAAGCCCAAGATTTAGTGATATGTGGTGGAGACTTCAATCTAAGACTGAATCCATACTGGGACGCATCAGGTAATTCTCCACATCAAAATAACACTCAAAGTAGGTCTTCCGGTCTGGACACCATGGTGATAGCAGCTTAATGCTGAAGCTCCAAGACCCCATCCGTGAAAATACCTTGAAAATCAGATTTAACGGATTTTTGGAAGAGTGAAAGTCATTATGCCTAAAGGAAAGCAGAAGAGATCGACATTTGCCAGGCCAAGACGCGCATCGGCCGGAGAATCTGACCTGGAGGGCATCCGCTCGGAAACAGAGGAGCTGAATGAGGCTAGCAACACAGTTAGCTTAAAAACGATAATTCAAGAATTAAGAGAATTTTGCCGAGAGTGTTGGGCCGAATTTCGTGAAATTAAAGACGAAATAAAAAGGACAAACAGCAGAGTGGACCAGGCTGAGGACCGAATCATGGAAGCAGAGGAAAGAATAAAAGGGCTGGAAGAAACCGTGCTGGATTTACTTAAACGACAGACAAGACTGGAGGCTAAGCTAACCGACCAAGAAGGAAGACTAAGAAGGGCCAACATAAGAACTCATGGTCTGAAAGAAGGAGTCAGGGACAGTTTCACCACAATGGCTGCATGCGTGGAATCCATACTGAGAGAGAAGTTGGAAATTCCCCAATCCACCGACTTGAAGATAGAAAGGGCGCACCGTTCATTAACCCCAAGGCCGTTGCAGAAGCGCCACCACGATCGGTGGTGGTGAAGTTCTCCAACTTCAGAACAAAAGAAGAGGTTTTGAGACTGGCTTGGCAGAAAAAAGGATTTATGCACCAAGAAAGAAAAGTTTTTGTGGAGCATGGCTACGCCCCAGAGATCCTTAAAAAGTATCGGGAATACAACGATGCTAAAAAGGTACTAAGAGAGAAGAAACTGCACTTTCAAACTCCATTTCCGGCGAAGCTGCGGGTTTTTTACGGGGATGAGACATGTCTCTACAACTCGGCGGAAGAAGCAACCAGGGATATGGTGAGAAGACGGCTTCCGGTACCGGTGTATAAACCCGCAGCAGACCCAATCGAAAGAATCAAGGCTCAAACATGGTGCACACAGAGACCCTCAAAATCCACGGGCCAGCAGCGGGAAACCCAGCGCCAGGGCTATAAGGAAAAACTGAGCGCTTTCAGGACGGAATAATGATATTTTTAGTCAATCTGCGCATCCAACCCTCCTCCTACAAGGTAACAAACATCAAAGGAGATGCAGAATCAGCAAGTTGTAAAACATTTCATGGAACAGTCATAAGAAACAAGTAAGTCTTTAAAAAAACAAACAAACAACTTGTTGAAATAGAAATGTGATAATGAACCACATGAACTCTCCACACTAACAAATACTGCATTAAAGTGATTGTTTGCTGTGACGGTGGTGGGAGGTTGCGCACAATTTCATAGGGTATAGGCATAAAAAAAAAAAAAAATCATTAAGATAAGATAAGATAAGCCTTTATTAGTCCCACAACGGGGAAATTCCAGGATTGCAACAGCACAGGGATAGCAACACTCAGAGCAACAATCAGAAGGCAAGAAAAAAAAAACAAAAAAAAAAAAAACAAGCAAGCAAGAGCAGCTAATATACATATGTACATATTACTATAAAATATATATATATACACACACACACAGACACACAGTGCAGAGCATTGTAGCTAGATGGAATAAATATGTAAATATATAAACACCCACAGTACGGAGCATTGCAGCTAGGTGGAATAAATATGCAAGTATATAAACACACACAGTGCGGAGCAATGTAGCTAGATGGAATAATATGTAGATATATAAAAACACAGTGCGGAGCATTGTAGCTAGATGGAATAAATATATAGATATATAAATATAAACACACCCAGTGCTGAGCATTGTAGCTAGATGGAATAAATATGTAAATATATAAACACATACAGTGCAGAGCATTGTTGCTAGGTGGGATGAAACAGCATAACCGTCTATTTAGTTATCCTACATGGTATGATTATGTGCCCATACATATTCTCACCCTCCATAGCGACCGGTATGTTCCTAGTTGTATGCCGGAGAGGACCATTGTGTAAGTCTATTGCATCTTTTGCATTCAAAAAAAACTATTAGTTTGTTACGTCTTTTTGCTATCTCTGCGAGCAGCCCTGCTTAGGTTGTACAGTCTGACAGCCGTTGGTAGGAAGGACCTACGAAACCTCTCGGTTGTGCACCTGGGATGATGTAGTCTGCTGCTAAATGAGCTCCTCAGTGCATCCAGTATGTCCTGCATAGGGTGGAACTCGGACTCCAGCAGAGATGACAGTTTAGCCACCGTCCTTCTCTCTCCTATCTCCTCCATCGGATCAAGGCGCTGCCCCAGGACAGAGCTAGCTTTCTTAATCAGTTTGTTCAGTCTCTTCCTATCGGCTGCAGTAATGCCACTGCCCCAGCAGACCACTCCAAAAGTGATGGCTGATGCCACCACCGTGTCATAGAATGACTTCAGCAGCGCCCCTTGTACACCAAAAGACCTGAGTCTCCTCAGCAGGAACAGCCTGCGCTGTCCCTTCTTGTAGAGTGCGTCAGTATTGTGTGACCAGTCTAGTTTATTGTTCAGATGAATACCCAGGTACTTATAGGATGTCACCATCTCGATGTCTGTTCCCTGTATATTTACTGGTGCTGTGAGGGGCTGCCCATGCCTGCGGCAGTCCACCACCAGCTCCTTAGTTTTCCTCGCGTTGATCTGGAGGCAGTTCCGATGGCACCAGTCCACAAAGTCCTGGATAAGCCCTCTGTACTCAGCTTCATCTCCGTTGGAGATGAGACCAACGATCGCAGAGTCATCAGAGAACTTCTGTAGATGGCAATGTGTTGTGTTGTGTGAGAAGTCCGCAGTATAAAGAGTGAACAGGAAGGGAGCCAGCACCGTTCCCTGGGGGGCCCCCGTGCTACTGATGATCGTGTCGGAAACACAGTCCCGGGTTCTCACAAACTGAGGCCGGTTCGTGAGGTAGTCCAGGATCCATGATGACAGGTGCTGGTCCACCCCTGCGCGCAGCAGCTTGTCCTTCAGGATCATCGGTTGGATGGTGTTGAAAGCACTGGAGAAGTCAAAGAACATGATCCTCACCATATTCCCGGGCTTCTCCAGGTGGGACAGAGAACGGTGAAGGAGGAAGATCACCGCATCCTCCACCCCAATGCCATGCTGATAGGCGAACTGGAGTGGATCCATCGCTGGTTCCACCAGGGGGCGGAGATGAGCAAGGAGCAGTCTCTCCAGGGTCTTCATCAAGTGGGACGTCAAGGCCACCGGTCTGTAGCTGTTCAGGTCTTTGGGGTGGGAAGTTTTTGGTACAGGTACCACACAAGATGTTTTCCACAGCTGTGGTACCCTCCCCAGTTTCAGGCTCATGTTGAAGATATACGTCACAATCCCACACAGCTGGTCTGCACAGGACTTGAGGAGCTTTGCGCTGATGCCGTCCGGTCCCGACGCCTTCCTCGCCTTGATCTTCCTCAGCTCCGTCCTCACCTGGGTCTTGGTCAGGGTCAGGATGGGGGACTGTGTGTTGGGAGTGGGGGGGGTGTCGGTGGAGTGGGGAGTGGGCAGCAGGACTTGATTTCTTAGAGGCAGCAGTGGTTGTTGTGCAGACAGGGGGGAGGGCGGTTGGTCAAATCTATTGAAAAACAGATTCAGGTTGTTCGCCCACTCCCTGCCCCCCGTGGCCTGGGGGGAGGTATTCTGGAGCCCCGAGATGGTTTTGAGGTTTCTCCAGACCCCGCTGATGTCGCTCTGTTGCAGCTTGTCCTCCATCTTCTTCCTGAAGCTGTCCTTGCCTTCTCTGATCTTTCTCCTCAGCTCCCTCTGTATGGACTTCAGCATCTCCCTGTTCCCCGACCTGAAGATCCTCTTCTTCTCTCTCAGAAGTGTTTTTATCTCAGGGTTGATCCAGGGTTTGTTGTTTGAGTGACGCCGTATGGTCTTGGTGGGAACGGATTTGTCCACACAGAAGCTGAGGTAGCCCGTGAAGGTGTGAATGAGGCCATCGATGTCCTCACCATGTGGATCGCAGAGCTGCTTCCAGGCAGTGGCTTCAAAACAGTCCTTTAGAGTGTCCATTGTCTCCTCAGACCATAACTCCACAGTGTGCATGGCCGGAGGTTGTCTGTGCACTAGGGGTTTGTACACCGGCCGGAGATGAACCAAGTTGTGATCCGATCTCCCAAGTGGGGGGAGTTGTGATGAGGTGTACGCCTCCTTAGTGTTTGCGTAGAACAAATCCAGTGTTTTATTGTCTCTAGTGTGGCATGTGACATACTGGGTGAAAGTGGGCAGAATGGGAGACAGTGAAACGTGGTTGAAATCGCCTGAGATGAGGAGAAGAGCATCTGGGTGTTCTGTCTGCAGCCTGCTGGTTACTGAATGGATGACGTCACGCGCTGTCCCAGCGTTCGCCGTCGGATTTGCATAAACAACAATGCAGATCACGTGTGAGTGTTCTCTCGGGAGATATGTAGGCCTCATGCTAACAGCTAGCAACTCAATGTCTTTGCTGCAGTGTCGTTGTTTAACAGTGATATGTCCCGGTCTGCACCAGTTGTTGTTAACATACATTATCACTCCACCGCCCCTTGCTTTGCCACTCTCTGGTGTTCGGTCAGCTCGTATCATGTGAAAACCCTCCAGCTCAATGTTAGCATCTGCTGCTAGTTCAGTTAGCCACGTCTCAGTAAACAAAAGGATAGAGCACTCCCGGTAAGTGCTATCATAACGGGAGATAGCCGCAAGCTCATCTAACTTTCCCAGTATCGACCGTACATTTCCCATGACAACAGATGGAAGGGAGGGTCTGTACCTTATATTTTTTGTCCTCCGCCTTACTCCAGCCCAGCAGCCGCGACGCTTTCGCCTCAATTCTCTCGGTATGTCGAGTTTTTCCAGTGGGACCGGGTGGCGGTTAAATGCTAGCAGCTCTTCCCTGTTGTATCGTATCCTGCTATAAACAGTGGCTCCGTCCACCGGCTCAGGAGACATTTGGGACGATCTGTGTGTCCGTGATATAAGTGGGGTGAAAAAAAAAAAAAAAGTGATCAAAAGAGAGAGGAAGGGAAAAAAAACTCGGAATCGAGCCGCTGTTGCAAAAGGCAGCCTACTGGTGTGGCGCCGAGAGGATTACAAGTTCGGATCGGGATCTGAAATTCACTTTAAAAACATGGGACAACTTACAGGGGTAAGAGAGGGCCCTCAACACCTAACAGAGTTTGAGGAATTTCCCTCAGAGCCAACACACCATCAAGGCTCTTCTAAGGTCACTAAAAAGACCTCAGCTCAGGAAGATCTTTTGACAGTTTTTTGTTTTAAAGTTTTATATACTATGTTCTTAATGTTTTTTTATGTTCTTAATGTTCTTTCAGTTTCTGAGTAGTATAAAAGAGGGCCACTACACTGTTATACTAAATAAGAAAATACAATGGAGAAACAGGGTGTAACCAAAATAATCTCATATAATGTAAAAGGGATCCTGAATCCAGATAAAGATCCAAGATTCTTGGCAAAATGAAAAAAGACAAAGCAGGAATAATATTTTTACAAGAAACCCACCTAACAGATTTGGAGCACACTAAACTTAATAGACAAGGGTTTAAACTGATCTCTTCATTCTCATATAAGTCAGGGAGGAGGAGGGGGGTAGCGACATTGATCTCAACCAAAATTATGTTTGAAAAAAATTCAGAACACAAAGATAAAGAAGGAAGATTTAGCATGGTACTTGGTCGGCTAGAGGGAGAAGATATCACCCTGCTGAATGTATATGCACCTCCAGGGGCTAACTGGAAATTTTATAAAAAT
Organism: Pholidichthys leucotaenia; assembly: GCA_020510985.1. Classification (NCBI taxonomy): domain Eukaryota; kingdom Metazoa; phylum Chordata; class Actinopteri; order Cichliformes; family Pholidichthyidae; genus Pholidichthys; species Pholidichthys leucotaenia. The sequence continues at coordinate 200,574,950 of CM035849.1, read as the reverse complement.
GTATTTGACCTAATGATAACTAAAGCCAAAGGTTTAGTGATATGTGGCGGAGACTTCAATCTAAGACTGAATCCATACTGGGATGCATCAGGTAATTCTCCACATCAAAATAACACTCAAAGTAGAAAAACTCGGATGCTACTAAAAGAAATGGGAATCTGTGACGTGTGGAAGGAACTCAACCCCAGTGTAAAAGATTATACATTTTACTCAGCACCACATTCATCATACTCAAGGATTGACTATTTTTTTATGTTTAATAGAGACATTGGAAGAATAAAAACATGTAAAATAGGACTGATGGATCTCTCTGACCACAGTCTGATCTATATGGACTTAAATATCCAAAAATACACAAATAATACATTTTCTTGGAGGTTAAATTCAAATGTGCTGAAAGGACCACTGAAAGATGAATTGGAATCAGATATTCTCAGATATTTGGAAGAAAATGATAATGGAGAAGTATCCCCTTTAATACTGTGGGACGCATGCAAAGCTGTAATAAGGGGAAAGATTCTCGCAAAACTGGCAACCCAAAAGAAACTGAGACAAGAAAAACTAATCACATTAGAGTCAGAACTTAAGAAACTAGAAAAAGAGCACAAAGACAACACTCATTCTAATGACTCGCTGAAAATTAAGGAAATTAAAAAAACAAATAAACGAGATCTACACAATAGAAATCCAGAAGAAACTTACATTTCTGAAACAAAAATACTATGAAACAGATAGCAAATCGGCAAAAATAACTAGCCTACAAATTGAGGAAACAACAAACGGAGAGAGCAATCTACAAAATCAGAGACCCAGTATCAAAGGAAATAAAAATTAGATTTCAGGAAATTCTTAAAAGCTTCGAGAATTACTACAAGAACTTATACTCCCTCAAAAAACACAAAAACGCATCCGAAGCCTTCCTAAATACATTAAATCTTCCCCAACTTACTGAGTCACAAAATAAAACACTACTGTCAGAAATACAACCTAAAGAATTAGAAAAAGCAATTATGAAACTTTAAGCTAACAAATCCCCAGGAGCAGATGGCTATACAGCAGAGTGGTACAAAACCTTTAAACAGCAACTATCTCCTCTCCTCCTGAAAACATTTAACTATGTCCTCCACACAGGGGAAATCCCCCCCTCCTGGAGAGAAGGGGTCATTGCAGTCATACCTAAACCTGAAAAGGATAAACTAGACTGCTCCAACTACAGACCAATCAGTGTGTTAAATCAGGACTATAAACTTTTTACCGCTGTCCTTGCCAAAAGGTTAGAAAATATACTGACAGACTTAATTCATTTAGACCAAACAGGTTTTGTAAGACAAAGACAGACACAAGATAACATTAGACGCACTTTACACATAATTCATCATATAAAAAAATATAATTTAAATGCAGCCATATTGGGATTAAGATGCTGAAAAAGCATTTGATTCAGTTGACTGGTCTTTCCTATGTAGAATCTTATCCAGTTTCAATTTTCATAATAACTTCATTAGAACTATCCAGGCATTATATAAAAAACCAACAGCTAAAATATGGATTAACGGTAAATTATCATCACCTTTTGAACTGGAAAGAGGATGTCGTCAGGGCTGCCCCTTGTCTCCACTGCTCTTTGCAATCTTCATAGAACCTCTGAGCCAATGGATAAGACAGAATCAAAAAATTCAAGGTATTACACTTGGTCAGAAGGAACATAAAATAGCACTCTTTGCCGATGACATCTTAATATACCTGGGGCAGCCGGACACCTCTTTTCCAGAACTAATCTCAGTTTTTTCAGAGTATGGAGAGTTATCGGGGTAAAAATTAAACATGCATAAAACCCAAATTTTAACATTCAACTATGACCCAAATCAATATTTACTAAGCAAACTCAAAACTAACTGGGAGATGGAACCTATGAAATATCTGGGGGTCAATATCCCGAAACAACTCAACAAAATTATAACACTAAACTATGATCCACTGATGGCAAAAATAAAATCTGATCTAGCAAGATGGAATATGATACCATTCTTGGGTACTGCACAAAGAATTGAAGCAGTCAAAATGAATATACTTCCACGTCTTCTATACCTTTTCCAAACAATACCAGTAGAACTGTCATGCGGTGGCCCTCGCGAGCCACCTGTAAGACGCACACGAGTCCACCAGTGAGTTTTTAGTGAGTTTTATTACGGTGAAAAGGTGTTTACACAAGCTGCTGAGCTGATGACAGAGTCCTTGCAGAACAGGAAGCATAGGGCAGTTAAGCACACTACAGGTCCAGGGCAGGAGACAGTCACACACAGACAAGCTAGGTAATAAATGCACTCGGACTGCTAAGCAGGGACTTACAGCACAAATTACACCGGAGGGAATAAGGCTAATACAGCTCACTTACTAGTGCCGGTGAAAAGACGGTCAAGCCCTTAAGCAGCCGAGGTGAATATAGTCCAGGCATCCGTGACGATGAGTGAACAGAATAACGATCAGCTTACGTGATCATTAGCGATCAGATTAACAATCCATGCGATCAGACACTGCTGCGTCTTAATGACGCCAGCACTCAGCTTAAATAACAAGGTACTAATGAACAGATGACACACAGCTGACCGACCGTTGACAGGTGGAAACCCCTCCGAGCACTTTCACAATAAGAGCCCGGAGAGGCCAGAATACCGCCCGCAGCTGTCAAGGCCGGCAGCGAGACATAACTTTAACCCGAGCGTGATCAGAACCGACGCTCGGGTCATAACAAGAACCTCCCAAAAAAACATGGCAAGAACTGGACAGAAGGATCTCAAGATTCATGTGGCAGGGCAAGAGACCAAGAATCAGGTATAGAACCCTACAGCTAAACAAAGACAAAGATGGGCTTGGGCTGCCAAATATCAGGGACTATTTTAAAGCCGCACAAATTAAAACTTTAGTAGAGATATGTAACCCAGTCTACACTGCACAATGGAAGGAGATGGAAAGCCAAATAACAAGTGACATTCCCCTACAGGCGATAATAGGGAACAATGCCTTACCTAAACTTTTGAATAACACTAACCCGTGGATAGAGACCCCGCTAAAAATTTGGTTTAAGATAGTCAGAGAGAATCAAACTAAAGAACCCTATCGATTATTGCAATGGATTTCCTATGATCAGGACTTTACTCCTAATAAAACAGACACTAGATTTAAAAAGTGGAAAGAGAACGGACTGATAAAATATTACGATTTTTTTAAAGGGCAAACTTTAAGAAGTTTTGAAGATTTGAAAAAACAAGGTCTAGTAAATCAAGACCTTTACAGGTTCTTTCAGCTTAGACACCACATAAACAAAATACTTCAAAAGGAGGATTTGGAAAGGGCCCAGTCAGGTGTTCTGAAGGTTTTCTTAATGGCATATAAAGGGATCCCAGGGATCAGATACATTTCTAAAATATACCATGGTCTTCAAGACTTAAAAGGAGACAACACATCATATATAAAAGAGAGATGGGAAAAAGAGGGGAATTTCACTTTACAACTGGAAATATGGGAAAAGCTAAATAAACAACAATGGAAAAGTACCTCATCCCTGCAGTGGAGAGAATTTGGATGGAAAAATTTGGTAAGATTTTTCAGAACACCTGCACAAAACAAATTTACTCGTAAGGGGTTGAATTATTGGCACTTGTGTGGTGAAAAGACTGCAAATCATTTTCATGTGTTTTGGTCATGCCCAGTTATCCACCAATATTGGACCAATGTACAGACAATATTGGGGAAAATATTTAAAGTAACAGTTCCCTTTTCTTTTGTAACTTTGTGTTTGGGTTTACTACTGGAATCACTGGAAAGATGAGGGGAAAAATACTTATTCACTGTTCTAATATTGGCAAGTAAAAAAGCTCTAACAAAAAAAATGGATGTTGAAAGACTGTCCTACACCTGAAGATTGGATTAACGTGATTCAGGACATTTATTCAATGGAAAAGTTGACATTTGCACTGAGACAGGACATGGATGGGTTCTTGAACTTTTGGCAACCCTGGAACGCATATGTGTCTTCCATCAGATCTAATCTTTGACAAATACCATTTCAATAATGGCACCTCTCTTTGCTCCAACGCTACTCAGATGCTCTTTTATTTTTCTGCTCTTTTGTTTCTGGTTTTTTTTTCTCTTTTTTTTGTTTTGTTTTTTGTTCTTCTTTTAATTTCTTTTTCTTTCACTTAAAAAAAGGGTGTTGTAATAATTTTTTTTCAATGTTGTCAAAAAACAAAAAAAGGGGGAATATGTGATGAAAATGTAAACAATGCAATGCTGTAATGACATGTATACCCTTTACAAAAACTTAAAATGAAAAAAAATCACACTCAAAGTAGAAAACTAGGATGCTACTAAATGAAATGGGAATCTGTGATGTGTGGAGGGAATTCAACCCCAGTGTAAAAGATTATACATTTTACTCAGCACCACATTCATCATACTCAAGGATTGACTATTTTTTTTATGTTTAATAGAGACAGCGGAGAAGATCATCAGGACTCCACTCCCCTCTCTGCAGAGCATCTACCACCATAGAGTCCAAAAGAGAGCTGACGCCATCCTCCAGGACCCCACTCACCCCCAGCACAGACTGTTCACACTTCTACCCTCAGGCCAGAGGTACAGATGTGTGAAATGCAGGATAACCAGACTGAAAAACTCCTTCTTTCCCACTGCCATCACACTCCTGAACAGATAACAACTCCCAAAACTCTGTAACACAGCTTTGCATATACTGTAGGAACTCACACACCAGCTACTAAATTTGTGCACTGCTCACCTGTACAGTAGTATCACCTGCCTGATGTCCATATCATCTCTGCTCAGGAAATGTAGCATTTCTTAACTGTGCACATGACAATAAAGCCTTTGAATCTTGAATCTTTCAATCTTATCAACTTCATAAGCATGTAATGTTATTTTACACCCCAAGGTAATTTTGATTATTTTGTTTGGCATTATTTTAGAGAGGCAACACTGGAATAAATCCAGGGAGAGGAACAATTACCAGCAAGGTGGTGATCCCTTTGACAGACAATAGTATCGAAGCAGTTACAACTTTTGTTGTGTTTTCTTGTTTGGTAAGTTCTCTGACATGCAAAATTTTAGTTTATTGCAATTGCAATTGTTTTTTTTTTTTATTTGTTTTTGTTTTTTTTTTCCAGAATCTTTGGCTTGTGTATTTCAGACATCTACCAGTTTGGTTTATTTTTTAATTACTGTTATTGTTTTCTTTTATGGTAGCAGTATTCATGTTGATACTGCCTGTTTAAATAAACATTTGTGCCATTAAATCCTTTTGTAAGTTGTTTATTATTTAGCAGGTTTAAACACCTTTCTGGAGCCCACAGAACAATGTTAATTTTAATTGCATTAAAGGGGTCATCGACTGAAAAATGGTTTGTTTGTAGGTTTTAACTGTCTCAAATGTGTCAACTGGTCGTGTAATTATACAAAAATTTTCCAAAAAGTCAACTATCTGAAAAAAGCACACTGCCTTTATCTCGTTTTTCTCTCAAACTCCCCAAAAGTTTTTTTTTTGACTCTTCCAGGTAAATCGTATCCGTCAAGTTTTTAAAAAAAAACCAACCCACTGCTGTCCTTGAGACCTGCCCACTGCTCGATTATTGTCACACCTAGCTGTCCTTCATGTAGCTTGAAATGGCAGTTAAAGGCAACCTATTAGCCCACAGGTTAACACTGTCATGAGGACACTCACTGTAAGTGTGGCTTATATTGCTATTTTTTTCAGATCTTAGTCACCCTAATAGCCATCCCTGTTATCACCCGGTTCACTCTGTCATGACTCACTCTGGGCCGTCACCTGCCTCAGATGGGCGCACACCTGCGGCCAATCACTCATGGGCTTTATAGTCTGCTCTGCCTGGAGCCTCGGCATGGAGCCGTCTGTCATTTCTCCCTGATCTTCGTCTCCCTCACGCCTGTCTCCGCACAGATCACCGCTTCGTCTTGGAAGACCTTCTTCAACAAGTAAGCATCACGCTACTCACCTTTTCTCTCAGACTCTCCCCTGTGCACAGGTGGATTCCTCTGGCGGCGGAACCAATTCCCCGTGGCAGTGGAACGTTTCCTCTCACCTCTCCTAACCTCACTGCTCATCACCGGGAGTGCCCCGCAGATGCTGTCTTCCTGGCTGGAGCCCTCGGGCCGAACCTGCACTCGCATCATTCCACCTGCAAGTAAGCCCCAGTCATTATTCAGCTCACTGTGACGTGGAAGAAACTAACGTCTGTGCTTTGGCTCTGTTCTAGGGTTGCCAGGCTGTACGGCGCTCTGTCTCGCCCCTGGCTGCAGCACGTTCATCATCATCACATTCACACAACGCATACATGCACTCACACACCCTCTGTTGGTTACAATAAAGATTATTGAATTTCACTCGAGCCTGTGTGTGTGTTCCCTGGGTCCAGCAATATGTCAGTACGGCTCCGTCAGAGTGACCCAGCGAACAGCGGGCTCGCACACCAGCTTAACAACTTAGAGGCTCGAGTGGACCAATTAACTCACCAACAGCAGGTTATTCTAAATCAGTTAGTCCAGATCAACAGCCAGTGGATCGTCTGGAAGGACAGCGGGCTTTTCTTCCTAGTAGTAGGCCAGCTCCCGTTAGCTCCCCTCCTAGTCAGGCTAGCCCGGGCCCGCTAACCCGTCTCACTCTGGTCCCCTCCCACGCGCTTCAGTGGAAAGCTCAGGGAGGCTCAAGGCTTTATCCTTCAATGTGAGACGGTGTTTCAGCGAGTCCCGGGAGATTTCCCCACCGATCACAGCCGCATAGGTTACGGGGCTAATCTGTTGGAGGGGCAAGCGTTAGCATGGGCATACGCCATTATGGCAAAACCCAGCTACGCCAATTTAACCTACGCCCAATTTGTGCACGATTTCCACGAGGTTTTTGACCATTCAGACCGTGATAGCGTGCTTACCACCCGGCTATTAAATCTTCGTCAGGGAGGTCAGACAGTGGCCGACTACGCTGTTGACGTCCGGGTGGTGGCAGCGGAAGTTGGGTGGGAGGATGCCTCATTTTGCAGCATCTTCATTAGAAGTTTGAGTCCTAGTCTATGGGATGAGCTGGCCCGCTTACATAAACCTGAGCGTCTCACGGAGCTAATCTCCTTAACTATTAGTCTTGACAACAGGCTGAGAGAGTGAGCTGCCGAGCAGAGGTCTTCCAGCCGCTCGAGCAGACAGTTTCAGCACTCCTCTCAGTCTTCGCCTTTGGCGTTGCCCGCGCTTGAGGCCCCAGACGATCCTGAGGCAATGATAGTGGGGAGGACCAAGCTCTCGCAGGCCGAGAGACAGTGCCACAGGGAGTTAGGTCTGTGTATGTATTGTGGGGACGATCAGCACAAGATCGAGTCCTGCCCGGTTCGGCCAAAAGAGGGGGTCCGCATGTTGTTGTAGGGGGACTCGCAGACTCATCTCAGCCTAATTCCCTATCTAAGTGTCTCCTCCCAATTAGGTTCTGTTACAAACACACAGAAATTCCCACACACGCACTGGTGGACTCAGGGGCTGAGCAGAGCGTCATTTCGGGGAAAATGGCAACCCGACTGGGGCTCCCCTGCCATTCCCTTCCGGCCCCCCTGAACCTCGTCGCTCTGTCAAAGGCTCCTCTGGAGACAGTGACACATCAGACAGCCCCAGTCTCTGCTATCATCTCAGGGAACCATTGAGAGGATCTTCGGCTGTTTGTGCTGTCCACCTTGGCTGCCCCCGTCATCCTGGGGTGCCCCTGGCTCCGCCTCCACAACCCAACCTTTAACTGGTGTGCTGGGAGCGTCCTCGCTTGGAGTCCTTTCTGCCTGAGTGCGTGCCTCTAGTCTGCAGCATGTTCTCCCTTGGTCCCCCTCTCCTCCCCCGCCCCCCCTCCTCCTGACCTGTCCAGAGCGCCACCGGAGTTTCTTGACCTTGGAGTGGTGTTCAGCAAGTCCCAGGCGCTGTCTCCCCCCCCCCCACCGCCCGTACGACTGTGCCATTAATCTCTGCCCTGGCGCCCCCCTGCCGTGGAGCCGCCTCTACAGCTTATCGGCTCCAGAGCGGGAGGCAATGGACGTGTATATCAAGGAGTCGATTAGCTCGGGCATCATTCGGCCTTCTTCCTCGCCGGTGGGCTTCTTCTTTGTTGGAAAGAAAGATGGCTCCTTTCATCCTTGTATCGACTTCCGGGCGCTGAACGACATCACGATCAAGGACAAGTACACTCTTCCGCTCATGGACTCTGCTTTCGACTCCCTCCAGGGGGCCTCCTGGTTCACGAAGCTGGACCTCTGCAGCGCTTACCACCTCATGCGGATCCGGGAGGGCGACGAGTGGAAGACGGGTTTCCGGACCCCAAGCGGCCACTTTGAATATCTCGTCATGCTGTTTGGGCTAACCAACGCTCCGGCCATCTTCCAGCACTTGATTAACGATGTTCTCTGGGACTTCCTCGGGTCCTTCGTCTTCGTCTATCTGGACGACATTTTGATCTTCTCCCAGTCGTGGGAGGAGCATCAGGTCCATGTGAGACGGGTCCTTCAACGGCTCCTGGAGAACAAATTATTCGTTAAAGCAGAGAAATGTGAGTTCTACACTGAGAAGACCTCCTTTCTAGGATTTATTATCTCACACAACCAGGTCATCCCGGTCCCTGGGAAGGTTAAGGCGGTGGTGGATTCCCCTCCCCCCCATCAAGGAAGCAGCTGCAACAATTCCTGGGGTTTGCCAATTTTTACCGACGGTTTGTCCCCAAGTACAGCACGATCGCTCTCCCCCAACCCGTCTCACCTCCCCCAAGGTGACGTTCCGGTGGACAGAGGAGGCTACGGCGGCTTTTGCGGCCCTGAAGACCGAATTCTCATCCTCCCGGGTCCTGACGCAGGTGGATCCCGCTCTCCAGTGTCTGGTTGAGGTGGATGCCTCTGACTCGGGGGTGGGGGCAGTCTTGTCACAGCACTCTCCAGTGGACGGGGTGATCCACCCCTGCGCTTTCTTCTCTTGGCGGCTGTCCCCCGCAGAGAGGAATTATGACGTCGGCAACAGAGAACTCCTGGCGGTGAAGCTCGCGCTGGAGGAGTGGCGGCACTGGCTGGAGGGGGCCGCGCAACCCTTTGTGGTGTGGACCGACCACAAGAACTTGGAGTACCTGAGAACGGCTAAACGCCTAAATGCCTGCCAGGCTCGTTGGTCCTTGTTCTTCGGGCACTTCAGGTTCACCATCACCTACCGCCCCGGGACGAAGAACGCCAAACCTGACGCCCTGTCCAGGCAGTTCGCCTCGGAGGTCTCTGAGGGGCATGAGCACACCATCCTCCCTGCTTTGTGCGTCGTGGGCACCCTCTCGTGGGGCATCAGGGACAAGGTCCTGAGGGCGCAGGAGGCTGAACCGGATCCAGGCAGAGGGCCTGCAGGGAGACTATTCGTGCCATCTGCTGTCCGGGGTGACGTGATCCACTGGGCCCACTCGTCCAGGCTCGCCTGCCACCCTGGGATCACCCACCTGGTGGAGCTGCTCCAGAGATAGTTCTGGTGGCCGGGCCTCCAGAATGACATCATCAACTATGTCCACGTCTGTCCCCAGTGCGCCACTGGGAAGACATCATCATCACCGCCGGCGGGTCTCCTCCATCCGTTGCTGGCCCCTGGAAGACCGTGGCCCCACATCGCCCTGGACTTTGTAACTGGTCTCCCGGCATCCAACCGTTTCGACACCGTCCTCACCATTGTGGACCACTTTTCTAAAGCCGCCCATTTCGTCCCTTTACATGGGCTCCCAACGGTACGAGAGACGGCGGACCTATTGGTGCAGCATGTCATGCGTCTTCACGGGATTCCCAAGGACATTGTCTCCAATCTGGGTCCTCAGTTTGTGTCCCTTGTATGGAGGAGTTTCTGCAATGTGCTGGAGGCGACAGTGAGCCTGTCCTCTGGTCATCACCCTCAGAGCAACGGGCAGTGCGAGCGGGCCAATCAGGAGCTGGAGGCCGCTCTGCGCTGCGTCATCGCCTCCAGTCCCTCATCTTGGAGCAGCCATCTGCCGTGGATTGAATACGTCCATAATTCAACCCTGTCCTCTGCAATCAGCGTGTCGCCCTTCAAGGCATCGCTGGGTTATGATCCTCCCTTGTTTCCCGAGGAGGAGGGGGAGGTGGCCGTGCCTTCCATCCATGCCCACCTGAGGTGCTGTCGTCGGCTCTGGACTGCTACGCACTGGGCCCTTTTACACACAGCAGAGCGCAACACAAGGACAGCGAACCGGCGCAGAAGACCTGCTCCTCAGTATCAGGTGGGTCAGCAGGTATGGTTGTCAACCCAGCACATTACTTTGAAGGCTGAGAACAGGAAGCTGGCTCAGCGTTTTATTAGGCCCTTCCAGATTGTTCGTGTAATAAATCCTGTGGCTGTGCGCCTGGCTCTCCCCCTTCCCTCCGTGTTTGTCCTACATTCCACGTCTCGCAGGTCAAGCCCGTTGCCTCCAGCCTTCTCTGCCCCTCTCCCAGGGCTCCACCCCCACCAGTGTTGATCGACGGTGACCCGGCATGGAGGGTCAACTCCATCTTGGACGTCCGCCGCCGGGGTCGTGGCCTGCAGTACCTGGTGGACTGGGAGGTGTATAGCCCTGAGTGGAGGTCCTGGGTGCGTCCATCATTCGTGCTGGACAAACGCCTCATCAGGGACTTCCATCAGACGCACCCAGGTAGGCCAGCGCTGGGAGGCACTGCTCGGGGGGGGAGTACTGTCATGACTCACTCTGGGCCGTCACCTGTCTCAGCTGCGCGCACACCTGCAGCCAATCACTCACGGGCTTTATAGCCTGCTCTGCCTGGAGCCTTGGCACGGAGCTGTCTGTCATTTCTCCCTGACCTTCGTCTCCCTCACGCCTGTCTCTGCACAGATCACCACTTCGTCTTGGAAGACCTTCTTCAACAAGCAAGCATCACGCTACTCACCTTTTCTCTCAGACTTTCCCCTGTGCACAGGTGGATTCCTCTGGCGGCGGAACCAATTCCCCATGGCAGTGGAACATTTCCTCTCACCTCTCCTAACCTCACTGCTCATCACCGGGAGTGCCCCGCAGATGCTGTCTTCCTGGCTGGGGCCCTCGGGCCGAACCTGCACTCGCACCATTCCACCTGCAAGTAAGCCCCAGTCATTATTCAGCTCACTGTGACGTGGAAGAAACTAACGTCTGTGCTTTGGCTCTGTTCTAGGGTTGCCAGGCTGTACGGCACTCTGTCTCGCCCCCGGCTGCAGTACGTTCATCATCATCACATTCACACAATGCATACACGCACTCACACACCCTCTGTTGGTTACAATAAAGATTATTGAATTTAACTCGAGCCTGTGTGTGTGTTCCCTGGGTCCAGCAATATGTCACACTCTGGCCCATTTGTGAGTGGTTTCATTGGGATTCCGTGGTGGATCGCCACGGCACACCGGTCGCTTTTATGGCCCGGGACCAGGGCTTCTGGCCAGTGTTATTCCGAGAATGTTATCAGCATAACAGCAGTGCGTGCGATCCACCACGGAATCACAATGAAGCCTCTGGTCCCCTACAATCAAAATGTTCGAGGACCAGATGCTTCTGCTCTCATGCCCAGCAACCACACCATCCGTGAACGGTGGGGTTGCGGCGATCGTCCAGCGCACAGTACTAGCGATTTGTTGTGGAATCACGGGAAAATTTATTGGGAGATAGATCGAACTGACGTGAGATACACCATTGACTGTGGATCAGTGAACCAGAGCGCTGCTCAACCAAGCTGAAGGAGCTGGCTAGAAGCTACTGAGCTAATGGCTAACTGACCAAAATTAAATTATTTTATATACCCAGTTTTCATTCTGACGTGGCTCAGGACCATCTGCTTAAGTGGCATACAGTATTATCACATATCGTGCATGTTATGACCTATAACACAGTTTTACCTTTAAATAATCTAACAGATCGGTTGAAAAAAAGCGCCTCTTGGAGACCAGTGCCTCTACCTGTGTGGATATACAGGCTGAGCCTCTGGCCTGCACTGAACAGCCCAAAATATCAGTCATAATTAACTATCTTCGATATGTCTTCTGTTGAATCATGATATATCAACGTCTTGCCTCATAAATATTTTGAGAAGTAACCTGTTAATACATTTGGAATAAACATCAAAATCAATCCACCTAAACTACTGCTAAAATGCCTCTAATAATTTAAGTAGAAACCGGTTGTAGTTTTATTGAGAACCACAATCCAGTGACATTTTTGCAGACATCTGCACGTTGCAGCAGCAACAGAAAACTTTAGTGCTAATGCCAACAACAGCTTTGAACTACCCAGTAAAACCGGGGTCTGCACCCGCCCCCCCTTCCCTTTCATTTCTCAACCTGCTGGTGATGTTGCTTACTTCTTGAGTCTGCTTTGCCTGCATTAGTGCTGTAATGTACACGAATGATTCGATTGAGTGTATTAGTTTTTATGGGTGAACGTATTGTATGAATTACTTACCGGAACTGTAGTGGAAGCCAGGGAACACCAGCTGAATCACCCACATGAGCAGCGAACGAGCCCCGCCCGCTCAGTTCATTCGACTCTCAGTTCAGTGAGTGGTAGACAGTTGGAGCTCCAGTACAGCACTGAGTGATTTGGTGTACCACAGATCTTTTTATCTTGACTCAGTACGTTTCAGTGAACTGTGGATCCCATCACTAGCCTTCATTCGAGACTGCCTCTCTGCTCTGCTCCTGCGACGTGTCTTCTTTTCCATGCAGCCCGGGCACATGAGATGATGCGTAAAAACAAGCATAGTATGTATGCACAGGATCCGTATTCTGATTGTGTTTGCTAATATATTAACCTAGCCATGTAATTATTGTACATTATTGGATTTTTGGAATTATTGATTGTCCATCGTACAGAGGGCAAAACTATTGTACAAATACGATCATTATCGTACATCTGGCAAAACTGTAACTGACGTAAGAGGGAGGGTGGTGTTGAACAGCTGACATGAATGAATGAATGAATGAATGAATGAATGAATTTATTTCGGATAATACAGTACAGGTTAAAAGAAACTGAATAATATAACAAGGTCAAATTAGACAAAGACTCCTCTGATTATACAATTCCACGTAAGTTATCCGAAATGGGTGATGGCTGAAGCCGCAGCTTATATTGCCCACCCATATGCCATCCAGGAATTCAAAGTAGAAAAAAGAGAAAACAGTCAAGAGCGATTACAATTCAAAACAAAGCTAAGACAAAATGTGACTGAGAGGAAAAAAAAAAAAAGAAAACTAAGCTAGGCTAAGTTAAGCGGTTACTATTCAAAAACAAATCTAAGACAAAATGTGACAGAGAAAAAAAAGAAAAAAAACTAAGCTACAACACAACACAGGCTGGATATGTCAATCCTTATGTGAGTTTACATGTCGTCTTGTAAATATGTTTGGAGTATTTCTTCCTTTAGTTTTTGTTTAAATTGTCCAAGCGTTGTACATGATTTTAATTCAGGTCCAAAATCGTTCCATAATCTGACTCCTTGCACTGAAATACAGTGTTGCTTGGTGGTTGTTCTCACTGTAGGCTTTTGAAATATACATGTTCCTCTGAAGTGATATCGTTTCTCCCTTGTTTGGAACAACTTTTGGATATTTGCGGGCAGTGATAAATTCTTCACTTTGAACATTATTATTGCAGTTTTGAAGTCAACCAGATCTTTCAACTTGAGAGTTTTTTGTTTAAGAAAAAGTGGGTTTGTTGGTTCCATGTAAGCTGCTTTGTTTATTATTCTAATAGCTCTCTTTTGAAACATAAAGAGTGGATATATGTTTGTTTTATATGTATTTCCCCATACTTCATTACAATATGTCATGTATGGGAGTATTAATGAATGATACAAGGTGTATAGTGTGGGTTGATTCAGCAAATATTTCACTCTGTGTAATATTGCAATTGATTTGGATACTTTACCTTTAATATAATTAATATGTGACTTCCAACACAGTTTGTTATCAATTATTACTCCAAGAAATTTAGTTTCAGATACCCTTTCGATCTCAACACCATTTACACTGAGTTTAGGTACTGGGTTGTTGTGATGGTTGTTAAAGACTATAAATTTTGTCTTACTTAAATTGAGCGTTAATTTGTTTGAATAAAACCACAGTTTAAGCTTTCCTAATTCCTTTCCGAGTGTATCCAGAAGTTGTTCCAAATTGTTTCCACTGCATAATAGATTAGTGTCATCGGCAAACAATATTAAGTCCATTTTTTCTGAAACTTTACATATATCGTTTATATACATATTGAATAATAATGGCCCCAAAACTGAACCCTGTGGGACTCCACAGGTGACCTTCACTGTGAGTTTTTGTTGCTAACACATACATACTGATATCTGTTCTTTAAGTAACTACTTAGCCAGGACAGTGCTACCCCTCTAATACCACAATTTTGTAGTTTCTTTAATAATAAATTGTGATCTACTGTATCAAATGCTTTTTAAGATCCAGGAATACTCCAACTGAATACTCTTTATTTTCAATGGCTGTTGATATTTTTTCTGTAAATTCCATTAGGGCATATGCAGTTGTCCTCTTGTGTCTGAACCCATATTGCTGCTCACACAATAAATCATTCTTCAGTATGAAGTTGTCAATTCTCTCATAGAATATTTTTTCAAGTATCTTGGAAAATTGCGGTAATAGTGAAATTGGTCTATAGTTTGAGAGTTCCCCTCTGTTGCCCGTCTTGTATATCGGAATTACTTTAGCTATTTTCATTGCATTGGGAAATATACCTGTTTGGAGAGACAGGTTACAGATATACGTCAGTGGTTTTACTATGCATTCGATAACAGTTTTGACTAATAGCATGTCAATACCATCACAGTCCGTAGATGTTTTACTTTTGAACGATTTAACAATTTCAATGACCTCTCTTTCGTCTGTGTTCTTTATGAAGATGGAATCTTTTACAGCAGTGTTATTGCATATTGTATCGCCTGTAGGCACCGTAGTGGGTATTTCTCAGGCCAGATTAGGTCCAATGTTAACAAAAAAATTATTAAATTCATCTGCAGGTGAAGCTATATTCACACTCTGAGTCGTTTTATTATTTTTTGGAATATTAGTTGGGTTGCTTGTATTTCTGCTTTTATTTTCAAGGATACTGTTGAGTATTGTCCATGTATTTTTAATATTGTCTTTGTTTTTCTCCAGTTCTTTACTGTAATAGTCTCTTTTACTACATCTTATTATATATGTTAACTTATTTTTGTATGTTTTATACCGCTGCTCTGCTTCTTTTGTCCTTTTCTTTAGGAAAGCTTTATATAATAAATTTTTCTTTTTACACGCCTTTTGTAGTCCTTTGGTTAACCATGGCTTATCAGCAAATTTGTGTTTAAGCTTTTTTTTTACTAATGGGCAGTTTTTTTCATAAAGGGTGGTTACAATGTTTATAAATGTGTCATAGGCTTCATTTACATCTGATACATAGACTTCTGTCCAGTCTTGCTTCGGCAAGTCCTCTTTAAAAGAATTGATTGCATTTGTAGTAGTAGTAGTAGTAGTAGATTAGTTTATTTGACAGGGACAGTGCAATAAACATAGACAATTAATCAAAGACAATCAATCTGATGTGTTGCACATAGAGTGTATAGCTATTAGCTAATTTGCAACTCTTGTCCCTGGATGGGCTTTAGAAAAAAGAATCAAGTAAAAGATGAAAAAAAAAATACACAATAACCACATACATCAATGCAGAAAGATTATAAATACACAATTATAAATATTATAAATATTATAAATACACAAATATAACAGCCTGACTCACATTTAACATAAATATTATAAATATTATAAATACACAAATATAACAGTCTGACTCACATTTAACACATATAACATAACTCACATTTGCCTATTTCAGGCCTTTCTCCCTTCGTCACTCACTATAAACAAACACATTTATTCCTTCCCTTCATTCACTCTCACTTTGCAGACAATTAATTCATACATGAGTACATTCTTGTTTATTTTTCAGCCAGTTTTTAACCTTTTTAGTGAATGTTTTAAAGTCCGTTATTATTTTAATTACATTTGGCATTGTGTTCCAGATGTGACTGCCCTTTATAGAGAAAGCTGTTTGTCCAAATGTGGTTCTGCGGTGGAATATTTTACAGTTATTGTTAACAGAACTCCTGGTGGCTCTGCTGCTGTCCTGTCTTTGGACGAAACCAGCAAGTGGCTCGGGTGCTGATTTATGGAAACATTTGAACGTTAATTTCAGAAGACAGAGGTCAATGAAGCTCTCAAAACTCAATAGGTTGTATTTTTTTTAAAACATTACAGTGATGCCACCTAATGGGCTTTTTGTCCAAGATTTTTAGGGTTTGATTATATAATGAACCTATATGTCTTATTGTGGAAGGGGCTGCTTGAGCCCAGACTGTCAAACAGTATGATATATGAGAAAAAACCATAGAATGCATATACAGCCTTTTTGAGATCTAGAAAAACAGCTCCTACCACATTACCCCTGTCCAAGGACTGTTTGACATTTTCAATAAGGCAACAATTTGCTGTTTCTGTTGAGTATCCTGGTCTAAAACCAAATTGATGTGGATGAAGAAGTTGACTGTCTTGTAAGTAGTCTATCAGCTGTGTAGCTACAACTTTTTCAAGAACCTTAGATAGGACTGGTAAAATAGAGATTGGGCGGTAATTGCATATATCGTCTTTACTGCCTGATTTATGAACTGGTATGACGACAGCTTTTTTCCAGCCAGATGGAAATGTACTAGACCTAATGGAGAGATTAATGAGATGAGTCAGTGGTTTGATTAATATTTTGCTGTGCATTTTGAGAAAGGAGGTGCTCATATTGTAGATATCATTAGTTTTTGAGTTTGACAGTGTTTTAACAATACCAGCAATTAACTTCTCATTTACCTCATCAATGTGAAAAGTATCTGTTGGAAGTATGGAATTTGTGTTGTTGAGCACATTTGGCAGCACAAAATTTTTTGTTAAGTCTTCCACAGAGCCCACAAAGTATGAATTAAATTCATTTGCCAAAGTAGCCTTGTCACTGACGGTCTTGCCATTGATTCTAAGTTCCTTTACCCCCTTCTGATCGTTTTTTTTATTAGTTAAGTTATTTAAATGCCTCCATAGGGAACTGTTGTTACCCTTTGCATGATCTATCAGTTTATTGTAATAAGATATTTTTGATTTTCGCAGCTCATGTACCACTTTATTTCTTAAACTTTTGTACACAAGGTGATCATTTTGTAGTTTGGAGGTTAGTGATGTTTTCAATGCATAGTCTCGCCTCTTCATAAGTTTTCTTATTTCATTATTTAACCATGGTAGGCTAATCTTCTGTTGTCTACTTTTAATTTGCTTTGAAAATTTTTCTATAGATTTTGTGATTGTTGCAGTTATAAAATTACAACAATCATCTACTTCACATGTTGACATGAGCTGCTCCCAATTTTGATTCTCTAAGTAATGTTCAAACTCCTCATTTTTTGATTTGGGAATAATAAAATTTGATTTGTCAATATCGACTCCCCCAAAATACTGTAGTCGCTTTTTAGTAAGTTTCCTGACAGCAAGAACCATGTTATGATCTGAGAGACCAGTTACAAGATTATAGGTTCTGGTTATTCGTTCTGGTTTATTAGTAAATACCATGTCAATAAGTGTTCTGGATTGTTTGGTTATCCTGGTGGGTCCTTTGATCATTTGTTGGTAATTAAATTTAGTCATGAGGCTTTTCAGTTTCTGTTTGTCTTTTTTATCAGACCAGTTGATATTAAAGTCACCATGAATTATTGTTTCTCTGTTCTTCTCAAGTTGTTTAACCAGATCACTTAATTCATTATAAAAGGAAGAGTTGTGTGACAGTGGGTTGTACACTACTGCAATGTTGAAATTCATTACCGGAGAGAGACATACATTAACAGCTAAACATTCAAGTGAAGTATTCAAATCAACCAGTTGACATTTATATTTCTCTTTGATGTAAATTAAAACACCTCCTCCCCTCCCTACCTGCCTGTCTTTTCTAAAACACTGGTAGCCCACAATATCGATCATATTAGTGTCTATGTTCCTGTGTAGCCAGCTTTCTGAGAGACAAAGGTAGTCCAGATTTGAGTCCAACAGCAACACTGAAATCTCATCTCTTTTGGGGATTATGCTCCGTATGTTTAAATGACCGCCGAGGATCCCCTTTGGTTTAGCCTTGGTGTCCCAAAGAACTTGTGCATGATTAACAGTTTGGAAAAATAAATGTTGTTTTTGCTTTTGTACAGCTCGGTTTTGTGCTAACCCAGTGGTCTGCTGTTTAATAGTGGCAGGTCCAGGGTTAAGGTGAATATCTCCTGCCAGAAGTAGCAGAACTAACAGAACTTTAATTGTATATCCTCTGCCATATTGTGATTTTTGCTTAACAGCCATGTTTGCCTTATTTTGGAAGTTTTTGCTCAGGGCTTTTAAAGACCACATAGAGTGTAGGGTGAGATGTCCATGCCCAAATCCATACAAATAAAACTTTTTAACTTCACCTTTAGTTGAGTTTGTTGGAAAATCCTTCTTGTTGCAGGTCCAGACACACAAAGACAAAACGAAGAGGAAGTAGATAAGTAGAGAAGGCTTATTAGTGGTGCCCATCAGCCCACTTTTTAATCCGGTGGCAGCCATCTTCAGTCTTTCTTGGAAAGAAGGAAAAAGAAAAATCTGTGGATAGTAAAATAAATTCTGCTTATGTCGCCAGAATCCGATCCGATTGTCCTCGAATCCAGCTGGGCCTCAGCTAGCCAACTAGCCCCTTCCGTTGCTGGTCTCGTTGCTCATAGCCGCCGTAACTGGTCTCCCGTCCCGCTCCTCCAACCGAGTCTTGTCGCACGCCGCCGCTGCCACCGAGCTCCGCTGAGGTCACGGTAAGTCCTCCGCTAGGCACCGCCACCTACCGCCGTCTGCCTGGGTGAAATCTCTGCTGAGCCCCGTCAACAAATAGCCGCCTGCCTGGTAGTATCTCCGCTGGGCCTTGCAGCTGGGCTTCGATTCAGGCTGGTGTTAGGTGGAATGACTGGCGCCAGCATTAAGCTAACTAGCGTTAGCTTAGCAATCGCTTCGGGTAGTCTCGTCGCACACCGCCGCTGCCACCGAGCTCCGCTGAGGTCACGGTAAGTCCTCCGCTGGGCACCGCTGCCTACCGCCGTCTGCCTGGGTGAAATCTCTGCTGAGCCCCGTCAACAAATAGCCGCCTGCCAGGTAGTATCTCCGCTGGGCCTCGCAGCTGGGCTTCGATTCAAGCTGGTGTTAGGTGGAATGACTGGCGCCAGCATTAAGCTAACTAGCGTTAGCTTAGCAATCGCTTCAGGTAGGGCACATCAGTGAATCACAAGGAAGCGCTGGAATCGCTGGTCAGTTTACTCACAGTGGCCGGATAAAGGCGATCAAAGGGGTAATCCACCGGAGGTATAAATTCAGCCCGTGCATGACCGTCACGAGCGCCGATCACTGTAGGTTAGTTATTTAGAGACTGGCGTCAGCATTAAGCTAACTAACGTTAGCTTAGCAATCGCTTCAGGTAGCATTAAGCTAACTAGTGTTAGCTTAGCAATCGCTTCAGGAAGGCGCATCAGTGAACCACAAAGAAACGCTGGTCACACTTATTTGGTGATTTGTATCTGAACGATTTTGAAATTTTTTCTGCGTTGGGCCCCGTGTGGCCATGGATAAGTGCAAAGGTTGGCAAGTGGTCACTTATATCATTTATCAATAATCCACTTTCTATTTTCTTATCGATAACATTGACAAACAGGTTGTCAATAAGTGTAGCAGTGTGCACTGTGATTCTACTGGGATGTGTTATTGTGGGATATAGACTCATGCTGTATATAGAGTTCATGAACTCTGTAACTACATTTTGTTGATGGGGATTTAGTAAATCAATATTGAAATCTCCACAAATTGCTACCATTTTCTTACTAGTAATATTATTGTACAGCTCGACTAATTTATCTCTGAATGTCTCAATGCAAGTTCCCGGCGTTCTATATATACAACTTATGATTAGATTTTTTGTTTTGTCTAGGTCAATCTCGACAGTGACACATTCCAAGATCCCTGGTAGTGCAAAGGACATTTCATTTACGAGCTTACACCTATACAGGTCATCAATATACAGTGCAACACCACCACCCTTTTTTTGAGTTCTGTTAATATAAAACATCTGATATCCCTCTATTGCCATCAGGGGAGCCTGTTCTTCATTAAGCCAGGTTTCAGAGACTGCAATAGCTGTGAATTTTCTGTCTAGCTGTTTTAAATAGTCCTGAATCTGTGGAAAGTTTTTGTTAAGACTTCTGCTGTTGAGGTTTATTATTGACAGTTTACCATCTAATTGCACTTGACTTTTGAATTGCTTTTCAGTGTAATATTCACAGTGGTTATGAATATTATTGAAAAAGTGGTTATCAGGATCAATATCATTCTCAATCTCTTGTGGTTTATGTTCAGCATAGTGGCATATTTTCAGAGTTTGAGTTTCCTCACTCTGTGCCAGATGACTTCCTCCAGCTGGGGATAATTGATGTCTACTCGAGTCGGTCATAAGTTTTTGTTTATTTTGCTTATTTTTTTTAAAGTACTTTGGCATGGTGTATCAAAAGAACTATTCTTATCGTGTGTATGAATATGGATTATCATTGACTCATAATTTTCTTAATCAGTGTTCATCTGTATTTAAGTCAGTTGCATCTCTGATCATTATACTCCTTGCTTGCTCTGGTGTTCCATTTAGTTTAATCCAAATTCTACAATTTCTTGTCCAGGTTGCCTGTATCTTATTTTGTTTTTTCAGCATCCGTGCCTGCCGTGCTAATTCAGCGGGTTTTTTTGTCAGGTGTTCATTTAGGTAAACTTGAGTTCCCTGTAGCTTTCTGGCCTGCCTCAGTATGTCATTCTTTACCCTTCTGTTCACAAAGTGCATCACAATTGATTTCTTTGTTTTGGGATCTTTCTTCGGTAAAGCGTAACAGGCTGAATTGCATTGGCTTCTACCTTAATGTCTCTATTATTAAGGAACTGAAGCACTTGATTTTCTAAGGAGACTGATTCACTCATGGGAGCATCTTCACCATTCAGTCCTGTTGCGGCATGGGCATATGACTGATATCTGATGTCTAGTCCACTTATAACTAGGTCATCCATACGAGAACCTTGTTCAAGATCCTCGACGCGTTGCTCCAAAAGACGCCCGCGTTGCTCCAGGTCCATAATTTTTTTGTCTTTTTCTTGAATTATTGATTGTAGGGCTTGTACATCTTCTATTAGGCCTATTATTTTGGCCTGCTGGCTAGCCAATTTGGCCAATTCTTCTGACATAAAGTTCAGAGATTTTTTGATCTCTTCCATTTCCTCTTTCTTTGGTGGCATTTTACTGACCTGTGGATAGTAAAAAACAGTGAATCCGACTTGGCCTCAACTAGCCCGGCCGCTGCTGGTCCCTCCGCTCACTGCCGCCACAACCGAGCTCCTGCACAGCTCCTCCGCCAAGTAACGCCGCACAGCTCCACTGATCACCGCCGCCGATCACCGCCGCCTGCCGCCGTCTGCCTGGGTGGTCACGCCGCACACCTCCGGTGCAGCCGAGCAGCGCTGGTCACCGCCGCTGATCACCGCCGCCTGCTGCCGTCTGCCTGGGTGGTCCAGGTGGCTCCCGTCTCTCACCAACGTCGCTCCCGAGCTTCGATCCGGCTCGTGCTTGTGCTCAGCTGCCGCCTCGGTTAGTTCCTCTGGTAAGTCTTCACCGGGGGCTGAGTCACTTCATGTCTGAGTTAGGTGCCACAACTGGGCCAGCGTTAAGCTAACTAGCGTTAACTAGCATTAGCGTTAGCTTTGCAATCGCTTCGGGTAGCAGCAGCAGCTCTACCCGATTAAAGGGGGTATTCCAGCGGTTTTCTTATGGTGGTGGGAATTCAGCCCGTGGGTGTCCGTCACGAGCGCCGATCGCTGTAGGTTGGTTATTTTAATGGCAAAAAGCAGTGACTTAGTCTCAGCACTGAGAAAGTGTGGCCATCCCGGTCGCCATCTTGGATCAAAAATTGGCTCAAAAATTCATAACATCTGTTTCTTAAAGTGACAGCCTTTGAATCAGAGCATTTGAAGAAAGCCAAGAAAAAAAAAATTGCTTTAAAAATTAAAAAAAAATTAAGAAAATGTGAACAAAATATGTCACAAGCACTTCATTAAAACATGACTGAGCTGCTGAAATGTCTAAAAAGAGCAGTTAATGACCCCTTTAATATTGGGATTTTAGATGTTCTAAACTGCTAAACTGATTTATTTATTATGCCTGTCTATGTCGTGTTATTAAAACACTGCATGAGTCCAACTGTAGTTTTTAACGTCACTTTTTTATTGAACCATGTCAGCCTCACTGCTGGTCTGTCACTCTCCCGCCAGTCGCCTCCCTGACGTCATTACTGCGCGACTTTGTAGTTCTTTTCCAAATAACTCAATTACGCCACATCTCCCCTTTCTAGTATCAATGGGTAGATTGCCATTGATTCAACAGATCTTAGAGGATTATTCTGCCTCTGTGGCTGGAAGATCTGGTCCTACCTAATACCATTCACACACACAACAGACACACTGCAGTTTACCCTTAGCACTGAACAATATGTGCAAAATCAAGTACAATACTTCCATCCTAAACCCTGTACTGTTCTGTCCTCACTCTAAACTCTGAACTTGAACATTTACATAGAAAAGAGTGCAAAATCAGAAAAATAGTGCAATACATTTGCAACCTTTTTTTTTTCCACTATTATTTTCAAACGTTCAATCTTCATAATTGTTTATAAGTCCAACCGGGTTGGTTTTACAACCGCTCTCCCAGACCTGGTTCTAGGAGTAGGAGTAGATGGTGGTTCAGGAACATTCTGCTGTGATGATGTTGCTGCAGGTTGTTCTGCTGAAGGTTGTTCTGTAACACCTTCCGGGAACTGCTCAGCTGCAGCACTGTTGCTCTGCTCCGATGAGGAGTTCCAGGGGATGAGATGACGACGATTTCGCCCAATGGTCCCATGGGGTCCCTCCACCAGATAAGAGCGCGGTGTGGTGTGATTTCCGATGACAGCACCTGCTGCTCCTTGATTGGTGACCCACACATCCTGTCCTGGAGTGAGTCTATTGAGATGCTTTGCACGGTGTCTCAGGTTGTAGCGTTGCGCATCCTTTGTTTTCCTCTTCCCTTCGTTCAGCATAACAGCATTTCTATCCGGAAGAGCAGGACTTAACAATGCAGGAAGAATAGGCACAGCTGCACAAAGCCGCCTTCCCATGAGCAGTTGAGCTGGGCTATACCCATTTTGGAGAGGGGTAGCCCTGTAGGCCAGTAAAGCAAGATAGGGGTCATCTGACTTCTTCAAAAGCCCCTTCACTGTCTGCACTGCACGTTCCACTTCAGCATTGCCCTGGGGATATTTTGGGCTGCTGGTTACATGCTGGAACCTGTACAACTTTGCAAATGCTGCAAAAGCTGCTCCAGAGAATTGTGGCCCATTGTCTGTCACCAGGGTCTCACAGATTCCATGACGTACAAAGACTGACTTAAGGTGGTGGATCACATCATTAGATCTTGTGGGTGTTAGCAGGGCAATCTCCACATATCTTGACATGTAGTCCACTACTAGCAGCTAGGTCTTGCTCCCTAACATGAACAAGTCTGCTCCCAACTTCTGCCATGGTCTGTCTGGGTATGGTGTTGGCATCAGTGGCTCCCTGTGGTTCTGTCTCTCCTGACAGCATGCTCTGCAGTTGAGAACCAACTCATTCAGCTGCTGACTCAACCCCGGCCACCATACTGACTGTTGTGCCCGTTCTCTACACTTAACCACACCCTGGTGTCCTTCGTGCAGCTTAGCGAGAACATCATTTCTCATGGTTGAGGGTATGACAAGCCTATCTCCCTTTAGCAATAGACCATCCTGGACAGTAAGGAATGCCCTGTCAGTCCAGTATAGCTTGAGTGCAGGTTCATTTATGCCATGAGCTGGCCAGCCCTCTGCACACAGCTGCATCACTCGAGCACACACACTGTCCCTCTGCAGCTGCTCTCTCAGCTCCTCCAGACAGGCAGTGCTTGCAGGTAGGTTCTCCATCACCATATCCACGTAGATATTTGTGTCCTCGAACAGCTCTTTGTCAGCTGGTGTCCCTTTTCTTGTGACAGGCGCTCGCGACAGTGTATCAGCTGTCCACAGGCACTTCCCTGGCACATGAGATATGGAGTAGGAATAGCACATAAGACGCATTTGAAAGCGTTGGATCCGAGGGGGTAGAGCGTCCAGTGCTAGAGACCCCAGGAGACTCAGGAGAGGCTTGTGATCTGTCTCCAACTAGAAGTGTTTTCCAGTGAGGAAGTTGCTGAGCCTCTCGCAAGCCCAGGTCAGGCTCAAAGCCTCCTTTTCCACTTGTGCATATCTCTGCTTGGTGGGTGTGAGAGACCGCGACATGAAGGCTACTGGTCTCCACTCCTCACCCCAGTTTTGTAGCAGGACTCCTCCAAGTCCGTAAGATGATGTGTCTGCCGTAACTTTGCATTCTCTGTTAGGATCATATACGGCTAGCACCGGCGGCGACGTCAGGGCATCCTTTAAGTCCTGGAAGGATTTAGCCTGGTCAGCGCCCCACACCCAGCAGTTCTTCTTTGAAAGGAGATCTCTGAGGGCTTTATCCCTCTCAGCTAGCTGCGGGATAAACTTGCCTAGCTGGTTTACCATTCCAAGGAAAGATCTTAGTTCACTCACTGTTTTTGGCTCAGGCATTTCCCTCGCAGCCTCCGTCTTGCTCGGGTCTGGACTGATGCCGCTGGCGGAGATCACGTGGCCTAGGAAGGTCACCTCAGACTTTGACAGATCACACTTGCCAATGTTAAGTGTGATACCTGCCTTCTGAATCTTTCTTAGCACGGTATGCAGGCAAGCATCATGCTTCTCTTGCGTACGACCCCGCACCAGCACGTCGTCAATGTGACAAACCACGCCTTCGAGCCCTTCTGTGACCTCCGTCACCATTCTGTTCTGAAAGTGTTCAGGGGCGGACGCAGTGCCAAAAGGTAGCCGTTTGAAATAATAGCGTCCAAAGGGCGTGATGAACGTTGTCAGTTTCGCTGAATCTTCTGTCAATGGGATTTGCCAAAACCCCATATTTGCATCCAGCTTACTAAATATTTTGGCTCCAGCCAACCTCCCAAGTGTTTCCTCTACTGATGGTAGAATGAACTTCTCTCTACACACAGACTCATTGAGGTTAGTGAGGTTGACACATATTCGCACAGGATCCATCTTGTTCTTTCTTGGGCACTACCACGATGCCAGCACACCAGTCTGTAGGCTCCTCAATTCTGCATATCACCCCGAGGCTTTCCATGCGGGACAGCTCTTGCTTGACTTTGTCCATTAGTGGCAATGGGATCCTCCTTGGTGTCTTGAGTGAAAATGGTTTGGCACCTGGTTTGAGCTTGATGGCATATGCCTGGCACACCTCACCTAGTCCGCTGAATAGTTTTGGATAGTTCTCCTTTAATGTCTCTATAGTGACACTGTCAAGGCGTGCAACAAGCCCTAGTCTGCAGCTCACAGACCTCCCTAGCAGGGCAGTGTGCACATAACGGACAACATACACCTCCTCCATCTCCTCTTTCCCACCAATTCTCAACAACAGCTTGGCAACGCCCACAACATCAAGTGGCCTCCTCCCCGGTCCCAGGAGCGGCTTAGGTGCTTTGTGGAGCGCAGGTGGGTTTTCTTTGAATATTTTCTGGAACACAGCATGTGGCAAAACTGTGACATCAGCACCCGTGTCAATTTTGAACGTCACGCTGCTGTCATGAATGTCAATGTTGACCATCCAAGGATCACCGTCTGTTGTAACAGTGCCGTGGAAGATGGCATCCTCATCCTCTTCCACCTCAAGTACAGATTTTAAGGTCTCGCACATACGTTTATAGTGACCCTTTCTCCCACAAGCATGACAGTTCACTTCATTCGCAGGACACTCCCGTTTTGAATGTGATGGAGAGCTGCCACATTTATGACATTTTGACTGTCCCCTTTTCCTTGCTATTCTGAGTACTGTGTGGTTTGAGAGCACGCTGAGGTTTGTTTTTAGCAGGCTTGCTACTTCCCTTGAACACTCTATCAACAGACATTGTCTCACTTGCCTGGGTTCTGGTGTTTCCTCTCAGAGAAGCTTGCTGCTTTTCCACCTCCTCACTCTGCCGTGCCATCCTGATTGCTTTCTCCAAAGTCAGCTCTGCATCTAGCTGCATGCGTTCAGACAGCCTCTTGTCTAACAGACCGACGACCAGTCTGTCCCAAAGTAGCTCATCATGCAGCACACCGTAATTGCAGTGTTCAGCCAGCGCATATAGTGCAGTGACAAAAGAATCTACTGTCTCACTTTCTCTCTGTTTTCGCAGGTTGAATTTGGCACGTTCATAAATTACATTCTTTTTAACCACAAAGAAGCTTTGAAAGCCATCACGCACCGCTTCATACGAGCTGCATTGAACATCAGTCAGAGCCAGCCCACGTAAAACATCATCCGCCTCGTCTCCCATGCAATATATCAGAGTATTAACTTGATTCCCTTCAGAGCTTGCATTCAGATTACTTGCCAGGCGAAATCTGTCGAATCTCCGGATCCATTTGGCCCGCTCCGGCGGCTGGATGTTAAACGTAGCGCATGGACCCGCTGCCACAGCGGCTCCCGGAGTGGTTGCTATACCTCCATTTGCATCTCCGTCTTCACTCATTGTGTCCGCAAACTTCCCTCTATTCCTCCGTGGTGTACAAACGATCCTTTTTCTTTCCGGGCTTACCTCTCTACGTTAACTACAGGACTTCTGACACCATGTCGTGTTATTAAAACACTGCGTGAGTCCAACTGTAGTTTTTAACATCACTTTTTTATTGAACCATGTCAACCTCGCTGCTAGTCTGTCACTCTCCCGCCAGTCGCCTCCCTGACGTCATTACTGCGCAACTTTGTAGTTCTTTTCCAAATAACTCAATTACACCACAGTCTACAGTAAATAGTGAAAATTTAAAGTAAACAAGCTGCCATAGCATGGCCTCTTGTGCTGGATGCCCACACCAGGTGCTTACTGTGTAACCGCCGTTTTTGTCATCAATAAAGCTGTGTTTGACACTACCTCATCTTGCCTCATTCATCACGAGGTTTGCATACATAACATTTGGCGATTGAGGATTAGCTCATGAAGGCGTGCATAACACCACTCTGTCCCTTTCTTGAGCTCCCGGGCGAACCGCTGGTGCCTTGGCCACGCTGGTTCGAGGCTTTGCAAACCCACGTCACTGCGCTGGACCTTGGGCAGCTCGACAAGCTAAGGGCACTTGCTCTTCTCATTCATAACCTGGGTATTGAGGGCCAGTGAGTCCTGCAGACGCTCGGCGCATCGGACTCATGGAGCACTAGCTAGCCATTTTCACACTCCCAACAGCGTGACTGTGCGGAGGATTCGTTTTTGTCAGCGACACCAATGTGTTGGTGAGCACATTCACCAATTTGTTGCTGACTTAAGGCAGCTAGCTAGCGAGTACTGTTTTGGACAGTTGGAAGATGTAAAACAATGTAAAAAAGAAATAAGCCTATTATATACTGCTAATCATGCTGCTGATAATTCATATTGTATTCATTCATGCTGTTGATAATGTGTGACGTCTGTGTGTGAATAAACTGTTAAACTTAAAAGATGAAATGGTGCGCGACCAGCTCATGGAGCACATGTGCAATGTCGCATTGCGAGCTAGGCTAATAATGGTGCCGAATGACTTAACAGTAGCCAGAGCTGTCGAGCTAGCTCTCCAGCTGGAGGCCGCAGACAAGCTAACCTCGGAGCTAAACTGGTGTCAGTCACAGCGGCCGCCTGAGCCACCCGCCACAGCAAATGTCGTGGACTCGGGTAGCAAGGATAGCGTGGATGATGACATTACGGAAACCAATGCTGACAGCCTAAGGTCTGCCCCGGAAAGACTCCCGTGTACGGGTTGTGGGTCCACGACATACCAACATAAGGTGAAGGAATGCCCGGCAAGAGGAAAACGTTGTAGCAGATGTGGACGCTTGAACCATTATGCTAGAGTGTGCCGCTTATCTGAGCCAGAGAGCCCACGGAAGAAATCACTCAGCCCGCCCTTGACA
The DNA here is from genome assembly GCA_020510985.1 of Pholidichthys leucotaenia. Taxonomy (NCBI): domain Eukaryota; kingdom Metazoa; phylum Chordata; class Actinopteri; order Cichliformes; family Pholidichthyidae; genus Pholidichthys; species Pholidichthys leucotaenia. The sequence goes on along the minus strand of CM035849.1, from coordinate 200,546,696 downwards.
ACCATCCATACGGTGAGCCCCAGCACAAGCGGGTACACGTATTGCTCAGTGGAGTTGGACAGCGTGGAGATGCCACTGTTTCTTGACACGGCAGAGGTGTGGTCAATGCTGAATTGGGCCATGGTGAAGAAGTCCTTCCCCAACTACAATATTAAATGTAATCCGGTGCCGTTGTATGGCTATGGAGGTAGCAGGCTATGCACTGTTGGGACTTTGGCGTTAACGGTTCGTTACAGGTCTGCAAAGATGGTTGACTTCACGTTCCAAGTGACAGCGCACGGTGATAACATCATGGGCTGTGACCTATTTTATGGACTGGGTTTCGCTATTAAAGACGGTGCTGGGAATGAATGGTTGGGTTGTGGCCATTGGAATCCCACGGTTCCGGCGGCCAAAGAGGATGTTGTGTGGGACGAGGGGCTACCGGACACTCCAGCGGTCAAGCAGGAACAGTTTCACTCAGGTTCGGCGTAGGAAAGTCTCAGTGCCGGCGCTCGGGACACGGCAAAGGAGGGTACCAAGCATGGCAACGGGGCACCTGCGTCGGCAAGTGACACCATGCTAGCCCCAGATGCCTCCAGAGCTTGGTTGCAGGGGGACGGGGGGGGGGGGGGTGTCTGCAGCTATGACGGTGACCGCTACAATGTTTTTAGAAGAGGACGGGGCCAGACCAAAGAGCATGGAGTTACCGCATGCTCAGCAGCAGCACATCAGGCCGAGCAGGGCCCCACTTATGGTTTTGGACTTGGTTTGGGTTTGGGGTGATGAATGACCATGGCGAAGATGGGCCAAACGACAGCCAGCAAAACATTAAGTATGTCTACAGACAGTGGCGAAGTTGGGCGCAGCATACTTCCGGTTGTCTGATGGCTCATTGAGGCATACTAATCAGCTTTGGTGTGTGCAGGAGGATGCTCCGGGTGATGAGGCTGGACGGGAGTCAGTGTTGGAGGTGTGGGAACCGGGCTTCATCGTTCAGAAGATCAGCCATTGTTCCAGGGGTTTGCTGCTTCGAGGGGCACGCTTGCTAAGGGGCTGCCCTAGCCCCCCCATGCCGGTTCCACCTTTCCCACCCAAGTGATTGTGCTGTAGCAGTATGTTTATAGTTCTGTGTTCTTATGTGCATGTTATGTTATGGCATTGTGTATATTATTGTGTTAGTATAGGAGCACAGCAGATATTTTTATTTTAATGAAGGACTATTTTTAGTTCATCTGGTGGCAGAATAATCCACCGTGCCGTGCGGGCTGTGTAGTAATCCACCCACCAGCCCTATTTTAGGTTGTTTTGTGTGAGTGTGTTAGGCCAGTTAAGTACATTAGTTTTTGTTATTTTAGAGTGTGATTCGGGTTCTAAATTTGGGTGGGTTTGGATTGTATGAGTGGTTTTGGACTTTCTCAAGGGGGGAGGAAATATTATGGCAGCACTTTATTGTGAAGTCCAGTGTGATGACATCAACTTCCTGTCATGTCACTGCACTGCCCTGTATAGCGGGGCAAGCCACCATAGCATGGCCTCTTGTGCCGGATGCCCACGCCAGGTGCTTGCCATGTTACTGCTGTTCTTGTCATCAATAAAGCTGTGTTTGACGTTACCTCATCTTGCCTCATTCATCACCAGGTTTGCATGCATAATACGCTTGTTAATTGAGACAATAAATCCAACTCTAGAACTGCCTATTTTTTTTTTTATTTAAGTTTTTGTAAAGGGTATACATGTCATTACAGCATTGCATTGTTTCCATTTTCATCACATATTCCCCCTATTTTTTTGTTTTTTTGACAACATTGGAAAAAAATTATTACAACACCCTTTTTTTAGTGAAAGAAAAAGAGAAATTAAAAGAAGAACAAAAAAAAAAAGAGCAGAAAAATAAAAGAGGATCTGAGTAGCGTTGGAGCAAAGAGAGGTGCCATTATTGAAATGGTATTTGTCAAAGATTAGATCTGATGGAAGACACATATGTGTTCCAGGGTTGCCAAAAGTTCAAGAACCCATCCATGTCCTGTCTCAGTGCAAATGTCAACTTTTCCATCAAATAAATGTCCTGAATCACGTTAATCCAATCTTCAGGTGTAGGACAGTCTTTCAACATCCATTTTTTTTGTTAGAGCTTTTTTACTTGCCAATATTAAAACAGTGAATAAGTATTTTTCTCTTCGTCTTTCCAGTGATTCCGGTAGTAAACCCAAATACAAAGTTACAAAAGAAAAGGGAACTGTTACTTTGAATATTTTCCCCAATATTGTCTGTACATTGGTCCAATATTGGTGGATAACTGGGCATGACCAAAACACATGAAAATGATTTGCAGTCTTTTCACTACACAAGCGCCAACAATTCAACCCCTTACGAGTAAATTTGTTTTGTGCAGGTGTTCTGAAAAATCTTACCAAATTTTTCCATCCAAATTCTCTCCACTGCAGGGATGAAGTACTTTTCCATTGTTGTTTATTTAGCTTTTCCCATATTTCCAGTTGTAAAGTGAAATTCCCCTCTTTTTCCCATCTTTCTTTTAATATTAAACGGATCACCTGAAGAAGCCAAGGTCATTAACAGCCGTAATATTATGGAACTGGACAAATATCAATGAATATTATGAACTAGAGTCACAGCAACAAAAGACAATTGTAGGACACTGAAGGATTATACTCATCTGCTACAAGACATTTAACAACATGAAACAAAACATCAACAAACAGGAACAACAGGAACTGAAAGTTTTTGAATATACAGATCACAACCCACAGGACATAGACTATAACATAGACCCTGATAATAATTTATTTAGCTCCATCAATAATGACTGTAGTTACTACACGGATGAACAGTTTAACACAATGGTCACATCTGATTTCAATATTTCTATGATCCACTTCAACAGCAGAAGTCTCTATGCCAACTTTAATAACATTAAAGATTATTTACATCAGTTTAAAGAGCCGTTCAATATTGTGGCAATATCAGAGACATGGCTCAGTGAAGAGAAAGGAGTGGATTTTACCAAGGATGGCTATGAATTAAATTATATAAATAGAAAAGTGAAAAAGAGAGGAGGAGTTGCAATTTATGTTGACAAGAGCTTGAAATACAAGGTTGTTGAAAATCTGTCAGTAACTGTGGATGATTTATTTGAATGTATTACAATAGAAATCTGTCTAGACAATGTGAAGAATGTAGTAGTGAGCTGTGTATATAGAACACCTGGATCAAACATTTACTTATTTAAGGACTGGATGGAAAAAATGTATGCAAAACTAACTCATACAGTTATGTTCATCTGTGGGGATTTCAGTATAGATCTGATGAACTCAAAACAACATAGTTTGACAGAAGAATTTATCAACACAATGTACAGTATGGGCTTACATCCAACAATTACCGGACCTAGCAGAATCACGTCACACAGTGCCACACTAATAGATAACATATTCACAAACATTATGGAAAATAATATCAGGAGTGGGCTTTTATTTCGGATAGTACATTACGGGTTAAAAGAAACTGTATAATATAACAACAAGGTCAAATTAGACAAATTATTGAATGATATCAGTGACCACCTGCCGATTTTTGTTGTCAATGTGATTATAGGAAGAAAAAGTATACCAAAAATATTAAATATAAAAGAATAAGAACCAAAGAATCAATGTATTTACTGACAATGGAATTATTAATACAAGATTGGAAGATAGTTTATGATGAAAATGACATAAATAAAGCATATGATAATTTTTTACAAATATTTCAATCATTGTACAATAAAAACTGTCCTATAAAACAATACAGTGACAGACAACAAAAAAAAAAATATTCCTTGGGTCACCAAGGGGTTAATAAATGCATGTAAAAAGAAGAATACATTATATAAACAATTCATTAAATGCAGAACAGTGGAAGCTGAGATCAAATATAAAAGATATAAAAATAAGCTTACTAATATAATGAGGACCTGTAAGAAAGAATATTACAACAGAATATTAGAGGATAATAAAAATAACTTAAGAGGAATATGGCAAGTACTCAATGGGATTATTAGTAATCGACCTAAGAATGCTAATTATCCATAATATTTTATTGAAAATGGCAATTTGATAAATAATATGGAGGATGTGGTCAGTGGTTTCAATAAATTTTTTGTAAACGTTGGTCCTGAATTAGCAAAATCAATAGTGACACCAGAAACAAACAACAGTGGTTCTGTAAATGAAATAGAAGATAGAAATCCAAACACAATCTTCTTGGGTGCAGTTACTGAAAAGGAAATTATCGAGACTGTGAGTAAATTTAAGAACAAAAAATCAACGGACTGGAATGAAATTGACATGACAATAGTGAAAAAAGTAATTGAAGGAATTGTTAAGCCACTCACCCACATCTGTAACCTGTCATTTCGAACTGGTAAATTTCCAGACAAAATGAAAATAGCAAAAGTAATACCTCTGTACAAAACAGGAGACAGTCATTGTTTCACAAATTACAGGCCAGTCTCTTTACTCTCACAATTCTCCAAAATACTTGAAAAAATCTTCACTAAGAGACTGGATGATTTCATTGAAAAACACAACCTCCTTACAGATAGCCAGTATGGTTTTAGAGCAGATAAATCTACATCTTTGGCACTGATCGAACTTATAGAAGAAATTACTAGTTGTATAGATTAAAAAAAAGGTTGCTGTAGGAGTATTTATAGATTTAAAGAACGCTTTTGACACCATTGACCACAGAATACTACTAAGGAAACTGGAAAGGTATGGGATAAGAGGGGTAGGACTGAGTTGGGTGGAAAGTTATTTAAGTAACAGACAACAATTTGTACAAATTGATGAGCACAAATCACCCTTCATGGACATCACTTGTGGTGTGCCCCAGGGGTCAGTTTTGGGACCCAAACTCTTTATTTTGTATATAAATGACATATGCCAAGTATCAAAAATTCTGAAATTTATTATCTCTAAATCTAAAAACCCCCCAAAGATTATGTTGTTTGGAAATTATAAAATAAATCCTGAAATAATGGTAACGATAGATGATACCAAAATAGAAACAGTACAGGAAAATAAGTTTCTGGGGGTGACGCTAGACAATAAAATCTGCTGGAAACCTCACATCAGTCACATCCGGGCCAAGTTAGCAAAATGTATAGGCATACTGGGGAAGACAAGACAGATCTTGGACTATAAATCATTGGTCTTACTGTACAATTCACTGTTTTTACCTTATCTTAACTACTGTGTAAAAGTCTGGGGAAACACCTACAAGACCAACCTACAGTCAATATGCACATTACAAAAAAGAGCTATAAGGATAATAAACAATCTAGGATATAGAGACCATACCAATTCGTTGTTTTTAAAGTCACATGTCATAAAGTTCATCGATTTAGTTAAATTTAAGACAGCACAAGTAATGTACAGGGCAATTAATAATCAACTCCCAACTAATATACAAAAAATATTTAAAAAAGAGACAATGATCATAATTTGAGAGGAGACTTAAAACTTTACAAAACCCAAGATACGAACAACCAAGAAAAGTATGTGCATATCTGTCTGTGGGGTGGATTTGTGGAACAGTCTGGAGCCGGAACTGAAACTATGTACAAACAGAAATCAATTCAAAAAGAGGTATAAACATTATTTGCTGAAAGGATATATGTTAGAAGGGTAGTATTTATTTGTACGATTCACTATGCTCACTCTGGGACATTATGGGACACTATGGAATGGTGGGTGGGACAGCACTGTGTATATCTGTGTTGTTTGAGGCTGGCTTTGATGTATGGACATCAATGTATGTTAGGATGGATGGGTGTTAATGTTGATATGTAAAAAATACAGTAAATTGTTTACTTGGGGTCTTAAAGGTGGTAATTTGTATATAATTCACATGGGTGTATTTATGGAAAAGAGGAGATGGAATTAATAAGTGTTCACTTCTTCCTTCTCCCTTTCGAACACTGTATACTGTTACTTTATTGCATTTGTCATTTGTTTTGTTTTTGTTATACTTTTTTGTTCGAAATAAAGTATCTATCAATCTATCTATCTATATATGATGTGTTGTCTCCTTTTAAGTCTTGAAGACCATGGTATATTTTAGAAATGTATCTGATCCCTGGGATCCCTTTATATGCCATTAAGAAAACCTTCAGAACACCTGACTGGGCCCTTTCCAAATCCTCCTTTTGAAGTATTTTGTTTATGTGGTGTCTAAGCTGAAAGAACCTGTAAAGGTCTTGATTTACTAGACCATGTTTTTTCAAATCTTCAAAACTTCTTAAAGTTTGCCCTTTAAAAAAAATTGTAATATTTCATCAGTCCGTTCTCTTTCCACTTTTTTAAATCTAGTGTCTGTTTTATTAGGAGTAAAGTCCAGATCATAGGAAATCCATTGCAATAATTGATAGGGTTCTTTAGTTTGATTCTCTCTGACTATCTTAAACCAAATTTTTAGTGGGGTCTCTATCCATGGGTTAGTGTTATTCAAAAGTTTAGGTAAGGCATTGTTCCCTATTATCGCCTGTAGGGGAATGTCACTTGTTATTTGGCATTCTATCTCCTTCCATTGTGCAGTGTAGACTGGGTTACATATCTCTACTAAAGTTTTAATTTGTGCGGCTTTAAAATAGTCCCTGATATTTGGCAGCGCAAGCCCACCTTTATCTTTGTTTACCTGTAGGGTTCTATATCTGATTCTAGGTCTCTTGCCCTGCCATATGAATCTTGAGATCCTTCTGTCCAGTTCTTGCCATGTTTTTTGGGGAGGTTCTACCGGTATTGTTTGGAAAAGGTATAGAAGACGTGGAAGTATATTCATTTTGACTGCTTCAATTCTTTGTGCAATACCCAAGAATGGTATCATATTCCATCTTGCTAGATCAGATTTTATTTTTGCCATCAGTGGATCATAGTTTAGTGTTATAATTTTGTTGAGTTGTTTCGGGATATTGACCCCCAGATATTTCATAGGTTCCATCTCCCAGTTAGTTTTGAGTTTGCTTAGTAAATATTGATTTGGGTCATAGTTGAATGTTAAAATTTGGGTTTTATGCATGTTTAATTCGTACCCCGATAACTCTCCATACTCTGAAAAAACTGAGATTAGTTCTGGAAAAGAGGTGTCCGGCTGCCCCAGGTATATTAAGATGTCATCGGCAAAGAGTGCTATTTTATGTTCCTTCTGACCAAGTGTAATACCTTGAATTTTTTGATTCTGTCTTATCCATTGGCTCAGAGGTTCTATGAAGATTGCAAAGAGCAGTGGAGACAAGGGGCAGCCCTGATGACGTCCTCTTTCCAGTTCAAAAGATGATGATAATTTACCGTTAATCCTTATTTTAGCTATTGGTTTTTTATATAATGCCTGGATAGTTCTAATGAAGTTATTATGAAAATTGAAACTGGATAAGATTCTATATAGGAAAGACCAGTCAACCGAATCAAATGCTTTTTCAGCATCTTATCCCAATATGGCTGCATTTAAATTATATTTTTTTATATGATGAATTATGTGTAAAGTGTGTCTAATATTATCTTGTGTCTGTCTTTGTCTTATAAAACCTGTTTGGTCTAAATGAATTAAGTCTGTCAGTATATTTTCTAACCTTTTGGCAAGGATAGCGGTAAAAACTTTATAGTCTTGATTTAACACACTGATTGGTCTGTAGTTGGAGCAGTCTAGTTTATCCTTTTCAGGTTTAGGTATGACTGCAATGACCCCTTCTCTCCAGGAGGGGGGATTTCCCCTGTGTGGAGGACATAGTTAAATGTTTTCAGGAGGAGAGGAGATAGTTGCTGTTTAAAGGTTTTGTACCACTCTGCTGTATAGCCATCTGCTCCTGGGGATTTGTTAGCTTTAAGTTTCATAATTGTTTTTTCTAATTCTTTAGGTTGTGTTTCTGACAGTAGTGTTTTATTTTGTGACTCAGTAAGTTGGGGAAGATTTAATGTATTTAGGAAGGCTTCGGATGCGTTTTTGTGTTTTTTGAGGGAGTATAAGTTCTTGTAGTAATTCTCGAAGCTTTTAAGAATTTTCTGAATTCTAAATTTTATTTCCTTTGATACTGGGTCTCTGATTTTGTAGATTGCTCTCTCCGTTTGTTGTTTCCTCAATTTGTAGGCTAGTAATTTTGCCGATTTGCTACCTGTTTCATAGTATTTTTGTTTCAGAAATGTAAGTTTCTTCTGGATTTCTATTGTGTAGATCTCATTCATTTGTTTATTATTTCCTTAATTTTCAGCGAGTCATTAGAATGAGTGTTGTCTTTGTGCTCTTTTTCTAGTTTCTTAAGTTCTGACTCTCATGTGATTAGTTTTTCTTGTCTCAGTTTCTTTTGGGTTGCCAGTTTTGCGATCATCTTTCCCCTTATTACAGCTTTGCATGCGTCCCACAGTATTAAAGGGGATACTTCTCCATTATCATTTTCTTCCAAATATCTGAGAATATCTGATTCCAATTCATCTTTCAGTGGTCCTTTCAGCACATTTGAATTTAACCTCCAAGAAAATGTATTATTTGTGTATTTTTGGATATTTAAGTCCATATAGATCAGACTGTGGTCAGAGAGATCCATCAGTCCTATTTTACATGTTTTTACTCTTCCAATGTCTCTATTAAACATAAAAAATAGTCAGTCCTTGAGTATGATGAATGTGGTGCTGAGTAAAATGTATAATCTTTTACACTGGGGTTGAGTTCCCTCCACACGTCACAGATTCCCATTTCTTTTAGTAGCATCCAAGTTTTTCTACTTTGAGTGTTATTTTGATGTAGAGAATTACCTGATGCATCCCAGTATGGGTTCAGTCTTAGATTGAAGTCTCCACCACATATCACTAAACCTTTGGCTTTAGTTATCATTAGGTCAAATACATTTTTATAAAATTTCCAGTTAGCCCCTGGAGGTGCATATACATTCAGCAGGGTGATATCTTCTCCCTCTAGCCAACCAAGTACCATGCTAAATCTCCCTTCTTTATCTTTGTGTTCTGAATTTTTTTCAAACATAATTTTGGTTGAGATCAATGTCGCTATCCTCCTCCCTGACTTATATGAAGATGAGGGGGTCAGTTTAAACCCTTGTCTATTAAGTTTAGTGTGCTCCAAGTCTGTTAGGTGGGTTTCCTGTAAAAATATTATTCCTGCTATGCCTTTTTTCATTTTGCCAAGAATCTTGGATCTTTTAACTGGATTCAGGATCCCTTTTACATTATATGAGATTATTTTGGTTACACCCTGTTTCTCCATTGTATTGTCTTATTTAGTATAACAGTGTAGTGGCCCTCTTTTATGCTACTCAGAAACTGAAAGAACATTAAGAACATAAAAAAACATTAAGAACATAGTATATAAAACTTTAAAACACAAAACTGTCAAAAGACCTTCCTGAGCTGAGGTCTTTTTAGTGACCTTAGAAGAGCCTTGATGGCGCGTTGGCTCTGAGGGAAATTCCTCAAACTCTGTTATGTGTTGAGGGCCCTCTCTTACCCCTCCCCTGTAAGTTGTCCCATGTTTTTAATGTGAATTTCAGATCCCAATCCGAACTTGTAATGATTTTTTTTTTTATGCCTATACCCTATGAAATTGTGCGCAACCTCCCACCACCGTCACAGCAAACAATCACGTTAATACAGTATTTGTTAGTGTGGAGAGTTCATGTGGTTCATTGTCACATTTCTATTTTAACAAGTTTTTTTTTTCTTTTTTTTTTTAAAGACTTATATGTTTCTAATATTATGACTGTTCCATGAAATGTTTTACCACTTGCTGATTCTGCCTCTCCTTTAATGTTTGTTACCTTGTAGGAGGAGGGTTTGATGTGCAGATTGACTAAAAATACCGTTATTCCCTCCTGAAAGCGTTCAGTTTTTCCTTATAGCCCTGGCGCTGGGTTTCCCGCTGCTGGCCCGTGGATTTTGAGGGTCTCTGTGTGCACCACGTTTGAGCCTTGATTCTTTCGATCAGGTCTGCTGCGGGTTTATACACCGTTACCGGGAGCCCTCTTCTCGCCATATCCCTGGTTGTTTCTTCCGCCGAGTTGTAGAGACACGTCTCTTCCCCGTAAAAAACCCGCAGCTTCGTCGGAAATGGCATTTGAAAGCGCAGTTTCTTCTCTTTTAGTACCTTTTTAGCATTGCTGTATTCCCAACGCTTTTTAAGGACCTCCGGGGCGTAGTCGTGCTCCACAAAAACTTTTCTTTCTTGGTGCATAAATCCTTTTTTCTGCCAAGCCAGTCTCAAAATCTCTTCATTTGTTCTGAAGTTGGAAAACTTCACCACCATCGATCATGGGGGCGCTTCCTCCGACGGCCTTGGGGCTAATGAACGGTGCGCCCTTTCTATCTTCAAGTCGGTGGATTGGGGAATTTCCAACTTCTCTCTCAGTATGGATTCCACGCATGCAGCCATTGTGGCGAAACCATCCTCGACTCCTTCTTTCAGACCATGAATTCTTATGTTGGCCCTTCTTAGTCTTCCTTCTTGGTCGGTTAGCTTAGCCTCCAGTCTTGTCTGTCGTTTGAGTAATTCCAGCGTGGTTTCTTCCAGCCCTTTTATTCTTTCCTCTGCTTCCATGATTCGGTCCTCAGCCTGGTCCACTCTGTTGTTTGTCCTTTTTATTTCGTCTTTAATTTCACGAAATTCGGCCCAACACTCTCGGCGAAATTCTCTTAATTCTTGAATTATCGTTTTTTAAGCTAACCGTGTTGCTAGCCTCATTCAGCTCCTCTGTTTCCGAGTGGATGTTGTCCTCCAGGTCAGATTCTCTGGCCAATGTCGATCTCTTCTGTTTTCCTTTAGGCATAATGACTTTGTCTTTTGATTTTCACTCTTCCAAAAATCCGTTAAATCTGATTTTCAAGGTATTTTCACGGATGGGGTCTTGGAGCTTCAGCGTTAAGCTGCTATCACCATGGTGTCCAGACTGGAAGTCTCCAGAACTGCCTATTTTTTAAACAGACATGAATTAGCTTAATGATGTTTATACAAGGGCAGACTTTGTAAACAAAGTTTTTTGCAAAAGGGTGGGACTTCCAGGTCACGGATGTATAATTTTTTTAAGCAGCGCCTCACTGTAGAAATTAAAGCATCCAACACAGTATTGTAATTCTCAAGTCTGCAGACTTGACAGTAAATTTACTGTTAGTAATTAACAGTTATGTACTAGAAAACCTTTGAAGCTGAGTGATACATATCCAGTGAAAAATTGGAGTGCAATTTTCATGGAATATAGTAACTCCTGGAATCCCTGTTGTCCAGTCAAATTGCTAACCTCTAACTGTTGTATAATGTAAATTAGAATAGTCACAGAAATATACTGCATTTTAGTCTTTCTGTAATAGGCTGTGACTATGTAGGTAACAATATGAATACTGTAATATTACAGTTTATTGCTGACACCTCTGCTGCCAGTACTCTACTGTAAATTAAATAAATACAGAAATATACTGTTTTTCACTATTGCAGTAATAAGCTGTAAAGTCATTTCACAGTATGAATACTGTAAAATAATAATAAAGTGTTGGCATCTCTGCTGCCAGTAATTTATTGTAAAATGGATGAATACAGAAACATACTGTTTTTCACATTTACAGTAGTAAGCTGAAGTCATTTCACAGTAAGAATATTGTAAAATAACGGTAAAATGCTGGCAACTCTGCTGATGGTACTTTCCACCATCTAGCTTGGTGCTCAGCATAAATAGAATGGCATAAAGCATAAATAAAATTACCCAGCTACAAGAGGAGGCACAAAACCAGTGTACTACTTGTGCTGGTCCCAAGCCCGGGTAAACGGGGAGGGTTGCTTCAGGAAAGGCATCGGCCATGAAATCCTTGCCAAATCAAAATATGCGGACCCATGATCCACTGTGGTGACCTGGAATAGGGAGCAGCTAAAAGGTGTGTGTGTGTGTGTGTGTATACACTATAGCATGGGATGTGGCCACTGAATGATGAGACACGGCAGCGTATTTTTTTTTTCTTATGAATTAAGAGCCACACCTTACTGTACATAAGCAGGTTTTCCCAAGGGTTTTTCCAGTAGGTCTTATCTGATGACAAAAATAATATTTTTGGAACTAAGTTGCTCACCAAATGTTAGACTTCCTGGGTGGTGCTGCATGAGTTGCAGCTTCATCCAGTTGAATGTGCACTGAATGCCCTTATTTTCTTGATTAATAAAGGATCTAAAAGAAATATCCATTTAACAACATAGGCATCATAGGTGTCCATATTATAATAGATGACAGACATAAACTAGATTTTTTAGCATTATTTCCAAGATTAAATTAATCATACTAAGTATTTTTGTCAGGTATTCAAGCCATATTAAAATTTCATTTTTATCAGATTTGGTTCAATGGTTGTGCAATCAATCGTATGAGCCCCATTTGGCCCTGCTGGGGAAATTTGGCCAAAGCTGCAATTTGGAGAGATCTGCTGATAATAAAATCTGCAGATGCCCACCTGGTGATAGGAGGGATGGAAACAGCAAAATGTTCTGTCTGGGGCTGGAGGTGTCTGGGTCCATCTGTCTGTGTAAATCTGGAGTATGACGAAAAAAAAGGAGAGCAAGAGAGAGTGAGAAGCAAAAGTGCACGTGTGTTTACAGGTGAATGTCTGTGGTCTCGCTGGCCTTTGATTTGCAGATAAAATGAATGTGCTCTTCTACACATGAAATAGGCAACTTCTGATGTTGTATGGTCAGAGAGCTGTGAGAACGTTGCACCAACAGGAAAGAGATTCACTGCATCACCTCTGGTGGTAGTATTGTGTGGGAAGTGTGAGCTATGAAGGTACCACATGTGTGTGTGTACACGCGCGCGTATGTGGTTTGGATGAGGAGCTGTTTATCTCACTTTTTCTTGTTGTATATTGCCTAACAGTATGTGTGAAGACTTTCACGTCAAGGTGTGCATGTCTGCGAGTGTGTACCTGTCTCTTTGATTGAACAGGTGGTCCGTCTTTGCATGGGCTCTAGACAGCAGATCAGTCACACATTTAACTGTGGTCAGCCTTACTCCATGCAGCATGCTGCCTGTGGGTTAGGTTAAATACACTGTGGTTGACTGTCAGAAAGCTTTCATGCTTTCTTTGAAAACCTTTTAGTGTCATTATATTTCATTGTTGAAAGTTGTTCCAAATTACACATTTTATTAATTACTGTTATCCTTAGAATTGTAGTTAAAAAAAAACCTTGGTAGACTTCCGGTCTGGACACCATGGTGATAGCAGCTTAACGCTGAAGCTCCAAGACCCCATCCGTGAAAATACCTTGAAAATCAGATTTAACAGATTTTTGGAACAGTAAAAAATCAAAAGACAAAGTCATTATGCCTAAAGGAAAACAGAAGAGATCGACATTTGCCAGGCCAAGACGCGCATCGGCCGGAGAATCTGACCTGGAGGACATCCACTCGGAACAGTGGAGCTGAATGAGGCTAGCAGCACAGTTAGCTTAAAAAACGATAATTCAAGAATTAAGAGAATTTCGCCGAGCGTGTTGGGCCGAATTTCGTGAACTTAAAGACGAAATAAAAAGGACAAACAACAGAGTGGACCAGGCTGAGGACCGAATCATGGAATCACAGGAAAGAATAAAAGGGCTGGAAGAAACCGTGCTGGATTTACTTAAACGACAGACAAGACTGGAGGCTAAGCTAACCGACCAAGAAGGAAGACTAAGAAGGGCCAACATAAGAATTCATGGTCTGAAAGAAGGAGTCGAGGACGGTTTCACCACAATGGCTGCATGCATGGAATCCATACTGAGAGAGAAGTTGGAAATTCCCCAATCCACCGACTTGAAGATAGAAAGGGCGCACCGTTCATTAGCCCCAAGGCCGTCACCGGAAGCGCCTCCACGATCGGTGGTGGTGAAGTTTTCCAACTTCAGAACAAAAGAAGAGGTTTTGAGACTGGCTTGGCAGAAAAAAGGATTTATGCACCAAGAAAGAAAAGTTTTTGTGGAGCATGACTACGCCCCGGAGGTCCTTAAAAAGCGTCGGGAATACAACGACGCTAAAAAGGTACTAAAAGAGAAGAAACTGCACTTTCAAACTCCATTTCCAACGAAGCTGCGGGTTTTTTACGGGGAAGAGACATGTCTCTACAACTTGGCGGAAGAAGCAACCAGGGATATGGCGAGAAGAGGGCTCCCGGTAACGGTGTATAAACCCGCAATAGACCCGATCGAAAGAATCAAGGCTCAAACGTGGTGCACACAGAGACCCTCAAAATCCATGGGCCAGCAGCGGGAAACCCAGCGCCAGGGCTATAAGGAAAAACTGAACGCTTTCAGGAGGGAATAATGATATTTTTAGTCAATCTGCGCATCCAACCCTCCTCCTACAAGGTAACAAACATTAAAGGAGATGCAGAATCAGCAAGTGGTAAAACATTTCATGGAACAGTCATAATATTAGAAGCAAGTAAGTCTTTAAAAAAAACCAACTTGTTAAAATAGAAATGTGACAATGAACCACATGAACTCTCCACACTAACAAATACTGTATTAACGTGATTGTTTGCTGTGACGGTGGTGGGAGGTTGCGCACAATTTCATAGGGTATAGGCATAAAAAAAAAAAATCATTACAAGTTCGGATTGGGATCTGAAATTCACATTAAAAACATGGGACAACTTACAGGGGAGGGGTAAGAGAGGGCCCTCAACACATAACAGAGTTTGAGGAATTTCCCTCAGAGCCAACGCACCATCAAGGCTCTTCTAAGGTCACTAAAAAGACCTCAGCTCAGGAAGGTCTTTTGACAGTTTTGTGTTTTAAAGTTTTATATACTATGTTCTTAATGTTTTTTTATGTTCTTAATGTTCTTTCAGTTTCTGAGTAGCATAAAAGAGGGCCACTACACTGTTATACTAAATAAGACAATACAATGGAGAAACAGGGTGTAACCAAAATAATCTCATATAATGTAAAAGGGATCCTGAATCCAGTTAAAAGATCCAAGATTCTTGGCAAAATGAAAAAAGGCATAGCAGGAATAATATTTTTACAGGAAACCCACCTAACAGACTTGGAGCACACTAAACTTAATAGACAAGGGTTTAAACTGACCCCCTCATCTTCATATAAGTCAGGGAGGAGGATAGCGACATTGATCTCAACCAAAATTATGTTTGAAAAAAATTCAGAACACAAAGATAAAGAAGGGAGATTTAGCATGGTACTTGGTTGGCTAGAGGGAGAAGATATCACCCTGCTGAATGTATATGCACCTCCAGGGGCTAACTGGAAATTTTATAAAAATGTATTTGACCTAATGATAACTAAAGCCAAAGGTTTAGTGATATGTGGTGGAGACTTCAATCTAAGACTGAACCCATACTGGGATGCATCAGGTAATTCTCTACATCAAAATAACACTCAAAGTAGAAAAACTTGGATGCTACTAAAAGAAATGGGAATCTGTGACGTGTGGAGGGAACTCAACCCCAGTGTAAAAGATTATACATTTTACTCAGCACCACATTCATCATACTCAAGGACTGACTATTTTTTATGTTTAATAGAGACATTGGAAGAGTAAAAACATGTAAAATAGGACTGATGGATCTCTCTGACCACAGTCCGATCTATATGGACTTAAATATCCAAAAATACACAAATAATACATTTTCTTGGAGGTTAAATTCAAATGTGCTGAAAGGACCACTGAAAGATGAATTGGAATCAGATATTCTCAGATATTTGGAAGAAAATGATAATGGAGAAGTATCCCCTTTAATACTGTGGGACGCATGCAAAGCTGTAATAAGGGGAAAGATGATCGTAAAACTGGCAACCCAAAAGAAACTGAGACAAGAAAAACTAATCACATGAGAGTCAGAACTTAAGAAACTAGAAAAAGAGCACAAAGACAGCACTCATTCTAATGACTCGCTGAAAATTAAGGAAATAATAAACAAATGAATGAGATCTACACAATAGAAATCCAGAAGAAACTTACATTTCTGAAACAAAAATACTATGAAACAGGTAGCAAATCGGCAAAATTACTAGCCTACAAATTGAGGAAACAACAAACGGAGAGAGCAATCTACAAAATCAGAGACCCAGTATCAAAGGAAATAAAATTTAGAATTCAGAAAATTCTTAAAAGCTTCGAGAATTACTACAAGAACTTATACTCCCTCAAAAAACACAAAAACACATCCGAAGCCTTCCTAACTACATTAAATCTTCCCCAACTTACTGAGTCACAAAATAAAACACTACTGTCAGAAACACAACCTAAAGAATTAGAAAAAACAATTATGAAACTTAAAGCTAACAAATCCCCAGGAGCAGATGGCTATACAGCAGAGTGGTACAAAACCTTTAAACAGCAACTATCTCCTCTCCTCCTGAAAACATTTAACTATGTCCTCCACACAGGGGAAATCCCCCCTCCTGGAGAGAAGGGGTCATTGCAGTCATACCTAAACCTGAAAAGGATAAACTAGACTGCTCCAACTACAGACCAGTCAGTGTGTTAAATCAAGACTATAAAGTTTTTACCGCTATCCTTGCCAAAAGGTTAGAAAATATACTGACAGACTTAATTCATTTAGACCAAACAGGTTTTATAAGACAAAGACAGACACAAGATAATATTAGACACACTTTACACATAATTCATCATATAAAAAAATATAATTTAAATGCAGCCATATTGGGATAAGATGCTGAAAAAGCATTTGATTCGGTTGACTGGTCTTTCCTATATAGAATCTTATCCAGTTTCAATTTTCATAATAACTTCATTAGAACTATCCAGGCATTATATAAAAAACCAATAGCTAAAATAAGGATTAACGGTAAATTATCATCATCTTTTGAACTGGAAAGAGGATGTCATCAGGGCTGCCCCTTGTCTCCACTGCTCTTTGCAATCTTCATAGAACCTCTGAGCCAATGGATAAGACAGAATCAAAAAATTCAAGGTATTACACTTGGTCAGAAGGAACATAAAATAGCACTCTTTGCCGATGACATCTTAATATACCTGGGGCAGCCGGACACCTCTTTTCCAGAACTAATCTCAGTTTTTTCAGAGTATGGAGAGTTATCGGGGTACGAATTAAACATGCATAAAACCCAAATTTTAACATTCAACTATGACCCAAATCAATATTTACTAAGCAAACTCAAAACTAACTGGGAGATGGAACCTATGAAATATCTGGGGGTCAATATCCCGAAACAACTCAACAAAATTATAACACTAAACTATGATCCACTGATGGCAAAAATAAAATCTGATCTAGCAAGATGGAATATGATACCATTCTTGGGTACTGCACAAAGAATTGAAGCAGTCAAAATGAATATACAGTGGTACCTCTACTTACGAATTTAATTCGTTCCGGAAGAATTCTTGTAACGTGAAAAATTCGTAAGTAGAGGCACGTTTTACATGTAAATGCCGTAATCCGTTCCAAGCCCCCAAAATTCGGGCATAAATTTTTTATAAATCGTAAAAACGCATCAAAACATGTAACAAATACATGTTACAATTAGATTACTGCACAATAAACATAAAATGAGAGTTTAAAATGAGAGAAAGAATAATAAAAGAGAATAATAAAAGAGAAAGAATAATAAAAATTATGTTCATTTACCCTTTAACTGCTATCGTCGTCGACGTCGTCACCTTTTGCCTTCTTTGGTTCATGTTCTGATCCAAGGACGTTTGCTTTTGTCGGCTTGTAAGTGCTTCGTTTTGTTTTAATACCGTGCTGATCGTTGATGTATTACAGCCATATTCTTTGGCGAGATCAACCAAACGCATAAAGTTTTGGAAAAAAAAAAAAACTTCGTGGCCAATGGGATACCAGGAAGATGCTAGGCGATAGCCAATGGCAGAGCAGCTACAGGTATGTTTACGTTTGGTAAACTACGGAAGCTGCGAGGAGCGCGTACTTTTTTGCCTTTCGTATCCTGAAATTTCGTTCGTAACTAGAGGCAATATTTTCCCGTTGAGGCGTCTCGTAACCTGAAAATTCCGTATGTAGAGACGTTCGTAAGTAGAGGTACCACTGTACTTCCACATCTTCTATACCTTTTCCAAACAATACCGGTAGAACCTCCCCAAAAAACATGGCAAGAACTGGACAGAAGGATGTCAAGATTCATATGGCAGGGCAAGAGACCAAGAATCAGGTATAGAACCCTACAGCTAAACAAAGATAAAGGTGGGCTCGCACTGCCAAATATCAGGGACTATTTTAAAGCCGCACAAATGAAAACTTTAGTAGAGATATGTAACCCAGTCTACACTGCACAATGGAAGGAGATAGAATGCCAAATAACAAGTGAAATTTCCCTACAGGCGATAATAGGGAACAATGCCTTACCTAAACTTTTGAATAACACTAACCCGTGGATAGTTAGTTAGTTAATCCCTTCACACCTGAAGGTGTATATGGGCGGCGCCTATCTCCGTTTCTCTGACCCTAGGCCACACAGCTACTGTAAGTAGTGAAAGCTACAGCGGGGGGTCAGTCCTTTGGTAGCTCTGTGTGTAACTTTACTTTCCCCATTCCATTATGCGGAGCACCACGCTAGAAGGCAGAAAGCACCATTTTTATATGGTCTTTGGTATGACCCGGCCGGGATTTGAACCCCTGCCTCCCGGGTGTGGGGCGGATGCTCTACCAACTGAGCCACCACTCCGGTCTTTTTTAAAGGGCAAACTTTAAGAAGTTTTGAAGATTTGAAAAAACAAAGTCTAGTAAATCAAGACCTTTACAGGTTCTTTCAGCTTAGACACCACATAAACAAAATACTTCAAAAGGAGGATTTGGAAAGGGCCCAGTCAGGTGTTCTGAAGGTTTTCTTAATGGCATATAAAGGGATCCCAGGGATCAGATACATTTCTAAAATATACCATGATCTTCAAGACTTAAAAGGAGACAACACATCATATACAGTGGGGCAAAAAAAGTATTTAGTCAGCCACCAATTGTGCAAGTTCTCCCACTTAAAAGATGAGAGAGGTCTCCAATTTTCATCATAGGTATACCTCAACTATGAGAGACAAAATGAGAAAAAAAATCCAGAAAATCACATTGTCTGATTTTTAAAGAATTTATTTGCAAATTATAGTGGAAAATAAGTATTTGGTCACCTACAAACAAGCAAGATTTCTGGCTCTCACAGACCTGTAACTTCTTCTTTAAGAGGCTCCTCTGTCCTCCACTTGTTACCTGTATTAATGGCACCTGTTTGAACTCATTATCAGTATAAAAGACACCTGTCCACAACCTCAAACAGTCAGACTCCAAACTCCACTATGGCCAAGACCAAAGAGCTGTCAAAGGACACCAGAAACAAAATTGTAGACCTGCATCAGGCTGGGAAGACTGAATCTGCAATAGGTAAGCAGCTTGATGTGAAAAAATCAACTGTGGGAGCAATTATTAGAAAATGGAAGACATACAAGACCACTGATAATCTCCCTCGATCTGGGGCTCCATGCAAGATCTCACCCCGTGGGGTCAAAATGATCATGAGAACGGTGAGCAAAAATCCCAGAACCACACAGGGGGACCTAGTGAATGACCTGCAGAGAGCTGGGATCAAAGTAACAAAGGCTACCATGAGAACACACTACGCCGCCAGGGACTCAAATCCTGCAGTGCCAGACGTGTCCCCCTGCTTAAGTCAGTACATGTCCAGGCCCATCTGAAGTTTGGTAGAGAGCATTTGGATGATCCAGAAGAGGATTGGGAGAATGTCATATGGTCAGATGAAACCAAAATAGAACTTTTTAGTAAAAACTCAACTTGCCGTGTTTGGAGGAGAAAGAACACCATACCTACTGTGAAGCATGGGTGTGGAAACATCGTGCTTTGGGGCTGTTTTTCTGTAAAGGGACCAGGACGACTGATCCGTGTAAAGGAAAGAATGAATGGGGCCATGTATCGTGAGATTTTGAGTGAAAATCTCCTTCCATCAGCAAGGGCATTGAAGATGAAACGTGGCTGGGTCTTTCAGCATGACAATGATCCCAAACACACCGCCTGGGGTGGGAGTGGCCTAGCCAGTCTCCAGATCTCAACCCCATAGAAAATCTTTGGAGGGAGTTGAAAGTCCGTGTTGCCCAGCGACAGCCCCAAAACATCACTGCTCTAGAGGAGATCTGCATGGAGGAATGGGCCAAAATACCAGCAACAGTGTGTGAAAACTGACCTCTGTCATTGCCAACAAAGGATATATAACAAAGTATTGAGATGAACTTTTGTTATTGACCAAATATTTATTTTTCACCATAATTTGCAAATAAATTCTTTAAAAATCAGACAATGTGATTTTCTGGATTTTTTTTTCTCATTTTGTCTCTCATAGTTGAGGTATACCTATGATGAAAATTGGAGACCTCTCTCATCTTTTAAGTGGGAGAACGTGCACAATTGGTGGCTGACTAAATACTTTTTTACCCCACTGTATAAAAGAGAGATGGGAAAAAGAGAGGAATTTCACTTTACAACTGGAAATATGGGAAAAGCTAAATAAACAACAATGGAAAAGTACTTCATCCCTGCAGTGGAGAGAATTTGGATGGAAAAATTTGGTAAGATTTTTCAGAACACCTGCACAAAACAAATTTACTCGTAAGGGGTTGAATTATTGGCACTTGTGTGGTGAAAAGACTGCAAATCATTTTCATGTGTTTTGGTCATGCCCAGTTATCCACCAATATTGGACCAATGTACAGACAGTATTGGGGAAAATATTCAAAGTAACAGTTCCTTTTTCTTTTGTAACTTTGTATTTGGGTTTACTACCGGAATCACTGGAAAGACGAGGGGAAAAGTACTAATTCACTATTTTAATATTGGCAAGTAAAAAAGCTCTAACAAAAAAATGGATGTTGAAAGACTGTCCTACACCTGAAGATTGGATTAACGTGATTCAGGACATTTATTCGATGGAAAAGTTGACATCTGCACTGAGACAGGACATGGATGGGTTCTTGAACTTTTGGCAACCCTGGAACGCATATGTGTCTTCCATCAGATCTAATCTTTGACAAATACCATTTCAATAATGGCACCTCTCTTTGCTCCAATGCAACTGAGATGCTCTTTTATTTTTCTGCTCTTGTTTTTTTTTCTGCTTGTTTTTTTTTTTTTTTTTTTTGTTCTTCTTTTAATTTCTCTTTTTCTTTCACTTAAAAAAAAGGGTGTGTTACAACCCGAGCGCCAGTCCTGTCTGTGCTCGGGCCACGCATATCTCGCTGCCGGCCTTGACAGCTGTGAATTATATTCTGGCTTCACCGGGCTCTTATTGTGAAGGCGCTCGGTGGGGCTTCTGCCTGTCAAGGGCGGTCAGCTGGCTGTCATTACTGCTTGTTAGCGTTCGGCTTTATAAGGCGGGCGCTGACGGCAGTCCAATTGCAGGAGCATAAGTCAACCTATCCTCGTGAGGCCTCGTCAGACCTTCTTGTCAGGTTCATCTTTATTCTTGTTTCATAGTTTAGCTCTTAGTGGCTGGGTTAGCCCTACGAGCCCCTGTCCCTCGTAGTGTGTTTTTGCCCTTAGTGGCTCATAGCCTTATGTCACATCTTGTCTTGTATTGTTAATAAACATCTTTGCAAAACTCACCGGTGGACTCTTGGTGTCTTATGGTGATCCGCGAGGATCACCGCATGACAGTATGCTCCCGCCAGACGTCTAAACAGAGACGCCACATCGAGACGCCTTTTTTCACCGTGAGTTTTTGCGTTAATCGGACTGTTGTTCTTCCCTGTCTGGGTGTCATTTGCTGGGAGAATGCCGTCATCCAGGGGCCGCGGTTGGCTCCTGGGCAAGGAGTTAGCTAGCGTGCTGGAGTACGTCAACGGGACGGTCCTCGCCACTACCTTTGACGTCAACTCCAGCTATATGCGTTGGCACCTGGACTACGCTGATATTCTCCTGGACAACCTTCCTCTCCATTATGACGATCACCCAGAGGTGATGGCGAGGAGAGATGTACTCGCCACGCAGCGCGAGATACTCCGTGGGCTGGAGGAGGAGGAAAGCAGGAAGCAGAGGAGGAGGCATCCTCGCTCTCCACGTTGGAATCCCATTCCTGTCCCGGAACCGGTCCAGGAGGTCGCGCCATCTGGAGGTCGTCGACAACGTCGGCGCCACGGCCAAGGAGAACCTCGGCAGAATCCCCGGCTGGACCCGCTGCCGGCGAAGCCCATCAGCAAACGTCCGAGAGCAGCTCCACCTCGTCCTTCCAGGGGGCCCTCTGTCGCCATCCAGCGGGGAGAAGGAGGAACAGCGTCCCCTACAGCAGGCACCTTCTCTCCTCCGGGAGAAAGGCAAGTGTGAGTTAATTTATCACATCATGATTATAACCTGCCTTGTCTGACTCCTGGGGGCGGAGTTCGGGGTTCCCAGCCCCCCGAGCTCCCTCCACCTGCTGTAGTGATAATAACTAAACCTACTGCCTCTGTGTCCTCCCCCTGTTGAGCGGTCCGCGATGCCAGGCCTACGTCGTCGGATGAAGAGGGGGCCTGCAGTGCTGGAAAGCCTGGATCCGGCCCTGCAGCCACGTCGTGGACAGAGGAGAAAAGCGGACTGCGGCCCGGAGCCCGAGCCGACGATGAGGTGTCCCCGGGACTCCTCGCCGGAGCGGTCCGAGCCAGTGGGTCGAGTGTCCCCTGCCCCCATGCCATACGGGTCATCGGCGTGGACATCAGCGCGGGAGGAACCTGAGGCTGCAGAAGCCATCATGCCAGCTGCAGAGCCCGACGCAGCTGAGTGTGAGCCAGAAGACGATCTCCTCCCGTCTGAGCCCGGATCGTCGAAGTCCTGGACGGCGTCCGAACTTGAGATCAGGCAAGTGCTCAGTGTTGTCTTTGTCTTTTCTATCATTGAGCATTTTTGCCTGTCTCTTGGGGGGGCAAGTCGGGTGCAGTCATCCACTGCATCCGAGCTTGTCTCGCCGGGTTTTGGCGCTGCCGGTGATCCTGATCCTGGTTCTTCTTTTTCTTCTGAGCCCTCTCCCAAGGTCGCCGGTGCAGAACAGATGCCAATCACTGTGCCGGAGGTTCCGGGTTCGGAGTTGGAGGTTGTTACTGGTCCCTGATCCAATCGAGGTCCATCGTGGGTGCAGCATCGGCTCAGCCAGGGTTCGTCACCGAAGTGGTTCTGACCCAATCGGAGTCCGACGCGGGTGCAGCTATGACCCAATCGGGATCCATCGCGGGTGCAGTGTCGGCTCAGTCAGAGTTCGTCACTGAAGTGGTTCTGACCCAATCGGGGTCCGACGCGGGTGCAGCTATAACCCAATTGGGCCCCAGCGGAGATGCAGTGCCGGTGTGGTCCACGGACAGTGGACGAGTTGCAGACCGTTCGCCGTCAGACGGATTACGGGCTCATCCTTGCCTTCTAGTCCCTCTACAGAGTCATCACCCCTGCACATCATCGCCGGGGGCCGTGGGGGTCCCTGTTCGCTCGCCCCGGTTCTCCCGAGTTTTGTCCTTGCCAGGGAGGCCGCTGCGGGCTGTTCTCCCCCGGGACTGGTGGCTGAGGGACGCGGGTCGGCCGCCTGAGGAACTGCTTCGCTGGTTCGGTGCCCCGGGTCGGCCATCCGACATGTTATGTGTTTTGCTGGGCGACCTGGTTCGGCCACCAGAGGAGTGGACGTGCTGGGCTTTGGACTGTGGTGAGCCGCCCGGTCATGTCCCGCCCCCCATGACCACCCGTCGGCCGTTGGACGCGGGGAGACCACCTGAACTGTTCCTGGGGCACCTGGTCTCCGCCGGTTGGCATAAACTGTTGGGGGGGGGGGTAGTGGTCTTCTTCTGGTGATGTTCTGACCCAGTATTGTTCTGTTTTTTTTTCTCTTGATATCCTGTGTTCTTGTTAATGGTTATTTGGGTATCTATGGGTATTTGTGCTCTAGTCCTGCAGTCGCCTTATTTTGTTTTGTGTAATTAGGTGAGAAGCCATTTTCTTGTGAAACATGTGGGCAGGAATTTAATTTTTTCTTGCTTTCCTGTGCAGTTTTCTGTAATCGTTAGTTGAGCATTTAATTTAATCTGAGTGTTGGGTATTTTTGTCTTTGTCCTGTGTTTAGTTATTGCACTAATTCTGGGTTTGGTCTCTCTCCCTCTGGACCCACCCCCAGCCACCCACCCTGGAGGAGGGGGGGGGGGGTGGTCCATGAGCGTTCTGGAAGCCCGCCTTTGGAGGGAGGGTACTGTTACGACCCGAGCGCCAGTCCTGTCCGCGCTCGGGCCATGCATAGCTTGCTGCCGGCCTTGACAGCTGTGGGTTATATTCTGGCTTCACTGGGCTCTTATTGTGAAGGCGCTTGGTGGGGCTTCCGCCTGTCAAGGGCGGTCAGCTGGCTGTCATTACTGTTCGTTAGCGTTCGGCTTTATAAGGCGGGCGCTGACGGCAGTCCAATTGCGGGAGCATAAGTCAACCTATCTTTGTGAGGCCTTGTCAGACCTTCTTGTCAGATTCATCTTTATTCTTGTTTCATAGTTTAGCTCGTAGAGGCTGGGTTAGCCCTACGAGCCCCTGTCCCTCGTAGTGTGTTTTTGCCCTTAGCGGCTCATAGCCTTATGTCACATCTTGTCTTGTCTTGTTAATAAACATCTTTGCAAAACTCACCGGTGGACTCTTGGCGTCTTATGGTGATCCGCGAGGATCACCGCATGACAGGGTGTTGTAATAATTTTTTTCCAATGTTGTCAAAAAACAAAAAAAGGGGGAATATGTGATGAAAATGTAAACAGTGCAATGCTGTAATGACATGTATACCCTTTACAAAAACTTAAAAAAAAAAAAACCTTGGTAATGAAGTATTCATTCATTGGCAATGAAGTACTCATTAATCAAAGCTCAAGAAACAAACCTGTTTATCTTTCTTTCTCTGGTTGTCTCTTGGGAGCTGAGGAAGATGATGCGTTGTGCCATCACCAGTGGACGCGCATGAGACTTCGGATTTCGAAGTTTGAAGCACACATGCGGTTGCAGGTAGGGCATGGAATACCAGGGATCAGGGCAGGGGCGGATGCAACGCGGTGGTGCTGATCCTGTGCAGCTGCAAGGTGTTTGGTGCGGTCATTTTCAAAGGAGTTGACTGCCTTCCTTGTTAGGGCACTCCAGCTGGTTCTGTTGGCTGCTGCAGTCTCAAGCTGTTGGGGCTGAAGGCTGGCCCATCTGATATTGGCTTTGAGGTTGTTTTTGAGCCTCTTCTTTGGGCGACCCTGCTTGCGGCTACCTCGTGCCTGCTCCCCGTAGAAGAGCTGATGTGGGATGCTGGACTCTTCCATGCAGATGTCATGGCCAATCCATCGAAGCTGGGCTTGGAGAATCTTGGCTTTGTTGCTTGTGGTGTTGGCTCTGTCCAGGACTTCTTGGTTTATTATACGGTCCTGCCAGCGTATCCGCATGATTGACCCCAAAGAGCGTGTGTGGAATTGCTCCAGCTTCTTGATGTGCCTGCGGTATAAAGTCTGCCCATTGCTTGACTGGCTTTCTGTATCCTCGCTGTGACCTCCCTGTCTAGCGATGCATCATTAGAGATGGTGCTGCCCAGGTACTTGAAGGTATCAACATTTTTCAGCTGTGCCATAAATGGTGATGTTTGGTTCTTGGCGGACGCTGTTTGGTGCAGGCTGGAAGAGGACCTCTGTCTTCCTGAGGCTGATAATCAGGCTGAACATCTTGGATGCTACAGAGAACCTGTCAACAATTGTCTGTAGGTGGTTCTCTTCATGAGCCATCAGAGTGCAGTCATCAGCAAACAGGGCTTCAGCTATGAGCCTCTCCAGCACCTTTGTTTTTGCAGCAAGATGTTGCATATCAAACAGTGAGCCATCCAGGCGATATCTGATGTAGATACCAAGCTCAACATCTTTGACAGCATGAAGTAGTACTTGGGTGAAGAAGAGATTGAACGGCACTGGGGCAAAGATGCACCCTTGTTTTACGCCATTTGAGATGTCAAATCTCTCAGGAAGGTTCGCCGTTGGACAGTACTTCACCAGTCATGTCGTCATAAAACAGCCTGATGAGTGAGATGAACTTCGCTGGGCATCTGAGTTTGTGGAGGATGATGCACAGTGCGTTTCTGTTGACTATATCGAATGCTTTTGTTAGATCAATGAAGACTGCGTAGAGGTACATGTTCTGCTCAAGGCATTTCTCTCGAACCTGTCTCACCACAAAAACCATGTTAACAGTGCTGTGATACTGCTGTGGTGTTATGGAAGCCCAGGTTGCTTGATAATGGTCTTCAGCTTTTGTCTGAAAAGAGGTCATCTGCTCCTGTTGGTCCACAGGTGTTGGTCCACCTCAGCAGTGCCACAGGCTGATCACGTTCATGCTATGCCACACTGATGCAGTAATTTATTAAAGTCACATTTATCAGAAAGTTTAGTATTATTTTTGTTTGATTCCAAAATAAATAAAGATTACGTAAAAGTTATCAGACAACCAATCCACTAGTTATCCACTAGAGTCCAGATCAGTTGAAAGATACAGCTTATATTAGTAAATCTGAATAAGGAGCATTTTGAGAAAACTCAAAAAGGATGAAAAGTAGCCTCTTCTAAATAAAACTTCTGTCTCTAATTTATTAAAATATCAGGAACTAAACCTGTGTGATCACTGTTGAAAGTAGATGGATGACATTTTTTTCAGAATTAAAAAAATTATGATTGTGCTGATAATTAAAATCTATACAAAAAAGATATTCAGATATAACCTTTATTTTACAGCAGAAAACAATTTGAAATATATTTGTAATACTTTTGTTATCTTGTGAATGAAGCTATATATAAAACTCCAGTTTTTCACTGTTGTAGTATGAACTCATTAATGTGAATCTTTATGAATGAATCTTTATCTTTATTTCGGATAGTAGAGGTTAAAAGGAACTGAATAGTATAGCAAAAGGGGGAAATAAAATCCAACTGTCACGCCGCGCCGCTCATCAGCGGCGCCACCTGCACGCGCACCTGCACATCATCAGCAGCGAGGGATATAAGCCGCCTCGCCCTGAGCTTCGGCCTGAAGCCGTCAGACTTTCCTACGCTTCGCTGTGAGTTCCTTTCACCCTCAGCTAATCATTCTGGTAAGAAGACCTTACCTCCTTTCCCTTCCAAGTCTGCTCCCCTGTGCACAGGTGGATTCCCCGGCGGCGGACAACGCCTCTCCATCGCCTGTTCCTCGCTGCTGCACCGAGCTCTCCAGGTGGCTGTCTACCGGACCTCGTCCCTTGCTGTGCCAGTCATCTGTCCTCTCCAAGTAAGCTCCTCTCTCGCTCTTTTATCTCCTGTGTTGGTGTATGCCCGTCACCCTTCTCCTTGTGCTTTTCCCATAGGGTTGTCCGGCTGTACGGCCTCCTGCCTCTGTGCCCGAAGCAGACGCCGCCACCAACACATTTACATCCCGCAGACACACATTCATACACTCCTGTTGTTAATAAACTATTTGAACTACTCTGAGCCTGTGTGTGTGCGTCTCCTGAGCCGTGCGTTATGTCAGTACGGCTTCAGCAGAGCGGCTCGGCAGACGGCGGGCTCGCACACCGGCTTACCACTCTCGAGGCTCGAGTGGATCAGATAGCTTATCAGCAACAGATGATCCTCAATCAATTAATAAATATAACTAACCGATTGGACCGCTTGGACCCCCAACAGCCGTTCCCCCCGGCTCGTCAGGGTGGCGCGGCTCCTGCCGCTCCAGTGGCCATCCAACAGGCTCCGGCGGCACCGACTCGGCTCACGCCCATTCCGACCCCCGCCCGCTTTAGCGGAAAGCTCGGCGGAGCGCGGGGGTTCATAATGCAATGTGAGTCCGTGTTCCATTGTGTGCCCGGAGACTTTCCCTCAGATCATAGCCGAATTGGTTATATCGGGAATCTCCTGGAGGGGCGAGCATTAACTTGGACCTACGCCGTAATGGCGAGGCCCAGTTATGCCACCCTCACATATGACCAATTCGTGAGACGCTTCCTGGAAGTCTTTGACCATTCTCGTACCGAGACGGTCCAGGTCGATCGGCTTCTCGCCCTCCAGCAGGGAAGCCGGTTGGCAGCGGACTACGTGGTCGACTTCCGGGTAGCGGCGGAGGAATTAGGCTGGGAGGAACGCTCCCTCTGTGGCCTTTTCCTCCGCAGTCTCAATGATGATCTGAGGGATGAACTGGCTGGGTGGGCTATCCCTGAGACGCTAGCGGAGCTAACATCCCTAGCCATCAGTTTGGACAACAGGCTGCGCGAGCGCTCCTCGGGACGGAAGTCGTCTTCTTCTCGCCCTCGTGGAGCCTCGTCGCGCCTGCCCCAAGCTCGCCCCCTGGCGACGCCGCCACCATCGCGCCCCGAGGAGTCGGAGCCGATGGTGACAGGCTGGACAAAGCTCTCTCCGGCGGAGAGACAACGCCGCCGTGAGTTAAATCTCTGTATGTATTGCGGAGATAGTCAACACACGGTAGAGCTTTGTCCACAGAAGCCAAACGGCGGGGTCCGCGAGTCACTGTAGGGGGCCTCGCGGACATCAATCGGTTAAGTCCCCTCACATAATTGAAGCTGCCCATCCGTTTCTGCCACAACCCCACTGGGCATCTCACCCACGCACTGGTGGATTCGGGCGCGGAAGGCAGCTTTATTTCTCAAAGCCTGGCAACCCGATTGGGCATCCGCTGTCAGGCACTCAGGAACCCTATCTCCCTGGTCAACCTCTCTCGTGCCTCCCTTGGGAGAGTTACGCACCAGACCATCCCCGTCCCAGTTATTATCTCTGGAAACCACCGGGAGGAGATAACCTTTTACGTCCTGCCCAACTCTGTGTCGCCCGTCATCCTGGGGTATCCCTGGCTACGCCTCCACAACCCCGTTCTGGATTGGAAGTCCGCCGGGGTGTCGGCATGGAGCACGTTCTGCATAGGCACCTGTCTACAGTCCGCTGCCTGCTCTCCGTCCGCTTCTCCCTCTCCTACGGACGCTGCGCCCCCGGACCTGTCCCTGGTGCCACTAGAATTTCACGACCTGGGTATGGTATTCAGCAAATCCAAGGCGATGTCTCTCCCTCCTCATAGGCCCTATGACTGCACAATCAATCTCCGCCAGGGGGCACCTTTACCTTCTGGACGACTCTACAGTCTATCGGCGCCGGAGAAGGAGACAATGAACTCTTACCTCAAGGAGTCGCTGAGTGCTGGGATAATCCGCCCATTGTCATCACCTGTGGGGGCAGGATTCTTCTTCGTCGGTAAGAAGGACGGATCCCTCCGTCCTTGCATTGACTATCGTGCCCTTAATGACATAACGGAGAAGGATCGTTACACCCTGCCCCTCATGGACACCGCTTTCCACTCCCTCCAGGGGGCGACTTGGTTCACCAAGCTGGATCTACGCAGCGCATACCACCTCGTCCGGATCGGGAGGGAGATGAGTGGAAAACAGCCTTCCGTACCCCGAATGGCCACTTCGAATACCTGGTGATGCCGTTCGGATTGACCAACGCTCCAGCCGTCTTTCAGCGCCTCATCAATGACGTCCTCCGGGATTTCATTGGCCTTTTTGTGTTCGTCTACCTGGATGACATACTCATCTTCTCCAAGTCCGGGGACGAACACCAGGTCCACGTGAGGCGGGTCCTCCAAAGACTGCTGGAGAACCGGTTATACGTGAAGGCCGAGAAGTGTGAGTTTTACGCGAAGACAACATCCTTCCTTGGGTTCATCATCTCCCACGACCAGGTGCTTCCGGACCCAGAGAAGGTGAAGGCGGTGGTGGAATGGCCTACACCTGCGTCAAGGAAGCAGGTGCAACAGTTCGTTGGGTTTGCGAACTTCTACCGCCGCTTCGTCCCAAATTTTGGCACCATCGTCGGCCCGCTGACCCGCCTCACGTCCCCTAAGGTCCCGTTCCGGTGGACCGAAGAGGCCGCGGCTGCTTTTCAGGCGCTGAAGGCGGAGTTCTCCTCCTCCCGGGTCCTTAGCCAAGTCAACCCTGCGCTGCAGTGCATCGTGGAAGTGGACGCTTCGGACACAGGAGTGGGGGTGGTGCTATCCCAGCGGTCGCCAGACGACGGTATCAAACGGCCCTGCGCCTTCTTCTCCCGGCGCTTGTCCCCGGCGGAGAGGAATTACGACGTGGGTGACAGAGAGCTCCTCGCCATCAAGCTCGCGCTACAGGAGTGGCGTCACTGGCTAGAGGGGGTGGACCTGCCGTTTGTGGTCCTGACGGACCACAAGAACTTGGAGTACCTTAGATCTGCCAAGCGCCTGAACGCCCGCCAGGCGCGCTGGTCCTTGTTCTTCGCCAGGTTTCAATTTACCATCACCTTCAGGCCTGGCTTCAAGAACGGCCTGCCCAACGCCCTCTCTAGGCAATTCGCCCCTGAGGAGTCAGAGGACACGGTCCACACCATCCTACCCAGGTCGTGCGTCGTGGGAGCCGTCACCTGGGACATCGAGAGCAAGATCCGGAAGGCGCAGGAAGTGGAACCTGACCCTGGCGGCGGACCGGAGGGGAGGCTGTTCGTGCCATCCACGGTTCGGGGGGAGGTCATCCATTGGTTGCACACATCCAAGCTCACCTGCCACCCTGGCTTCTCCCGGATGATTGACCTCCTTCAGTGGTCCTTCTGGTGGCCGGGCCTGCGGAGGGATGCTGCCCGCTACGCCCGGGCCTGTCCAGTGTGTGCCACCAACAAATCGGGTAATGCCCCTCCAGCGGGTTTGCTCCAGCCTCTGCCCATCCCTGGCAGGCCCTGGTCGCATATCGCCCTGGATTTCGTCACCGGACTCCCAGTCTCAAACACCTACGACACCGTCCTGACCATCGTGGACCGCTTCTCCAAGGCGGCACACTTTGTCCCCCTACGAGGTCTCCCAACTGCCCTGGAGACGGCGGACCTCCTCATCCAACACGTGGTCAGGCTGCATGGGATTCCGGTGGACGTGGTCTCGGACCGAGGGCCCCAATTTTCTTCAGAAGTTTGGAGGTCGTTCTGCAACGCCTTAGGAGCCAAGGTGAGCCTCTCCTCCAGCCATCACCCCCAATCCAACGGGCAGTGTGAGCGGACCAACCAGGAGCTGGAGGCTGCGCTCCGCTGTGTAACGGCGTCCAAACCTACGTCCTGGAGTAACCACCTCGCCTGGGTTGAATACACCCATAACACCGCTCGCTCTTCTGCTACAGGGATGTCCCCCTTTAAGGCGTCCCTGGGTTATGATCCCCCGCTGTTCCCGGCGCAGGAGAGTGAGGTTACTGTCCCCTCAGTACGGGCGCATCTCAGGCAGTTCCGCTCCATCTGGGCGTCAGCGCGCAATGCGCTTTTACGCACGGCGGAGCGCAACAGAGCCGTGGCGGACCGGCACAGAAGACCTGCCCCGGCGTACAGAGTTGGTCAGCAAGTCTACGTGTCGACCCAGGACGTGATTTTAAAGGGCGAGAGGAGGAAGCTGGCACAGCGCTTCATGGGTCCATACCCCATCACCAGGATCATCAACCCGGTGGCTGTGCGTGTAGCTATTCCCCCCTCCCTCCGCATCCATCCCACCTTCCACGTGTCCAAGGTGAAGCTGGCAGTCTCCGATCCCCTTTGCCCTCCTCCTGCTGCGCAACCCGCGCCCCGGATGATTGGTGGCCATCCGGCCTGGCCCGTCGCCTCCATCCTGGACTCCCAGCGTCGGGGTCGTGGGTTGCAGTACTTGGTGGACTGGGAGGGCTATGGGCCTGAACATCGACAGTGGGTACCCTCGTCGTTTGTGTTGGACCCATCGCTCATCGCTGATTTCCACCGAGCGCACCCAGAGAAGCCATCGCCAGGAGGCGCTGCTAGAGGGGGGAGTACTGTCACGCCGCGCCGCTCATCAGCGGCGCCACCTGCACACACACCTGCACATCATCAGCGGCGAGGGATATAAGCCGCCTCGCCCTGAGCTTCGGCCTGAAGCCGTCAGACTTCCCTACGCTTCGCTGTGAGTTCCTTTCACCCTCAGCTAATCATTCTGGTAAGAAGACCTTACCTCCTTTCCCTTCCAAGTCTGCTCCCCTGTGCACAGGTGGATTCCCCGGCGGCGGACAACGCCTCTCCATCGCCTGTTCCTCGCTGCTGCACCGGGCTCTCCAGGTGGCTGTCTACCGGACCTCGTCCCTTGCTGTGCCAGTCATCTGTCCTCTCCAAGTAAGCTCCTCTCTCGCTCTTTTATCTCCTGTGTTGGTGTATGCCCGTCACCCTTCTCCTTGTGCTTTTCCCATAGGGTTGTCCGGCTGTACGGCCTCCTGCCTCTGTGCCCGAAGCAGACGCCGCCACCAACACATTTACATCCCGCAGACACACATTCATACACTCCTGTTGTTAATAAACTATTTGAACTACTCTGAGCCTGTGTGTGTGCGTCTCCTGAGCCGTGCGTTATGTCACCAACAAGGTCAAATTAGACAGTAACTCCTCTGATTATACAGTTCAACAAAAGTTATCCGAAATGAGTGATGGCTGAAGCCGCAGCTTATATTGCCCACCCATATTCCATCCAAGATTCAAAAGAAAAACAAAACAAGAGCGATTACAATTCAGAACAAAGCTAAGACCAAATGTGACAAAAGAAAAAAAAACAAAAAAACAAAAACAAAAAAACTAGGCAACAACACAGCACAGGCTGGATATGACAATCCTTATGTGATTTTACATGTCATCTTGCATATATGTTTGGAGTATTTCTTCCTTTAGTTTTTGTTTAAATTGCCCAAGCGTTGTACATGATTTTAATTCAGGTCCAAAATCGTTCCATAATCTGACTCCTTGCACTGAAACACAGTGTTGCTTGGTGGTTGTTCTCACTGTAGGCTTTTGAAATATACATGTTCCTCTGAAGTGATATTGTTTCTCCCTTATTTGGAACAACTTTTGGATATTTGCGGGCAGTGATAAATTCTTCACTTTGAACATTATTATTGCAGTTTTAAAGTCAACCAGATCTTTCAACTTGAGAGCTTTTAGTTTAAGAAAAAGTGGGTTTGTTGGTTCCCTGTAAGCTGCTTTGTTTATTATTCTAATAGCTCTCTTCTGAAGCATAAAGAGTGGATATATGTTTGTTTTATATGTATTTCCCCATACTTCATTACAATATGTCATGTATGGGAGTATTAATGAATGATACAAGGTGTATAGTGTGGGTTGATTCAGCAAATATTTCACTCTGTGTACTATTGCAATTGATTTGGATACTTTACCTTTAATATAATTAATATGTGACTTCCAACACAGTTTATTATCAATTATTACTCCAAGAAATTTAGTTTCAGATACCCTTTCAATCTCTACACCATTTACACTGAGTTTAGGTACTGAGTCGTTGTGATGGTTGTTAAAGACTATAAATTTTGTCTTAAATTGAGCGTTAATTTGTTTGAATCAAACCACAGTTTAAGCTTTCCTAATTCCTTTCCAAGTGTATCCAGAAGTTGTTCCAAATTGTTTCCACTGCATAACAGATTAGTGTCATCGGCAAACAATATTAAGTCCATTTTTTCTGAAACTTTACATATGTCATTTATATACATATTGAATAATAATGGCCCCAAAACTGAACCCTGCGGGACTCCACAAGTAACCTTCAGTAACTGTGAGTTTTTGTTACTAACACATACATACTGATATCTATTCTTTAAGTAACTACTTAACCAGGACAGTGCTACCCCTCTAATACCACAATTTTGTAGTTTCTTAAATAATAAATTATGATCCACTGTATCAAATGCTTTTTTAAGATCCAGGAATACTCCAACTGAATACTCTTCATTTTCAATGGCTGTTGATATTTTTTCTACAAATTCCATTAGAGCATATGCAGTTGTCCTCTTGTGTCTGAACCCATATTGCTGCTCACACAATAAATTATTCTTCAGTATGAAGTTGTCAATTCTCTCATAGAATATTTTTTCAAGTATCTTGGAAAATTGCGGTAATAGTGAAATTGGTCTATAGTTTGAGAATTCCCCTCTGTCACCCGTCTTGTATATCGGAATTACTTTAGCTATTTTCATTGCATTGGGAAATATACCTGTTTGGAGAGACAGGTTACAGATATACATCAGTGGTTTTACTAAGCATTCAATAATAGTTTTGACTAAGAGCATGTCAATACCATCACAGTCCGTAGATGTTTTACTTTTAAACGATTTAACAATTTCAATGACCTCTCTTTCGTCTGTGTTCTTTATGAAAATGGAGTCTTTTATAGCAGTGTTATTGCATATTGTATCACCTGTAGGCACCGTAGTGGGTATTTCTCAAGCCAAATTAGGACCAATGTTAACAAAAAAGTTATTAAATTCATCTGCAGGTGAGGCTACATTCACACTCTGAGTCGTTTTATTATTTTTTGGAATATTGGTTGGGTTGCTTGTATTTCTGCTTTTATTTCCAAGGATACTGTTAAGTATTGTCCATGTATTTTTAATATTGTCTTTGTTTTTCTCCAGTTCTTTACTGTAATAGTCTCTTTTACTACATCTTATTATATATGTTAACTTATTTTTGTATGTTTTATACCGCTGCTCTGCCTCTTTTGTCCTTTTCTTTAGGAAAGCTTTATATAATAAATTTTTCTTTTTACACGCCTTTTGTAGTCCTTTGGTTAACCATGGCTTATCGGCAAATTTATGTTTAAGCTTTTTTTTTTACTAATGGACAGTTTTTTTCATAAAGAGTGGTTACAATGTTTATAAATGTGTCATAGGCTTCATTTACATCTGATACATAGACTTCTGTCCAGTCTTGCTTCAGCAAGTCCCCTTTAAAAGAACTGATTGCATTTGGAGATTTGTATCTGAACGATTTTGAGATTTTTTCTGTATTGGCCCCCGTGTGGCCACGGATAAGTGCAAAGGTTGGCAAGTGGTCACTTATATCATTTATCCATAATCCACTTTCTATTTTCTTATCAATAACATTGACAAACAGGTTGTCAATAAGTGTAGCGGTGTGAACTGTGATTCTACTGGGATGTGTTATTGTGGGATATAGACTCATGCTGTACATAGAGTTCATGAACTCTGTAATTACATTTTGTTGATGTGGATTCAGTAAATCAATATTGAAATCTCCACAAATTGCTACCATTTTCTTACTAGTAATATTATTGTACAGCTCGACTAATTTATCTCTGAATGTCTCAATGCAAGTTCCCAGCATTCTATATATACAACTTATAATTAGATTTTTTGTTTTATCTTGGTCAATCTCAACAGTAACACATTCCAAGATCCCTGGTAGTGCAAAGGACATTCCATTTACAAGCTTACACCTATACAGGTCATCAATATACAGTGCAACACCACCACCCTTTTTTTGAGATCTGTTAATATGAAACATCTGATATCCCTCTATTGCCATCAGGGGAGCCTGCTCTTCATTAAGCCAGGTTTCAGAGACTGCAATAGCTGTAAATTTTCTGTCTAGCTGTTTTAAATAGTCCTGAATCTGTGGAAAGTTTTTGTTAAGACTTTTGTTGTTGAAGTGTATTATTGATAGTTTACCATCTAGTTGCACTTAACTTTTGAATTGCTTTTCAGTGTAATATTCACAATGGTTATGAATATTATTGAAAAAGTGGTTATCAGGATCAATATCATTCTCCATCTCTTGTGGTTTATGTTCAGCATAATGGCATATTTTCAGAGTTTGAGTTTCCTCACTCTGTGTCAAATGACTTCCTCCAACTGGGGATAACTGATGTCTACTCAAGTCAGTCATAAGTTTTTGTTTGTTTTGCTTATTTTTTTTAAAGTACTTTGGCATGGTGTATCAAAAGAACTATTCTTACTGTGTGTGTGAATATGGATTATCATTGACTCATAATTTTCTTAATCAGTGTTCATCTGTATTTATCTAAGTCAGTAGCATCTCTGATCATTATACTCTTTGCTTGCTCTGGTGTTCCATTTAGTTTAATCCAAATTCTACAATTTCTTGTCCAGGTTGCCTGTATCTTATTTTGTCTTTTCAGCATCCGTGCTTGCCGTGCTATTTCAGGGTTTGTTTTTGTCAGGTGTTCATTTAGGTAAACTTGTGTTCCCCATAGCTTTCTGGCCTGCCTCAGTATGTCATTCTTTACCCTTCTGTTCACAAAGCGCATCACAATTGATTTCTTTGTTTTGTTATCTTTCTTCGGTAAAGCATAACAGGCTGAAATTGCATTAGCTTCTACCTTAATATCTCTACTATCAAGGAACTGAAGCACCTGGTTTTCTAGGGAGACTGATTCACTCATGGGAGCCTCCTCACCTCTCAGTCCTGTTGTGGCATGGGCGTATGACTGATATTTGATGTCTAGTCCACTTATAACTAGGTCATCCATATGAGAACCTTGTTCAAGATCCTCGACACGTTGCTCCAGGCCCTTAATTTTTTTGTCTTTTTCTTGAATTGTTAATTGTAGGGCTTGTACATCTTCCATTAGGCCTATTATTTTGGCCTGCTGGCTAACCAATTTGGCCAGTTCTTCTGACACGAAGTTCAGAGATTTTTTGATCTCTTCCATTTCCTCCTTCTTTGGTGGCATTTTACTGACCTGTGGATAGTAAAAACAGTGAATCCAGCTGGGCCTCAGCTAGCCCCTCCGCTGCTGGTCCCTCTGCTCACCGCTGCTGCAACCAAGCTCCTGTACAGCTCCCCCACCGAGTCACGCTGCACACCGCCGCCTGCCGCCGTCTGCCTGGGTGGTACCTCCGCTAGGCCCCATCACCAACCGCCGTCAGTCTGGTTGTTCCTCCGCTGGGCCTCGCAACTGGGCTCCGACTCAGGCTATTGTTTGGCTGGGTCCAGGTGGCCCCCGTCTCTCACCAATGCCACGCCTGAGCTCCGATCCGGCTCGCGCCCAACTGCCGCCTCGGTTAGTTCCTCCGGTAAGCCCTCACAATGTCACATAATATTCACAGATATATAAGATAAGGTAAACCTTTATTAGTCCCACAATGTGGAAATAATATATATATATTAGTGATGTTGGTGTTATTGTGTTAATCGCCCGTTAATGCTTCGCTCCTGTTAACGACGACAAATTGTGTGCTTGTGGTTAATGGCAGAAAGCACGAACAGTACTTTTTGGCCTGAACTGCACTCTGTACGGAGCTACGGAAGCCGCTCTGGGTAGTGACAGACACTGTGCGTGCCATGGAGACATTGCGAAGCCAAACAAACTGGATCACTGCCATGGAAATCCTCAAATCGCTGTCATGTTTATGTTTACAACATTATCTCTCGGAGCTCTCACCTGGATAATTGTCACAGCCTCCTCCAAAACGTCGCCTGATTGTCGGTTGTTATTTTTTTGAAGGTCAGAGACCTGGCTAGCAGTAAACAGCTATGTACTACAGATGTAGCGGCTGCCAGCAGCTGAGGACAGACACTCCACTTGTTTCATCTGCATAGCTTTGGGTCCAACTAGGTGAGTAGTAGTCTAAAATTCTCAATCTGTATTCGTAATGTCTACTCACTCCCATTCCATGTTTTTGCTGCATGGTTGGTGACATCATGGGCGAGATAGTTGTTTGTTTATGTTTACAATTTTTGTATTAAAAGGGAAATTGTGTCTGTTGTGACACAGAAGGTCCATTGATTTGTGTTCAGCTGGTGGATGTTTGCTATGGGAGTGTAGTTGTGTAGCAGTGATGTTACTGAACCCTGGCATTCTGTTGTTTTTTTGCACTTGTGGTAGTACTTTTGAGGATTTTCTGGAGAATATTCTGGATAGTTTTGTCATTTTGGATATGTTGAAAGCTTTAATAAACCTGCAGGTGAAGAAAGCAAGCATATTTGTCAACTCCCATATTTATAACAGTATGAGAAACTTGAAAAATTGCCAACTTAAGGTACACTGTATCTGAATGGAAGAACACGCGATTAACGCGTTATTAATCGGGATTAACTCAACATTCCAAAAGATTAATCACGATTAGGAATTTTAATCGTCCAACACCACTAATATATATATATATACATATATATATATATATATATATATATATATATATATATATATATATATATATATATATATATATATATATATATACAGTATATATATATATATATATATATATATATATATATATATATATATTTATTGTTATTTGTCCGTCGTTCTCAACGATGACCAAGGACATCACAGGGAGGAGGACTGGGTGCGGTGTGTCTGGCTGTGGCTGATCAGTCCAATGCAGGCATGGAAGGCTCTGCCACAGATTGGGCACAGGTGGTCTGCGCAGGCAGAAGGTACAAGGGTGGCTCTGGACTTGCGAAGCTCATGTTTTCTTTGGGCCTTGGCAATCCTGTTCAGCTCAAAGGAGGCAGCACCTTTGCTGGTACGGCGACACCAGTCTGGTCGGTCTAGCGCTAGGGTCTCCCAGGTGTCAGGACTGATGTCAAAGCTCTTCAGGGAGGCCTTAAGAGTGTCTTTGTAGCACTTCTTCTGACCACCTTGTGAGCACTTGTCCTCTGCTAGTTCACCATAGAACAGTTTCTTTGGTAGGCGTGAGTCAGGCATACGAACAAAGTAGCCAGCCCACCTAATCTGGGCTCTCTTGAGCAGGGTGTGAATGCTAGGCAGCTCAGCTCGGGAGAGGACCTCTGTGTCAGGGATTTTGTCCTGCCACGTGATCTTCAGGAGCTTTCTGAGGCAGTTCAGGTGTAAGCGGTTTAGCTTTCTGACTGTCCAGGTCTCGCAGGCGTACGGTAGGGAAGGCAGAACATCTGCCTTGTACACCTTCAGTTTTGTGGTCAGCCTGATGCCTGTCCTTTCCCAGACTGTTGCACGTAGCTGTCCGAATGCTGAGCTTGCCTTGGCAATACGCGAAACGACTTTGTCGTCGATGTTGACAGACCTGGAGAGTGTGCTGCCAAGGTACATGAACTTGTCAACAGCCTTGAGGGTCTCCCCGTTGACAGTGATGGCTGGTTCCACATAAGTCTAAGTGCAGGTTGGTGCAGGACCTCGGTTGTCTTTGTATTGATTGTGAGCCCAAAGTTGTTGCAAGCAGTGGAGAAGCAGTTCATGCTCTGCTGCATCTGGGCCTCTATAGTGGTGTTGAGTGCACAATCGTCTGCGAACGGGAAATCACACACTGAGTCCCCTCTTGGTTTTGGCTTGGAGCCTCCACAGGTTGAAGAACCTGTCATTCATCCTGTACCTGATCCTGACGGCGCTTTCTTCATTGTCGCAGAAGGCATCTGACAACATGGCTGTGAACATCATGCTGAAAAGTGTGGGCATGAGTACACAGCCCTGCTTGACCCCGTTGGTGACTGGGAAAGCTTTGGAGGAGTCTCCATCATCCAGTACTCAAGCAAGCATGCCGTCGTGGAACTGGCGCACCATGCTGATGAACTTGTCCGGGCAGCCGAACTTCGCCATGATCTTCCACAGCCCCTCACGACTGATGGTATCAAAAGCCTTGGTCAGATCTACAAATGTTGTGTAGAGGTCCCTGTTCTGTTCTTGTCACTTCTCCTGAAGTTGGCGTGCGGCGAAGATCATGTCAGCAGTTCCACGACCCTCTCTGAAGCTACACTGGCTCTCCGGCAGGTGACCGCCTTCCATGTGCTGAATGAGGGGGTTGAGAAGGACTCTTGCGAGGATCTTGCCGGCGATGGCGAGGAGAGAGCTCCCATTGTGATTGTCACAGGACTGCCTGTTTCCTTTTCTCTTGTAGAGATGGACAATGGAGTCGTAATTGAGTTCCTGGTGGATAACTTCCTGCTGCCACATGGTCTGAAAGAGCTCGGTGAGTTTCTGTATTAGAACTGGTCCTTCTGCCTTGTAGATTTCAGCTGGGATAGAGTCAGAGCCTGGTGCTTTGCTGTTTGAAAAAGGAGTTTGATCGCTTTTTTGGACTTCTGATTCCGTTGGAGGTTCTTCCAGAGACGTGTTCAGCTCTACTTGGGGCATGCAAGTGATGGCTTCTGCATTGATGGATGAAGGTCTGTTCCAGACGCTGCTGAAATGTTCTGCCCATCTTTCCAGGATTGTGTTCTTATCAGTGAGGAGAGTGGACCCATCAGCACTGAGCAGTGGTGATGTTCCAGAAGACTGAGGCCCGTAGATGGCCTTAAGGGCACCGTAGAAGCGTTTGGAGTTGTTGCTGTCAGCGTACTGCTGTATTTCATCTGCCTTTTTGCTGAGCCAGAAGTCCTGCATCTCTCTGAGCTTTGCCTGCACCTTTCCTTTGATGGAGTTGAAGGTTGCCTTCTTAGAGGCAGATCTGCTGTCTTGCTAGTACACTCTGTGGGCTTCACACTACTCGTCAAGCAGCTTTTGGATGTTCTCATCATTTTCATCAAACCAGTTTTGGTGTTTGTGTGTGTTCTGGCTCAGATGAGTGAATGAGGTGTCATACACCATGTCTCTGAAAGCTGCCCAGTCTTCTTCTGCTCCGTACACCCCGAGGTTGAGCTGACTAAGCTTGCTGTCCAGATCCTCACTGAGGTTCTGTTGCACAGAGTGCTGTTCCAGCTTGCTGACATTAAGTCGCTTGTTTGCCTTTTTCCCCTGTGGACGCCCGTTTGGGCTGGATGTGCATGTTGAGCTTTGAGAGAATGAGTCTGTGATCCGTCCAGCAGTCTGCGCCACACATCGCCTTCGTCACTCTAACATCCTGCCTGTCTCTTCTTCTCACAATGATGTAATTGATCAGATGCCAATGCTTGCTGCGTGGATGCATCCAGGAGGTCTTGTTGCTATTAGGCAAGCGGTAGATGGTATGAGTGATCAGAAGGTCACGAGAGGTGCATGTCTTCAACAGGATAAGACCATTGCTGTTGCACTTTCCAATTCCATTTCTTCCAAGGACTCCCTCCCATGTCTGGTAGTTTGTACCAACTCTGGTGGTAAAGTCTCCAAGAACAATGAGTTTGTCCTCCTTCGGTACACCTTCAGTGAGAGTCTCTTAAGTCCTCATAAAACTTGTCTCTGATCTTATCTGGGTTTGTCATGGTGGGGGCATATGCACTGATGAATGTGGCATGGCGTTTCCCTCGGAGGGGGAGCCACAGGGTCATGAGGCAGTCGTTAGTTCCTTTGGGGAGGCTTGTAAGCTTGCTGATCAGATTGGATCTGATTGCAAAACCCACTTCTGCTTCATGGCATTCTTCGCTGCCTCGGCCACTCCAGAAAAAGGTGTAGCCGGCTTTGACTTCTGTCAGCTGACCTTCACTTGCAAATCTTGACTCGATCAGAGCTGTGATGTGGATGTTGTACCTACTGAGCTCTTTTGCGACAAGTGCTGTCCGTCTCTCAGGTCTGTCCGGTTTGGAGCTGTCCATGAGCATTTGCACATTCCAGGTGTCAATGGTGAGTAATGTAAATTAGTTGATTTTTTCTGAGAATTTAGACTGCTAGGGTGGGATCCCCACCAGCCGCGGCTTGCAGGCCAGGGTGTAGTGAAGCAGGCTATGTTTAGGGCACCTTTTCTAGCTCCTTCCTCAGGCCATGGAGATAAGCAGAGCGAATCCTAAAAAGGGTTGCTCAGACACCAAGGGGGCTGCCAAACTCCACTGCTGCTTCGGTCCAGTAAAGAGTGACCCTATGCCCTGAGCCGTCTGTGTTTGGGATTGTGGCTACAGCTTCTAGTGTATTCGCACCTGCTGCTTCATCACTTGCCTATTGCCACAGGACTTGGGGGGGGGGGAATGAGAAGGAAATGGGGGGGGGGGGGTCTTGACTTGCTCGTGAATTTGATTTAAGTGAGGGAGAGTTGCACACGGTTGTCAGCCTCACTCTCTCATCCCAGCCTATCTGGATCCAGTGGCAAGACGTAGTCAAGACGG
This sequence comes from Pholidichthys leucotaenia, assembly GCA_020510985.1. Lineage (NCBI taxonomy): Eukaryota > Metazoa > Chordata > Actinopteri > Cichliformes > Pholidichthyidae > Pholidichthys > Pholidichthys leucotaenia. The sequence continues at coordinate 200,504,899 of CM035849.1, read as the reverse complement.
CTGGAGATAGGTGGATGGCCAGCAGTGTCCTAGTACATGTCTCACTGTGCCCTAGTTGCGCTCCACAACACTTTGCTGGGTCTGCCTTCCTGCCCGTTGAGCCAATCTGGTGGTTTCCTCTTCGCAGTCCGCCAGGTCCAGTCTACGCATGCGGAGGTAGACAAGCCCTACCTCACCGAGGGTTTCAAACCTGTCAGCTACCCTCACCTGGTTTCGCCCGCCAGTCCAAGTAGTTTACCGGGGTGTGGCCACTGTTGCATGCAAACAGCTACTTGGAGCCACAGGTGAGAGTTGAGTGCCAAGTGGGAACCAAAGCGGACCGACCACCCGGAGGTGCGACTGTTGCCCCGTCAGAGGTACTATCCCTCCCTGACACTCCATACACCCCAATACACACCCATACACACTTAAATGTTTCAGATCATCAAACAAATTTAAATATTAGACAAAGATAACACACGTAAACACAAAATGCAGTTTTTAAATGAAGGTGTTTATTATTAAAGGAAAAAAAATCAAACCTACATGGCCCTGTGTGAAAAAGTGATTGCCCCCTAAACCTAATAACTGGTTGGGCCACCCTTAGCAGCAACAACTGCAATCAAGCATCTGTGATAACTAGCAGTGAGTCTTTTATAGTGCTGTGGAGGAATTTTGGCACACTCACCTTTGCAGAATTGTTTTAATTCAGCCACATTGGAGGGTTTTCGAGTATGAACTGCCTTTTTGAGGTCATGCCACAGCATCTCAATTGGATTCAGGTCAGGACTTTGACTAGGCCACTCCAAAGTCTTCATTTTGTTTTTCTTAAGCCATTCAGAGGTGGACTTGCTGGTGTACTTTGGATCATTGTCCTGCTGCAGAACCCAAGTGCGCTTTAGTTTGAGGTCATGAACAGATGGCCAGACAGCCTCCTTCAGGATTTTTTGGTAGACAGCAGAATTTGTGGTTCCATTTACCACAGCAAGTCTTCCAAGTCCTGAAGCATCAAAACAGCCCCAGACCATCACGCTACCACCACATTTGCCCCCAGCATGAAATGCTGTGTTACTTTTACGCCGGGTGTAATGGGACACACACCTTCCAAAAAGTTCAACTTTTGTTTTGTCAGTCCACAGAGTATTTTCCCAAAAGTCCTGGGGATCATCAAGATGTTTTCTGGCAAAACTGAAATGAGCCTTTATGTTCTTTTTGCTCAGCAGTGGTTTTCGTCTTGGAACTCTGCTATGCAGGCCTTTTTTGCCCAGTCTCTTTCTTATGGTGGAGTCATGAATGTAGTGATACAGAATGGTTTGAATGTATCATGCGCGCATGCGCATAAGTGTGTTGAGAGTCTACAAATAAATGAAGTGAACCTCCGCTCCACTCTCGAGTTCCCTTTATTATATATTTCGTTAAGTACACAGTACAATACATGGTGTCAGAAGTCGGCGACCCGTCTCTAATATGAAGACAGAAGCTTTAAAAAGCATGTAAGCGAAGTTTCCTTCCAGTTGGGCTGTACAGAGGAAAAAAAAGTTTTCAAGTTCACGAGCTGAACTAGCAAGCATTCCAAGCTAGCGATAACGTGACGAAGACGTCGGAAGGTAATGGATATGTTATTTTCCATAAGCCCGCCCGAGGCATTTGACTTTAGGGACGTCGCTAGTTGGCCAAATTGGGTCAGACGTTTTGAAAGATTCCGCCTAGCTGCCGGACTCGACCAGAAGAGTCAAGAGTATCAAGTGAACTCGCTAATATACACTATGGGAGACTCGGCAGATGATGTGCTTAACACTTTAGCACTGGTTGAAGCGGACAAGAAAAACTACGAGAAAGTAAGAGACGCTTTTGAAAAACATTTCATCTGTGAACATAACGTGATATACGAGAGGGCTAAGTTTAACAAACGTTGCCAGGAGCCTGGTGAATCAGCCGAGGCGTTCATCACAGCCGTCCACAAGCTAGCTGAGTATTGTCAGTATGGAATCCTCAAAGAGGAGATGATAAGAGATCGCTTAGTCGTGGGTATTAAAGACCACACGCTTTCAGAGAAGTTACAGCTCGACTCAAAGCTAACTCTAACGAAAGCAATGACAAAAATTCGCCAAAACAAGGAAATTAAAAAGCAACAAACCACACTGAGACAGACTAGCACGGATGGTGTTGAAGGAGCTAATATGGATGCAGTTAGGTTCAAGCACAAACAAAAATCGGGTCAACAAGGAAACAAAACAAATCACAGACCAGGTCAGACAAATGCAAAAGACAGATGTGGCAGGTGTGGAAAAGCACATGGAAATTCATTTAAAGAATGTCCTGCTCGCAATGCAGACTGCAAGAAATGTCAGAAAAAGGGGCATTTTGCTGCTTTGTGTAAAACAAAAATGAGAGTGGAGGAACTTCAGCAGAAGGACATGAGTGAAAGTTTGGAGACATTGTTTTTGGGCACAATGACTACGGCACCTCCACCTAATGTGCGTGGAAGAAGTCGATTGGAGTAAATGGCCAGCAGGTAGTGTTCAAGCTCGACACCGGCGCTGCAGTGACAGCCATCCCAAAACACATGTACTCTGAAAAGCTGCATGGGAAACTTTCACCTCCAAGCAAAAAACTGTGTGGACCAAGCAATGTTCCTATCGCAGTACAGGGATGCTTTACCGCCGACATGAGCTACAAGGGCTCTGTTGTGAAGCAGCAGGTGTATGTTGTCCCAGGGTTAGCTACTCCACTACTTGGCTTGCCAGCCATACAAGACCTCAGCTTGCTTAGTCAAGTAGATGCCATTGCAACAGAGAATGCTTATGTGAAGCAATATCCCAGAGTGTTTACTGGTTTAGGGAAGCTAGAGGGTGAATATAGGATTAAATTGAAAGAGAATGCCACTCCATTTGCCCTAGCGGTGCCACGCCGCTTGCCTCTGCCATTAAGAGGGAAAGTTCAAGAGGAGCTGAATAGGATGGAGGCAATGGGAGTTATTTCACCCATCGAAGATGCAACTGAGTGGTGCTCCGGAATGGTTGTAGTACCAAAGCCAAACGGAAAAATCTGTATATGTGTCGACCTCACCCACCTAAATGACAACGTGTGCAGAGAAAGACACATCCTCCCTGCAGTCGATGAGATGCTCGCTAAACTAGCTGGAGCTAGAATTTTTTCAAAGCTAGATGCCACTGCAGGTTTTTGGCAAATCCCTTTGCATAGGGAATCGTCCCCACTCACCACCTTCATCACGCCATTCGGACGTTTTTGTTTCAACCGACTTCCTTTTGGAATATCCTCAGCACCAGAGCATTTCCAGAAGCGCTTGACACAAATGCTGGATGGCCTGGAAGGAACGGTCTGTCATGCAGATGACATCTTGGTGTTTGGAGCCACACCACAGGAACATGATGAAAGGCTGCATCGAGTGCTGCAACGCCTACAGCAGCGAGGCCTCACCCTGAACGACAAGTGCCAGTTTGCAGTGACTGAGGTGAAATTCCTTGGGCATATCATCAGCGGAGAGGGAATACGGCCAGATCCCGACAAGATCAGGGCCGTTGCAGCCATGCCACCACCCAAGGACGTGGCAGACGTCAAAAGATTCATGGGGATGGTGAATTATTTGGGAAAGTTTTCCCCAACCATTGCAGAGATCACAGGACCGATCAGGGACCTTCTGAAAGCTGATAACATGTGGACATGGGGGCCAGCTCAACAGACAGCCTTCGCAAAGGTGAAAGAAGAGCTCAGCTCATTGGCTGTACTTGCCCCATACTGCACTGACAGGCCGACTAGGGTGTCAGCAGATGCATCCTCCTACGGACTGGGGGGGGTGTTTTGTCACAACTTCAACCTTCAGGAGAGTGGAGGCCAGTGGCCTTTATTTCCCGCAGTATGATAGAAACTGAGCGTAGATACGCCCAAATTGGAAAAGGGGCCCTGGCCATCACATGGGCGTGTGAACGGTTCCAAACTTACCTCCTGGGCCTGCACTTTGAGGTTAGAACAGACCACAAACCCTTGATAAGTCTCCTCAGCTCAAGAGCACTTGATGACATTCCCCCTCGTGTGTTGCGATTCAGATTGAGACTCCTGCGGTTCACATACACCATTGTGCATGTTCCGGGAAAAAATCTCATAGCAGCAGATGCTCTTTCAAGAGCTCCCCTTCAAGGTGCAACAACAGAGGAGGATCTCGTGCTCCAGAGTGACATGAGAGCTCACATCAACGAAGTCATTCAGCAACTGCCTGCATCGCAAGAGAAACTGATGCAGATTAGGCGAGCTCAGGAAGAGGATCCAGTATGTGCGCAGCTGTCTTCTCTGATCCGCACAGGTTGGGACAGACTGAGTTCAGCCCCGCAGCTGAAGTCCTATTGGCAGTACCAAAATGACTTGTTGATGGCTGATGGTCTCCTGATGAAAGGGAAAAGAATAGTGATTCCAGCAAGTATGCAACCAAACATTTTGGAAACGCTTCATCAGGGCCACCAGGGAATGGTGAAGTGTATGGCGAGGGCTCATGAAGCACGTCAGATAAAAGAAAAGGTACGCCAGTGTGAAGTTTGTGCTAAGGAATGTCACAATGCACCAGAACCTCTCCTGACCACACCCTTGCCATCACGCCCATGGCAAAAGCTAGCCGCCGACCTGTTTGAATGGAAGAAAGGTCATTACTTGGTGGTCATTGACTACTACTCCCGATTCATTGAGGTTGCTAACGTCACAAGCACTCTAGCGTCAGCTGTGATTCTTAAAATGAAAGCCATCTTCAGCCGTCATGGAGTGCCTGATACACTCATCACCGACAACGGCCCACAGTTTGCAGCAGCAGAGTTTGCAGAGTTTGCTGCAGATTACAAATTCCAGCATCTCACCAGTAGCCCCCATTACCCCCAAAGCAACGGAGAAGCAGAACGTGCTGTTAGAACCGTGAAGGCCCTGTTGCAGAAGAATGAGGACCCTCACAAAGCGCTGATGGCATACAGAGCGACCCCTCTCGCTCATGGGGCATCCCCCGCGCAGCTCCTAATGGAGCGCAACATCCAGACACCTCTCCCAGTGTGTCCAAGCACCCTCACACCAGCTTGGCCGGACTTGAGAGCTTTTGAGAGGAAAGACGAAGAGCTTAAAAGAAAACAGGCTGAGGGATATAACACACGGCACAGAGCACAGGAGAAGAAACCGCTCCAGCCAGTCCAGAGAGTCTGGATCAAGAACGAACCACGCGTAGTAGAGTAGTTTCCGGATCAGCTGGGACACCGAGGTCCTACGTCGTTGACACTTCGAATGGCAATCTCAGAAGAAACCGCTCTCATTTGAGAGTTGTGCCTTCACCATCGACCACCCCAGATTCGGGCATACGCACCAGAGTGGGCAGAGCGGTCAAGCCAGTCAAAAGACTGAATATGTAGTATAGTGTTGTGTGTATACACGGAGCAGAATAAACCTCCATACCACAACAAAGAGGATCAGGTAGTCCACCCTGCCTCTCAGTTAAGTTCTTATGTGTTATGTGTTTGAATGTTGCAGTATTGTGAAAAAAAAAAAAAAAGGAGGGGACAAGAATGAGATGAACAATGAGATGCAGAAGGGGTACATTCATAGTTTATTTTGAAGATTTATGTTTAGTCTTAAGTTAATGTGATAAAAAGATATAATTCATGATTTTTGTAAACAGCTGGGAAACATTGGTTTAAAAGGGGGAGATGTAGTGATACAGAATGGTTTGAATGTATCATGCACGCATGCGCATAAGTGTGTTGAGAGTCTACAAATAAATGAAGTGAACCTCCGCTCCGCTCTCGAGGTCCCTTTATTATATATTTCGTTAAGTACACAGTACAATACAATGAACACTGACCTTAACTGAGGCATATGAGGTCTGCAGTTCTTTGGATGTTGTTGTGGGGTCTTTTGTGACCTCTTGGATGAGCCTTCGCTGTGCTCTTGGGGTAATTTTGGTCGGTCGGCCACTCAAGTTCACCACTGTTCCATGTTTTCGCCATTTGTGGAAAATGGCTCTCACTGTAGTTCATTGGCGTCCCAAAGCTTTAGAAATGGCTTCATAACCTTTTCCAAACTGATAGATCTCAATTACTTTGTTTCTCATTTGTTCCTGAATTTCTTTGGATCACAGCATGATGTCTAGCTTTTAAGGATCTTTTAGTGTACTTCACTTTGTCAGGCAGGTCCTATTTAAGTGATTTCTTGATTGAGAACAGGTGGCAGTAATCAGGCCTGGGTGTGGCTAGAGAAATTGAATTCAGCTTTCCAAAGATGTGATAAACCAGAGTTAATTTATGTTTTAACGGGGGGGGGGGGGGCAATCCCTTTTTCACACAGGGTCATGTAATTTGGGATTTTTTTACCCTTAATAATAAACAGCTTCATTTAAAAAAACTGCATTTTGTGTTTACTTGTGTTATCTGTGTCTAATATTTAAATTTGTTTGATGATCTGAAACAATTAAGTGTGACAAACAAAAAAAATGAGAAATCATGAAGTGGGCAAGCACTTTTTTCACACCAGTAAATACAAACTTTTTGAAGACACAGCAGAGTTTTCCACTACACAGTGTTAAAATGGTGCATGGACTTATGATTCAGAGCATTTAGCTACTGGACCGCAGCACGACTAGTTGGCCCTATACTGGAAAAAAGCTGTCACCGCAGTTCCAGAGAAGAGCCGGCAGGTAATTATTGTTGTGGACATCAGCTAATTCTATTTTAGTCGGAGAGGGGCAAAATGGCTCTTCAGTTGCCAAAGGTTGCAGACCCCTATTTTAGACCTATGCATTCATGGAAACACTATAGTATCATTTTTTTAAGCATTAATTCTTAAGTATTGTCCTTTTCTAGTCAAATTCGTCACTTTTCACTTCCTTGTGTTGTTCATAGAGTGCTCTGGTGACTGGTCGTGATGCTGCATATTATCCAATCAGCATGGAGTCAATCTGAAACCCCGCCCACACTTCCAGAAGCATGACACAGAGCGCAGAGGAGAAGAGACAGAAATGAGCTGCTGTTGTGTAAATAAGATAAATAACACAAGGATATTTAGTTTGTTTAATAAAAGGACAAGGTAAAGACTCATTCTATAGTAAATACATTTTAAAATGACTGTTGTTATCTGGCTGTCACAGGACTGAGCACGGGTTTTACCGGGCTTAGTCTCTCAAATTATGAATATTTTCTGTATGTTTTCCAGGCCTTGTGGAGTCTTACTGTGTTTTGATTTCTGATGATTTATTGTTCTATTTTTTATGTATCAGTATTGTTATTGTGTTGTCTATTTGTGTAGTTTAAGACTGTTTTGCCTTCTCCAGTGACAGGACCATTATTCCTCCTCTCCCAGACATCCCCACCTGGTTAATTATTCTCTGCCTGCTCTCCTAGTCATCTCAGCCTCGAGAGTTCTGTAATTAGATCACCAGTCCGCTCTGGTTCCCCACACTTGCTACTCATTGTGCCATCTTTATTCATTTAAGTTCTGTCTGTTCACTCAGTCATTGTGGCTATATTGGTTCAACTACTGTTCTCTCCACTTGTCCTAGCCTCTGAAGTTTACTTCTCCAGAGCATGCTCTGCTCTGAGGCTTATCTTGTAACTTATTCTTGTTTGGCATTTTTTTTACTGTTGGCACCATTTTTTGTACTGTTATTTTTTTGTTATTAAATGTCACATACACCATTCAGCACGTGTCATGAACTAGCCCCTCTGGGGCAGAAAGGCAGACTCAAGTGTTGAATTGTATAGTGACATTTATTAACAAAAAGTTCAAACAGTGCACTAACATAAAAATGCAAACAAAATAACTTACAAGATCGGTGCTCCAGAGCAGGGAATGCTCTGGGGAAAGAGAGACGAATAGTCCAAAGTCCTTTGAGATCAAATAGTGACATTAACACAAGACAATGCTGTCTATATAATGCTGCTGCACTGAGGGACAAAACAGCAGGTCTTAAATAGTGGGCAGCAAATGAATAACAGGTGTGCACTGAGCAGGCAGGGTGACCTAATTAGACAATCAGTCACAGCTGGGAACTGGGGAACAAACTGTGAGTGAAAGGTGGGTGTGTCTGGAAGAGGAGAAGGAGGCTCTTAGAGTAAACAACCAAAAAGACAGAAAACAGACAAGAAAATAATAGACATAAAATACTCAAAAATACATAAGGAGTCTGAGCACTGGCTCAGACACATGTCAGAGCCCCCCCCTTCCCAAGGGGTGGGTACCCAGACACCCCAAGGCAACGTCAAAAAGGAACCCCCCCCCCCCCCACACACACACACAGAAAGGGGTATAGCCGAAATTCAACCCAGGTGGGAGGTGGGGGAAACAGGTTAGGAGGGAACCAAAGTCTGGAGCCCGCTCAGGCCCACATCCATGCTACACCGAGTCCCTGGGCCCCCCCTAGGCCAAAGAACCCAGCTGTTCAGGTGGCCAGCCGAAGTCCCAGGCCAGCCGGACGGCAAGATGGTATGAGTCGGGTGGTCTGCCGGAGAACAAGGGCCACCCAACCGAGCGGCTCAGTCTATCGGGTGGCAAGCCCAAAGTCTTTAGGCACCAGGACCACAGGGGTGACCCAGGAGGCGGCCTTCCCATGGGAGGACCCACAATGGCATTAGGCGGCAGTGGGGGAGCCATGATGGTGCCTGGTAGAGGAGAGGAGGCCCCAACGCCCTCGGAGTGTCCGGCCTGGAGCACAGCAACACCCATGGTGGCTCCGGGCAGGAGCAATGCTGCACCCTCGGTGGCTCCGGGCAGGAGCAACGCTGCACCCTTGGTGGCTCCGGACAGGAGCAACGCTGCACCCTTGGTGGGACCAGACTTGGCCATTGCTGCACCCTCGGTGGAACCGGACTGGGCCATTGCTGCACCCTCGGTAGCTCCGGGCAGGAGCAACACTGCACCCCTCGGTGGCTCCGGATGGGAGCAATGCTGCACCCTTGGTGGCTCTAGACGGGAACAACACCGCAGTATTGGTGGGACTGGACGGGAGCAATGCTGCACCCTCGGTGGGACTAGACTGGGCCATTGCTGCACCCTCTGTAGCTCTGGGCACAGTAATGCTGCACGCTCAGTGGCCCCGGGCAGGAGCAATGCCGCACCCTCAGTGGCTTCGGACGGGAGCAACACCACACCCTTGGTGACCTCAGCTGGAAGGAAAGCAGCACCCACGGGGGTCCCGGGCTGGGACAGTGTGTCCACAACGACCTCAGCGAGAGGAGCTGAACCCACGATGGCTTCAGATGGCAAGCCTGGACCCACGGAGACTTCTGGCTCAAGGTGATCTTCCCCAGCGTCCCTGGGAGAAGGCTCAGGAAAAAACAAGCAGAAAAACAGGGTCAGGGTCACCAGCAGCTGCGGATCCCAGTGAGGTGAGCTCAGGTGCAGCTGATGGCTACACTTGGCTCTCTTCTCCCCATGAGCCAGACAAGACCTCTCCAATAAAGAAACAATAGGAACAGAAGAGGGCACTTGCCTGAACTCGAGCACCATCTCTGTCCAGGACTCTGTCGATCCGGGCAACGATGCTCTGGGCTCAGTCTTCTGGAGGTCTGGCTGTCACTCTGCTGCGGCAGCCTCCACAGCAGACATGATGGTGTTGGCAGTCTCAGTCTCCCCAGATGAAGAGGACCACGCTAGTGGCACACCCAGCGTGGCTGCTGGAGATTGGCTCCACGCTGGCACTGGAGTAGGTTCTTCCAGGGCCACAAACTCCTCCATCGTCTGGCGGCTCAGTTCTGGGGCCGGCAGACACACAGGATAAACAGAAGGAGACACGGAGAGAGCAGGTGAGAAATCATTTGCTGCTGCAGGTGGTGAGAACTCAGGGGACTGCAAGCCCTGACCCTCATCACTGGGAATCAGGCAAGACATATCATTATAAACTGACAAAGAATGAAATGAAACTTGCCTGTCATCCCGGTGTGTGACATTCTCTGCAGCAGGAGATGAACAGTCATCCCTCTCCGTGTCTAAGGTGAGCCTGGGTCCCTCTGAAAATGGTGGAGGAGCCGCCCCTTTAATCACAGAGGTGGGCGTAACCGGGAAAAACCTGGAGGACCTCTCAGCAGGAGAAGAAGACACTGAGGGAATGGAGATTACAGCAGCAATGGAGAAAGATGAGGCTGAGGTGACAGCCGACGAAGAGGAAGAGGAGGAGTGAAGGGCTGCTACGGGAATTGTCAGGCGCAATGTCCGGAAAATGGCTGCCGAGGAGGAGGAAGGCTTCCCCTGGCGACGGCACCGCTGGGAAGGGGGCAATGTGCATGCTGGGTCTGGAGATTAAGTTGGTGACTCGGAAGGCAGAGGCGTAGACTCGCTATAGGGACGAGGAGGCTCCGGAGCCACGGAAGGCTCACCCTCCAGTTCCATTGGGGAAAACATCTCCAATTCATGAGCCAGGTCCGGGAGAAGCCATGGTTTAACTCCAGGCAAAGGTTGGTCTCTGCCAACATGGCCTGCCTGCGCTCCTCCAGTTCTTCGGCCGATAGAGTGGGCCAAGGCTCGGGTGAAGAATCCAGAATCACCGCTGGAGAGTGGTGAAAGACTGGAGGTTTCTTTTGCGCAAGCGTTTGTTCTTTACTGACGCAGGCGCTGGCATCGGAGTAGCCTTCCCTGGTTCATTGCTCGATTGTGAAGGGAGGACTATGGGGAGAAGTAAATCGGTGAGCTCCAGGTGGTCCCACAGGCTGACACATGCCTCAAGCACCTGCACCGCACCCTCCACACACTCTCGGGCTGCCTCGGGGGTACGAGAGGCTTGAACCTGTAACAGGATGACCTCCAGCACGCTCACTGTCCACCGCTCCATCTCATTCAAGCCCATGGTGAACCTCTCCAGGGATATGATGAACTCCAGTCACGGGTGAGTAGAAAAAGAAGGCACCAAACAGGTGAATAATGTACACTAATACAACAGCTGGGTCTGATTATTCTGGCAGCAGCATTCTGTCATGAACTAGCCCCTCCAGGGCAGAATGGCAGACTCAAGTACTGAATCGTATAGTGACATTTATTAACAAAAAGTTCAAACAGTGCACTAACATAAAAATGCAAATAAAATAACTTACAAGATCGGCGCTCCAGAGCAGGGAATGCTCTGGGGAAAGAGAGAGGAATAGTCCAAAGTCCTTTGAGATCAAATAGTTGACATTAACACAAGACAATGCTGTCCATGTAACGCTGCTGCACTGAGAGACAAAACAGCAGGTCTTAAATAGTGGGCAGCAAAGGAGTAACAGGTGTGAGCTGAGCTGGCAGGGTGACCTAATTAAACAATCAGTCACAGCTAGGAACTGGGGAACAAACTGTGAGTGAATGGTGGGTGTGTCCGGGAGAGAAGGAGGCTCTTAGAGTAAACAACCAAAAAGACAGAAAACAGACAAGAAAATAATAGACATAAAATACTCAAAAATACGTAAAGAGTCTGAGCACTGGCTCAGACACATGACAGCATGTGGGTTTGTCTCTCTGCCCCGAAGGGGCAAACATGACACTTGCACTATACAGAAAAACAAAATTAAATAAAATTATTTTGAAACTCTAGGCACTGGACCCCCCCCCCCCACACACACACACAATGGAAGGGGAAACACTCGCTTGTGCATGAGGTTGAAAGATACCGCCTGTTTTATATAAATAATGACACTTTATTGTGAAGTGCAGTGTGGTGATGTGCACTTCCCATCACGTCACCGCACTGCCCTATATAAGGCAGAGGGCATCCATATTGCGGCCTCTTTGACCAGTGCCCTCTGTCAGGTGCCTGCCGTGTTACCGCATTCCCAGTTCCATCAATAAAGCTGTGTTCGCCAAGTCAACTTGCCTCATCCTTCACCCAGGTATTTTACCATACATAACATTTGGCGATCAAGGATTAACTCATGGAGGCATGTATCACACCACTGTGCCCCTTTCTTGAGCTTCCGGGTGAACCGCCGGTGCCTTGGCTCATGTGGTTTGAGGCTTACCAGACCTACATCACCGCGCTGGACCTTGGTAAGCTCCACAAGTTAAGAGTACGTGCGCTTCTTGTTCATAATCAGGGTATTGAGGGCCAGCGAGTCCTGCGCACACTCGGAGCTTCGGACTCTTTTGAAGACATTGTGGCACTGCTAGCAAACCAATTTCACACCCCGGATAGCATGACTGTCTATAGGATTCGTTTTCGGCAGCGACATCAGCGGGTAGGTGAGCCTATTCATCAGTTTGCCACTGACTTAAGGCAGCTAGCTAGCAAGTGTTGCTTTGGGCCGTTGGAAGATGAAATGGTACGTGACCAGCTTGCGGAGCACATGTGCAGTGCTGCATTGTGGGCTAGGCTACTCACGGCGCCCAGTGACTTAACATTAGCCAGGCTGTCGAACTAGCTCTCGGGATGGAGGCTGCAGACAAGATAGCTTCAGAGCTAACCTGGCGCCAGTCACAGCGGCCGCCGGAGCCACCTGCTGTGGCAAATGTTGTGGACTCGGATAGCGAGGATAGCTTGGACGACAACACTATGGTAGCCAGTGCTGCCAGCTGAAGGTCTACCCTGGGAAAACCCCTGTGCAAGGGTTGTGGGCTTGCAACACACGGCAATAAGGCTACCCAGCTAGGAGAAAACATTGTAGCAGATTTGAACACTTGAACCATTATGCTAGAGTGTCCTGTGTATCTGAACCGGAGAGCCCACTGAAGAAATCACTCCACCTGCCCCCGACGACCATCCATACGGTGTCCCCCAGTACAAACAGGTACATGTATTGCACATTGGAACTGGATGGCGTGGAGGTGCTGCTGCTGCTCGACACGGGAGTGGAGGGGTCATTGCTAAATTGGGCCATGGTGAGGAAGTTTTTCCCCCACTACAGGATTAGAGGTAACTCGGCACCGTTGTATGGTTATGGAGGTGGCAGGCTGTGCACGGTTGGGACTTTGGAGTTAACGGTCCGGTAAAAGTCTGCAAAGATGGTTGACTTCCATTCCACGTGACAGTGAGAGGCGATATCATCATGGGCTGTGATTTGTTTGACAGACTGAGTTTCGGTATAAAAGACACCGCCGTAACGAATGGTCAGGTTGTGGCCACCGGAACCCTCCGGTTCTGGTGGTCAATGAGGACGTTGTGTGGGACGAAGAGCTCACGGACACCACAGCGGTCTAGCAGGACCAGCCTCATTCAGGTTCAGTGCAGGAAGGTCTCAGTGCCGGCGCTCGGGATATGGTAGAAGGGAGTACTGAGTGTGGCGGTGAGGCACCTGCATCGGCAAGTGACTTCAATGTGCTAGCCCCAGATGCCTCCGGAGCTTGGCTGCAGGGGGATGGAGGGTCTGCAGCTACGATGGTGACCGCTACGACAGTTTTAGAAGAGGACGGGGCTAGATCGACGAGCATGAAAGTACCTCATGCTCAGCAGCACCACGTTAGGCCGAGCTGGGCCCCACTGAGAGTTTTGGACTTGGTTCGGGTTTGGGGTGATGAACGACTACGGCAAAGATGGGCCAAACGACAGCCAGCAAAACATCAAGAGTGTCTGCGCAGAGTGGCAAAGCTGGGCTCAGCATATTTCCGGTTGTCTGATGCCTCACTGAGGCACACCAATCAGCTTTGGCGTGTCCATGAAGAGGCTCCAGGTGACGAGGCTGGACGGGAGTCATGTTGGTGGTGAAGGAGTTGGGCTCCATCGTTCAAAAGATCAACCATTGTCCCAGAGGTCTGCTGCTTCCAGGGGCGTGCTTGCTGAGGGGCTGCCCTGCCCCCCCCCATTCCGGTTCTGCCTCTCCCACCCAAGAGACTGTGCTGTAAATAATGTGTGTTTATAGTTCTGATATTCTGCATACATGTTATGATATGGGATTATTTTATGTGTTTATTTTTTTTTAGTGTAGGAGAACGGCAAGTGATTTTAGTTGATTAAAGGACTTTTTCTTTAGGTATGGATGGAAGAATAATCCACCCCACCATGCGGGCTGAGCAGTAATCCACCTGCCAGCCCTGTTATAGGTTGTTTTGGGTGAGTGTGTTCGGCCAGTTTAGTATATTATTTCTCGTTATTTTAGTACTGACATATTATTTGGCCCAGGAAACACGCATGCAGGCTCAGGCAGATTTGAAAGCTTTATTGTTAACCACTGTAATGTGTATGGATGTGTGAGTGAGAGATGAGGATGTGTTGTGGGTGGAGGATGCAGGTCAGGACAGAGCAGCACGCCGTGCAGCTAGACAACCCTATGGGCGAGAGGAGAACAGGGGTTAGCTGGGCAAACCACACAGGAGAGTGACAAGGTTGTGTGCTTACTTGTAGAGATTGTGGTGGCTGGCGTTGGCAAGGTCCCGAGTTTGGGGGACAGCGTCCTGCTGTGCATCCGAGGAGAAGCGGCGAGGCAGAGGAGCGGCGAGGCGAGGGAGAGAGTGTCCACCGCCGGGAAATCCACCTGTGCACAGGGGAAGGCTGACAGGAAAACAGGTGAGACAATAACTGACAGCTTACTTGTCGTGAGGAGTAGTCAGCAGGCCTGGAGGAAAGGAAACTGCTGAAGGTTTCAGTATGCAGGGAGACAGACGGGTCCAGGCTGCAGCTCAGGGCGAGATGGAATAAGTAGCTGCGCACTAATGAGATGCAGGTGTGCGCGCAGCTGAGGTGGATGCCCGTGAGCGGCGAGTGATGACAGTACTCCCCCCCCACCAGCGCCTCCTGGCGCTGGCTTACCTGGGTGCGTCCGATGAAACTCTGTGATGAGGTCCCGATCCAACACCCATGAAGAGCGCACCCAGGATCTCCACTCAGGACCATAACCTTCCCAATCCACCAGATATTGCAGCCCACGACCTCGGTGCCGGGAGTCCAAGATGGCAGTAACACCCCACGCCGGGTCACCGTCGATCATCCTAGGTGCAGGAGGAGACCTAGGAGGGGGGCAGAGTGGATCGGAAAGGACAGGTTTGATCTTAGATACATGGAAGGTGGGACACACACGTAGGGAGGGGGGGGGCAAACGCACAGCCACCGGGTTGATAATTTTTGAAATCACGAAGGTGCCGAGGAACCGTGGCGCCAGCTTCCTCTTCTCAGCCTTAAGGTTAATATCCTGGGAAGAAAGCCAAACCCGCTGACCCACCTGGTAGACAGGAGCCGGTCTTCTGTGGCGGTTGGCGGTGGAACTGTTGCGCGCTGCTGTGCGTAAAAGCGCATTCCTTGTCTTGGTCCACACACTCCGGCAGTGCCTCATGTGCGCCTGGACCGATGGGACAGCTAACTCACCCTCCTGCTCAGGAAACACGGGGGGTAGTACCCCAAGGATGCTTCAAAGGGCGACACACCAGTAGCAGAGGAACGGGCCGAGTTATGGGCGTATTCCACCCAGGTCAGGTAGGTGCTCCAGGATGATGGATTTGAGGATGTCACGCAGCGCAGGGCGGCCTCCAACTCCTGGTTAGTGCGCTTGCATTGCCCGTTAGACTGGGGGTGATGACCAGAGGAGAGACTAACCGTGGCCCCCAAAGCGTTGCAAAAGCACCTCCAAACCTGGGAGACAAACTGCGGGCCCCGGCCCGAGACCACGTCCAGCGGGATCCCATGCAGCCTGACAACATGTTGGACCAGGAGGTCGGTCGTCTCGCGTGCTGAAGGGAGACCCTGAAGAGGCACAAAATGGGCGGCCTTGGAAAATCTGTCCACAATTGTCAGGACCGTGTCAAAGGTGTTAGAGACGGGGAGACCGGTGACGAAGTCTAGGGCGATGTGTGACCAGGGCCTGCCCGGGACCGGCAGGGGCTGGAGTAGACCCGCAGGTGGGGAGTTTTCTGATTTGCCGGTAGCGCACTGGGGACAGGCCCACACATAATTGGTGACGTCCTTTTGGAGACCCGGCCACCAAAACGAGTGTTGCAGCAAACTCACCAGGCGGGTGATGCCGGGATGGCAAGCGAGCTTGGAGGTATGGGCCCAGTGGATCACTTCTCCTCGAACCGCCGAAGGAACGAAAAGCCTTCCCTCTGGCCTCCCGCCAGGATCTGGCTCCATCTCCTGAGCCTTAAGAATCTTGTCCCTGATGGCCCAGGAAATCACCCCCACGACGCACGAGCTGGGCAGGATGGTGTGTTCAGACTCCTCTGGGTCCTCAGGGGCGAACTGTCTGGACAGGGCGTCGGGCAACCCATTCTTCGAGCCTGGACGGTAGGTGATGGTGAATTGGAAGCAAGCAAAAAACAGAGACCAGCGTGCCTGGCGGGCATTCAGGCGCCTCGCTGACCTCAGGTACTCGAGGTTTTTATGGTCCGTCCAGACCACAAAAGGCTGGGCTGCCCCCTCTAACCAGTGGCGCCACTCCTGCAGCGCGAGCTTGACAGCGAGGAGCTCCCTGTCGCCGACGTCATAATTGCACTCCGCCGCCGATAACCGCCAGGAGAAGAAGGTGCAGGGCCGCTTGACACCATCCACCGGCAAGTGCTGGGAGAGCACCACCCCCACCCCCGTGTCGGATGCGTTGACCTCCACCAGACACTGCAGCGTGGGATCGACCTGGGTCAGGACCTGGGAGGACGAGAATTCCGCCTGGAGAGTCTTGAAGGCAGTGGCCGCTTCCTCAGACCACCGGAAGGGCACCTTCGATGACGTGAGGCAGGTCAGGGGGGGTGACAATGGAGCCGAAGTTTAGGATTAAGCGCCGGTAGAAGTTAGCAAACCCAATCAACTGCTGCACCTGCTTCCTGGAGGTAGGCGTGGGCCACTCGACCACCGCTTTAACCTTAGCGGGGTCGGCCAGGAAGGAGGTGGTCCGGGCGTAAAACTCGCACTTCTCTGCTTTGATGTACAGGCGATTCTCCAGCAGCCGTTGCAGAACCCGCCTCACATGGGCCTGGTGCTCCTCCCGTGACTTGGAGAAGATGAGTATGTCATCTAGATATACAAAGACAAATACTCCCAGGAAGTCCCGAAGAACGTCGGTTATGAGATGCTGGAAAACGGCAGGTGCGTTGGTGAGCCCGAACAGCATCACAAGATATTCGAAGTGGCCGCTGGGCGTCCTGAAGGCCGTCTTCCATTCGTCTCCCTCCCGGATCCTAACGAGATGGTAAGCGCTGCGGAGGTCAAGCTTGGTGAACCAGGTCACCTCATGGAGGGAGTGGAAGGCGGTGTCCATAAGCGGCAATGTGTAGCGGTCCTTGATAGTGATGTCGTTTAGCGCTGTGAAGTCAATACAGGGGTATAGGGACCCATTCTTCTTTGCCACGAAGAAGAAACCTGCGCCAAGCGGGGACGAGGAGGGGCGGATGATCCCAGCGCTGAGCGACTCCTTGATATATGTGTCCATCGCCTCGCGTTCTGGCGCAGAGAGACTGTACAGGCGGCCAGATGGCAGAGGGGCCCCTGGGCGGAGGTTAATCGCACAGTCATATGGCTGGTGAGGGGGAAGGGACAAGGCTCTGGACTTACTGAACGCTACCCCCAGGTCGTGGAATTCCTGCAGCACTAGAGTCAAGTCTGGGGGCTCGGGGACCAGCGCCGGCGGAGGGGAGGACGGAGCACAAGCCGCTGACTGGAGGCAGGTGCCCAGACAGAAGGTGCTCCAGGACAGGACACTGCCGGTCCTCCAATCCAGGACAGGGTTATGCAGCCGCAGCCAGGGGTAACCCAGGATGACACGGTCCAACGAGGAGGGCAAGACATAGAGGGTCAGATCCTCCCGGTGGTTGCCAGAGATGATGATGGGGACTGGTTTAGTGCGATGCGTCACTGTTCCCAGGGGAGAGCGAGAGAGTGTGACCAAGTTAAGTGGGGTAGACAGCGGTTGGCAGGGTATGCCCAAAGGGGTTGCCAGGCTTTTAGAGATGAAACTCTGCTCTGCCCCAGAATCCACCAGTGCATGTGTGAAATGCCTGGTGGAGTTGTGGCAGAAGCGTATGGGCAATGTGCATGATGATAGGGGATTAGGCCGGTTAGGGTCCGCGAGGCCCCCTACAGTGACTCGCGGACCTCCCCGTTTGGCTTAACCGGGCACAGCTCCACGGGATGCTGGTCGTCTCTGCAATACATGCAGAGACCCCATTCCTGCCGGCGTTGTCTCTCCGCAAGAGGGAGCCTAGTGTGCCCGATCGCCATGGCCTCTGGTTCATCGGCGGACTCCGGAGCCAGTAACGCCAGGGGGCGAGACTGAGCTGAATGGGCGGAAGCTCCGCGCGAGCGGCTGACAGACTTCCGCTCCGCAGCTCGCTCCCGTAGCCTGTTGTCCAGGCTAATGGTGAGCAAGATCAGCTCAGAGAGCCGCCCTGGGAGATCCCGACTGGCTAGCTCATCCCTCAGACCGGAACTGAGGCTACGGAGGAAGATACTGCAGAGAGAAGCCTCTCCCCAACCCACCTCCTCCGCTGCCACCTGGAAGTCGACAGCGTATTCTGCTGCTGACCGGCTTCCATGTTGGAGACTAAGGAGCCGATCAGCGAGGACGCTGTCATGACGCGAGTGATCAAAGACCTCTAAGAAGTCCCGCACGAACCGGTCATAAGAGAGGTTTGCATAGCTGGGCTTCGTCATAACGGCGTAAGCCCAAGCTAACGCTCACCCCTCTAGGAGATTAGCCATGTACCCGATTCGGCTATGGTCTGAGGGAAAATCCCCGGGAATGCGCAGAAACACCGACTCACACTGCAGGATAAACCTCCTCGCTCCACCGAGTTTCCCGTTGAAGCGAGCGGGGGTTGGAATGGGTGTGAGACGGGTTGGCGTTCCCGAGCTAGACTGGCCAGCCGGGGAGACGACCGGAGCCGAAGCACCGAGAGGACCCGGAGGGAAGGCCCGCGGAGGATCCAGACGGTCTAACCTGTTAGTTATTGTGGTTAACTGGTTAAGAATAACCTGCTGTTGGTGTGCTAACATATCCACCCGAGCCTCAAGGGTGGAAAAGCGGCGTGCGAGCCCGCTGTCCGCTGGGCCGCTTTGCTGGAGCCGTACTGACATATTATTCGGCCCAGGAAACACGCACGCAGGCTCAGGCAGATTTGAAAGCTTTATTGTTAACCACTGTAATGTGTATGGATGCGTGAGTGAGAGATGAGGATGTGTTGTGGGTGGAGGATGCAGGTCAGGACAGAGCAGCACGCCGTGCAGCCAGACAACCCTATGGGCGAGAGGAGAACAGGGGTTAGCTGGGCAAACCACACAGGAGAGTGACAAGGTTGTGTGCTTACTTGTAGAGATTGTGGTGGCTGGCGTTGGCAAGGTCCCGAGTCTGGGGGACAGCGTCCTGCTGTGCATCCGAGGAGAAGCGGCGAGGCAGAGGAGCGGCGAGGCGAGGGAGAGAGTGTCCACCGCCGGGAAATCCACCTGTGCACAGGGGAAGGCTGACAGGAAAACAGGTGAGACAATAACTGACAGCTTACTTGTCGTGAGGAGTAGTCAGCAGGCCTGGAGGAAAGGAAACTGCTGAAGGTTTCAGTACGCAGGGAGACAGACGGCTCCAGGCTGCAGCTCAGGGCGAGATGGAATAAGTAGCTGCGCACTAATGAGATGCAGGTGTGCGCGCAGCTGAGGTGGATGCCCGTGAGCGGCGAGTGATGACTAGTACGTGATTTGGGTCCCAAATTTGCGGGGGGGTTCACTTGTGTGTGTGGTTTTGGATTTTTCTAAAGGGGGGGGAGAAGTGTTATGTATAAATAACGGCACTTTATTGTGAAGTGCAGTGTGGTGATGTGCACTTCCCGTCACGTCACCGCACTGCCCTATATAAGGCAGAGGGCATCCATATTGTGGCCTCTTTGACTGGTGCCCTCTGCCAGGTGCCTGCTGTGTTACCACATTCCCATTTTCATCAATAAAGCTGTGCTCGCCAAATCATCTTGCCTTATCCTTCACCCAGGTATTTTACCGTACATAACACCACCTATGGGCTCACCTCAACACACAGCTCCGATTATTGAGCCCTTGTCCTGGAGAAGGGCTGGGGCTGGGCTTACTCTGGAGTTGTACCGGGCAGAGGTGGCGAACAGGGGTGGGTATTCTTGTATCCCCCCATTTTGATGCCTCTATATTGAGTTCACCCCAGTAGACAAAAGGGCTGTTTCCTTGCACCTTCATATTTGGAAACGAGTCTCGACCGTCATTTGTCCCTATGTGCCAAATGATGCTTCAGAGTATCCATCCTTTTTGGTGTTTCTGACTGGGGTGCTGGAAAGTGCTACTCTTCAAGACTCCATTGTCCTACTGGGGGACTTCAGTGTGCACATGTGCAATGACAGTGATACTTGGAGGGGTGTGATTGTAAGGAACGACCTGCCCAATCTGAACCCGAGTGGTATCCAATTGTTGGACTTCTGTGCTAATCAGAGTTTGTCTGTCCATAATGAACACCATGTTCAAGCATAAAGGTGTCCATATGTGCACATGGCACCAGGACACCCGAGGTCACAGGTTGATGATCGATTTTGTTAACATGTCATCAGAC
Organism: Pholidichthys leucotaenia; assembly: GCA_020510985.1. NCBI lineage: Eukaryota > Metazoa > Chordata > Actinopteri > Cichliformes > Pholidichthyidae > Pholidichthys > Pholidichthys leucotaenia. Next base: position 200,484,506 of record CM035849.1, on the reverse strand, counting down.
CTGTGACTGTACAGAGAGGTGCAGAGCTGTCAACTGATCACCACCTGGTGGTGAGTTGGATGAGATTGCAAGGGTGGAAGCCATTCAGACCCGGTAGACCCAAACGTATTGTGAGGGTGTGTTGGGAGCATCTGTCTGAGGACCCTGTCCAAGAGGTCTTCAACTCCCACCTCTGGAAGAACTTTAACTACATTCCAAGGGAGACTGTAGACATTGAATCTGAATGGGCCATGTTCTCCATAGGATTGCTGGACTCACCCTTAGAGATAGGGTGAGGAGCTCAGTCATCTGGGAGAGGCTCAGAGTAGAGCTGCTGTTCTTCCACATCGAAAGGAGCCAGTTCAGGTGGTTTGGCCATCTGATCAGGATACCTCCTGGATGCCTCCCACTGGGAGGAGAATATGGGGCAGACCCAGGATGCGCTTGAGAGAGTATGCCTCCCAGTTGGCTCTCCAAAGTGCTGGAACAGGTGGTTGGGAAAGGGGAGTCCGAACATCTCTGCTTGGACTGCTGCCTTTGTGACCCTGACCCTGTATTTGACTCTCTCACGTGTTGTGTCTCCACTGAATGGGTAGGAGCTGTTGATCTCCAGAAAATTTGTTGGTGATGTCATCTAAAAGATTCAGCCCCAACACAATATGCCATTGTAGTATCGGCGAGGCTGGTCCACTGTATGTGTCCACTCTACAAACAGCCAGAGCTGCTCGCTATGTCTCCCCACTGTCTTTGTGCTTTGTGTGGCTGCATATGATATACAGTTGATCTGGCTGTTCCACTCCACAATCATTGACTGTTAAAATTCTTGATATTATAGGTGAGCAAGCACACTGGGAGGAGCTCCAGCGTCAATTCATAGTCTGCTGTTAGCCAGCTGTACCGCTCCACTATAATGCTTGTGTTCTCCACATACGCCAATTAGTCATTTAGACCCTCCACAATCACGGCAGCATTATACTATATTTTTCTAAGCATTAGCTCTTCCCCCGTGTATCTCAATGACTGGTGTGATGCGCAATAAGTGTGGTGGCCCTGTGCCCCTACAGCTGACTAGCACCGCTGCTTGCAGCTCCGCTGCCTGCGGCACTGCAAAAAGGAGAGCCGTGTGTGTAAGTCTCTCTCTGTCAGTTCAGCCTCTCCACCAGGAAGCCCTATGTAGTACCTCCTCATGGTGACACATGGTAATTGGGTACCTCGCGGCCCCAAGCGAAACTACAAGGGACTCGGAGGAGACCTGGCCCCTAGACGTGTAGCATGCAGGCCCACCGGCGTGTGGACATACCCTGGTGCTCAAGAACCAGATCCCCAACTATGGGTTAAATAGTTACACTGCCTTGTGTATGGCTCGGGAGAGCCCAAGGCTAAGGGAGTAAACCCCATCAGAAAATCCGGAGTGGAGCCCCGTAGGCAGTTGGTTGAGCTTTGCGACACCTTCCGGCAACTCCTGCAGTCGCGCTGACACCGACTGTATCGGTTTTGCCTTTCTGTTGGACCCTGTCAGCAACACCGAGAGGGGGATCCTGGCAACTGGGCACTTCAGGATCTCCTTATCACGTGCCCAGGCCTGCACCTGGAGAGGTCACTCCAGTGCCGCTGTTCTAGCGGCTAAACCAACATGGGAGACGGCAGTCACGAGTGATAAGCCCAGAGCATATTGGCATAAGCTCGGGCGCTACGGGTTGTCTCCGACGGTGGGAGGGATCATCGTATCTCACTAGTCAACTACCGCCCGCCTTAAGCTGGGCAGCCCCAGCCAGTTAGGTGTTGACTCACCACAGTCTGCCTGCTCCAATGGGTGCCTGGAGCTTAGGGCAAAACCCGAAAAGCAGACTGCAAACCTCGCACCTGGTAAATATAAATATAATATCAAGAAACCGCCAGCCTACGGCTGGCAACTTGGAACATCAGTACAATGTGTCCTGGCCTCTCTGACGATCTCCAGTTAGTTGATGATGCCAGGAAAACCGCCATCATCGATCGCGAGCTTTCCAAGCTCAACATCGGCATCACAGCCCTTCAGGAGACACGTCTTCCCTCCAGCGGCAGGCTCAAGGAGAAGGAGTACACCTTCTTCTGGCAGGGACTGGAGCTAGACGAGCGCCGTCTACATGGGGTTGGCTTCGCTGTGCGCAACTCCCTCCTCTCGTCAGTAGAGCTTCCTTCCCAAGGGACCGAGCACATCCTCTCTCTCCACCTCATGACCTCCATGGGACCAGTAAACATCTTCAGTATTTACGCCCCCACACTCTGCTCCACAGCAGAGGCCAAAGACGAATTCTACAGTGAGCTCAAGGCTAGGATCAGAGAGATTCCATCTAATAAAAATTTGCTCCTGCTCGGTGACTTCAATGCCCGGGTGGGTGCACACCACAACTCCTGGCCACATTGCTTGGGGCACTTTGGAGTCGGCAAGCTCAATGAAAACGATCAGCGTCTACTTGAGATGTGCTCCTTTCACAACCTGTGCATCACCAACACCTTCTTCTCCACTAAGCTCCACCACAGAGTGTCTTGGAGACACCCCAGGTCCAAGCACTGGCACCTACTGGACTTTGTCATCGCCAGGAGAACCTTGCTGAACAACATCCTTATCACTCGCACTTACCATAGTGCTGACTGTGATACTGACCACTCTCTGGTCAGCTGTAAGGTACGTCTTCGGCCCAAACGAATCCATCATGCAAAGCAGAAGGGTCGTCTTCGGATCAATGCAGCCAGTGCGTCAAAACCAGAACTTGTCAATAGCTTCGGTGAAGCTATTGACAAGGCCCTTAAAGCGTACCTGTGGTGGTCGTGAAGACGCATTTAACTTGAAAACATTAGGAAAAGGTATTTGTTATTTGGGTAAATAATTGTTGCCAGCCATATACCACCTGAGATATATTGAAATAGGACCGCGGGCATGGCCAGCCAATGAAAACTATGGGCGCTGCCATGACATATGCGGAAGTGATGTCATACCGTTGCTACTGAAAAGACAATACTCCCGTCTGTATGAGAGACTAGGGTGCTGTTGTGAGTATTTTTGTTCTATTATGGCTGAATTGTCGGACTCTGAGGAAGAATTCGTCCAACATGGCTACAGGTTTGAGCCAGAAAGGTCTTCTGAGGGTTAAAGTGACGAAGTGGTCCTCACACACAACGCAATTTTGTCTGACAGGATTCGTCTGTGCCCTGTTCCGAGATTGCGCAATCACTTTTCCGCTATGATCTTCTGACAAGGTGAGCTGGGTTTGGGTACACAAAAGAAGTGTTTATCTTTGTTTTTTCGCTTATTATTGAGACATCCAAAGGCTTTACATTCCGCCATGTTGCGATATCCATATCGCATTGTATGTTTTTGTTTTAACAAGAGCGCCGAGTGTCTGCCGCTCTGTATAGCGGCGAGGGAGGAGCCGAATCATCTGCCATGTTGCGGCCGTTGTAAGCTCAGATCAGACGAGACGACCCGCTGAATTTAAGCATTTATTTATTTATTTTCTAATCGTTTTAGTTCTGCATTTAATATGAACCCTGAGTTTGAAATAAACATTTGAATTTTGGTCCTCACACACAACGCAACGCGCCGAGTGTCTGCCGCTCTGTATAGCGGCGAGGGAGGAGCCGAATCATCTGCCGTGTTGTGGCCGTTATAAGCTCAGATCAGACGAGACGACCCGCTGAATTTAAGCATTTATTTATTTATTTTCTACTCGTTTTAGTTCTGCATTTAATATGAACCCTGAGTTTGAAATAAACATTTGAATTTGAATTTGAATATCCCGAAAGCCACTGCTCATCCGGGCACTCCAGGCTCAGCCAATATTGATCCAGATCGCGGTGCCCACTTTATTACGTCACAGGAAGCGTCCTGGAAGGCCATGTAGCCGCTAGTATGGCTGCACCCATGTTTTGCTGACATAGCTGAACCAGCACATTAGCAATGGATTTATATCAAATTGCTTTGAACATGAATTTCAACTTAAACTTGAACTAGAACGTGAGACAGGGGCTCAATATAATATCTTTTTTTTCACGACCACCACAGGTACCCTTTAAGGATTGCCCTACAGGCAGTGCTACGGCTTACTGGGACTTCATCCGTGATGCTGTGTACGAAACTGCATTGGACACCTTTGGGAAGAGAGCGATGAAGAGTGAGGACTGGTTTGAGGCCGGGATAGAGGAGATGGAGCCTGTCATCACCACCAAGCGTGCCACACTACTTAAGTACAAGAGGCAGCCTTCTGAGAAGACTCTGGCTGCCTACAGAGAAGCCAGAAACAGTGCCAAGCAGATCGCTCGTAAGTGCTCAAATGACTACTGGCTGAAGCTGTGCAGTAACATCCAGACCTCTGCTGACTGTGGTAACATCCGTGCCATGTACGAGGGTATGAAGAAAGCTTTTGGTCCTAGTGCCATCAAGATCGCTCCCCTCAAGTCCACCTCGGGCGATATCATCACGGATCGCAGCAAGCAGATGGAGAGATGGGCCAAGCACTATCAAGAGCTGTACACAAGAGAGAACGTCGTTACCAACATAGCGATTGAGAGCATCACTCTCCTGCCCATCATGGAGGAGCTCGATACACCACCTACCATCGGCGAACTCAGGAAGGCCATCGATACCCTGGCCTGTGGGAAAGCACCAGGTAACGATGGTATTCCACCAGAGGTCATTAAGGCGGGGAAGGAGAGTGCCCTCCTGGGTCACCTCCATGACCTCCTGCTACAATGCTGGGAAGAGGGCACCATTCCCCAAGACATGCGGGACGCAAAGATCATCGCTCTCTACAAAAATAAAGGCGACCATTGTGACTGCAATAACTATCGCAGAATTTCCCTCCTAAATATTGTGGGGAAAGCTTTCGCTCGTGTCATACTCAATCGTCTCCAATTAGTGGCCGAGGGTGTGCACCCAGAGTCCCAATGCGGCTTTCGAGCAAAGCGGTCGACAATCGACATGGTGTTCTCCTTCAGGCAGTTGCAGGAGAAGTGCCGCGAACAGAGACGCCCCTTGTATCTGGCTTTCATCGACCTGACCAAGGCCTTTGACCTGGTCAGTCGGTCGGGCCTCTTCACCCTCCTACACAGGATTGGTTGCCCCCCCAAGCTCCTGAGGATGATCACTTCCTTCCATGACAACATGACAGGCACAGTTCAGCATGACGGATCATCTTCGGACCCCTTCCCAATCAAAAGCGGTGTGAAACAAGGCTGTGTCCTGGCCCCAACACTCTTCGGCATCTTCTTCTCCCTGCTCTTGCGCTACGCCTTCCTCGAGTCAGACGATGGTGTCTTCCTCTACACCCGGAGCGATGGGAACTTGTTTAACCTCGCCCGCCTCAAAGCCAAGAGAAAGGTGCGTAGAGTCCTGATCAGGGAGATGCTCTTCGCAGATGATGCCGCTCTCATCGCTCACACTGAGAATGCCCTGCAGGGACTCGTCACCAGCTTCGTGGAGGCATGCAATGAGTTTGGCCTCACCATCAGCCTCAAAAAGACAAACATCATGGGACAGGATGTCAGCATCATCCCTGCAATTACCATCGGTGACCACACTCTGGAGGTGGTTGAAAACTTTACTTACTTGGGCTCCACCATCTCCAGCAACCTTTCTTTGGATGCTGAACTTAACACAAGGATAGGCAAAGCAGCAACCACCATGGCTCGCCTTGCAAAGAGAGTGTGGGACAACAATTTGCTGACACTCAACACCAAGATAAAGGTGTACCAAGCATGTGTGCTGAGTACCTTATTGTACGGCAGTGAAGCCTGGACTCTTTACTCCCGCCAAGAGCAAAGACTGAACGTCTTTCACCTGCGCTGCCTCAGATGACTTTTGGGCATCACTTGGCGTGATCGCGTTACAAACAAAAGTGTGCTCTCCCAGGCAAAGGTGCCAAGTATGTTCGCCACTCTCACTCAGAGACGCCTGCAATGGATTGGCCACGTGTGCAGGATGGATGACGGTCGCATCCCCAAAGACGTTCTATATGGGGAGCTCGCCACAGGAAAGCGACTGACCGGTTGGAGTTGGAGAACTTCACCACCACCGATCGTGGTGGCGCTTCCGCCGCCGGCCTAGGGGCTAATGTACGGTGCGCCCTTTCTATCTTCAAGTGGGTGGTTTGGGGAATATCCAACTTTTCTCTCAGTAAGGACTCCACGCATGCCGCCATTGTGGTGAAACCGTCCTCGACTACTTCTTTCAGACCATGAATTCTTATGTTAACTCTTCTTAGTCTTCCTTCTTGGTCGGTTAGCTTAGCCTCCAATCTTGATTGGCGTATGTGTAGTTCCAGCACGGTATCTTCCAGCCGTTTTATTCTTTCCTCTGCTTCCACGATTCGGTCCTTGGCCTGGTCCACTCTGCTGTTTGTCCTTTTTATTTCGTCTTTGATTTCACGAAATTCGGCCCAACACTCTCGGCGAAATCGTCTTAATTCCTTAAGTACCATTTTTAAGGTAACCTTGTTGCTAGCTTCATTCAGCTCCTCGTCTTCTAAATGTGCTGGCCTTTTAAATGTCAATTTCTTCTGTTTTCCTTTAGGTATTATTTTCCTGGATCGGGTCTGGGAGCTTCAGCGTTAAGCTGCTATCACCATGGTGTCCAGACCGGAAGTTCGTACTAAAACATTTTTGACAGATTTTTGAGCGCCGTGTACCACATAAAATCGGTTCGAGGTCAGTAAGCACAACCAGAATTAATACATAAGGCGCACCGGATTATAAAGCACACTGTCGATTTTTGAGAAAATTAAAGGATTTTAAGTGCGCCTTATAGTCCAAAAAATGTGGTAGAAGTGTGAACAGTCTGGGCTGGGGGTGGATGGGGTCCCGAAGGGTAGTGTCAGCTCTCCTTTGGACTCTGCGGTGGTAAATGCTCTGCGGAGAGGGGAGAGGAGTCCTGATGATCTTCTCCACTGTCTTCACCACTCTCTGCAGGCGTTTGCAGTCCAGGGCAGTGGTGCCGCGGTACCACGCAGTGATGCAGTTGGTCAGGATCCTCTCGATGATGCAGCTGTAGAAATTGTTGAGGATCCTGGAAAACATGCCAAACTTCTTCAGCCTCCTCAGAAAGGACAGTCGCTGTTGAGCTCAATTAACCAGTTCTGTGGTGTTGTGTGTCCATTTAAGGTCCTTGGTGATGTGGATGTCCAAGTATTTAAAGCTGCTCACCCTCTCCACCTCAAGCTTCCGGATGAACAGCGACCGATGGGGTCTCCTCCTCCCTTTCCTCATGTCCACTATCATCTCCTTTGTCTTGTCCATGTTGAGGGTGAGGTTGTTGTCCTCACACCATGACACCAGGTTTGCCACCTCCCTCCTGTAGGAAGGAGAAAAGTTGGCATTCGGGAGTGGAATGAGCAAAGACGTTCACCAACGGTGGGCACCATCTTGCTGACTGCTGATTGTGACTTGCACACTGTGTATGGTGTGAATGGAGCGCTGCTGATTTTGACTGGGGACATCATCAGGCGGTAGAAGTAATACTTAGAGGATCTCTTCAATCCCACTGACACGCCTTCCACAGAAGAAGCAGGGCTTGAGGATGAAGGGGATGACTCGTCCATTGCAGGGCCTGAGGTCGCTGAAGTGGTTAAAAAAAACATTTTTTGGCTGGGCCCCGGGGGTGGATGAGATTTGCCCTGAGTACCTCAAGGCCCTGGATATTGTAGGGCTGTCATGGTTGACACGCCTCTGCAACATTGCGTGAAAGTTGGGGACGGTGCTTTTGGCACGGCAAGCTGAGGTGGTGGTTCCTCCTAAAAAATGGGGACTGGAGGGGTGTGTTCCAACTTTGAGGGGCTTCCCTGGGAAGGTCTATACCAGGGTATGGAGACGAGAGTCTGACTGTTGGTCAAACCTCGGATTCATGAGGAGCAATGTGGTTTTTGTCCTGGCCATGGCACATTGGACCAACCCTTTACCCTCTGGAGAATCTTTGAGGGTTTGTGGGAGTTTGCCCAACCAGTCATCATGCGTTTTGTGGACTTGAAGAAAGCATTTGACCGCATCCCTCGTGGTGTCTTGTGGGGTGAGTATGGGGTATTGGACTTGTTGCTACGAGCTATTCAGTCCCTATACGACCATTGCAAGAGTTTGGTTCGTATTGCCAACACCCAGTGAAACTCATTTCCAGTGAGAGATGGACTCCGCCAGGGCTGCCCTTTGTCACCAATCCTGTTCATGATTTTTACGGACAGGATATTTAGATGCAGCCAAGGAACAGAGGGTGTCATGTTTGGTGACCACAGGATCTCATCTCTGCTGCTTGCAGATGATGTCCTGTTGGCTTCATCGAGCAGTGACCTACAGGTTTTGCTGGGATGGTTTGATACTGAGTGTGAAGTGGCTGGCATGAGAATCAGCACCTTCAAGTCCTAGTCCATGGTACTCTGCTAGGTCTGCCACATCTGCATGGCATCTTCCCCTGCCATCGAATCCAACTCACCACCAGGTGGGATCGGTTGACAGCTCTGCAAAAGAGAGACCATAGGTCTTCCAAGATACAGTATGGTCGCAGGTCTGATGACACAATAATAAAATCGATCATCGACCTGCAACCTAGGGTGTCTTAGTGCCAGGTGCACATATGGACACCCTTATGCTTGAACATGGTGTTCATTATGGACAAACTGTGATTAGCATAGAATTCCAATAACTGAACACTCGGGTTCAGATTGGGCAGGCCATTGCTCCCAATTATGCCCCTTCACTGTCATTGCCCACATGCACATTGAAGGCCCCCAGTAGGACAATGGAGTTTTCAAGAGGAGTACTTTCCAACACCCTAGTAAGAGACACCAAAAAGGGTGAGTACTCTGAACCATCATTCGGTGCATCAGCACAAATGATGGTCAGGGCCCATTTCCCAACCCGTACGTGCACGGAATCTACCCTTTCATCTACTGGGGAGAACTCCAACATAGAGGAGGCCAGATGCAGGATACACGGATGCCTACACCTGCTCATCGCCTCTCGCCCGGGCAACTCCAGAGAAGGCCAAGGTCAAACCCTTCTCCAGCAGACTGGTTCCAGAACCCGAGCTGTGCATCGGGGAGACCCTGACTATATCTAACCAGTACCTCTCAACCTCGGACACCAGCTCAAGCTCCTTCCTCACCAGAGAGGTGACATTCCCCGTCCCAAAAGACAGTTTAGTAGGCTGGGGATCAGACCGCCAAGGTCTCTTCCTTCGACTGATACTTGATCCACATAGCACCGGACCCCCATGGTCCCTCCTGTGGATGGTGAACCCACTGGAGGGCAGACCCATGTGGCTCCTTTGGGCTGAGTCTGGCCGGGTCCCATGGGCAGAAACCCAGCCACCAGGCACTTGCCATCAAGCCCCTCCCTCAGGCCTGGCTCCAGGGCGGGACCCCTGTAATAGACTGAATCCTTGTTTGAACGTTCATCATGAGAGTCTTTTGGATTGCTCTTTGTCTGACCCTTTACCCAGGACCTCATTGTTTTGGGAGACCCTACCAGAGGCGAATTGCCCCCAGTAACAGCTCCTGAGATCACAAAGGCTCACAAACCCCTCCATCACAATAAGGTGCCAATCCATCAGGGGATCCATGGTACTCATCCGGAAAAGGGTGGATTGTGCTCTCCGGTTTGGGGATAGGGTCCTGTCCCAAGTGGAGGAGTTCAAGTATCTTGGCGTCTCATTCACGAGTGGTGGGAAAATGTAGCAGGAGATTTACAGACAATTTACAGGCATTGAGCAGCATCTGCACTGATGCAGACATTGTACCGGTCTGTTGTGGTGAAGAAGGTAGCTGATCTCTAAGGCAAAGCGGTTGATTTATGGGTCAATCTATCTTCCTACCCTCACCTATGGTCACAAGCTTTGGGTAATGACCGAAACAATGAGACTGTAGATACAAGGAGCTGAAATGAGCTTTCTCTGTAGGATTGCTGGACTCACCCTTAGAGATAGAGTAAGGAGCTCATTCATCCAGGAGGGTCTTAGAGTAGAGCCGCTGCTCCTCCATATCAAAAGGAGCCAGTTGAGGTGGTTCACGCATCTGATCAGGATTTTTTTTTTTGATTTTTTGATTTTTGATTTTGTATACTTTATTGATCCCTAGAGGGGAAATTGAGGGCATCCACCTGGATGGATGAAGCAGCCACAGTATGGCGCTATCCCTTTACCATTCACACACACATTCACACCTAGGGCCACTTTAGAGTCTCCAATTAACCTAATCTGTATGTTTTTGGCCTGTGGGAGGAAACCGGACAACTCCCGGAGTAAACCCACGTAGACATGGGGATAAAAAACTCTCCACACAAACTCCACACAGATCACTGTTGGTCAAGGGCTGGGATCAAATCAGGGATCCCATGGCCAAGGGTGAGTTGCTGTGCTGCCGCAGTGCTAACCACTGCTCCACCGCACCGTCCAAGGATGCCTCCTGGATGCCTCCCACATGAGGTGTTTTGGGCATGTCTCTCTGGGAGGAGACCCTGGGGCAGACCCAGGACACACTGGAGAGACTATGGCTCCCAGCTGGCCTGGGGACACCTGGTATCCTCTCTGAATAGCTGGAGCAGGTGGCCAGGGAGAAGGAAGTTTGGGCTTCTCTGTTTGAACTTCTGCCTCCACAACCCGGACCTCCAGAAAAGCAGCAGAAGATGGATGGATGGATGTCAGGTATACATTTCTTTAACAAAGGGTGGTTTGATTAGATACTTTTTAGTGTAAGCCTGGTGTGATTAAAACATTATTATTATTATTAGTAGTAGAAGTAGTAGTTATCATCATCATGATAGCAGTCTGTCGTGGGCGACAATGACTGTTTCATTTAGGTCTGATCAGATTCCTCCACACAGCTCTGTCCTTAGTCTTCCACTGCCAGGAACTCCTGTTTATATTCAACTTCTTCAAGTTTCTTTTTACAGTGTCTTTAAATCTGAGCCTTGGTCTACCCTGATTGCGTTTGCCCTCGCATAACTGTGAGTAGAGTAACTGCCGAGCCATCTCAGGTTCATCTGTATTTGCATGTCCTCCATTGATGGTAGACCAGTTCATTTCAACATTTCTGTGTTGGTTATCTTGTCTTTCCATGAGATGTTCATTATGGCTCAAAGGTGTCTCATCATGTATGCGTGGAGTTTCTCCACCTGCACTCTGTAGACAGTCCAAGTTTCAGCACCGTACAATAGAGTAGCCAGTACTGTCGCTCTATACACTTTGAATTTCACACGTATAGACACATGTCGGTTGTTCCACAGTCTCTCCCTCAAGTTTCCAAACACAGCACTCGCTCTTCCCATTCTGAGAGATAGTTCATCTTCCAGCCTAGCATTCTCTGAAACAGTACTCCCTAGATACTTGAAAGTCTTGCACTTGACTAGTGGCTCTGTAGCAATACTGATCTCTTCTGGTAGTGATGTTGATAATTGGAACTTTGGTGGTTGATAAAGGCACTCTGTTTTCTTGATGCTGATTTTGAGGCTGAACTGACTAGCTGCTCTTGCAAATTTCTCCACTGAAGATTGCATATCTTCCACACTGTGTGCAACTAGAGCACTGTTGTCGGCAAAGAGCATTTTTCTTACTACCTTTATCGATGTCTTACTCTTGGCTTTAAACTGTGCCACACTGAACAACTCTGCTTCTTTCCTTGTTTGAATGTATACTCCTTCTGAAGTGTATTTGAAGGCCACCTCAAGCATGGTTGCCAGATATAGCGAGAAGAGTGTAGGCGCCAGCACACACCCTTGTTTCACCCCGTTGCTTACTGAAAAGTCTTTAGATACTGAACCGCTCATTGCCACGTTTGCTTGCATACCTGTATGGAGTGCCTTGATCAGGCTGACAAACTTCTCTGTACAGCCATATTTCTTGAGTACCTGTCAAAGTCCTTGTCACGAAACAGTATCGAAGGCTTTACTGAAGTCTATGAAGACTACATAAAGCGGCATGTTCTGTTCGATACACTTTTCTTGAACCTGTTTCAAGCAGAATATCATGTCCATTGTGCTTCTTCCACTTCTAAAGCTACACTGGGTTTCCAGTAGTACATTCTGTGAGATGTGTTCATTGAGTCTATTCAGTAGTACACGTGAGAGAATCTTACCAACAGTGGCTAGCAATGATATACTTCGGTAATTTCCACAATCTTTCCTGTCACCTTTCTTGAACAAAGGCACAATACTTGCATCCTTCCAGTCTTGAGGTACTTTCTGGGCATCCCATATCTCTTGGATGAGCTTGTACAGGCAGTTGGTCAGCTAAACACCACCAAATTTCCACACTTCTGCTGGAATTCCATCCCTTCCTGTAGCTTTACCATTCTGTGTTGTCCTGATAGCTGCTATTAGTTCATCAAAATTTGGTGGTTCATCCAGACTTGATACAGCTGGTCGCTACACTAGAGCTTCTTTAGCCTCTTCAGTGAGATCTCCAGGGTTGTTAAGTAGTTGGTCAAAGTGGTCTGCAAATCTGTCCAGGATCTTGTCTTTCTCCTTCAAAACCGTTTCACCATCCATAGCCTTTAGTTGGATCAATCCTCTTGGTTTAGGGCCGTAGATTTCTCTCAAACCTGTGAAGAATGTTTTCATGTCCTTCCTGTCTGCTGCAGTTTGAAGTTCCTCCGTTTTTTCATTCCACCACTTGGACTTCATCTCTCTGGTGTCTTCTTCGACCTTGTGTTACTCTGTAGGTTTTCCTGCCTAGCAGTATTCCTCGCTTCTAGTAGTTTCTTCAGGTGTTCATCATGCTCATCAAACCAATCTTGATGTTTCCTCTCAGGGTGGCCTAATGCATCACTCGCAGTCTGATACGCCATATACTTCAGTGTTGCCCATTTCTCTTCTATGTCATTCTCTGAGTTGTTGCTGTCCCAGACTTTCAAGTTTTCATCCATTTCCTGTGTAAGTTCTTCATGCTTCTTTTGGCCTTTCAGTGCACTAGTGTTTAGCTTCCATGGTGGCTTCACACCCGTCCTGCAGTGCTGTTTTCATCTCCAAATCCTTAATCTAGATCTCAGCATAACATGATCAGTACCACAGTCCGCACCTCTCATTGCTCTGGTGTCCAATACATCCCTTATGTCTCTCTGCCTGACTATGATGTACAGCCGTGGACAAAATTGTTGGTACCCCTCTATTAATGAAAGAAAAACCCACAATGGTCACAGAAATAACTTGACTCTGACAAAAGTGGTAATAAATAAAAATTCTATGAAAATTAACCAATGAAAATCAGACAATGCTTTTGAATTGTGGTTCAACAGAATTACTTTAAAAAACAAACTCATGAAACAGGCCTGGACAAAAATGATGGTACCCCTAGAAAAGATTGAAAATAATGTGACCATAGGGACATGTTCAACCAAGATGTGTCCTCTAATTAACATCACAGGTGTCTACAAACTTGTAATCAGTCAGTCGGCCTATTTAAAGGGTGACAAGTAGTGACTGTGCTGTTTGGTGACATGGTGTGTACCACACTAAACATGGACCAGAGGAAACAAAGGAGAGAGTTGTCTGAGGAGATTAGAAAGAAAATTATAGACAAGCATGTTAAAGGTAAAGGCTATAAGACCATCTCCAAGCAGCTTGATGTTCCTGTGACTACAGTTGCACATATTATTCAGAAATTTTAGATCCACGAGACTGTAGCCAACCTCCCTGGACGTGGCCGCAGGAGGAGACGGATAATACGAATGGTAACAAAAGAGCCCCGGACAACCTCTAAACACATTCATGGTGAACTCCAAGGTCAAGGTACATCAGTGTCAGATCGCACCATCCGTCGTTGTTTGAGCCAAAGTGGACTTCATGGGAGATGACCAAGGAGGGCACCACTGTTGAAAACAAATCATAAAAAAGCCAGACTGGAATTTGCCAAACTGCATGTTGACAAGCCACAAAGCTTCTGGGAGAATGTCCTATGGACAGACAAAACAAAACTGGAAGTTTTTGGCAAGGCACATCAGCTCTATGTTCACAGACGCAAAAATGAAGCATACCAAGAAAAGAACACTGTCCCTACTGTGAAAGATGGAGGAGGTTCTGTTATGTTCTGGGGCTGCTTTGCTGCATCTGGCACAGGGTGTCTTGAATCTGTGCAGGGTACAATGAAATCTCAAGACTATCAAGGTATTCTAGAGAGAAATGTGTTGCCCAGTGTCAGACAGCTTGATGTCAGTCGCAGGTCATGGGTCTTGCAACAGGATAATGACCTAAAACACACAGCTAAAAACACCCAAGAATGGCTAAGAGCGAAACATTGGACTGTTCTAAAGTGGCCTTCTATGAGCCCTGATCTAAATCCTATTGAACATCTGTGGAAGGAGCTGAAACATGCCGTCTGGAGAAGGCACCCTTCAAACCTGAGACAACTGGAGCAGTTTGCTCATGAGGAGTGGGCCAAAATACCTGCTGAGAGGTGCAGAAGTCTCATTGACAGTTACAGAAATCATTTGATTGCAGTGATTGCCTCAAAAGGTTGTGCAACAAAATATTAAGTTAAGGGTACCAGCATTTTTGTCCAGGCCTGTTTCATGAGTTTGTTTTTTAAAATAACTCTGTTGAACCACAATTCAAAAGCATTGTCTGATTTTCATTGGTTAATTTTCATAGAATTTTTATTTATTACCACTTTTGTCAGATTCAAGTTATTTCTGTGACCATTGTGGGTTTTTCTTTCATTAACAGAGGGGTACCAACAATTTTGTCCACGGCTGTACAGTGTGGCATACATCTTCCGCTGTAGTGGGAGTCTCATAGTCATTATCCTGTCATTGATTGGCACCAGTTCCTCATCAAGCATTGCTGCTATCTCCTTTCTAACTGCAAAGCCCACTCCTGCTTCTCTCCTTTCTTGAGTTGATCTCCCACTCCAAAAGAAGATGTACCCATGGTCTTCCAAGTTGTCATATCCAGGCAATCTTGTTTCACTAAGTGCAGCTATGTCTACATTGTACCTGTTCATTTCCAAGGCCACAAGCGCGGTCTGTCTTTCTGGGCACTGTGATGTTGTTCTGTCCAACGGCGTGCATACATTCCATTCTGCTACACACAAGGCTGCAGTTTTCCTCTTCTTTTGTCTTCCTGCTCCTAGCTTACTTTTCACTGCCTGTCGGAGTGTGGACAGATCAGCGCGGACCTTGTAAGGCCGGGCAACGTCCGAGCCGGTATGAGTTGCTTTCTGATTGACTATTTCATGAAACTGCTTGCAAAGTATTTGAGTACCGCTAGCTTTTGCTAGACTAGCAGCACATTCTTGGCAGATAAAGGTATTATCAGTGGCAAGGACAAGCTAAGACAAACTGACTCCAGTATCTGTTGCAGTGAATGACCAGATGATAGGTTTGTTTATCTCTGCTCTTTGTGTAGTGCATGTCACGATGCACCGACTGGCACAGTCCACCACAGACCTTGTGACAGATGTGTTTATCTGCCAAGATGTCCATTCTCACGCCGTGTAACTGGGAGTGGTCCACCACAGACCTGTGACAGATATTGTTTTTAGTTCTGCTAGGATGCCCTGTTTCACCCTCCACGCCCTTGGAAGAGTGGGGATGCCAGTTGAGTTGCCGGCAGCCCGACCCATGAGACAGGTAGTACCGGTTTTCATGGTTATCCGGCAGCAAGCAAGCCAATGCCTGACCTGACCAAAAAAAGGGGGGGGGGGGGGTTGTAAGTCTCAGTTAAAAGCTGCCAATTTCTGACCAAAAAAAAGTGGAATTTTATGGGTAAGAAGCTGCAACTTTAGCAAAAAGACAAAAAAGGTGTAAATGTCCAACTGTTTACAACCTAAAATGCTGCAAGATTTGAGTAAAATGCTGCAACTTTAAGCTTTTTTTTAAAAAAAAAACTGCAAATGCAAGATTAAGAAAAGTTCTAAATTCATGAGGAAAAATCTGCAAAATTATGAATAATAAAAAGCTGCAAATTTTCAAGTAAGACGCTGCACATTTTTGAGTAAAATGGCTCTAACTCTGCAGGAAAATCCTGCAAATTTATGAGAAAAATCCTCACATTTACAAAAGAATGTTTCTAATTTACATGAAAAAGGATGTGATAAATTGGCGTGTGTTGGCCATTTTTTAAATGACAGCCATGAGGAGGAACTAAACGGTGGTGTTTGGTGGTGTTAAATCCTGCAGATCTGCACTAATCAGCAGGGAAAAGGAGAAGAAAGTAGAAGTAGTAGAAGTAGTAAACTGTAATACAGAAATGTTTTTCACACCTCTTTGACATATCACAATGATTGTGTAGCATGTATAGACTATGACTGTACTTGTGACTGTGGGATCAGAGTTTGTTGTGAAGTACAGTGTGATGGCGTCGCCTTCTGGTTGCATCATCACACCGCCCTATAATACGGGACGTCTGCCATTCAGGCTTCCTCTTTGCCCAGGATGATTCCGCTTGCTGTGCATTTACTGTTTTGCAACCAGCTTGTTAATAAAGCGTAGTTCCAGTGCAACCTCATTGTCCGCCTCCTTTATACCAGGATTGTGGACATAACATTTGGCGACTGAGGATTAAACCATGGAGGCGTGCGTTACAACACCGTGGCCTTTCCTGGAGCTTCTCTGTGAACCACTGGTGCCATGGCCTCACTGGTTGGAAGCTTTTGAGACCTATATCACGACCTTGGACCTCGGGAAGCTAGACAAGGTGAGGACACGATCACTCCTTGTCCACAAACTGGGTATCGAAGGCCAGAGGATTCTGTGAATGCTTGGCGCAACAGACATGTACGAGGACGTCATGGAGCTACTAGCTAACCACTTAACCGTGCCGGACAGCGTGACGGTGCTACAAATTCTCTTTCGCCAGAGACACCAAAGGGTCAATGAACCAATTCATCACTTTGTCGCTGACCTCAGACAGTTAGCTAGTGTGTGCCGTTTTGGGCCATTGGAGGACGAGATGGGGCGGGACCAAGTGGCGGAGCACACGTGTAATGCTGGGCTACGTGCTAGGTTGCTAATGGAACCCAATGACTTGACGCTAGCTAGAGCTGTTGAGCTAGCTCTCCAGTTGGAGGCGGCAGACAAGCCAGCTATGGAGCTAAACTGGCACCAGTCACAAAAGCCCCCGGAGACGACAATGACATCGGCGAATGTGATGGACCTGGAGGACGATGATAGCATGGACGAGGACTATGAGGCTAGTGCTGTGAGCTGAAGGTCTGCCCCGAGAGGCCCTGTGTGCGGGGGTTGTGGGTCCTCAATGCATCAGTTTAAAGCGAGAGTGTGCCTGGCAAGAGAAGCGATGCAGTGGGTGTGGGCGCTGGAACCATTTTGCCAGAGTGTGCTGGTTTCCAGTGCCGTGGAGCCCACCAGGGGAGTCAACCCACCTGCCTTCAATGACCATTCACTCGGTGAGTCCCAGTGCCAACGAGTATTCTTATTGTACAGTGGAGTTGGATGGTGTAGCTTTGCCGTTACTGCTCAACACGGTAGTGGTGCGGTTGATGTTGAATTGGGCCACGGTGAAAAGTTCTTCTCACATCACAGGATCGGGAGTAACCCAGCATGTTGTACAGCTATGGCAGTAATAGACTATGTAATGTCGGGACTGTGGAGTTGACTGTTCGCTATAAAAATGAAATGATGCATGACTTCACATTCCAGGTGGCGGCACATGATGATAACATCATGGGGTGTGATTTGTTCTATGGACTGGGTTTTGCCATCAGGGACAGCGCTGGGTCTGAATGGTCTAGGTGAGAATGCTGGAATTTGCCAGCCCCAGTGGATGACGACATTGTGGTTTGGGATGAGGTGCTTTTGGATGGGGCGCTCACTCCTAGCTCAGTGAAGGAACAGAGATAGTTTCAGTACCCATGCTCGGCCGGAGGTAGTGGTGGGGGCCGAGTGGGCGGGTGAGGCGTCCGGCCCAACGAGCAACACCAGTGAGGCACCGGACACTTTCAATGCCCATGCTGGGTCCGCTGCTATGGAGGTAACTGCTGCATCGCCACGGTGTAACGATTTGGCCAGACAAAAGGTAAACATGGGGCTACTGCAGACACAGCAGCATGTTAAACCAAGCAAGGTACCGCTCCAGGTCATGGACTGGGTTCGGGTTTGGGCCAATGAATGACCAGGGCAGCTGTTGGCCGGACCACAGCCGATGAAACATTGGGCGTCGCTGAGGAATGTGGCGAAGTTGGGAGCAGCGTGTTTCCGGCTGACGGACGGGATCCGCCATGCGAACCAGCTGTGGCGTGTCAGGGTGGAGATGGACACTCCGGGTGGCAGGGCTATGCAGGAGTCGGCAAAGGTGGTGTGGGATCCGGGCTCCTATGTTCTGAAGATTGGTCCTTGCCCTGGGATCTGCCGCCTCCAGGGGTGTGCCTGCAGCGGAGTTGCCGTGGGGCACTCCCGCACGACCCACCATCGCCATGGCGGACTGTTCAGGAAAAGAGAACTGAAAATTGTTAGTTAGGAGCATGGCTGTCTTACTGAAGGTGGCAGAATAAACCACTTTGCTGTGCGGACTGTGTGGCAATCTACCTGCCGGTCCTAGCTTCAGTTTGTTTTACTGTTTCTTATGATTTTATGTTTGCTTTATTTGGTGTGTTTGTTTGGGGTTTGTGTTCCAAATTTGGGTGGGTTTAATTGGCTGTGTTTTCTGATTTTGTCAAGGGGGGAAGAATGTGGGATCGGAGTTTATTGTGAAGTGCAGTGTGATGACGCCGCCTTCCGGTTGCGTCATCACACCGCCCTATAATATAGGGCGTCTGCCATTGGGGCTTCCTCTTTGCCAAGGATGACTCCGCATGCTGTGTGTTTACTGTATTGCAACCAGCTTGTTAATAAAGCATAGTTCCAGTGCAACCTTGTTGTCCACCTCCTTTATACCAGGTTTGTGAACATAACAGTGACTGCAACTGTGTCAGAGAGGTTTGTTGTGAATATGTTGTGGAGAGTGTGGGAAATGATGAGGCCAGTTTATGAACAGATGAAATTTATTGACACTCTCTCATCATTCATACACAGAAAAGCATGAAAGCATTCAAGCATGGTTCTCCTTTATATCCCCACCGCTCATCTCACATCTGCGTGACATTCCACATCACACTGCATGACATCCAACATCACAATACATTCACCCTTAAAGCCCCCGTCTACTGTTTACTCTCTGCTTCCTGACTGAGACGCTGTCTGACTCCACCAAGCCTCTACAAGTCTACAATATGCATTTTGTGTCTGCTACCCCCCCCCCCCCCCCCAGACAGAGTTTCAGTCACAACGTCTTTTGGGCTTCAGTCTCCTCCCATATCTGCTGTAACAGGGGTCTCTGTGCCGGCGGGGGGCTGCTGGATGTGTGTCTGACTGCGGGTGGGCCATGGCGAGGGGAGGAGGAAAACTGCTTTGCCCGTGTGGCTGTCCTGGTGAATCATTTGCCTGGGAAGCTCTCTGTGGGGGTCTTCCATGCCGAGGGGCCCAGGCCAGCAGCACTTGCTCATCTGCCACTACAAAGGCGGGCTTAAGTCTGTCTATGCCTATTTTCTCCCGACGCCCCCCCAAGTCTAGAAAAAATGCTTGTCCCCTGTTTCCAGCACTCTGAATGGGCCATCATAGGGTTGGCGCAATGGCGGGCGGTGGGCATCGTGTCTGACGAACACGAACTCTACGTTCTTCAAAGTTTTTGGCACAAAAACGCGTGGAAAACAGTGGTGGGCCGGGCCGGGCAGTGTGCCTGTGTCTGCACTACGCTGCAAACGCTGAGACGGGCAGCTGTCCGGTGCGGGATTATCTGGCAAAAATTCCTCGGGCAGCCGCAGTGGCTGAGACAAATCCAGCTCAGCTGGGGAAGCCTCCAAATCCTCTTTTGGTGCAGAATGCAACCCCAATAAAACCCACGGCAACCGGTCAACCCAATTTGCATCCGTCAACGAAGCCCTGAGTGCTGCTTTCAGTGACCTGTGAAAACGCTCGCATAACCCATTTGCCTGTGGGTTGTACGCGGTTGTGCGGTGAATTGCAACACCCAGGCTGTGGGCCATCGCGGACCAAAGTTTGGAAACAAACTGAGGGCCCCTATCGGACATGATGTCCAACGAGATCCCAAAACACGCCACCCATGTTGTCAAAAAAGCGCGCGCCACGTCCACGGACGTGGTTGCCACCAGCGGGACTGCTTCTAGCCAGCGTGTGGTGTGGTCCACCACTGTCAGAAGGTGCGTGCACCCCTGCGACGGCGGGAGGGAGCCCACGAGGTCCACGTGAACATGGTCGAAGATTTTAGCCGGTATACTAAACGGCTCCAAAGGAGCCTTCGTGTGTCTGTGCACTTTGGCTCGTTGGCACACTACGCAGGCTGCCGCCCACTCTTTCACTTGTTTGCACAGGCCTGGCCACACGAATTTCACTCCCACCATTTTGACTGATGTGTGCACTCCTGGGTGCGCCAAAGTGTGAACTGACTCAAACACGCGGCGGCGCCACGCAACCGGGACCGCCGGGCACGGGCGTCCCGTGGAGACGTCGCAGACTGGGGGGGGGGGCTGCTGTCTTGCAGTACTCTTCTCTCCAGCCTTAACCCTGTTGGTCCAGACTGAAGCGCGCGCACATCCATATCGCTAATCTGCTCTGCAGCCATGGCTGTATAATCTATCCCTATGCAGACCGGGGCCACAACCGCGCGCGAGAGACAGTCCGCCACCACATTCAGTTTACCCAACACATGCTGAATATCGGTCGTAAACTCCAAGATCGCGGTCAGCTGTCTCTGCTGCCGCCCAGACCATGGTTCCGAAACCTTGGTCATCGCGAACGTCAGCGGCTTGTGGTCCACGAACGTGGTGAAGCTGCGCCCTTCCAGCCAAAACTGGAAGTGGCGTATGGCCAGGTGGAGAGCCAGCAACTCCCTGTCAAACGCGTTGTATTTACGCTCACTGTCGCGCAAAGCCCTGCTGAAAAAAGCAGGCGGCTGCCAAGAACTGGCGACACGTTGCTCCACGACGGCCCCTATGGCCACGTCCGAGGCATTGGTAGTGAGCGCTATCCGGGCCGCCGGGTCTGGGTGCGCCAACAGTGCGGCGTTTGCCAGGGCTGCTTTCACCTCAGAGAACGCCTGCTCCCACTCCGGAGTCCATTCTTGAGCGTTGCGTACAATGGCTACATGAGTTGAGCTGTGCGGGGGAGGAAACGGTTATAAAAGTTAACCATCCCCAAAAATTCCTGCAGCGCCCTGACCGTCTGAGGCCGGGGAAAGTTCGCCACGGCGCGCACTTTGTCGGGCAAGGGTATCACTCCCTTCGGTGAGACGCGGTGCCCCAAAAAATCAATCCCTGTCACGCCGAACTGGCATTTCGCCGGGTTGATTATTAACCTGTGCTCCTCCAACCTCTGGAAAACCATCCTGAGGTGGGTTACGTGTTCGTCTTCGGACGCACTGGCTACCAGGATATCATCCAGGTAGACGAACACAAACGGGAGATCGCGCAGCACCGCATCCATCATGCGCTGGAACGTCTGTGCCGCTCCTTTTAATCCGAAGGGCATGCGCAGAAACTCGAACAAGCCGAACGGAGTTATTACCGCTGTTTTGGGTATGTCCTCCGCGCGCACTGGGACCTGGTGGTAACCGTGGATCAGGTCTATTTTAGAAACTAGAATAGCACTCGGAGAGCGCAGACCTCCGCCAAGCGCCACAGTTCCCCCCATACAGTGTTTGTGTGTACGTTTTCAGATTCCTTGACCATGAAATCATATGACTAGCAATTTGATTGACAATGATATGATTAGTGGTTCAGTAGTTATTCACGAAAATGACATTTTCCGTAATGGCGGCCACAGTTCCCCCCATACAGTGTTTGTGTGTACGTTTTGAGATTCCTTGACCACGAAAACATATGACTAGCAATTGGATTGACAATGATAGGATTAGTGGTTCAGTAGTTATTCAGGAAAATGGCATTTTCCGTAATGGCGGCCACAGTTCCCCCCATACAGTGTTTGTGTGTACGTTTTGAGATTCCTTGACCACGAAAACATATGACTAGCAATTGGATTGACAATGATAGGATTAGTGTTTCAGTAGTTATTCAGGAAAATGCCATTTTCCGTAACGGCGGCCACAGTTCCCCTCATACAGTGTTTGTGTGTACGTTTTCAGATTCCTTGACCATGAAAACATATGACTAGCAATTGGATTCACAATGATAGGATTAGTGGTTCAGTAGTTATTCAGGAAAATGGCATTTTGCGTAATGGCGGGCACAATTCCCCCCATACAGTGTTTGTGTGTACGTTTTCAGATTCCTTGACCATGAAAACATATGACTAGCAATTGGATTGACAATGATAGGATTAGTGGTTCAGTAGTTATTCACGAAAATGGCATTTTCCGTAATGGCGGGCACAGTTCCCCCCATACAGTGTTTGTGTGTACGTTTTGAGATTCCTTGACCACGAAAACATATGACTAGCAATTGGATTGACAATGATAGGATTAGTGTTTCAGTAGTTATTCAGGAAAATGCCATTTTCCGTAACGGCGGCCACAGTTCCCCTCATACAGTGTTTGTGTGTACGTTTTCAGATTCCTTGACCATGAAAACATATGACTAGCAATTGGATTGACAATGATAGGATTAGTGGTTCAGTAGTTATTCAGGAAAATGGCATTTTGCGTAATGGCGGGCACAATTCCCCCCATACAGTGTTTGTGTGTACGTTTTCAGATTCCTTGACCATGAAAACATATGACTAGCAATTGGATTGACAATGATAGGATTAGTGGTTCAGTAGTTATTCACGAAAATGGCATTTTCCGTAATGGCGGGCACAGTTCCCCCCATACAGTGTTTGTGTGTACGTTTTCAGATTCCTTGACCATGAAAACATATGACTAGCAATTGGATTGACAATGATAGGATTAGTGATTGAGTAGTTATTCAGGAAAATGGCATTTTCCGTAATGCCGGGCACAGTTCCCCCCATACAGTGTTTGTGTGTATGTTTTCAGATTCCTTGACCATGAAAACATATGACTAGCAATTGGATTGACAATGATAGGATTAGTGGTTCAGTAGTTATTCACGAAAATGGCATTTTCCGTAATGGCGGTTTTCTTCCAGACGGTGATCCGGATCACCACCAAAATTTAATCAGTTCTTCTTTGTACCATTTCCAACAATGCCTGAAAGTTTCATCAAAATCCGTCCAAAACTTTTTGAGTTATCTTGCTAACCAACAGACAGACAAACAGACAGACAGACAAACAGACAAGACAAACCCCGGCAAAAACATTACCTCCTTGGCGGAGGTAAAAATGCGTGGTCCGGCAAGGTGAAGTGAAAAATCCTGAATGTGGGGAATCGGGTAGTGGTCGTGTGCTGTGGCGTTATTCAACCTGCAGAAATCGCCGCACGGTTGCCACGACCCCTCAGCCTTAGGGACCATGTGTAGCGGGGAAGCCCATGGGCTGTTCGATCGCCTGATGATGCCCAACCTTTCCAGGTTGGCAAACTCCTCACGCGCTATGGCCAGCTTAGCTGCATCCAAGCGCCGAGGTCGTGCGAAAACAGGCGGCCCGGTGGTGGTGATAAAGTGCTCCACCCCGTGTTTAGCGATGGCCGCTGAAAACGTCGGGACCGTGAGTGCTGGGAACTGGGTGAGCAGTGTGTGGAACTTACCACCTGGAGCTGTGACGTTGGCTTGTGTTACTGGCCCAGCCCCTCGAGCTGTACAGGGGAGAGAGTCAAAAGACATTGTGCATTAACCATTAACCATTGTGCATTTTAAGTGCATTAACCAGGCGCCTGTTAGCAACATCAACTAGTAAACCATGTGCACACAGAAAATCAGCTCCCAGGATTGGGAAACTCAGTGCTGCTATGACAAAAGTCCACTCGTATGTACGGCCATGTAGAGATAAAGACAGTTTTCTCTCACCAAAGGTCTTAATGTCCGAGCTGTTTACTGTTACCAGCCCGGGGCCGCTAGGTCCTGCCAGCCGGTCGGCGTAGGTTGGCAGGATAATGCTCTTCTGGGTCCGGTGTCTACGAGGAAACGCCTCCCTGAGTGCGAGTCCGTCACGTAGAGCAGCTTGTTCTCTTTGCCGGCGGTCGCAGCTGCTACCGACCGCCGGCCCTGGCATTTCCCAAGCGCTTGAATTGGCACGGTGACACATATCTGTGTGCGTTTCCTCCAATAAGACAGTGGTAGAAGCAGAGCGTGTCTCTCTGGCGCTCCTTGGCCCTCGCTGCCGCTACGGTCGGTGGCTCCTCGCCTCCTCTGGTCGTCTCGCTGGGCTCCGACACCGCTGCGTTCACCGTGAGCGCTCTGGTGGCGAGGATGATCCGGTCTGCCTCCTGGGCTAGCGCACAATAGTCACGCGCGGCCAGCAAAGGCGAATTGGCCAGGACCGCTCTCACCTCTGTTGGGACGTTCAGGAGGAAAAGGTGGGCAAACAGAAAATGCCCGTCATCCATGCCCGTTAACGCCAACATCTTCTCCGTCACATCGACGGCCGAACCATCTCCTAACTCGGAACACCTCAGGAGCCTCTCTGCTCTCTCACAGTCTGAGAGCGTGTAGCGTCGGGTCAGCGCAGCTTTGAGAGCCACGTATCTGTCGTGGGCTGGGGCCTGGTCGAGCAGGCTCGCTACCTGCTGAGCTGTGTGAGTGTCTAGTGCTGCAACCACATGGTAAAACTTGGTGTCGTCTGCCGTTATTCCCCGGAGGGCGAACTGGGCCTCGGTGTGGTGGAACCAAGAGCGTGGGTTGTGCTGCCAAAAGTCCAGTAGCTTGACTGCAACAGTGCACGCGTTGTTGGGGGTTCCTGTCCGGGCCGTCTGTGGGATGCTTGCCGCGTTGCTGGGGCTTCCCGTCCGGGCCGACTCTAGGGTTCTTTCCTCGTGTTCCATAATACGTCTAGGGTCACCAGTGTGGAGAGTGTGGGAAATGATGAGGCCAGTTTACGAACAGACGAAATTTATTAACACTCTCATCATTCATACACAGAAAAGCATGAAAGCATTCAAGCATGGTTCTCCTTTATATCCCCACCACTCATCTCACATCTGCGTGACATTCCACATCACACTGCATGACATCCAACATCACAATACTGTAGCGAACTCAATATGAGCACCCTACTTGGCTTGCCAAGTGGGTTGACCCTATTGGCGACACAGGTAGGGTGCGGGACTCCGGAGCGGGAGGCGTGAGCTCGAATCTCCCGGTGGGACGTCGCCATGTCGAGCAGCACGTTACAATACATTCACCCTTAAACCCCCCGTCTACTGTTTACTCTCTGCTTCCTGACTGAGACGCTGTCTGACTCCACCAAGCCTCTATAAGTCTACAATATGCATTTTGTGTCTGCTACAATGTTCATTTACTCAGTTTCTTGAACTCAAGTAATATTTGAGAATATCTGATTCTGCGTCAGCTCAAGAAGTTTGATTTGCCTCAGGAGCTGCTGGTTGTCTTCTACACCGCCATCATCCAATCTGTCCTCTGCTTTTCCATCACTGTCTGGTTTGGATCTGCCACTAAACAGGACAAGACCAGACTGCAGCGGATCATTAAGTCTGCGGAGAGGATCATTGGTACCGACCTACCCTCCATTGAGAACTTATATCGGTCCATAACCAGGAAACGGGCGGGAAACATCTGTGCTGACCCATCACACCCCGGCCACAAACTGTTTGAACTTCTATCTTCTGGTCGTCGTTACAGATCACTGAAGGTCAAAACCACCCGTCACAGGAACAGTTTCTTTCCTCAAGCCATCACTCTGATGAACTCCTAACATTCACCTAGTCCTACCTGTTGCTGTACTTGTGATATCCTACCGTGTAGCAATGATCACACTTGAGTTATTTCTTTGGCTAACTCTGCCGTTTATTCTGCAACACACATAATATGACTGAACATGGATTCCGCGCGGGGTTTTCACACTCTTGTTCTAATGTGTCCCCTTAATAGTAGTGCTGAACAATACAGGTAGTTCCCCCTAGAGGCATGTGCCAGTAATGTTTTAAATTATAGCGAACTGTCACTATAGCGAACTGTCTCCCGTACAGGTATTTGTGGAACTTTTTTACACCAAATACTACTGCAAGGCCCTCCTTGTCTAGCTGGGAGTAGTTTTTCTCAGCTGCACTAAGAGTTCTTGAGACGAACCCTATGGGTCTCTCTGAGCCATCCTCCATACGATGAGAGAGTACAGCACCCACACCGTAGGGTGATGCGTCACACGCCAGGATGAGTGGTTTGTTTGAATCATAGTGCACTAACACACTACAGGACTGAAGTAGCGCTTTGGACTCTTCAAACGCCTTCTGCTGCTTGACCCCCCATGACCATTTTTCTTCCTTCTTAAGTAAGGTATGTAGTGGTGCCAGCAGCGTGGAGAGCTTTGGGAGGAACCTATGGTAATAGTTCAACAAGCCCAGGTAGGCTTTTAACTCAGTAACATTTTGTGGCTCAGGCGCCTCCACAATGGCTTCCACTTTGTCTGTTAGAGGGTGTAGACCACTGGCGTTGATCTTGTGGCCTAGGAACACCACCTCTTTTCCCATGAACTCACACTTGCTTCTTTTCAACCTCAGACCGCTTTTCTCCAACCGTTGAAGCACTTCCTCCAGCGTTTTCAGATGTTCTTGTTCATTTGGTCCTGTACAAAGGATGTCATCCAAATAAATGGCAACATTCGGAATTCCACCTAGGATGCCCTCCATAGTTCTCTGGAATATAGCAGGACTGGAAGCTACTCCAAATGGTAAGCGTGTGTAGGTATATAAGCCTTTGTGTGTATTGATGGTTACATACTTTCTTGATTCTTCTTCCAGGACTACTTGTTGGTAGGCGTGACTCATGTCTAATTTCGTGAAGTGTCGGCCGCCGTTCAGCTGTGCGAAGAGGTCCTCCACTTTAGGAATTGGATACTGATCCACCCGTGATGCTCGATTGACAGTGAGTTTGTAATCTCCACATATTCTAATGGAGCCATCCGGCTTTCTCACTGGGACTATGGGTGCCGCCCATTCTGCAACCTGCACTGGCTCAATGATCTTGTCATCCAGCAGCCTCTGTAGCTCGCTTTCGACCAGTGGCTTGACTGCATAGGGTACCGGTCGGGGTTTGCAGAATCGTGGTTGGGCCTCCTTGTCCACATTAATCTTTGCAGTGACACCTTTTAGCTGTCCTAAGCCTTCTTTGAACACCTCAGCGTGTCTTTCGAGGATCTCCTCCAGCTGCAATTTGGGCTGAGATTCCACTTTATTCACCAACTGATCAATCATGGCCAGTTCTTGTAGCCAACTTCGCCCTAGTAGATTTGGTCCTTTGCTCCCAACTACTACTACAGGTAAGTCCTTTTCTTTGTTTTCGTGCTGCACCTTCACTTGTGCCATGCCTAGCACGTCTAGCTTCTCTCCTGTGTATGTTTTTAATTTTAATGAACAGGGATTTAATTCTGCTGTGTCTGTTTTCTTCCACAGTTGTGTATATTGCTGTTTACTTAATATGGTTACTCCACAGCCTGTATCAACTTCAAATGTTACTTTCATTCCATTAACATTCATGGTACGCGTGATGGGCGCTACCTTGGTCAGCTCCTCTGACGTGTTGTAAATTGTGTGAAAATCCATGTCTTCTGTATCACTTTCTCCCTCCCCTCTCAGTTGATTCGCTTGCTGTTCCTTTCCTGGGCCCTTGTTTTCATACTTTTGCCCATTAACTGTCGCTTTCAGCACCTGTGCGCTGTCCACCTTTATTCTACATGCTTTCTTAATGTGCCCTCGCTTGCCACAATTATGACACAGCTCAGTGGCAAATTTGCACTCGGCGGCATTGTGCTGGCCTTTGCAGCGATAACAACTGGGGAATTTGTGCTGAGTTTTGTCAGTCAACACTTTGTGGACACCTACTTGGGTCTTAGGCACACGAACATGCGTTGCTGTGTCCTCTGTTAGCTTCCCTTGCATCTCTCTCACATCTTTAGATGCTGTTTCCATCGCTTGGCATAATTCCAAAGCCTTCACAAAAGTGAGTTTTGTTTCAAATAAAAGTCGCCGTTGCATACGGTCATCATTCACTCCACACACAAGTCTGTCTCTTAACATTTCTTCCAATGAGTCTTTGTAATCACAGTGCAGTGTTAATTTCCTCAATTCTGCCACATACTCTGCTATGGACTCAGTGTTCCTCCTTATGCGTGAATTAAATTTGAATCGTTGCACGATTTCACTCGGTTTGGGGCTGAAGTGCTTCTGAAGCTCAGCAGTAAGCTGGTCGTACGTTTTATCTTTCGGTAATGCAGGGCTTATTAAATTTCTCAACAAGCTGTAAGTAGTTGCACCAACTCCACTCAACAGTACAGCCTTCCTTTTGTCTGGCTCCTCAATGTCATTAGCTTGGAAGAAAAAGTCCAACATTTCATTATATTCTTCCCATGACTGAGTCGAGTTATCAAAAGGGGTTACCGTTCCGATTACAGCCGCCATTGCTCGTCGTGGTGGGGAAACCTCGTTTTTCCTCCTCTGAACTTGCACTCGAACTACTGGAGTCACTTGAGTTCGCCACACTTGCAATGTTCTCTGTTTCTCGCCGCTGATTTTTTTCTTTTAATCCTCGTCGCCAATTGTGTGATATCCTACCGTGTAGCAATGATCACACTTGAGTTATTTCTTTGGCTAACTCTGCCGTTTATTCTGCAACACACATAATATGACTGAACATGGATTCCGCGCGGGGTTTTCACACTCTTGTTCTAATGTGTCCCCTTAATAGTAGTGCTGAACAATACAGGTAGTTCCCCCTAGAGGCATGTGCCAGTAATGTTTTAAATTAGACTTGCAGTCTACCACAGTACTCATGACTTTTCATCCATTATTACATTGCACATAACTCTCACACTGCTTTTTACTTCATTCACATTATATCACTGAATCTGAGTCCACATTGAAATACTGTGTGATTGTATATTTTTTCATATATTTCTGCAAAGTGTGGTTAGTCCGAGTAAATAACTGCATATATTCCCGTATATATTTGCATCCTTTTATAGAAACGTGGACAGACTGTAATTTACTGTACATACTCTGGTTGTCATTGAATCCTTATTTAAATCCTTCACCTGAACAACGAGAGCAAGTTTTTAGCCAAAGTCAAATTCCTTGTATGTGTTGTGCATACTTGGCCAATAAAGCTGATTCTGAATCTGATTCTGATTCTGATTCTGATTCTGATTTCTTCAAATTTGTACTTAATTCTATAGTTTTATTGCAGGATATTTTTACTCTTACTTGAGTACACTTTTACAATAAGACTGAAATATGGTTAGCATGATTATACTTGAAAAAAATTGAATAAAAAACTGAACACTGGTCATCAAAATAATCTGATTGTTTATTTATACTGTAATGACCAGAAATTATGCAACGTCAGTGTTGAAATCATAAAACATTGTTCAACGTTTCTTTATTTGATACTTAAGGCTGCTTTGCATTTTCCCTCAGTCAAAACCACTCATATCGCAAGGTATTTTAACAGATACGATACGATACAACTTTATTGTTAGTTATTACTGAAATTTGTTTTGCAGTTCATAGGACACTCCGTTTTCAAACATACAAAAACACATAGCTTGGACACTATAGTAAAGATACTTTATTACTATTACTCAAATTACTCAACTATTTTTGATAGTTACTTTTATACTCAAGTGATTGTTATAATAAAGCTTGCATACAATTTCCGCCTCCTATGCGACTACTCCAGCCATGTTATCTGGGATTTGTAGTTTTTGAGAGCACTCTCTTACGCCAGCGGAAGTGTTTTGGACAGTCGCACGCTAGGTGACATTGATTATTTTTTGTAATGTTTTGAGAAACCTTATGGAAATGGAAGCAACAAACACAGGTATTAAACATTTCTACTCTTTTAAATCTTCTACGTGGCTTCTATTGCCCAAATTGTATAGTTTATAAATGAGAAATGAACCGGAGAAGTTAATGCACCATTCCCTCCTGTGTGGTTATCTCTGTGGCGAAGTTAAAGCTAAATAGTCCTTTGTTCAAATGATTGTACCTTTTCTGTTGGTCCAAGTTGTGCATTGCTTCATGGAGTGTTCTTTACTGTGCGTTGATGTAATTAACATATACGATAATTTTGCCACACTTTGCGCTTCTGTTATTGCAGTTGAAGTCTCAGACGAGACGGAAATACAAGAAATTAACAAATTCTTTTGCCGGTTATTGTGATGGCTGGCTGACTGAATCACAACAGTGTGTAACGGGCCTCTCTTCTGCTCTGTATCGTTAGAAGAAGTCCATCTGAGACATGTGGAAAAGGATGTGCTGATCCCCAAGGTAATGAGGGAAAAAGCCAGGGAGCGCTGTGTGGACAAAGTTGAAGGTGTGTGTCTGCATGAGGGACTCGCCATCTTATTTTGTTTTTATCTCTAAAAAGCCAGATTGTATTGACACCGATTCCATATATATAAGAAATAAAGTGGGGGCAATCCAAGGGGGTAAAAACTTTTAGAAGTGTCTGTTGATATGGAAGCTGTATCTCTATACGAAGTGTTTATTGGTATGGAAGAGCTGATATTCCCACAAAACCCTTTCAGATCGACGCCAAACCTACTGCAGCTGTGGCTTAGGCAAATAGTGTGGTCTATCAGAAGGTTGGTGATCTGGTCCTGCTCTAGCCACCATGCCCACACCCACACCATTTATTTGAGGTGGAATTTATAATTAAAATTGAGAGGTTAGCCTTAGGATTTGGGAGTGGGTAAGGTTACAAGTGTAGTAAATAATATCAATTAAAAAATTGAAATGAATAAATGCCTCAGATTTCTGTACCTGTAACCTGCTGCCTTTAAGATACAGAATTAATAGAATATACTGGCCAATCAGATTTGAGTCGTATCTATATCAAACATTCTGTGGGTACAGTTCCATACCAATAGCCACTGCCAAACCTTAAGGTACTGTTATTACTTGTATTCCAAATCAAAATTCTCAGAACTAGGGCTGTGCGATATGACGGTATATAGTAGTAGATTAGTTTATTTGACAGGGACAGTGCAATAAACATAGACAATTAATCAAAGACAATCAATCTGATGTGTTGCACATAGAGTGTATAGCTATTAGCTAATTTGCAACTCTTGTCCCTGGATGGGCTTTAGAAAAAAGAATCAAGATAAAAATATACACAATAACCACATACATCAATGCAGAAAAATTATAAATACACAATTATAAATATTATAAATATTATAAATACACAAATATAACAGCCTGACTCACCTTTAACATAAATATTATAAATACACAAATATAACAGCCTGACTCACATTTAACACATATAACATAACTCACATTTGCCTATTTCAGGCCTTCCTCCCTCCGTCACTCACTATAAACAAACACATTTATTCCTTCCCTTCATTCACTCTCACTTTGCAGACAAATAATTCATACATGAGTACATTCTTGTTTATTTTTCAGCCAGTTTTTAACATTTTTAGTGAATGTTTTAAAGTCCGTTATTATTTTAATTTCATTTGGCATTGTGTTCCAGATGTGACTGCCCTTTATAGAGAAAGCTGTTTGTCCATATCGGTCCATATCGGTCCATATCGGTGATGCGATAAAAAATGTCTACCATTTCATATAAAACTGTATCGTTTATATCGGGATTTAAAAGACACATACCCCATTTCTACTTGTTACTGCCCCACCTCTCTCCCGCAGTGCGCCAGGTGTGTGGGTTCCCCTGGTTAGCACAGCCGCTCACTGCAAGCTAATGTTTTGGTCACATAGTCACTACTTCTGTTTGCCAGGGATGTGGGATTTTTTTCCCACCATGCTGCGTCAGAGAGGATAGTCCTCTAACCTCGTTTTAATTGCACCATCTCTAATTATAAAATAGCAAATGCTACATGACGATGCTAACTTGTCGCTAATAGGAAACATTATAGCGTATCAGACCATCGTTTGTTTTAAATTACTGCTGAGTTTCTTTGTCTGAAAAATATTACTAAAGCTGCAAAAGTGCATGACAGCGGCTGCATACACACTAAATAAATAATAAACTAGAAAAGCACTCAGAGAGTGCATACCTCCGCCAAGGCTCCTTCCATCCCTCATGCATCACCTCCAAAATGTAATGGGTTTATGTATAGGCCTAGAGCCAGTTCTGGTGAAAAATGCATCGAAGTCCATCCAGTATTGTTTTGGAGGATTCTTGCTAGCACACTGTGAGACGATCAAAGTCTTGGCGGTGGTATGCGTTCTCGGATCATCACCAAAATGTTATGGGTTCCTCTCTAGGCCAAGGACCACCTCTGGTGAAAATTTCATCCAAGTCCATAAAGTAGTTTTGGAGAATTCTTGCTAACACACTGTGAGAAGATAAGAGCCTTGATGGAGGTATGCGTTGTCAGATCATCACCAAAATGTTATGGGCTCCTCTTTAGGCCAAGGACCACCTTTGGTGAGAATTTCATCCAAATCCATCAGGTAGTTTTTGTGTAATCCTGCTGCACAAATACAAACAAGGCCCTTGCTGGAGGTATGCACTCTCAGATCATCACCAAAATTTAATGGGTTCATCCTTGGGCCAAGGACTACCTCTGGTGAAAATTTTATCAAAATCCATCCAGTAGTTAAAATTTATCCAACAGCGCTTACAGGAAAAACAAATTCCTGTCTCCTGTACGGGAGATGCTGTTTGTTTACACCCGTTAGCCCTCATTAATCCAGACACTTCGTTTCAGCTCTACAGAGCTTCAGTCCATTTGTCAGCAGGTGAGTGCCAGTCTTATTTTTAAACTAATTTAACTGCAGTGTTTAATATGTTTACTCTGAGGCTGATTAGCAGCTCAGATTGGAATGAATATTCCTACCGAACCAACACGTTTCTCATCCCATTATGAAAAGGCAGCCCACAGTATACTCTTTTGGTAATCTCTGCTGGCTGATGTGAATCAAAAAAACTTGTATTTCTGATTGCTATCACCATCTTTCATAAGATGGTGATGGCTACATGAGCCAGTTGCACACCATTTTGGCATTTTCTTTGTTGAAATTTAGCTAACATTGCCATAGAAGTGCATTGAAATTATCGTTTGTTGATGCCTTGCTGTGCGGCTAGGGCGCCCCATCTTGCTTTTTCTTGCATTTCTTGCTTTTTCTTGGCATCTTCAGATAAAAAAAAACAATGTCAATCATCACATACTATGCACGTCCGCAACTTCTGGGTTGCGGATGTGCGTGAGCCTATGGCGTGGCGATGGAGATAACTCAGTGGACACATCTTAAAGGGGCAGTACATGAAAAGGGTCATATTAATATACTGTATAAAATAATTTTCCAAAAATTTCCTGGATCCAGATCATGATCCGGATCACCACCAAAATCTAATCATCTGTTCCCCGTGCCATTACACATCTTTCCACTTTTCATAACTTTTGGAGTAGTGTTGCTAACAGACAGGTGGACAAACTAACAAACAAACCAACGCCAGCAAAAATATTACCTCCTCCCTTGGCGGAGGTAATAAATTAAAACGTGTCGGAGGAACAAATTGGCTCTTAATGTAACTTGATTTCTAATAATTACCTCCACCAAGGGAGGATGGAGGAAATGTTTTTAGTGACGTTGATTGGTTTGTCTGTTGGTTTGTTAGTTGGTTTGTCTGTTAGCAACATTACTCAAAAAGTTATGAACAGATTTTGATGAAATTTTCAGGAAAGGTGTGTATTGTCACAGGGAACAGATGATTAGATTGTAGTGGTGATTCGGATTACGATGTGGATGCAGGAATTTTTAAAATATTATTACCTCCGCCAAGGAGGTTATGTGATCATCGGCGTTGGTTTGTCTGTCTGTTTGTCTGTTTGTTTGTTAGCAAGATAACTCAAAATTTATGGACGGATTTTCATGAAATTTTCACAGATTGTCAGAAATGGGGTATCCTACAGATGATTAGATTTTGGTGGTGATCCGGATCACCGTCCAGAAGAAAACCGCCATTACGGAAAATGCCATTTTCGTGAATAACTACTGAACCACTAATCCTATCATTGTGAATCCAATTGCTAGTCATATGTTTTCATGGTCAAGGAATCTGAAAACGTATACACAAACACTGTATGGGGGAACTGTGGCGAAAACCGCCATTACGGAAAATGCAATTTTCGTGAATAACTACTGAACCACTAATCCTATCATTGTGAATCCAATTGCTAGTCATATGTTTTCATGGTCAAGGAATCTGAAAACGTACACACAAACACTGTATGGGGGGAACTGTGGCGCTTGGCGGAGGTCTGCGCTCTCCGAGTGCTTTTCTAGTTTCATATATTAATCTGGCACTTTTCATGTACTGCCCCTTTAAGATGTGTCCACTCAGTTACGTGCATGGTCACACCATAGGGTCACGTGCCTTGGCAACCCGGAAGCCAAACACTACAGAAAAAGTATTAGGGGGCGTGTCCACCAAACTCATTTTTTCTGCAGTGGGCGACTATTTTCTATTCATTCTCTATGTAGTCCAGCATTTACGCGCTGAAACGCTTTGAGCGGTGGCCACTTTTTGTCACAGTGCTCAGGGCTGAAAAAAGTTCAACTTGTCAGACTACTGTACAGCTGTGCTTGTCAATGTCAGACCTTTCTAAGCAGCCAAACAGAATTAAGGAAAGGTGGGACATAAGACGCCGGTACAGGAAGACGACAACGGTAGGTGATGGATGGTGGAGAGGCTGAACTTTGCTGCATCAAAAAACCCAGTACTCTTTGATCTGACACTAAAAGGATATCATGATCAAAATTTGAAAGCAAACGCTTGGAGGAACTTGTCCCCATCTGTCAAGGTGCCAGGTGACCATTTGTGCCTTTGTCATGGTCATATTTCTTACAAGTTTGTTGCGGTAGATAATATGGATACTGTGTGAATTTGTAGTTGATAACTGCAAAAAAATGGTATGATACCGCACTATTGTGTAATATTGCTTAATAATTATGAACCTTGTCAGTAAACTGTAATGGAGAAGAGAGGAGGAAAAAAAAACAAAAACCGACCTGAAAGATTCAATAAACCAGGATAAGGATTTAAGGTGGAATTGCCCAGCCCAATGTATGGTCATTACAGTTATGACAGTCTTGTTATTATTACTATGTAGCCATATAATGTAGTCACATAATGTAGTCATATTGTTTTGCTGTCGTTTCTCAATTAATAATCAGTCCCTCCAGGATTTCGCAGGATGTTTTTATGATTGTTGCGGGCCAACTAGCCTGAATTCGCGGGAACTTTTTTAAAAAGTTGCGATAAAAGTTGTAGTGTTTTTAGAGTGTTTTTTGCACCAAAAGTTGTAGGAAGAATTCCAAATTTTAAAGCAGATGCTTTTTTCCAGTTTACTGCAGTGATATTCTATATAACAATACAAGAAAAGCGCAGGATTGTCAAAACTTTCCTATTATAGTGATTTGTAAATTAAGCAGAAACTTCTGCTATACAGGAAAAACTCTTGTGCAACAGCAAATACAAACATTAACACAATATCCATTACAACAGCTAAATTGCACTGAATGCATGTTAAAGAGTTTAGATTTGGAAATTATTGGCGGCACCTTCATTTGAAAATTCCCTACGGTTCCTAACCACTCGGTACTGAGCGGAGAGGAAAAAATAAATTATTCATTCTGTTGCTCTGTATTGGCTATTGGAGTCTGTGTTTTTCTGAAAAAAATACAGAGAATATTCTCTCTATTTCCATGCCTACCTGTCTGTCTGCTGCATGTCAGTCTTCACACACACACATCTTTCATTTACACTGGGTGTCCACGGGTCCTTAAAAAGTCTTAAATTTAACTTCCTTAAACCTGCAGATACCCTGTTTACAGCGGGACAGCCGGGGGGCGCATTTGTCCGTCCACACTGGAGATTCAGTTTTAACACTCATTGACCAAATGTAGTAATGATTTTACCTCTAAAGATGTATAAATGTTCAAACACTGGCTGTAGTGTAGTGTACTCTCCTCACGTGCGCTCCTGCGACGGGGTGCTTTTGGACAGGCGCATGTTTTTCAATACAAACCCAGCGCTTCGTACACATGGTCAGGACGGAGACGTGGCAAGGCATCCATGGGCAGGCTGGGGGAGACGGAGGAAGGGACGGTGTTGCAAACCTCGCGGGTATTTTTTTTAAATCACCCACTCTGTTTTTTTTTTTTGTGTGTGTGTTTCGTTACTCACTGTAAACTATAAACTCACTACTCACTGTAAACATGGAAGTGAATGCGGTGCAGCGATGCATTTCATTGGTTAGACTGACTGTTTCAGTGCCAGTTAGACAAATTTGATTGGTGAAATTGGCGGAAGTTGATGAGGATTGACCAAAATTGCAGGAAATTTGCGGTGATTGGACAAAGTTGCAAGGTCGCGCAATAGTTGACTGATTGGCTGATTTCGCATGAATTGGTGCGATCGCAACATTGCGAAATCCTGGAGGTACTGAATAATAATAATAATAATAATAATGGATTGCATTTATACTGTGCCTTTCATTCATATTTTCAGGAAAGGGTTGTAATGGCACACTGAACACATGATTAGATTTTGGTGATGATCTTAAAATGCATACCTTCGCCAAGGCTCTTATCTTCTCACATAGTGTTAGCAACAATACTCCAAAACTACTGGATGGATTTGGATGAAATTCAGAGGTGGCCCTTGCCCTAAAGATGAACTCATTAGATTTTGGAGGTGATCCGTGAGTGCATACCTCCGCCAAGGCCCTATTTCACAGTGTACAGATGGATGGCGATATGGACAGACAAAGGGATGAGGGGAGGACAAAGGGAGAGAGGGACGGAGCCTTGGCGGAGGTGTGCGCTGTCTGAGTGCCCTTTAGTTTTTAATTAGTTAAGTAGCGATAATGAAAAAAGTTTGTCATCTCAAATGCTCATTAAAATCAATTTTATAACAACACTGCCAAATTAAGAGGGGAAAAAGGTGCATAAAATTAATGACAGATGAATTTGTACAATTGATTTTTTTTCAGTATGTAATTTAAAATGTAGAAAAAAAGATGGTCCTTTTTATTGGTTATTATATATAAGCTATAGAATTTACAGAAAATGCATATCTTGATATATATTGGGTTTTTTTAATAACTTTTAATACTTTATTTTAATTATTTTACCCATGGAAGACCCAACAGGATGGGGAAGAGGGAAAGGAAGTGTGTGGAGGGGGAGAAGAAAAGGGAGGGGAACAGACAAAAAAACAAACAAACAAACCAACAACTAAAACAAGCAAAAGACAAACTACTTCTTCCACCGAAGATGTCTCAACACGAGTCTGGTTTCCGCACCTGTTAAAGGAGAGACACTTGTGCGTGTATGTCTGCATGCGTATACGTATATGAGAATGCAAGCAAAATAAGTGTGTGCATGTGAGTGGTTTGTCAGGAAACATACGAAGTGGAGGGCTGGTCGCAGCAGCTCTACCCCCGGGAACCCCAAGCAGGTAAGGCAGCGCCACCAACCCCCACAGGGCACAAACGTCCGAGGTCAGCAAGCCCCAGGAAAGCCAGGCATCCACCCCCGGAGGGATGATCAAGGGAGGCCAGGCTGCTCGGCGGCCAGCGCGGTGAGCCCAGACCCCCCCGACCCCCCCCCCCCCCCCCAGTGGGGCCAACGCCCACCCCCGGGCCCCAGGCACCAGGAGGCCAGCAACTCCACCCCCTGGGGTGGAGACCGGCCCGCGCCCCCCGGCGCAAGCCCACCCAGGCACCCCCACAGCAGGCCCGCCCCAGCGCCTCTGTCGCACACCCCAGGGACCCCAATGCGCAAAGGAGTCCCCCCGCCCAGGGGAGCCCACGTTGCCGAAAGGCACTACCCCCCTTAATCCAGCACCTCCTGATTCACAGACACACCCCTCCTCACACCTTCACACCCACATGCTCCCATGCACACCCATATGCACTAACTCCCTCTCACTCACCCAGACCAACCCATTCTCTCTCACTCCTGTACCCATTCAAACTCACCCCTCATTCACCCTTGTTTCATAAGGCGGCTGCACAGCAGATGCAGCGAGCCTGAACATGCACCAGTGCCCGGCAGTGACCAGGGAGACCACCGGCGCGGGCCACAGAAGCAGACCCCCACCCCCAGCGCCCATCTGAGCGACCAATCAGCAGACTACCACAGGCACCCCCGAGATGCCCCCCGACATGCAAAGTGCCCCACAAAACCAACCCACCATCACCACCTCCATTCATCACCCCCTCACTCTTGCTTAGGCTCATATTCAGCCCCCTTCTCACTTCCTTGGATGTATCTATATATTCAGTAGCACCCAGGGATTTTGACAACATGATAGGTCCCAGGCTCCCCACCAGGCCCCCACGCCCCCAGCAGGAGGAGGGCAACAGGGGTGGGGGAAGACCCCCTCCCCATCCCCCCGCACAAAACATGGTGGGTGTGTGTCGGTTATATGATGTAATTGAGTGTAAATGTGTGGACTACCAAAGTGCAATTAAAATTGGGGAGATAGTGATTGGAGCACCGCTAGCCACTGCGATGGGCAGCAGGGCCCCCATCCCCCCAAGCCCTCAGTGTCTAAAATGCAATTAAAATTGAGGTGAGTGCAGCCCCACCACGTAGCAAAGGTATCCCCTTCACCGACAGAGTGCGGCACACCCCCACCCCAAAGCCCTAAATGTAACAAAAAAGATGTATATTCCATCCAGAGTCAGGGGGAGGGGGAGAGCGGGAAATAAGACTGGGAGGTAGGCGGTCTAAAAGTGAGGCCGTCCCCCCCCCCCCCAGAAGCCAGCTTGCAGACTGGTTCATGAGGCCACCCACTCCCCCCAAATCCCAACCCAGGGCGAGGGCCACCAGTGGAAGCAGCCCAGGGCCCACCAGCATCACGCCCTGGCGCTCCCAGCACCACTAACATGATGGGGCAGTCATACCAATTTCCACTCATCTTACACACACAAACATGGACATGGACATGGACCCCTGCCACCCAACAAAATTCTCCTACCCATACACACATCCTCCACCCCCCAGACATCCACCCACAAGTAACCGCTTACATACACACACTTACCCCCACCCACCATCACACCCACACATAGCCCCACCTGCGCACTCAACACACACACCCACTTCCGCATCTGCTCATACACAAGCCCCCACTCACACCCACTCTCACACACATACACACACACACATGCACACCCACACCCGCAGACCCCAGTGGACAGGGAGGGCGACCCAGGATGCAGGCACCAACCCCAGGGTGCCACCAGGGCCCCAGGGAAAACACGACCCTGCCGCGCAAGGATGCACCAGGGCCAACCCGCACACCCGGCCCCAGCCCAGATTTTTTTCAGTATTGTAATTTAAAATGTAGAAAAAAAAGATGGCCCTTTTTATTGATTATTATATATAAATTATAGAATTTACAGAAAATGCATATCTTGATATATATTGTTATTGTCAGATAAGATTACTAATATTGTGATATGAAATTTTGGTCATATCACACAGCCCTACTCAGAACACAAAGATAAGGAACGGAGATTTACTATGGTGCTTGGGTGATTAGAGGGAGTGGAGATCACTCTGCTGAACATATATGCACCTCCAGAAGCCAATTGGAGATTTTGTAAAAATACAGTATGTTCGACTTTATGATAACCACAGCCCAAGGTTTGGTGATATGTGGCAGGGACTTCAACCTAAGACTAAATCCATACTGGGACACATCAGGTACTTCTCCCCATCAAAATGATGCTCAAATTAGAAAAATGGGTTGTTGTTAAAGGAAATTGGAATCGGTGCTGTATGGAGGGAATTCAACCCCAGAATAAAAGATTACACTCTTTTTTTCCCCCCTCAACGCCTTACTCGTCATACTCTAGGATTGACAAAAGCAGCAGATTTCAGAAAATAATTCAGTTTCACTAAAATGAAACAGTTGTAAAAAATGAAAGGACATAAGAAGAATACAGTAATGCATTAAAGTGATACTCTGCCAAAAATTGAAGTTTTTTTTTACTTGTTAACATGTCTGTAACATGTTTTTATGACTTATAAGACATGTCAAGAGTGAAATCGCTCCAATGTCTTGTCTGTTTTTTGCTGTAAAGTTTCACTTAAGCCTCGCCCCCTGAAAAAAGGCAAATTGAGGCAGAATTTTTTTTGCTGACGTAAGTATTTGTGGTGCTGGCACATGGGTAGTGTTGAGCCAATCAGGACACCCTGGCCTAACTGACGTTATCCTCCAGGCTAGTTAGCATTTTTTAACAAACTACTTTGGAAACTTGACCCAAATTAAGATAGGTTTTACCATTAAACTGCTTTTAAGGACCAATGCAGTTTCAGTCATTATCCTGGGGCACCATGCATACAGCTGGGCATGTCCTTCAACTGGTAAGTCTTTTTGTCACAGGATTTGTTCTGATAATGTAGGGCTAGCCACTATTAGCCTTGTGGTATGTGGTTGGGCTTAGTAATCACCGATTCTGGCGTTTGAGGGGAGTGAAAAGATTTTGACATGAAATTGTAAGACAGCGAAAGTTTTTTTTCTAGAAAACAAGGGCATAAAATACCATTTTAGAGAATGTAGATTTGTTTTTGTAGGGGATTTATATCCACCGGAGTGCGTCTTTAAGTAAATGATGTAAATAAATGTCAATTATGTATTTAAAGCCTACAGCCCCTGGTGCATTTTACTTTGTGCAATAAAAAACTAATATGAAATTTTTTTTATAAAAGTGTAATGCTTTACATAACCTTGTTGTTTGTTTCCCCCCTTATCCCTCCCAAATCACCTACTGGCTGTGCAATATGATGATATATTTCAGATGACGAGATAAAGATGTCCTATCATTTCATATAAAACTTTTGTTTATATCGAGGTGTCGCACAATGCACTGTTTACGGCAGTATCTTTACGTCATTCTGGTGACTGCAGTCTGAAATTGATATTGTCTTCCTTTCAGGTTTGATTTTAACTAAGGATGAGCCAATACCACTTTTTCAAGTCCAATACCGATACTGTGACTTTGAGTATCGGCTGATACCGATCCAAACCCGATACCGTCTGTCTTATTTAAAACAATAAAAGTACAGAACATACTTTGGTAATGACTGGTTGCATTGCACATATATAAAAACATAAATCTAAAAGTCAAAGAATATATTACAAATTTGACTCAGTGTAGCAATTCTGCTGCTGCTTTTTTTATTTTAAACTTTGTAACAATGGCAGCATTTCACTGGTCAGGACTATGCAAACATGCATTCTGAAGTTTTACATTTTGGAATGTCGAAATGTGCATGTCAAAATGATTTATTCCATTCAAACTTGTGACACATGGAAACACACGTCCTAATCAGATCACCTTTTTCAGGATCCATGTAAACAGTAAAATTCTGATCTGAATTGTAATCAGATTGAAGAAATTTTGCCCCTGTAACTGTGGCCACTGTCAAATCACCATATTTGAAATGCCAAATGGGTGTCCCACAAGGCTCCATACTTGGACCAATATTATTCTCCTTATACATAAATGATTTACCAAATGCATGCAGAAACATTCAAAAACAAATGTATGCGGATGACTTGGTAATATTCACACCTGCAAAAAAACACACAAGAAGCCACCTGTGTTCTTACAACAGCAATGACTCACATGCATAGCTGGCTTAATAATACATGTTTCCTACTAAACACTAAAAAAAACTGTTTGCATGATGTTTACCAAACAATGATCAAATATTACAAACTCATCATTTTCTTAAAAAGGGAAGAGCTACAATTAGTCGAGGAATTGAAGTACCTCGGCATGATTAACCTTTAAAAAAACACATCAAAAAATCTCAAACATAATCATATTCAGTCTGAGAAATTTTAAACAAATTAGACCATCACTGACAGTCAGTGTGGCCAAAATGCTCCTGCATGCAATGATCTTCTCACAAATTGATTACTGTCTTACCAACTGGTCACTCACTGGTGTAACCATAATCAAACCCATTGAATCTTTATACCAAAAAAGCCATAAAAATCATTGATAAGAAAGATCCCACATATCATTGTTGTCACATTTACAAAAAATACAATTTTCTGGCTTTTGAAAATTATAAAACTCTCAAATTTGCCTGTTCATCTTATAAAATATTAAATGGCTATGCACCACCCCCAGTGGGAGAATATGTTAAACTGAGGACTGTCACCAGTACAACCAGCAGAGCAATCACTAGAGGAAACTGTGAGATCCCCCACAGATGCACCACATTTGCTCAGTCTGTGCTGTCAGTGAGGGGCACCAAGATCTGGAATAATATACCGGAGTGGTGGCCTAGTTGATAGAGCATCTGCCCCACAACTGGGTTCTTGGTGGTCTTGGGTTTAAGCCCCGGGCGGGTCATACAAAAGACCATATAAAAATGGTACTACCCGCCTTCTAGCTGGGTGCTCAGCATAATAGAATGGGGGAAGGAAGAAGTTGTTTGTGGCGGCACCTTGCATGGCAGCGACCCCTCTGATTCAAGATGTGATTAACATTGTAGATAGGAGAAACGTAATTTCGTTCGACTGTGCATGATTGGCTGTATGGATTGAATGACAATAAAGTAGGTTTCTTCTTCTATATCACCTGCAATCAGAGAACATACCACACTAAACATTTTTAAGACTCATTGTAAAAATTGGCTGTTAGACAGCCAAAACTGTACCCATAACGAGTGGTTGCTCTGTGGCATGTGGATTTAAAGTATCTCACAAAAGTGAGTACACCCCTCACATTTTTGTAAATATTTTATTATATCTTTTCACGTGGCAACACTGAAGATATGGCACTTTGACACAATGTAAAGTAGTCAGTGTACAGCTTGTATAACAGCTGTGAGCCATGTAAATTTGCTGTCCCCTCAAAATAATTCAATACACAGCCATTAATGTCTAAACCGCTGGCAACAACAGTGAGTACACCGCAAAGTGAAAATGTCCAAATTGTGCCCAATTAGCCATTTTCCCTCCCCGGTGTCATGTGACTTGTTAGTGTTACAAGGTCTCAGGTGTGAATGGGGAGCAGGTGTGTTGAATTTGGTGTTATCGCTCTCACACTTTCTCATACTGGTCACTGGAAGTTCACCATGGCAAAGAATTCTCTGAGGATCTAAAAAAAGAATTGTTGTTCTACATAAAGATGGCCTATGCTGTAAGAAGATTGCCAGCACCCTGAAACTGAGCTGCAGCATGGTGGCCAAGACCATACAGCGGTTTAACAGGACAGGTTCCAGTCAGAACAGGCCTCGCCATGGTTGACCAAAGAAGTCGAGTGCACATGCTCAGCATCATATCCAGAGGTTGTCTTTTGAAAATAGACATATGAGTGCTGCCAGCATTGCTGCAGAGATTGAAGGGGTGGGGGGTCAGCCTGTCAGTGCTCAGACCATATGCCGCACACTGCATCAAATTGGTCTGCATGGCTGTCATCCCAGAAGGAAGCCCCTTTTAAAGATGATGCACAAGAAAGCCCGCAAACAGTTTGCTGAAGACTTGATTTCTCATTTTTTTTGTCACACTTAAATGTTTCAGATCATCAAACAAATTTAAATATTAGACAAAGATAACACAAGTGAAAACAAAATGAGGTTTTTAAATGAAGATGTTTATTATTAAGGGTAAAAAAAATCAAACCTACATGACCCTGTGTGAAAAAGTGATTGCCCCCCTGTTAAAACATAAATTAACTGTGGTTTATCACATCTTTGGAAAGCAGAGTTCAATTTCTCTAGCCACACCCAGGTCTGATTACTGCCACACCTTTTCTCAATCAAAAAAATCACTTAAATAGGACCTGCCTGACAAAGTGAAGTAGACCAAAAGATCCTCAAAAGCTAGACATCATGCTGTGATCCAGAGAAATTCAGGAACAAATGAGAAGGAGTAATTGAGATCTATCAGTCTGGAAAAGGTTATAAAGCCATTTCTAAAGCTTTGGGACTCCAACAAACCACACTGAGAGCCATTATCCACAAATGGCAAAAACATGGAACAGTGGTGAACCTTCCCAGGAGTGGCCAGCTGACCAAAATTAGCCCAAGAACTCAGTGAAGACTCATCCAAGAGGTCACAAAAGACCCCACAACATCCAAAGAACTGCAGGCCTCACTTGCCTCAGCTAAGGTCAGTGTTCATGACTCCACCACAAGAAAAAGACTGGGAAAAAATTGCCTGCATGACAGAGTTCCAAGACGAAAACCACTGCTGAGCAAAAAGAACATAAAGGCTCATCTCAGTTTTGCCAGAAAACATCTTGATGATCCCCAAGACTTTTGCAAAAATACTCTGTGGACTGACGAGACAAAAGTTGAACTTTTTGGAAGGTGTGTGTCCCATTACATCCGGCATAAAAGTAACACAACATTTCAGAAAAGGAGCACCATACCAACAGTAAAATATGGTGGTGGTAGTGTGATGATCTGGGACTGTTTTGCTGCTTCAGGAACTGGAAGACTTGCTGTGGTAAATGGAACCATGAATTCTGCTGTCTACCAAAAAATCCTCAAGGAGAATTTTCGGTCATCTGTTCGTGACCTCAAGCTGAAACGCACTTGGGTTCTGGGTTCTGCAGCAGGACAATGATCCAAAACACACCAGCAAGTCCACCTCTGAATGGCTTAAAAAAAAAAAGAAGACT
This sequence comes from Pholidichthys leucotaenia, assembly GCA_020510985.1. Classification (NCBI taxonomy): domain Eukaryota; kingdom Metazoa; phylum Chordata; class Actinopteri; order Cichliformes; family Pholidichthyidae; genus Pholidichthys; species Pholidichthys leucotaenia. The sequence continues at coordinate 200,439,839 of CM035849.1, read as the reverse complement.
TTGGAGTGACCTAGTCAAAGTCCTGACCTGAATCCGACTGAGATGCTGTGGCGTGACCTTAAAAAGGTGGTTTATGCTCGAAACCCTCCAGTGTGGCCAAAGTACAACAATTCTGCAAAGATGAGTGGGCCAAAATTCCTCCACAGCGCTGTAAAAGACTCATTGCCAGTTATCACATATGCTTGACTGCAGTTGTTGCTGCTAAGGGTGGCCCAACCAGTTATTAGGTTTAGGGGCAATCACGTTTTAACACAGTGCCATGTAAGTTTGGTTTTTTCCCCTTAATAATAAACACCTTCATTTAAAAAAAAAAAAGCATTTTGTGTTTACTTGTTATCTTTGTCTAATATTTAAATTTGTTTGATGATCTGAAACATTTAAGTGTGACAAACATACAAAAAATGAGAAATCAGGAAGGGGCAAACACTTTTTCACACCACTGTATTTTTTTCCAGTGTTAATGAAAATGTTTTCATAAGCACAACCCCTAAAGCAATCTGTTGTGAGCTCTGTTACCTTCGTGAAAGCTTTGATCCCTCACAAGAACCTTTATGGTGAGCAAATCACTCAACAGCCAAGGTTACATTGTATTATTTTAAAGTAATCGTAAATTAAATGTTATCTTCTTACTGTCTTATACAGTGGATATAAAAAGTCTACACACCCCTGTTCAAATGCCAGTTTTTTGTGATGTAAAAAAGTGAGATCAAGATAAATCATTTCAAAACTTTTTCCGCAATTAACGTGACCTATGACCTGTACAACCCAATTGAAAAACAAACTGAAATCTTTTAAGGGGAAAAATAAAAAATAAACACTATAATCTGGTTACATAAATATGCACTCCCTTAAACTAATACTTTGTTGCAGGACCTTTGGTTTTTATTACAGCACTCAGTCTTTTTGGGTAAGTGTCTATCAGCGTGGCACATCTTGATGTGAGAATATTTGCCCACTCTTCTTTGCAAAAATGCTCCAAATCTGTCAGATTGCGAGGGCGTCTCCTGTGCACAGCCCTCTTCAGATCACCCCACAGATGTTCGATTGGATTCAGGTGTGTACTCTGGCTGGGCCATTCCAAAACCTTAATGTTCTTCTGGTGAAGCCATTCTTTTGTTGATTTATGTGTGTGCTTTGGGTCATTGTTGTGCTGAAAGATGAAGTTCCTCTTCATCTTCAACTTTCTAACAGAAGCCTGAAGGTTTTGTGCCAACACTGAATGGTATTTGGAACTGTTCATAATTCTCTCCACCTTGACTAAGGCCCCAGTTCCAGCTGAATTAAAACAGCCCCAAAGCATGATGCTGCCACCACCATGCTTCACTGTAGGTATGGTGTTCTTTTGGTGATTAGCAGTGTTGTGTTTGCACCAAATACACCTTTTGGAATTATGGCCAAAAAGTTCAACCTTGGTTTCATCGGACCATAACACATTTTCCCACATGTGTTTGGGAGATTTCAAATGTGTTTTTGCAAAATGTAGCCGGGCTTGGATGTTTTTTTTTAATTTTTTGTAAGATTAGGCTTCCGTCTTTCCACCTTACCCTATAGCCCAGACGTGAAGAAGATGGGAGATTATTGTCACATTTACTAAACAACCAGTACTTGCCAGAAATTCCTGCAGCTCCTTCATTGTTGCTGACAGCCTCTTGGCAGCCTCCTTGACCAGTTTTCTTCTCTTCTTTTCATCAATTTTGGAGGGACGTCCAGTTCTTGGTAATGTCACTGTTGTGCCATGTGTTGTGACAGTCATCATCCACTTGATGATGACTGTCTTCACTGTGTTCCATGGTATATTTAATGCCTTGGAAATTCTTTTGTACCCTTCTCCTGACTGATACCTTTGAACAATGAGATCCCTCTGATTCTTTGGAAGCTCTCTGTGGACCATGGCTTGTACTGTAAGATGTGACTACAAAAATGTCAGGAAAAGCCTACAGCTGAACTTTATTTGGAGTTAATCAGAGGCACTTTAACCACTTGCACTCCGGGCAATTTTCCTAAAAATGCCCAAAAATAACGTGCCCAAAGTAAATCGAAAGCTGTTATTCAACCCTTTGCAGCATCTTCATGGGGTTGGTCTCATTTAAAAGAAAACACTTTGAATTTTTTGGCAAAAAAAACATAATCTCTCTACGTGCTCCGGCCACTGAGTTACAGTCATCTAAACATACTGAACTTGAAGAAAAAAAATTGGACACAGTGTTTTTTTGGATACAAATGCTTGTAAATAACACACAGCTGTCCGATCCGGCTGGAAAATGCAACAGAAATGTAGAACCAAGTGTTATCCAGCTGAGATCCAAATTTGGTAACAATACCACCAAAAATGAATATTTTACACAGCTTTGTTCTCAGGCTGTTCCCAGGCGTTTTGGAACTGTGCCAAATTGTGCCAAATGGCACAGTTTGGAAAAACGTCTGTAACTTTTGAATAATTCAATGTAGAATCTTCATTTTAGGCTCTAATGAAAGGTCACACTCAGGGCTGTGTCTGTGTGTGTGTGTGTGGGCGGGGGGTCGTTCCCCCCCCCCCGCTACCAAGGACCAAATTCGGCCCTCGCTACATGACGGAATACACTCTTTTTTATTTTTTTTCCTTGCATGTTTTCACAGGGGCTCCCCCCCCCCTCGCTACTGTGTGTGTGTGTGGGGGGGGGGGGGAACCGTGAACGGACCGTGAACGCCCCCCCCCCCCTCGCTACAGAAGAGGGCCATCGCTACATGATGGAATAGACTGATATGCTTCCCCCCCGCGGACCGGGGAGCGTTCGGACCGTGCCCCCCCCCCCCCGCTCTTCTGCAGCGGGGGGGGGGGGCGTTCACGGTCTGAACACGGCAAATGAACCGTTTATCGCGGCGCACGCACTTCGTATTTCGTGCGCAGTACAGTTGTAATTTACCGATCAGTCAAAAGTCATTTTTGGATTACAGTTTTCAGGGATAAATAATAATTTAGCTTATAACACCTTACCTCTTCAAAGCAGCAGAGTCGTGGCGAACAGCTCTTCCCACGCGTCAGACGAACGCGACGCTGCTCCGCTCGTGGATCCCGATCAATATAATTCCATTATTGCCGTTTTGGTGAATGATTTACGACTTTTGTCGTCGGCCTCCGTCTATTCTGCTGGAATGAGTGCAGGTCCCACTTGTGGGTGTTCTCCATGCTGCTGGGTGAGCCTGGGTCTGTAGGAGATTCGTACAGAGTCCTTCTGCAGCAGTAAATATCGCTTCACCCAGCCAGAATTTCTGTGCTTCAATTGGCTCCTGCGTTCCCAGTAGGCGGGTCCTCCTTCCTAGATTTTCATTCATTGGTTCTTCAAGGTTTCAGAAACCCAATTCAAGGCTCTTATTAGTCGAATGAGAGGTCAATCAGATGAACTAACCTGTTCGCGGCTGTCTCTGCAGTTTTTTTTTGAGTGGCGCTTGGACGCTACTACATCACCATCACCACCATCATGCGTCATGCGCACGAGGGCGCACGAACGCGCTCTCGCGCGCCCTCGTGCGTCATAGGACGCAGAGACTTGCCCGCCCGCGGAACAACGGAGCGCAAGTGGTTAAATGGTGGCAGGTGTGTGCTGACTCCCATTTAACATGAGTTTGAATTTGATTGGTTAATTCTGAACACAGTCACATCCCCAGTTATAAATGGTAAATGGCATTCACTTTTATAGCGCTTTTATTCTCATCACTAGATGACCAAAGTGCTTTACAGATCCTGCTATCCACCCATTCACACACTGATGGCGGCATAGCTGCCCAACAAGGCGCTGTCCAGACCCACCAGGAGCAATTGGGGTAAAGTGTCTTGCCCAGGGACACAATGGCAGGATATGTGGGGAGAGCGGGATTTGAACCGCCAACCATCTGGTTATTAGACGACCTGCTCTACCTCCTGAGCCACTGCCGTCCCGTTATAACACCAGTTATAAGAGGGTGTGCATATTTATGCAACCAGGTTATTGCAAGTTTTTTTTTTTCCCTTTCAAAGATTTCAGTTTGTTTTTCAGTTGGGTTGTATAGGTTATAGGCCACATTAATGGTGGAAAAAAGTTTTGAAATGATTTATCTTGATCTCAATTTTTACATCACAAAAACTTGGCATTTGAACAGGGCTGTGTGGACTTTATATTTTTACTGTATCTTGAAAAATCATCTACTTGTATAAATGTTTATTCTTTTTAAGGAATTTATTTTATCCTTCTTAGTTTTTCTTGATATTTCATTATCCGTCCCACCACTATGAACTCCTGCTTCTTGACTGCTCTTTTTCTTTGCATCAAAGAGCAAGCTAATTGGTATGATACCAGTTGCTAGTTAATCTGCATGGAAATGGTGCCTGCATCTTTTCTCATATTTGACTCATCTACTGCAGCAGCACATCAGCTTGTTGTTACTGTATGTGGTTTGTAGAAATCTGATGGTAGCTTGTATGAGCTGGTATACATTGCATGTGCACTGATGTGATGGGAGAGACGTTACTGTGTGGGTGTGGAAACTCCCCTCACGTTAAGAGCATTTCATCCCACTCATTTTCACACCTTTGTCCTCTACCCTCTGTAAGTTGTGTGTCTGAGCTGAGTATATGTCTACATTTGTTTTTTTTTTTGTTTTTTTACAAAGAACTATGTTGTGTTTTCCTGTGTTATTTGTCTCTGCACATATGCATCTCTCCCTCCCACACTTCATTATTACAGGCTTCCTTTTCAAGCGGACAGATACTACTGATCTGTACACATCTGTGTAATCTTTACTGACATGAATTTTCCTGCTGCTTGGGTTCATGTCAGTACTCTTACGTCATTATGAACTGCTTGTACAAATTGCATACTCCATTAACAGTTGCTTTCATATTAAATAGTTTTGTTTTTGCAGTGTTTTGATTTGCAGAAATGTAATTAATTGTACAGTGGCTTGAAAAAAAATGAAATTTTTAAATTTGCTTTGAATTCATATTAAGAAAAGGTGTGATAGAACTGGTCAAATTCATATCATCTATATTTTCAGGTTAAGCGTCATGGTTGATTTGTTTAAAAGTGAAATGCATCAGTGCTCAAAATCCTCTTACGTATTTTTTGTTAAAAATAATTGTTTTTACAAGGTTTTCACCATCTTCCTGAATGCTCAAAGCCTTAGCTTTTGCTTTCCACTGTCAAACTGATCTTCTGCGTCTGTAAAAATGGCAAACCAAACAGCCCTAAAAGTGAAGCTGGCATCACACTTCTCTTCTTCTGAAGGGTCTCGCCTAACATTAACCTCATCTCACAGATTTACCTTTTGTGTAACTACTGATGTGCGATCAGAAAGGCAGGGCTCTATTACTACCATGGGACAGGGATGAGGCGTTTGTTGATTAGATTAGTCGCACTGTTCTGCTTCTCTAAATTGGTTTTGAATTTTTTTTCCCCTTCATCTGCATTCTGAAGAAAGACTGTGTGATAGCCATACTGATGCCATTGATAAAGGTAATTATGATATCAGTTGCTTGAAAGGGGACATAGGAGGCCCGTGGTATAATTAAACCCTGAGAAAGAGCTTGCTAACAAGGTGAGGACTGTTTTCAACACCTTGTTTTCAACAAGGACCTTTAACGTTTAACGAGGATTACACCATGTTCCAGGGCACAAATTCATCCTTAAGGAAGGGCTTTTCATTTGGTACATTAACCAGAAATATTTTGTGCTAACCTTATTTTATCCAGGTTGTATTAGGTGTCACATCTATGGCTGTGCCAATGACTGCAGTGGATCAATCGTAATTGATAAATTAAGTATACTGACAATACTGATCATACTTCAGTTTATTTTATTAATATTTTTATTTATTTTAACACCTTTTTACAGATTTTTTTAATGTACACACATTTGTATTTCCTTGTCATAGTTATTCACCAGCTTGTTTAACAGACATATCTTGTCTCTACGCCTGATTTTAGTTAAGCTTTTAAACCATACTCTTATTCTCATTTTGAAGTACAGTCCCTAATCAGAAAAACTTTGACAGTGTGGAAAGTAAAAGAAATCCAATGATTATTAAATTTAATTTAACTTTTATTTTGTTTTATAGCAGACAGTAGCAGCCCAAGATATGTATTTCATGCTTTCTTTGGTCAGCGTTATTTCATTTAATAATATACTGTATATCTAAATTGTGTCTTAACTGAAGTAAAGAGAAAAAGAACTGGATTGTTGTTTCTCATTAGTCTTAAGTCCTCTTTGCTGGTTAAAACAGTTTTTAAATTTTCATTTAAAAATCAAGGTCCTCGAGTTTGGAGGAACGCAGTAAAGCACAGAATCCAAGGTGGTTTAAGTATCAAGTGTGAAGTATTCACCATCTGTGATGATTTGGGGTCCCATGTTATCTGCTGGTGTTGGTCCACTTTGTTTTATCAAGTCGTAAGTCAACACTAGTGTTGACCAGAAAATTTTAGAACACTTCATGCTTCCATCTGCTAAAAGCCTTTTATGGAGATTCTGATTTCTTTTTCCAGCAGGGCTTAGCACCAGCCCACAGTGCTAAAACTACTATGCAATGGTTTGCTGACCATTATATCACTGTGTTTAACTGGCCAACAAACACACCTGACCTGACCCCCATAGATTCTCTGTAGGTTATAGTCAGAAGAAAGATGAGAAACACCTGACCCAACAATCGGGGTTCCCACGGGTGCTTGAAAGTGCTTGAATTTTAATGTTGCATTTTCAAGGTTGTGAAAGTGCTTGAATTTTTGCAAAAGGTGCTTGAAAAGTGCTTGAAATTCTAAGTGCATTTTAATAGAAAAGTTTCATATTTGTGATTTGCTTTGTCTCAGAGTCAGTGTGAAAGTGCTAAAGATGCTGATGCAGCTGTACTTTATCACTTTGTTTTAGTTCACTTGTACTGTTCCTGTGTGACTAGTGTTGATTGAGTGTCATGGTTCCTGAGAAAGAGATAATCTGTACACCAAGTTTTGACCAGATGGACTGAACCAATCATCATGGACATTCTCTCCTCCACCTCTCAGATAATGAAGGGCTAAAAGGACTGAGCGATGTGTGTTTGAATCAGAATGATGTGCGAATAGGCTCTGAGACAGTTTTTGTATTGTTCTCCACTGGCCAGTGTAATTAAATTTGCTGAACCTTTGATCCTGCCTGATTCTTGACTGAAGGCTAAGAAGAATTTTTCTAACACATTTCTTCCAGAAAAAATGGCTACCAGACTGAATAAATAGGTTGATACAGTTTGTTGATTAGTTGGAGAAATTTAAAAAAAGGGAGAGCCTAAAATGAAGACTGCTCTGCCCCTGATTGAGTCATTCAGTTTTCACATGTGACCCTGCCCCCCCAGAGGTGTACAGGTGCAGTGAATGTGGGAGGTTGTCGGTGCAGCACTGTCAGTGTATTAGCTTAGGACCAACTCTACCAGTAGCTTTCTGCAAAAAAAAAAGATGTAGGCTACAGCATTTCATAATGGGAGAGTCTGCATTCCGAAGTCGCATGAAAAGTCATAGAGAATTATCCAAGAGCGTTAATGCTATTTTCAGTTAGCCTGTTAATTACAGGCCAAATGACTGAAACACATTCTGTCTGATGCATGTGCTCTGGTAGTACTATGTGTTTGTTATGGCACTCACATACAGTAAACATAGCCAGTGTTACTTAATAGTTACTGTGCCATTAGTAACTTCTCATTCATTCATCTTCTTCCGCTTAATCCTTTTCGGGTTGCGGGGGGGCTGGAGCCTATCCCAGCATCTTTGGGCGAACATGCAAACTCCACACAGATCACTGTTGGTCGGGGGCTGGGATCGAACCCAGGATCCCCCGGCCAAGGGTGAGTTGCTGTGCTGCCGCTTTGCTAACCACTCCGCCACCACGCCGAACTAGTAACTTCTCACTACTGAAAATTTCTGCTCAAGGTAGGCTAGCCCTATACATAGAGGTTGGCAGAGTAATGAGAAATTGTGCTCAGTTAAAAGAAGCATTGCCTTATTAATAATTACTGAAACATACAGTGCATCCAGAAAGTATTCACAGCTCTTCGCTTTTTCCACATTTTATCTTACAGCCTTATTCCACAATGCATTAAATTCATTTTTTCCTCAAAATTCTGCACACAATACCCCATAATGACAATGTGAAAAAGTTTTTTGACATTTTTGCAAATTTATTAAAAATTAAAAACTAAGAAATCACATGTACATAAGTATTTACAGCCTTTGCTCAGTACTTTGTTGATGCACCTTTGGCAGGAATTACAGCCTCAAGTCTTTTTGAATATGATGCCACAAGCTTGGCAGACCTACAGCGGGGAAAATAAGTATTGAACACATCAACATTTTTCTCATTCAACATATTTCTGATGGAGCCATTGACCTAAGATTTTCACCAGGTGTCAGTAACAACCCAAGTAATTCATACATGCAAAGAAAGCAAGGCAACTGTGTTCACAAAACAAGTTATATGTAATAAAGTGGAATGACACAGGGAATAAGTATTGTATGCGTTTGGTGAAATTCATTTACTATTTAGTAGAAAAGGCTTTGTTGGCAATAACAGCTTTCAGATGCCTCCTGTATGGAGAAACTAGGCGCAGGCATTACTCAGGAGTGATTTTAGCCCATTCTTCCACACAAACTGTATTCAAATCTTGAAGGTTCCGTGGGTGTCTTCTATGAACTCTGATCTTTAGTTAATTCCGGAGATTTTCAATTGGCTTCAGGTCAGGTGACTGACTGGGCCATTCTAGCAGCTTTATTTTCCTTCTCTGGAGCCAGTTGACGGCTTCCTTGGCTGTGTGTTTGGGATCAATGTCTTTCTGAAATTTCCACCCTTGTTTCAGCTTCAGCATCTTGGTGTATTGGCAACAGGTTCTTATCAAGGATGTCTTTGTACATTTGTCCATTCATCTTCCCTTCAGTTACATGAAGTCTGCCTGTACCATGTGCTGAAAAACACCCCCACACCATGATGGGATGTGCAGTGCCATTTCTCCTCCAAACATGCTGTGTGTTGTGGCATCCAAAAAGTTCAATTTTGGTCTCATCTGACCAGACTATATCCTCTCAGTATTTTACTGGCTTGCCCAAATGTTGTGCAGCAAACTTTAAAGGAGCTTCACCATGCTTTTTCTTCAGCTTTGGGGTCTTGCAAGGTGAGCAGGTGTAGAGTCCATGTCGGATGAGTGCATTATTTATTGTTGTCTTTGAAACAACAGTACCTGCTAACTCCAGGTCTTTCTGGAGCTCTCCACGAGTGGACTTTGGCTCTTGGAGAACTCTTTTGATAATTCTTTTGACTCCTTTGTCAGAAATCTTGCAAGGAGCTCCTGGTTGTGGTCGGTTTATGGTAAAATGATGTTCTTTCCCACTTCCAAATGATGGCTCCAAAAGTGTTCACTGGAACATTAAGCAGTTAAGAAATGCGCCTGTAACCAATGCCATCATTATGTTTTGTAACAATAAGGTTGCAAAGGTCTAGAGAGAGCTCTTTGCTTCTACCCATCATGAGTACTTTGTGGTGTAACAATCTGATAGCCTTTTAAAAGGTCTGTGACTATCAGTCAGGACTTAACCAGCTGAAATTAATTTGTACTGATGGGGGATGGTATTGCTTCCTAAATTCTGATGGATTTCAGCTGGTTTCCTGGCTTTTTATGCCTTTTTGCACCACGTTTTCTTCATGTGTTCAATACTTATTCCCTGTGTCATTCCAGTTTATTAAAATATAACTTGTTTTGTCAACACATTTGCTTTGATTTCTTGGTATGTATGGATTACTTGGGTTGTTACTGATATCTGGTGAAAATCTCAGGTCAATGGCTCCATCATAAATACGTTTAAAGCGAGGTAGTTGGATCCGGGAAAAAAAAAAATTTTTTGCATGCATGGAAAGAAAATCCTATAGACACATATAGCGCAATTGTCTGCGAGTGTGAATGACCTGTTCCACGAGCAAATGTACATTTTTTGGTTCGTGGCTGTTTACATCGGCCAGAATACTTTGTTCGCCGATGGGCCGTAGGGATCTCATATTTTACATCTGGAAAAAAACAGTGAAACGGGAACAGCAGGAAGAGCCATAGTATCGTCGTCTAATCGTTTTATAACACATTTCACAACTAATAATAGTAACATTTCCACAAAAAATGTGCTATATTAACAACTTAATTAACTTACAAATCGTAATATACGTGTTCTATACACCATCGGCTTTTGGGTATCCGACTACCTCGCTTTAATGAGAAAAATGTTGACGTGTTCAGTACTTATTTTCCCCGCTGTATCTTTCCCAAAAGTCTTGGGGATCATCAAGATGTGTTCTGGCAAAACTGAGACAAGCCTCTGTGTTCTTTTTGCTCAGCAGTGGTTTTTGTCTTGGAACTGAACACTGACCTTAACTGAGGCAAGTGAGGCCTACAGTTTTTTGGATGTTGTTGTGGGGTCTTTTGTGACCTCTTGGAGGAGTCATTGCTGCATCTTGGGGTAATTTTGGTCTGCCGGCCACTCCTAGGAAAGTTCACCTCTGTTTCATGTTTTCGCCATTTGTGGGTAATGGCTTTCACTATGGTTCACTGGGGTCCCAAAGCTTTAGAAATGGCTTTATAACCTTTTCCAGACAGGTCAGGCATTGGTTTGCTTGCTACAGGATAACCGTGAAAACCGGCACTACCTGTCTCATGGGTCAGGCCGTCGGCAACTCAACCGGCAACCCTTCCCTTCCGAGGGTGTGGAGGGTGAAACTGGGCATCCTGGCAGAACTAAAAACAGTATCTGTCACAGGTCTGTGGTGGACCACTCCCAGTTACACGGGGTGAGACTGGACATCCTGGCAGATAAGCATAACTGTCGCAAGGTCTGTGGTGGACTTTTGCCAGTCGGTGCATTGTGGCATGCACTACACAAAGAGCAGAGATAAACAAACCTATCATCTGGTCAGTCACTGTAGCAGATACTGGAGTCAGTTTGTCTTGGCCTGTCGTTGCCACTGATAATACCTCTATTTGCCAAGAATGAGCCGCAAGTCCAGCAAAAGCTAGCGGTACTCAAATACTTTGCAAGCAGTTTCATGAAATGGTCAATCAGAAAGCAACTCATACCGGCTCGGATGTCACCCGGGTTAACAAGGTCAGGAGTTCCTGGCAGCGGAAGGCGAAGGACAGAGCTGCGTGGAGGAATCTAATCAGACCTAAATGAAACAGTCATTGTCGCCCCCGGCAGACTGCTATGATGATGATGATGATGATCTTTGGGCAGTTTCACCCATTCCTCTTTGCAGCACCTCTCAAGCTCCATCAGGTTGGATGGGAAGCGTCAGTGCACAGCCATTTTCAGATCTCTCTAGAGATGTTCAATTGGATTCAAGTCTGGGCTCTGGCTGGGCCACTCAAGGACATTCACAGAGTTGTCCTGAAGCCACTCCTTTAATAGCCTGGCTGTGTGCTTAGGGTTGTTGTACTGCTGAAAGATGAACTGTCGCCCCAGTCTGAGGTCAAGAGTACTCTGGAGCAGGTTTTCATCCAGGATATCTCTGTCCATTGCTGTATTCAGCTTTCCCTCTATCCTGACTAGTTTCCCAGTTCCTGCAAGTGAAAAACATCCCCACAGCATGATGTTGCCACCACCATGCTTCACTGTAGGGATGGTATTGGCCTGGTGATGAGCTGTACCTGGTTTCCTCCAAACATGACATCTGGCATTCACGCCAGAGAGTTCAATCTTTGTCTCATCAGACCAGAGATATTTTGTTTCTCATGGTCTGAGAGTCCTTCAAATGCCTTTTGACAAACTACAGGTGGGCTGCCATGTGCCTTTTATTAAGGAGTGGATTCTGTCTGGCCGCTCTACCATATAGGCCTGATAGTGGATTACTGCAGAGATGGTTGTCCTTCTGGAGGGTTCTCCTCTCTCCACAGAGGAACGCTGGAGCTCTGACAGAGTGACCATTGGGTTCTTTGTCACCTCCCTGAATAACGTTGTTCTCCCCCGATCGCTGAGTTTAGACGGCCGGCCAGCTCTAGGAAGAGTCCTGGTGGTTCCGAACTTCTTCCATTAATGGATGATGGAGGCCACTGTGCTCATTGGGACCTTGAAAGCAGCAGAAATTTTTCTGTATCCTTCCCCAGATGTGTGCCTCGAGACAATCCTGTCTCGGAGGTATCCAGACAGTTCCTTTGACTTCATGCTTGGTTTGTGCTCTGACATGCACTGTCAACTGTGGGATCTTATATAGACGGGTGTGTTCCCTTCTAAAACCTGTCCAATCAACTGAATTTACCACAGGTGGACTCCAGTTAAACTGTAGAAACATCTCAAGGATGATCAGTGGAAACAGGATGCACCTGTGCTCAGTTTTGAGCTTCATGGCAAAGGCTGAGTACATGTGATTTCTTAGTTTTTTATTTTCAATAAATTTGCAAAAATCTCAAAAAATGTTTTTTCACATTGTCATTATGGGGTATTGTGTGCAGAATTTTGAGGAAAAAAATGAATTTAATTCATTTTGGAATAAGGCTGTAACATTACACAATGTGAAAAAAGTGAAGCGTTGTGAATACTCTCTGGATGCACTGTAACTTTAGAATGAACATTTATGCAGTGATGACATAGTCCACACTTTGATGAAGATTCTCAGTCATCCAGGTACCTAAGTTTACTGTATGGAAGCTCAGTCTCGTCAACTGGAATCAAGTTTGTTTGTTTTTTACTCTGAATGGTGAAACATTGGAGTAAAAAAAAAAAAAAGAATCCAATTGACAGCTGAGCTTTCATACAGTCTAGTTGTCCACAATTAAGCTTTCCACCCAGTTTTGCCTCCTTTACAATATTTTAGATGAGCAATCACATACTTTAGATACAAATCCCCAGCCAAACCGGGGTCTCTGCTCAACAAAAAGAGCCAATCTAAGAGCACCACAGCTGTAATAAATGTTAGATTATTGTTATCGTAGATACACATTTTTTGCTGAGCTTATAAAAATGAGAACTAAAGCAGAAAAAGATAAACAATATGGAAAAAAGACACTGCTCCAAAACCTAAAACACAGAACAGTTTTGGTGCTGGTCTGATGCAGGTGTATGCTGTTTTTTTTCATCAGGGATTCTTTCATATCAGCAGGACAACAACGCAAAGGGCGTGTAATTACTTTATTTAGCGATATGCTACACAAGACAAGGGACAATGGGGGACATGCATTTTGTTCTAATATTAACTATGGAGATCTGTCATACGAAAAGAAAATACAGGGACATAAATATAACATTATTATGCTTACCTAACTGACAAAAATGCAGCCTTGTCACCCCATCTTTCTTTCACATTTACTTCCGACAGTGACACAGCTCATTGGTCGAATTCAAGTCATGTGACCATGGAGCGCTGTTTTGATTGGTTAAGCATATAGTGGTGCCTCAGAGCCACCTTATCAGGTTTTGTAACTAAAGTTTAACTTTCATAAAAATATGAACATACTTAGCCTGCCAACAAACAGATTCATGTTTTGAAAAATATGCATTAGCATATCTGTGAAAATCAGCTACTCCCTGGATGGGGATCATCTCAAAAACTAAAGCAGATAGACTATGCCACTCGGCCCACCACCTGCTACTGATAATTAGATGGCATGATGAAGTGTAAAAAACAGACAGTGTGCTGACAGAAACTAACAAAAGCACTGGTCCAAGGTGGGAAGCGTGGCGCAAAAGTCCGCTGTTGACTGTCATAATAGAGCCCTATATGATGTGATGAGATTTGAATAGACTACATGAATTTTCCACTTGTGAGATAATATTTACATTGACCTTAAAAAGGGATGAAATATTTTTCTTTTATTTTAAGGACTATGAAATATACAGGTACATCTCAAAAAATTAGAATATCATGAAAAAGTTCAATATTTTTTGTCACTCATTTCAGAAAGTGAAACCCATATATTATGTAGTAGATTCATTACACAGAAAGTGAAATATTTCAAGTGTTTATTTATTTTAATTTTGATGATTATGGCTTACAGCCCATGAAAACCCCAAATTCAGTTTCTCAAAAAATTAGAATATTACATAAAATTAATTTTAAAAAAACAGTTTTTTTAATACAAATGTGGACTGACTGAAAAGTATGTCCATGTACACACTCAATACTTGGTCAGGGCAAATTTTGGATTAATTACTGTATCAATGTGGCGTGGCATGGAGGTGATCAGCCTGTGGCACTGCTGAGGTGTTATGAAGGTCCAGGTTGCTTTGATAGTGACCTTCAGCTCGTCTGCATTGTTGGGCCTGGTGTCTCTCATCTTCCTCTTGACAATACACCATAGATTCTGTATGGGGTTTAGGTCAGGAGAGTTTGCTGGCCAATCAAACGCAGTGACGCCATGGTCATTAAACCAGGTTTTGATACTTTTGGCAGTGCGGGGGGGAGAGGTGCCAAGTCCTGCTGGAAAATGAAATCAGCTTCTCCATAAAGCTTGTCAGCTCAGGGAAGCATGAAGTGCTCTAAAATTTCCTTTTAGATGACTGCGCTGACTTTGGTCTTGATAAAACACAGTGGACCAACACCAGCAGATGACATGGTTCCTCAAATCATCACTGACTGTGGAAACTTCACACTAAACCTCAAGCAACTTAGATTCTGTGCCTCTCCACTCTTTCGCCAGACTCTGGGACTTTTATTTCTAAATGAAATGCAAAATTTACTTTTATCTGAACAGAGGTCATCTGCTGGTGTTGGTCCACTGAGTTTTATCAAGACCAAAGTCAGCGCAGTCGTCTACCAGGAAATTTTAGAGCACTTCATGCTTCCCTCTGCTGGCAAGCTTTATGGAGAAACTGATTTAATTTTCCAGCAGGACTTGGCACCCGCCCATACACTGCCAAAAGTATCAAAACCTGGTTTAATGACCATGGTATCACTGTGATTGATTGGCCAGCAAACTCTCCTGACCTAAACTCCAAAGAGAATCTATGGCGTATTGTCAAGAGGAAGATGAGAGACACCAGACCCAACAATGCAGACGAGCTGAAGGTCACTATCAAAGCAACCTGGGCCTCCATAACACCTCAGCAGTGCCACAGGCTGATCACCTCCATGCCACGCCACATTGATACAGTAATTAATCCAAAATTTGCCCTGACCAAGTATTGAGTGTGTACATGGACATACTTTTCAGTTGGCCAACATTTCTATTAAAAAACTATTTATTAATATTGATTTTATGTAATATTCTAATTTTTTGAGAAACTGAATTTGGGGTTTTCATGGGCTGTAAACCATAATCATCAAAATTAAAATAAATAAACACTTGAAATATATCACTCTCTGTGTAATGAATCTATATAATATATGGGTTTCACTTTCTGAAATGAGTGACAAAAAATATTGACCTTTTTCATGATATTCTAATTTTTTGAGATGTACCTGTACTTTTAAAAGTATACTTTTAAAATTAAGTTAAAAAAAGAAAAAATTTCATGATATTTGAATGTTTTTGAGATGCACCTGTATACATGTTGAGCCTCCACACCCATTTATTTTTTTTTGTCACATTTCTCCCCTTTCTCTACCACTTCCTTCTCACCCTCCTTTAGCCTTTACAGCCTGCTGTAAAGAATCTGGTTTCTTCATGGTGTTTAAGTGTCGAGAAGAGAACGCAGCCTTGAAGGAATGTCTGACACGATAGTGAGTATTTTGCAGTTCTTTCTGCAACGCTCATCATTCACATGGTTAGGTGGCATCCCATGTATTATGACATCATGCACTATCCCACCAACAGCTTTTGCATGTGCTAACCGTTACCTATCAAATATCAGTGTTGTCAGAGCCTGAAAATTGCTGCATTTGTTATGATTGTTCCACCTTCTGTCTTGTACCAGCTACCAGGACCCTGCGTTCTTTGAAGAGTGCAAACAGGAGTACCTTCAAGAGAAACTGGAATATGAGACGACGGGGATTCCATCAAAGAACAGGAAACAAAGGCTTCCAACTAGCATGTAAAACTATGATTAAACTTTTTTGAAGGTGTGTGGGCTTAGACTTTTCCAAGAGCCTGAATCAAGTCTTGTGCATCTATGGCACATGCTGGTTCTATGACCAGCTTATTAGTCATCAAACTTCCAGCTTTTCTTGTATTTGATTCTGCAGGTTAAATGACTGATATTATTTCCTGTTAATTTCCTGTATAATTGAAGTGATGCTCATCTATACTGTTCAGAGTTTGCGATTGTACCATGTTGTAATGACTTTCTGAAAGATCTACAGAATGGTGCAGCGTTTTGGCTCTGGAAGTGTGCACTCACAACTTAAGGGATACATCAGTTGACCCCTCTACTTGTGTATTACCCTAGAACTTTGAGAAAGTAGAGACTGTCTGTTGAAGTGTTTTACACTGAACCAAGAAAAAGAGTCCTGTATGAGCATATGGTGCTGTAAATAATAAATTTTCAAAGGCATCCGGCATTATCAGTTGCTGATTTGACAAAATGTGGAATATCCACAGATGCAGCTCAAAAAATGAAATATCTTGGAAAAGGTAAACCTTCGTGTATTATGAAAGCGTTACACTTAGGTGAGCTATTTCAAAGGGTTTTTTGTGTCAATTTCAGTAACTGTGGCTTACAGCTTTTTGAATGAAATTACAAATCACAATATTCTTGAGATGCGACTGTATTTCACTTAGAGAAATGTTTACATCCGAGTGATGTTGTCTGTAATGGTGTATGCACTGTGATTTTGTCACAGCATTAATCTTCGACAGTGTTACAATATTACAACAATGTCAGTTACACTCGGGTTACTTTTAAATTAAAACAGATGCATGTGGCACGCTGTATAGTTAACTTTTAATATAATTTTAAGTAATATAAAATATGTGAACTATGCTAAACATTTGTCAATTTTAATGGAATTAATTATTTTGACATTTGAAAAGGGACTAAAATACAAAGGAACACGCTACATTTTGAACACTTGATTTTTTTGTTTGTGTGTGTGTTGTTCTGTTATTTGCCCCATTATCTGAAACACTTCATCAGACATTGTCTTTTTTTTTAACTGTCACCAGTGTTTCATTGAAAACCAGATCAAGCTCTTGCATTACATTTGAAATTAGTAAGACCGCTGCCAGTTAAATTTCAATTCATAGATGTGACAGTGCTGATGGTCGTGTTGTTGCTTTGTTTTATTGTACAAATAACAGCACAATGGCTTCACACAGATTTAAGCAACGTGGTAAGACTAGGGTGTTTTTAAGTTTCCTCATTTTATGGGACTTCAAATGTAATTTCTGAATTTTTAGACTCTCATATTTGTTTAGTTTTAAGAGTTAGGCCGCAAATTCTCAGTGAAACGGGGCTAAAAAAGCAACACATCATGCCGTGATCTAAAGAAATTCAAGAAAAGATGAGAAACAAAAACCCAGAACAACGTTGAAACAACTGCAGGCCTCACTTGCCTCAATTTGGACACTGGTCCATGATTCAGCAATAAGAAAGAGATTGAGCAAAAATGGCATCAAAGGGGGAGCTCCAAGGTGAAAATCACTGCTGACGAACGACACAAAGGCTCATCTCACATTTACCATAAAAAACACTGACAATCCCCGAGACTTATGGCAAAATATTCTGTGGACTGATGAGACAAAAGCTGAACTTTTGGAAGGCGTGCGTCCTGTTACATATGACTTAAAATGAACGCAACATTTCATGAAAAAGAGCGTCATAGCAACAGTCACGTATAGTGGTGGTAGTGTGATGGCCCGGGGCTGCTTTGCTGCTTCAGGACCTGGACGACTTGCAGTAATAGATGGAGCCATGAATGCTGCTCTCAACCAGGAAATCCTGAAGGAGAATTTCTGGCCATCAGTTGTGAGCTGAAAGATAAGAGACAACATTCTGACCTCCTTGCCAGTAGGTGTTGTACTAACTGGTTGACAGAGACACGCAACATCAACGCAGTATGCTATAAAGAGCTTAAGTCACGCCCCCTCTACTTCTGCATATGGGACCTTAAATCGGAAAAAAAAATTCTCCATTGAAGTGAATGGCAAAAGACAAATTGTTTTTTGATCCTGATCAAATTTTGCCACGAATTACACATATGGTGTTTGTCAATTTAAAAGATAATTTTCAATGTAAATAACTAGGTTGTTGTCTCACTCTCAAGGTATAAGGTTGTGAAAATACATAAATTTAAAAAACTACAAACACAGACTTATGTTAAGTTATGCCATTGTTTTCGAAGCGTGCCCAGGGGGAAGTAATGAACAGTTCTCTGGATCAGCTGTAGCTCTCAAAATACATTTGTGTTTTTCTCTTTGGATGGTTTTTTCATCAGAAAACAGGAGGTGAGCTTTGAGAGGGAAACTGCCATTATTGTGTTTAATATGTCATTAAACTGTAGTCCGAGACAAGGAGATGTAGTCCACTAATTGGTTTCACAAAAACTAAATATTACTCTTTTATTGTATGACAACCGACAACTTTAATTACTTGGAAAATTATCTTTTAAATTGACAAAAATCATATGTGTAACTTGGCAAAATTCAGCAGCGATCAAACGATAATTTCTTTTACCATTCACAGCAACGGAAATTGTTTCCAATTTAAGGTCCCTTATGTGGAAGTAGAGGGGCGTGACTTAGGCTCTCTATTGGCTGTGACCGACTGTGAAATCTGTACAGGTCATAGATATAAAAACATTAGAACATAGCTAGCTGCTAGACTAGTCATGTTTCATGTACATTTGAAATCAGAAGTTTACATACACTTTATAAAAAGACACAACCTTTTCTTTCTCACTGTCTGACATTAAAAGTCAGACTAAAACTTTTCCTGTTTTAGGTCTGTTAGGATTGTTTAATTTTTATATTTGCAAAACAACTTTTTTAGAGAATGTTTTATTACTTTCTTGAACGTCAGTTTACATACAGTAGATGTCCTTAGTGTTTTTTAGCATTGCCTTTAAACTGTATGACTTGGGTCAAACATTTTGGATATCATTCCACACGCTTCCCCCAAAGAGTTTGCTGGAATTTTGGCCCATTCCTCCTAACAACTGGTGGAACTGAATCAGGTTTGTAGACCTGCCTTGCACTCACATGTCTTTTCAGCTCTGCCACAAATTATATATGGGACTGTGATCAGGGCTTTGTGATGGCCACTCCAAAACATTGACTTTTTTGCCGTTAAGCTACTTTGTAACTAATTTGGCAGTATACTTCAGGTCATTGTCCATTTGGAAGACCCATTTGCACCTTAACTTTAACTTCATGGCTGATGTCTTGAGATGTTGCTTCAATATTTCTACATATTGTTCTTTCCTCATGATGCCATCCATTTTGTGATGTGCACCAGCTCCTCCTGCAGCAAAACACCCCCACAATATGATGCTGCCACCCCTATACTTCACAGTTAGGATGGTGTTCTCAGGAGTGCAAGCTTTCCCCTTTTCTCTCAAAATAAAACAATGGTCATTATGGCCAAACAGTTTGAGTTTCATCAAACCACAGGACATGTTTCCAAAATTTAAGGTCTTTGTCATTGTGTACATTTGCAAACTGTAATCTGGCTTTTTTATGTTTCTTTTGGAGTAATGGCTTCTTC
Source organism: Pholidichthys leucotaenia (assembly GCA_020510985.1). Taxonomy (NCBI): domain Eukaryota; kingdom Metazoa; phylum Chordata; class Actinopteri; order Cichliformes; family Pholidichthyidae; genus Pholidichthys; species Pholidichthys leucotaenia. The sequence continues at coordinate 200,420,260 of CM035849.1, read as the reverse complement.
CTTGCTGAGGGGCCTCAGGACTCGTTTCACTGTGGATAATGACACTTTTACCAGCTTCAGCCACCATCTTCACAAGGTCTTTTTGTTCTGGGGTTGATACACACATTTTGCACCAAACCACGTTCATCTCTGGGACACAGAACCCATCTCCTTCTGAGCGGTGTGATGGCTGGACATTCCCATGGTGTTTATACTTGCATAATTGTTTGAACAGATGAACGTGGAACCTTCAGGCATCTGGACATTGTACCCAAGGATGAACCAGATTAATGGAGGTCCACAATTCTCTTCACAATATCTTAGCTGATTTCTTTTGATTTTCCCATGATGTCACACAAGGAAGCAGTGTGTTTTAGGTGTGCCTCAAAATACATCTGTGTGTGCCTTCAATTAACTATTGTCAATTAACCTATCAGAAGCTTTCAAAACCATGACATCTGGGCTTTCTAAAATTGTTTAAAGGCATAGTAATCTTAGTGTATGTAAACTTCTGACTTTAAAGAAAGTAATAAAAAATATTTGTCTCATTATTCTGGCATTTAGCACATAGAAATAATTTTGGTAATCCTACTTGTACTAAAACAGGAAAAAAGTTTAGTCTGATTTAATGTCAGACTGAGGAAAAAAGGTTGTGTTTTTATACACTGTTAACACCTAAGGTATGAACTGTTCATACCTTACTTATAATTGCAATACATACAATGAACAATTGTGTATCCTGTTATCACAATACTGCAGGTGCTGTCAACCATTATAATTATCTACAGAATATGGTGCCTCCGTTTAATGTCCTATCTAGAGTATCATATCTATGTTAATGGCCACTGGAGCATAGATTGGAGTCTTGTCATCCAAGTGCTCAGATGTAAATATTATGATTATTTAAGACCCGCAAAAAATTTAAGTATTTTTTCATTGATAGAATTTTTTGAAAAACACAAAGACTTCAGTTCTGCACATTTTTTTTAAACATTTTATTTTTTAAAAAGTGTTTTCATGAAAATAGTCACTGCTTACCTTTGTGCTCAAGTCCCCCAATGTAGCGAAATTAGAAATTCTGCAAAGAGTGGGCCAAAATTCCTCAACAACGATGTAAAAGACTCATTGCCACTTATCTCAAATGCTTGATTGCAGTTGTTGCTGCTTAGGATGGCACAACCAATTAGGTTAGGGGTCAATTAGGGGTCAATTTTTTTTTTTTTTTTTTTTTTTTTTTTTTTTTTTTTCTCTCGGCGCCACACGAGTCGGCTGCCTTTTGCAACAGCGGCTCGATTCCGAGTCTTTTTCCCTTCCTCTCTCTTTTGATCCGTCTTTTTTTTTTCACCCCACTTATATCACGGACACACAGATCGTCCTAAATGTCTCCTGAGCCGGTGGACGGAGCCACTGTCTATAGCAGGATACGATACAGCAGAGAACAGCTGCTAGCATTCAACCGCCACCCGGTCCCATTGGAAATACTCGACATACCGAGAGAACTGAGGCGAAAACGCCGCGGCTGCCGGGCTGGAGTAAGGCGGAGGACAAAAAATATAAGGTACAGACCCTCCCTTCCATCTGTTGTCATGGGAAATGTACGGTCGATACTGGGAAAGTTAGATGAGCTAGCGGCTATCTCCCGTTATGATAGCACATACCGGGAGTGCTCTCTCCTTTTGTTTACTGAGACGTGGCTAACTGAACTAGCAGCAGATGCTAACATTGAGCTGGAGGGTTTTCACATGATACGAGCTGACCGAACACCAGACAGTGGCAAGGCTAGGGGCGGTGGAGTGATCATGTATGTTAACAACAACTGGTGCAGACCGGGACATATCACTGTTAAACAACGACACTGCAGCAAAGACATTGAGTTGCTAGCTGTTAGCATGAGGCCTACATATCTCCCGAGAGAACACTCACACGTGATCTGCATTGTTGTTTATGCAAATCCGACGGCGAACGCTGGGACAGCACGTGACGTCATCCATTCAGTAACCAGCAGGCTGCAGACAGAACACCCAGATGCTCTTCTCCTCATCTCAGGCGATTTCAACCATGTTTCACTGTCTCCCATTCTACCCACGTTCACCCAGTATGTCACATGCCACACTAGAGACAATAAAACACTGGATTTATTCTACGCAAACACTAAGGAGGCGTACACCTCATCACAACTACCCCCACTCGGGAGATCGGATCACAACTTGGTTCATCTCCGGCCGGTGTACAAACCCCTAGTGCACAGACAACCTCCGGCCATGCACACTGTGGAGTTATGGTCTGAGGAGACAATGGACACCCTAAAGGGCTGTTTTGAAGCCACCGCCTGGAAGCAGCTCTGCGATCCACATGGTGAGGACATCGATGGCCTCATTCACACCTTCACGGGCTACCTCAGCTTCTGTGTGGACAAATCCGTTCCCACCAAGACCATACGGCGTCACTCAAACAACAAACCCTGGATCAACCCTGAGATTAAAACACTTCTGAGAGAGAAGAAGAGGATCTTCAGGTCAGGGAACAGGGAGATGCTGAAGTCCGTACAGAGGGAGCTGAGGAGAAAGATCAGAGAAGGCAAGGACAGCTTCAGGAAGAAGATGGAGGACAAGCTGCAACAGAGCGACATCAGCGGGGTCTGGAGAAACCTCAAAACCATCTCGGGGCTCCAGAATACCTCCCCCCAGGCCACAGGGGGCAGGGAGTGGGCGAACAACCTGAATCTGTTTTTCAATAGATTTGACCAACCGCCCTCCCCCCTGACTGCACAACAACCACTGCTGCCTCTAAAGAAATCAAGTCCTGCTGCCCACTCCCCACTCTACCAACACCCCCCCACTCCCAACACACAGCCCCCCATCCTGACCCTGACCAGGACCCAGGTGAGGACGGAGCTGAGGAAGATCAAGGCGAGGAAGGCGCCGGGACCGGACGGCATCAGCGCAAAGCTCCTCAAGTCCTGTGCAGACCAGCTGTGTGGGATTGTGACGTATATCTTCAACATGAGCCTGAAACTGGGGAGGGTACCACAGCTGTGGAAAACATCTTGTGTGGTACCTGTACCAAAAACTTCCCACCCCAAAGACCTGAACAGCTACAGACCGGTGGCCTTGACGTCCCACTTGATGAAGACCCTGGAGAGACTGCTCCTTGCTCACCTCCGCCCCCTGGTGGAACCAGCGATGGATCCACTCCAGTTCGCCTACCAGCATGGCATTGGGGTGGAGGATGCGGTGATCTTCCTCCTTCACCGTTCTCTGTCCCACCTGGAGAAGCCCGGGAATATGGTGAGGATCATGTTCTTTGACTTCTCCAGTGCTTTCAACACCATCCAACCGATGATCCTGAAGGACAAGCTGCTGCGCGCAGGGGTGGACCAGCACCTGTCATCATGGATCCTGGACTACCTCACAAACCGGCCTCAGTTTGTGAGAACCCGGGACTGTGTGTCCGACACGATCATTGGTAGCACGGGGGCCCCCCAGGGAACGGTGCTGGCTCCCTTCCTGTTCACTCTTTATACTGCGGACTTCTCACACAACACAACACACTGCCATCTACAGAAGTTCTCTGATGACTCTGCGATCGTTGGCCTCATCTCCAATGGAGATGAAGCTGAGTACAGAGGGCTTATCCAGGACTTCGTGGACTGGTGCCATCGGAACTGCCTCCAGATCAACGCGAGGAAAACTAAGGAGCTGGTGGTGGACTGCCGCAGGCATGGGCAGCCCCTCACAGTACCAGTAAATATACAGGGAACAGACATCGAGATGGTGACATCCTATAAGTACCTGGGTATTCATCTGAACAATAAACTAGACTGGTCACACAATACTGATGCACTCTACAAGAAGGGACAGCGCAGGCTGTTCCTGCTGAGGAGACTCAGGTCTTTTGGTGTACAAGGGGCGCTGCTGAAGTCATTCTATGACACGGTGGTGGCATCAGCCATCACTTTTGGAGTGGTCTGCTGGGGCAGTGGCATTACTGCAGCCGATAGGAAGAGACTGAACAAACTGATTAAGAAAGCTAGCTCTGTCCTGGGGCAGCGCCTTGATCCGATGGAGGAGATAGGAGAGAGAAGGACGGTGGCTAAACTGTCATCTCTGCTGGAGTCCGAGTTCCACCCTATGCAGGACATACTGAATGCACTGAGGAGCTCATTTAGCAGCAGACTACATCATCCCAGGTGCACAACCGAGAGGTTTCGTAGGTCCTTCCTACCAACGGCTGTCAGACTGTACAACCTAAGCAGGGCTGCTCACAGAGATAGCAAAAAAGACGTAACAAACTAATAGTTTTTTGAATGCAGAAGATGCAATAGACTTACACAGTGGTCCTCTCCGGCATACAACTAGGAGCATGCCGGTCGCTATGGAGGGTGAGAGTGTGTATGGGCACATAATCATACCATGCAGGATAGCTGGGTAGACGGTTATGCTGTTTCATTCCATCTAGCGGCAATGCTCTGCACTGTGTGTGTTTATATATTTGCATATTTGTTCCGTCTAGCTGCAATGCTCCGTACTGTGGGTGTTTATATATTTATATATCTACATGTTATTCCATCTAGCTACATTGCTCCGCACTGTGTGTGTTTATATACTTGCATATTTATTCCACCTAGCTGCAATGCTCCGTACTGTGGGTGTTTATATATTTACATATTTATTCCATCTAGCTACAATGCTCTGCACTGTGTGTTCATATATTCATATATTTATTCCATCCAGCTACAATGCTCTGCACTGTGTGTCTGTGTGTGTGTGTATATATATATATTTTATAGTAATACGTACATATGTTTATTAGCTGCTCTTGCTTGCTTGTTTTTTTTTCTTGCCTTCTGATTGTTGCTCTGAGTGTTGCTATCCCTGTGCTGTTGCAATCCTGGAATTTCCCCGTTGTGGGACTAATAAAGGCTTATCTTATCTTATCTTAATTATCCCCCCCCCCCCCCACACACATACTGCCATGTAGGTTTGGATAGCTTTTTTCCCTAAATCATCTTTTAAAACGGCATTTTATATTTACTCTGGTTATCTTTGTCTAATATTAAAGTTTGTTTGATGATCTTAAATGTTTAAGTGTGACAAATATGCAGAAATATAAAATCAGGAATGGTGTGAATACTTTTTCACAGCACTGTATATGAAAAAATATCTCCATAAAACGAGCAAAAACAACTGGTTCCATACAGTTTTAAAGCAAGTCACCGACCCCAGTTGCTAACCATGCAAAGAGCATTCTCACACATTTCCTTCCTTTCATTCATTTATTGATCATATTTACAAACAGTCTGAAGTGCTGTAAATCTAAAATATAATCCATATCTACTGTACATTGCATTTTGGTTTGCAAATTGTTTACAGAAGTATGAAACTACAGCTGTAAAATAATATCTCTTAAATTTGAGAACAAAAAGACCACAGATATGAAACTGCTTCAAGAAAATAAAAAAAAAAAAATCTTTGAAAAACAACCACGGGCCTTTGTGCACTTTTTTTTTTTTCTCAAGTCACAGCTCACATTTATTCAGGTAAATACATTATTGTCTTGCTAATGATGCAAATGGTTCTGATACACATCAGAGGGGTAGGAGTGGGGAAAAAAACACCTGTGGTTTGGGGAGTGTAAAAATCATGTTTGGTAAAACTGTAGCCCACCATATACAGTATATTTATAGATATGCACAGTTTTGCTCATCTTACTTCCCCCCTTTTGTACATTCTTCATCTAACACTGAACTCTTAAAGAAATGTGAAATTCTCTCACTGATGAACATCAAGGTTAACAGCAGACGATGCATAATTTTTAAACATAGTTTCAGTTGTATGTATTTGTTTTAATCCACAAGTCTGTAAATTAACAGGTCTAAGAATCAACCCTTGAGAGGTGAGACACAACTGATACTTTTATCAAATTTTATTTATGCAATCACAGGTAGATTGAAGAAAACTTTATAGTTGTGGAATTAATGCACAAACTGATCAAGTGAAGCTTTTCCGCTGCAGATTCTCTCGTTGCACAAAATTTAAATATTTTAAAGTGATTTAGTGAGCATGGGCACAGTACTTTGATAATAATCAACGACAACTGTAAAAAATGTGAATAAATATTAAATTTGGTAGCAGTTAACTTTGGAACAAAAATTGCTATTATCCATCAGTTACTGTACGCCTGTCTTCATCACAGAACAAAATCAGATCAGACACTCATACAGCGATGTCTCCTTCATATGGCCGTGAGACAAACATGGAACTACATACCTTGAATAATTTACAGTGATCAAATTTTAAAAACAAACAAAAAGAAAGACTTGCATTGGACAGAGTACTTATACAAACTAGTACTATGCTGTGGCTGCAGTGCTCACTGGCCACAGAATATGGAGAAAGAGGCCCTCTGAGCCCTATTAAGATTATTACGGTAAGATACAGATACGGGCTGGCCCATGACGCCCACACAGATCTGCATACACAGGCACACTGTTTGATGAGCGTATACGCGCACACAGAAATCAAACTGCTTGTATGCATGCTTGCACACACTTACACATGTGCAAACAAGGACACATACGTGTGGACAAACTATTCTGTCGAGGAGTTCTCAACTTTTTCCTCTGCGAAGTCAGATATGTTCACCGGTGTGGCGTGCGGAGATGGCAGATTAATAAGTTTGCAGTCATTACCTCAAAAAAGGCCTTTTCTGGCCTCATTTAGTTCCCACAACCAGTAGGTCCAACAGGTCTTGACCACCCCCAGAGGAGCAGTCCGATCACATTAAGGCAGATAAGGTGGTGGCTATGTGGCAGCGTCAGAGTGTTTATTCATTCTTCCAGTTATTTATTTTCCACCTAATTATCAATCTTTTATTCTACTATTGATGTCCATCATAACGGCCCTCGATCTACTCTGTATGGGGAGGGCTTCTGGGACTGCAGTTTCCAATTGAGGATAAGGAGTTGGATGCAGCAGAGTGTCCTTCCCAGAACATGGCGTCACTGGGTTTGGGGGGGCTGGGAAAAGATCGAGAGCTCTCGTCTAGAGAGGCTTGGTTGAGGGGAGGCGGGGGCAGAATGACGGAGCATGTGTCACTGCCGAGCAGAGCCTCTCCCGAACAGCTGTGAGAGGGCCAGGGCCCGTTGTACCAGCACTCCTCCCTCAGACTATCTGGGAGCAGGGTCCTCGGCGGGCCACAGACAGGGGGGAAGGGACGGCCGGAGCAGGAGGGGAGTGGTGGGGCGCTGGGGGGGCGAGGAGCTGATGCCCGAGGAATTGGATTGGTCTTTTCCACGTCGTCCAGACACTGGACTGGAACTGTTGAGGCAGCTGGAGATGTTGGAGGGGAAGGGGGGGGGGATAAGCAAAGATGAGAGTAAAGGCAATCAATTGTCATATAAGGGGGAAGACTCAGTGGAACAAAAACACAACACCTTAACTGTGTTAGTGATAAGGAAGTGAAGTGGCTTTCTGTCGACATAGTGTTTCAAATTGCAGTGTTTCCTCTACCATCATATTGGGGGGGGGGGCACCACCACCACCACCACCAACCCACAAGCCTAGAGGAAACACGGCAAAGTGGTGATTTTTATTAGTTAAGTTTGAACACATTTAGGAATCGATGAATGCAACACACTCGAAAAAAGTGAATGAGGAAATTCCTTTTTTCAAATATTTGTAGAAATTGCCCCAGGCCTTCTGCAGACAGGTCAACAGGGTTAATAAAAATGTAAAAGAAATGTTGTAAAAATCAACTGTCATATAACAATTTCTCTCTTGTGAAAAAAAAATGCATTGTGAAAATTGTTCTAAATGTACACCTATGTTGCATTATTGCCCTACATTCTTCCAACCCCCCACTGCAAATTGGTGTGTTCAAAATGTTCAAAATTTTAGATGTTTGCAAAAACAATACAGAGATAGTTCAGCGACTATCTCTTGGTCTGTTTTTTTGCAGACAGCTGAAAGATAATTTGCTGTGGCTTTTGAATAATTTTGAGTGCAACTGCAGAACAGAGCTGAATTTATTCAATGTTTTTAGCAACATCGGACTCAACAGAATGCAAAGAGCTGTGATTGCTCTAAGTAACGCTGAAAATATTTACCTACTTGTTCACTTGGCAGTATCATTTTTTATTTACAGTCATGTGAAAAAATTAGGACACCCTGTATAAGCTTCTGTGCGTGTGTTTTTAACATATTTGGACATATGGATATTTAATATCAATGTTAAAAATACTGGGAGATTCATGTAATACAACTAAACAATTAAAAACGAATTAAAGACTTTTTTCACATTTTCTGTAAAATATAATTCTAAATAAATAAGAGAGGAATAAATTAGGACACCCCCATCTTTTTTAGTACACCCCCACATTCATTCCCACTTAAAATAAATGTTAGAAAATGCAAATAAAAACAAAAACAAGGTTAGACATAGATATGTGAACATTTATTAATAAAGAAGTGAATATTTAAAGGGGTGTCCAAATTTTTTCGCATGACTGTATGTTAATTTCAACTGTCAGTTACACACCAGAAAGGTAAACTGTCCATAATTTTTGTCTGTAAAATTCAGCTGTTGGTAAAATTAAGCCATTTACTTGTTCTTGCAAAAGCTTGAAGTGTTTTGTTTTATATGGTCAAGAATTTTCCCCTTTGTGCTTATTTATATATGGACTGAAATTTGGTTAGTAAAGAGATTAACAAAGCATCTGAGGTGTGTTTAATAAAGCCTTTGAATCTCCAACTGGATGATAAGCGTTAAAGGAAAAACGGAGCACCCACACCTTAAAAGTTAATAGACATCCAAATCATTAGGGTTTCTAATCATATAAACCTCTTTTTTATTTCACATTATGTGTACACAAATAAGACGTCCTTATCTGAAATACAGTTCACTGCTTCACCATCGAACCACCACCTTTATAAATAAACTAATGAAGTTTAAATGAGAGTATTCACTTCTGGTTTTTTTTATTCCATACCTCTCTTCATCCACACATCCATCCATCCACCCCCCTGCTACGCTTCCATGAGATTGTCTCCGGAGTCTAGGATTTGAATAAAAGTGATTCCAAAGCAGGAACATTAGAAGAATACAGATACACAGCATGACTGAATAAATACACAGTGTGCCCTCCTCCACCCCCCCACCCCTCTCAATTTTTTCACCACTCCCGCTTTTCTCTTTCACTCCATCTGTTTCATCTACGTTACAGGATTACCCTCTTATTCAGTGGAATAAATAGGCCAAGATTTACTTTCTTGCCATATTTCATTCTAATTTTCACCTCCTGGTCTTCCCTTATGACACTCGGAGGGAATCAACAACGGAGGCAATCCCTCTCCGGGTAGCGTGCTTTGATAACGGAGGGGAGGGGAACGGAGGGACGGACCGGTTCATGCTGTCCTTCATCAGAGCGTTTGACTTCTCTGATAGCATCTACGGTTTGACCACACTCTGCAGGGTGAACCGCGGGCGGCGCAGCAGCAGAAATGTTGTTGGGGAGGAGCGCTTCTTTAGGAAAGCATTTCACTGGTTTCTGTGTGAGGGTGTAAGGTAGCTTACGCACATCTATAGCTCAAAATTATTCAACCCCCACCGTCAACATTTACAAACTTTGAGTGGTTTTGAAAAAAAAAACAAACATTTAAATGGTGGAGCTGTTGGAACTATTTAAATGTTTGTTTGATTTTTTTTTTTAAATTTACAAACAGTTTAAAGTTAGTCAGTTCTGAAAATAAACAATTTGCAGTGGGGGGGGTGAATAACTACACTTTTACTTTAAACTATAAAATTATCAATCCTGATATTAATAATGCAAAATGTTAAAGTTAAATGTTTATTTTTAAAATTATTTACTTAAGCTTTTTAAATAAGCAATAACAAAAATCTTTGTGGCTTTTCAAAAAAATTTATGGCATTCAGAGAGGTATGGAAGTAATATGCATATATTATTATAATATAATAAAAATAATCTGTATGATCTAGTATTTGTCATACAAAAATGTAATGTAAAATGCTTAATCATGCTTAGGCCTTCAGGGGAACCATGAAGAATGTACTCTGTGATTAGAATGTTTTAGACAAACCGTATATAATATAGTGGTATAGTTTGTTAAATTGCTTTTAAGCCTAGAGCACTAACGTCAGGTGATTTTCACCCATGCGACTGTGGTCACATGATTTTCATTGTACTGCTGTTATCTGAGTTGCGATGGTGCTGCTGCTCACTGACATCACTGAAGGCTGGCATGTTTCCTTGCTCCACTCCTTATTTTTTTTTTTTTTAACAGGCACGTATTCAAGTGATTTTTCACCTGACATTAGTGATTGAGGGTACAATTCTTTTCGGGTGGATTTTATCTGACGTTAGCGTTTTAAATCAACCCTTGACTTAATTTAACGCTCAGGTCCATCGTGTTTATTGTCCCATTCCACGCACAGCTATCATCCTGTCACAGACTCGGTGACTCTGGCATTTCAACAAGCGATGGCTATAAGATATGTAAGGCACAAGGCAAATTAGAGCTCCTGAAATTTACATGTAATCATTATTTAGAGTAGTGGTTATCAATAAATATCACTTCGTAGTAATTTCCAAGACAATCCATATAGTCAAAAACATGTTATTGTCAGCTAGTCATTTTTCCCCTCTCAAAAAAAGCGATTTTTGTTTATCCCTCCCATAACTGTCAGTGATACAGGGAGACTGTGCCTTCACTGGACAAGGTTCACATGTCCCAGGAATGGGTGGACCAAAGAACAAGTTCCCAGCTCTATTATTTATTTATTTTAGGATTTTTTTTGTTAATGATTCCTTAATTTTTCACTAATTTCAGAGACTTTTATTGGGTCCCTCCATGATAACCTTTCTTTTTGTTTTATGAGACATTGTATAGCGGGAAATAAAAGAAGAGTACTCCAATTTGCCATGTATTGTACTTTAATATATTTTGATGAGAAGCATTTTTTCTGAGTACAATGTATCAGGTAAAATATACAGTGCCTACTAAAACACAGAACGGCTCTTACAGCACGGAACATTCCGTACACGTCCCATACTGAACATGTCCTGCACATGACGGTTGTAAATAAATGCAATAAGAAACTAAGGAACATCCCGTAAGTAGTGATGGGCAAATGATACCGAGGCTTCAGAGCTTGCTTCGCTGCTCCTTAAGTGTTGGAGCTTGTATCAAAATACCAATGTCACGTGACCAACTATGGCCAAAGCTTCAAATGTCACTGCTGCTTCACTTCGCGCTTCATTGGTTCAATATGTTTGGAAGCTTTCATCAGCTCAGAGCGTCGTGTTATTTGTGTCCAGTTTTTAAATAAAGCTTTCTAAATGAATGGTGGAGCTCTGGGATTGTGAGAATTAACAACAACTCAATGACATTTCAGATGCACCTTTGCTCCTGTTTGAGCATCCTTATTCGGTCAACTGATCCACCTTCTCCCTTTGGACTCACCACAGGGAACAGCTGTCACCCCACAGTGCTCAAGCCACAGTGAAAAATTGTACCGCCTGCTGCACTCTGCACACACCCCACTGGAATACCGGAGCATACAAAAATATGCATCAATCACAGTACTGCCAGAAATATGATAATTATCGTATTCATATGATAGTTTTAGGGCCTATACGATATACGATCAATAGTTTTAAAAAAGGCCAACTATACGACTGTTTTGGAATTTCTGTGCACCCCCCAAAAAAAAGTGTCATTCTGATTTATGAACACTCACACATCACCAGAAACTGATGGCTGTTCATAGCTGACCAGCTCATACCTGGCTGGCTCCTCCTCACTGCCAGATGTGCCAATCACATCAGCAACACTCAGCTCATGTTTGTTTGCACAGCTGCACAGGGACCATGACATATTAAAAAAAAAAAAAAAAATCAGTGAACTTGAGCTCGGACTCAGAGGAAAAAAGCACTAAAAGAAAACAATCCAGCAGCACAGACACGAACACCGGTAAGAAAACAAAGCAACTCCACTGGGAGTTAGACCTTACGTTTAAGGACAGAAGCAGTGGTTTGCAAAGAGGTGCAATTCACCTGAGTGGTGGCCTAGTTGACAGAGCATCTGCCCCACAACTGGGAGGTTGGGGGTTCAAGTCCCAGCCGGGTCATACCAAAGACCATATAAAAATGTTACTTCCCACCTTCTAGCTTGGTGCTCAGCGTAATAGAATGGAGGAAGAAGTTGTTTGTGGCGGCGACTTGCATGGCAGCGACCCCTCTGATTCTAGATGTGATTAACATTGTAGATAGGAGAAACGTAACTTCGTTCTACTGTACATGATTGGCTGTATTAACTGAATGACAACAGAGATGGTTTCTTCACTGTGTGGGTGTGTGTGTGTGTGTGACAATGATGCCATATCTGCTGCTGTTACTGAAATATTGATCATGTGCACTCCAATCTGTCACTGTCTGTACCTACACTACCGAACTGAACTTGCAATTATGGGTATTACGGCTCCACTTTTTCTGTATATAGGATTGCTGGGTTTTATCTTTTATCTTCATTTGCACTACGGGTAGCATCACTGTACATAGACTACTGTTGTTGTTTTTCATCCTTATTCCTTCTTTTTTTATATATTGTGCACACCACTAAGAGAGAGAGAAACAGCATTTCAATTCTCCTGTATGTCCTGTGGGCAGCACGGTGGCGCAGTGGTTAGCACAGTGGCAGCACAGCAAGAAGGTCATGGGATCGATTCCACCCTGGACCATCGTGGGTTCGATCCCACCCCCAGACCATCAGTGACCCTTCTGTGTGGAGTTTGCATGTTCTCCCCGTGTCTGCGTGGGTTTACTCCGGGTACTCCGGTTTCCTCCCACATGCCAAAGACATGCAGGTTAGGTTAATTGGCATCAACTGGGGATTCTAAATTGTCCTTAGGTGTGGATGTGAGAGTGAATGGTTGTCTGTCTCTCTGTGTTGGCCCTGCGATGGACTGGCGATCTGTCCAGGGTGTACCCTGCCTCTCGCCCAAAGATGCTGGGATAGGCTCCAGCCCCCCCGTGACCCGAAAGGATTAAGCGGCAGAAGATGGATGGATGGATGGATGGATGTCCTGTACGTATAGAAGTATTGACAAATAAAAATCTTTGAATGTTAAAGCAGTTGTTTCATTCAAATGGTCGAGCCTCTGCATTTATTTATTAGGTTACTGCAGTTTCACACATATAGAATAGCTTTGTTTTTAAATGCACTGTCCTAGCCTGTGATTTTTCAAGTTATTTTAGTACATATGATAGTTTGGGTCAAAATATGATAATTTTAAAGCGACAGTACGATATTTCTTCATTTCTCATCTGGCAACACTGATCCATCAGTATCTCATTTTATAACTATTTCACTCCTTATTCAATGTTTTAACAGGATGATTTAAAACCAAACTGTAACAGAAACAGGAGTTATGTTATCACATCTGCTGAGCAGATAAATCACAAAAGCATACAGTTTTTTCCAGTAGGTCCAGTTTTAGAAAAAAATCCTTTATAAACAAACTCTCTCTGATGCCAGTGTTTTTCTAATGTTCTGTACGGAATACTCCCTATCTACGCAACATGTATGTAAGGTGCTTGGGAATATTAGTAGGATGGGCCGCTAGCTAGCAGGACCTAAAGCCTTGTTTATGCTACACCTCCGCTCTGGCGTGCTGAGATGTGTGTCCACTTTGGATGAGGCCAGTGTGCACGCGGTTATGTATATACTTCATTTTTTTCATCTATTAGGCCAAGTGTTTGACGCATGTGCATAAGCGCCATTTGTAGTTTCAACCCAGCCCTATGGGTAGCGCAAATGCGCTAACATGCCAGTTTGTTCACCGGCTATAAAAAAGTAAAGAAACGTGAGAGCGATGCAAATTTTTTTGTAGCAACAACAATGACGTTGTTTCAAGGAAGAGGATGAATAACCGTTTTTTTTCAATGCTCTTCTCCACTCAAGCTCCTGCTGCTGCAAAATGATTCATGTGTGTTTATTCTCATCTTCATCTTCTTCGTCTGCTTTGACTTTGCATACTGTTATGGTAGCACCACCTCTTGAATGGGAGGTTCACTCTTGCACATGCGCAGTCAACACGCCCAGGCAACGTGGTCATAAAATTTGGGCTGCATACGGTCAGCCGCAGAGGGGGCCTGCAAAGCCTAGCGGACTGGATACAATGATGTAATTTTCATCACACAGTCAAGTGGACATAGATGCACAACATGAACCCAGCATGTACAGAACGTGAACAGAACGTGTACGGAATGTTCCGTAGCGACCATTCCGTGTTTTAGTAATCTCTAAAATATGCCCGATGTTGGTGATGGTGTTACAAAAATGTACTTTAGTGTTCTAGTAATTGTCAAAGCTCCCCACAGTGGGTGGACACTGCTTTGTTTATAGTCGTATGCAAAAATTTAATCGTTTTGATCAATTTTATCATTTTTGCTTAGTTTATGAAGTAAAAGGTAACTATGCATTAGTGTTTGGCAGTAACATGGTTTTTCCATATCCTACAAAGACAGTGTTTACATCTTATGCTATTTGTCAAAAGGTGGCCAAAGTTTTGTATGCCACTGTGGGTAATGGCATTTCATTAAAATGCAATTATAGAAAAACACACAGGTTGAACATGGTGTACCGCAGGCTGACCCATTTCAGGTTTATTTGGAAGAATGTTTTCAATGGAAATACCTAGAAATACCAGAAACCACAACATGATAAAAAGGATGTACAGTGGGGTAAAAAAGTATTTAGTCAGCCACCAATTGTGCAAGTTCTCCCACTTAAAAGATGAGAGAGGTCTCCAATTTTCATCATAGGTATACCTCAACTATGAGAGACAAAATGAGAAAAAAAAATCCAGAAAATCACATTGAAGGCTTTTTAATGAATTAATTGGTAAATTCCTCAGTAAAATAAGTATTTGGTCAATAACAAAAGTTCATCTCAATACTTTGTTATATACCCTTTGTTGGCAATGACAGAGATCAAACGTTTTCTGTAAGTCTTCACAAGGTTTTCACACACTGTTGCTGGTATTTTGGCCCATTCCTCCATGCAGATCTCCTCTAGAGCAATGATGTTTTGGGGCTGTCGCTGGGCAACACAGACTTTCAACTCCCTCCAAAGATTTTCTATGGGGTTGAGATCTGGAGACTGGCTAGGCCACTCCAGGACCTTGAAATGCTTCTTACGAAGCCACTCCTTCGTTGCCCGGGCGGTGTGTTTGGGATCACTGTCATGCTGAAAGACCCAGCCACGTTTCATCTTCAATGCCCTTGCTGGTGGAAGGAGGTTTTCACTCAAAATTTCACGATACATGGCCCCATTCATTCTTTCCTTTACACGGATCAGTCGTCCTGGTCCCTGTGCAGAAAAACAGCCCCAAAGTATGATGTTTCCACCCCCATGTTTCACAGTAGGTATGGTGTTCTTTCTCTTCCAAACACGACAAGTTGAGTTTTTACCAGAAAGTTCTATTTTGGTTTCATCTGACCATATGACATTCTCCCAATCCTCTTCTGGATCATCCAAATGCTCTCTAGCAAACTTCAGACGGGCCTGGACATGTACTGGCTTAAGCAGGTGGACACATCTGGCACTGCAGGATTTGAGTCCCTGGCGGCGTAGTGTGTTTCTGATGTAGCCTTTGTTACTTTGGTCCCAGCTCTCTGCAGGTCATTCACTAGGTCCCCCCATGTGGTTCTGGGATTTTAGCTCACCGTTCTCGTGATAATTTTGACCCCACGGGGTGAGATCTTGCGTGGAGCCCCAGATCGAGGGAGATTATCAGTGGTCTTGTATGTCTTCCATTATCTAATAATTGCTCCCACAGTTGATTTCTTCACACCAAGCTGCTTACCTATTGCAGATTCAGTCTTCCCAGCCTGGTACAGGTCTACAATTTTGTTTCTGGTGTCCTTTGACAGCTCTTTGGTCTTGGCCATAGTGGAGTTTGAAATCTGACTGTTTGAGGTTGTGGACAGGTGTCTTTTATACTGATAACGAGTTCAAACAGGTGCCATTAATACAGGTAACAAGTGGAGGACAGAGGAGCCTCTTAAAGAAGAAGTTACAGGTCTGTGAGAGCCAGAAATCTTGCTTGTTTGTAGGTGACCAAATACTTATTTTGCCGAGGAATTTACCAATTAATTCATTAAAAATCCTTCAATGTGATTTTCTGGATTTTTTTTTTCTCATTTTGTCTCTCATAGTTGAGGTACACCTATGATGAAAATTGGAGACCTCTCTCATCTTTTAAGTGGGAGAACTTGCACAATTGGTGGCTGACTAAATACTTTTTTGCCCCACTGTACATACTGGCTGTAAAGATAAAAGATTTAGAATAAAAGTAAAGCTTAACTGAGCTCTGACTGAACTTATTGCATCTCAGTGCTAACCTACTGTCTATGAAATGCTATAATACATAAACACAGGCAAAAGAAGGAAACTCTTCCGTGAGGTGGTGGGAACGTGCATCAGGGGAGCAGAGCTGTGAATTACTATGAACGCTGAAACAGACATACAGCATGAAATGACTTCTGATTGTGAGCTTATCAACATTTAAGCGCCCGGGTCTCACCTTGTCTTGTCTCGCTGATTAGAGGCCTGAGTTTCCTGATCAAGCCCGCTTGGTGCTTCAGCTCTGAATGGAGACGAGTGACCTCAGAGCACAGAGCCTTGTACGTCTGCTGCATGCTCTTCTCCCTACACACCAGCACAACATTTGATTTTAATATACTTGTAAAGAGATTTCTGTTTTTCTGTTGTCGGAATTACCAGCTAAGCATGGGGTAAATATCGAAGCATCATCAAATACCGCTTACACAATCATGAATATTAAAAAGTCAATACTTGTTTTAATTTAAACTGTTCAAAATTAGCCAGATACATTAGCACAAAAACCCAATAAACATGCAAGGTTAAAGGTTGTTTTTTTTTTTTTTATAGAAAGCTATACCGTGTACAGAATAATATTTGCTTCTCTGTGAAAAAATTTAAAATTATTCTTGATCAAGTTATGGGGAAACTTTGTAGGTGTTGAGCACAATCAGTTATCATTAATTTACATTTTCAAGGCACATTTAGGCTATTTGTCAAGAGGGAAACATTTGGATTTAATTCTAAATCAGCCAGCTTTATCTTTATTGTGATAAAGAAATGCAGTTAATAATAAAACCTGCTACCCCTCCAAACATAACACTTTTCAAACAGCATAAAGAAGGGGAAAAAACATACACATTAAGTAAAAAGGCAATACAAAACTGAAAGCTTTTGACCTGCTTTAAAACTCAACAAAAACATCTCACACACATTTTAATAAATTGCCATCATCTTTCAGAGGACACTAATTTACAGCAAAGTGTGTCTTGGATGGGGTTAAGTATATATAGCATAAACACACACACTTAAAAAAGAAAAGTTTAACTGTTCTACTGTGTCTGCTTATGAGGCCGATAATGCAAGCACAGCCTCGCATACGGGCCATGTGCACATGTCTAAAGCTGCACCCTCCTCTAGTGGCCACAGAGCTCAAGTACAATCCATGGTGCTCAGATCTGCAACAGTAGATGCTAGGCTGTGCACAGCTTGTGACGGCGGCAGAGAACACACGAATATAAGGTGTTAATGTATTATAAAGCCCCTGCAGCAGAAGCATAGGAAGCACGTCAATATTTAGGCTTGTGTGTTGTGTAGCTCTCTACAAACGTGCTGTTCACTGAGTTGCTGTCGTGTGAATTAATCGTAGTTACTAAAAATGACAAGTGGACACCGACTTTGCAGATATGAATAAAACACTCTACCTTGTGTTAAACTTTGTATCATAGGTCCGGTCCATGTCTGGTCCGTTAAGGCCATGCGGTCCCTCCTAAAACAGAGTTGAGTTATGCAACAGTGAGTGGAGGTGCTTTCTATTGGTTGCTCAGCCTCATTCAGTCGTCTTCCTCTTTCTGCCATTAGTTTATCTGCCTTACAAAGTTGTAGCACACCCACCCTTCTTCTTCACACCCACTTCACTCCACAGCTGTGTTCCCCAGTGTCACCCTGCCTCACTCTGCCCTAACACCTCACCACTGACCCCCCCCCCCCGCAACTTGTTATGCCACAAGAGTTTGCCATTTTTTTCTACTCCTCTTTCTTATCTCGCTCCTTCTATTTTCTGTCCTCTCAGTCTCTAACAGCCTCACCTCTCCAGCTCTCACTTCGCTTACCGCACTTCTCTCCAGGAGGCGACTGTTTTCCAGCGTCACCCTCTCCAGCTCCTCCTGCAGCTGGTGGATCTTCAGTTCGGTGTTGACCCGGTCCACCTGCCAGTAGTCCTGAGGGCTGTTCAGGCTCTTCATCACTGAGGGCACACAAGTTATCGAGGGAAATACCTGAGCATTCTTTTGCCCCCTTTGACAGTTAAAATTATTAATGAGCAGCACCTGCAGGACAGACCGAGCAGCAGGTAGTTTTCTAATGAAATTGTATTTTACTTCATTTGATTTACAGGTACATCTCAATAAATTAGAGTATCATCAAAAAGTGAATTTATTTCAGCAATTCAATTCAAAATGTGAAACTCATATTCATTCATTATACAGAGAGTGATATATTTCAAGTGTTTA
Source organism: Pholidichthys leucotaenia (assembly GCA_020510985.1). Classification (NCBI taxonomy): domain Eukaryota; kingdom Metazoa; phylum Chordata; class Actinopteri; order Cichliformes; family Pholidichthyidae; genus Pholidichthys; species Pholidichthys leucotaenia. The sequence goes on along the minus strand of CM035849.1, from coordinate 200,401,647 downwards.
TTTCTTTTAATTTTGATGATTATGGCTAATAGATAATGAAAACCCCAAATTCAGTTTCTCAAAAAATTTGAATATTACATAAGATTAATTAAAAAAAAAGATTTTTAATAAAAATGTTGGCCGACTGAAAAGTATGTCCATGTACACAATACTTGGTGGGGGCTCCTTTTGCATGAGTTACTGCATCAATGCAGCGTAGTGTGGAGGTGATCAGCCTGTGTTACTGCTGAGGTGTTATGAAGGTCCAGGTTGCTTTGATAGTGACCTTCAGCTCGTCTGCATTGTTGGGTCTGGTGTCTCTCATCTTCTTCTTGACAATCCTCCATAGATTCTCTATGGGGTTTAGGTCAGGAGAGTTTGCTGGCCAATAAAGCAGTGATACCATGGTCATTAAACCAGGTTTTGGTACTTTTTGCAGTGTGGGCAGGTGCCAAGTCCTGCAGGAAAATGAAACCAGCATCTCCATAAAGCTTGTCAACAGAGGGAAGCATGAAGTGCTCTAAAATTTCCTGGTAGACGGCTGCGCTGACTTTGGTCTTGCTAAAACACAGTGGACCAACACCAGCAGATGACATGGCTTCCCAAATCATCGCTGACTGTAGAAACTTCACACAAGTCCTCAAGCAACTCGGAGTGTGTGTCTCTCCACTCTTCCTCCAGACTCTGGGACTGTGACTTTCACATGACAGAACTTGGCTCCTGATGTGGGGAGCCATGTCATCTGCTGGTGTTGGTCCATTGTGTTTTAACAAATCTAAGGTCAGTGTAGCCATCTACCAGGAAATTTTAGAGCACTTCACGCTTCTCTCTGCTGGCAAGCTTTATGGAGAAGCTGATTTCATTTGACAGCAGGACCTGGAACCTGCTTACACTGTCAAAAGTACCAATACTTGGTTTAATGACCATAGTATCACTGTGCTTGACTGGCCAGAAAACGCTCCTGACCAAAACTATCATATACAATCTAAAGGGTATTGTCAAGAGGAAGATGAGAGACACCAGACCCAACAATGCAGATTTACTGAAGGTCACTATCAAAGCAACCTGGGCTTCCATAACACCTCAGCAGTGCCACAGGCTGATCACCTCCATACCACACCGTAATGATGCAGTAATTCATGCAAAAGGAGCCCCGACCAAGTATTGAGTGTGTACATGGACATACTTTTCAGTTTGGCCAACATTTCTATTAAAAATCAAATTTTTTAAAATTAATTTTATGTAATATCCTAATTTTTGGAGAAACTGAATTTGGGGTTTTCATTAGCTATAAGCCATAATGATTTAAATTAAAAGAAATAAACACCTAAAATATTTCACTCTGTGTGTAATGAATCTATATAATATATGATGTTCATTTTATTAACTGAATTACTGAAATAAATTAACTTTTCGATGACATTATAATTTGTTGAGATGCACCTGTATGTTTGGGGTCTATTTTTGTACTTATTTGATGTGTGTATTTATTAATGTAATTTTATTTTTTTTTTCTGGAGTGAAACAAATGCCTAATCCAAAATACAGTATGTTAATGAGAAACAATAAAATAATCTTACTTGATTAAATTCATCAGGACATTTTACTTTGGTTTTCCTTCATAAACTGTGACTTTGATTTTCATGCCAACTATGTTTTTTCCCCCTTATACCAGAAAGTGTAATTATTCTGGTGGATAATGAATACTGTAGTTCTGTGTAATAATCTCTGGGTCTCCACAGAAGCCATAGATCAGCACATCTTATTTTAAACCACACTTTAATTTCCAAACTTGCTTGCACTGATTAACTTTGTCAGATTCTTCTCTGCACAAAATATTTCAATGAATGGTGAAATTGGGAAGACACACTCTCACAATTAAATAATAAGTAGATTATGGTAACCAAGTTTAATTTCTTGTTGCTGGTTCACATTATATTCTCTGTACTAATTTGTACAGTTTACAATTTGTGACAACTTCAAAAGTTTCCAACTGGCTACACCACCAAAAAGACAGTAACAGTTTCACTTGCATCTGACCCATGATGACAGCCACAGGACAAAATCCAGTCTTGAGAAAAAAAAGGCTGTGCTGCACTTTTTTATTTATTTTTTTTTTAACAAACAGCTTGTAACCTTCTGTGAGTACCGGTGTAGTTTTCAGCAGATAGTGAATTGGTCAGGATGAGAATCAGCATTTGAATAAGGCAAACCCAAATTGTGTCCATAAGCAAGGCTACAAATGGACTGCGATTAGGGGTGGGCAATATGGCCTAAAAACGATATCACAATATTTCTGTGAATTTTCACAACAATAACATTTTTCACGATATCACAGAATAGTTTTTTTTTTCTTTTAAATTTATGCAAAAAGAACAGTTTCACAGGCCAGCATTATTTACCTTCAACATATTCAGGAAAAACAAAACAAAAACTCTTTATTTCTCCATTTTATAAACAGCAGCTCAGATTTAATTTAAAACATTTTTTAGTTCTGTATCAAATGTTACAAAAATATAAACTGTTACATCTTAGCTGCACACAGAGGTCGGGTTTTATGCTGAATCACTTTACCCGTATTACTGCCATTGCATGGACCTGTCCTTCGGCTTTAGGCTCTCTAAACGGATGCCTTTTTTTTCCTCTCTCTTTGGGTGGGTGAATAAAATCAAGATGAAGCGGTCAAAATGAAAGTAAAAATCTACAGCAACTTCGAGCTGCACATTGTTCAACGTTATTACCGCTCCAGCGGTCTTCTGGAAGTGTGGAAAAAATGCAGGCAGATTATCCACACTGCTGCACTGTTTTGTTTTGTTTTTAAAACATGACAGCAGTCTGAAACAGAAAGTGAAACTTAAATATTTCCACTCAACTGGAGACAGTCTGATTTTGGAGCGACAGCTTCCCACCATGTTTATTTTGCCATTTCTATGAGGTGTGACATCATCACGCAGCAGACCCTAAATATCGCGATATTCATTTTTACACTGGAATCAAAATTTATGCCGGTATTATAAGATAAGATAAGATAAGATAAGATAAGATAAGCCTTTATTAGTCCCATTATCGTGAACGATACGATATGGCACACCCCTAACTGCGATGACGACAAATTTTCTGTATCAAAAGTCATGAAACACTCACTGGTAATGAGTCCCACTGGGTGTTGGCAATACAAACCAAACTCTTGTAATGGTCGTATAGGGACCGGATAGCTCATAGCAACAAGATCAATAACCCATACTCCCACAGCAACCCCCACAAGAGACCACGAGGGACGTGGTTGAATGCTTTCTCCAAGTCCACAAAACACATGTGGACTGGTTGTGCAAACTCCCACGAACCCTCGAGAGGGTAAAGAGTTGGTCCAATGTGCCACAGCCAGAACAAAAACCACATTGCTCCTTCTGGATCTGAGGTTCAACCAGCAGTCGGACTCTCCTCTCCAGTGCCTTGGCATAGACCTTCTCAGGGAGACTGAGAAGTGTGATCCCTCTAAAGTTGAAACACACCCTCCGGTCCCCCTTCTTGAAGAGAGGAACCACCACCCCAGTTTGCCATGCCAAAGGCACTGTCCCCAGCCTACATGCAATGTTGCAGAGGCATGTCAACCATGACAGCCCTACAACATCCAGGGCCTTGAGGTACTCAGGGCGAATTTTGTCCACCCCCGGGGCCCGGCCACCAAAGAGTTTTTTAACTACTTCGGCAACCTCAGCCCATGTGAGGGGTGAGTCGTTCCACTCGTCCTTAAGCCCTGCTTCCTCTGTGGAAGGCGTGTCAATGGGATTGAGGAGATCCTCGAAGTATTCCTTCCACCGCCCGACAATGTCCCCAGTCGAAGTCAGCAGTGCCCCATCCGCACCATACACATTGTGGACAGGGAGCTGCTTCCCCTTCCTGAGCCATCAGACAGTTTGCCAGAATCTCTTCAAGGCCGACCAAAAGTCTTGTTCCATGGCCTCACTAAATTCCTCCCACACCCGAGTTTTTGCTTCAGCAACCACCTGAGCTGCACTACGCTTGGGCTATCGGTACACCTCAACTGCTTTGGAAGTCCTACAAGTCAATCAAGCTTAATAAGACTCCTTCTTCAGCTTGATGGCCCCCCTCACCACCAGTGGCGTTTGGCCAGAAGCCAAGGAAAGCCAAGCTTCCCCCATTTTTCAGCCTCTGACTGTCATTTTTATTAAGTATATATTACATACATCACTTACACACATGGAAAAAATTGTTGGTACCCCTCTGTTAATGAAAAAAAACCCCACAATGGTCACAGAAATAACTTGAATCTGACAAAAGTGGTAATAAATAAAAATTCTATGAAAATTAACCAATGAAAATCAGTCAATGCTTTTGAATTGTGGTTCAACAGAATTACTTTAAAAAACAAACTCATGAAACAGGCCTGGACAAAAATGATGGTACCCCTAGAAAAGATTGAAAATAATGTGACCATAGGGACATGTTCAACCAAGATGTGTCCTTTAATTAACATCACAGGTGTCTACAAACTTGTAATCAGTCAGTTGGCCTATTTAAAGGGTGACAAGTAGTCACTGTGCTATTTGGTGACATGGTGTGTACCACACTAAACATGGACCAGAGGAAGAAAAAGGAGAGAGTTGTCTCAGGAGATTAGAAAAAAAAATTATAGACAAGCATGTTAAAGGTAAAGGCTTTAAGACCATCTCCAAGCAACTTGATGTTCCTGTGACTACAGTTGCACATATTCAGAAATTTAAGATCCACGGGACTGTAGCCAACCTCCCTGGATGTGGCCTCAGGAGGAAACTTGATGAAAAATGGAAGAGACGGATAATACGAATGGTAACAAAAGAGCCCAGAACAACCTCTAAACACATTCATGGTGAACTCCAAGGTCAAGGTACATCAGTGTCAGATCGCACCATCTGTCGTTGTTTGAGCCAAAGTGGACTTCATGGGAGACGACCAAGGAGGACACCACTGTTGAAAACAAATCATAAAAAAGCCAGACTGGAATTTGCCAAACTGCATGTTGACAAGCCACAAAGCTTCTGGGAGAATGTCCTATGGACAGACGAGACAAAACTGGAACTTTTTGGCAAGGCACATCATCTCTATGTTCACAGACGCAAAAATGAAACATACCAAGAAAAGAATACTGTCCCTACTGTGAAACATGAAGGAGGTTCTGTTATGTTCTGGGGCTGCTTTGCTGCATCTGGCACAGGGTGTCTTGAATCTGTGCAGGGTACAATGAAATCTCAAGACTATCAAGGTATTCTAGAGAGAAATGTGCTGCCCAGTGTCAGACAGCTTGGTCTCAGTTGCAGGTCATGGGTCTTGCAACAGGATAATGACCCAAAACACACAGCTAAAAACAGCCAAGAATGGCTAAGAGCCAAACATTGGACTATTCTAAAGTGGCCTTCTATGAGCCCTGATCTAAATCCTATTGAACATCTGTGGAAGGAGCTGAAACATGCCGTCTGGAGAAGGCACCCTTCAAACCTGAGACAACTGGAGCAGTTTGCTCATGAGGAGTGGGCCAAAATACCTGCTGAGAGGTGCAGAAGTCTCGTTGACAATTACAGAAATCGTTTGATTGCAGGGATTGCCTCAAAAGGTTGTGCAACAAAATATTAAGTTAAGGGTACCATCATTTTTGTCCAGGCCTGTTTCATGAGTTTGTTTTTTAAAATAATTCTGTTGAACCACAATTCAAAAGCATTGTCTGATTTTCATTGGTTAATTTTCATAGAATTTTTATTTATATTTCTGTGACCATTGTGGGTTTTTCTAAACAGTGAACTATCAAAATGCGTATTTATGGCATCTACCAGTTCACTGACTTGCCAGAGAGAGGTCCCTTTGCATTTCCCAGAGTATCTTAGAATGGGGGAAACAGCGCAGCAAGGGCGAAGTTGCTTAGTTTTGTGAAAAAAAACTATAAAAATTAACCAATCAAATGAGGCCATAGGCACGCCACCCCTAGGGTGAGATTAGTCAGTTCTGTGCAAAAGCCAGCTAGCGCAAGTATGCTGAGCCCACATCAGACCAATCAAATCATAGGGGGTCATTAACATCAGTGTTGGTGGGAGGCCAGTGGTCACTGTTAGCAACATTAGCAAGTACCATTATGGAGGGCCAGGATTTGGAGTTTTTAATTAAAAAAAAAAAAAAAACCTTTACCGAGCTACCACTGGAGCAGCAACTAAAAATTAAACCTGACGGCGGGCCAATGTCAAAACTAGATCTGCACATGTAGAGAAAATGGGGCATTCGTGGAACACATGAACAAGAAAGACTTGTGAACCTTGCCAAAATATCCATTGACTCTGCCATTGTGGAGGATCTAAAAGCCAGTGGGGAATTTTATGACATGGTGGCTGAACATTTTGCCACCATTAAAGAGAGGAGAATGGCCTTCCTCTTCAAATAGGGTCAGTGCGATGTTTATTCCTCTTTATATTCTTTAACTGTTAACTGAACTACCTAAATAATTACCTGTGCAATTTTAATATGGTTATTGAATTTTTATCTTTGCTTTTGCTTTAGCTGCATGTGTTTCTCAGTCAGTTGTGTTGGTTATTTTATTGTGGTTGCTGACATGCAGAAAACCTGCATCACTGTGTCCGTGTGTAACCTCATCAGGTGTGGAACTGCATAATTAGTGTTTCCGATATAGTAATTAAACTTTGTAAGTCATGTGTTGTTTAACACGCATGTGCCCGAAATGAGTGAGAGAGTGTGCAAGTTGCATCTGTAAGATACAACAGAACTGCATTCCAAATAGTAAAATCAGCTGATGTATGTAGTGTTACGTTCGTGGCCCCCACCCCGGTAGCAAGCAGTGGTTTCATTTCGTTTCACTCAGCTTCCTCAAAAGTTTCCCTCACACCACACCACTGCTTACCACTGGTGGTGAGGGGGGCCCTGCCACCCTACCACCACTGTCCTTTGCGGCACCGCGGGTTCAAGATGGCGCTCCTCCCGGTGTTGGTGTGCTCGCACAGCTATCTAAAATTTAAAAGTTAATAATAATACCACGATAATTGTGGAGCAGAATGGCCAGATCAATTACATATCATATGCAGACACATATGCACGCTTTAACTAAACAACGACCGTGACCAAATGGGCAACACTGATGCAACAGTTGCAGCCAAGTGGGTCATTCTGCTGTGTATAATAAATAATATTTGGCGTTTTGTACTTATAATACTGCTAAAATATAAAAGGATGCCCTAGAATGGGTCTCAAGTATTTGTAAACGTGTCCTGTTATAGTACTGCATGAGTTTATTGACGATACTCTATAAACTACACATATAAAGTAAAACAGTTAAAATGGTGACTGAACAACTCCCAATCCCCAAAGTGCAAGATACAACACTTATGAATGTAAGTCATAAAAGATCACAAAAATAAGTCTGATAAAGGGTTCTTAAACAGTCGCTAATGTTGGATGTCCCATTCATTTTCAGTAATTCTGTAATTAATATTCACACAATCAAATAAATCTTAGGGCCGTTCAGCCCCTTTCATATTTGTCAAAGTCTAACATGTGTGACTGCCTACATATAGGCTACACCTCTTTGTGTTCCACTTTCAAACACAGCCTACATTTGGGCCTGTAAAGCCTAATTGGGCTACCTGTTTTCAGACAGGAATACTTGGTTTCTATGGGCAACGCACTCGTTTAATAAAGATGTGCAAAAAAAACTTACACCATGGTAAAATAAATGTATCTGTATACTTGTGGGCAAACTATGTACTTTATTTTCTATTGTACACACCCCCCTGTCCAACATTCATACAGAGTAGAAAGCAGCCCTGTGTACTCTCACTGTACCTTGGCTGGTGTCCATCTCCGTCTTCAACTGAAGCAGCTCCACCTCTTTGGCATGAAGCTGCTCCATCAGCAGCCTCTCACTCTCACTCTTCTCCTTTTTCTGACACAGGAGAAGAAGGTGGGACAGCAGGAGAAGAAAAAAGGGAGAATCAGAGAAATCATATCCATGTGTCACACTTTCCCCTTCTATGTCCCAGGTAAAATCAGGGAATAGCAGAAGTCATTGTTATAGGAAATAAACAACAACAACAACAAAAAGAATAAGTAAACGCACCAGTTTGTTAAGCTCCATCTGCAGGTCTTCCTTCTCTATGTAGATACCTCTGTAAGCACTGAAGGCCTTGTTTACGTAATGAGGACCCTCTGTTGGAGGAGCATCTGGCCTGAAAAGCTACAGACAGACGGAGATAAGAAAACAAGTTAGTTTAAATATGTTTAACTGTATTTAATGTCTGCAGCAGGAAGTGAATTCTTTCTACCAAAAAGTGCGGCTGAAAAGTAAAACTGACACATGAAGACAACAGTATTTTTATTCTGCCATGTGCACAATTTTCTCTTCAGCCTACATTTAGCTTTTATGTTCTTTTATGTCTAATTAATCTTTTTTTTTAATCTCATTTTATGCACATTCTGCTTAAATGCATACAAGTGTAAACAGCTGGATGCTGGCAAATTCCATACAAGACCCACATTCTGTTTTTGACAGAGCTGATTTATTTCTCATTGTTTTAAGCTTTGACAATAGTTAGTTAATTCCCTTCCACAGCATGTGGAACACCAATTGGTGTATGGGGCGGCACCTATCTCCGTTTCTCTGACCCTAGGCCACACAGCTACTGCAAGTAGTGAAAGCTACAGTGGGGGGGGGTGTCAGTCCTCTGGTAGCTCTGTGCGTAACTTTTCTTTCCCCATTCTATTATGCTGAGCACCACGCTAGAAGGCAGAAAGTACCATTTTTATATGGTCTTTGGTATGACCCGGCCGGGATTTGAACCCCTGCCTCCCGGGTGTGGGGCGGATGCTCTACCAACTGAGCCACCACTCCGGTAAGCTTTGACAATAGGCCAACAATATTAATGATGCTAGCATGCAGATGCTTCAACAGACAAGTGACTTGCACTACACTGACGAATCTGTTGACTTTTTCCTCAACTTTCTCCAAGCGCTTTGCACTCATCCACAATTTTAACATCCTGCACAACAGAAAAATCAGTTTTAATTGATCTATGATTAAAGCTCACCTATCGAAACAGCTCTCTTGCTGTAAAGAGATGACAGGTATGTTCTGTTTGCACTTTTATCTATTGTTTTCTTCCCAATCATCAAGGACCCCCCCCCCCCAAAAAAAAAAATCTTTCTGTTCGCATCTTACCTTGTCCTCTAGCTGCTTGACCCTCTTTCTCAGCAAGGTATTCTCTCTCTCTGTGTCTCTCAGCCTCTTTTTGATATCCTCATAGGCAGTGACCAGGGCAAAGTGGGAAGCAACGGACTCGTCCCCCGCACACACTGATACAGGACTCTCACCAGCCGCGCTGTAGGCAGTCTCGTGTTTGAGGATGCAGATGTCATCATCCACTGCCAGGGGCTCCATGCCTGCACAGGCCTGCTCTGTGGCAGATCGAAGACCTACACTGCATGAACATTTCAGTTTTGTTTACCAAAGTAAACAAACAACACACACACACACGTGCAATAAATCAATTACACTTTTCACAAACAATGCGTATCCTATAATCAAAGGTGTCCCAGTTGATATTAATGTCAGTAGGTTGCATTCCTCTCTGCTCATTTTAATTTTTCCACCTCTAGAGTTCCATTTTAAAAACCTATACAAAGAAACTAGACTGGTTTTTTTGTACTCAACCAACCAAACCTGCATGACTGTTGAAGTAAAATAAAGGTCAATATGTAACACAGAACAGCTTGTAAAGGTAAGCACGAGCAATAAAACATGCATTCTATTTATGCGTCTTAAGTGGAAAATTCAATCCAGTGATTTTACATTTATATCAAACTGAAATACCAAAAACAGGAATTGGCACAATGATGTCGCTTTTTTCTCTCTTTTTTTCAAATAATGCATAATGAAGCTGCCATCATAACATGCAGCTTTACAAAAATAGTTTGCAATAAAAGTTTGGGTTATGGGCCATTGGAGTCCTTGCTGTTTTCCTGGTAATATAGATGAAATTACTGTACCTACAGTGGGGGGAAAAGTATGAACACGTCAACAATTTTCTCATTAAACATATTTCTGATGGAGCCATTGACCTGAGATTTTCACCAGATATCAGTAGCAACCCAAGTAATCCATACATACAATGAAATCAAGGCAACTGTGTTCACAAAACAAGTTATATTTAATCAAGTGGAATGACACAGGGAGTAAGTATTGAACATGCTTGATGAAATTCATTTAATATTTAGTAGAAAAGCCTTTGTTGGTAATAACAGCTTCCAGACACCTTCTGTATGGAGAAACTAGGTGCACGCATTGCTCAAGAGTGATTTTAGCCCATTCTTCTAGACAAACCATCTTCAAACCTTGAAGGTTCCCTAAGTCTCTTCTATGAACTCTGATCTTCACACACAATCCACCCCACAATTTCATTGTGCTGTACAACTGTATAATGACAATAAAGCCTATTCTATTTATTTTCAGTTCGTTCCATAAATTTTCAATTGGATTCAGGTCAGGTGACTGACTGGGCCATTCTAGCAGCTTTATTTTCCTTCTCTGGCGCCAGTTGAGAGTTTCCTTGGCTGTGTGTTTGGGATCATTGTCTTGCTGAAATGTCCACCCTGGTTTCATCTTCAGCATCTTGGCAGATGGCAACAGATTCTTATCAAGGATATCTTTGTACATTTGTCCCTTCATCGTTCCTTCAATTATATGAAGTCTGCTTGTACCATGTGCTGAAAAACACCCCCACACCATGATGCTCCCACCTCCAAACTTCACTGTTGGTATGGTGTTTTGGACTGATGTGCAGTGCCATTTCTCCTCCAAACATGTTGTGTGTTGTGGCATCCAAAAAGTTTAATTTTGGTCTCATTTGACCAGACTATATTCTCCCAGTATTTTGCTGGCAAGCTCAAATGTGCTGCAAATTTTAAAGGAGCTTCAACATGCTTTTTCTTCAGCAGTGGAGTCTTGCGAGGTGAGCGGGCGTACAGCCCATGTCGGTTGAGTGCATTACTTTTTGTTTTCTTTGAAACAGCACTACCTGCTAACTCCAGGTCTTTCTGGAGCTCTCCATGAGTGGTCTTTGGCTCTTAGATAATTCTTCTGATAATTCTTTTGATTCCTCTGCCAGAAATCTTGCGAGGAGTTCTTGGTCGTGGCTGGTTTATGGTAAAATGATGTTCTTTCCACTTCTGAGTGATCTCCAGCAGTGCTCACTGGAACATTCAGCAGTTTAGAAATGCACCTGTAACCAATGCCATCATTATGTTTTGCAACAATGAGGTCTAGAGAGAGCTCTTTGCTTCTACCCATCATGAGTTTTTTGTGGTCTAACAATCTGATATTCACAGACCTTTTTAAAGGCTATCAGTCAGGACTTAAACAGCTGAAATTAATTCGCACTGATGAGGGATGGGATGGCTTCCTAAATCCTGATGGATTTCAGGTGGTTTCTTGGCTTTCTATGCCTTTTTGCACCTCTTTTTCTTCATGTGTGCAATACTTATTCCCTGTGTCATTCCACTTTATTAAATATAACTTGTTTTGTGAACACAATTGCCTTGATTTCTTTGTATGTATGGATTACTTGGGTTGCTACTGATATCTGGTGAAAATCTCGGGTCAGTGGCTCCATCAGAAACATGTTTAATGAGGAAAAATGCTGATGTGTACAATACTTATTTTCCCCGCTGTATAAAACACCATTTATGAAAAACGTTTTCTTAAATATGTGAAAAACTGCTATTGTCCACAGGTAGCAAGAAAGACCTCACACTGATCTCACTGAAACCTAGTTAAAAAAAAGAATTCAACTGAAACCCAAGATGACTGACTAGATGTAGTATAAAACCACAGGCTTCGGGACACAGTGCAGTTAAAGCAAGATGATGTCAGCATGCGATGATGCAGCAAACAAACTGAAGCCAAGTTTTTAACAATCACAGAAGGCCAATTCTTTTGGAAAAATAACCGGGATGAGGAAAGGATTCCCAGATACAACCCGAAGGCATACACCGAAAAAGAACACAAACACAGCACTCCTATAATGGATGGGTCCAAGTATGAAAACGAAAGTCAACGTTAAACGAAAGACTTGAAGGACGATGCTATTTGAACCTTCCCCCACAATTTAGAAGAAACAGCTGATGGGACAATCACAACGACTGAGAATCGTAATCCAAGACAAGTATTATATTAAAGTAAAGTATTAAAATCAACCATAATCGAGATGTAAACATTGTATGAGTGTCGCCTATATCTATGCTAATGTTGTGGTGTTAGCTTCTCTGAGCACTGTTGACAACCAACAAACGAAACTGATAAGACATTTATAAAACAAGCTACATTATTAATAAAACGGCACGTAGGCGTTTCTTTAGTTTTTTCTGTAAATAGTCGTGGTGATCAAAATGATCGATCTGTTTTGATGATAAAAGCTAGCAGAGCTGAGCTAACGTCTCCAGGCTAGGAGGCGGTTATATTTTCCCTCTGACTTCCACTGACCGGGTTAAATGCTGTCCTCAATTAGGCGTCAACTGTCCACACAGGATTATCATTTATTCCTGTTAAACAGAAACGCTGCTTCTCGGAGAAAAACAAAGGGACGAGGTTCGTGTCTGCACTGAACCGACAGGTGAGAAAACAAAAACTTCCGGGAGTCACTCCTCTGCTTAGGTCCTTTCAAAGTAAAAGCGCAAAAACACATTAAAAATGTGGTTTTATTTAATTTTCATGAATAAAGTCAGTTAAAAAAGTTAAAATGTCGACAATAAAGTCAAAATTCTATTTTAAGAATATAGAGTCCAGTTAATTACTGATAGAAACAACTACAGCTACATAAAATATTCAGGCCCCACTGGAACCCGTTCATGATTAGAATAAGAATGTACTAATTTTCCTAAGTATATTACTGGTAACAGAAATAGCGATAATATTACACAAATTCATTGTAAATACTATACTACAGTACAATATGCAGGATATGTCCAGAGATGAATAAAGAGATAGGTGAGTAAAGCCCTATGTTTACTTAAATAAGTGGAGTTGTGGTGGCACTGTGTGGAGGGTTGTCCACCCAGAGTCACAAGCCGGGGGGGAGATGGAACAAAGGACTGAAGGAGGAAGTGGCACCGTGGGGTCTCAGACGTAACAGAAAGGACTATTCACTCCCTGGGGAGTTCGGCAGACACTGGAGTTCGCTAGAGGAAGAGAGTATGTTCTGTACTTGATGTTGGAAGAGGAAATAAAGTTTGTGTGTCATTTAGCTCGCTGCCTCGTCCGCTTTCTTCTTCCACATTGGTGACCCTAAGACGTGCAATGGAGAACGAGCTGAGCACCGCCCCAGAGACAACCCAGAGGGAGAACACCAGTGCCGCCTGCACTATCACAGTCAAGCTCCCAGACTTCTGGCTTCACAATCCGACCACGTGGTTCTTGCATGGAGAAGCCCAGTTCGCATTCCGTGGGATCACAACGGATGACACTAAATATTACCATGTGGTCACTGTGCTGGATGTGCGCACCACGCAACAGGTAACAAGCCTGCTCCAGGAGCCGCCAACCCACGGGAAATACAAAGCGCTCAAGCGGATGCTACTCCAGCATTATACTCTGTCGGACAGTGAGAGGGCAGAGAGTCTCCTAACATGTTCAGAGTTAGGTGACAGATTAGCCGTGGAGCTCATGGAGAGCATGTTAGTGTTGATGGGAAAGAACGACGAGTCCTTCCTGTTCGCCCACCTGTTCCTCAGGAACCTACCTGCTACAGCAAGGGTGATCCTGGCCAACTCACTGTGGCTGGAAACCAAGGACTACCACGCAATGGCACAGGAAGTTGACCGCATCATCCTAGCAACCAGAGCTCTCAGCGTGCACGCAGTGGCACCAGCATCCATGAAGGACTCCAGCGAGGTCGAGGAGCCATTGGTGGTGGCTGAGACGGACGCCAAGAGGTGCAGGAACGGGGCATTCTGTTTCTATCATCGCCGCTTCGGCTCGGATGCCCAATGCTGTCTACTGCTGTGCCAATTCAAGAAGCCGGGAAGACGGCACGGCCAGCAGTCAGTAGCAGTTGTGACTGCTGGAGACAGGAAAAAGCTGCTTTTTTTTTTTTTATCACAGACACATGTTTGGGGAGACGGTTTTTGGTGGACTCCAGCTCCCAGAAGAGCCTCATCCTGCTGGTCAGCGTGGACAGGTCGGCAGGAGGCAGCAGTCCCAAGCTCATGGCCGCCAACGGATCCACCATTAGGACGTTTGGCAAACGGACGCTGACAATATGCTTGCATGGACGCAATTATCAGTAGGACTTTGTGGTAGCTGCATGTTCTGCCCTCATTTGCCCCTCACCACTGTGAGGATCACTTTGTTTGATTTCTCCAGTGCCTTTAACACCATCCAGCCACTGCTGCTGGGTGAGAAGCCGCGGGTGGTGGGAGTCAGAAGCTCTGTGATCCCCTGGATTACTGACTACCTGACAGGCAGGCCACAGTTTGTCCGGCTGGGCAGTGTCTTGTCTGGCGTGGTGGCTAGTAATACGGGAGCTCCACAGGGGACCGTGCTCTCTCCTTTTCTCTTTACCTTATACACCACTGACTTTCAGTACAACACAGAGTCATACCACCTGCAGAAATTCTCTGATGACTCAGCTGTTGTGGGGTGTATAAGGGGGGGAGAGGAGGGGGAGTACAGGGCACTGGTAGACAGATTTGTGGAGTGGACAGAGCAGAATCACCTGAGGCTGAATGTCAGCAAGACCAGAGAGATTGTAATTGACTTCAGGAAGAGGAGGACGCCTTCTCAGCCATTGCAGATTAGGGGGGAGGATGTGGGGGTGGTTGAGGACTACAAATATCTGGGTGTCAGGATCAGCAACAGGTTGGACTGGAGATCCAACACCAATGCTGCGCACAAGAAGGGGATGAGCAGGCTCTACTTCCTGAGGAAGCTGAGATCCTTCAACGTGTGTAGCAGGATGCTGGAGCTTTTCTGCCAGATCATTGTCACCAGCGCCATCTTCTTTGCTGCTGTCTGTTGGAGTAGCAGTATCAGGACCAGAGACACCAACAGACTTGACAAGATTATCAAGAGGGCTGGCTCTGTAATTGGTCTCAGACCGGAGACCTTTGAGACAATGGTGGAGAGGAGAACACTAAATAAATTGCAATCCATCATGGACAATCCTGATCACCCCCTCCACCACACACTGGACAGACAGCGGAGCACTTTCTCCGGTAGACTACTACAGCTTCGTTGTTGAACAGCCAGGTACAGGGAATCTTTCCTGCCACATGCCATTTCACTGTGCAATAACTCACTATGATGTTGTATTCTGGTCATAACTATGCTGCCACACTGCACCTTACAGTCTAATTGGTACCTCACATTTCACTCTGCTCCTGATAGTCTTTCATTGTGCAGCAGGATGATTCATGTGTTTATACGGGTTATCATATATTAAGCTATGATGTATATAGGTTTTATAGTCGTGTTATTTTTACTTTCCATGGGTAATCCCTTTGTCTGTCATGCGTGTGTTTCCGTCGTTTGGTTGTCTACTGTCATGCTGCTGTTACACTGTAATTTCCCAGTTTGGGATCAATAAAGTACATCCATCCATCCATCCATCCATCCATCCATCCATCCATCCATCCATCCATCCATCCATCCATCCATCTATCTATCTATCTATCTATCTATCTATCTATCTATCTATCTACTTTAGGCACAGATTTTTTTATGTGCTTATGGGTTGTTAGTCGATGTTGCCAACAGACATTTAGTGGATGCTGTCTCTTTTTCCTCCCTGCCCTGCACAGCTCAGGGAGCGGGGCCAACAACACTGGCTAACGTTATAGCTCCAGGGGATAAGTACCAGCATTACTTGCACAGTTCCCAGCACTCATGGCCCCGACTTCTTCTGCTACGGTAACCAAACACGGGATTGAGTATTTCATAACAACAAAAGGCCCGCCGGTGTTTGTGCATCCTTGGCGCCTGGACACAGTTAAACTGGCCAGCGTACGCGAGGAGTTTGCCAACTTAGAGTAGCTGGGCATCGTCAGGCGCTCCAACAGCCCGTGGGCATCCCCACTACACATGGTGCCTAAGGCTGATTGGTCATGGCGACCGTGCGGCAATTTCCGGCGCTTGAATAACACCACAGAACACAATCGGTATCCCATCCTGCGCATCCAGGATTTTTCCATACACCTGGCAGGGACGCGTGTTTTTCGAAAGTGGATCTGGACCGCGGTTACCACCAGGTCCCGGTGCGCGTGGAGGATGTGCCTAAAACAACGGTAATAACACCATCTGGCCTTTTTAAGTTTTTACGCATGCCGTTCAGATTAAAGGGCACAGCGCAAACCTTCCAGAGAATGACGGACGCAGGGCTCTGTGACCTGCCCTTCGTTTTTGTCTACTTAGATGACATTCTGGTGGCTAGCACGTCCAAGGAGGAGCACCTTGCCCATCTCAAAATGGTTTTCCAGAGGTTGGAAGCACACTGGCTTATAGTTAACCCAGTGAAGTGCCAGTCTGGTGTGCCAGTAATTGATTTTTGGGTCACCACATTTCGCCGG
Source organism: Pholidichthys leucotaenia (assembly GCA_020510985.1). Classification (NCBI taxonomy): domain Eukaryota; kingdom Metazoa; phylum Chordata; class Actinopteri; order Cichliformes; family Pholidichthyidae; genus Pholidichthys; species Pholidichthys leucotaenia. The sequence goes on along the minus strand of CM035849.1, from coordinate 200,385,060 downwards.
AGGGCACGATTCCACTGCTTGACAAGGTGTGCACTGTGTCAGATTTTCCACGTCCGCAGACCATGAGGGCCCTACAAGAATTTTTGGGCATGGACAACTTTTATAACTGTTTCCTGCCCCAGGCAGCCCAGCTGCTGCAGCCGTTGTACGCTGCGCTTAAGAAAAAGAAGTCTGCAGAAAACATCGACTGGACCCCCGAGCGAGTCCAGGCTTTCGCAGACGCCAAAACAGCGCTCGCTAACGCTGCTTTGCTAGCCCACCCTGCCCCGTCACCCTGTCCATGTCATGGTCCAAGCGCCGATCTCGTCTGCGCTCGGGCCATACATCATCCCCTTCAGGCTTGACAGCAGTGTTTACCTTCTGGCTCCCCAAGCTCTTATTGTGACAGCGCTCGGCGGACCTTCCTGCTGTCAAAGCCGAACAGCTGTGCTGCATTCGCGGCTCATCAGTGGCCGGCATTTAAGCAGACGCTGAATGTAGCCCAATGCAGCAGTCTCGTCAAACATTCTTTTGTCAGACGTCAACTCTCCCTTATTATTCCACGTCTACAATCTTCCCTCGTCCTTATCTGGTATCGTAAGTGAGCTTGTTCAGCCTTACAGCCTCTGTTTCCGTGTAGTGTGTTTTAGCCCATCGTGGCTCATTACTTTGTTACTTTGTGTTATCCTTTGTCCTTAATAAAACATCATGCAAACCTCATGGGCGACTGTTGGTGTCTTATGGTGGCTCGCGAGGGCCACCGCGTGACAGTAGACTGCTGCCAGGGCGCCTAAACAGAGGCGCCAAACCGAGACGCCGTTTCCCGATGAGTTTGCATTTGGACTTTGCTCTTTCCTGTCTGGGTGCTGCGTGCTGAAAGCATGCCGTCATGGAGGGGCCGTGCTGGGAGTCAGAGCTACGAGCTGGCGGACGCCCTGGAATACGTAGATGAAACGCTCATCTCCGCCTCCCTCCTCGACTATCACAGCGACGTGCGCTGGTACCTGGACTGCGCTGAGGACGTCTTGAATCATCTTCCCCGCTACGCCACCACCCTGAAGTCAGCGCGAGGAGGGATGACATCGCCACACAGCGCGAGATTCTCCGTATGTTGGAGGAGGACGACGGCAGAAAGCAAAGGAGGAGGCATCCCCGCTCCCTGCTTTGGGATCCTGTTCCTGTCCTCGATCCAATTCAGGAGATCGCACCATCCGGGGGCCGCCGAAGACGTCGGCGCCACGGCCATAGTTAAGCTCAGCAAGAACCCCGTCCGGATCCTGTTCCGGGCCGCCAGAGAGACTCTATCTCACAGTCAGCTGCTTCCTCGGCGTCTCGCCAGGAGGGAATCGCCGCAGCCTCTCCCCCCGGGTCATCTTCTCCTGCTGTCCTGTCAGCACTCCGTGCCCGGTTCGTCTCGGCTGTCGCCCCCTCCTCCTCGACGCCTTCTCCGGCTGCTGTGTGTGCCAAGAGTCCTGCTTCGGCATGCCCCGTCCCTGATCCATTGTGAGCGGCTCCCCCTCGTCCTCCCAGGGGGCCCTCTGTCACCATCCGGCGGGGAAAGGGAGGAGCAACGTCCTCTACAGCAGGCACCATCCTTCCTCCAGCAGACAGGCAAGTACAAGTTCACTCTTCTCCTCATAATTGTGATTTGCTTTGTCTGACTCCTGGGGTTGGAGTTCGGGGTTCGCAGTCCCCTGAGCTCCCACCACCTGCTGTAGCTTCTGTTATTAAACCCGCTGCCTCTGTGTCTCCCTCCACTGAGCGGTCCTCGACGCCAGGCCAACGTCGCCGGATGAGGAGGGGGCCTGCGGCTCTGGAGAGCCTGGTTCCAGCCCCGCAGCCACGTCATGGGCAGAGGAGGAGAGCAGACTGCAGCGTGGAGCCTGCGCGGACGACGAAGCGTTCCCGGGTCTCCACAGATGAGCGGTCTGATCCAGCAGGTCGAGGGTCCCCTGCCACCACGCCGTGCGGGTTGTCGGCGTGGACGTCAGTGCCGGAGGGTCCTCAGGCTGCGGAGACCATCATGCCAGCTGCGGAGCCCGACGTAGCTGAGTGGGAGCCGGAAGACGATCTCCTTCCATCTGAGCCCGGATCGTCGGAGTCCTGGACAGCGACAGAACCCAAGTACAGGCAAGTGCTCTACTTTGTTTTTCTCCTCTCTCTTCTGGAGCACTTTTGCCTGTCTCTCGGAGAGACGAGCCAGGGGCAGCCGTCCGCTGCACCCGAACTCGTCTCGCTGGGCTCTGTTGCTACCGGTGATCCTGATCCCTGTTCTTCTCTTTCTCCTGAGCCTTCTCCCAGGGTCACCGGTGCGGAGCTGGTGCCGATCGCTGTGCCGGAGGTTCCGGGTTTGGGGTTGGAGGTCGGTCCTGGAGCTGCGCCGACCCAGTCGGGGTCCATCGCGGGTGCAGCCTTGACCCAATCGGGGTCCATCGCGGGTGCAGCCGTGACCCAATCGGGGTCCATTGCGGGTCCAGCTGCAACCCAATCGGGGTCCATCGCAGGTGCAGCACCAGCAGAGTTCGAGGTCGGCGAGGGAGTTGCAGATCCCCTGCCACCTGACACTGGAGTGGCTCATCATCATCCTCATGATCTTCATCCCAGCTCATCTCCACCGGGGGCCGTTGGGGTTCCATACTCCGCCCGGCTCTCCCTTGTCTTCCCCCTCTCCAGGGAGGCCGTCTTCAACCTTTCCCCTACGGTCCTGGTGGCAGTGTGATGCGGGTCGGCCGCCTGGTGAGCTGTTTCGCCGGTTCGGAGTTCTGGTTCGGCCACCCGACAAACTTTCCCGCCCTTTCGGCGATCTGGCCCGGCCGCCAGAGGAACTGTGTTTCCGGGCATGGGACTGGGGTAGGCCGCCCGAACTGTTCCTTTTCCCCCTGCCTGCAATGTGGATGCTAGATGCAGGGCGGCCCCCCGAACTATCGGCTTTCATGCCACGGTACTAGGACTGCCGTCATCCCTGGTTTTCATTTTCGGTGTTTCTTAACCATTTGGGATGTGTGTGGGGTCTTGTGTATGATATTGTGTATCTCACCCCTTCCTAGTGGGTGTTTTTTGTTTGTTTTCCTCTGTTCAAATGTTCATTCGTTGCCTGTAACAGTTGGTGTGTTTTTGTGCCTTTGGGAATATGGTATTTTCTGTTGTCGTTCCCTGTAATTGTTTTATTTTCAGTCTGCCTTAATCATGGTTTTTACATTTGTGAATATCCTGTTTTCTGTTATTTTGCCCTGTGATCGTTTCGTTTACGCTCTGCCTTGGTTATAATTTGTGCATGGGAGTGTTGTGTTTTTTTTTCCTCTATCTGCCTGTGTGCTCCTGTTATCGTCATGGCTTTTTTTTGGCCTATGGCTGGGCCTCTCCCTCCTGGCCTGTTCCCCCATCCGCCCACCCTGGGGGGTGGGGGGGGGGAGGCTTGGGTGTCATTGGGCATTCAGAGCCCGCCCTCAGGGGGAGGTACTGTCATGGTCCGAGCACCGATCTCGTCCGCGCTCGGGCCATACATCATCCCCTTCAGGCTTGACAGCAGTGTTTACCTTCTGGCTCCCCAAGCTCTTATTGTGACAGCGCTCGGAGGAGCTTCCTGCTGTCAAAGATGAACAGTTGTGCTGCATTCGCAGCTCATCAGGGGCCTGCATTTAAGCGGACGCTGAATGCAGCACAATGCAGCAGTCTCGTCAAACATTCCTTTGTCAGACGTCAACTCTCCCTTATTATTCCATGTCTACGATCTTCCCTCGTCCTTATCTGGTATCGTAAGTGTGCTTGTTCAGCTTTACAGTCTCTGTTCCTAGTGTAGTATGTTTTAGCCCATCGAGGCTCATTACTTTGCTACTTTGTGTTATCCTTTGTCCCTAATAAAACATCATGCAAACCTCATCGGTGACTGTTGGCATCTTATGGTGGCTCGCGAGGGCCACCGCGTGACAGTCCAGTTCGTGCCTACTGGATTAAAGCTGGAGAGCTGGGTGGTGCAAGAAGGGTGCCCTCCCTTGCTCTGTGATGTCTCCACTGGTTGCCTGCGGCTGGTAGTTCTGAGCTCTTGGCACCACCGCATTTTTGAGTTGGTCCACTCCCTTTCACATCCTGGCGTGCGTGCCTTGGTTAAACTGGTGGGGGCAAAATTTGTCTGGTTGCGCTTGTGCAAGGACGTGAAAGAGTGGGCTACAGCATGCATCGCATGCCAGCGGGCCAAAGTGCACAAGCACACCAGAGCCCACCTCGAGCCGTTCCAAATCCCGGCCAGGAGGTTCGACCACATCCACGTGGATTTGGTGGGACCCCTCTCACCGTTGCAAGGTTTCACGCACCTTTTGACAATCGTGGACCGCACCACACCTTGGCCTGAAATGATCTCGCTGGCTTCCACCATGTCCGTGGAAGTGGCTCACGCTTTTTTGTCGGCTTGGGTTGCACGGTTCGGATCCCCGCCGGACATCACTTCTGACAGGGGTCCGCAGTTTGTTTCGGAACTCTGATCCGCGATGACTCAGAGCCTGTGGGTCAAAATTCACCGCACTACCGCATACAACCTCCAGGCTAACGGGTTATGCAAACTTTTTCATAGGTCACTTAAGGCAGCGCTCAGAGCTTTGCTCACGGATGCAAATTGGGTCAACCACCTGCCCTGGGTTCTTTTAGGGTTGTGCTCCACGCCTAAGGAGGATTTGGCAGCCTCCCCGGCAGAACTTGTTCTTCCTCAGCTGCTGTGGATCCCTGGGGAATTTTTGCCAGAAAACCCCATGCCCGGGGTCAACCCACCCGCACAATTTTTGCACAGCGTGAAGGCTGTTAACGTGCCAGGCCCGGCCCGGCCCACCATTGTTTTCCCTGTACCTTTGTCCCGAAAAGCTTACAGAGCGGCAGGTTTGTTTTTGTCAGGCATGATGCACACAGGACCCCGTTGCACCCACTGTACAATGGACTGTTCAGGGTGCTGGAAGCTGGGGCAAAGCATTTTGTGTTAGACTTGGGGGGGGGGAGCATAGGGAGACCATCTGCATTGACAGGCTGAAGCCCGCTTTTGTGTTGGCAGACAAGCAGGTGGTGTTGGCCCAAGCTCCCCGGCATGGACGCCCACCGTCAGTGGCTCTGCAAGTTGGTGTTCCCTCGGCAGAGACCTGCGCTAGCGAAGCTAATATGTCCCCCCCCTTTTCCTCCACAGACTAATGTGCCCACCTGCACACCTCGCCAGCAGGGTGCTTCGACCGGACTGGCGACTCCCCCCATCCCCCCCCCGCTACAGCCGCTATGGGTGCCGGCTCAAGCCCAAAGGACAGGGTGGTTAGTTAGGGCACTGTGTGGGGGGTTCTCCACCCAGAGTCGGAAGCTGTGGGGGGGGGGGGGGGATTGAACAAAGGACTGAAGGAGGAAGTGGCACGAAAGGACTATCTGCCGCCGGGGAGTTCAGGAGACACCAGAATTCGCTAGAGGAAGAGAGTATGTTTTGTACTTCATGTTGGAAGAGGAAATAAAGTTTGTGTGTCGTCGAGTTCATTGCCTCGTCTGCTTTCTTCTTCCACAGAATGCTTTTTCTGGTTTCTGCTAGTTGTGCACCTCTGCCTCATTAAAAACAAGAGGGGGAAAATATGTTTTCCCAGTTTTTTTTCTGACATCTAGTGTACAGATTAATTCTTATACAAGTGCTATCTGATGTTTGCGCAGTTATTTTGGCATAGATGTTTTAATTTTTTACACACTGAAAAACTATATTTTTTAATTAACCTGGTGTTTTAAACAGCAAAAATGGAAATCTCTGTACAACGATAAGATAAGCCTTTATTTGTCCCACAATGGGGAAATACCAAAGTTGTTCAATGAAACAATAACTCAAGATAAATGTAGACTAATCTATTCTTGTTTTTAATCTTATCGCTGTAAATTTTACTCTTTTAATTTGTGCATCTGTCATTTAACCTCTTGTTTCTGTTTTATTTCATGTAAAGCACTTTGTGACTTTTGTCTGTGAAAAGTACAAATGAAGTTATTATTATTATTATTATTACTTGTTTTTAGTTTGGTCTTTTAATAACAGATACAATCGTCATGGCTTACCTAACATGAAAAAGGTGATTTAATATCGAGTGCAATTTCTGCTATACCCATCTCTGCTTACTACTCAAGTAGTATATCAGTTGCTACAGAGGGTGACAACTAGGCTGATTCAAATACGTAATATACTGTATGGGTACATATTCATACTAGGTGGGGTAACTGAATAGACCATTATGCTGTTTATTCCAGTTAGCTACAATGCTACGCACTGTGCATATTTCTCTGTACATATGTATATTCACTGCTCTTATTATCTTATCTTCTGAATTATTGCTCTGAGTATTGCTATCCCTGTGCTGTTGCAATCCTGGAATTTCCCCAGTGTGGGACTAATAAAAGCTTATCTTATCTTATCTTAAGTAACTCTTAGCAAAAACCCTGACTAAAGCAACATCTAATGCTATTTGAACTCAATTTCTAGCTACTCTGTTGAACATAACTAAATCTATTCATGATGTATCTTTTACATATCAGTAACTGTATAAAATGTTAATTTGCTAATCTAAATGTTGCATCATTAGAACAATTTGAAAATTTGACTTCCAGAAAGTGTTCACAGCGCTTCACTTTTTCCACATTTTGTTATGTTACAGCCTTATTCCAAAATGGATTAAATTAATTTTTTCCCTCAAAATTCTACACACAATACCCCATAATGACAACATGAAAAAAGTTGGGTTTTTTTTTTAGATTTTTACAAATTTATTAAAAAATAAAAACTCAGAAATCACATGTACATAAGTATTCACAGCCTTTGCCATGAAGCTCAAAATTGAGCTCAGGTGCATCCTGTTTCCATTGATCATCCTTGAGATGTTTCTACAGCTCAATTGGAGTCCACCTGTAGTAAATTCAATTGACTGGACATGAATTTGAAAGGCACACACCTGTCTATATAAGTTCTCACAGTTGACAGTGCATGTCAGAGCACAAACCAAGCATGAAGTGAGAGGAATTGTCTGTAGACCTCCGAGACAGGATTGTCTCGAGGCACAAATCTGGGCAAGGGTACAAAAACATTTCTGCTGCTTTCAAAGTCCCAATGAGCACAGTGGCCACCATCATCCGTAAATGGAAGAAGTTTGGAACCACCAGGACTCACCCTAGAGCTGGCCGGCCTTTTAAACTGAGCAATCGGGGGATAAGGGCTTTAGTCAGGGAGGTGACCAAGAAAATGGTGAATGGCATTCACTTATATAGCGCTTTTCTCATCTCTGGATGACCAAAGCGCTTTACAGATCCTGCTATCCACCCATTCACGCACACATTCACACACTGATGGTGGCAGAGCCACCATACACACACAGGCGCTAGCCTGGCGACCAGGAGCAACTGGGGGTTCAGTGTCTTGCTCAAGGACACTTCGACATGCAGACTGCAGACAGAGCGGGAATTGAACCCATGACCCTCCAATCAGTAGTTGGTCACACTACACCTGCGCCACAGCCCCCCCAATGGAAGAACCTGATGGTCACTCTGTCAGAGCTCCAGCATTCCTCTGTGGAGAGACAACATTACAGAAGGACAACCATCTCTGCAGCAATCCACCAATCAGGCCTATATGGTAGAGTGGCCAGACGGAAGCCACTCCTTAGTAAAAGGCACATGGCAACTCGCCTGGAGTTGGCCAAAAGGCACTTGAAGGACTCGCAGACCATGAGAAACAAAATTCTCTGGTCTGATGAGACAAAGATTGAACTCTTTGACATGAATGCCAGATGTCATGTTTGGAGGAAACCAGGCACTGCTCATCACCAGGCCAATACCATTCCTACAGCGAAGCACGGTGGTGGCAGCATCATGCTGTGGGGATGTTTTTCAGTGGCAGGAACTGGGAGACTAGCCAGGATAGAGGGAAAGATGAATACAGCAATATACAGAGACATCCTGGATGAAAACCTGCTCCAGAGCACTCTTGACCTCAGACCGGGGCAACGGTTCATCTTTCAGCAGGACAACGTCTCTAAGCACACAGCCAAGATATCAAAGGAGTGGCTTCAGGACAACTCTGTGAATGTCCTTGAGTGGCCCAGCCAGAGCCCAGACTTGAATCCAATTGAACACCTCTGGAGAGATCTGAAAATGGCTGTGCACCGACGCTTCCCATCCAACCTGATGGAGCCTGAGAGGTGCTGCAAAGAGGAATGAGCGCAACTGCCCAAAGATAGGTGTGCCAAGCTTGTGGCATCATATTTAAAAAGACTTGAGGGTGTAACTGCTGCCAAAGATGCATCAAAAAAGTACTGAGCAAAGGATGTGAATACTTATGTACATGTGATTTCTTAGCTTTTTATTTTTAATAAATTTGCAAAAATCTAAAAAAAACCAAAACTTTTTTCACATTGTCGTTATGGGGTATTGTGTGCAGAATTTAGAGGAAAAAAATGAATTTATTCCATTTTGGGATAAGGCTGTAACATAACAAAATGTGGAAAAAGTGAAGCGCTGTGAATACTTTCTGGATGCACTGTACATGTGTTTGAGCTTTTTTTTCTTTTTCCTAACAAAACTGGCTCAGTACAAGGATACTGGTGTCATGCCAAAAAGTGATGGGCCACCAAAAATTGATCGGCTCGCTGCAGGAGCGCACTTGCCTTGCTCAGCTAAAGCCTTTTCTCTTCTGATTCTGAGGCTGACCGTCAGCCACAAACTAGTGTTTGTGCATTATATGCCTCCTGTCCAACCTGTGAAATAGTCTCAAAGGGCTGTAATAGCTTATAAATATGTTAGTTAACCTGCCAAAAACTGATTAAGAATCTTAGTGTTTCTTGAAACTGTTTCCATGTTTTAAAAATGACTTTAGTTCTTTAGAGTTAAATTGTGAATATAGTACTGTAACTTGCTCTGTCCAACCTGCGAAATAGTCTCAAAGGATGATACCTCTGTATTTTGCCTGCCAAAAATTGATTAAGGGTCAAATTACAGTACTATATTCACAAATCACACTGAACAACCAAATCAAGTAATTTTTTAGCAGATAAAATGTTTCAATCCAAATTGCAAGCCTTAATGAATTTTTGGCAGATGAAACATATAGATTCTACTTAAGTAACAATATATAGTTATAGGAGGTAAATAATGCACAAACACTAGTATTCATGGGAAAGAAATGCTTTATTGGCTTTTACGTCATTATACACAGATTTTGTTAATTTCAGCATACTTTTCTTGAAGGTGCAAGAGATGGCATTCTGACCTCCTGACCAGTAGGTGTCACATTCACTGCTGACTCACTATAATCTCATACCGGTTGCCAGGTAGAGAGATAAACAGTACTTCCTGGAGGCTAACATCAATATACTGCAGACTGCTAAACTCTTAGACCTTTGGTTATTATGAGCCAGACAGCATGTCAAGTGAGGACTCTTGTGGTATAGAATCGTGAAATTAAAATAATCCTCTGTGATATGCATCTCCAGTAAACATTTTTTAAATAACTATATCATGTAGTGTTATTGACAGTTATGCTAATGTAGCACAGCAATGATTGAACCGGATCGCTCTCTAGTTTTGACAACGTAATTATGATAACACTGTTATGCCGTAACTTGTAGCCAATGACGAAGCCAGGAGTGGAATTGAACACTTGTTTATTAGTGAAACTGGACTCTGTACACCTGACCATACATGCAGCTGCTTGGCAGAGGAAAGGTGGAACAGACCGTCCCTCTACCAGCAGCCCCTCTTATACCACCGGAGCTGGCGGAACCAGAAACCAGGCCGCCATCCCGTACCATACAAATAAGAGCCCACTGCAGCCTTCATCAGAAGTGCTGCAGTGAACAGTCGAAACATGTAAAGAAGGTAAAAACATCTCTTTTCTATTTTTGTCTTTAATAAGAACAAAGTAAATAATTAAAAGAAGACAAAATGAACCTACTTGAGCTAACACGCGAAATTGCACATTCATGCCTTCATGTCCAAGGGATAGCGCTAGCTCTGACATTCTGCCCTCAGTGGAGTAAAAGTATGAACATTGGAGAGTAAACTAGTTTGAAAATGAGACTGACTCCTGGCAACAGAAGGACTGGGAGCTTGCCTCTTTCCACTGACTTTGTATGTATTTGTGCCGCCCGTTCATGTTTAGTCTGAACGCACCTTTAGTCATTTTAGCTGCCAAATTGTGACTATTGTCTTGGGAAGTTATTCAAAAAAGAAAGAAACAAATATCTGTTGCATCTACTTTTGGCAAAATAATCCATAAATATGATTGGTTTGAACAGGTTACTCACTAAATATAAAAAACACTCCTTAACATTTCAAAAACAGTTTAAAAAAATCTCCTAAACAAACACATTTAAAAATTCAAAATAAAGGCTTTGGCTTTATACATTACTGTGTGTAAAATGTTTTGATAAGACTAAACTTATATTGGTGTGCTGCCGACTGTCTTCCTCACTGGATGATCCCTCTGGTGGTTGCTGTCCTAAGCTGCTAATGGAGTCCAGACCTCACCACCGACTGTCTTCCTCACTGGATGGTTCCTCTTACAGTTGTGGTCCTGAGCTCTAATAGAATTCAGGCCTCATACACAGGTGGGGTGGAGGAGAAGCTTCTGCTGACATCATCAGAATGTGGTTTTTAAATGTTGATCTATGAGAACACATATTAATAGTCCTTTCTGTGACTTTTTACATGTAAAACTTTGCATCATACTCACCTAAAGGTCAGATATTGATGTTCTGTCCTAAACCCCCACTGGTCCATCACATCAGTGAGGGTTTCAGAAGCTGTTGATCCTCTCTCCAGTCACTGTTTGGTGGAGCAATTCCTTGGTGCATCATGATAGCATTGTCCAAACACCCATATGTGCTTATTTACTTCATGATGGAGGAAGTCCTTACAGAGGGTGAAAAAATGTTATGGTTTATGTTGGAATAATTTTGAGCTTAAATTATTCAAAGTCAAATAATAAGGCGGAAAGTTATGTACATTTATTACAAAAATATAAGGAGTCACCCCACTGACCACCTTGGGGGAGAGGTTACAAGGTATGACATTCAGACACACCTAGAATCTCTAAAGGATCCATTCTTATAACTCTGATATGTATATAGGTAGGAGAAAGGAGAGGGAGGATGAGGATAAAGGAAGGGACAGAACGGGACAGTCCTGATAACTGAGCTTATCCAGGCGGATGTCGGACACTCTGGAGACATGGGTCATGAAGACATGAGATCCATAAAACTAACAGAATGTCCATCTACCACTGATCTGTACAGGCTGAGGAGTTCAGAATCAGAATCAGAATCAGATTTATTGCCATTGTTCATGTAGTACACAAACTAGGAATTTGTCTCGGTGCCATGCTGCAACATTAAAAACATGATGAGAAAAAGGGATAAACTAAAAAACTAAAAAACTAAAGGACTAAAAACGTGCAATAAGTGTAGAAAAATAAGTAATAATAATAATAATAATACTAATAATAATACTAGTAATAATGAGTAGTACTAGTCAAGGCAGTTTTAAAAAATTAGCAAGTAGCAGATAATGTGAAGTACCACATAGTGCAGTCGATAATGCAACAGAAAAACAGTGATGAATGACGTGAGTCTGGTTGAGCTGCTGTACATAGTGCACGAGAGTCAAAAAGTCACTTAATGTTCAGCAGTCTGATGGCAGAGGGGAAAAAGCTGTTCATGTGCCGGGAGGTTTTAGTCCGAATGGACCGAAGCCTTCTACCTGAGGGGAGGGGGGCAAACAGTACGTGACCAGGATGTGAAGGATCGGCTATGATCCGGCCAGCACGCCTCCGGGTCCTGGAGATGTACAGGTCCTGGAGAGATGGGAGCTCGCAGCCTATCACCTTCTCAGCAGTGCGCACGACGCGCTGCAGCCTTATTCTGTCCCTGGCAGTGGCTCCTGCATACCACACAGTTATGGAGGAGGTGAGGATGGACTCGATGATGGCCGTGTAGAACTGCACTAACATCTTGGTGGGTAGCTTGAGCTTCCTCAGCTGCCGCAGAAAGAACATCCTCTGCTGGGCCTTTTTGATGAGGGAGCTGATGGTTGGCTCCCATTTGAGGTCTCGGGTGATGGTGGTGCCCAAGAAGCGGAAGGAATCTGCAATGGTGATGGGAGAGCCTGTGATGGTGAGGGAGGGCAGGGGGGTTGTGACTTTCCTGAAGTCCACAATCATCTCCGCTGTCTTCAGAGCATTCAGCTGCAGGTTGTTGTGGCTGCACCAGGACACCAGCTGGGCCACCTCTTCCCTGTAGGTGGACTCGTCGCCGTTGGAGATGAGCCCGATGAGGGTGGTGTCATCCGCAAACTTAATCAGCTTAACAGACTGGTGGGAGGAGGTGCAGGAGTTGGTATAAAGGGAGAAGAGTAGAGGGGAAAGTACACAGCCCTGGGGTGATCCAATGCTGATGCTAACAGAGTCTGAGACAGACTTCCCCAGCTGCACATGCTGTCTCCGGTCCGTCAGGAAGTCGGTGATCCACCTGCAGAGGGAGTCAGGCACATTGAGCAGGGACAGCTTGTCCTGGAGCAGATCGGGGAGGATGGTGTTGAATGCGGAGCTGAAGTCCACAAACAGAATCCTGGCGTAGGTTCCCGGGGAGTCCAGGTGCTGCAGGATGGAGTGGAGGGCCAGGTTGACTGCGTCGTCCACAGACCTGTTAGCACGGTAGGCAAACTGCAACGGGTCTAGGAGGGGTGTGGTGATGGACTTGAGGTGAGACAGGACCAGGCGCTCAAAGGACTTCATGACTACAGAGGTGAGCGCTACAGGTCTGTAGTCGTTAAGTCCAGTAATCCGTGGCTTCTTGGGGACAGGGATGATGGTGGAGGATTTGAGGCAGGTCGGCACGTGACATTGCTTAAGGGAGGTGTTAAAAATGTCTGTGAAGACAGGAGCCAGCTCTTTCGCACAGTGTCTCAGGGTAGAGGGAGACACACCGTCCGGCCCGGGGGCCTTGCGCGGGTTCAGTCTGGAGAACTGTCTGTGCACGTCCTGCTCACTGATGACAAGGGGAGGGGGGAGGAGGAGGAGGAGGAGGGGGGGACCGCTTTTGATGAATTAGGGGCTGAGGAGGCAGTGGAGCTGGGTGGAGTAGGTGAGTTGGACACAGCTGACGAGGTGTCAAAACGGGCGTAATGTTGGGACAGTTTTTGACAAAGGGCTTTGTCATCCTGACCTTTAGAAGCCTGAGGCCGATAGTTGGTGATTTGCCTCAGTCCTCTCCACACAGAAGCCGAGTCATTAGCAGTGAACTGCTGCTGGAGTTTCTCAGAATACACAGATTTAGCTCTCCTCAGCTCTCTGTTAAACCGATATTTAACCTCCCTGTAGCAGTCCCTGTCTCCATTTTTCAACGCTGCTTCCTTCTCCTTCCTGATCCGTCTGAGCTTAGCTGTGAACCAGGGCTTGTCATTAGAATATCTCACCCTGGTGCGCGATGGGAGAATGTCCTCCTCACAGAAGTTGATATATGAGTTCACAGTGTCTGTGTACTCATTAAGATCATGTGTGGCTCTTTTAAACATGCCCCAGTCAGTTATTTCCATGCATGTGTTCAGTTTCTCTCCAGCTTCACTGGTCAATTTCTTTGTGGTGGTCACAACAGGTTTAGTGAGTTTCAGTCTCTGTCTGTATGTGGGGATGAGGTGGACCATCACGTGATCAGATAGTCCCAGCGCAGCGCGGGGAACAGCGCGATAAGCGTCCTTTACTGAAGTATAACAGTGATATAGCGTGTTATTTCCTCTGGTTGGACATTTAATAAACTGTTTGTAGCGGGGGAGCTCGTGACTCAGATTGCTCTGGTTAAAATCGCCCATCACAATAACCAGGGAGTCTGGAAAGTTCCGCTCTGTAAGTTGGAGTTCTCGTGTATTCCTGTGACCCAAAACAGGTTATGTCAAAGAGATTAAAATAAATGCCTTAGATCATTCCTTACACATGTACTGATCCTCAGTCTGAACTCTCTGAAATTGCTCACAGAAACAGGCCAAGAATATATAAACTTATCCTATATGGAATGCACATATAAACATTAAACATGGCATATGAAAGGTATGATACTTCTCAAATATAATAATACATTATTAATATCAATAATAGTATAGATAATATGGAATTTTTCTATTGTGGAGACAGAAATAATGAGGCAGAGAGGTCCAGATCATATCAGACTTTATTCAGCTCTCTCTCCATTTCTCTAGAAACACAAGCCACAAAAGAGTAACAGCTCTCAGGCACCTCTGCTCTTAAATCATACCACTTGGTCAGCCTTCTCTGTGTGCTGCCTTAACATCAAAGCCTTTGTAATTCCCATTCTCTTTGTCACTGTTCACACCAACACACCACCCCCACATCCACACACAAACCCCCCCATGACAATTCCTTTTAGTCTTTTATGTCTGAGTGTAAACATACTGAAGTGGATCCCCCCCCACCACCACCCCCAGACTCAGACTGAGCCTTGACCCTCATGTCCTTTGGGCTTCAGCTTTCATCTGTAGCGGCTGTAACGTGGGGTCTGCGGCTTCAAGGTTGGGGGTGTGTCCGTCTGTGGGGGGACATTGGGAGGGGGGAAAACATCATTAGCATGCCCTTGTGACTGATTTGACGAGTCATTTACCTGGGGAGTTCTCAGTGGGGGTCATCCGCACCAAGGAGTTCGGGCCAGCACCACTTGCTCGTCTGATAACAAAAGCGGGCTTAAGCCTGTCCATACAGACTGTTTTTCTGCATCCCCCCAAGTCTAACACAAAATGTTTCTCCCCGGGTTCCAGCACTCTGAACGGGCCATCGTAGTGCGGGCGCAAGGGGGTCCGGTGGAAATCGTGCCTGACAAATACGAACGCCGCGTCCTTCAAGGCCTTTGGCACAAAAGCGCGTGGAAAACAGTGGTGGATCAGACCGGGTATCATCCCTGCCACTGTGTTACGCGGTGAAAGCGGGGCTGGATCGGTGTTCGGCGCGGGGACGTTCCCCTGGGAGCCGCAGCGGCTGGGAAAAAAACAGCTCTGCTGGGGAGGCTGCCAAATCCTCCTTCGGTGCTGAACGCAACCCTAATAGAACCCACGGTAACCGGTCAACCCAATTTGCATCCATAAGCGAAGCCCTGAGCGCTGCTTTAAGCGATCTATGGAAACGCTCGCATAACCCATTGGCCTGTGGGTTGTATGCGGTCATGCGATGAAGTGAGACGCCCAGGTTCCAGGCCATGGTGGACCAGAGGTCGGAAACAAATTGCAGGCCCTGATCGGATGTGATATCCAAAGGGACGCCGAAATGTGCCACCCATGTCGTCAAAAAAGTGCGTGCAACTTCTGCGGATGCAGTGGAAGCTAGCGGGACTACTTTGGGCCAGCGCGTGGGGCGGTCCACCACTGTAAGGAGGTGCGTGAAACCTTGCGATGGCGGGAGGGGGCCCATGAGGTCCACGTGAACGTGGTTGAACCTCTTAGTCGGGATATGGAACGGCTCCAAGGGGGCCTTTGTGTGCCTGTGCACTGGCACGCTACGCAGGCTGCAGTCCACTCTTTCACCTGTTTGCGCAGGCTCAGCCAGAAGAACTTCGCTCCCAGGGTGCGCCAGGGAGTGAACCGACTCAAAAGCACGGCAGCGCCAAGCGCGTGGGACCACTAGGCGCAGGCGGCCTGTGGAGACGTCACAGATTGGGGGGGGGGGCCCGTCTTGCAGTACTCTGCTCTCCAGCCTTAACCCTGTTGGTCCAGACTGGAGTGTGCAAACGTCCACAACGCCGATCTGCGCAGCGGCCTTGGCCGAGTAATCTATCCCCACGTAGACTGGGGACACTAATGCACGCGAGAGACAGTCCGCCACCACGTTGAGTTTACCAGCCACATGCTGAATGTCAGTCGTAAACTCCGAGATCGCGGACAGCTGTCTCTGCTGCCGGCCCGACCATGGTTTCGAAACCTTGGCCATCGCACACTTTAGCGGCTTGTGGTCTACGAATGCAGTGAAGGTGCGCCCTACCAGCCAGAACTGGAAGTGGCGTATGGCCAGGTGGAGAGCCAGTAACTCTCTGTCGAACGCGCTGTATTTACACTCACTGTCGCGCAAAGACCTACTAAAAAAGGCGAGTGGCTGCCAAGAACCGGCGACGTGCTGCTCCACGATAGCCCCTATAGCCACGTCCAAGGCGTCGGTAGTGAGCGCTATCCGAGCTGCTGGGTCTGGGTGCGCCAGCAGTGCTGCGTTTGCCAGAGCTGTTTTAACCTTGGAAAATGCCTGTTCACGCTCAGGAGTCCAGTTGACTCTGTCTGCTGATTTCCGTTTTTTTAAGCGCGGCGTACAACGGCTGCATGAGCTGGGCTGCGTGGGGGAGGAAACGATTGTAGAAGTTAACCATCCCCAAAAACTCCTGCAGCACCCTGACCATCTGAGGCCGGGGAAAATTCACCACGGTGCACACCTTGTCCGGCAAGGGTGTCGCGCCCTCCGGTGAGATGCGGTGGCCCAAAAAATCGATCCCCACCACCCCGAACTGGCACTTTGCCGGGTTGATTATTAATCTGTGCTCCTCCAACCTCTACAAAACTGTCCTGAGGTGGGTTACGTGTTCGTCCTCGGACGCGCTGGCCATGAGGATGTCATCCAGGTAGACGAACACAAACGGCAGATCACACAACTCCACATCCATCATGTGTTGGAATGTCTGCACCGCGCCTTTTAACCCGAAAGGCATGCGTAAAAACTCAAACAGGCCAAATGGGGTTATTACTGCCATTTTAGGTATGTCCTCAGCGTGCACTGGGACCTGGTGGTAACAGTGGACCAGGTCTATCTTGGAAAAAATGCGTAGTGAATGGAAAAATCCTGAATATGAGGGATGGGATAGCGGTCATGCGCTGTGGCGTTGTTTAATCTGCGGAAATCTCTGCACGGTCGCCACGATCCCTCGGCCTTAGGAACCAAATGTAGCGGGGATGCCCATGGGCTGTTTGAGCGCCTGATGATGCCCAACCTTTCCAAGTTGGCAAACTCCTCGCGCGTTATGGCCAGTTTAGCTCTGTCCAGGTGCCGAGGTCTTGTGAAAACGGGCGGCCCCATGGTGGTAATGAAGTTCTCCACCCCGTGTTTAGTGATGGTCGCTGAAAACGTTGGGACCGTGAGTGCTGGGAACTGGTTGAGTAGTGTGTGGAACTTGCCCCCTGGAGCTGTGACGTTGGCTAGTGTTGTTGGCCTGGCTCCACGAGCTGTACAGGGGAGAGAATCAAAAGACATAGTGTTAATCAGGCGTCTGTTAGCAACATCGACTAGTAGTCTGTGTGCACACAAAAAATCTGCCCCTAAGATGAGGAAGCTGCATGCCACTATGACGAATGTCCATTGGTATGTACGGCCATGCAAGGATACAGTCAATGTCCTCTCTCCAAAAGTCTTAATGTCTGAGCTGTTTGCGGCTGTCAGCTCGGGACCGTTAGTTCCTGCCAGCCGGTCGGCGTAGGACGGCAAGATGAGGCTCTTTTGGGAGCCGGAGTCCACAAGGAACCGTCTCCCTGAGCGTGAGTCTGTCACATAGAGTAGCTTGCTTGCTTCACCGGCGGTTGCAGCTGCTACCAACTGCTGTTCCTGGCATTTCCCGAATGCCTGAATTGGCACGGTGGCATGCATCGGCGTGCGTCCTCTCCAAAACGGCAGTGGTAGACACAGAGCGTGTCTCTCCGGTGCTTCTTGGCCCCTGCTGCAGTCACCATTGCTGCCTCCTCGCCTCCGCTGGCCGTCTCGCTGGGGTCCGATGCCGCTGCGTTCACTGTGAGGGCTCTGGTGGTGAGGATAATCCGATGTGCCTCCTGGGTTAGCACCCGGTAGTTACGCACGGCCAGCAGTGGCGAATTGGCAAGGACCGCTCTGGCCGCCATCGGGAGGTTTCGGAGGAAAAGGTGAGCAAAGAGGAAATGCCCGTCATCTGCGCCCATCAACGCCAACATCTTCTCCATCAATTCAACTGCCGACCCGTCTCCTAACTTGGAGCGCGTCAGGAGCCTCTCCGCTCTCTCACAATCCGAGAGTGTGTAGTGCCAGGTCAGCGCGGTTTTGAGAGCACCGTACTTGTCACGGGCTGGGGGCAGTTGGAGAAGGCTCGCCACCTGCT
Organism: Pholidichthys leucotaenia; assembly: GCA_020510985.1. Classification (NCBI taxonomy): domain Eukaryota; kingdom Metazoa; phylum Chordata; class Actinopteri; order Cichliformes; family Pholidichthyidae; genus Pholidichthys; species Pholidichthys leucotaenia. Next base: position 200,366,944 of record CM035849.1, on the reverse strand, counting down.
GAGTTGTGCGTGCATCCAGCGCTGCGACCACGTAGTAGTATCTGGTGTCATCTGCCGTTATTCCCTGGAGTGCGAACTGGGCCTCGGTATGAAGGAACCAAGACTTCGGGTTGTGTAGCCAAAAGTCTGGGAGTTTGACCGAAACGGCGCATGCATTGCTGGTACTTCCCGTCCGGGTCATCTCCGGGGTGTTCGCCTCGCATTCCATTGTGCGTCAAGGGTCACCAGTGTGGAGAGAGAAATAATCAGGCAGAGAGGTCCAGATCATGTCAGACTTTATTCAGCTCTCTCTCCATTTCTCTAGAAACACGAGCCACAAAAGAGTAACAGCTCTCAGGCACCTCTGCTCTTAAATCATACCACTTGATCAGCCTTCTCTGTGTGCTGCCTTAACATCAAAGCCTTTGTAATTCCCATTCTCTTTGTCACTGTTCACACCAACACACCACCCCCACATCCACACACAAACCCCCATAACAATTCCTTTTAGTCTTTTACATCTGAGTGTAAACATACTGAAGTGGATCCCCACACTATCAGTTTATAAGATAAGATAAGATAAGATAAGCCTTTATTAGTCCCACAATGGGGAAATTCCAGGATTGCAACAGCATAGGGATAGCAACACTCAGAGCAACAATCAGAAGGCAAGAAAAAAACAACATCTAGTAAACATATGTCCATATTACTATAAATGTATATATATATAGACACACAGTGCAGAGCATTATGGCTGGTGAATGTGCAGCAGAAAGTCTAAGCTCTCTCTCCGCGGATGCAGCGGGCCAGCTGGAAGTGTTTGGGCATGATGGTGGCCCCCTTAGCGAAGAAGAGACCCACCAGGTGGGCCTCGCAGGTCTCCTGCAGAGCCATGACGACGAAGCTCAGGAAACGCAGGACGGTCTTGAAGTCCTGAGCGATCTCCCTCACCAGGCGCTGGACGGGCAGCTTACGGATGAGCAGCTCCGTGGATTTCTGGCAGCGACGGATCTCTCTCAGAGCCACGGGCCTGTGACGGCTTAGGCCTCTTCACTCTGCCGGTGGCCAGAGCGCCTCTCCGAGCAGCCCTGGTGGCTAGCTGTCTCCTGGGGAGGGGGGGGGGGGCTTCTTCCTCCAGTAGATTTTACGGGCGGTCTGCTTGATTCTTGCCATCGCTCTTTATTATTCTGTCTTATATTTCTTTCACGCCGCCTAAACTCCAGCCCGGCACCCGAATCGTTTTCGCTACAGCTCCCGGTATGTCGAGTTTCCCATTAGCACCGGGCGGCGGCCAAGTGCTAGCTAGCACTAGCTCCTCCCCGCTGTAACGTCTCCCGCTGCAAACCGTGGCTCCGTCCGCCGACCCGGGAGACCCCCGGGGCGATCCGTGCGTCCGTGATATATATACAGAGTGAAAGGTGTAGAAAGAAGAAGGAAGATAAAAAGAAAAGGCTGTTGCAACAGGCAGCCGACTCGTGTGGCGCCGCCGGTCCGGCGGAACCGGAACCGGAAAAAAAAAAAAAAAAAACGGAAAAAAAAAGATAACACAAATAAACACAAAATGCAGCTTTTAAATGAAGGCGTTCACTATTAAGGGAAAAAAATATCCAAACCTAGTTATGAAACTGTTTTGTCCCCAAACTACCAGGCATTGCTTAGACAGTTTCACATGCACTTCCAATAATTTATGTACAGTCATGTGAAAAAATTAGGACACCCTATGAAAGCCTGTGTGTTTTATTACTTGGATAGTCAAAAATCTGACATAAAGTTCTACATATACATAATTACAACTACTTCAAGTACTCAAGAAATCCTGTGGCTTATGCTGTGCAGTAACATTAGTTAGTAAAAAAAATAAATCAAGACCTGTTTATTCTACTATTAGAACTTAAACTATTCTTAACCTCAGTTTCCACCATGGTGATCAATAAAGTTTTACATTATTATCTTAAACTGTAACAACAATAAACAACTAACTTTTTTCATTGTACACCAAATTATAAGACTGAGCAGCTGTACATCATAGCTAATAATTTTTTAAAAACTTTATGTAAAACATGACTGCTGCACAATTAGCATGTGCTGTTACAATCATAGATACAAATGTTGCTCATATCATGAACCTGTCATATGTGTCAACTTGGTAAAGAGCAGTTAGTGGGGTCAATTCCACGTCATATACCTGTGTTGGCTGATATTATTATACACTCATAATTATAATATGAACATCCATTCATCCAACCAAAAACATGTAGGTTTAGGGCGCTCGCGCACGCAGCGACCAGCAGCCGGTGGCTTGTCACCAGACTGCAAACCAAATCTACCTACGGGTACAAATAAGTAACAAAAAAAAAAAAAAAAAAAAAAAAAAATCTTCTACCGCTTTTCCGGAGGTTCAGGTCGCAGAGGCAGCAGTTCAAGCAAAGAAGCCCAGACTTCCCTCTCCCCAACCACCTGCTCCAGCTCTTCAGAGAGGATACCAAGGCGTTCCCAGACCAGCTGGGAGACATAGTCTCTCCATCGAGTCCTGGGTCTGCCCCGGGGTCTCCTCCCAGAGGGTCGTGCCCGAAACACCTCAAGTGGAAGGTGTCCAGGAGGCATCCTGATTAGGATGCTCATACCACCTCAACTGGCTCCTTTCAATGTGGAGGAGCAGCGGTTTTACTCTGAGCCTCTCCCGGATGACTGAGCTCCTCACCCTATAATATTGTAACGTCGGGGCCATTTTAAGGGGGGCCGGGATTTCCCAGCATGCTTTGCCAGTTGAAAACATTACTGTGTGTGTATTAAATGTGTTATTACTGAGTTATACTGCGGTGTCATTATAACTGCATTATAATGACCCAGCAGTGTTTAGCAGGATTAGGGCAAGATGTATCATGTGTGTGTAACCATGATTGAAACGGAGGTCTGGGAGAATGACCTCCCCTCCTCTCTGTGCTCAGAAGTAGGTCGGGGGTTGGGGGGGTGTAAATAAAGCCTATTCATCACAACCATCTTGCTCCTTTTCCTTTGTGTGAACCTTGCAAACGTCACACTGGTGTCAGAAGTGGGATGGAGCAAGATGAGGATCCATGTGGAGGTCCAGCGGCCGGAGCGGTTCATCGCTCGGCTGGGAACGGAGTGTAGAGCTGAGACGCCGGCCCCCGGAGAGCTTCGCCGCGATGGACGGAGCAGAGCAAACCAGCCCCATTTCCCGCCCTTTTCAGGGCCGGACGGGCTGGCGATTCCAGAGTGATTAGGAGCGGCAATCGACCGGGAGATGACCGTCCCATCCATCCAGCAGCGGGCCAAGATTCCCCGCTACAACGGCGAGAACCTGTTGGATGACCGCCTGGCCCAGGTCGAGTTGGCTGCCGCGCTGATCATCGGAGGAAACCACCGTGCTGAGAGCGAGTGGAGGAGGAGCTACGGCAGATCACAGCAGCGCGTGCACGAAGGAGACAGCCGTGGCGACGCGAGGAAGGGGGGCTTCCGCTGCACAGAGCCAGGGTACATGGCATGGTACTGCCCCGCACACAGCGCACGACAAACTGGCCCCTCGCCGACGTTAAATTAGAGCGAGGTGGCATGGACGGGGAAAAAGCCGCCTCCTGCAGATGCTTCCCCCGGCAGGTGACGTCACAGAGGCCTTTGGAGCGCAGCAGCAGTGGAGCGAGCAGGACAGATCCGGTCTTTTCCCGGGATCGGCAGGGGCTGGACGCCTGGACGCGGGCCAGCGGCCGACTGGGAGGTCCTGGCAGCGGTGGGAGTCATGGGACTCCCGCTGCCAGAGGAGGAACTGTGCATAGTCCTACCGCCACCTGCAGATGCTTTCCCTTTCGGTGACGTCACGGAGGCCCTCGGCGCAGCAGCGACGCAGCGGAGCGAGCAGGACGGAGATCCGGCCATTTTTCCAGGTGCGGCAAGGGCTGGACGCATGGACGCGGGCCAGCGGCCGCCTGGGAGACCTGGCAGCGGTGGGAGTCGGCCGGAGCGGGCATGGGACTCCCACTGCCAGGGAAGGGACTGTGCGTGATACTACAGAGGCTGTCAGATGTGTCCATCCGCCCGCAGGTGGCCAAACCAGGACCCTACCCCAACCAGATGCTCTGACCGAGACTCAGATGGCCCGTGCATGCCGCCCCGGCACCGGGCTGATTCGCGTTGGATTTCTGAAAGTGGACTTTGAATTTTCTGGGGACAGAAACCAGTCCGGGGGGGGCAGTGTAACGTCGGGGCCATTTTAAGGGGGGCCGGGATTTCCCAGCATGCTTTGCCAGTTGAAAACGTTACTGTGTGTGTATTAAATGTGTTATTACTGAGTTATACTGCTGTGTCATTATAACTGCATTATAATGACCCAGCAGTGTTTAGCAGGATTAGGGCAAGATGTATCATGTGTGTGTAACCATGATTGAAACGGAGGTCTGGGAGAATGACCTCCCCTCCTCTCTGTGCTCAGAAGTAGGTTGGGGGTCGGGGGTGTGTAAATAAAGCCTATTCATCACAACCATCTTGCTCCTTTTCCTTTGTGTGAACCTTGCAAACGTCACAATATGAACATGTCAGAAATAAAATTTAGTTGGTTGCATAGAGTTTAGACTGCTGCCCCCCAGTGATCCTAAGCAACAGATTAACAGCAGAAGCTGAATGAGCTAATTAGCATCATAGCTAGCACTGGTTACCTTACCTGTCAGAAGAAAAGTGGTGACCTCTGCGTGACTTTTCAGCCCTTTAAGACTCTTCAGCAGACATCAGCCATCAAAAGCAGAACCAATATTTATCCTGCTCCTTTGTTTGTCATGCCATACTTGAGAACGACTGGGAAACTGACAACTACCTTCAGACTTACGTATTTAGCTGAATAATTCACTACCTGGCAACCCAACAACCCAAAAAACGAGACGAAGGCTGGTACCATGAAGCCTTGTGTGGCTGTGACATCCTCACTGGACTTCCTGTTTGTCTTCCTCCAGCTGCTGGATGTAAATATTTGTATTATTTATGACCCGTAAAAAATGAATAAATAATTTTTTCATCAATATACTAATTTTTAGAACATTAAGACTTACATTGTGCACGTTTCTAAACACTTTGTTGATGTATTTTTTTTAATCTTTGTTTTCATGAAAATGCTATCCAGTGCATCTTTAACATATAAGGCAAAACATTAAAAGTTGTTACAGGATAAAATGTCCTATCTGATTATTCTAACGCAAAACTCATGGGGCTAAAATTATGATTAATCCCTCACTGCATTAAATATTCAGAGACATACCTTCGCTAATTGCATGGACAAAAAGAGTCAGCTTTGCTCGAAAGCAGCCGTCAGCCTCAGAATCCGAAAAGAAACGGCTTCAGCCGAGTAAGGCAGGCGCGCTCCCGCAGCGAGCCGATCAGTTTTTGGCGGCACGTCACTTTTTGGCAAGATAGGCGTCTAGCCTTCCAAAACATTAAAAAGTACGTCTCTCCGTGGCTTTGTATTTCTGCCCTTTTGACACTGCCGTGAAAACTAAGAGGTAAGCCTTTTAATAGATAGCCAGAAAACTGATAGATAATTGTCTTTATTATCATAAATATGTTTTTTTTTGGTCATTTTTGTGACACTTATGATAGCATATTGCTGCAGTTAGCAAGCCTGCTAACTTGTTAGCTAAATGTTTATTGTTATCAGTATCCTTATTTGTTGATTTGGTTTCCCTCATTGTCTCAAATACTCATTCCATGTAAATATAGAATATATATTTTATTTGCATTTAGCAGCTTGCTTAGCTATTATTAGGTTAAGTCTTTAACTTGAGGGTTTGAGACTTCCTTATTAGTAGTGTTAGCCACTTAAGACAGAAATTACTCAAATTTACTTGAAACATAGAAAACGCTGGTTTTGAAACATGACGATGATATTTGGACTGGAGCAATGTGGCAGCTAGAGGCAGACCAACAGAAACTAAAGCGTTGTAGCTATTGTGAAGAGTGAAAATTTTGATTTAAACATGAAGTTGTGGCACACATGCACATCTGTATATCACTTCATGCTTCATATGTATACCACTTTAGGCTTCACATCTTAGATTGAACAAAGAACTGGGTCTCTTTGGAGATAACAGGAGGATGTGAAAGTTTGGGCTTTGGTATGTAAAGAGACGGCCTGGGGGATTTTCCTGGCCACCAGAGGTTGGGGGTGGAGGTGATGAGATCTGAAAGAAGATGCATTGTTACTTGGGATTAAATACAATGTGACTATGTGCTTTGAAGTCCTGAGGTATTTAAAGGACGAATGTCTGGGTTTCTTCCTCTTTCTGTTTTTGATGATGTTGGGAGATGTGAATAAACCTGACTCGTGAGATGAACTCTGCCTCGTCATTTTCACATTTTCCACACTGGTGACCCTAAGACGTATCATGAGTGAAAGAAATTCCCCCGAGCCAGCCGGGTCAGGAGCTCCCAGCCAAGTGTATGCCGCCACCGTCCAGCTACCGGACTTTTGGCGAGACAACCCGCGCTCCTGGTTCCACTTGGTCGAAGCACAGTTCACTCTCCGGGGGATAACGGTAGATGACACGAAGTTCTACCATGTGATTGCCAAGCTCGACAACCGCACGGCTCGGCATGTGCAGAGCCTTGTGGAGCAGCCACCGGCCAACGACAAATACGGCGGGTTGAAGGCTGCGCTCATCCAGCGCTTCACTCTCTCAGTCCAGGAGAGAGCGGAGATGCTCCTGGCTCTGAACGACTTGGGAGATGGCACGCCCGTTGATCTGATGGAGAACATGCTGAGCTTGAGGGGCTCAGACAACGACGACTTCATCTTCACCCACATTTTCCTGAGAACCCTACCTTCGGCCACGAGAGCGACCCTGGCCAGTTCGCCGTTGTTGGCCCAGCGGGACTTCCGCGCGCTGGCCCAGGAGGCGCACCGGATTCTGAACGCCAGCAAACAGCGCACGGCCACCGCGGCAGCGACGGAGTTTGGCGCGACAGCTGGAGATGGCAAGGGGCCAGAGACGGCGGTAGCAGACCCACCGACTACGGCGGCGGCGGGGGCCAAGGATCGCGGAGGAGATACCCTCTGTTTCTACCATCGCCGCTTTACAGAGAAGGCACGCAAATGTATATCACCGTGCCAGTTCAAGCGCTCGGGAAACGCCAAGACCGGAGGTCGGTAGCAGCTGCGGCCCTCGGTGAAGAGAACAAGCTGCTCTACTTGATGGATGCGCGTTCGGGGAGGCAATTCCTCGTGGACACAGGCTCCCAAGTGAGTTTCATCATGCCTACCTCCGCTGACCGGCTGGCGGGCCCCGGAGGTCACGGGGCGTCAGCAGCGAACGGATCGGAGATTAAGACCTTTGGTGAGAGGAACCTACTTCTGTCCCTACACGGCCGTACATTTGAGTGGACTTTTGTTATAGCTGCAGTGAGTTTCAATATGTTGGGGGCTGATTTTCTGTGCTCACATGGTTTGTTGGTTGATCTTGCTAACAGGCGCCTGGTTAATGCACTTTCCTTTTATTCTATTCCCTGTGCAGCCCGAGTGACCCCGCCCACAGCACAAGCCAACGTCGCAACGGCAAGCGGTAAGTTCCACACACTGCTCACTCAGTTCCCAGCACTCACGGTTCCCACGTTTTCAGCAGCCGTCGCTAAACACGGAGTGGAACATTTTATTACTACCACCGGACCGCCCGTTTTTGCAAAAGCTCGGCGCTTGGATTCAGCTAAACTGACCATAGCGCGCGAGGAGTTCGCCAACCTGGAAAAGTTGGGCATCATCAGGCGTTCGAACAGCCCATGGGCTTCCCCGCTTCACATGTTCCCGAAAGCTGATGGCTCGTGGCGACCTTGCGGAGATTTCCGCAGGTTGAACAATGCCACAGCGCACGACTGCTACCCAATCCCGCATATCCAAGATTTTTCCGTTCATTTGGCGGGGGCGCACGTTTTTTCTAAGATAGACTTGGTCCGCGGTTACCATCAAGTCCCAGTGCGCGCTGAGGACATACCCAAAACAGCGGTAATAACTCCGTTTGGCCTATTCGAGTTTTTGCGCATGCTGTTTGGGCTTAAGGGCGCTGCGCAGACGTTCCAACGCATGATGGATGCGGTGTTGCGCGATCTCCCCTTCGTATTCGTCTACCTGGACGACATCTTAGTAGCCAGCGCGTCCGAAGACGAACACGAAAACCACCTCACGGCAGTTTTCCGGAGGTTGGGAGAGCACGGTTTAATAATCAACCCAGCGAAGTGTCAGTTCGGGGTGACGCAGATTGATTTTTTGGGGCATCACGTCTCCCCAGAAGGAGCGGTTCCGCTGCCTGACAAAGTGCGCGTGGTAACAAATTTTCCCCAGCCACAAACAGTCAAGGCGTTACAGGAGTTTTTGGGAATGGTGAATTTTTATAACCGTTTCCTCCCCCGCGCAGCGCAGCTCATGCAACCATTGTATGCCGCACTAAATAAACAAAAACCCACAAATAAGATCGAATGGTCTCCGGAGCGAGAGCGAGCATTCTCTGAGGTCAAAACAGCCCTGGCAAACGCTGCGTTGTTAGCACATCCAGATGGCCCGCATAGCGCTCACTACTGACGCGTCAGATGTGGCCATAGGGGCGGTCGTGGAGCAGCATATAGCCGGGGCTTGGCAGCCACTCGCCTTTTTCAGCAGGACTTTGCGCGATAGTGAACGAAAATACAGCGCATTTGACAGGGAGTTGTTAGCTCTCCACTTGGCCATTCGCCACTTCCAGTTCTGGCTGGAGGGACGCCGTTTCACCGCGTTTGTTGACCACAAGCCGCTGACATTCGCGATGGCCAAGGTTTCAGAACCGTGGTCAGGCCGGCAGCAGAGGCAGCTGGCCGCTATCTCAGAGTTTACTACCGATATTCAGCATGTGGCGGGTAAACTGAATGTAGTGGCAGACTGTCTCTCGCGCGCCGTGGCGGCCCCAGTCCGCATAGGGATAGATTATGCAGCCATGGCCGCGGATCAGAGTAGCGACGCGGATGTGCGCGCGCTCCAGTCTGGACCAACAGGGTTAAGGCTGGAGAACAAGGTGCTGCAAGACGGTATGCCCCCCCTAATCTGTGATGTCTCCACCGGGCAACCGCGTCCTGTGGTACTGGCCGCGTGACGCCGCCACATTTTTGACTCGATTCATTCTCTGGCGCACCCGGGCGTGCGCGCGTCGGTCAAAATGGTGGGAGAGAAATTTGTTTGGCCGAGCCTGCGCAAACAAGTTAGAGAGTGGGCGGCAGCCTGCATGGCTTGTCAACAAGCCAAGGTACACGGACACACGAGAGCCCCCTTGGAGCCGTTCCACATCCCGGCTAAGAGGTTTGATCATGTTCACGTGGACCTCGTAGGCCCCCTCCCACCGTCACAGGGGTGCACACACCTTCTGAAATGGTAGACCGCACCACGCGCTGGCCGGAAGTGGTCCCACTGTCAACCACAGCCGAGGAGGTGGCGCGCGCGTTTTTAACAGCATGGGTAGCGCGCTTTGGAGTCCCGTCGGACATTACGTCCGATAGAGGTCCCCAATTTGTTTCCGAACTTTGGTCAGCAATGGCCTGCAGCCTGGGGGTAACGATCCACCGCACAACTGCGTACAATCCGCAGGCTAATGGGTTATGCGAACATTTTCATAGGTCATTGAAAGCGGCTCTCAGAGCGTCGCTTACGGATGCAAATTGGGTAGACAGGCTACCATGGGTTTTATTGGGGTTGCGTTCTGCACCTAAAGAGGATTTAGAAGCCTCCCCGGCTGAGCTAGTTTTTGCACAGCCACTTCGGCTGCCCGGGGAATTTCTCCCAGATAATCCTGCGCCAGAATGCTCCCCGGCCCAGCGGTTGCAGAGTGGCACGGAATCAGGCACGCTGCCTGGCCCCGTTCACCACAGTTTTCCGCGCGTTTTTGTGCCTAAGGCCTTTAAAAAACGCAGAGTTTGTTTTTGTCAGACACGATGCCCATCGCCCATCGTTGCGACCACCTTATGATGGACCATTTAGAGTGCTGGAAACAGGGGATAAGCATTTTTTGCTAGATTTGGGGGGCAGGAAAGAAAAGATTGGCATAAACAGGCTCAAACCCGCCTTTGTGGTGGCAGACGAGGATGTGCTTGTGGCCAGGGCTCCTCGGCGCGGCAGACCCCCTAGGGGACATTCCCCAGAACACCCACAGCGATTGACTAACAGTTCTCACCCTCAGACAGCAGCTCCCCAGCAGGATGGCGCCGCGGAAGTGGTAAAACCCGCTTACAGCAGATACGGGAGGAGACTGAGGCCCAAGCAGCACGTGGACTGATGTGTAATGGTTTATCATGACATGCAGACTGGACTGATGTGTAATGGTTTATCATGACATGCAGACTGTTATTCCATTGTTCCATCTTAGACGTTTGGGGGGGTCATGTGGCACACATATGCACATATGTACAGTGATCCCTCGCTACTTGGCGCCTCACTTTTCGCGCCCTCAGTGCATCACGGATTTTTCAAAAATATTCATCAAAAATTCAAAATTGAGAAAAAATGGGCGGGCGCTAGCAGAAGGCAGGGAGACTACATTAGAACATCAGGTATCAACACGGAGAGCCCGCACAACTCAAAATCCACCTCTCTGTTCGCTGTTCTCGTGTTGGCTCGGCTCGGGAATCTCGCAAGCTGATTGGCCGAGACGTTTTACCCAGCTTCTCTCCCTGCCGAGCGCCCATACCCAGCGAAGGAAGACCGCATTCATTGTTCTTTATCGCTCGTGTTGCTTAGTCTCGCCGCGTGGAACTTTTCGCTGTTCTCTTGTGCCTTTTTGTGCGAAATAGTCTTCCTGTCGAGCCACTACGCCGCCTCCTGCAGCTTCTCCAGCTCTATCGGAAGCTGCCCTCGACGATGCTGCGCTTCTAGCACCTGACGATGAGGCGTCACCTGAGGAGCAGTAAAGCTCTCATTAACCTGTGCAGTAAATCATCTTCATCTTGAGTTACGTATCTTGTTACAAGAATAAAAGAGTTCTAAAAACATATTTATGTACACTTTATTTACATCTACGTATGTATGTACACGTACACACACACACACACACACGTATCATATGAGAGAGAGAGTGAGAGAATGAACGTACGTATTATTTATGGGTGACGTCATTAGGGGTGACGCTACTTCGCGGTTTTTCACTTTTCGCGGTCAGTTCTGGAACCCATTAACCGCGATAAGTGAGGGATCACTGTATATCACTTCATGCTTCATATGTATACCACTTTAGGCTTCACATCTTAGATTGAACAAAGAACTGGGTCTCTTTGGAGATAACAGGAGGATGTGAAAGTTTGGGCTTTGGTATGCAAAGAGACGGCCTGGGGGATTTTCCTGGCCACCAGAGGTTGGGGGTGGAGGTGATAAGATCTGAAAGAAGATGCATTGTTCTTGGGATTAAATACAATGTGACTGTGTGCTTTGAAGTCCTGAGGTATTTAAAGGACGGATGTCTGGGTTTCTTCCTCTTTCTGTTTTTGATGATGTTGGGAGATGTGAATAAACCTGACTCATGAGATGAACTCTGCCTCGTCATTTTCACATTTTCCACAAAGTAATACTACTGGGCTCAGTTATAAGATAAGATAAGCCTTTATTAGTCCCACAGTGGGGAAATTCCAGGATTGCAACAGCACAGGGATAGCAACACGCAGAGCAGCAATCAGAAGACAAGAAAAACAAGAGCAGCGAATATACTGTACATATGTACATATAAATATATAAACACACAGTGCGGAGCATTGTAGCTAGATGGAATAAATATGTAAACACACAGTGCGGAGCATTGTAGCTAGAGGGAATAAATATATAAATATATAAACACACACACAGTGCGGAGCATTGTAGCTAGATGGAATGAACAGCATAACCGTCTACTTAGTTATCCTACATGGTATGATTTTGTACCCATACATATTGTCACCCTCTGTAACGACCGGTATTTTCCTAGTTGTATACCGGAGGGGACCATTGTGTAAGTCTATTGCGTCTTTTGCATTCAATACTATTAGGTTGTCACGTTTCTTTGCTATCTCTGCGAGCAGCCCTGCTTAGGTTATACAGTCTGACAGCCGTAGGTAGGAAGGACCTGCGAAACCTCTTGGTTGCGCACCTAGGATGATGTAGTCTGCTGCTAAATGAGCTCCTCAGTGCGTTCAGTATGTCCTGCATAGGGTGGGACTCAGACTCCAGCAGAGATGACAGTTTAGCCACCATCCTTCTCTCTCCTATCTCCTCCACTGGGTCAAGGCGTTGCCCCAGGACAGAGCTAGCTTTCTTGATCAGTTTGTTCATTCTCTTCCTATCGGCTGCTGTAACGCCACTGCCCCAGCAGACCACTCCAAAAGTGATGGCTGATGCCACCACCGTGTCGTAGAATGTCTTCAGCAGCGCCCCTTGTACACCAAAAGACCCGAGTCTCCTCAGTAGGAACAGCCTGCGCTGTCCCTTCTTGTAGAGTGCGTCAGTATTGTGTGACCAGTTATTAATAAAAGCAGCTCTAAAATACAAAATGTTTTATAGCAGGGGTGTCAAACTAATTTTAGCTCAGGGGCCACATACTGCATGATTTAATGTCAAGTGGGCTGGACCAGTAAATTAATAGCAAAACAACCTAATGGCAACTCCAAATTTCATTGTTTGTTTCAGTGCAAAGATGTGTGGTGATGTGTGTGTGTGTGTGTGTGTGTGTGTGTGTGTGTGTGTGTGTGTGTGTGTGAATAAACTAAACTAAACTAAATGTGCCAGTACATTATGAAATGTTTACATTTATTGAACCATTGATCTTTTACAAAACATGAACAACCTGAATGATGAATCTTCATCTAAGTATGAACAACCTGAATTTTTTTCTTTTCTGCTCTGTTTTAAATGGAAGCTGCTGATGAACAATATCTTAATTACAATAAAAACAAATGCCATTTAAGGAACCAGATATATCGCTGCCATCTACTGTTAAGTCCTTGAACTTGTTTGTATTTTGAACAGTGACCCCAGTTACATATGGTAAATGGTACTCACTTATATAGCGCTTTTATTCTCATCTCTTGATGACCAAAGCGCTTTACAGATCCTGCTATCCACTCATTCACACACACATTCACACACTGATGGTGGCATGCTGCCTAACATGGCGCTTCCAGACCCACCAGGAGCAATTGGGGTGAAGTGTCTTGCCCAGGGACACAACGGCAGGATATCTGGGGAGAGCGGGATTCGAACCGCCAACCATGTGGTTATTGGACGACCTGCTCTACCTCCTGAGCCACTGCCGTCCCCACATGGTCACAATAAACTGATTACTGGCTATAAACTGATAATGCCAATAGAGAGCCTAAGTCACACCCCCTCTACTTCCACATATAGAACCTTGAATTGAAAAAAACCTCCATTGAAATGAATTGCAAGAACAAAATTATCTTTTGATCCCGATCAAATTTTGCCATGAGTTAGACATATGATGTTTGCCAATTTAAAAGATAATTTTCTACATAAATAACGGTGTAGGTTGCTGTCTAAAGCGAGATTTATGCACCCGCATCATGTTTACACCATTACCGACACACTGCCAAAACTTCAGATGAGCAAGATGGCGCCTGTGATTGGTACGGCCTCTGCTGCTCTTTTGCTGCTGGCGTTTTTATTCCTACTATGTCTATCTGAAGCCATTTCAACATACCCTTCTGAGCTACGTTATGATCGTACAATGCTGATGCAAATTAAGGCATCTATGGAACAACACAGTGTGAAGTGGGGCCGATGCTTCTTTGCTCCACCATTTGTTTGTGCTGACCTGACACTTGGAAATCTACTGCTGCTGCCTCCACTGCGTAGAAGGCCACGGAGGTGTGGATCTCGAGCCGGCGTCCAGGTGAGGTTGAGGTGCACCAGCTGCCTAAACTGAGAGGGATACATGAGTTGTTTGTGTGCCATCCACGTGCAAACACCTGAGAAGGACTACAACCCCACGCCACCGCTCCGGTATGACCTGTTCTACCGCCGCCTTCGCTCCCGGAGAATTTCTACTCCACGATACCACTGTTTGACAGCTGTCAACATTCAGTCAGCTGGGCGTGACGCTGCGCTGCCATCACGGATTAAGATAGCTCTGCTGAACACTCGCTCCAGCTCAAACAAATCGTTTTTCCTGAACAATTTGATTGGGAAAGAAAACCTGGATTTTCTATTTCTGACTGAAACGTGGCAACGACAGGATGAATTCGCTCACCTGAAGGAGATCTGCCCTACACACTGCGCCTTCATTGCGACCCCTCGCCTGAGTGGACACGGAGGTGGCCTGGCCTTCATTTTCCACAACCGCTTCAAATGCCGGTCTGTGAACTCTGAGCGTTTCTCGTCATTTGAACTTCAGATATCGAAGATAAGTCCCTCAACTCCTTTTTATTGTGTTTTAATCTACCGCCCGCCCGGCCCAGCTGGTGTGTTGTTATTGGAATTCTCAGACTTTATCTTCCATTATTAAACTAGAAAAAGTTTTTATTTTAGGTGATTTTAATATACAGTGGTACCTCTACTTACGAAATTAATTCGTTCTGGAAGTATTTCCGTAACGTGAAAATTCCGTAAGTAGAGACGCGTTTTACATGTAAATGCCCTAATCCGTTCCAAGCCCCCCAAAATTCGGGCATAAATTTTTTTTATAAATCATAAAAACGCATCAAAACATGTAACAAATACATGTTACAATTAGAGTACTGCACAATAAACATAAAATGAGAGTTGTAATTTAAAAAACAAAGAATAAAGTATAAAGTAAAGAATAATAAAAATTATGTTCATTTACCTTTTAACTGCTATCGTCGTCGTCGTCACCTTTTGCCTTCTTTGGATCATGTTCTCTCTCATCAGTGGTTTTTGCCTGACGTTTTGTGAAGAACCGATCCAAGGACGTTTGCTTTTAGGGCTTCCTTTTGTTTTAATACCGTGCCAATCGTAGATGTATTACGGCCATATTCTTTGGCGAGATCAACCAAACGCATCCCCTTTTCATACCTTTCTATTATCTCTTTCTTTGTTTGTATGGACAAAAAAACCTCTCTTCTTCTTCTTCTTTTCTCTTTTTCCACTTATCTCCATCACTTTCTTGGGGCCCATAGTGAATAAATGTTAATACTGTACTGTACACACACGTAAAACTGCCCGAACACTTCGTGGCCAATGGGATACCAGGAAGATGCTAGGCGATAGCCAATGGCAGAGCAGCTACAGGTATGTTTACGTTCGGTAAACTACGGGAGCTGCGAGGAGCGCGTACTTTTTTGCCTTTCGTACCCTGAAATTTCTTT
Organism: Pholidichthys leucotaenia; assembly: GCA_020510985.1. Lineage (NCBI taxonomy): Eukaryota > Metazoa > Chordata > Actinopteri > Cichliformes > Pholidichthyidae > Pholidichthys > Pholidichthys leucotaenia. The sequence continues at coordinate 200,351,650 of CM035849.1, read as the reverse complement.
CGTAATAAGAGGCAATATTTTCCCGTTGAGGCGTCTCGTAACCTGAAAATTCTGTATGTAGAGACGTTCGTAAGGAGAGGTACCACTGTACATGTAAATGACAGGTCTTCTAAAGCTGCTGCAGACTTTTTAACTGTTACATAGGTCACAATTTCAGGCAGCACGTCTCTGGCTCTACACATAATAAAGGGCGCTCCTTGGGCCTTGTTTTTTCACTGGGACTGAGTTTGGACAATGTTAAAGTGGAGGATGTTTGTGTCAGTGATCATTGCTGTCTTCTTTGATCTGTCAGTTGATGTGGAACAGCAGGAATGTAAAACATTAAGACAGAGGCACATTATTAACCAGCAGGCTGGTTAATAATTTATTTTTTTGTTTATTTCAGCTTTTGACACTTATCTTGTTGCAGGATGTGAGGATGTAAATTCTATGGTGGATTGCTTTAACCAGCAGTGCCAATTGGTACTTGATAAAGTGGCTCCTATTAAATGTAGCTATATTCCTCCTAAGAAACCATGCCCGTGGTTAAATGAAGAGATCTTTATTCTTGGGAGAAGTTGTCGGAAGGTGGAATGTTTGTGGAAGGCCACCAAGCTTGAGGTGCACAGACTCCACCTCAGAGACCTCATAACTTCACTAAATGATATGATGAAGGATTCGAGAACAAGCTACTTTGCTCAGCTTATATCCTTAAACAAGGAAATCCCAAGTTTTTGTTTGACACCATTAATTCCATTGTCTCATCTGATTTAGCCATGGTTCCTGCTTATTCTAATGCTGAATGTAAGATAAGATAAGATAAGCCTTTATTAGTCCCACAATGGGGAAATTCCAGGATTGCAACAGCACAGGGATAGCAACACTCAGAGCAACACTCAGAAGGCAAGAGAAAAAACAAGAGCAGCAAGTATATACAGTGATCCCTCACTTATCGCGGTTAATGGGTTCCAGAACCGACCGCGAAAAGTGAAAAACCGCGAAGTAGCGTCACCCCTAATAACGTCACCCATAAATAATACGTACGTTCATTCTCTCACTCTCTCTCATATGATACGTGTGTGTGTGTGTACGTGTACATACATACATAGATGTAAATAAAGTGTACATAAATATGTTTTTAGAACTCTTTTATTCTTATAACAAGATACGTAACTCAAGATGAAGATGATTTACTGCACAGGTTAATGAGAGCTTTACTGCTCCTCAGGTGACGCCTCATCGTCAGGTGCTAGAGGCGCAGCATCGTCGAGGGCAGCTTCCGATAGAGCTGGAGAAGCTGCAGGAGGCGGCGTAGTGGCTCGACGGGAAGACTGTTTCGCACAAAAAGGCACAAGAGAACAGCGAAAAGTTCCACGCGGCGAGACTAAGCAACATGAGCGATAAAGAACAATGAATACGGTCTTCCTTCGCTGGGTATGGGCGCTCGGCAGGGAGAGAAGCTGGGTAAAACGTCTCGGCCAATCAGCTTGCGAGATTCCCGAGCCGAGCCAACACGAGAACAGCGAACAGAGAGGTGGATTTTGAGTTGTGCGGGCTCTCTGTGTTGATACCTGATGTTCTAATGTAGTCTCCCTGCCTTCTGCTAGTGCGCGCCCATTTTTTCTCAATTTTGAATTTCTGATGAATATTTTTGAAAAATCCGCGATGCACTGAGGGCACGAAAGGTGAGGTGCGAAGTAGCGAGGGATCACTGTATATATATATATATATATATATATATATATATATATATATATATATATATATATATATATATATATATATATATACAGACACACGCGGAGCATTGTAGCTAGATGGGATAGGTATATAAATATATAAACACAGTGCGGAGCATTGTAGCTGGATGGAATAAATATGAGTATATAAACACAGTGCGGAGCATTGTAGCTGGATGGAATAAATATGAGTATATAAACACACAGTGTGGAGTATTGTAGCTAGATGGAATGATTATGTGAATATATAAACACACAGTGCGGAGCATTGTAGCTAGATGGAATGATTATGTGAATATATAAACACACAGTGTGGAGCATTGTAGCTAGATGGAATAAATATGTAAATATATAAACACACAGTGCGGAGCATTGTAGCTAGATGGAATAATAGGTAGATATATAAACACACACAGTGCGGAGCATTGTAGCTAGATGGAATAAATATATGAATATATAAACACACAGTGCGGAGCATTGTAGCTAGATGGAATAAATATGTAGATATATAAACACACAGTGCGGAGCATTGTAGCTAGATGGACTAAATATGTAAATGTATAAACATACACAGTGTGGAGCATTGTTGCTAGATGGAATAAATATATAAATATATATATAAACACACACAGTGTGGAGCATTGTAGCTAGATGGAATAAATATGTAAATATATAAAAACACAGTGCGGAGCATTGTAGCTAGATGGAATAAATATGTAAATATTATAAACACACAGCGTGGAGCATTGTTGCTAGATGGAATAAATATATAAATATATAAACACACACAATGCAGAGCATTGTAGCTAGATGGAATGAAACGGCACAACCGTCTACTTAGTTATCCTACATGGTATGATTATGTACCCATACATATTCTCACCCTCCATAGCGACCGGTATTTTCCTAGTTGTATACCGGAGGGGACCATTGTGTAAGTCTATTGCGTCTTTTGCATTCAATACTATTAGGTTGTCACGTCCTTTTGCTATCTCTGCGAGCAGCCCTGCTTAGGTTGTACAGTCTGACAGCCGTAGGTAGGAAGGACCTGCGAAACCTCTCGGTTGTGCACCTAGGATGATGTAGTCTGCTGCTAAATGAGCTCCTCAGTGCATTCAGTATGTCCTGCATAGGGTGGAACTCGGACTCCAGCAGAGATGACAGTTTAGCCACCATCCTTCTCTCTCCCATCTCCTCCACAGGGTCAAGGCACTGCCCCAGAACAGAGCTAGCTTTCTTGATCAGTTTGTTCATTCTCTTCCTATCGGCTGCTGTAATGCCACTGCCCCAGCAGACCACTCAAAAAGTGATGGCTGATGCCACCACCGTGTCATAGAATGTCTTCAGCAGCGCCCCTTGTACACCAAAAGACCTGAGTCTCCTCAGTAGGAACAGCCTGCGCTGTCCCTTCTTGTAGAGTGCGTCGGTATTGTGTGACCAGTCTAGTTTATTGTTCAGATGAACACCCAGGTACTTATAGGATGTCACCATCTCGATGTCTGTTCCCTGTATATTTACTGGTGCTGTGAGGGGTTGTCCTTGCCTGCAGCAGTCCACCACCAGCTCCTTAGTTTTCCTCGCGTTGATCTGGAGGCAGTTCCGATGGCACCAGTCCATGAAGTCCTGGATAAGCCCTCTGTACTCAGCTTCATCTCCATTGGAGATGAGGCCAACGATCGCAGAGTTGTCAGAGAACTTCTGTAGATGGCAGTGTGTTGTGTTGTGTGAGAAGTCCGCAGTATAAACGGTGAACAGGAAGGGAGCCATAACCGTTCCCTGGGGGGCCCCCGTGCTACCGATGATCGTGTCGGACACACAGTCCTGGGTTCTCACAAACTGAGGCCGGTTTGTGAGGTAGTCCAGGATCCATGATGACAGGTGCTGGTCCACCCCTGCACACAGCAGCTTGTCCGTCAGGATCATCGGTTGGATGGTGTTGAAAGCACTGGAGAAGTCAAAGAACATGATCCTCACCGCATTCCCGGGCTTCTCCAGGTGGGACATAGAACGGTGAAGGAGGAAGATGACCGCATCCTCCACCCCAATGCCATGCTGGTAGGCGAACTGGAGTTGATCCATCGCTGGTCCCACCAGGGGGCGGAGGTGAGCAAGGAGCAGTCTCTCCAGGGTCTTCATCATGTGGGACGTCAAGGCCACTGGTCTGTAGCTGTTCAGGTCTTTGGGGTGGGAAGTCTTTGGTACAGGTACCACACAAGATGTTTTGAATGTGATGACTTTGCAAATTTTATGGTGAATAAGGTGAATGATATTAGAGCAAGCACTACACCATCTGCTGAGGACCTTGGCCTGAATCGGGCCCCCTCTAACACGTGGTCCTCATTCACTCCAGTCACGCTACTGGATGTAAATGATCTTCTGGCCTTTATGAAGCCCTCTTCAAGCCCCTTAGATATCCTTCCAACATCACTACTTTTCAAAATATTTGACTCTATAGGGCCTTTAATTGTCGAAATCATTAATTGGTCACTTTTATCAGGCACTGTTCCCAGTTCTTTTAAACAAGCAGTGGTTGAACCCAAATTAAAGAAACAAAACTTAGACCTTACAGAACTGAGCAATTACAGGCCATTTTCAAAGCTTCCCTTCTTATCCAAATTGCTTGAGAAAGTAGTAGCTGAGCAATTAATTACATTTGCAGAGAGAAATAAAATCTTAGACACCTTCCAGTCTGGTTTCCACAAAATGCACTCCACCAAGACAGCACTAATTAAAGTCTCCAGTGACATCATGATGGCAGCAGATTCTGGTCAGTACTCGGTCCTGGTGTTGATGGATCTCACCGCTGCTTTTGACACGGTGGACCACAATATATTGATAAATGGGATGAAGGACACGTTTGGTATTTCAGGATTAGTTCTGAAATGGTTCTCATCTTATTTAACTGACAGAGGGTTTTGTGTTTTGTTTAATGAGAAGATGTCAGAGGTTAAAGGACTTTCCTTTGGGGTTCCTCAAGGCTCAGTTCTGGGCCCTACTCTGTTTTTATTGTATTTAACCCCACTTGGCCAGATTATTAGTCAGTTTAAGGGTGTTTCTTACCATTTTTACGCAGACAACATTCAGCTTTACTGCTCCTTTAAATAAAATGAGCTGAACATTTTATCAAACTTAATTTCTTGCCTGTCTGCTATTAACAAATGGTTAAACAATAACTTCCTACAATTAAATCTTAATAAAACAGAAACACTGATCATCGCTCCAGACAGTAAAATTCCTCTGATAAAGCAACGCTTAGGTCACCTAGGCTCTTCTGTCCAGCCCAGTCTGTGTAATCTCTGTGTTGTTTTTGACAATGCTATGTCAATGGGCTGCCATGGTCGGCAACTAGTCAGAAATTGCTTTTTTCATTTGAGGAATATAGCAAAACTTAGACCTATGGTCTCAACACCTGAACTGGAAATGATCATTCATGCTTTTATCTCGTCTCGCTTAGATTATTGTAATGCCCTTTTTATGTGTTTTAATAAAACTGCTGTTGCCCACCTTCAGACTGTGCAAAATGCAGCAGCTCGGCTTTTAACCTGGACGAAGAAAAGGGAACACGTTTCCCCAGTTTTATTGTCCCTTCATTGGTTGCCAGTTGCTTTTAGATTTCATTTTAAGATTTTTGTTATGACCCGAGCGTCGGTTCTGATCGCGCTCGGGTTAAAGTTGTCTTGCTGCCGGCCTTGACAGCTGCGGGCGGTATTCTGGCCTCTCCGGGCTCTTATTGTGAAAGTGCTCGGTGGGGCTTCCGCCTGTCAACGGTTGGTCAGCTGTGTGTCATTTGTCATTAGTACCTGGTCTATTTAAGCTGAGTGCTAGCGTCGTTAAGACGCAGCAGTGTCTGATCGCTTCTGGTCACGAACCTGACCGCTATTCTGTTCACCCATCGTCACGGATGCCTGGACTATATTCACACCTCGGCTGCCTAAGGGCTTGACCGTCTTTCACCGGTACCAGTAAGTGAGCTGTATTAGCCTTATTCCCTCCGGTGTTATTTGTGCTGTAAGTCCCTGCTTTAGCAGCCCGAGTGCTATTATTACCAAGCTTGACTGTGTATGACTGTCTCCTGCCTTGGACCTATAGTGTGCTGTATAGCCCTATGCTTCCTGTTCTGCGTAGACTCCTGTCATTATCTCAGCAGCTTGTGTAAACACCTTTTCACCGTAATAAACTCACTGAAAAACTCACTGGTGACTGTGTGCGTCTTATAGGTGGCTTGCGAGGGCCACCGCATGACAGTACACTGCTGCCCAAACAGCGTTTACGGTGATGCCATTTTGAGACGCTTTTCACCAGTGAGTTTGAGTTTTGGACGTTGCTTGTCCCTGTCTGGGACCTGTGTATGTGAGGAATGCCGTCACCGAAGAGCCACGTGTTGACGAGTGTTTTGGAAGCTGTGGATGTGTAACTGATGCCAACTAGTGCTGTTCGGCGTAGAACGTTAGTAAAACCTCCCTCCCAAAGCCTCATACAGTATCGGTAGCGCTGAGCTACCGGTCGGACCTTTAGCTCAGCACGATCGTGCTGTGTGTGTCTCTGACCAGTTAACTGTGAGGTCGCGGGTTCGTGTCCTGTGTAGGGCGAACTGCGCTGATGACCTCAGTTACAAAGTGGTGCTGTGAGCCCCAGATGGTAGCGCTGAGCTACCGGTCGGACCTTTAGCTCAGCACGATCGTGCTGTGTGTGTCTCTGTGTAGTTAACTGAGAGGTCGCGGGTTCGTGTCCTGTGTAGGGCGAACTGCGCTGGTGACCTCAGTTACAAAGTGGTGCTGTGAGCCCCAGATGGTAGCGCTGAGCTACCGGTCGGACCTTTAGCTCAGCACGATCGTGCTGTGCGTGTCTCTGACCAGTTAACTGTGAGGTCGCGAGTTTGTGTCCTGTGTAGGGCGAACTGCGCTGATGACCTCAGTTACAAAGTGGTGCTGTGAGCCCCAGATGGTAGCGCTGAGCTACCGGTCGGACCTTTAGCTCAGCGCGATCGTGCTGTGTCTCCCATGCTCGAACTGTGTAGTTGACTGAGAGGTCGCGGGTTCGTGTCCCGTGTGGGGCGAACTGCGCAGGATGATCTCTGTCACACTGGTGCCGTGACCCGGATGGGAGTGAGGTTTAAGGGGGAGAGTGTAACGGATGCCAACTAGTGCTGTTCGGCGTAGAACGTTAGTAAAACCTCCCTCCCAAAGCCTCATACAGTATCGGTAGCGCTGAGCTACCGGTCGGACCTTTAGCTCAGCACGATCGTGCTGTGTGTGTCTCTGACCAGTTAACTGTGAGGTCGCGGGTTCGTGTCCTGTGTAGGGCGAACTGCGCTGATGACCTCAGTTACAAAGTGGTGCTGTGAGCCCCAGATGGTAGCGCTGAGCTACCGGTCGGACCTTTAGCTCAGCACGATCGTGCTGTGTGTGTCTCTGTGTAGTTAACTGTGAGGTCGCGGGTTCGTGTCCTGTGTAGGGCGAACTGCGCTGGTGACCTCAGTTACAAAGTGGTGCTGTGAGCCCCAGATGGTAGCGCTGAGCTACCGGTCGGACCTTTAGCTCAGCACGATCGTGCTGTGCGTGTCTCTGACCAGTTAACTGTGAGGTCGCGAGTTTGTGTCCTGTGTAGGGCGAACTGCGCTGATGACCTCAGTTACAAAGTGGTGCTGTGAGCCCCAGATGGTAGCGCTGAGCTACCGGTCGGACCTTTAGCTCAGCGCGATCGTGCTGTATCTCCCATGCTCGAACTGTGTAGTTGACTGAGAGGTCGCGGGTTCGTGTCCCGTGTGGGGCGAACTGCGCAGGATGATCTCTGTCACAGATGAGCTACTCATCTCCGCTTCCATGTTGGACTATAACCACGGCATACATTGGTACCTGGACGCCGCCGAAGATGTACTCTGTAATCTCTCTCCCCGCTACGCCAACCACGCGGAAGTCGACGCGAGGAGGGAGGACATCGCCGCACAACGCGAATTATTCCTGATGATGGAGGAGGAACGCGGCATGAAGCAGGTGAAGAGGCACTCCTGCTCTTCGCTTATGGACCCTGATCCTGCCTTCAATCCATTTCGGGAGTTCGCACCATCTGGGGGCCGGTGAAGGCGTCGGCGTCACGGCCGGGCGCATCTTCGGCAAGCTGCAGCTCCGGATCCAGTTCCGGGCCGCCGGGTTGACCCCCTCAACCAGCCAGCTGCTGAGAGTGAGCTGAGTCCTGTGCCGGTGGGCTCCGTTCTTGGATCCTTTTCCATCCAGTGAGCGAGGGAAGGAGCAACGTCCGCTACAGCTGATAACATCCTCCCCCTGGGAGACAGGCAAGTCCAAGTTCACTTTCTTAGTAATAATAGTGATCTGTCTTGTCTGACTCCTGGGGGTGAAGCTCAGGGTTCGCAGCTCCCTGAGTTTCTTCCCCCAGCTGTAGCCTGTTATATTAAACCTGCTGCCTCTGTGTCTCCTCCTGCGGAGCGGTCCTCGGCGTCAGTCCCACGCCGTCGAACGAGGGGGAGGCCTGCAGCTCTGGGAGATATTCCGGTCCTGCAGCCTTGTTTTGGACAGAGGAGGAGAACGGACTGCAGTGAGGAGCCAGAGCCGACGAGAGAGCGTCCCCAGGGTTCCTCAGGGATGCAGCCCGAGTCAGCAGGTCCAGGGTCCTCTGCCCCCACGCCATATGGGTTATTGGCGTGGACGCCAGCGCATGAGGATCCAGCTGCAGAGACCATCAGGCCAGCTGTGGAACCCGACACAGCCGAGTGGGAGCCCGACGACGAGTTTCTTCTTGAACCTGGATCGGCGAAGTCCTGGACGGCTCCAGAGCCCGAGTGCAGGCAAGTGCTCTTTCTTGTTTTCCTGTATGGTGTGTTAGAGCATTTTTGCCTGCCTCATGGGGAGGCGAGTGAGGGGCAGCTGGCCGCTGCACCCGAGCTCGTCTCGCTGGGCTCTGGCGCTGCCGGTGGAACTGATCCCGGTTCTTCCTTGTGTTCTGAGCACCTCCACAGCGTTGCCGGTCCGGAGCCAGTCAAGGTCACGGGACCGGGGGTTCCAGGTTCGGAGATGGAGGTCGTCGCCGGAGCAGTCCTGAACCGGTCGGGGTCCGTCGTTTGGGCCGAGGTGACCCGGTCGGGGTCCGTCGTTTGGGCCGAGGTGACCCGGTCGGGGTCCGACGCGTGGTCCGAGGAGACCCAGTCGGGGTCCAACGTGGGTGCAGCGGTGACCCAATCTGGGCCCGTCCTGACCCAGTCGGGGTCCGACGCATGGGCCGAGGTGACCCAGTCGGGGTCCAACGTGGGTGCAGCGGTGACCCAATCGGGACCCGTCCTGTCCCAGTCGGGGTCCGACGCATGGGCTGAGGTGACCCAGTCGGGGTCCAACGTGGGTGCAGCGGTGACCCAATCTGGGCCCGTCCTGACCCAATCGGGGTCCGACAAGGTCCAGTGGGGGTCCAGCGCAGGTGTGGCTGCGACCCAATCAGGATTCGAGGGGGTCCAGGTTTTTGGTTGTCCCCCTCTCAGGTTCCACCAGCTGGGTGCCATTAGTGGGTTTTGTTTGGCAGATCGGCGCTCTCCTGTTTTGTTGTTTTCAGGTGAGCGGCTGCATGCAATCCCTCCACGGTCCTGTTGGTTGTGGTATGCGGGTCGGCCACCCGAGGAACTGCTTGAAGCGTTCGGCATCTTGGGTTGGCCACCCAATAAACTGTGTGTGTTTCGGGGTGACCTGGTTCGGCCACCAGAGGACGTATTCCTGGGGGCATGGGACTGGGGCAGGCCACCTGACTGTTCATGTACTGTGGGATTTTCTGTGGGCCCATGTGGTGCCAAATCATGTCTTGTACGTCTAGCAATTTTTTTTTTTGATTGTTTCCCAAGTCTTAGTCTTAGTCAGGTCTGAGCAATTTTAGATTGCCTCTTGTTTCCAAAGTCATAGTCTTAGTCAGGTCTGAGCAATTTTTGATTGCCTCTTGTTTCCTTGTACGTCATAGTCTTAGTTAAGTCCGAGCAATTTTTGATTACCTCTTGTTTCCTTGTAAGTCATTGTCTTTGTCAAGTTCGAGCAATTTGTGTTTGCCTCTTGTTACCTTGTAAATCTTAGTCAAGTTCGAGCATTTTTTTTTATTTTGCCTCGTTACCTTGTAAACCATAGTCTTTGTCAAGTCTGAGCAATTTGTGATTGCCTCTTGTTACCTTGTGAATCTTTGCCATAGTCAAGTTAGAGCATTTTTTTTTGATTGTCTCTTGTTTTTTTTTTTTCCCTTGTGAGTCTCAGTCTTGTCATAGCCTTGTTCAGTCATGTATTTTCTTTTCTTTGTTTTTTCCCCAGAGTCATGTGGTTGTATGTATTTCTTGTCTGGTCTTTGTCTTGTTTTTTTTTTTTTTTTTTTTTGGTTGGTTTCTCTCCCTCCGTACCTGTCCCCCTACCTCCCACCCTGGGGGGGCGGGGTGGGGGCAGGGTGGTTCCTTGGAGCGTTCGGAGTCCGCCCGTGGAGGGAGGGTACTGTTATGACCCGAGCGTCGGTTCTGATCGCGCTCGGCTTAAAGTTATGTCTCGCTGCCGGCCTTGACAGCTGCGGGCGGTATTCTGGCCTCTCCGGGCTCTTATTGTGAAAGTGCTCGGTGGGGCTTCCGCCTGTCAACGGTCGGTCAGCTGTGTGTCATTTGTCATTAGTACCTGGTCTATTTAAGCTGAGTGCTAGCGTCGTTAAGACGCAGCAGTGTCTGATCGCTTCTGGTCACGAACCTGACCGCTATTCTGTTCACCCATCGTCACGGATGCCTGGACTATATTCACACCTCGGCTGCCTCAGGGCTTGACCGTCTTTCACCGGTACCAGTAAGTGAGCTGTATTAGCCTTATTCCCTCCGGTGTTATTTGTGCTGTAAGTCCCTGCTTTAGCAGCCCGAGTGCTATTATTACCAAGCTTGACTGTGTGTGACTGTCTCCTGCCTTGGACCTATAGTGTGCTGTATAGCCCTATGCTTCCTGTTCTGCGTAGACTCCTGTCATTATCTCAGCAGCTTGTGTAAACACCTTTTCACCGTAATAAACTCACTGGTGACTGTGTGCGTCTTATAGGTGGCTCGCGAGGGCCACCGCATGACAATTTTAATTTTGACTTTTAGAGCTCTTAATGGCCAAGCCCCTTCATACATCTCAGCCCTCTTGACTCCTTATGCCATGACACGATCACTAAGGTCCTCAGACCAGAGACTCCTGATGGTCCCTCGGACCAAGTTCAGAACCCGTGGAGATCGATCTTTCCAGGCCGCTGCACCACGGCTTTGGAACGCACTTCCCCTGTCCTTGCGCTGCCTTGAGTCTGTTGACTCTTGTAAGAAGGAGTTAAAAACTCATTTGTTCAGACAGGCTTTTAGCTTTCATTGAATGGCTTTTATTTCTTCACTGTTTTCTCTTTTTATCCCTATTAATATGTATATTGTATCTCATTTCTATTGACTTTAATTTCTGGGTATTTGTAAATTTTAACTTGCTGTGAAGCACTTTGTGATATATATCTGTGAAAAGTGCTATACAAATAAACTTTGCTTGCTTGCTTGCTTACCGACGTCCATCGCAGACACAGTGATCGCCAATTTTTCCTTGTGCGTTGGGTAAAATGCTTTGTTCTGTTGCCAACACCAATGTGTGTAGTGATTTGTGTTTGTCGTGTGTTTTTGTTCATGAAATAGCGACAGACAAGAGCAGATTGTGGTGGAGTTGGAGCTAAAAAATGTTAAGAAAAAGCAACTTTTAATACGACCATTGCACAGAGAAAAAGAGAAGGCGGAGAAAACAGTGCGTGTGACCACCGCTGCTGCCGTTATTTCACAATCTGTGTAATTACTGAGGTTATGGCCAGGGCTGAGAATCATCACTAATTTCCAGAATCGATTCGATTCCCACTTTTGAGGTTCTGAATTGATTCAATAATGATTCAATCCGATCTGATCCTGATTCAATCAGTGAAATTACAATTTTAACAGCAATTTTACTTCATCCATCCACCCATCTTCCGCTTAATCCTCTTCGGGTCACGGGGGGGCTGGAGCCTATCCCAGCATCTTTTGGGTGAGAGGCAGGGTACACCCTGGACAGATCGCCAGTCCATCACAGGGCCAGCACAGACAGACAGACAGACAGACAGACGGGAAAAAAATCTTAGAGCCCTATTGTTGCAAATTGTAGCAGGAATACTACAACTTTGTTAATACATAAATTATCACATAAAGAACTGACCCAAAATCAGTTACAATAATGCACTTTTTATTATTTGGACCAAGGGAGCTTTGGTTTCACCGCTGGATGCCTGCTGTCAGGCTTCAACACCAGCTGGTGGTCTCCATTAGCCACCGGGAGAGCTTTGGCTTCACCGCTAGATACCCGCTACCAGGCTATGACCCAAGCTAACGGTCTCCATTAGCCACCGGGAGAACTTCGAATTCACCGCCAGATAGGATGACGCCAGCTAGAGGCCTCCACTTGCTACCGAGGGAGCCTTGGCTTCCTCGGCTTCACCGGCAGACCCAGCTACCAGATGATGATGCCAGTTAGCGGCCTTCACTAGCCATCAGGAGAGCTTTGGCCTCACCGCCAGATAACAGCTATAATTAGACAACAAAGCCAGCTGATGGCCTCCACTAGCCATCGGGTGTACGTCGGCTTCTGTACTAGCCAACAGGTGAGGCTCTCCTTTGATCCCAATCAGACTAGTCATTATGCCTCCAAAAAAGAATCAGACAAATGGAGAGGAGTTGGAGGAGATCAAACTCTCACTAAATTTTATGTCTGAAGAAATATCTAAGATAGCTAAACAACAAACTCTGCTTATTAGCCTTATGGAACAAGTGCGTGAATTAAAGGCTGAAATTATGGAAAAAGACAAGAAAATTAATTTCTTAGAAAGACGTGTGGATGAACTAGAACAATATACAAGAATGGATGACGTCATTGTGAGCGGTCTTAACACCAGACACTGCTCCTATGCACGTGCAACAGCTGGAGTTGATAACCAGGATGGGGAGGATGAGACAGTGGGAGAATCACACACTCTTGAGCAGCAAGTATTACATTTTTTCAACTCTAAAAACATTGTTGTGGACAATAAGACTATTTCAGCTTGCCAAACATTATCTAGAAAGACAGTAAAGGAAAACCAGCGATTATCATCCGATTTGTCAACAGAAAAGCAAAAACTAATCTGTGACAAGCAAGAAAACTGAGAGGAACGGCTGCCTATGTAGACTAACATTTAACAAAAAAAAACAACAACTCTGAAACAGCTAGACAAGCCAGGGTTCTCAGAAAACAGGGAAAAATACAATTGACATGGACAAAGAACTAGAAGGTGTGGATAAAGCTGCTTGGCACTCCAGAAGAAGCGAAAGTAATAATAATTAGAGATATGGAGGAATTAGACAAATTTAAACCTTAGCTCTTATGCACGAATAACAGTGCAGTTAGATTATGAGTGGAATTTTTTTTTCTTGTTTTGTTTTTTGTCTTTTTTTCTTTTTGATGTACATTCTTGACACAACTTATGATTAGCACTTAAACCAATCATCCTTCCTCATTTAATAATGGAAGTGTATTAGGTCAAATTGAAGCTGAAACCTTTGTAAATACTGAACAACAACCACAAGATATTTTTGGTGATATTGACCCAGATAACAACTACTTTAATCATTTTAACAATAAGTGTACTTATTATGATGAACAACAATTAAATGGAATTATGAACTCGGATCAGACATTGACAATAATACATATTAATAGTAGGACTCTCTATGCCAACTTTGACAGTATTAAGGAGTTTTTAAATCAATTTAAGCCCCATTTAAGATTATAACAATAACTGAAACATGGATTAATGAAGAAAAATATGTCAATTTTGAATTACATGGATATGAGATGCATACACAAAATAGGAAATGTAAAAATGGTGTTGGGGGGTAGTGTTATGTCTGTAAACGAGAACCAAGGATGAGGTTGGATGTTAAACTGAACACGACTTTGTTGCTGACTCACTCTGACAGTACAAGTGCTCCCGTCAGGTAGAGGTGAGGTCAAAGAGACTGCCTCTCCTCCTTACAACCCTCTTATACCCCAGGTGGCGGCGGAACCAGAAAAGTGGAGCCACCACCCGTGTCACACAATAATATGACCCAAATAACAACACAACACTCCCCCCTCCCTTCAAAATGGTCCAAAACACACACATGCAATCGAGGCCCTCCCCAATTTGGAACCCGAATCACACGCTAAAACTGAACAGAAATATTTGAAACCTATGACATACACACAAAACAACTAAGCTAGGGGGGAACAGGTGGACTACCGTTCCACCCCCACACGGTTAGACGGCTTTTTCTGCCGTCGCTACTAAAACACAGTCCATTAAACAAAAAACTGCCGTGTTCCTAGAATAAACAGTAGAAAACACAAAACAATCCCATTAACAGAACTAATATATAATTAAAGCTGCAAGCAGCTGTAAGCGGACCCTCGCACCCCCCCCCCCCCCCGTGTCACCGCGGACCCCTACACCCATCATACCTAGCTGGCTAAGAAAATTTCCTGTCATTGCGGCAAGCGCTGCGTGAATAATAAAGTAAACCGTTTGGCGCAGTACTTCCTATGAGCAGTAGGTGGCGCTATAACTTTTGTCAGTCATTTTTATGTAGGAGCGTGTGGGGCAGGACCAATATCCATCGTAGAAAATTTGGTGAAAATCAGACAAAGTTTGTCCAAGTTACAACTTTCCGATGTTCCATGGTGAGGAGTCAACCTTCGCCATGTCGCCATGGCAACACTTCCCTGTCAGTTATGTGTTGCCCACCCATATAAGGACTACATATGACAGTCACCTCAACCTATGTTCCAGATTTCATGACTCCAGGTCGTTCCCAACTATCCCAACAAGATCACGGATTGAATGGTGAGGAGGGTATGTCCATGGTAACAGCAGTGATGCCATGCTAAAGGTGATGTGCAGTTATGATATTGCACGTCATTCTGGCAAGTGACACGTGAGTATGGCATGTGAGTTATGGCAACTTCCTGTCCATTGGCGGTAGGGGGCGCTGTCGCTATGTGTCATTCTTTGTTATAGAAATTATCAGTATTTGCTACTTATTCACCACACAAAATTTGGTTGAAATCAGTCAATGTATGCCAGAGTAAAAGCCATTGGAAGGGTGATGGCGATACTGCAAACTTGGCCACGCCCCTTCCGCCAAACCATCGGGCACTTGGAAAAGTTTTCAACAGCTTTTGATGGCACATGGGTATAGATGATTGTCACTATAAATGGTACCAATCAGACTATTTATTTCAGAGATATTGAAGAAAACCCTTGGTATACCTTCATGTCTCCAAGAGAGGGCGCTATTGCTACTCATGAATATTCATAGCTGTAATTGTTTGGAGGCATACTCATATACATCATACCTGTCTCTGTGCCAATCCGACATTCCATTCCCGAGGTATTAAAAAAACATGATGCAAACTTTCTGATGCAATACTTTCTGCCTCCTATAGGTGGCACTGCAGATTTCTATGAATATTGTTCTATAGAGCTGTTTGGAATTGGACTGATGTCCATAATATTGAGTTTGGATGAAATCCAACAATGCATACCAGAGTTATTGCCATCAGAATGCTCATAGAATGATCATGGCAAGGCGTCAAACTTTGCCACGCCCCTTTTCCAAACTGTCGAGCTTTTGGAAAAGTTTTCAATAACTTTTAATGGGACATGGGTATAGATGATTGTCACCACAAATGAGCTCATTCGGACTAAAACCCTAGGACGAGTTTGATCAATTTCAAGATTTGGAAATTTGGTCACTGCCACTTCCTGCCAAAATGGCCGACTTCCTGTTTGGTGTAGACCATCACTTCATTGGAGTTTTTTTGCATGTCTTGACATGATAAACATCTCACCCGATTTTCATCTTTCTACCTGAAAGTAAGTGTGTGCCATGTTAGGTGGCGCTGTAGAGCCATTTTTGTGGGGTCATTCATATTTCCTTCAAAATATTACATTTTTTTGCCAGTCTTGAAGTCCCTGCAAAAAATGGTGTTTTCATGCACGTTGACAATCCCAAAAATGAGATCTTAGATGGAGAAGAAGAAGAAAAAAAATTCTAATTAAAGCTGCAAGCAGCTGTAAGTGGACCCTCGCCGCCCCCCCCAACACCCACGGAACCTGGCGCCCATCGGACCCAGCCGGCACGGAAAATTTCCCGTTGTCACGGCATGCGCTGCGTGAATAATAAAGTAGTAGTAGTAGATTAGTTTATTTGACAGGGACAGTGCAATAAACATAGACAATTAATCAAAGACAATCAATCTGATGTGTTGCACATAGAGTGTATAGCTATTAGCTAATTTGCAACTCTTGTCCCTGGATGGGCTTTAGAAAAAAGAATCAAGATAAAAATATACACAATAACCACATACATCAATGCAGAAAAATTATAAATACACAATTATAAATATTATAAATATTTTAAATACACAAATATAACAGCCTGACTCACCTTTAACATAAATATTATAAATACACAAATATAACAGCCTGACTCAAAATAATAAAGAAAACCGTTTGGCGCAGTACCTCCTGTGAGCAGTAGGTGGTGCTATGTTTTGTCAACCATTTTTACGTAGGCGCGTGCAGGGTCGGCCTAATATCCATCGTAGAAAATTTGGCGAAAATCGGATAAAGTTTGTCCAACTTACAACTTTCCGATGTTCCATGGCGAGGAGTCAACCTTCGCCATGTTGCCATGGCAACACTTCCCTGTCAGTTATGTGTTGAACACCCATATAGGACTACATTTGATAGTCACCTCAACCTATGTTCCAGATTTCGTGACTCCAAGTCCTTCCCAAGCCTCCCAACAAGATCATGTAGTAAATGGCGATGGGGGCGTGTCCATGGTAACAGCAGTGACGCCATGCTAAAGATGATGTGCAGCTATGATCAATCAGGTGGTCTGATAAACCTCAGAAAATTGCATGTCATTCTGGCAAGCGGCACGCAAGTATGGCATGGGAGTTATGGCATGGGAGTTTTGGCAACTTCCTGTCCATTGGCGGTAGAGGGCGCTGTCGCTATGTGTCATTCTTTATTATAGAAATTATCAGTATTGGCTACCTATTCACCACACAAAATTTGGTTGAAATCAGTCAATGTATGCCAGAGTAAAAGCCATTGGAAGGGTGATGTGATACTGCAAAGTTGGCCCCTTCCGCCAAACCGTGGGGCATTTGGAAAAGTTTTCAACAGCTTTTGATGGCACATGGGTATAGATGATTGGTACCATTTATGGTGACAATCAGACTATTTATTTCAGAGATATTGAAGAAAACCCTTGGTGTAACCTTCATGTCTCCAAGAGAGGGTGCTATTGCTACTCATGAATATTCATAGCTGTAATTGTTTCTAGGTATACCCATATACATTATATCTATCTCGGTGCCAATCCGACATTACATTACCGAGGTATTAAAAAAACATGATACAAACTTTCTGATGCAATACTTTCTGCCTCCTATAGGTGGCGCTGTAGATTTCTATGAATATTGTGCTATAGAACTGTTTGGAATTGGACTGATATCCGTAATATTGAATTTAGTTGAAATCTGACAATGCATACCAGAGTTATTGCCGTCAGAATGGTCATGGAATGATCATGGCGAGACATCAAACTTTGCCACACCCCTTTTCCAAACCGTTCAGCTCTTAGAAAAGTTTTCAATAACTTTTAACGGCACATGGAGTGTTTGGCTTAAAGACCTTGGCATGGTGGCAACATATTTTTACGGGGAGGGGGGGCACATGACACAATTGTAACTGGAAATGTTAATTTTACAGTATTTCTTTTTCTTTTTTTTTAAATTTTGCACAGTAATATTGCATAAAGGAACTTACCATTTGAAGTATTGTACTACCAAGGCTTGAATGTTGGAATATTGGGCCAGTTGGGGTCCCACCCAGATGTCCTATGTTTGGACTTTTACTGGTGTCATCCTTCTCTCCTCCCTCTGCTCTCACCCCTCCTGGACCCTCTGCCTGAACACTTTCCTCTCCTTGGCTCTTCTCTTCTGTCTCATCTTTTCCTATCTGAGCCCTGTCAAATTCAGGTTCTCTCTCTGTCTATGATGGTATAGACACAGGCTAGAAAATACCAAGTGTCATGTTTTGTCCTGCAGGATTTTTTTTTTTTCATGGTTTACATAAATAACCAAAATGTGTGGGTTTTTTTTTTTGTATTTTTATTCTAGTGTTTCTTTATTTCCATTGACAGAGTAGGAAAGGGAAGGGAAAAAAACCCCCATTCATAATAGTAATGTACTCATGCATACTTAAATTATATGATCAGAGGTGAGTATAGTAGCCAGAAATTCTACTCATGTAAAAGCAGTGCTTTGAAATTAATAATTAAAAGTAGACAACCAAAAATTTCTAGTTGAGTTAAGGGTACAAAGAGCATCTACTTAAAAACTTGAGTAATGACTTCAGTCTTGAAGATTTGAGATTTTTCTCCAAAATTTATAACAATTTTCTTATAGTTTTCTACTTTTCTCTGTAAATTTATCTAAATTTGCAACCATTTTCCTCAAATTTGTAATTTTCTCTTATTGTTCCTGTTTGCCTGGTCACACCAGATGGCACAGGCCGCCTCGGACCGCTCCAGCCCGTAAGTTTACGTTTGCCTTTCTCCTCGTGCCATTCAGCTGTTCTGTGGCACTAGGCATTTCCTCCCTTGGGCTGTTGAGCGTCTTAGAGGCGTCCTTGCTTGCCTGGTGCCGTCCTTGTCTGTAATCCATCCTTCTGTTGACACCGTAACTGTTTGCTGGACTGAATCTCTATTTGTTTGTTCAATAAAGTGCACGCTACTGCTTTTGCTTGTGGGTTTAAATTCCTTCCTCCATGCGCTGCGTAATGATGCATGGGGAATCATAACAATGATCTGGCCAGAAAAAGAAAACCCAGCAGAGTAGTCTTGCGTTTTTCTTTTCTTTTTCACCTTTTACTTTTTTCCCTTCGAGCTGCGCTATGGTGGTCTGGACAGACAAGGAGCTGAGAATGCAGGACCTCCTGGAACAGACATGCAAAGACTGTGTCGGTGGACCAGGCGGAAAAAATCTTAGTGATTCAACGACTTAGAAGGTGATGCAGCAGTGCATTATGGAGTGCAAAGAGTGTGACAGAGCACCAAAGTTGTTACGGTCATCCACTGCAGCCAACGAAGCCTCCAGTTGTGGAACCCAACTTCTGTGGCCGAGAGAGTGGGATTGCCCCCATGCAACGGCTCTACCACTTTTAAAAACCCTCCTGCAAAGGTTCTATGTGCAGCCTATAACCTATACCTTTCAAAAGTCCTGCGGTGATGGGAGAGTGGCGAAGCAACAGGTGGAGATGATCACTGGCAGTTGTAGCCACAAACTTTCATGTAGGTGGCCCTTGGACCAGTGGTCGCTCATCTTTAACACCTGGGCAAAAGAGACGTTCGGCAGCATCCATGGTGACTGGGCAGCCTATTTAGGACAGCATTGCCCACTCTCACATGAGTGAGGAGGTTAGAAAGGTACCCCAAAAATTGCTTGCCCTACACCAGGGGTGTCAAACTCATTCCATGGAGGGCCAAGACCCTGCAGGTTTTACTTCCACCCAGTCTCTTCAGCAGGTGTTTTCACTGATCAGCAATCAGTAGGAAGAAATTCAGAGAAATCACCTGTTGAAGACACTGGGTGGAGGTAAAACCTGCAGGGTCTTGGCCCTCCATGGAATGAGTCTGACACCTGTGCCCTACACTATCCGGTCAGCTTTCCGCGGTTGATGGATCATCCTCCAAGCAGTTGAACAACAAAGAAACTCAAACATAAACAGCTTCTAGTTGGAGCATGGAATGTCCGCACCTTGTTAGACAGGGACAGCACTCCAAGACCAGAGAGAAGAACAGTCTTGGTTGCAAAGGAGCTAGGGCGTTACCGGATTGACATCACCGCATTGAGTGAAACAAGGCTTGCTGATGAGGGAATGCTGAACGAAACTGGGGGTGGTTACACCTTCTTTTGGCGAGGAAAGCCCGAGACTGAAGCCAGAATACATGGAGTGGGGTTTGCTGTCAGAACCAGTCTGACAAAGTTCATTCCCTCTCTACCTGTTGGGATCAACGAGCGCCTTATGAAGCTTCGCTTCCCACTGGACAAATCACACCGTATAACCATCGTCAGTGCCTATGCCCCTACACTTACCAACACTGATGAAGCCAAGGAGCAATTCTATGTAGACCTTGACCAACTCATAAAGTCTACCCCTGCCAGTGACAAGCTGTTGATTTTGGGTGACTTCAATGCTAGAGTTGGAAAGGACAGCGACAACTGGAGAGGTGTGCTAGGCCCCCATGGCGTGGGAAACAAGAATAGCAATGGCCTGCTTCTCCTTAGCAAATGCGCGGAACATGCACTGTGTATCACCAACACCCTCTTTCGTCAAGCCGACAAGTTCAAGACCACTTGGATGCACCCAAGATCTAAGCAGTGGCACCTAATAGACTACATCATAGTCAGGCAGAGAGACATACAAGATGTACGGATCACACGCGCCATGAGAGGCGCTGAATGCTGGACCGACCACAGACTTGTACGAGTAATCCTGCAGCTGCATATCGCACCCATGCAGCGACGGCGTCCCAAGGCTGTTAGGGCTGTGTTTAACAGTGTGAGACTGAGACATGACCTACATCGTCAGCAGTTCCAGGCAGAGCTAGATGAAAACCTCAAGGCAGGAGCACCATCTGCTGAGGACAGCACAGAGAAGTGGCAAGAGTTCAAGAACATTGTCACCGAGACTGCCAAGACCATCCTCGGTCCAAAACAGTGCATGGACCAGGATTGGTTCAATGAGAACGATGAACAGATCACCCAGCTCCTGCAAGAGAAAAACGGTGCCTATGTGGTGTGGCAGAATGACCCCAGTTCCATCTCCAAGGCCGATGGGTACAAACACCTGAAAGGGCAGGCCCAGAAACAGCTGCGTGAAACGTAGGACAGGTGGTGGGATAAGAAAGCAGAAGAGGTTTAGAACTATGTTGATGCCCACAATTCCAAACAGTTCTTTAGTGCCCTGAAAACCATCTATGCACCTTCCAAGTTGGGACTCACTCCCTTGCTGTCAGCAGATGGGTCCACACTGATCAAGGATCAGGAGGGCCTGAGGAATCGATGGGCCGAGCACTTCAAAACTCTGCTAAACAGGCCATCGACAGCCAGTCCTACAGCTCTGGACCACATCCCTCAACAGCCAGTCAGGGAAGAACTCGACCAACGTCCCACAATCGAAGAGCTTACCAAGGCCATCAATCAGATGAACTCCGACTGGGCACCTGGAAAGGATGACATTCCAGCAGAGATCTACAAAGTTGCTGGTCCAGGAGCTATTGAAGTCTTCCATGACGTAATACAGCTCATCTGGGAGCAAGAGAAGATGCCAGAAGACTTCCGTGATGCCTTGATTGTATCGCTGTACAAGAACAAGGGTAGCAAAGCTGAATGTGGAAACTACAGGGGCATCTCACTCCTGTCAGTTGCAGGCAAGCTCTTCGCTCGGATCATCCTGAACAGACTCATCATGCCGTCAGAGACCAACCTACCAGAGGCTCAGTATGGATTCCGTCCGGGTCACAGCACAGTCGACATGATATTTACAGTGAGGCAGGTACAAGAGAAATGCCGAGAGCAAAATTGCAACCTCTACTCTGTCTTTATCAATCTGACCAAGGCATTTGATTCTGTCAGTAGGGAGTCCCTTTGGTCAGTGCTCGCTCGCTTTGGTTGTCCACGCAAGTTCATCCAGCTCATCAGGCTCTTCCACGACGGTATGACTGGGCAGGTGCTCTCCAGTGGTGAACATTCAGAACCCTTTGACATTTCCACCGGGGTGAAACAAGGCTGCGTTCGGGCACCAGTCCTGTTCAGTCTGTTCTTCACCTGTGTCATCAGGCAAGCAGTGCAAGACCTAGAAGAGGGCGTGTACATTTGCTACCGTTGTGACTGGTCCATGTTCGACCTGCGCAGACTGACTGCTAAAACAACGACGCTCACCAGTCTCATCGAGGAAGCTCTCTTTGCAGATGACTGTGCGCTGATGGCTCACAAGCCAGAGGTTCTGCAGACTATGCTGAATAAGTTCTCTGAGGCTTCAAAGCAGTTTGGTTTCACCATTAGCCTGAGAAAAACTGAGGTGCTATTCCAGCCTGCACCAAACTGGAATGCTCCACAGCCCACTATCGTGATTGACAACACAGAGCTGAAATCTGCTGACAGCTTCACATACCTCGGAAGCGTAATATCCAGTGATGGCTCTCTGGACAAAGAGATCTCAGCCAGAATCAGCAAAGCAATCCAAGCTCTTGGACGACTTCACAACAGGGTACTGAACCATCACAATGTTACCCTGGCCACAAAACTCAAAGTGTACAATGCTGTCATCCTTACCTCACTTCTATACGGCTGTGAGACATGGACGGTTTATCGGCGATACCTGAAACAGCTGGAGAAGTTCCATCAACGTGCTTTACGCTCTATCCTTGGCATACGATGGCAGGACAGGGTCACCAACACAGAAGTTTTTGACAGAGCCAGGTCTGTTCCTATTGAGTCAATGCTTCTGAAGACACAGCTCCGCTGGTCAGACCATGTCATCAGGATGGAGGACCACCGCATCCCAAAGCAGCTGCTGTGTGGTGAGCTTCTGCAGGGGCACAGAAAACAAGGTCGCCCCTACAAAACACTACAAGGATGCCTTAAAAGACAGCCTCAAGTGGTGTGACATCTCCCCCACTGAACTTGCTCACAAAGCACAAGACAGGCAGTGCTGGTGTGCTCTCATAAAAAGAGCGTCATCCTCACTAGAGGAGGAGTGCAGCAACCAGGCACAGGCTGCCAGAGAACGTCGCCACAGAGCAGTGTCTGTCCCTGCAACAACAGCAGAATTCCTGTGCCCTATCTGTTCCAGGCTCTGCAAGTCCAGACTCGGTCTGCAGAGCCATCTATGTGTCCTCAGATAGCTGCACATGCATAGTCATCCTCGGGATCGAGGGACAACCATTATTATTATTGTTTTTATATTATTGTTGATGTACAGCACATTGTGTCAACTGTCATTTTTAAAGAGCTTTATGAATAAAGTTGGATTGGATTAAAAAAAGATAAACATTAACCATAAAATAAACCACCAATTTATAATGGGCTCAAATGTACAAGAGAAAATTACAAATTTGAGGAAAATGGTTGCAAATTTATATAAATTTACAGAGAAAAGTAGAAAACTATAAGAAAACTGTTATAAATTTTGAAGAAAAACCTCAAACCTTCAAGACTGAAGTCATTACTCAAGTTTTTAAGTGGGTGCTCTTTGTACACTTAACTCAACTAGAAATTTTTGGTTGTCTACTTTTAATTATTAATTTCAAAGCACTGCTTTTACATGAGTAGAATTTCTGGCTACTATACTTACCTCTGATTATATAATTTAAGTATGAATGAGTAAATTCCTATTATGAATGTTTTTTTTTCCCTTTCCTTCTCTTTGTCAATGGAAAAAAAGAAACACTAGAATAAAAATACAAAAAACAAAACACATTTTGGTTATTTATGTAAACCATGAAAAAAAATCCTGCAGGACAAAACATGACACTTGGTATTTTCTAGCCTGTTTCTATACCACCATAGACAGAGAGAGAACCTGAATGAGACAGGGTTCAGAGAGGGAAAGATGAGACAGGAGAGGAAAGTGTCCAGACAGAGGGTCCAACATTCAAGCCTTGGTAGTACAATACTTCAAATGGTAAGTTCCATTATGCAATATTACTGTGCAAATTTAAAAAAAAAAAAAAAAGAAATAGTGTAAAATTAACATTTCCGGTTACAACCGTGTCATGTGTCTCCCCCCCCCCCCCCCCCCCGTAAAAATATGTTGCCACCTTGCCAAGGTCTTTAAGTCAGAGGAAACACTGTAAATTATTAGTTAATATTGCAGTAGCTGGTAAAGTAAATCCTCAGCGATTCATCAGTCACTTTTGCCTTTCCCTGCAGTGAAGCCTAACCAGACCTGTTAGCTAAGTGACTCCTCATTGTTGTTCCAGTTACCAGTGGGTTAAAACCACCATAAATGCCTCCACTGTTTATCTCTTGTACTTTTTTCCGTGTTTAAAGTACTTTAATAAGCTCATGCTTCTCGCGGACAGCAATGCTAGAGAGACACACTCTGCCTGCAGAAACGGTCACGTGGGTGCCGGGTGGGCAGTCACGCGCGCTGTTCCTGTGCACGCTTGCGGAGTGTTTCTTTCATATTTAATTTTCTTAAATTTAATATTTTAGGCACAGCGGCAAACTTCCTTAGGGCGGCGGGCCGCCACACAGAAATGTTACCAGAGGAAACCCTGACATGGGTATAGATCAGGGGTGGGCAGTGAGGGCCATTCCACTGCAGGTTTTTTGTTCCACCCAGTGTCTTCAGCAGGTATGTGCTCTCTGATCAGCTTCAAGGATTGCTAATCATTGAAAACACCTGCTGAAGAGACTGGGTGGAACAGAAAACCTGCAGTAGAATGGCCCTCCATGGCACATGATTGCCCACCCCTGGTATAGATGATTGTCACCACAAATGAGCTCAATTGGACAAAAGCCCTAGGATGAGTTCAATCAAATGTGCGTCAATTGTGCGAGGTCGAAATCAGGTCACTGCCACTTCCTGCCAAAATGGCCGACTTCCTGTTGGGTGTAGACCATCACTTCTATGGAATTTTTTGTATGTCTTGACATGATAAACATCTCACCCGGTTTTCATTTTTCTACACGAAAGTAAGCGTGTACCACTGCCCATTGACTTCACATATTAGGTGGCACTGTAGAGCCATTTTTGTGGGGTCATTCATATTTCCTCAAAAATAATACATTTTTTTGCCAGTCTTGAGGTCCCTGCAAAAAATGGTGAGTTTTCATGCACATTCACTACCCCAAAAATGAGATCTTAGATGGAGAAGAAGGGGAAAAAAAAAAGTTAAAAAAAAAAAAAATTCTAACAATTACAATAGGGCTCTCGCACACTGATTTTGAATGAATGAATTTATTCGGTAGTGAACATACTGAATTCATTCATTCATGACTTTGTCAGTGGCTTGGGCACTAACAATTACAATAGGGCTCTCCCCCACTGACTTTGTCAGTGGCTCGGGCCTTAATAATAATATAGAACCTGGTTATCCTCAATTCCAACATCATGCAATAAACACATTGTCCCACTATCAGTCTGCCCCAGTAGAGGAACCACCCCCTGGAAAACCATCAGATGGTTCCCCTCCAGTGCACCTTCTTTTCTTCGCACCCGGGGATGACCCATGTCGAAACCCAAATACCTCCTTCTCCTCTTCGGCATGCTGCAACTCGTTGGGATGCCTCCACGAGCCATCAGATAGCTGGAGGTAGCCATCCTCTCTGAGAGCCACCACCTGCAGCTGCCCCTGGTCATCTTGTCACCGGTGTTTGCCTCGAACACCTCTCACCCAGGCCTCCTCTCTGGGTCGGACCACATCCACGACCCCCAGAGAAGCCCAACTCGTCTTCCATTGTCCCTGTTTAGCACGTCGTTTTACCATGCCAGCCAGTCCTGCCCCGCTCGCTTTCATTTTCGTTGCCAGCGAAGCCGTTGTGACCCCTTGCTCCTCGGTACCTTCCAGTGGAACTCCAGGAGCAGAATGGATCATCCACTCAGCTCCACCCGCTGTCACAGGTGTCCCGCCGCACTGCCCGGTTCCCTCAGCTAGGGTTACTTGGACACTGGCACCGGGACCCTCCCACGATGGCCCTGGGTGGGGTTGGTCCTGCTCATCGTCCAGAATACTAGGCCAAGGTTCGTCCCACACAGCTTTGTCCACCACTCGTGGAATCGGCCGGTCCCACAAACCACAGCCCGACCACTCCTCTCCAACGCCGCTGGTGATGGTGAAGCCCAATCCATAAAAGAGGTCACACCCCATAACATTCTCACCGCAGGCAGTCACAATGAACTTCAGGTTGGACACCTCTGCCAACTTGTACTTAGCCATCAGTTCCACCGACCCCACCATGGCCAATCTTCCACCATACCCACACAGCGGTGCTGAATGACCTCTCAACCAGTAATATGGGAAGAAACTCCTCACAGTAGACCAATTCAGCATAGACCTCACCTCACCCGTGTCAATAAGTAGCGGCACTGCTACCCTGTCTAATTCCACCATACAATAGGTATGCCCATCAGTGCTCGGGGAAACGGTGTGGATGACTGTGGGAGATGGAGCCGGGGGGTCCACATTGCGTCTTCGGTCCCCTCGCTTGAACCTGTTACATGCCCTGGCAAAATGATGCAGGAGTCCACACTTGCCGCAGCGTTTTCCTGTTGCCGGACACTCTCTAGCCTTTTAACGGTGCTTGGTGGACCCACAACCCAAACACCTGGGCGATCTCAGGGCAGACCTTATCTTCACAACATTAGCGTTTTCCTCCTCATCCTACACACCATCATCGCTGTCTGTGTCCACTGTCTGTGCTGTCAACTATGATTCAAAATGGCGGAGTGCCGCTCTCTTGCCAAGCTCTCGTGATAGCTTGTCTGCTGCTTCACACTGCTGAGCTAACTTGATGGCCATGGCTAACATCAGCTCCCTTGAGTGTGTGAGGAGCTTTGACCTTGCCGCCGAGCAAAGGGTATGTTCCGCCAACTGGTTGCGGACCATCTCTTCCTCTAATGCTCCAAACTGGCAGTCCCCGGCCAGCTGACGTAGGTCTGCAACTTACCACTGCACTGACTCGCTGGTACGCTGGCAGCGCTGCTGAAACTGAATCCTCTGGATGATGACGTTTTCCAGGGTGCGAAAATGTCGTGCCATTAGCTTAACCACGTCTTCAAAGCTATCACTATCACCCAAGGTACTCAGGATACGCTGTCCTTCCATTCCCAAGTTGTGAACCAACAGTGCCTGAGCCCACAACTTCTCCAGTTTACCAAGGTTCAATGTCACCAAATAATTTTGGAATACGGCAAACCACCTTGCCCAAGGGACTGATGGCTCCCCGGAACTTCCAAAAACGGTCGAATAGTAGCAACTCCCGTGCCCATACTTTTATCCTCATCGCCAAATGTTATGTCTGTAAACGAGAACCAAGGATGAGGCTGGATGTTGAACTGAACACAACTTTATTGTTGACTCACTCTGACAGTACAAGCGCTCCTGTCAGGCAGAGGTGAGGTCGAAGAGACCGCCCCTCCTCCTTACAGCCCTCTTATACCCCGGGTGGCGGCGGAATCGGAAAGGTGGAGCCACCACCCGTGTCACACAATAATATGTCCCAGATAACAACACAACAGGTAGCACTGTATGTTGATAGAAATTTAAAAAGTAAAAAAGTGGACAGCATGACATCAACAGTGAATGAAATTATGGAATATTTAACAATTGAAATTACGATGGAAAATAGAAAAAACATAATAGTAAGTTGTATATATAGAGCACCGGGATCTGATATGGAAAAATTTGAAAATGGTATGGAAAAGATGTATACAAAAATAAGATAAGAATATATCTTTATTTGTGGTGACTTTGATATAGATTTAATGAAAACAAAACAACATAAACCAACTGAAGATTTCTTAGATACAATGTGTAGCTTAACCTTATTTCCAAAGATTACAAAACCTATGAGAATAACGACACACTGTGCTACCTTGATAGACTACATTTTTACCAACGTTATTGCATATAATGGTGAGTGGTATACTAATAAATGACATTAGTGACCACTTGCCTGTATTTGTTTCTTTAGACGTTAATTATGGGGTTAATGAGAGTAATAATAATAATAATAATAATAATAAACCATGTAAAAATGTTATTTATAAAAGAATATGAACAGAAGATACAATCAGTGCTTTAAAAGATGACTTGATGTTACAGAATTGGGATGTTGTCTATAGAGAGAAAGAAGTAGACTTGGTATATGATAAATTTATTGATATACTTATATCATTATATGATAAAACTGTCCAATTAAAGAAATTAATAAAAAATATAAATACAAAAATTGCCCGTGGTTAACCAGGTGGCTACAGAATGCTTGTAAAAAGAAAAAAATCTCAAAAAATTTTATTAAATTAAGAACTAAAGAATCTGAAAAAAGATATAAAACAAATAAAAATAAATTAACTGAAATAAAATGAACTAGTAGAAAATTATACTATAGGAAAATGTTAAATGAAAATAAGAATAATATAAAAGGAGTCTGGGACATTTTAAATAAATTAAGGAAAAATGGAACTAAGAAAACAATATATCCAGAGTATTTTACTGATAATTGTGGTGATAAGAACATGATAGTAAATAGAATGAATAAATTTTTTGTACATGTTGGACCAGAGTTGGCAGCAAAAATTACAAACCAAAGAAGAGACACCGTGAGTGAGACATTGATTGGAATTGACCCTCGGTCAATCTTCCTCTCAGTGGTCGATGAACTAGAGGTAAAATCTGTTGTTGAAAATTGTAAAAAATAAATTATCTACTGATTGTGATGGTATTGATATGGCACTAGTAAAAAGAACTGTTGATGGCATATTAAAACCTATTATATATATTTGTAATCTATCATTTCAAACTGGCTCTGTCATGAACCGAGCCAGTGTTCTCCTGTGGGCTCGGTTCTGATCATTCTGGGTGGCTCAGGCATTGGGGTTGTTATGTGTTGTTATGTTTTGATTTCTCATCTGTGTATTGTTTATTTCCATGCTTGTAGCTGCTGCTCTGGCCGGCGATTGTTAGGCGGCTGTTTGACCCACTTCCTGGTGGGCGCTGTCTAACATTCGCTGGTCCGACCACGCCCCCTCTCTGACAGTCAGCTGTGCGCCCTGGTAATCATCTTTCCCATGCCTCGCCCAGGTGTTGCCAATTTGTCACGCCAGCGGTGTTTGTACTTAGGTAGCTCTTTGCCAGTCAAACACCGCTGGACCATTGTACGTGTTCACACGGTTGTTCTCCGCTGTGTGACAGTCACGTCTCAGAAGAACCATTTGTTTGTGCTTGCTTGGAGACTGGGATTACTCGGACTGCCTCTACACTGTGAGTAAACTGTTAGCGTTTCTGTGCGCAGTTGTGCTGCTATGCTTTATTGTAACGTTTCCCCCCGTGCAGCACAACTGCTATGCTTTGGCTGTTGCCCAGTTCTGTCTGTTGTGCGTCCTGGAGGACTCTAAGTTCAACCCGAGCTGTCCATGCCATTTTGTCTGTTTTGGTGTCAATAAATGTGTGTTTGGTGTAACTCAGCACTTAAGTCCATTCTTCCTTCTCCTCGTCCGTGCGCTGTGGCAAAGTGCATGGGGAGTTTGACAGAATAGTCCGGCCAGCTAAAAGGATTTAGCGGGTTACACCCACACAAACCTTTTTTCATTTTTTTGAATATTTTTCCTTTTTTTTCCCACCCACCTATTTGTTGGAGCACATCATGTCCTGGGCACGCCAACCTCATTGCCGCAAGGGAGTACTGGCAGCTGGTGTCCCCACGCTGGAGGAAGAGTGGGCAGCGGATTTCATCCAGGACTTTGTGGAGGAGGCTCTCGCGTCCCGTGGTCCCAAGAAAAAATGGGAGTGTTTGCTTGGGGCTATGGGAATCCTTGAAGTGCTTCCTGGCCTCTGGAGGTGCCCACAATATGCAGAGCTGCTCTCCACGGTCTGCGCGCTCGAGTGCACATTTCCCGGATTATCTGTGAGGACACTTCCTGCCGAGCCGAAGCAGAGTTGTTCCCCTCGTCGGCCATCTGCTTCATCTCCAGCTCAGCCCGAAGTGCCAGCCTCAGCCCGTGCATCTCCAGCTCCACCACGACAGCGTCATCCAACGGCAGGATGCCGGGAGAAGCCCTCCTCATCGACAGCGACCGCCATTGTTCCAGCTGCTGTGAGGTCTGCTGAACTCACCCTGGCCACGCCTACTTCCGTCATCATGGAGACGGCTCCTCCACCTGTCTGCAGAGGGGCCCACGTCACTGCTGACACGGACAAGGATGACTGTCTGCCGTCTGCAGCTGCTAGTACCAACGGCCGGGATGACAGGCAAGTATTTTTTCTTTCTATCCCATCAAATAGTATTGAATCTTGCCTGTCTCCCGAGTGAGAGGCCCAGTTTAAGCAGTCCGCTGGGTACTGTCCTCTAGCTGCAAAAGTCAATTAATTTCTCCCCCTCTCCGTGTCTCCTCCCATTTCCCCTGAGTGCCTGTCAGTCCAGGATCGAAGCCAGCCGGTGGTGGAGGAGCCAGTGGCCTTGGAGGATCCTGCTCCGGAGCCAGCACTGAGGTGTTTCGGGGCGGCCACACCGGTGAAGTCTCCGGCTTCTTCTTCCGGGCCG
Source organism: Pholidichthys leucotaenia (assembly GCA_020510985.1). Lineage (NCBI taxonomy): Eukaryota > Metazoa > Chordata > Actinopteri > Cichliformes > Pholidichthyidae > Pholidichthys > Pholidichthys leucotaenia. The sequence continues at coordinate 200,321,523 of CM035849.1, read as the reverse complement.
GCGCCTGATCCATCCCTGGACGAGGAGTGGTCTGCTCTGCTCACCGTGCTCAACCACCTGGTTGAAGAGGAGCGTGGCGAGAGGGAGGTCCGAGGACACGCTTCCCTGGCTGCGAGGGTTCCACCCCCTGCGCTTTCTCAACCTCCAGGCTCACCATCGGATGAGGAGTGGGCGAACCTGCTCGCTGTGGTCAACAGCCAGGTCGAGGAGGAACACCAGGGGAGAAGAGGAGACGTCCCGGAGGCCACTGGGGAGGCCCAGTGCCAGTAGAGCAGGCAAGTGTTTTCTCATTTGACTTTCTCTGTTGATAAGCAATTTTGCCTGCCTCCTGGCGAGGAGACTCGGGGTGTAAGGGGTGGATCTACAATGCTGGCCGGCAGCCGGAAGGATTGACTCCCTGGGTCTGATGGCCCATGTTTTTCGGAAGACCGCCGGATTCCGTCCATCGGACCTTCTGCTGGGCCTGGGACTCTGGGCGGCCTCTTGAGCCCTAATGCCCGTGGAATTGGTGGTGGTGGGGGGGGGGTTAATTGTGGTCCCTGGGTGGGGTGTTGTGTTTCCACCTTTCCTGTTCCCCCTACCTCCCACCCAGGCTCATGTTGTTATTCCTGTTGGGGTTGTGGGAAGTTGGGGGGCATGGGTTTTTCTTTTCTTTTTTGATGTTACCGTGGGTGTCTGGTATCCACCCCTAGAGGAAGGGGCTCTGTCATGAACCGAGCCAGTGTTCTCCTTTATTTCCATGCTTGCAGCCGCTGCTCTGGCCAGCGATCGTTAGGCAGCTGTTTGACCCATTTCCTGGTGGGCGCTGTCTAACATTCGCCAATCTGACCCCCCCCCCCCCCGACAGTCAGCTGGGCGCCCCTGTAATCATCTTTCCCGCGCCTCGCCCAGGTGTTGCTAATTTGTCACGCCAGCGGTGTTTGTACTTAGGTAGCTCTTTGCCAGTCAAACACTGCTGGACCATTGTACGTGTTCACACGGTTGTTCGCCGTGTGACAGTCACGTCTCAGAAGGACTGTTTGTGCTTGCTGGGAGACTGGGATTACTCAGACTGCCCCTACACTGTGAGTAAACTGTTAGCGTTTCTGTGCGCAGTTGTGCTGCTACGCTTTATTGTAACGTTTCCCCCCATGCAGCACAACTGCTACGCTTTGGCTGTCACCCAGTTGTATCCTCCCGTGTCTGTTGGGCGTCCTGGAGGACTTTAAGTTCAACCCGAGCTGTCCATGTCATTTTGTCTGTTTTGGTGTCAATAAATGTATGTTTGGTGTAACTCAGCACTTAAGTCCATTCTTCCTTCTCCTCCTCAGCGCACGGGGAGCTTATGACAGGCTCATTCCTGCAGAAAATGAAAATGGTAAAAGCAATACAATTATCCAAGCAAGGAAATAAACACCACTACACAAACTACAGACCAGTATCACTCCTCCCCCAATTTTCAAAGATTCTGGAAAAACTTTTCAACAACAGATTAGAACACTTTTTAAATAAACATGATCTTCTTAATCAGAATCAATATGGATTTAGAGCAAAGAGTACAACATTATTGGCAATAATGGAAGCAACAGAGGAAATAATAAATGCATTAGATCAAGGAAAATATGCAGTGGTATATTTGTAGATTTTAGAAAAGTATTTGATACAATAAATCATTCAGTACTTCTTGATAAACTGCAATTGTATGGTATGAGGAGAGTGGCACTGAATTGGGTTAAAAGTTATTTATCTGAGAGACAACAGTTTGTGAAGATGGGAGAATATCTGTCTGGATGTATGGGAATTGCCTGTGGGGTCCCCCAGGGGTCTGTATTGGGCCCCAAATTATTAAACATATATATATATGGTATATTCCAAGTTTCTAAATTATTAAAAATAATATTATTTGCTGATGATACTAATATATGTATGTACTCTCACATACTCTAATATACTATGTACTCTCACACCTGGATGACAAGAACACCTACGCAAGAATGCTGTTTATTGACTTCAGCTCAGCATTCAACACAGTTATCCCCTCCAAGTTGCTCACCAAACTTGGGGACCTGGGAATCAGTACCTCCACCTGCAACTGGATCATGGATTTTCTGACCAACAGACCCCAGCATGTTAGGTCAGGCCCCAACCGTTCTTCCGTCATCACACTCAACACTGGTGTACCACAGGGCTGTGTGCTCAGCCCATTCCTCTACTCCCTCTACACCCATGACTGCAGGCCTATGTATGGATCCAATTCCATCATAAAGTTCGCAGATGACACCACGGTGATTGGACTCATCAGGGACAACGACGAGTCAGATTACAGGGCAGAGGTTGAGCACTTGGCTACTTGGTGCGCTGACAGTAACCTGCTCCTTAACACCAGCAAAACCAAGGAGCTCATAGTGGACTACAGGAAGGAGAGGGAAGAGACACATGACCCCATCCATATCAATGGCATAGCTGTTGAACGTGTCCCCAGCTTCAAATTCCTGGGGACCCACATCTCGGAGGACCTGTCCTGGTCAGTTAACACCACCAGCCTGATCAAGAAGGCCCATCAGCGCCTCTTCTTCTTGAGGACATTGAAGAAGAACCATCTGTCAACTGACATCCTGGGCAACTTCTACCACTGCGTGATAGAGAGCACCCTGACCAACTGTATCACAGTCTGGTATGGGAGCTGCTCTGTAGCTGACCGCAAGGCGCTGCAGCGGGTGGTGAAAACCGCCCAACGCATCACAGGGACTCCACTTCCAGCTATAGAGGACGTCTACAGGAAAAGATGTCTGCGCCGGGCACGCAGCATTCTTAGGGACTCCAACCATCCTGCTCATGGACTGTTCCAGCTTCTCCCCTCCAGAAGACGTTTCAGAAGCCTTCGGACTAGAACCAGCAGGTTTAGGAACAGTTTCTTTCCAACAGCTGTCACGTTATTGAACTTAGTTCCCCGCTGACTCTCTTACAATCATCTTTTACCATCCTCACCTGTACATAAATGCATAACTACATAACTACATCTAACTTATTGCACATTATTTGCACATAACAGTACTTTTAACTTTCTGCACTGCTGCATATATTTGCATATATTTGCTTAAATTGCACATACTGTTAATTACCGTATATACTGCACTGCTGTCCTTTGCACTTCTGATTGGATGCTAAACTGTGTTTCGTTACCTTGTATTCATACATGTGTAATGACAATAAAGTTGAATCTAATCTAATCTAATCTAATATTTTATTCTGGAAATAATTATAAGGAACTAATCCATACTCTAAATAATGAATTAAATGAGCTTAAAAATGGATGGATAGTAATAAATTTTCACTAAATATAGATAAAACTAAGGTAATGATATTTGGTAATTGTAAAAATAAAGAAGATATGCATATTCATGTAGATAATGTAATTATTGAAAATGTTAAGGAGATCAAATTTTTGGGTGTAATACTAGATGATAAAATTAGTTGGAAACCACACATCAGATACATACAAAACAAAGTGGCAAAAAATATTGCAATTTTAAATAAAATTATGCAAGTCCAAGATTACAAATCGCCTCATATTTTGTATTGCTCATTAGTACTTCTATACTTGACCTATTGTATAGAGGTCTGGGGTAACAATTATATAAAGTACAGTTAATTCATTGCTAATATTACAAAAAAGGGCAGTCCGTGTTATACACAAAGTCGGGTATCTTGAACACACTAATTTATTGTTTTGACATTCAAAATTATTTAAAATTACAGGATCTGGTTGATTATTTTACAGCACAGTTAATATTAAAAGTCAGTAAAAACTTTTTGTCACACAATATACAAAATCTTTTTAGTCAGAGAGAAGGGAAATACAATTTACGTGGGAATACAAAATTTAAAATGCACCTAGTAAGATCTACTAGGAAAAGTTTTTGTGTGTCTGTGTGTGGAGTAAAATTGTGGAATGGGTTGGGAGAGAAACACAGGCAATGTCCACACATCCATAAATTTAAATCAACGTATAAAGAAATGATTTTTGAACAATATAAAAATAAAAGGACAGTAATATTACAATGTGTCTTTAATGAAGAAAGGTTGTTATTGTTGAATATATATATGCTGAATTATTGTTGAATATACTGTATGTTCTCCCCGTGTCTGCGTGGGTTTACTCCGGGATTTCTCCGGTTTCCTCCCACATGCCAAAAACATGCAAGCTAGGTTAATTGGCACCAAACTGGGGATTCTAAATTGTCCTTAGGCATGACTGTGAGAGTGAATGGTTGCCTGTCTTTCTGTGTTGGCCCTGGGATGGACTGGCGATCTGTCCAAGGTGTACCCTGCCTCTCGCCCAAAGATGCTGGGATAGGCTCCAACCCCCCCGCAACCCGAAAAGGATTAAGCGGAAGAAGATGAATGAATGAATGAATGAATGAATATATGCTGAGTACTATTATTATTGATATCATTATTACTAGAATATTACAATGGTATTATAGTATTATGATTGTTGTTTAGGATGGAATTATTTAAAGTATTATATAGGCCAGGTGGTATTATTATTATTGTTGTTGTTATTGTAACTACTATATGGCTACCTGTTATTATTATATGGTTACTTATTGCGCCTAGGTATTGTAAGCCATGTGGAGGTATATGGTGGTATATAGTGATTATGATGATGATAATATTGTCTATAATTATATTAAACATACCAGAAGTATTTACTTATTATTATTATTATTATTATTACAATTATTATTAGATGTTGGTATTATTGTCACTATAAACTATCATTGCTGTATTATTTCTATTGCATAATTTAATTATAAGATGCATTATATATTATGGTATTGTATAATGAATGTTATTACGGGATGGATGATGACTAGAATGATATTACAATTTATTGGGTATGGAGAAGGGGTGGGACTATGTAAGCGTTGGCGTTTTCCTGCTATTTTTGAACAAGGCATTTTTTTGTCATGTTTATTTTTTTGGTTTTGATTCCTGGTTTTTAATTTTTTTTGTCTTGATGTTCAAATCAATCACTAAATAATTTAAAAAAAAAATTTATTTAACTTAGGATTTCACAAAGTGCTAACAAGTGCTTTCTTCAGTGCAAAGGGTGTGTAGTGTCAAGTTAACCCCTTGCACTCTGGTCAGTTTCCCTAAAAACGCCAAAAAATAACGTACCCAAAGTAAATCAAAAGCTGTTCTTCAACCCTTTGCAGCATCTTCATGGGGTTGGTCTCATTTAAAAGAAAACACTTTGAATTTTTTTGGCAAAACAGTCATAATCTCTCTAAGTGCTCCTGCCACTGAGTAACACAGGGATGGCAATTTTCTGCCGATCCGCGGATTTCCGCCGATTTATTTTCAAATTGATCATTTCTGGGAGTTGTCTAAATCCGTTGAGAAAATTTTAGGGGGGTAAGGTACCTTATTGTTACCGATTTTAGCGAAAATCAACACGATTACATAAGCGCTCGGCGCTTCCCCGGAAGTCTCCCGCGATAACCCGGATGTGTTGTGTTCAAGCTACTGCTGTATTGTAAACAGCCCTGCTATTGGATAGTTGCAAACGATTGGACCAATCAAATGGCTCGTTGTATGCTTTGTCAAAAATTCATGGCGGCGTTCTCAGGGATGTGATTTTCCTCTAATTCGCCAAATTCCGCTTTATTTTATCTTCCAGGAAGATAAAGTACGTTAAGTACGTTAGTGGCTTGTGGTCCACGAACGCAGTGAAAGTGCACCCTTTCAGCCAGAACTGGAAGTGGCGTATGGCCAGGTGGAGAGCCATTAACTCTCTGTCGAACGCGCTGTATTTACGCTCACTGTCGTGCAAAGACCTGCTAAAAAGGTGAGCAGCTGCCAAGAACCGGCAGCACATTGCTCCACGACGGCCACTATGCCCATGTCCGAGCCGCCAGTAGTGCAGCGTTTGCCAAAGCTGTTTTAACCGCAGAACGCCTGCTCCCGCTCAGGAGTCCAGTCGACTCTGTCCGCCGATTTCCGTTTCTTGAGTGCGGCGTACAACAGCTGTATGAGCTGGGCTGCGCAGGGGAGAAAACGGCAATAAAAGTTAACCATCCCCAAAAACTCATGCAGCGCCCTGACATTGATGTTGAGGAGGAAAAAATAGCAAAACAATTTAGTTACATTACTTTCATGATTCCAAACAGTTTGAAATTGACAGTGCACAGTGGACAATGACTCATAACTTTTGAATATTTCTAAGACTTGGCTACATCAGTGGTTGTGCAAAATGAACTGCTCAAGACTCAATGGAGATTGAAACTGGTGATCTGAAATGAATGCTGAAATTATAAAAAGTAATGGTATGTTGGAATTTTATTTCTATTATGGAATAGATAAAATTAACTGATTTTGATATGATCAAGTGTTAAAGCATGTGATGGATAATGCTTGTTGGAATATTTTAGGAATGCTATCTTCTTGGAACATAAGTCAATATTATACAGTAATAAGTGGCATTCAGCTGTTTGTTTTATGTCATTTAAGCACAGTTCTGGTACTTAAAAATCATAAAAACCCAGGAGCTTCGGGGGGGCGAGCCCCCCTTGCCCCCTCCACCGGGGCTCTGCCCCAGACCCCGCTGGACTATGTCCCCCAGACCTCCTGCTAAATTTTCAGATAATTTCTCCAACCCCAAATCACATCCCTGGTTCGTGTTGGAATTCTGAGCTTTCGGTATTGTTTTCAGCGGAATTATGAGATTTTTATCAAAGGATCAGGAGTCATCAGTGCTAGAAATAGACAAAAGTGTCAAAAATAAGTTCCAATGGAATTGGCTTGAGAGAAAAGTGACGGTAAAGGTGAAAATTGGCTCAAAGTTCGACGAGGTAACAGAAACACTCAGACAGTTTCTGAAGAAACCAGAAAAGGAGATGAAGTTCAAAGTTCAGAGACTGACACAGGTTGCTGCCAAAAGGAAGAAAGTTTCACATTAGAAGTGACTTGGTGACCAGTGTAAATAGTGTAATAAACTCTTATAGAACTGTTAAATATGTTGGACTAAAGACAGTGAGACAACATTGAAGAAAAAGTAAGTTAACTTTTCATTAAATTTAATGATTTATCCAAGTCTAGTATTTCATTTTTTTTTATCATTTTTTTCAGTCTAAATTACTTCTGCTTTACTGAAAACCTCTCAGCTTCAGGGGGGCGCGCCCCCCCCATAAGTCAATTGACCAAATTAGATTTCAGCTGAAATCAGAATTTCCTGTTGCCACCCCTGGTAACAGTCATCTAAACATACTGAACTTGAAGAAAATAAATTTCGCCTGGGTGTTTTTTTGGATACAAATGCTTGCAAATAACACACAGCTGTCAGTTCCGGGCTGGAAAATGCAACAGAAATGTAGAACCAGGTGTTATCCAGCTGAGGTCAAAATTTTGTAACAATACCACAAAAAATGAATATATTACACAGCTTTTTTCTTAGGTTGTTCCCAGGCGTTTTTGAACTGTGCCAAATTGTGCCAAATGGCACAGTTTGGAAAAACGTTTGTAACTTTTGAATGATTCAATATAGAAGCTTCATCTTGGGCTCTAATGAAAGGTAACACTCAGGGCTGTGTGTGTGTGTGGGGGGGGTTGTTTATTCATTCATTCATGAATGAATGAACAAACAAGCCCCCACACACAAAGAAGCATGCCATGTAAAAAATGTGTGGCTTTTTTTTTTACAAGAAAAAAATAACCTACAGTGCACTAAAAATTATACTAAATTATCTGTAATGTAGAGGATAACAACTCCCCCCCACCCCCCGCTACAGAGGACGGACGTCGTCCATTGCCACATGATGGACCGCGGCACACACCGCGGTCTACTACGCACAGTTGTGCTAAAATATCTGCAATAATATCTGCAATCCACTACAGAAGAGTAGCGGGGGGGGGGGGCATTCACGGTCGGACGTGGCGCACGGACTGGACCTGTGCGCCGTGGTCTTCATGTTGCGATGACGCACAGTTGTAATTTACCGATCGGTCAAAAGGCATTTTTGATTACAATTTTCAGGGATAAAGAATAATTTAGCTTATAACACTTACCTGTCCACAACAGCAGTGTCGCTGGCGAACTTCTCTTCCTCATTGTCAGACGAACATGACGCTGGTCCGCTTGTTACGGACTCGTGGTTCTGGTCACACGACCCGGTCAAACCATAATTCCATTATTGCGGTTTTGCGCTTCCATGATTGCGGTTTTGGCAAATGATTTTTCAAAACAAATAAGAACAGTAGTCTGTAGTGTGCGTCCTAGGGCGCCCTAGAACGCAGAGATGTGACCGCCCGCGGTACACCGGAGTGCAAGAGGTTAACAACTAAGAGTAAGTTGACACATTCAGTGCATGAATCATGCATGCATATCTCACTGTATTTCAGTCCCTCCAGGAATTTGCCGGCTGTTTTTGTGATTGTTGCGGCCCAAAAAGCCTTAATTTGTGAGAGCTTTTCCAAAAAGTTATGCTAAAAGTTGCAACATTTTTAGAGGTGTTTTGGGCTGTGCTCCTTTGGGAACCTTCAAATTTCATGGAGAACGCTTAATTTCAACCGACAAACGACCTGGACCTGGACACTGTTGTGGACAGAGGTAAAATGGTTGGGTCTAGATGAATTTTTCTGAAAATGCCAAGGAATCAAGGTGGTCTGAACGTTGACGCCCAGGAAGCGAATGCTAATGCTAACGCTAATGCTAGCTCACAGCAGGCAATACTTGAAGTTATCAGCGAGCTTCGCAGGGAAATTATGGACAAAATTGCAGCCACTGCTTCAGCCCATTCAGATCAACTTTGTGGTATACAAGATACCGTGCAAAAGATAAACTCCAGAGTTGAGACTACAGTAATGGGAGTGACTGAGCTGGAATCAGCGGCAAACAATCCCTCCGATGCTATTAACACTTCGGAGGCTGAGATGTTAACGATGAAAAAAGAGGTGGCTACGCTAAAGGAACATTGTGAGGATCTGGAGTCAAGATCCTGCCGCTGTAATATCCGAATCACGGGAGTGAAGGAGGGAAGGGAGAAAGGTGAATGAATGATTGACTTTGTCACGGGTCTGTTGAAAGAAGCGTTAGCCCTTGATAAGTCACTGTTGCTGGACTGAGCGCATTCTAGCCTCCGCAGCAAGCCGACAGATGAAAACGCCCCACCTCGGGCTATAGTTGTGAGATGTCATTACTTCGGGGAGAGAGAGGCTATTCTTCATAAGGCAACGGAACACAGACGGATTACAACGGCGGTGGGTGACTGGCTTTTGGTCCTCCCAGATTATACCTTAGCTGTGAGCAAGCAGCGGGCAGCATTTACTGAAGTGAGGACATTGCTACGAAGCTATGAGCATGCACATTATGGTCTTCTATTCCTGGCAACACTGAGGATCACCACTCCGGATGGGAAGGAAGTTCACTTTTGGGACCTGGATCAGGCGAAAGAGTATATTAAGAACCTGATGCCAAAAAGGGATTAAGCACAGGGGAAGCTATGATGGACTAGCAGTGGACATGACCAAAATGGACAACAACAGGTTGGGTGATTTTTTTTTTTTTTTTTAAATAGTTGGCTGAAAAGACAGACAAGTCGTCTATATACTATATAATGGAATTGGGCTATGAAGTCACTATGAGAAAATCAATGTAAATATACTGCTAGGCAGGAGGGTTGAGAGATACTGTAAGTTCCCCTCTTCTTTTCTTTCTCTTTTTTCTTTTTTGGGGCCAGAAGATGTGTTTAAGTGTTCAAACTAAATGTTACTAATGTCAGTATATAGCAGTTTGTTCCCATTTGAGGCAGGTTTTGATATGGTAAGCGGAACAATTTTGGGTGCTGAGGTTATTAAACTGGATTTGATTTAGGAAGTTTGGATAGATGTTTTTTTTATGGTTTTGAAGGTTTGAATATGAGGTTAAAGGTGTAAATGCTAGATAAGTGTATTGTTGTTTTTTTAAAATTATTTTATTCATTTTATTATTTTATGGGAATGGGTCATGTGTATATTGCAGGTATATTATTTCTCAAGTACAACTCAAGTACAATTTTTGGAGATGCGCTATAGGATAAAGAGAGTTATAGTGATATGGGTGCCTGGATTGCATGGGAATGAGGGACAAACAGCTGAATGGATACAGGGGCTCACTGTCAACAATTCTTGTTATGGCTGTAAGTGGTAGCAGGTCATCGGGGTGGGGATTAGAGTGGTGAGTTGGAATGTTCAGGGCCTTAACAACCCAATTAAATGTAATAAGGTATTCTTACACCTGAGTAATCTAAAAGGTGATATAGTATACCTTCAGGAAACACATTTATTAAAGCAAGATCAGTATAGAATTAAAAGATCAGGTTTCACACAAATTTACCATTCCTCTTTTGACTGAAAGGCTAGGGGTGTGGTGATGCTTCTACACAGAACCGTGCAATTCAAGGAACTTAATATAACTCCCCTCCCCCACCTAGGTCAGTCTGATCACTTATCCTTGTTCCTTACCCCCAAGTATGTACCACTCATCAACCGGGTGAAGCCATCAGTGAGGACCATCAAAGTGTGGCCAGAGGGGGTTGACTCTGTACTCCAGGAGAAGTTTAGGAACACAGACTGGAGTATGTTCACCTCTCAGGCTACCTGTGGCTCCCACATAAACATCGACTCTTACACCCACTCAGTCCTGGACCATATCAACACCACTATTGACAGTGTCACCACGGAAAGACAGGTCACCACGTACCCAAATCAGTAGCCGTGGATGAACAGAGAAGTGTGGCTTCTGCTAAAGGCACGTAACAATGCCTTTAGATCTGGTGATGCACAGGCCTACAGTTCATCCAGGGCAGATCTGAAGAGGGGCATCAAGAAGGCCAAGCACAGCTACAAGCTGAAGGTGGAGGAACATTTTGGGGACTCTGACCCCGACGCATGTGGCAGGGCATTCAAGCTATCTCTGATTATAAGCCCAGCAACTCCATACCTATAGCCATGACTGTGTCCTTTCTCAATGAGCTAAATGACTTCTATGCTCGTTTTGACAAGGACAATAATGAAAAGAACATCAATTTCCCACCCTCTGATGACCTCCACCACCTCACACTCACCCACACCACCGCTCACCTCACACTCACCCACACCGACGTCCGTAACGCACTGAGTCATATCAACGTACATAAGGCTGCTGGCCCTGACGGCATTCCTGGGCGTGTGCTGAGGGCATGCGCTGAGCAGCTGGCAGGGGTCTTCACAGAGATCTTCAACCTGTCCCTGGCCCAGGCTGTGGTACCAGCGTGCTTCAAGACCACTTCTATAGCACCAGTTCCGAAACATTCAACACCATCGTGCCTAAATGACTTATCGCCCTGTGGCACTGATGCCCATAGTCATGAAGTGCTTTGAGCGACTGGTCTTGGCACAGCTCAAAAAATGCCTGCCCCCTACACTGGACCCTCACCAGTTTGCCTACCGGAGCAACAGGAGTACAGAGGATGCGGTTTCTACAGCGCTGCACTATGTACTCTCACACCTGGATGACAAGAACACCTACGCAAGAATGCTGTTTGTTGACTTCAGCTCAGCATTCAACACAGTTATCCCCTCCAAGTTGATCACTAAACTTGGGGACCTGGGAATCAGTACCTCCACCTGCAACTGGATCATGGATTTTCTGACCAACAGACCCCAGCATGTTAGGTCAGGCCCCAACCGTTCTTCCGTCATCACACTCAACACTGGTGTACCACAGGGCTGTGTGCTCAGCCCATTCCTCTACTCTCTCTTCACCCATGACTGCAGGCCTATGTATGGATCCAATTCCATCATAAAGTTCGCAGATGACACCACGGTGATTGGACTCATCAGGGACAACGATGAGTCAGATTACAGGGCAGAGGTTGAGCACTTGGCTACTTGGTGCGCTGACAATAACCTGCTCCTTAACACCAGCAAAACCAAGGAGCTCATAGTGGACTACAGGAAGGAGAGGGGAGAGACACATGACCCCATCCATATCAATGGCATAGCTGTTGAACGTGTCCCCAGCTTCAAATTCCTGGGGACCCACATCTCGGAGGACCTGTCCTGGTCAGTTAACACCACCAGCCTGATCAAGAAGGCCCATCAGCGCCTCTCCTTCTTGAGGACACTGAAGAAGAACCATCTGTCAACTGACATCCTGGGCAACTTCTACCGCTGCATGATAGAGAGTACCCTGACCAATTGTGTCACAGTCTGGTATAGGAGCTGCTCTGTCGCTGACCGTAAGGCGCTGCAGCGGGTGGTGAAAACCGCCCAACGCTTCACAGGGACTCCACTTCCAGTTATAGAGGACGTCTACAGGAAAAGATGTCTGCGCCGGGCACGCAGCATTCTTAGGGACTCCAACCATCCTGCTCATGGACTGTTCCAGCTTCTCCCCTCCAGAAGGCGTTTCAGAAGCCTTCGGACTAGAACCAGCAGGTTTAGGAACAGTTTCTTTCCAACAGCTGTCACGTTATTGAACTTAGTTCCCCGCTGACTCTCTTACCATCATCACCTGTACATAACTGCCCATCTAACTTATTGTACATTATTTGCACATAACAGTACTCTTAACTTTCTGCACTGCTGCATATATTTGCATATATTTGCTTAAATTGCACATACTGTTAATTACTGTATATACTGCACTGCTGTCCTTTGCACTTCTGATTGGATGCTAAACTGTGTTTCATTACCTTGTATTCATACATGTGTAATGACAATAAAGTTGAATCTAATCTAATCTAATAATTCAAGATAAAGGAGGCGCTATATAAAATGATATAATATTCAAGGAATATTATGTAACACATCTGTAATATTAGTTAATATTCATGCTCCCAATTGGGATAATAGGAGATTTTTTTCAGGATTTATTTTCACTCCTTCCAGACTTGGATACATATAATTTAATGCGGGGGGGGGGGACTTTAACTGTGCTTTAATTCAATTCAATTCTATTATATAGTGCCAAATCACAACACAGGTCGTCTCAAGGCACTTTACAGAAAAGAGTGGGTTTAGGCCACACTCTTAGTTTATAGAACCCAGCAGAGACCCCTAAGAGCAAACACTGCGGTGACACAGGCGAGGAAAAACTTCCCTTTAATGGCCAGAAACCTTGGGCGGAACCATAGCTCATAGAGGACAGCCATCCGCCTCGACCGGCTGGGTTGAGTAGCTACATTCAAAACAATCATACAAATACAACATTCAAAGCCAAACAGTCCAGTACCAAGCCTGGCCAGGCTTTACATGCAAGCGAAGGCCTGGCAGGGACAGCATTTCTAACTAAAGGCCTTATCAAAGAGAAAAGATTTCAACTTGCTCTTGAATAAAGAGAGAGTGTCTGCCTCCCGAACTGAACTGGGAAGATGGTTTCACAGGAAGGGAGCTTGATAGCTGAAAGCTCTACCTCCCAATCTACTTCTAGATACCTTAGGGACCACTAGTAGTTTGGATTTTTGGGAGCGCAGAGCTCTGGTTGGATGATAGGGAACTAAGAGTTCTTGCAGGTAAGAAGGAGCCATACCATTAAGAGCTTCATAGGTTAAGAGCAATATCTTGAATTCAGTTCTATATTTTATTGGGATCCAATGTAAAGAAGCTAAGACTGGAGTAATGTGATCTCTTCTCCCTGTTTTCATAAGAATACGTGCAGCTGCATTCTGAATGAACTGGAGAAACTTTATGGACTTATTTGGGCAACCTGATAAAAGTGAGTTACAATCGCCAAGTCTAGAGGTGATAAAGGTGTGGACAAGTTTCTTTGCATCTTTATGAGACAGGATGGACCTAATTTTAGAAATACTAGTGCATGCCCATAGAGGGGATACATTGGAACAGAATTCTTGCCAGTTACAGGACAGTTGGTATAGCAACACAGCACTAAGTGGCAATCACATGTGACAGCTTTTGTATGCAGGAAAACATAAAAATCACACAAAATATGCCCTGCCATCTGGGGCTGTTTGTCCCTGCTTGTTACTTCTTCTCCTGTCTGTCACTGTTCTGTGTTATGTTGCTTACCTGTGTCTGTATATACTGTATGTCTTGTAGGGAGTCATGTGCTCTGTCTATGTGCCGTTATATAGACATCATTTGGTGGGTCTTCTTCTTCTTCTTCGTTCAGACCACGGAAGGGTCTCCTCCTGTCTCAGACGGCTGTGTTGCTCACAGTCATACCTGCGGCGTACTGGTGGAACCTGAGGTGTTTCGTGTTCACGGCATCCTTTCTGATGTGCAGCAGTGCTCCTCATTCTATTGCTCTCCATCTGGTGGGTCTTCTTCTTTGTTCAGACCACTGGTTGAGGGGATAGGTGTGTCGTAATTCCAGTTCATGGGCACGATCCTGAAAAATTGGCTTTTGACCCTGTTCAGGAGCCCGTACATGCCTGTAGAAACCAACCTGTAGAAACCAAAGGGTATCCGAAACTAAATTTCTTGGTGTAATAATTGATAATAAACTGTGTTGGAAGTCACATATTAATTATATTAAAGGTAAAATATCCAAATCAACTGCAATACTACACAGAGTGAAATATTTGCTGAATCAACCCACACTATATACCTTGTATCATTCATTAATACTCCCATACATGACATATTGTACTGAAGTATGGGGAAATACATATAAAACAAACATATATCCAGTCTTTATGCTTCAGAAGAGAGCTATTAGAATAATAAACAAAGCTGCTTACAGGGAACCAACAAACCCACTTTTTCTTAAAAGCTCTCAAGTTAAAAGATCTGGTTGACTTTAAAACTGCAGTAATAATGTTTAAAGTGAAGAATCTATCACTGCCCGCAAATATCCAAAAGCTGTTCCAAATAAGGGAGAAACAATATCATTTCAGAGGAACATGTATATTTCAAAAACCTTCAGTGAGAACTACCACCAAGCAACACTGTGTTTCAGTGCAAGCAGTCAGATTATGGAACGATTTTGGACCCGAATTAAAATCATATACAACGCTTGGACAATTTAAACAAAAACTAAAGGAAGAAATACTCCAAACATACAGTATATACAATATAACATATAAAATCACATAAGGATTGTCATATCCAGTCTGCATTGTGTTGTTGCTTAGTTTTTTTTTGTCACATTTTATCTTAGCTTTGTTCTGAATTGTAATCGCTCTTGTTTTGTTTTTCTTTTGAATTCTTGGATGGAATATGGGTGGGCAATATAAGCTGCGGCTTCAGCCATCACCCATTTCGGATAACTTATGTTGAACTGTATAATCAGAGGAGTTATTGTCTAATTTGACCTTGTTGGATTTTCTTTCCCCCTTTGTTATATTATTCTGTTTCTTTTAATCTATACTTTTAATCTATCCGAAATAAAGATTGATTGATTGATTGATTGATTGAAAAAACCAAGAAACCGGAGCACCCGGAGAAAATCAGCGCTTTGCTTGGCATTTTACACATTTGTAGTGTAGACTGGAATTCGTCAAGGTAATACATTTGCCGTCATGTAGGCATAGCGAGTCGTCCTATGATGTTACACATTTGCCGTCATGAATCGTCCTATGATGCCTGAGTTCATAGGACGCCCTATGATGATGAGGCAGAGATCATAGGCCATCCTATGACGTCCTAGAAACATGTTTTATAGTCTGTCGAACTCTATGCTGGTGGAGGGTGTCATTCTGTCTCAGACGGGTGCGATGTACTGCTGGAACCTCAGGTGTTTCATCTTCATGGCATCTTTTCGGACGTACACCAGTTGTCATTCTATTGCTCTCCATCTGGTGGGTCTTCTTCTTCGTTGAGACCACTGGTTGAGGGATAGGTGCATCGTAATTTCAGTTCATGGACAGGATCATGAAAATCATAAAGACACATGGTCTATATGACATCATAAAGACACATTTGTCTATGTGTCCTATGATGTCTGAGTTCAAAGACACATGGTCTATGACATCATAAAGACACATTTGTCTATGTGTCTGAACGCTCTGAAGACAGTGGAGATGATTGTGGACTTCAGGAAAGTCACAACCCCTCTGCCCCCCCTCACCCTCACAGGCTCTCCCATCACTACTGCTGATTCCTTCCGCTTCCTAGGCACCACCATCACCAGGGACCTCAAGTGGGAGCCGACCATCAGCTCCCTAATCAAAAAGGCCCAGCAGAGGATGTTCTTCCTGCGGCAGCTGAGGAAGCTCAAGCTACCCACCAAGATGTTAGTGCAGTTCTACACAGCCATCATCGAGTCCATCCTCACCACCTCCATAACCGTGTGGTACGCAGGAGCCACTGCCAGGGACAGACTAAGGCTGCAGCGCGTCGCTGAGAAGGTGATCGGCTGCAAGCTCCCATCTCTCCAGGATCTGTACATCTCCAGGACCCGGAGGCATGCTGGCTGGATCATAGCCGATCCCTCACACCCTGGTCACGTACTGTTTGCCCCCCTCCCCTCAGGTAGAAGACTTCGGTCCATCCAGACTAAAACCTCCCGTCACATGAACAGCTTCTTCCCCTCTGCCATCAGACTGCTGAACACTAAGTGACTTATTGACTCTCGTGCACTATGTACAGCAGCTCAACCAGACTCATGTCAATCATCTGTTTTCTTCCTGCATTACCGACTGCACTATATGGTTCTCCACATTATCTGCTGCTCGCTAATATATTTAAACTGCTGACTAGTATTACTCACTCTTATTTTACACTTTATTGCATGTATAGTTTATTTCTTTTATTTTATCATGTTTAATGTTGCAGCATTGCACCGAGACAAATTCCTAGTTTGTGTACTACATGAACAATGGCAATAAATCTGATTCTGATTCTGTCCTATAGGACGTCCTATGATGTTCAGGCAGAGATCATATGACATCATAAAGACACATTTGTCTATGTGTCATAGGACATCCTATGATCTCTGTGGTTTATGTGACATCATAAAGACACATTTGTCTGTGTCCTGTGCACATAGAGACAGACAAATCTATGTGTGACATCATAAAGACAAATTGTCCTATGTTCTCTGTGGTCTATGTGACATCATAAAGACACATTTGTCGTCCTATGATGCCTGAGTTCATAGGACGTCCTATGATGTTCAGGCAGAGATCATAGGCCGTCCTATGAAACGTGACCGACACACACACAGACAGACACACACAGCATTGGGGGACCGGCGGAGGGCCTGGAGCCTGTCATGTTGTAAAAATCCTTGGGTGCTGCTGAATGAAGAGAGGGAGAGGGAGAGAGAGAGAGAGAGAGACGGAGAAGGAGAGAGAGAGAGAGAGAAAGGAGGGGGGAGATGAAATCTACGTGTGACATCATAAAGACAAATCGTCCTATGATCTCTGTGGTCTATGTGACATCATAAAGATAGATAGATAGCCTTTATTGTCATTATACAAACAAATAACAAACAAACCCTGGATCAACCCTGAGATAAAAACACTTCTGAGAGAGAAGAAGAGGATCTTCAGGTCAGGGAACAGGGAGATGCTGAAGTCCGTACAGAGGGAGCTGAGGAGAAAGATCAGAGAAGGCAAGGACAGCTTCAGGAAGAAGATGGAGGACAAGCTGCAACAGAGCGACATCAGCGGGGTCTGGAGAAACCTCAAAACCATCTCGGGGCTCCAGAATACCTCCCCCCAGGCCACAGGGGGCAGGGAGTGGGCGAACAACCTGAATCTGTTTTTCAATAGATTTGACCAACCGCCCTCCCCCCTGACTGCACAACAACCACTGCTGCCTCTAAAGAAATCAAGTCCTGCTGCCCACTCCCCACTCCACCAACACCCCCCCACTCCCAACACACAGCCCCCCATCCTGACCCTGACCAGGACCCAGGTGAGGACGGAGCTGAGGAAGATCAAGGCGAGGAAGGCGCCGGGACCGGACGGCATCAGCGCAAAGCTCCTCAAGTCCTGTGCAGACCAGCTGTGTGGGATTGTGACGTATATCTTCAACATGAGCCTGAAACTGGGGAGGGTACCACAGCTGTGGAAAACATCTTGTGTGGTACCTGTACCAAAAACTTCCCACCCCAAAGACCTGAACAGCTACAGACCGGTGGCCTTGACGTCCCACTTGATGAAGACCCTGGAGAGACTGCTCCTTGCTCACCTCCGCCCCCTGGTGGAACCAGCGATGGATCCACTCCAGTTCGCCTACCAGCATGGCATTGGGGTGGAGGATGCGGTGATCTTCCTCCTTCACCGTTCTCTGTCCCACCTGGAGAAGCCCGGGAATATGGTGAGGATCATGTTCTTTGACTTCTCCAGTGCTTTCAACACCATCCAACCGATGATCCTGAAGGACAAGCTGCTGCGCGCAGGGGTGGACCAGCACCTGTCATCATGGATCCTGGACTACCTCACGAACCGGCCTCAGTTTGTGAGAACCCGGGACTGTGTGTCCGACACGATCATCAGTAGCACGGGGGCCCCCCAGGGAACGGTGCTGGCTCCCTTCCTGTTCACTCTTTATACTGCGGACTTCTCACACAACACAACACACTGCCATCTACAGAAGTTCTCTGATGACTCTGCGATCGTTGGCCTCATCTCCAATGGAGATGAAGCTGAGTACAGAGGGCTTATCCAGGACTTCGTGGACTGGTGCCATCGGAACTGCCTCCAGATCAACGCGAGGAAAACTAAGGAGCTGGTGGTGGACTGCCGCAGGCATGGGCAGCCCCTCACAGTACCAGTAAATATACAGGGAACAGACATCGAGATGGTGACATCCTATAAGTACCTGGGTATTCATCTGAACAATAAACTAGACTGGTCACACAATACTGATGCACTCTACAAGAAGGGACAGCGCAGGCTGTTCCTGCTGAGGAGACTCAGGTCTTTTGGTGTACAAGGGGCGCTGCTGAAGTCATTCTATGACACGGTGGTGGCATCAGCCATCACTTTTGGAGTGGTCTGCTGGGGCAGTGGCATTACTGCAGCCGATAGGAAGAGACTGAACAAACTGATTAAGAAAGCTAGCTCTGTCCTGGGGCAGAGCCTTGATCCGATGGAGGAGATAGGAGAGAGAAGGACGGTGGCTAAACTGTCATCTCTGCTGGAGTCCGAGTTCCACCCTATGCAGGACATACTGAATGCACTGAGGAGCTCATTTAGCAGCAGACTACATCATCCCAGGTGCACAACCGAGAGGTTTCGTAGGTCCTTCCTACCAACGGCTGTCAGACTGTACAACCTAAGCAGGGCTGCTCGCAGAGATAGCAAAAAGACGTAACAAACTAATAGTTTTTTGAATGCAAAAGATGCAATAGACTTACACAATGGTCCCCTCCGGCATACAACTAGGAACATACCGGTCGCTATGGAGGGTGAGAATATGTATGGGCACATAATCATACCATGTAGGATAACTAAGTAGACGGTTATGCTGTTTCATTCCATCTAGCAACAATGCTCTGCACTGTGTGTGTTTATATATTTGCATATTTATTCCATCTAGCTACAATGCTCAGCACTGGGTGTGTTTATATATTTATATATCTACATATTATTCCATCTAGCTACATTGCTCCGCACTGTGTGTGTTTATATACTTGCATATTTATTCCACCTAGCTGCAATGCTCCGTACTGTGGGTGTTTATATATTTACATATTTATTCCATCTAGCTACAATGCTCTGCACTGTGTGTTCATATATTCATATATTTATTCCATCCAGCTACAATGCTCTGCACTGTGTGTCTGTGTGTGTGTGTATATATATATATATTTATAGTAATACGTACATATGTTTATTAGCTGCTCTTGCTTGCTTGTTTTTTTTCTTGCCTTCTGATTGTTGCTCTGAGTGTTGCTATCCCTGTGCTGTTGCAATCCTGGAATTTCCCCGTTGTGGGACTAATAAAGGCTTATCTTATCTTATCTTATCTTAAATGTACCAGGAGATTTAAGCATCTCCTTCAGTGCAACATATTTGTAAAAGAGAAAAATAAAAAGCATAAAAACAATAAATTCCTACAATAAATAATGTATAATGTGTACAGTGTACGTAATCTAAGATAAAAATAAGTTATATATACAATATAAAAAAATATTAAAAAGATTGCACAGCATTCTGGACCGTAAATGTCAATTACACAGTGATGTGTTTAGAGGTATACTGGGGGGATCAGGGAGGGTTGGAGTGAGAATTCAGAGCCATGATGGCTTTTGGAAAAAAAAACTGTTCTTGAGTCTATTTATCCTGGCTCTGATGCACCTGTAGCACCTCCCTGAGGGCAGCAGGTCAAACAGGTCAGCTCCAGGGTGGTAGATGTCCTTGATGATGTGTTGTGCTCTACTAAGGTAGCGAGCGGTGTAAATGTCTGTCAGGGAGGGGAGAGGGCGGCCGATGATCTTCTGTGTTGCCTTAAAAGGAACTCTGATTATATTGACATGTTAGCTCTATATGCTTTATTTTTATGTTAGTAACATAACTATAATATAATTTTTTTGAAAATAATTCCCAGTTTTATATATTTTTAAAAAACTTTATTACGATTTTTGTTTACGTCGCAATGCATTCTGGGTAGTGACGTAGAATGGTTGCAGCCGTTTTTTCTGTCTTATACAAGCCAAGAAGCGAAGCTCCTAACTACTGCCATTTGTCAGTGAAAATGCCACATTGCGCGGCTTTTGGATGTAATTTCCAATCAAAGGGAAATAAAGAGAGCGGGGTGAGCCTCCATAGCTTTCCTAAAGAGGGAAAGTGGAGGAAAAAGTGGGGCGGCAGCGGCTCAGCAGGTAGTCTAATAACCCGATGGTTGGCGGTTCGCATCACGCTCTCCCCAGATATCCTGCCGTTGTGTCCCTGGGCAAGACACTTCACCTGCATTGCCTCCAGTGCCCATAACACTGGGTATGAATGTGTAAAAATGTTTAAATGCTCGGTGGTGGCCGGAGAGGCTGTTGGCGCGGATTGGCAGCCACATTTCCCTCACTCTGAGTGTCTGTGATCACGCGCTGTAGCGCATGCCTGATAAAGCTGACATATGTATTAATCACGCTGTGATAATAGCACAATATCGCCCAAAGCGCGCGCATGAGACATGTCTGTGATCGCATGCTTGTGTTGACCGTTCCTGCCTTTCGTCTCCTAACCATGGTTTTGGGACGCAGGGGAGATGTATCTTCCGCTGCGGTTTAACTCCCGAGTAAACCTCACTCTTGTGGTACATAGAAGCACAGGCCGTTTTGCTGAAGCGTTGGGACTTTATATTTCATATATTTATTCCATCCAGCTACAATGCTCTGCACTGTGTGTCTGTGTGTGTGTGTATATATATATATTTTATAGTAATACGTACATATGTATATTAGCTGCTCTTGCTTGCTTGTTTTTTTCTTGCCTTCTGATTGTTGCTCTGAGTGTTGCTATCCCTGTGCTGTTGCAATCCTGGAATTTCCCCGTTGTGGGACTAATAAAGGCTTATCTTATCTTATCTTTATTTATATACCGCACTGTTGTCAGCAACAAATTCTACCTGCTCTGGTCGCCTCGCTCTTTTTACTTATCCGCACCAAATCACACACCGTTCGCCACACACACCGGGGGGGGGGGGCGCCTCGGCTGCGCAAACGCCATCACTCACTCACGTCCATGCACCGAGCTGCTGCCCCATCCAAACACACGCACCAGACACATCCCACAACACTTGATAGAGCTGACATATGTATTAATCACGCTGTGATAAAGCACAATATCCCGCAAAGCGCACGAGCGTGCGCTTTGCGCACCAGTGTGGCGGATGAAATAAAGGAACCCAGTGTTGAGGCACAGAATAAGTGCAGGCAGGACACTGCGAACTGAAGTTTAAAAGGGTGTTTATTTCATCCTCCAGCACGAAACTCACTCCAGCGCTGTGCAGCAAGCCCTTTTTTTAAAAAATTTTATTACTTATTTTGTACCCATAGGTAGATTTGTTTTGCAGTCTGGTGACAAGCCACCAGCTGCCAGTCGCTGCGTGTGCAAGCGCCCCTTAACTCCCTAACCTGCATGTTTTTGACATGTGGGAGGAAACTGGAGAAATCCCGGAGTAAACCCACGCAAACACGGGGAGAACATGCAAACTCCACACAGATCACTGTTGGCCGGGGGCAGGGATCGAACCCACGATCTCCGCGATCCCCCGGCCGAGGGTAAACTGTGCTCCCACTGCGCACTGTGGTTAGTACAAAATAAGTAATAAAAAAAAAGGGCTCGCTCCACAGCGCTGGAGTATGAAATAAACACCCTTTTAAACTTCAGTTTGCAGTGTCCTGCCTGCAATTATTCCGTGCCTCCACACTGGGTTCCCTTATTTCATCCGCCACACTGGTGCGCAAAACGCACGCTCGTGCGCTTTGAGTGATATCGTGCTTTATCACAGCGTGATTAATACATATGTCAGCTTTATCAGGCATGCGCTACAGCGTGTGATCACAGACTCAGAGTGAGGGAAATGTGGCTGCCAATCCACGCCAACAGCCTCTCCGGCCACCACCGAGCATTTAAACATTTTTACACATTCATACCCAGTGTTATGGGCACTGGAGGCAATGCAGGTGAAGTGTCTTGCCCAGGGACACAACGGCAGGATATCTGGGGAGAGCGTGATGCGAACCGCCAACCATCGGGTTATTAGATGACCTGCTCTACCTGCTGAGCCGCTGCCGCCCCACTTTTTCCTCCACTTTCCCTCTTTAGGAAAGCTATGGAGGCTTACCCCGCTCTCTTTATTTCCCTTTGATTGGAAATTACATCCAAAAGCCGCGCAATGTGGCATTTTCACTGACAAATGGCAGTAGTTCGTAGCTTCGCTTCTTGGCTTGTATAAGACAGAAAAAACGGCTGCAACCCTTCTACGTCACTACCCAGAATGCACTGCGACGTAAACAATAATGGCGATTTACATCGTAATAAAGTTTTTTAAAAATATATAAAACTGGGAATTATTTTCAAAAAAATTATAGTTATGTTAGTAACATAAAAATAAAGCATATAGAGCTAACATGCCAATATAATCGGAGTTCCTTTTAACTACCCTCTGCAACCTCTCCCTGTCTGCCATTGTGCAGTTCCCATACCACACTGTAATGCAGTATGTGAGCAGACTCTCAATGGATGAGCGATAGAAGGTCAGCAGCAGGGTGGAATTGAGGTCGTACTTCCTGAGGACTCTCAGGAAGTGTAGCCGCTGCTGAGTCTTCTTAATAATCGCCGAGATGTTGTCTGTCCAGGAGACGTCAGAGGAGATAAGGACGCCGAGGTACTGGAATGTGTGGACCCTCTCCACACACTCGCCGTTGATGAAGAGGGGGGCTGGGTTGGTATTGGTCCTCCTGAAGTTGACAGTGATTTCCTTGGTTTTCTTGGTGTTCAGAGTCAAGTTGTTTTCTAAACATCAAGTTGCCAACTTCAGGACTTCCCCCCTATAGGCTGTCTTGTCCCCTCCTGAAATGAGTCCAACCACCATGGTGTCGTCAGCAAACTTCACGATGAGGTTGTTGTTGTCGGCCGGACGACAGTCATGGGTGTAGAGACAGTACAGGAGGGGGCTCAGCACACAGCCCTGTGGGGAGCCAGTACTCAGCGTTCTTCAGGCTGATGGTAAGCCCGAAGTCCTTGCATGCCTGGGAGAAGCGGTCCATCAGGGTCTGAAGCTCCTGCTGTGTGTGGGTTGCGACTGCAGCGTCGTCTGCGAACAGCATGTCTGTGATTAGAGCCTCACGTACATTGGTTCTGGCTTTCAGGCGGGCGAGGTTGAAAAGCCTGCCGTCAGATCTTGTGTGCAGGTAGATTCCCTCTGTTGCTGTGCTGAAGGCATGCCTCAGGAGCATAGCAAAGAAAATCCCAAAGAGGGTTGGCGCAAGTACACAGCCCTGTTTCACTCCGCTGCGTATGTTGAATGGCTCTGAGACGTTGCCGTCGTGCTGCTGTATCCCCTGCATGTTTTTTTTTTTTCCACAATATCTTTATTGAACCTTTTTTTTTTTTAACAAACATGATACAAACAATCAAACACTAACACTAAAGTACTACAAAAAAAAAAAAATGCACTAAAAACACCAACAACCACCAACAAAATCAAGTCTTCAACAATGCTCCTCTGTTTAGTCTAGACAATCCAATACATAAGTATACATATTATGTTCACCAGTTTGGAATTTACAAGGTCCACACACATCATTCACCTTCTTCTTCAAGAGTTATGTTTAAATTTTTTACATAATCAATAAAAGGTCTCCATATATTCTCAAACACAATTTCCTTTGATTTCAGTATATATGTTATTCTTTCTAATGGAAGGTTTGTTAACATCTGTCTTAACCACTGAGTCACATCTGGTCTATGAGTCTTTTTCCATAATAGTGCAATACATTTTTTGGCATTAAGCAAACTGAGGTCTATGAATGTTCTTTCACTTTTATTAAAATTATGCTTTTCTGGGTACAGACCCAACAAAAACAGTTTAGGATTCAATATGATTTGTTTTGAGATTATTTTTTCAATTGTTACCCTCACCTCTTCCCAAAACATTCTTATTAATCTACATTCCCATAAACAATGAAATAGGGTTCCTTTACTTTCCATGCATTTTGTGCATGTATCTGGTATATTTTTGTTGTATCTATTTAACTCCTCCGGTGTAACATACATCCGCATTAACCATTTGAAATGTATCAATTTAAGGCGTGCATTTATTGATTTGGTTTGAGCTTCTGTACAAGCCAATTCCCATTGTACCTCTGAAATTTCAATTTGCAGATCTTCTTTCCAGTAGTTTAATCTTTTCAGTGTATCCCCTGCATGTTGGTGTGAAACAATTCGATGAGGCTTTGCAACTTTGGTGGGCATCCTATCTTTGGCAGGATCTTGAAAAGGCCCTCTCTGCTGACCAGATCGAACGCTTTGGTGAGGTCGATGAAGGCGACGTACAGGGGCATGTTCTGTTCTCTGCATTTCTCCTGGAGTTGGCGGATGGAGAATATCATGTCTACCGTCGATCGCTCAGCGCGGAAGCCACACTGAGACTCGGGGTAGACACGTTCGGCAAGCTTCTGTAGACAAACGAGAACAACTCGTGCGTAGACTTTGCCAACAACGCTGAGGAGGGAGATGCCCCTGTAGTTGTTGCAGTCGCTTCTCTCCCCTTTGTTTTTGTAGAGGGTGATGATCTTGGCGTCCCTCATGTCCTGTGGTACGGCACCTTCCTTCCGGCACTGGCAGAGGACGTCATGCAATGGCAGCAGTAGGGCGGTCTTGCAGTGCTTGATCAGGTCGGGGGGTATGCCGTCGTTGCCGGGTGCCTTGCCAGCGGCCAAGCTATCAATGGCCTTGCTGAGTTCATCGATGGTTGGCTCGGCGTCAAGTTCGTCCATGGATGGCAGGCAGCCAATGGCATCAAGGGCTGACGGTGTCACGGTGTTCTGTCTGGAGTAGAGGTTGGAGTAGTGTTCCACCCATCTCTCCATCTGCTTGTTCTTTTCTGTGATCATCTCCCCAGTGGAGGATTTGAGGGGGGCCGTCTTGCTCTGAGCCGGACCAAGTGCTTTCTTGATGCCATCGTACATACCACGGATGTTCCCTGTTATGGCAGCGGTTTGAATGTCTTGGCTGAGCTGAGTCCAGTACTCGTTGGCACAGCGCCGAGCAGTCTGCTGAACTTTGCTTCTCGCAGCCCTGAGAATCTGGAGATTCTTCTCGTTTGGGTACTTCTTGTACTCAGCAAGTGCTGAGCGCTTGGCTTCAATGACGGGGGTCATCTCGGTCAACTTGGCATCAAACCAGTCCTGTGACTTCGAGGTCTTCCTCCCAAAGGTAGCCAAGGCTGTGCGGTGGATGGTGTTTCGCAGCTCTTCCCACTTCTGCTTTGCAGATTCTCCTTCTTGTGGTACACCAAGTTCCTTCTCAAAGGTGGAGGCAAACTGCTCAACAAGTTCTGGTTGGGCCATCTTGCTGGTGTCAATCCGTGCCTTTCCAGGCTGTCTAGCACGATGGAATTTCTTCAGCTGCAGCTAGACCTTGCAACAGACCAATGAATGGTCTGTGTCGCAATCTGCACTCTGGAACGAACGGGTGATTAGCATGTTCTTCAGTGAAGTGCGCCTGGTCAGGATCAAGTCCAGCTGGTGCCAGTGCTTTGAGCGCGGATGTCGCCAGGAAACCTTGTGTTGGGGCTTGGTCTTGAAGAACGAGTTTGTGATGCACAGATCGTGATATGTGCAGAACTCGAGCAGCCGCTGTCCATTGTCGTTCATTCTGCCCACGCCAAATGGTCCAAGACAGGAGGGCCAGGAGTCGTGGTCAGCACCCACTCTGGCATTGAAGTCTCCAAGGAGAATGAGTTGTTCAGAGTTGGGGATGATCCTGACAGTTGTTGCGAGATTCTCGTAGAACTCGTCTTTTGCCTCTGGTGTGGCTGTCAGTGTTGGGGCATACACACTGACGAGGGTGACTGGGCCTTGAGTGGTGTTGAGGCGGAGAGTGAGGAGTCGTGCAGAGCCATTGCTGCCCGGTTCCACCATCTTCAGCAAGGTGTTCTTCACTGCGAAGCCCACTCCGTGTTCCCTGTGTTCGTCACTGCCCTTTCCCTGCCAGTAGAACGTGTAGTCCTTCTCTCTCAGTGTGCCTGCATCAGCCAACCGTGTTTCCTGGAGAGTGGCGATATCCACTCCCAGTCTCTTCAGCTCATTATTGATGATGGCAGTCTTCCTGGTGTCGTTGATGTCCTTGAGTCCTGTCATCATAGTGCGGACGTTCCAAGTTCCCAGTTTTAGAGTTGGTCTCTTTTGTTCTGTGTCTCGAACCATCCTATGATAAATATCGAAAACCACCCACTGGATGTGGTTCACGAGTTTACATACCTCGGATCCAAAATATCGGACGACCACTCACTCGACAACGAGCTCAGTTGAAGAATCGGCCTTGCTGCAACGGCCTTTGGAAAATTATCACAGAAGGTATGGCTGAACCAAAAACTGTCGAGGCACACGAAGATCACTGTTTACAGGGCATGCGTCCTCAATTGCTATATGGCAGTGAGGCATGGTATCTATACGCCTCGCAAAAGCGACAGCTCAACTCCTTTCATCTCCACATGCTGAGAAGTATTCTTAATGTTAAATGGAGCGACCGTATCACAAACAATGAGATACTCTCCCGCGCGAGCTTACCAAGCCTGTTCACCTTGCTTTGCGAACGTCGTCTCCGCTGGTTGGGACACATCCATCGGATGCCGGATGGTAGAATACCGAAAGACATATTGTACGGAGAGCTTGCATCCGGCAAACGAACTCAAGGTCAACCGCATCTCAGTTTCAAGGATTTATGCAAAAGAGACATGAAAACACTGGGCATGGACGTGATAAACTGGGAGGATACTGCAGACGACCGAAACCGCTGGAGAGATGCGCTGAAAGACGGACTCAGAAGGGGAGAAGAGCACCTTCATCAGTCTGCTGACGAAAAACGATCATCTCGAAAGGATGCATTGAAAAAGACATCACAACCAAGCGCCTACATCTGCGACCGTTGCAACTGTGACTGTCACTCGCGTATTGGCTTACACAGCCACAAGCAATGCTGCCGTAACCCCATTATTCCAACTCAAGGCGCAGATCCATAGTCTCCCGAGACTGAAGGATGCCAACAACAAGTCCTGTGATTTTAAATCTTTGTTTTCCAGGTGAGGCTTCTCCCAGAACATTTTGGTGATTGAACACAAGGCTTTTGGCAGAGGAGGAATTTGTGCACTTTATTAACACACAAATTGATCTTTTCCTTGAGACTAACAGTACTCCTGATATAAGCTACAGCCTTTTATGGGAATCATTTAAAGCTTTAATAAGGGGACATCTAATTTCATATAGTGTAAGCCATTCTAAAAGGAAATCAAAACGCCATACAGAAATCAGCAATAAATTGAAGTTAATAGATCAGTGTCAGTCAGCCCCACCATCTACAGATTTATGGAAGGAGAGATCTCTACTTCAAGCAGAATTTGATCTGTTAATGAATGAAAGGGCCTGGGGCATGGGGAAAGGGCTGGTAGGATGCTGAGGCATCAGTTGAAACAAATGGCAACAGTGAATTACATTTCGGCAATAAGAGACAAGGATGGCAATATCATTACAGATGAACAAAGAATTAACGAACAATTCAGGATGTTTCATAAGGAGCTATACACTGCTGAACAGTATGAAGAATAGCAGCGAGAAGAATTCTTTAGAAAGATTCGAGTCCCCGTTCTAGCAGATGCAGATAGCAATAGCATAGAGGGTGGCATACAGTTAATAGAATTTGAGCAGGCAGTTAAGAAGATGAAATCAGGTAAAGCCCCAGGACTGGACAGATTTCTGGTTGAATTCTGTTGTACTTTTTTGGTGGAACCATTTCCTTTTTTGTACAAAGTTTATGATGAGGCTTTTAAGGAAAAACGTCTTCCTTTAACGATGATGCAGGCTAGTATTTCGGTGCTCCTCAAGAGAGATAAGGACCCATTGCAATGTGAGTCGTACCGCCCAGTGAGCCTGCTTTGCTGTGATTATAAAATCTTAACAAGAGTGCTGGCTGATAGATTGGAAAATGTGATGGCCAGAATTATGGATCAAACTGGGTTTATAAAAGGAAGGCATCTGTATAGTAATCTTTGCTGTATATATAATGTAATATACTCTCCAGGTAGCATTAAAGTTCCAGAAGCCATCATTACTATGGATGCACATAAAACATTTAATAGAATTGACCATAAATACCTGCTTTCGACCCTTGAAAGCTTTGGTTTTGGACCTTCTTTTTGTTCTTGGGTGGGCATGTTGTATACTAGCCCACAATCCACGGTCAGGACTAACAATTATATGTCTGAATATTTTTCTCTATTTAGAGGGACAAGACAGGGATTCCCCTTATCCCCCCATCCTTTTTGATGTTGCTATTGAGCTCCTGGCAGTCGCATTGAGGAGTGACGACACAGTGACGGGAATTAGCAGAGGTGGACATATACATAAACTTGCATTATATGCCGATGACCTTCTTCTTTTTCTGTCTGATCCCTATAATTCTATTCCAAGTGCCCTGAAAATCATTACTGCTTTTGGGGCAATTTGAGGATACAAAATTAATATGATAAAGAGCTCAATTTTTTCAGTCAATAATAAAGCTATCCAAATAGCATTGGACAGATATCCATTTAAGATAAGTAAAGATAAATTTTCCTACTTGGGAGTTTCAGTGACTAGACATTATAGGGATCTGTTTAAATGTATATTTTTTTCCACAATATTTTTTATTGAACCTTTTTTTTCACAAACATAGCACACACAGTCAGACACTAACACAAAAGTAATTTAAAAATTAAAAAGAACAATAACAAAATGAGAAAAAAAATGTGTAATAAAAACAACAACAGCCAATAACAAAAACAAGTCAACAACAATGCTCCTCTGTTTAGTCTAGGTAATCTATTACATAAGAATACGTATAAATGTACTTCCGGCGCCACACGAGTAGGCTGCCTTTTGCAACAGCGGATCAATTTCTGCCTATTCTATTTACTATCTGGCTCTCTTGCCAGTCTTTCTGATCCAGCGCCACCTTTATTCCATCCAAACACGTAGATCGCCCAAATGTCTACTGAGCCAGTGGACGGAGCCACTGTTTCGTGCAGGAGGCAGTATCATAGAGACCAGCTGTTAGCACTTAACCGGCCTATGATGCTAACGAAAAACTCGACATACCGGGAGAGATAAGACGGAAACGGCGTGGTTGTCGAGCTGGGGCAAGACGGCGGGCAAGGAATATAAGGTACAGACCCACCCTCCCATCCGTTGTTATGGGGAATGTACGATCGATACTTGGAAAGACAGATGAGCTAGCGGCTATCTCCCGCTACGAGGGCATATACCGGGAGTGCTGCCTTATGCTATTCACAGAGACGTGGCTAACTGAACTAGCAGCAGATGCTAACATTGAACTGGAGGGTTTCCATGCAATACGGGCAGACCGAACACCAGACAGTGGGAAGGCGAGGGGCGGTGGAGTGATAATGTATGTCAATAACAACTGGTGCAGACCGGGTCATATCACGGTTAAACAACAACCCTGCAACAAAGACATTGAGTTGCTAGCTGTTAGCATGCGGCCTACATATCTCACGAGGGAATACTCACACGTGATCTGCATTGTTATTTATGCAAATCCTACGGCGAACGCTGGGACAGCATCTACTCAGTAACTGGCAGGCTGCAGCCAGAACACTTCTCCCAGTCTCCCATTCTACCCACGTTCACCCAGTATGTCACATGCCACACTAGAGACAATAAAACACTGGACTTATTCTACGCAAACACTAAGGAGGCGTACACCTCATCTCCACTCCCCCCACTTGGGAGATCGGATCACAACTTGGTTCATCTCCTGCCGGTGTACAAACCCCTAGTGCACAGACAACCTCCGGTCATGCGCACAGTGAAGTTATGGTCTGAGGAGGCAATGGACGCTCTAAAGGACTGTTTTGAAACTACTGCCTGGGAGCAGCTCTGCGATCCACATGGTGAGGACATCGATGGCCTCACTCACACCATCACGGACTACATCAGCTTCTGTGTGGACAACACCGTACCCACCAAGACCATACGGTGTTGTTCGAACAACAAACCCTGGATCAACCCTGAGATAAAAACACTTCTGAGAGAGAAGAAGAGGATCTTCAGGACGGGGAACAGGGAGATGCTGAAGTCCATACAGAGGGAGCTGAGGAGGAAGATCAGAGAAGGCAAGGACAGCTTCAGGAAGAAGATGGAGGACAAGCTGCAACAGAGCAACATCAGTGGGGTCTGGAGAAACCTTAAAACCATCTCTGGGCTCCAGAATACCTCCCCCCAGGCCATAGGGGGCAGGGAGTGGGCGAACAATCTGAACCTGTTTTTTAATAGGTTTGACCAACCGCCCTCCCCCCCGACTGCACAACAACCACTGCTGCCTCTGAAGACATCGAGTCCTGCTGCCCACACCCCACTCCACCATCACCCCCCCACTCCCAACACACAGCTCCCCAACCTGACCCTCACTAAGACCCAGGTGAGGACGGAGCTGAGGAAGATCAAGGCGAGGAAGGCGTTGGGACCGGAGGGCATCAGCGCAAAGCTCCTCAAGTCCTGTGCAGACCAGCTGTGTGGGATTGTGGAGCACATCTTCAACCTGAGCCTGAAGCTGGGGAGAGTACCACAGTTGTGGAAAACATCTTGTGTGGTACCTGTACCAAAGACTTCCCACCCCAAAGATCTGAACAGCTACAGACCAGTTGCCCTGACGTCCCACATGATGAAGACCCTGGAGAGACTGCTCCTTGCTCACCTCCGCCCCCTGGTGGGACCAGCGATGGATCCACTCCAGTTCGCCTACCAGCATGGCACTGGGGTGGAGGATGCGGTGATCTTCCTCCTTCACCGTTCTCTGTCCCACCTGGAGAAGCCCGGGAATGTGGTGAGGATCATGTTCTTTGACTTCTCCAGTGCTTTCAACACCATCCAACCGATGATCCTGAAGGACAAGCTGCTGTGCGCAGGGGTGGACCAGCACCTGTCATCATGGATCCTGGACTACCTCACTAACCGGCCACAGTTTGTGAGAACCGGGGACTGTGTGTCCGACACGATTCATCGGTAGCACGGGAGCCCCCCAGGGAACGGTTTTGGCTCCCTTCCTGTTCACCCTTTATACTGTGGACTTCTCAGAAACACAACACAACACACTGCCATCTACAGAAGTTCTCTGACGACTCTGCGATCGTTGGCCTCATCTCCAATGGAGATGAAGCTGAGTACAGAAGGCTTATCCAGGACTTCATGGACTGGTGCCATCGGAACTGCCTCCAGATCAACGCGAGGAAAACTAAGGAGCTGGTGGTAGACTGCCGCAGGCAAGGACAACCCCTCACAGCACCAGTAAACATCCAGGGAACAGACATCGAGATGGTGACATCCTACAAGTACATGGGTGTTCATCTGAACAATAAACTCGACTGGTCACGCAATACTGACACACTCTACAAGAAGGGACAGCGCAGGCTGTTCCTACTGAGGAGACTCAGGTCTTTTGGTGTACAAGGGGCGCTGCTGAAGACATTCTACGACACGGTGGTGGCATCAGCCATCACTTTTGGAGTGGTCTGCTGGGGCAGTGGCGTTACAGCAGCCTATAGGAAGAGACTGAACAAACTGATCAAGAAAGCTAGCTCTGTCCTTGGGCAACGCCTTGACCCAGTGGAGGAGATGGGAGAGAGAAGGATGGTGGCTAAACTGTCATCTCTGCTGGAGTCCGAGTCCCACCCTATGCAGGACATACTGAATGCACTGAGGAGCTCATTTAGCAGCAGACTACATCATCCTAGGTGCACAACCAAGAGGTTTCGCAGGTCCTTCCTACCTACGGCTGTCAGACTGTATAACCTAAGCAGGGCTGCTCGCAGAGATAGCAAAAAAACGTGACATCCTAATAGTATTGAATGCTAAAGATGCAATAGACTTACACAATGGTCCCCTTCAGTATACAACTAGGAAAATACCGGTCGTTACGGAGGGTGACAATATGTATGGGCACATAATCATACCATGTAGGATAACTAAGTAGACGGTTATGCTGTTCATTCCATCTAGCTACAATGCTCCGCACTGTGTGTGTTTATATATTTATATACTTATTCCATCTAGCTACTATGCTCCGCACTGTGTGTTTATATATTTATATATTTATATGTACATTCTGTATGTATATTCGCTGCTCTTGTTTTTTCTTGTCTTCTGATTGCTGCTCTGAGTGTTGCTATCCCTGTGCTGTTGCAATCCTGGAATTTCCCCATTGTGGGACTAATAAAGGCTTATCTTATCTTGCCTTATCTTATAATATACATTCACCAGCTTGGAATTTGCAAGGTCCACACATATCATTCACCTTCTTCTTCAGAAGTTATGTTTAATTTCTTTATATAATCAATGAAAGGTCTCCATATATTCTCAAACACATTTTCCTTTGATTTCAGTATATATGTTATTCTTTCTAGTAGAAGGTTTGTTAACATCTTTCTTAACCACTGAGTCACATCTGGTCTATGAGTCTTTTTCCACAGTAGTGCAATTCATTTTTTAGCATTAAGCAAACTGAGGTCTATGAATGCTCTTTCACTCTTATTAAAGTTATGTTTTTCTGGATACAGACCCAACAAAAACTGTTTAGGGTACAATGTGATTTGTTTTGAAATTATTTTTTCAATTGTTACTCTCACCTCTTCCCAAAACATTCTGATTTTTCTACATTCCCATAAACAGTGAAATAGGGTTCCTTTACTTTCCATACATTTTGTGCATGTATCTGGTATGTTTTTGTTATATCTATTTAATTCCACTGGTGTAACATACATCCACATTAACCATTTAAAATGTATCAGTTTAAGACGTACATTTATTGATTTGGTTTGAGCTCCTGCACAAGCCATTTCCCATTGTTCCTGTGAAATTTCAATTTGCAGGTCTTCTTTCCAGTCATTCAGTCTTTTCTGTGAGTTTTCACTTGAGAATAGTGTCAATGAGTTGTAAAACTCTGAAATAATACCCTTTCTCTTACTATCTTTCATCAAAATTTTTTCCAAAGTTGAATAAGTAGGTCGGGTGAGAGCATTATATTGATTTGAACGAATAAAATTTCTAAGCTGAAGATATTTAAAAAAGTGTGTTCTATTAAGCTTGAATTTAATCCTCAGTTCTTCAAACAACATTATGTTGTCTGAGCGTGACAAATATAAGTCTTGAATCTTTTGAATCCTTTTTAAATTCCATACTTTAAATACAATATCCGCTCTCCCTGGTGTAAAATATTGATTACCCCATATTGGGCTAAATTGTGACAGTGAGTGTGGTTATTTTAAATATTTTTTAGTTTCACACCATATTTTGATCATGTGCTTTACAATTGGATTTTTAACTTGTTTCTGTAATGTTTTAGCCGAATCTGAGTATATGAATAAGGGAAGAGGTAAAGGTAAATTGTATGATTCCATTTCAATCCAGTGAGGAAGATCATTTGATGAAAAATAATGTCATAGACCTCAGTTGTGCTGACCAGTAATACAACATAAAGTTTGGACATTTCAGACCTCCACGGTCAAATGGTAAGTATAGTAAGGACAAACGTAATCTAGCCTTCCTATTGTGCCATATAAATTCCACTAACTTTTTTTTAATTCTTGAGAATAGATCTGAAGGTGGTGGTAAAGGAATGTTTTGAAATAAATAAAGTATTTTTGGTAAGATATTACTTTTAAGTATATTAATTCTCCCGATCATCAACATTTGTAGTGACATCCATCTTTGAAGTAACTCATTAATATTTGTCATTAAGGCTTCATAGTTGGCATTGGCAACTGATTCTAGCTTAGGCAAAATTTGAATTCCTAAATATTTAAACTGATCTACAACATTGAATTGGTTTACCTCAGGAGATGGATGATTTATCTGGGTCTCATTTAACATTAATATTGAAGATTTTGTTTTGTTTATTTTATATCCTGATATATTCCCAAAGTTCTTTATTAAATTTAACAAGGTCGGAATTGATTTTTTAAAATTCGACATAAACAAAGTTATGTCATCGGCATACAGGGAGATTTTATTTTCTGTTGGTCCTACTTTAATTCCATATATTTGTGGATGTATACGTACTGCCATCGCTAAAGGTTCAATTGCCATAGTAAACAGTAAAGGTGAAAGTGGACAGCCTTGTCGACATCCTCTATTGATTTTTATTGATTTTGAGATATTGCTGTTTGTTAGGATTTCTGCTGTAGCATTATTGTACATTATCTGGACCCATTTTATGAAATTATTTCCAAGTCCAAACCTTTGTAGGACTTCAAAAAGATAGGGCCATTCGACCCTATCAAAGGCCTTTTCGGCATCCAATGATAGGAGAGCTGTATCCGGTGCTTCTTTATTGGAATAAATAATATTAAATAGTCTTCTTACATTATGGAAGCCTTGTCTTCCCATTATAAAGCCATTCTGATCTCGGTTAATAATATTTGGTAATATTTGTAGTCGTTTTGCTAAAATTTTACAGATTATTTTAAGATCAGCATTTAATAGGCTTATTGGTCTCATGTTTTCACATTTATTAGAGGGTTTACCTGGTTTTGGCAACAGTATAATTAAGGCATTATTCATGTATGATGGTAAATTACCATTTTTAAATGCTTCTAAAACCATTTCCAAAAGTGGTTTTATTAATTTATTCTTAATTTTTTTTTATAGAGGTCGACTGGAAGACCACCTAGTCCTGCTCTTTTTCCTGATTTCATATTATCAATGGCTTGCCCAACTTCTTCTTGACTAATTTTAGACTCCAGTATCTCCCTGTTTTTATTTGGAATACCTGGTATGGAT
The DNA here is from genome assembly GCA_020510985.1 of Pholidichthys leucotaenia. NCBI lineage: Eukaryota > Metazoa > Chordata > Actinopteri > Cichliformes > Pholidichthyidae > Pholidichthys > Pholidichthys leucotaenia. The sequence continues at coordinate 200,286,116 of CM035849.1, read as the reverse complement.
AATCCACCCAAAAACCCATTTAGTTTTGTTAAGTCAGTTTCATTTTTTGCATCATATGGTTTTTCATAATAACCTCTAAAGGCACTATTAATTTCTAAAGGATGTATAACTACCTGTCCGTTACTTATAATACTGGTAATTGGTGTTTTAGATTCTAATTGTTTAATCTGTCATGCCAATAATTTTCCTGATTTTTCACCTTGTTCATAAAAAGTCTGCTTCAATCTTAGAAGACTCGAGGCAGCTCTATTCGTTATTTTTTGTCATATTCAGCTCTCAGAATCAGTAATTCGTTCTCTAACTGTGGGTTACTTCCTGCATACACCTTTTCTTGAAGAATTTTTATTTTACGTTCCAATTGGACTCTCTCCTCTCGGGTCTTCTTAGATTTTGAACCTGTATAACTAATAATATGTCCCCTAATAAAAGCTTTGAAAGCCTCCCACTTTATACATGCTGTTGTTTGTGTAGTATTGATATCAAAGAACTCATCTATCTGTTTTTCTATGTACTTAACAAATTCCTCATCCTGAAGCCATTTATGTTGAAAATGCCACCTAACTGGGCCCTTTGCCAATTTCTTATCTACATGTACTAGACAGCAGGGTGCATGATCAGAGATCACAATGATATCATAGAAACAGTTTTGAATCTTGGACCCTAATTCTGTAGAGATCAAAAAGTAGTCAATACGTGAGGATGTCTTATAGGTATTAGAATAACAAGAATAGGCTTTGACTTGTGGTTTCATTTCTCTCCATATATCTAGCAATCTCAATTCTTTCATAAAATGATTAATGGTCATCCTACATCCATTGTGCGTACAGTCCAGTCCTGTTGATCGAAGTTTTGATCATCAATATTGGGGCTGTATAAGTTCATCAGATTTGTATTTTCTAATAACAAAGATCCTTGGATAATTAGATATCTTCCAAATTTGTCTCTAATTACATTTTTTGTTTGAAATGGGACTGTTTTATGTATGAGAATCATAACTCCCCTGGCTCGGGATGAAAAGGATGAGGTGAACATGTTACCTTGCCATCTTCTCCTAATTCTTTTTACATCCTCCTCTAATAGATGAGTTTCTTGTAAAAATACAATTTTTGAATCTGTCTTTTATTTTATTCATGACTTAAGTTTTTTAAGATTTTGTAGACCTCTGCAATTCCATGAAGTTAAATTAAGCTTAACGCTTTGATCTATGATCAATAAGGAGTTTGAGATTACCTTGCAATATGAACATACTCTTACAGAGAAGCAAAAACATGGATGATAGAACATTCATCCTACAAACTAAACAAAAACAAATTCCCTTTCCCCACATTCGTGGTAATCCCCCCAAAATCAAAAAATTCCGTCTCCCGTTATAGCTAGTGACTGTTCCACACCTGCGAGGATCAGTCAAACCACTCTCTCTTTCTCCTCTCAGTCACCCTGACTCTACTACTATTCTTATTACATTAACTCTCTTCTGTAGTTTTTTCAACATAACTTCAAAGTTTTATAGCAACGTTGTACATCATAACTTTTTTTTTTTTAATACAGTCTGTATTTTGTAGACATGTTTATGTTTCAGATCAATCAGATGTCTGTACATATACTTGAATGTTCTACCTTTGTCATGTTCATGCTTAGCTCCTGCCAGTCTCCTTTTGGATCTGCTTAATGAGCTCCTGCGCCTCTTGAGGGGTCTTGAAGGTGTGGGTTCTCCCCTTATATGTGACCAGCAGTCTTGCTGGATGAATTACTCTGTGACGAATCCCTAGGTTGCGCAGCTCTTTGCGGGCGGGGTCGAACTGTTTTCTCAATTGTTGTATTCCTGCAGCCAAATCTGGGTAGAACCGCACCTGTTGGTCCTGGTATTTAATTTCCTCTTTAGCTCGTGCCGCATTGGTGACTGTCATCTTGTCTCTGTAGTTGAGGAACTTCATAATCAGTGTCCTCGGTGGTGTCTTATTATCTCTCGGTGGACCGATTCGGTGAGCCAGGGATGGCAATTTTCCGCAGATCCGCGGATTTCCGCCGATTTATTTTCAAATTGATCATTTCTGTGAATCATCTAAATCCGTTGAGAAAATTTTGGGGGGTTAAGGTACCTTATTGTTACCGATTTTAGCGAAAATCAACACGATTACATAAGCGCTCGGCGCTTCCCCGGGTCAAGTCTCCTGTGATAACCCGGATGTGTTGTGTTCAAGCTACTGCTTTATTGTAAACAGCCCTGCGATTGGATAGTTGCAAATGATTGGACCAATCAAATGGCTCGTTGTATGCTTTGTCAAAAATTCATGGCGGCTTGTTCTCAGGGATGTGATTTTTCCGGTAATTCGCCGAATTCCGCTTTATTTTATCTTCCAGGAAGATAAAGTACGTTAAGTACGTTAGCGGCTTGTCGTCCACGAACGCAGTGAAGGTGCGCCCTTTCAGGCAGAACTGTAGATAGGTAAAGCACAATCTCGTTCTACTGTACATGATTGGTTGTATGGTTGAATGACAATAAGGGTGATTTAATTTAATTTAATTTAATTTTAATAACTTTTGAATATTTCTAAGACTTGGCTGCATCAGTGATTGTGCAAAATGAACTGCTCAAGACTCAGTGGAGATTGAAACTGGTGATCTGAAATGAATGCTGAAATTATAAAAAGTAATGGTATGTTGGAATTTTATTTCTATTATGGAATAGATAAAATTAACTGATTTTGATTTGATCAAGTGTTAAAGCATGTGATGGATAATGCTTGTTGGAATATTTTAGGAATGCTATCTTCTTGGAACGTAAGTCAATATTATTCAGTAATAAGTGGCATTCAGCTGTTTGTTTTATGTCATTTAAGCACAGTTCTGGTACTTAAAAATCATAAAAATCCAGGAGCTTCGGGGGGCTTTGCCCCCCTTGCCCGTGACCCCACTGGGGGACTGTGTCCCCCAGACCCCCTGCTAAATTTTCAGATAATTTCCCCAACCCCAAATCACATCCCTGGTTTGTGTTGGAATTCTGAGCTTTCGGTATTGTTTTCAGCGGAATTATGAGATTTTTATCAAAGGATCAGGAGTCATCAGTGCTAGAAATAGACAAAAGTGTCAAAAATAAGTTCCGATGGAATTGGCTTGAGAGAAAAGTGACGGTAAAGGTGAAAATTGGCTCAAAGTTCGACGAGGTAACAAACACTTGGACAGTTTCTGTAGAAACCAGAAAAGGAGATGAAGTTCAAAGTTCAGACTGACACAGCTTGCTGCCAATAGGAAGGAAGTTTCACATTAGACGTGACTTGGTGACCAGTGTAAATAGTGTAATAAACTCTTATAGAACTGTTAATATGTTGGACTAAAGACAGTGAGACAACATTGAAGAAAAAGTAAGTTAACTTTTCATTAAATTTAATGATTTATCTAAGTCTAGTATTTCATTTTTTTTAATCATTTTTTTCAGTCTAAATTACTTCTGTTTTACTGAAAACCTCCCAGCTTCAGGGGGGCTGCGCCCCCCGGCCCCCCCATAAATCAATCGACCAAATTAGATTTCAGCTGAAATCAGAATTTCCTGTTGCCATCCCTGCATATATACCACCATATACCCCCAAACAACTCCATCCCAACAACAATTCTAACACTATAATTCTAGTAATAATGATATAATCTATCTATCTAATAACAGTACTCAGCATATATATTCACAATAGTGTGGCGGCATGAAATAATAAGCAGCGAACTGAGGTTTTTAAGGGAGTTTATTAATCATACCGCCATCACAGAGCTCACTCCAGCGCCGTGCAGGCGCGCCACAGCGAGCTCTCAGGCAATTGTGTGGTCAGTTGAGCAGTGGTCAGAGAGAGAGAGAGTTACAGAGCGATGCAGTTTAAATACCCCACAACAGACAATGCATTCACAGCAGTAGGCATGGACATTTGCATTTGAGAGTCACCCACATCAATAGGAAGATTACTGACAGGAAGACATTTGCATTTGAGAGTCACCCATAACAATAGGAAGATTACTGGCAGGAAAAAGCTACTGCTTGTCCCAGTCTGTTGTGGTGGTCACCCACAGTACTCCCCCCCAGAGGGTTCAGCGGGAAGCTGAGGTCTCGATAGTCCGGCTTTGGGAGCAAGCTGCGGGGAAAGCTCGCTGCAGGTGGCGGTGGAGGGAGGGGGGCGGAGGTAGCAAGTGCCGGCCCGGGACGGCGAATTTGTCTGGGCCGCGCAAAAATTGTCTGTGGATCCGCGATGTTGAGGGGCTGTCCCGTTGAACGTGCAGTGGTCCACAGCGGCTGTGAGAAGAAAAACTTGTCTCTGACTCCTCTCGCGGCTATGAAGAAAAACAGGAGCTGCAAGGCTGCGTAGCGGCTGTGAGAGAAAAGGAGCTGCAGCTGTGTGAGGGACTTGGCGTGTTGGCTTTAGGTGCGCGCGCGCAGCCCTAAAGCCCTTGGGGACAGCTGACGGCTGAATTCCCTCTGTGCGCCGTGGCTGAGACCCGTACAAAATCCTGTGAGCGAGCTGCATGCGTGCTTCAGGTGTGTGAGCAGCCCTGAAGGTTCTGTGTGCAGTGGCGAAGGACGATGGCGGTCTGTGTGGAGCCGGTATTGTCCCGTGCGGGGTACGCTGTCCTCATAACCCCCCGGTGTGCGTGCGGGGTTCGGTGCTTGGCAGGTCCGCTGTAGAGGCAAGTCAGGGTCAGGGAGCTTGCTGGAGATCAGCGTAGTCGGCTCCGATGGTCATCCCTGTTCAGGTTGTTGCTGTAGTTCGGTCATGGTGTGTTCAGGTCCACGCGCTGCGTTCTCCGTCGGCCCTGGAGGTCGCCGTCGTGGAGAGAGGACGAGGTGCGTGCGCTCTCGTGTGGAGGAGCTGTGAGAGCGGCCGGTCCCCCCGTGGATGTGCAGATCTCAGGCGTGCAGATCTCATCATGAAGCTTTCTGCAGCTTTCCCGGTCGTGGGTGATCTCCAGAGTTTCACCTGGTGGTGGCTCTGCGTCGAGGTCTCCCTGTAGCAGAAGGGAAGGCAGATCATTTGCGTCAGGCTGCTGCGTTCACTTGTCGTCGGACAGTCACCGCCGGGGGCTGCCAGCGTGTTCTTTTCTTGGGTCGGGTCACCAGTGTGGCTGTCCAGACCAGAAGGTTGCGTTGCACAAAGCGTGTGCTTTCTCGGGGTCACTAGTGTGGCGGCATGAGATAATAGGCAGCGAACTGAGGTTTTTAAGGGAGTTTATTAATCATACCGCCATCACAGAGCTCACTCCAGCGCCGTGCAGGCGCGCCAGAGCGAGCTCTCAGGCTCTCAGGCAATCGTGTGGTCAGTTGAGCAGTGGTCAGAGAGAGAGAGAGAGAGAGTTACAGAGCGATGCAGTTTAAATACCCCACTACAGACAATGCATTCACAGCAGTAGGCATGGACATTTGCATTTGAGAGTCACCCACATCAATCGGAGGATTACTGACAGGAAGACATTTGCATTTGAGAGTCACCCACATCAATAGGAGGATTACTGACAGGAAGACATTTGCATTTGAGAGTCACCCATAACAATAGGAAGATTACTGGCAGGAAAAAGCTAGACAAAGGGAGGCTGCCTATTGATATCAATACACACATCTCATTGTTCTGCCAATTGCTCCAGCTGAGCGCTCTGCTTGTCCCAGTCTGTTGTGGGGGTCACCCACAATAGTAACCTTTCTTCATTGAAGACGCATTGTAATGTTACTGTCCTTTATTTTTATATTGCTCAAAAATAATTTCTTTATATGTTGATTTATATATGTGGATGTTTGGACATTGCCTGTGTTTCTCCCCCAACCTATTCCACAATTTTACCCCACACACAGACACACAAAAACCTTTCCTAGTAGATCTTACTAGGTCCATTTTAAATTTTGTTTTACCCCGTAAATTAGATTTCCCTTCTGTCTCACTGAAAAGACTTTGTATTTTGTGTGGCAAAAGGTTTTTACTAACTTGAAACATTAATTGTGCTGTATAATAATCAACCAGATCTTGTAATTTCAATAGCTTTGAATGTAAAAACAATAATTTAGTATGTTCAAGATACCCAACTTTGTGTATAACACGGACTGCCCTTTTTTGTAATATTAGCAATGAATTAAGTGTACTTTTATAATTGTTACCCCAGACCTCTATACAATAGGTCAAGTATGGAAGTACTAATGAGCAATACAAGGAGATGGTTGGAGAACAAAGGCCTAGAAAAGTGCTACTCAAACCAAAGAAAGAAATATAACCAGACTAAAATACAAAATGGAGTAGTACCTCTAAACCTAAATGTGTCTAACAAAAGTTACCTGCAGTGATGTGTATAGAACTGCAAACTAAAGCCTTGGCCCAGCCTCTCAACCTGAAAAAAAGATAACATGGGCAGTAAGATAATGACAAAATGATGGTTAACAAAATATAATAAGTTCACAATTACCACAATGTCCCTTGTAAAGGAAAAAAACAAAACAAGAAAGACACAGAGTACTCCTGCGCAGGACAAACAATTAATTTACCAGTGGGAACAAAAGTGGCAGACTGCTCACATTAAATCACAGCTGCACCTGACTAATTGTTTAGCTGGAATTTATAGCAGGTGGCTGATTGAAGGTGAGGCTTGATTGGTGGAATGTTGTAGCACCAATACAATCAAACACAGGATTTTGTCAGGGGCTGGATGGGGCAGAAGACAGCCAAAACACAGACTTTAAACCAGAAGAGCTGCACAACTGGGTAACATAAGGAAGGAGGACAGAAAAATGAGCAAAATTGTCAAAATAAAATAAAATAACAGAAGGCCGTGGGCTGTAACACCGTCCATGTTCATAAGTTTTGTTCGTGCACTGTTTGGACTTTTTGTGTTTTCATTAAAATATCACAAACTAGCAGTCCAGCATCTGGGTCTTCCTCTTTGCCCCGAGGGGCATTCCATGATAGAGGGGTCTCAGACCTCGGTGTCTGTGTTCTTCCTGTAGTTCGTGACAGACTGAATTCCCTGCCACATACTACGTGTGGGTTTTTTTTTGCAGATAGAGGCTTTTGAGTTTATGGGAGTATTCCCTTTTAGCAGTCCTGATGGATTTACGTAGTTCATAATGAGCCTGCTTGTACTCCTCGTTGTCCCCCTACTTGAAAGTCTCACATCTTTTCCTGATTTTCATGCACACATCAGCATTAAAGGGTACCTGTCGTGAATTTTAATCAAAAGCTATTTCAGAGGATCAGATATGATACTAGTGCTTCTGTCCAGTAATTGTTGTCATGATTCCTTCTCAAATATGCATGAGTTTCAAGTCACTGCTCTCTGTCAGTCATGGTCAGAGACTTCTTGTCTCCTCCATGCGCTGTTTCAGCATGTTAGTGATGCATAGTCGTTGCTTTCTGCGATTGAGTGGGCTGCAGTAGAGCAGTCAAAGTTTTACATCAGAATTTTATGTAATTTTTTACAACCATGTACAAGCAAATCTACCCACATATAATTTAATGAAATAAAATTCTAGTATATCAAGATTTATTCATGTTCTGAAGTTACTTGACTGGGAACTTGCCTGTTCGTCAGGTCCCCTTCAGCTGCCGGTCCCTGGAGGTAACTGCGGATCATGCCGTCAATAAAGGCCATTTCCAAGCACGGTTTGTGCAGTATATACTGTATCTGTGCAGATTTTGCGCTGTTTTCAACTCGGATCTCGACCCACTGAGCATCTGCTGAATGCATTTACTTGTCCGTGGTAAGCATGTTACTCTTCCATGGTAAAGCCAGAATTGAGTGTATGTCACTTCCGGCCGGTGATGGCTGCTCCCCAATAGTTTTGACTGAGCGGTTTTCATGGGATAAAATTATTCAGTATACTAACTCTAGGGGGTTATTTTTACTGAATAAACACATTTTTGGTTTATAAGTAATACCTAAAGCAGGATTAATGTTGTTATGTTGTTATAGTGACCAATACAGGTTTCCTTTAAAACAGGGTTTTTGGTTTGGGAAGACACGAGCAGTTCTAGAGGGGACACAGATAGATGTACACCAACTGATGTAGTCACTGACAGTCTCTGTATAGTTGTGTATATTTTCTGTAGCCTCTTTGAACACATCCACATCCATGACCTCCAGGCAACTTTGCAGGTTTGCCAGTGTGCTGTCAGTCCAGGTGTTGAAAGGTCTAACTACCATCGGGTCAGCCTTCAGCCGTTTGGTATAAGTGGGCTTTAACAAAATTGCCTGGTGGTCAGATTTGCCAAAATGAGGTTTGGGCTCTGCAGTGCATGCATTCTTAATGTTGCTGTAGCAGTGATCCAGTATAGTGTATTATTTCCTCTAGTGGGAAAAGTCACAAACTGATGCAGTTTTGGCATGTTTTTCTTGAAATTACAGTGATTAAAATCTTCCAGGATAATAAAAGCACTTTCAGGATACAGGCTCTCATGTTCATTAATCATGCTGTGCAGTTCATTCAGTGCAGCCTCCTCTTTTGCTGAGGGGGGAATATACACAACACTCACAATAATACATTGCAGTTCTCTGGGTAAATCAAATGGTCTACACTTTAAGGTCAGCTATTCCACATCTTCAATGCAGCAGTGAGAGACAACTTTACAGTCAGTACACCAGGACCGCTTCACTAGGATAGCTGCCCCTCCCCCGCTGGTCTTACCACTCCTCTCTGCGTCGCGGTCTGCTCTGTAAATGGTGTAACCTGCCGGTGTTACAGACTCATCTGGTATGTCCTCTCCCAGCCACCTTTCACATAAACACAGCATGGAACAGTCCCGCTTGTAACGCTGCTTCAATATCCATGCGTGTAGCTCATCCATTTTATTATCCAAAGACTGGACGTTAGCGAGTAGTATGAACTGGAGGGTTAGCCTGCCTCTGCTAGCCAAGTAGCGTAGCCTCTGGTCGACGACTCCTCATCTTCCTTGTCACTTCTTCGGCTTGTTAACATCAGCTGTGGGCTGGCCAGGAGTCAACAGCAACTCTGGAAAGGAGTCCAGCACACCGGAGGCAAAAATCAAACTCTGACTTCGCTCTCTCAGCTGCAACAAGGTTGCCTGATCATATTTACTGTTTACTTTGGGTGCTACCCTGACGCGACGTATAAAAAGTGAGAAAAATAGCAGAAAAAGTATAAATTTTACTCTTAAGAGCTCTGCAACGTCGCCCGCAGGGGAGCACCATCTTGCCACCCCTAGTAGTTTTCCTTTAATTGGGCTCACCTGGCAAACTAATTATGACAGGTGTCTGAGACTGATATCAGTGATCCAAAGAGCCCTGAGACACAATATCATCCATGAGTTTAATTGAAAAACAAAAAATTGAATGTTTATGACAGTAATTTGCATAATCATTTGGAACACGGTGTTTGATTTATAAGAACAAAACAGCAAAGGTAGGACAAAATTTATTGTAGTGGTTGTTCGTGTGTGTTTGTGTGTGCACACAGTTGTCTGTTGCAGCTTTGAAATTAATATAATCTGTCAGAATAATGACCGATGGTCTTCTGATTAATTTCCACTCTTTGGGCCCTATGTGGACTTTTCTGTCAGACTTTCTGCCGTATGCCAGTGTTTTTGTTAGTTTATGTTTTGTCTGTTTGTCTGTTTTTTATGCTTTGCGTCACGCCATCAAATTACCAGTAGACAGTGGCCCCCTATGTGCTGGCAGGGGGAGGCTCATTTCAAAGCGGTATGGCTGCATGCAGTCTAATGTGTATTACTATTGTAGTCCATGTCATGAGTTGGTAAACAATAAAACGCTCAATAATAATACATTAAAAACTGCGATGAAATAACGCACGATGAAATAACCCGTTAGTAAAGTCACACCCCTTCTACTTCTGCACGTGGGACTTTGGAAAAATTATTTTTTTAACCCGACCGAATTTTGCCAGGAGTTACACATATGTTTGTCAATTTAAAAGGTAATTTTCCACAAAAATGATGTAGGTTGTTGTCTGTCTAAAAGTATATAAGGTAAAATATGTATATTGAAAAGACTACAAACGCAGACTGACGTTACGTCATTTTTTTCAAAGTGAGCCCACAGGGAAGTATCACGTAGATACTATCAACAGTCCTCTGGATTAGCTGACAAAATGGCAAAGGCAGGATAAAATTCATTGTGGTGGTGGCTGTATTTTTTTTTTGTCTTCTTTGGCTGTTGGCTCAGATTCAGTGAATGTTGGTTGCACAGTGATAAAATCTTGTAATCGGCTGCTGGGTTTCTGCTGGTATGGTTAAAGCTGCTGCAGCAGGTGTTATTATGCCATTGTAAATTGGTGTGTGGATGTACATGTTAAGGTCATTTAGCGGTTTTAAGATGCAGTTACTTCATGTTGTGACTGTGTTTTGTGTCTTTTGAAGTTCTTAACTTTATTGTGAGGCCCTGAAAGTGATGTGTATGTGTGTGTGTGTGTGTGTGTCGGGGGTGGGGGTGGGGGGGCACCCTAATTCCGCCAAGGGTGCCAAAACGACCAGGGCTGGCCCTGACTCCAAACTATCAGTTTGGCCAAATAACTGCTACTCCTGCTTGCCAGGGTTGTGGGACTGTTTTCCATCGTGCTGTGTTAAAGAGGATAGTCCACTAACCTCATTTTAATAGGAAGTAAGTAACGTTAATACCATGTCTAATTATAAAACGGCACATGATAACTGAGGCTAAGTTGTGATAACTGGAAACATTATAGTGTATCAGACCATTGTTTCTTTGGTTTGAATTACTGCTGAGTTTCTTAGTTTTGTCTGGAAAAAATTATTAAAGCTGCCAAAGGGCATGATGGTGGCAGATAAAATAAATAAATAATAAGACATAATAAATAAATTAAAAACTGGTCAGAGGAGCAAGTTGGCTCTTAATATAATTTATTTAATTTCTAATAATTTTAATTACCTCCGCCAGGCCGAAAAGGCCAGGAGGAGGTTATGTTTTTGCCGGGGTTTGTCTGTGTGTTTGTCTGTTTGTCTGTCTGTCTGTTTGTCTGTTGGTTAGCAAGATAACTCAAAAAGTCTTGGACGGATTTCCATGAAACTTTCAGGCGTTGTTGGAAATGGTACAAGGAAGAAGTGATTAAATTTTGGGGATGATCCGGATCACCGTCTGGATACAGGAATTTTTTAAAGCATTTTTTTAACACTGTGACATACGGCCATTTTCAACATGTGCGCAGGCGCAATGGAGGGCGCTGGTCGTCGTGTCTGCAACACAAACTCCACGTTCTTCAATGTTTTAAGCACAAACGCACGTGGAAAACACTGGTGGTCTGGGCCCGCCAGCGTGCCTGTGTTTGCGCGCAGCTGCAAACCTGACACGGGTAGCTGTCCGCCGCCGGATTATTTGGCAGAAATTCACCGGCGAGCCATAGGCGCTGCGCAAAAACGAGCTCTCTGCTGGGGAAGCTTCTAAATTCTCGTTTGCCGCGGAGCGCAACCCCGATAATATAATATAATATAAAACCCACGGCAACCTGTCTACCCAATCTGCATCCGTCAGTGGAGCAGATGGACACAACAGCAACACTTCAGTTTATTACCTCCGCCAAGGAGGCAATGCTTTTACTACTGAACCACTAATCCTATCACTATCAGATTGATTGTCATTGATTAATTGTCTATATTTATTGCACTGTCCCTGTCAAATAAACAAATTGTGGGCTATATTAATCATATATTCCATAACCTACATATGTTGAAGCATGTGGGAATGTTTGGTGATTACATATGTAAGGCGACTTCACACCTCAGAAAGGACAAAGACTCTCAACCGCCAGTGAAGAACAAAGACGTTCCCAGACACTGCGGTGGAGACTGGAGGAGCTGCCCTCACCCCCCAGGGCCATGAGGAGGAGTACAGAGACAATGGGGGGATTAAGATAATGAGGGATGTCAGCCTTTGATATGCATGTCTTTTGTTATGTGCAAGTATAAGTTCACAGAGCCGGAGGTATTCGGTCTCTTTTCTTGCTTCTGCTTCTGCACTTAGATGAGACTTGTTAGAGGAGCTGATAATAAACTTTGGTTTATATATCACACCGCCTTGTTCTTCCAAGCTCTTCCACACTGGTGACCCCTGACGCGAGTATGGACCTGAGGCGTTCCCCCGCGATCGACTCACCTGTGGCGACCCAGGCAGACGCCGGCGCCCACGCAGACAGGGGAACAGATGGACGACGTTCCCCCCCGGCAGAAGTGATAGAGAGGGCTCAACCGAGCACCAGCGCCGCTGAGAGAGCCGAGGCAAGGCATTCTCACCCTGCGGACACAGCAGTGATGGTCTACACAAATGCCGTCGCTGTCAAGCTGCCGGACTTCTGGCAGGAAGACCCCGCCTCGTGGTTTCAACAAGCTGAAGCCCAGTTTACACTGGCGGGCATCACGGCCGACGATACGAAGTTCTATCACATCGTCGCCAAACTCGACGCCGCCACTTCGAGGTGTGTGCGGAGCATAATCCGGTGGCCGCCGGCCCAAGACAAATATGAAATACTGAAAGCAACCATCGTGGCAAATTACGTCCCCTCAGCCGAAGAGAGAGCCGAGAGGATCCTGGCGGTCTACGGCCACAGAGGATGCAGACCTAAAGCCCTCATGGAGGACTTGCTGCAGCTTAAAGAGGAGGACAATGACAACTTCCTCTTCCAATTCGTATTCCTCAGCACGCTGCCGCCACACATGAGAGGGATGCTCGCCAACATGCGATGCAACACCCAGCAAGACTTCCGCGTGCTGGCCAACGAAGCTCAACGACTCGTCAACGCCTGCAGGGAGCAGACACCCACAGCAGCATCCGCAGACCTCAACGCTGATGCCCAGAGCCACGGCGAGCCTCAACCCACGGAGCAGATCCAGCCCGCGGTGACAGCGACGCGGCCAAAACGTAACAGACGGAGCGATGTTTGTTATTACCACCACCGCTTCGCCGAGAAGGCTCACAAATGTGTTCCCCCCTGCAAATTTAAACGCCAAAGCCGAGAGCCGTTAACGGCAGCGGTTCTCGGCGAGAAAAGTAAGCTGTTATACGTGACGGACGGACACACCGGCAAGCAGTTCCTTATTGACACAGGAGCTCAACTAAGTTTTGTCATGCCCTCCCAAGCGGATCGAGCCATGGGCACCCGGGGCAACGGAGCGGTGGCAGCCAACGGCTCCAACATTGACACTTTTGGCGAAAAAAGCCTGCACCTCCACATCCACGGCCGCGACTACAGATGGACATTTGTTGTAGCGGCGGTGAGTTTTAACTTGTTAGGCGCAGACTTTTTGTGTGCACATGGGTTATTAGTCGATCTAGCGAATAGACGCTTGGTTAATGCACTGTCCTTTGCTTCTATTCCCTGCTCAGCCCGAGTTTCTCCACCACCTGTGCAGGCTAGCGTCACCACAGCAGGAGGTAAGTTTGATCAACTCCTCACCCAATTTCCAGCACTCACAGTTCCCAAATTCTCAGCCACAGTGGCTAAACACGGGGTTGAACATTTTATTCCGACAACGGGCCCACCCGTATTTGCCAAAGCTTGGCGCTTAGACGCGGCCAAGCTCGCCATAGCTCGGGACGAGTTTACTACCCTTGAAAAATTAGGCATTATTAAACGTTTGAAAAGCCCCTGGGCCTTGCCACTTCACATGGTTCCGAAATCCGACGGTTCTTGGAGACCGTGCGGCGATTACCGCAGATTAAACAATGCGACAGCGCATGACCACTACCCAATTCCTCACATTCAGGATTTTTCACTGCATCTGGCGGGTGCGCGCATTTTTTCAAAAATAGACCTGGTCCGCGGTTATCATCAAGTCCCAGTTCGAGCGGAGGACATCCCTAAAACAGCTGTAATAACCCCTTTCGGCCTTTTTGAATTTTTGCGGATGCCTTTCGGCCTCAAAGGCGCCGCCCAAACTTTTCAGCGGATGATGGACGCAGTATTACGCGACCTTCCTTTTGTTTTCGTCTACCTCGACGATATGCTGGTAGCCAGCTCGTCTGAGGAAGAACACGAGCAGCACCTCACTATGGTTTTTCAGAGGCTACAAGAGCATGGGTTAATAATCAATCCAGCCAAATGCAAATTCGGCGTGTCACAAATTGATTTTTTAGGACACAGAGTTTCTCCGAAGGGAGCAGTCCCACTTCCAGACAAAGTCCACGCGATAAAAAGTTTCCCACGGCCACAAACGGTCAAATCGCTGCAAGAATTTTTAGGAATGGTTAATTTTTACAACCATTTCCTCCCCCACGCAGCTCAGCTCATGCAACCCCTATATGACGCGCTCAGAAAACAAAAAGCTTCCAACGCGGTCGAATGGACCCCGGAGCGCGAACGCGCCTTCGCGGAAGTAAAGAACGCTCTAGCTAATGCCACATTGTTGGTTCACCCTGACCCCTCGGCCCGCAATGCACTAACCAAGTTTGACTTCTTGACTTCTTTGACTTCTCCAGTGCTTTCAACACCATCCAACCGATGATCCTGAAGGACAAGCTGCTGCGCGCAGGGGTGGACCAGCACCTGTCATCATGGATCCTGGACTACCTCACGAACCGGCCTCAGTTTGTGAGAACCCGGGACTGTGTGTCCGACACGATCATCAGTAGCATGGGGCCCCCCCAGGGAACGGTGCTGGCTCCCTTCCTGTTCACTCTTTATACTGCGGACTTCTCACACAACACAACACACTGCCATCTACAGAAGTTCTCTGATGACTCTGCGATCGTTGGCCTCATCTCCAATGGAGATGAAGCTGAGTACAGAGGGCTTATCCAGGACTTCGTGGACTGGTGCCATCAGAACTGCCTCCAGATCAACGCGAGAAAAACTAAGGAGCTGATGGTGGACTGCCGCAGGCAAGGACAACCCCTCACAGCACCAGTAAATATACAGGGAACAGACATTGAGATGGTGACATCCTACAAGTACCTGGGTGTTCATCTGAACAATAAACTAGACTGGTCGCACAATACTGATGCACTCTACAAGAAGGGACAGCGCAGGCTATTCCTGCTGAGGAGACTCAGGTCTTTTGGTGTACAAGGCGCGCTGCTGAAGACATTCTATGACACGGTGGTGGCATCAGCCATCACTTTTGGAGTGGTCTGCTGGGGCAGTGGCATTACTGCAGCCGATAGGAAGAGACTGAACAAACTGATCAAGAAAGCTAGCTCTGTCCTGGGGCAGCGCCTTGATCCGGTGGAGGAGATAGGAGAGAGAAGGACGGTGGCTAAACTGTCATCTCTGCTGGAGTCCGAGTTCCACCCTATGCAGGACATACTGAATGCACTGAGGAGCTCATAGAGATAGCAAAAAGACGTAACAAACTAATAGTTTTTTGAATGCAAAAGATGCAATAGACTTACACAATGGTCCCCTCCGGCATACAACTAGGAAAATACCGGTCGCTATGGAGAGTGAGAATATGTATGGGCACATAATCATACCATGTAGGATAACTAAGTAGACAGTTGTGCTGTTTCATCCCATCTAGCAACAATGCTCCGCACTGTGTGTTTATATATCTACATATTATTCCATCTAGCTACATTGCTCCGCACTGTGTTTACATATTCATATATTTATTCCATCCAGCTACAGTGCTCTGCACTGTGTCTGTATATATATATTTTATAGTAATATGTACATATGTATATTAGCTGCTCTTGCTTGCTTGTTTTTTTTTTTTTTTTTCTTGCCTTCTGATTGTTGCTCTGAGTGTTGCTATCCCTGTGCTGTTGCAATCCTGGAATTTCCCCGTTGTGGGACTAATAAAGGCTTATCTTATCTTATCTTATCTTATCTTAACCACAGACGCTTCGGACCTGGCTATAGGGGCAGTTGTAGAACAACATCTCAGCGGGATCTGGCAACCTTTAGCATTCTTCAGCAAATCGCTAAACCAAACTGAGCGTAAATACAGCACTTTTGACAGGGAGCTGCTAGCGCTTCATTTATCCATCCACCACTTCCAGTTCTGGTTAGAACGGTGGAGTTTCACGGCTTTTGTAGACCACAAACTGCTCACCTTTGCCATGGCTAAAATCTCAGAACCATGGTCAGGCAGGCAACAAAGACAGCTGGCTGCGATTTCAGAGTTCACCACAGACATTCGACATGTGGCAGGCAAACTTAACGTGGTAGCAGACTGCCTCTCCCGCGCTGTGACATCGCCAGAGCGCGAGGAGACAGATTATACTACCTCAGCCGCAGAACTCTTCACTAACGCAGACACATACGCAGCACCAATCCATGCAGGGATAGATTATGCAGCCATGGCAGAGGAACAAAGCAGTGACGCGGACGTGCGCGCACTCCTGTCTGGACCAACAGGGTTAAGGCTGGAGGAAAGGGGTTTACGCGACGGCGTGCCCCCCCTAATATGCGACATCTCAACCGGCCGACCTCGCCCGTTAGTCCCAGCCACATGGCGCCGCCGTATTTTCGACTCAATTCACTCCCTCACGCATCCAGGTGTGCGCGCCTCGGTTAAAATGGTCACCGAAAAGTTTGTGTGGCCGGGCCTGCGCAAAAACGTAAAAGAATGGGCAAAAACTTGCATTTCTTGTCAGCGCGCCAAAATACACAAACACACAAAAGCCCCTCTGGAGCCTTTTCCAATCCCTGCTAGAAGGTTCGACCACGTTCATGTCGACCTCGTGGGGCCACTACCTTCCTCCCAAGGTTTCACACACCTGTTAACAATGATAGACCGCACCATGCGCTGGCCAGAAGCAGTCCCTCTGGCGTCAACCACAGCGGAGAAAGTCGCTTGCGTTTTTTTGACAAACTGGGTGGCACGTTTCGGCGTCCCATCGGACATCACGTCCGATAGGGGGCCTCAATTTGTCTCAGAGCTTTGGTCAGCCATGGCCAGCAGCTTAGGGGCGACAATTCACCGCACCACCGCTTATCACCCTCAGGCTAATGGGTTATGCGAGCGTTTTCACAGGTCTTTAAAGGCCGCCCTCAGAGCCTCACTAACGGATACAAATTGGGTAAATAAACTTCTCTGGGTTTTATTGGGGTTGCGTGCTGCGCCTAAAGAGGATCTAGACGCCTCTCCAGCAGAATTAGTTTTTGCACAACCTCTCAGGCTCCCGGGTGAATTTTTACCAGAGAACCCAGAGCCAGGTCATCTTCCAGCCTCGAGGATTTTAGGCAGCAACGGACCGGACTCTCTCCCCGGACCGGCACATCACTCTTTTCCACGGGTTTTTGTCCCCCAAGCTCTAAAAAACGCTGAATTCGTTTTTGTTAGGCATGAAGCTTTAAAACCAACTTTCCGCCCAGCATACGATGGGCCATTCAGAGTGCTGGAACCTGGTGATAAACACTTTGTGCTTGATTTTGGGGATAGAAACGAAACAGTCAGCATTGACAGACTTAAACCTGCCTTCTTGTTGAGAGACGAGCCTGCACAGTTGGCGAGAGCACCTCGGTGGGGTAGACCCCCCAAGAGAAAAGACTCAGCCCCCCTGCAGGGAACAAATAATCACTCTCCTCCCCAAGCTGCAGATTCCTTACAGGAAGGTCCCAGCAGGACGCCTAAGCGGACCCACAGCAGATTCGGGAGAAGATTAAAACCCAGACAGCACAGGGACTGATGCAAACTACTCAACAGTTGTTCACTAATTGTGCTGTAACAGTTTAGGACTGACTTGTGATTTTACTATGCTGTTATGATTACCACTGAACTCTCTTAGGAGCATGGCTGCTGGAAAGTTTCTTCTGTGGCAAGAGGTATAGCAGTTAGTATGTCATAGTAATTATCTTAAACTGTGAATTTTTCTATTGTCCTTTTCTTAGTTGTTTGGGGGGGGCTGTGGGCTATATTAATCATATATTCCATAACCTACATATGTTGAAGCATGTGGGAATGTTTGGTGATTACATATTTAGGGCGACTTCACACCTCAGAAAGGACAAAGACTCTCAACCGCCAGTGAAGAACAAAGACGTTCCCAGACACTGCGGTGGAGACCGGAGGAGCTGCCCTCACCCCCCAGGGCCATGAGGAGGAGTACGGAGACAATGGGGGGGATTAAGATAATGAGGGATGTCAGCCTTTGATATGCATGTCTTTTGTTATGTGCAAGTATAAGTTCACAGAGCCGGAGGTATTCGGTCTCTTTTCTTGCTTCTGCTTCTGCACTTAGATGAGACTTGTTAGAGGAGCTGATAATAAACTTTGGTTTATATATCACACCGCCTCGTTCTTCCAAGCTCTTCTACACAAATAATCATTGTGAATCCAATTGCTAATCATAGGTTTTCATGCTCAAGGAATCTGAAAACGTACACACAAACACTGTATGGGGGGAACTGTGGCGCTTGGCGGAGGTCTGCGCTCTCCGAGTGCTTTTCTAGTTAGTCAAGTTGCAATAATGAATAAAGTGAAAGTCATCAGATGTATTTTATTACATTGACTTCTGTCTTTGATTTTCAGATCATGAGCAATCTGAAATATTTTTAGTAAGATGCAAATGGGTTAGATCAGGTCAGAATGGCAGGCTGCAGGCTCTAGCTCCACACTTAAATTTTTATTGATTTAAACTAACAGCTGATTTATATCTGTAGCTGGCAGTGATGGGTAATTTTCTCATTTTCAGACATTTTTTTATGTTATTTTTTTGCTATTCTCCTCTGACTCAGGAAATATTTAACTTATTGGTGTTTACTTTTTATTCATATATGATTTAGAAGAAAAAACTGAAATTTATGAGAATCAAGTCTCAAATGCACATTAAAAATATTTTATAACACTGCAAAATTATGAGACAAAAAGGTGTATGTAAAAAAAGCCCTTTTTATAGGATGATCTATACTGTAGAATTTACAGAAAATGCACATCAAGATATCGTTATCATGATGTAAGATGACTTATATCATGATATGAAATTTTTGTCATATCGTACAGCCCTACTCTGTCATTTATATTGTGATTTCATGCTCCTGTTTCTTGAGCCAAGCTCCTCACCCACGACTTGTCAGTGTCCTGCCTCTTCCCTGCAGTGCATGCAGCGGAACAGGTGTGTGGTGGGTGGCTAGGCTGTCTGAGGGTTGCTAACTCCAAACTAGGGATGGGCATTCGGTGAAATTTTCTTCACCGATCGTCGGGAGAATTAATGATTAATAATCGGTTAATCATTAACATTTTTAGGTAGGTAACAAGGCAGGTAGACTACATTAGAACATCAGGTATCAACACGGAGAGCCGCACAACTCAAATCCACCTCTCTCTCTCAAATCCCTCTCTCTCTGTTCGCTGTTCTCGTGTTGGCTCGGCTCGGGAATCTCGCAAGCTGATTGGCCAAGACGTTTCACCCCGCAAGCTGATTGGCCGAGATGTTTTACCCAGCTTCTCTCCCTGCCGAGCGGCCACCCAACAAACGAAGACCGCATTCATTGCTCTATCGCTCGTGTTGCTTAGTCTAGCCGCGTGGAACTTTTTGCTGTTCTCTTGTGCCATTTTGTGCGAAATAGTCTTCCCGTCGAGCCACTACGCCGCCTCCTGCAGCTTCCCTCGACGATCCTGCGCCTCTAGCACCTGAGGAGCAGTAAAGCTCTCATTAACCTGTGCAGTAAATCATTTTCATCTTGAGTTACGTATCTTGTTATAAGAATAAAAGAGTTCTAAAAACATCACGGTGCGTCACGGTGCGTCTTGACGCCGTGGTGTATTCCGGTTCCAAAAATTTGATTAATTCCTGAAAACCTTTGCCCTCCACGGCACTGACAGGGAGCATGTCTATTTCGACCATCTTCACTATCAGTTCGGTGACCTTCTCTGCTCGTTGAGCACTGCAGCTCCTCCGTGCTAGCATCGAGTCCAGGCTAGCCTGGGTTAGAGATGAACCGCCCCCACCGTCTTTTATCAGGCTTGGATGAGTGGTGTTCAAATGATACATCATTTGTGTTGTCGATGAGGTATATTTGTATGCTGCATTGCAGTGATTGCAGTACACCTGGTCATTTTTTAAATTGAAATGGTCCCACGCAACACTTCGCCGTAACCGCTTCATGATTTGGCGATTGCCCTATGGAAGCTCGCATGTATCAACTGAGGCACGCCAGGGTACGGCGATGGTGTAATGTTGCCCCCTGGTGCCCAAATTTTGCCAGTGGCACAGTTAAATGCATTGCATTGTTTGAGGACGGCTGTGCACTAGGCCGAATAACCTACATTCGGATTGTTTAAAAAAAAAACGGTTTGTCGACGAAAATGAACTTCCTCGGTGAAATTCTTAATGATCAATTATCGGTTAATCGGTAAATTATGCCCATCCCTACTCCAAACTACCGATTTAGTCAAATAGCTGCTACTCCTGTTTGCCAGGGATGTGGGACTGTTTCCCATTGTGCTGCGTCAGAGAGGATAGTCCACTAATCTCGTTTTAATAGGAGGTAGGTAACGTTAACATCATGTCTAATTATAAAACGGCAAATGCTAAATGATGTTGCTAAGGTGTGCTAATAGGAAACATTATAGTGTTAGTGAATGGCTAAGATGGCGGTGTGTCAGTATGCTATGGCTTTGTGCTCTCTCTCTAATTGCTATTTATGTTATTTGTTTGTTTTGTTAATCCTGCTACAAGTCACCAGTGCGCATATAACGTATAATCGCACAACACTATTTGATATCGGCCAGAGCTGTGCACACGTTGCGTCTTTTCAATACATACAGTGACATTCCGATGGAGGTAGCCCGAGAGCCAGCTCCTTGGATTACCATCCCCCGAGGTGGAGTCAAAGACGGCATCGGGACAGGAAACAAAAACGAGGATGATGAGCGAGTGTACAAGCCCGGTTACAGAAGGCTTCCCACAGACCATCGCTCCCGAGCATTTTCCTGTCAAATGCCCCATCCTTAACCACCAGAATGGATGAGCTGAGGCTGTGGATTAATACACAACATGCACTGAGGGACTGCTGTTTGCTCTTATTCACTGAATCGTAGCTCAACAACTTGATTCTCGACAGAGCTATTGAGCTCCCTAGTTGGACTGTATACCGAACAGACGGAACAGTCAACTCCGGTAAGAACAAGGGCAGTGGACTTTTTGCGTACATAAAAAACAACTGGTGTACCAATCATGCAGTTACTGAGATATTTTGCTCCCCAGATCTAGAATATATGTCTGTTAGATGCAGACCATTTTATCTACCCAGGGAGTTTTCTGTTGTTTATTTAACTGTAGTGTATGTTCCACCCCAAGTTAATGCTAAGCTAGCGCTATCTCAGCTACACACAGCTATCGGTAAACAACAGGACACGCACCCAGAGGCTGCTTGCATTATTGCTGGGGATTTTAAGCAGTCAGATCTTCGCTCTGAGCTCAAGAACTTTTATCACCACATGAGCTGTCCCACCAGAGGATCAAACACACTACACAAATTGTATACAAACATTAAATATTCTCATAAAGCCCTTGCTCTTCCACCCTTGGGGGACTCTGACCACCTCTCACTATCCCTGATACCTGCTTACAGATCCCTCATCCAAAGAAATAAAATCACCACAAGGACAGTTAAAGCGTGGCCCAAAGGAGCCCCGGCCCAATTCCAGGACTGTTTTGAGTGCACATAGTGGGAATTGTTTGCTCAACAGGCTGTGCAGGGTTCTGAGATCGACCTGGAGGAATGCATCTCATCTCTTCTCTTCTACGTCAACAGCTGTATGGACATTGTGACTGTGCAGAAGGAAATAAAAATGTTTCTTAACCAGAAGTGTTGGATGAATAAAGAGGTGAAGATCCTACTAAAAGCTCAGAATCAGGCTTTCAGGTCTGGTGATGCAGCTGGCTATAGTATTGCTAGGTGTGAGCTGAAGAAAGGTATAAAAAAAGGCAAAGGACATTTACAAGCAGAGGGTAGAGGACCAATTTAATGTCATGAACACCAGGGGGTATGTGGAAAAGCATTAAGGCTATTACTGATCAAGGGTGCTTTGTCCCCCCTCACAGTGATGTCAATATGGCCAATGACCTTAATAACTTCTTTGCTCGCTTTGAACTTAGCAACCACAACCCACCTGGAAGAGTAACAGCTACAGAGGAGGACAGGGCCTCCATCATTCGGCTGAGCACACATGAGGTACGGTGGTTACTGCAGAGAATAAACCCTCGGAAAGCACCAGGCCCAGATGGAGTTTCCGGATGCCTGCTCAGGACATGTGCAGACCAGCTGGCTGAGGTGTTTTGTGATATTTTTAATCTATCTCTGAAGCTCCAGTCAGTGCCCTTGTGCCTTAAGTCAGTCGTTATTGTCCTGGTGCCAAAGAAAACACATACCAGCAATATGAAAGACTATTTACCGTTTGTTCTTACTAAGGACAAAAATAGAAGGGAGATGTTTTTACCTTCTTTACATGTTTCGACTGTTCACTGCAGCCTTCGTCAAGACGAAGAAGGTAAAGAAGGTAAAAAAGGTAAAAACATCTTTCTATTTTTATCTTTAATAAGAACAAAAGGTAAATAATTAAAAGGAAGACAAAATGAACCTGCCTGAGTTAATATGAAAGACTTTCGGCCAATTGCTTTGACATCCATAATAATGAAGTGTTTTGAAAGACTGGTTTTACCTCACATAAAGGCCAAAATTCCGGCGGCACTGGACTTGCACCAGTTTGCATATAAAGTAAACAGATCTACAAAGGATGCTGTTTCTCTTGCTCTGCACACTGTTCTGACACACCTGGAGGGGCAGAGTACATATGCGAGGATGCTTTTTGTAGATTACAGCTCAGCCTTTAATGCTGTTATCCCTTCTGAACTTATACACAAATTGGATCACCTGGGCCTCAGCACTCCACTGTGCAACTGGAGCTTCAGCTTCCTGACAGGACGCTCGCAAGTGGTGCACTTGGACTCACACACTTCGGCTCCCATAACCCTGAACATTGGCACCCCACAAGGCTGTGTACTCTCACCAATTCTGTACTCACTGCTCACCTATGATTGTGTCCTTGCATATAACTTAAACACCATAATAAAATTTGCAGATGACATGACTGTGATTGGGCAGATTTCTTATGGTAATGAGTCAGCCTATAGAGCGGAGGTGCAGAATTTGGTGAGATGGAGCTCTGTAAATAACTTGTCCCTTAACTCTGGAAAAACCAAAGAACTAATTATTGATTTCCGGAGATCTGGGGACAAGGATCATCCTCCCATCTTTATTAATGCCGATTGTGTGGAACAAGTTTCGTCCTTCAAGTTCTTGGGAACCCACATCTCGGACAATCTCTCGTGGGCATCCAACACCAATGCTCTGCTGAAGAAGGCCCAACAGCATCTCTTTTTTTTTTGAGATTGCTGAAAAAAATCTGGCCTCTCAGTGTGTTCTGCTCTCTTACTACCGCTGCACCACAGAGAGCATCCTTACATATTGCATCTGCGTGTGGTTCCACAGTTGCACTGCGGCTGAGCCAAAATCACTTCAGTGTGTGGTGGGAAGAGCAGAGAGAATCATCGGATTGCGGCTCCCAGAACTGGAGGACATCTACCACACTTGCTGTCTCGGGAAAGCAAGGTCTATCTGTAAAGACTCCACACATCCATTCCAAAGACACTTTGAACTGTTGCCCTCTGGTAAATGCTTTAGAGCATTTTGGGCTCTTACAGTGCATCCAGAAAGTATTCACAGTGCTTCACTTTTTCCACATTTTGTTATGTTAAAGCCTTATTCCAAAAGGGATTAAATTCATTTTTTTTCCTCAAAATTCAACACATAATACCCCATAATGACAATGTGAAAAAAGTTCTGGTTTTTTTTTTAGATTTTTGCAAATTTATTGAAAATAAAAAGCTAAGAAATCACATGTACAAAAGTATTCACATCCTTTGCTCAATACTTTGTTGATGCACCTTTGGCAGCAATTACAGCCTCAAGTCTTTTTGAATATGATGCCACAAGCTTGGCACACCTATCTTTGGGCAGTTTCACCCATTCCTCTTTGCAGCACCTCTCAAGCTCCATCAGGTTGGATGGGAAGCGTCGGTGCACAGCCATTTTCAGATCTCTCCAGAGATGTTCAATTGCATTCAAGTCTGGGCTCTGGCTGGGCCACTCAAGGACATTCACAGAGTTATGCTGAAGCCACTCCTTTGATATCTTGGCTGTGTGCTTAGGGTCGTTGTCCTGCTGAAAGATGAACCATCGCCCCAGTCTGAGGTTAAGAGCGCTCTGGAGCAGGTTTTCATCCAGGATGTCTCTGTACATTGTTGCATTCATCTTTTCCTCTGTCCTGACTAGTCTCCCAATTCTTGCCGCTGAAAAACATTCCCACAGCATGATGCTGCCACCACCATTGGCGTGGTTATGAGCGGTGCCTGGTTTCCTCCATGACACCTGGCATTCATGCCAAAGAGTTCAATCTTTGTCTCATCAGACCAGAGAATATTGTTTCTCATGGTCTTAGAGTCCTTCAGGTGCCTTTTGATAAACTCCAGGTGGTCTGCCATGTGCCTTTTACTCAGGAATGGCTTCCGTCTGGCCACTTTACCATACAGGCCTGATTGGTGGATTGCTGCAGACATGGTTGTCCTTCTGGAAGGTTCTCCTCTCTCCACAGAGGAACACTGGAGCTCTGACAGAGTGACCATTGGGTTCTTGGTCACCTCCCTGACTAAGGCCCTTCTCCCCCAGTCGCTCATTTTAGATGGCCGGCCAGCTCTAGGAAGAGTCCTGGTGGTTCCGAACGTCTTCTATTTATGGATGATGAAGGCCACTGTGCTCATTGGGACTTCCAAAGAAGCAGAAATTTTTCTGTACCCTTGCCCAGATTTGTGCCTTGAGACAATCCTGTCTTGGTAGGTCTACAGACAATTCCTTAGACTTCATACTTGTTTTGTGTTCTGACATGCACTGTCAATTGTGGGACCTTATTCAGACAGGTGTGTGCCTTTCCAAATCATGTCCAATCAACTGAATTTACCACAGGTGGACTCCAATTAAGCTGTAGAAACATCTCAAGGTTGATCAGTGGAAACAGGATGCATCTGAGCTCAATTCTGAGCTTCATGACAAAGGCTGTGAATACTTATGTACATGTGATTTCTTAGTTTTTTATTTTCAATAAATTTGCAAAAATCTAAAAAAAAAATGTTTTCACATTGTCATTATGGGGTATTGTGTGTAGAATTTTGAGAGGAAAAATGCATTTAATCCCTTTTGGAATAAGGCTGTAACATAACAAAATGTGGAAAACACTGAATCGCTGTGAATACTTTCCGGATGCACTGTACAACAAGATTGAGGGACAGCTTTATTCCAAGTGTAATTCACATTTTGAATGGTCTTTAGGACCCTCTTGTTGTTGTATGTTGCATATTTGCACAGGTTGTCAGTTTTTGTTTGTTTTTATCCCTTTTAATGCTATTTATTCCTGTCTGATGCATCCAAATTTCATTATGCTTCATTGTATAATGACCATAAAGGAATCCTATTCTGTATCAGACCATGGTTTCTTTGGTTTACTGTGACTACTACTAGTGCGAGGACACAGCAACAACACACTGTTATCCAATGCCTCCTTGGGTCCCATGATAAATATAATGTTTCCAGATCTCCCTATCCAGCATGGCAGTCCTGAGTTCTTGAATGTCATGTAGGCCTTTGTGTCTAAGCAGTGTTGTTATGTAATTGCCTGTTTTCCACCCCTCCTTTTATTACCCTATGTGGGTTCCCAAAGTATAAGTGGGTTGACTGCCATATCATCATGTCTTGCACAATGTCCAGCCAACTTCAGCCTTTTTCCTTGGATTTTGGTGGACACCCTAGGTAGGTCAGCATAAAGATCCACATTCCTCATGTGGTCTCTCCAAGAAACATTTAGAGCAACCCTAAGCATTCTGGTGTAGGTACCATCCAAGGCCCTTTCCTGCTGTGGAGTCAGTGTCCAGGTCTTTGTTCCATACAACAGTACAGACGCAACTGTTGCCGCAAACAGTTGACGCTTCAGGCTAACTTTAAGATTGGACTTCCATAATTTTGTCATCCCGTGTAGTGCTTTCCAAGATAATGCTTGCCTGGTCTTTATGTCTTTCTTAGTAAAAGCAATCCAGGATCCAAGATATTTGAAGTCTGATTTGACCTCAAGTGTTTCACCAGTAAGGGTCTAAAATATTAGAAGCATCTGTGTTATAGGCCATGACCTTTGTCTTGTTTATATTTAGTTGCAGTCTGATCTTGTATTCCCACTCTACAGCCTGTAGTAGATTGTTGGATTTTTCTACTGTGTCAGAGATCAAGGCAATATCATTAGCAAAGTCCAAGTCAGTAATCATTACTGGTCCTACACGACGGCTTTGACTAGGCACCACTGTGAAGCCAAGTGTAACCCAGCTGAGAAAATGACCCTTTTTCTCAGATGTAAGTTGTATTAATACAATTGTGTGATTTTATTTTGAAAACTGATTCTCTTGGGGAAGAGGAAGTGTGATCCTCGTGATCCAACTTTAAAACTTCCGTTTTATGGTCACGTTGGGTGATCTGGGTTTTCCCATTTGTTAAGAGTGATATTGGCCCCGCCTTCCGAGCCGAGTGCCGAGGCGCGCACCCGAGGCTCGTTCTTTTCACGATCTGTGAGCGGAGGAGAGGAGCTGTAGGACGATCTGTCCTCACGCTGACACCTCTTCTTGGTAAGCTAATTCAGATAAATACTATAAATGGATCTAAACACTCTCGAAACGCTAATTTGCAACCTTTATTATCCTAAGTTGATGGGAGCACGAGCTTGAGAGGCCGTGAAGCGGTGACTTCTGCTGTGTTCACCCTGAACCTCATTCTGCTGTGTTCACCCTGAACCTCATCTTGGTGAGTGAGATACATGCTAATGTTAGCGTTATGCTAACGCTAATCGCGAGTGGATTTTTTCCTGTTTAAAAGCAATGGAAAAGGCTGTCTTTGTGTCTGTATGGTTTTCCTAAATGTGATTTCAGTTCCCAACAGTATGCTGAAGTACTTTTAGTTCATATGCACTATTTCTATCGAATGCAATGTGTAGTTGATGCTAAAAGCACATGGTGTTGGCCTACTATGTAAATCCATAGGTTATGCTAAACCCAGTAGCTCAGACAGGGTTTACTGATTTTAAAAGGGAATATTAGAAGGGATGGGACAGTATATTCCCTGGTTATGTGATAAATTAATTGTGTTTCATTTCATGATTTACAGAGACAAGGTTAGAGAGGATTAATCATAATTTCATGGTTAAATGATATAGAGATGAACAGAGGAATTCATTTAATTGGTTACATGAAAAAAAGGGTATTTCATGTACTACCAGAGAGATTGTGAGAAAAAAGAGCACATGCATGTAAGATGCAAGATGTGAGATGTAAGATATTACTATATTGCTGGATTGTGATAGTAGTAATATGAGAGAAGAATTTAAACACTAAGCTATGGTGTTATATAAGAAGGGATTGGAAGACAAATTACTCTAGCTGTAAACAATAATACCATTATTGTTGTGCAGGCTAGGTTTTTTTTGTTGCCAATCAAGAACCTTCTCGAACCTGGATTCTCTCCAAATGGAGATGGCGAGCCTGACCCCGAGACTGAACCAAGATTGGACTGAGATCTAACCAAGATCTCGAGTGAAGAGCATCTTTCCTCTCTCCAGTGCCCAGGATTGGAAACCTGAGTCTGGAGATACGAGATATCCTGACTGGTCAAACGACTAACCCGAACGGGAAATCAAACACTGAGCTCAGTAGGACATCTTTGGGGTTTTATTCCATGCCGGCCGTTGTTATATTTGTACAGTTGTAAATTATCTGTATATTTTGCTCACTTTATCACTGTAAATAACAACCATTATTGCTCATTTCTTGCCTCCAGCTATTTCATTCCACACTCACTTTAATTCCCTATTGTAACCCTTACGAACCTAGCAACTGGTCTACACTTAATTAATTCCCTTACCTAATTAACATAAGGCAAGGGTTACACAAGCTCCTCTTCCCTACCTGCAATGGCCATCCTCAGTGCATAGTCAAGGGCCACAACAAATAGAAAGGGCGCAAGTGTGTCTTCCTGTAAAACCCCTGATGAAATTTCAAAATAATCTCTCCATCGGGTGAGCAGACCTTTGCCCGAGTTCTAGCATAGGTTGCACCAGTTGCTCTGACCACCTTCTCTGGAATACCATACGCATGTAGAATCTGAAGAAGCTTGGCTCAATGGACACTATCAGAAGCCTTTTTGAAGTCGATGAAGGTAATTATTGCAGTGAGGTTATTGTTTCAAACACCCTCGAGCATTCTTCTTAAGACAAGGATCTGTCCCAACAGTTGAGCGACCTTGTCTGAACCCATTTTCAGAGTTTCGTGGAAGGGGATCCAGTACAGGTTGCAGGCAGTTTAAGATCATTCTGTTATAGGTCTTGGCCACCACTGAGCTTAGACTTATCCCCCGATAGTTGTCAGCATTGGTAAGATCCCCAAATTTGGGTATTGGAATGATGTTCGTAGTTGACCACTGTTCTGGTACGCGTCCCATCTCATATGCATTGTTGACGAAAGCAAGGATAGTGTCATCCAGGGAAACATACTTAAGTACTTGTGGCGCAATACCATCTTTACCACTGCTTTTATTGCACTTTATGGATGCCTGAGCTCTCTTATATTCCTCCGTGGTGAAGGAGCTTTAAATTACTGCTGAGTTTCTTAGTTTTGTCTGAAAAAAAAAATCTTAAAGCTGCCAGAGTGTGTGATGGTGGCACATACATGCAAAATTAATAACAAATAAATTCATGCGGGTCGGAGGAGCAAGTTGGCTCTAAATGTAATTTATTTGATTTCTAATAATTTTAATTAGTCAAGTAGTGATAATGAATAAAATTAAAGTCATTGCATGTATTTTATTACATTACCTTTTGTGTCTTTAATTTTCAGATCATGACCAATCTGAAATATTTTTACTGAGAAGCAGGTTAAACAGGTTGACACTTAAATTTTCGTTGATTTAAATTAACGGCTAATTTATAGTATCTATAGATGGCAGTGATGGGCAATTTTCTTATTTTCAGACATATTTTTTATTTATTTTTTTTTTCCTATTCTCTGGCTCAGGAAGTATTATTTATTGCTATTTATTATTGCTGTATTTTATTGTATGTTATTTTATTTATTTTATCCTGTGTGAAGCACTTTGGTCAGCCTCCTTGTTGTTTTTAAATGTGTTACATACAGTGGATATAAAAAGTCAACACACCCCTGTTCAAATGCCAGGGTTTTGTCATGTAAAAAATGAGATCAAGTTAAATCATTTCAAAACTTTTTCCACCATTAATGTGACCTATAACCTGTACAACCCAATTGAAAAACAAACTGAAATCTTTTATGGGGAAAAATAAAAAATAAAAGACTTACAATAACCTGGTTGCATAAATATGCACACGCTTAAACTAATACTTTGTTGCAGCACCTTTGGCTATTATTACGGCACTCAGTCTTTTTGGGTAGGAGTCTTATCAGCGTGGCACATGTTGATGTGGCAATATACTGTATACCCACTCTTCTTTGCGAAAACACTTCAAATCTGTCAGATTGCAAGGGCATCTCCTCTGCACAGCCCTCTTCAAATCACCCCACAGATGTTTGATTGGATTCAGATCTGGACTGTGGCAGGGCCATTCCAAAACCTTAATGTTCTTCTGGTAAAGCCATTCTTTTGTTTATTTGGATATGTGCTTTGGGTCATTGTCATGCTGAAAGATAAAGTTCCTCTTCATCTTCAGCTTTCTAGCAGAAGCCTGAAAGGTTTGTGCTAACACTGACTGGTATTTGGAACTGTTCATAATTCCCTCCACCTTGACTAAGGCCCCAGTTCCAGCTTAAGAAAAACAGCCCCAAAGCATGATGCTGCCACCACCATGCTTTACCATAGGTATGGTGTTCGTTTGGTGATGAACAGTGTTGTTTGCACCAAATATACTGTGACGTAGTGGGGGTTCACACAAGAAAGGAGAGATGACTGACGAAACAAGCTTTATTTAAAACACACTCCCTCAACACAGACAGGAGGGGAGGTCATTCATACAGACCTCCATCTCACTAAGGGTGACACAAATGCATGATCAGTCACTGCTCTGACTCTTCTTATAACATTGCTGTGTCGTTATAGCGCAGTTATAATGACACAGCAATAACACTTTAGAACACACGAATGATAACACCCTTTGAATCCTCCACTGCCAAAGCATGCCGGGAAAATCCCCGCCCCCTTAACACAGCCCCGACGTTACAATACCTTTTGGAATTATGGCCAAAACGTTCAACCTTGGTTTCATCAGACCATAAAACATTTTCCCACATGCATTTGGGAGATTTCAGATGTGTTTTTGCAAAATGTAGCCGGGCTTAGATGGTTTTTTTTTCGTAAGATAAGGCTTCCGTCTTGCCACCCTACCCCATAGCCCAGACATATGAAGAAGATGGGAGATTGTTGTCATATGTACTGAACAACCAATACTTGCCAGAAATTCCTGCAGCTCCTTTAATGTTGCTGTCGGCCTCTTGGCAGCCCAACTGACCAGTTTTCTTCTCGTCTTTTCATCAATTTTGGAGGGACGTCCAGTTGTTGGTAATGTCACTGTTGTGCCATATTTTCTTCACTTGATGATGACTGTACCCTCATGGATCGTCACCTTATCGTGGTGGGGGGGTTTGCGTGCCCCAGTGACCCCAGGAGCTGTCCGGGGCAATTTGCCTCTGATAGGGTCTCCCAAGACAAACTGGTCCTGGGTGAAGGGCCAGACTAAGAACGATCCAACAGACTCTCATGATAAATTGTATATCAAGGATCCAGTGTACCCCGCCCGGTATGGGGTTACCGGGGCCCCACCCTGGAGCCAGGCCTGGGGGGGGGCTCGACGGCTAGCGTCTGGTGGCCGGGTTTCCACCCATGGGACCCGGCCGGGCTCAGCCTGAAGGAGTTACATGGGTCCGCCCTCCAGTGGGCTCACCACCTGCAGGAGGGATCATGGGGGTCCGGTGCTATGTGGATTAGGTGGCGGTCAAAGGCGGAGACCTTGGCATACTGATCCCAAGCTTTCTAAACTGGGTTTTGGTATGTGGAATGTCACCTCTCTGGTGGGGAAGGAGCCTGAGCTGGTGTACGAGGTTGAGAGATACCGGCTAGATATAGTCGGTCTCACCTCAACACACAGCTCCGGTTCCGGAACCAGTCTCCTGGAGAGGGGCTGGAGCGTGGCCTTTTCTGGAGTTTCCCCGGGCGAGAGGCGATGAGCAGGGGTGGGTATTCTTGTATCGCCCCACCTTGCTGCCTCTATATTGGAGTTTTCCCCGGTGGACGAAAGGGTTGCTTCCCTGCGCCTTCGGGTTGGGAAACGGGTCCTGACCATCATTTGTGCCTATGCACCAAATGATGTTTCAGAGTACCCACCCTTTTTGGAGTCTGTGACTGGGGTGCTGGAGGGTGCTCCTCTTGGAGACTTCATTGTCCTACTGGGGGACTTCAATGCGCACGTGGGCAACGACAGTGAAACCTGGAGGGGGGTGATTGGGAGGAACGGCCTGCCCGATCTGAACCCGAGTGGTGTTCAGTTATTGGACTTCTGTGCTAACCACAGTCTGTCCATAACGAACACCATGTTCAAGCATAAGGGTGTCCATATGTGCACCTGGCACCAGGACACCCTAGGTCGCAGGTCGATGATCGATTTTTTTATCGTATCATCAGACCTGCGACCGTATGTCTTGGACACCCGAATAAAGAGAGGTGCAGAGCTGTCAACTGATCACCACCTGATGGTGAGTTGGATCCGATGGCAAGGGAGGAAGCCATTCAGACCTGGTAGACCCAAACGTATAGTGAGGGTGTGCTGGGAGCGTCTGGCTGAGGCCCCTGTCCGGGAGGTCTTCAACTCCCACCTCCGGAAGAACTTCAACCACATTCCGAGGGAGTCTGGAGACATGGAGTCTGAATGGGCCATGTTCTCCACCTCTGTTGTTGAAGCGGCGGCCCAGAGCTGCGGCCGCAAGGTGGTCAGTGCATCGCATGGTGGCAACCCCCGAACCAAGTGGTGGACACCAGTGGTGAGGGGGGCCATTAAGCTGAAAAAGGAGTCCTATCAAGCTTGGCTGGCTTGTGGGACTCCCGAAGCTGCTGAGGTGTACCGGCAGGCCAAGCGGAGTGCAACTCGGGTGGTTGCTGAAGCAAAAACCCGGGTATGGGAGGAGTTCGGTGAGGCCATGGAACAAGACTTTCGGTCGGCCTCAAAGAGATTCTGGCAAACTGTCCGGCGGCTCAGGAGGGGAAAGCAGCTTCCCGTCCACACTGTGTATGGTGCGGATGGGACACTGTTGACTTCGACTGGGGATATCGTCTGCCGGTGGAAGGAATACTTCAAGGATCTCCTCAATCCCACTCATACGCCTTCCACAGAGGAAGCAGGGTTTGGGGACGAGGGGGATAACTCGCCTATCACAGGGGCTGAGGTCGCCAAGGTGGTTAAAAATCTCCTTGGTGGCCGGGCCCCAGGGGTGGACGAGATTCGCCCTGAGTACCTCAAGGCCCTGGATGTTGTTGGGCTGTCATGGTTGACACGCCTCTGCAACATCGCATGGAGGTTGGGGGTAGTGCCTTTGGCATGGCAAACCGGGGTGGTGGTTCCTCTCTTCAAAAAAGGGGACCGGAGGGTGTGCTCCAACTTTAGAGGGATCACACTCCTCAGCCTCCCTGGGAAGGTCTATGCTAAGGTACTGGAGAGGAGAGTCCAGCTGTTGGTCGA
Organism: Pholidichthys leucotaenia; assembly: GCA_020510985.1. NCBI lineage: Eukaryota > Metazoa > Chordata > Actinopteri > Cichliformes > Pholidichthyidae > Pholidichthys > Pholidichthys leucotaenia. The sequence continues at coordinate 200,253,396 of CM035849.1, read as the reverse complement.
ACCTCGGATTCAGGAGGAGCAATGTGGTTTTCATCCTGGCCGTGGCACATCGGACCAGCTCTTTACCCTCTCGAGAATTCTTGAGGGTTTGTGGGAGTTTGCCCAACTAGTTTACATGTGTTTTGTGGACTTGGAGAAGGCATTTGACCGCGTCCCTCATGGATTTTTGTGGGGGGTGCTTCGGGAGTATGGGGTATCGGGCTTGTTGTTACGAGCTATTCGGTCTCTGTACGACCGTTGTGAGAGTTTGGTTCGTATTGCCAACACTCGGTCGGACTCATTCCCAGTGAGAGTTGGACTCCGCCAGGGCTGCCCTTTGTCACCGATCCTGTTCATAATTTTTATGGACAGGATTTCTAGGTGCAGCCAGGGAATGGAGGGTGTCATGCTTGGTGACCACAGGATCTCATCTCTGTTGTTTGCAGATGATGTTGTCCTGTTGGCTTCATCCAGCAATGACCTACAGCTCTTGCTGGGACGGTTTTCCGCTGAGTGTGAAGCGGCTGGGATGAGAATCAGCACCTCCAAGTCCGAGTCCATGGTCCTCAGCCGGAAAAAGGTGGATTGTCCTCTCTGGGTTGGGGACAGGCTCCTGCCCCAAGTGGAGGAGTTTAAGTATCTTGGGGTCTTGTTCACTTCACTTTCGCCTTCCAAAGAGAGCAGACGCTTTTTCTTTCTCTCCAGCTCTGGCTCTTTATCTCTTTCCTCCCCTAACTGACTGGATCCCAGCTTGCTATTTTCTGTCTGCGTGTCTCTACTGCTGATTATCGAACGAAATTATGGATTTAATAAGCTGGGCTTTGAACGCAATTGACACTATTTTTTCAACGAGGAAAAGTGCCCCGGGGGAGGCAGTTTGTCCCGCAGGAACAGCGGCCGCGGGCTATTTGAAGGACACAAGTAATTGGAAACTCTTGTGCCTGTGTGATCTTTCTATCGAAGATGTTGAAGATTTATACATCTTCGTAGCAATGGTCATCGGAATCTTACTGATTGGATCTGGGATTATTCTGGTGTACCGTAAATTGATGAAGATGGATGGAGCCTATCAAAATGCAGACCAGGCTAGGCTTAACCATCAAATTGAACAATTGGGCAGGACTCTGACAGCGGCTAATGGAGAACTGTCTAGGAAAATGGATTACATCATGATCACGCTGAGAGCCGTCCATGAAGAATTCAACGTCCAGCAATGAAGGATTAAAGTATTGAATCTGTAAGAGAATATAAAGTTTTTTTCTCTGGAAACAGTACTATTCGACTTATCTGACCTGCCCTTACAATCAAAGTCCTCCAGATTATCTGCAGTTTTTGTTTTCAAAACATTTGAGCTGCATTGACTCTCATGGACAGCCAGCTGCCTGGCACAAGGACAAAGCGCCAGACGCTAGACATAACATCTCCTGCTGAAGAGACTTTATTGTTCTTAACTGATATAAACACCTTCACTCAACACTACACTCACATTGACTCAAAAAACTGATGAGAAGATCATTCACTCACTGCTCTCTTTGCGTCCTTGTATACATTCTATTGTCTGCTAATTGTGCATTGAGGGCTTTTTTTCTTGTAATCATAATATTGATCATTTATGACCAGTATTCTGACAATCAATGCTTTTTTGCTCTCTCCTATTGTGTTTATCCTTTTCTTCCCTATGCTTCCTGTTCCTAGTCTGCTGACAGGCGCGTTATCGACGCTGCCGCGTCACCGGAAATGCATGTTGTTTTCAGTGTCAAGTCAAATCCCTTGTATGTTATCAGTTGTTTACTGTTAATGTACTTGGCAATAAATCCTTTTCTGAGTTCTGAGTTCTGAGTGAGGGGAAAATGGAGCGAGAGATCGACAGATGGATTGGAGCAGCATCTGCAGTGATGCGGACGTTGTACCGGTCTGTTGTGGTGAAGAGGGAGCTGAGTTCTAAGGCAAAGCTGTCGATTTACCAGTCAATCTACGTTCCTACTGTCACCTATGGTCACGAGCTTTGGGTAATGACTGAAAGAATGAGATCGCGGATACAAGCGGCTGAAATGAGCTTTCTCCGTAGGATTGCTGTACTCACCCTCAGAGATAGGGTGAGGAACTCAGTCATCCGGGAGAGGCTCAGAGTAGAACCGCTGCTCCTCCACATTGAAAGGAGTCAGTTGAGGTGGTATGGGCATCTGATTAGGATGCCTCCTGGACGCTTCCCACTTGAGGTGTTTCAGGCACGTCCCACTAGGAGGAGACCCCGGGGCAGACCCAGGACATGGTGGAGAGACTATGTCTCCCAGCTGGTCTGGGAACGCCTTGGTATCCTCTCTGAAGAGCTGGAGCAGGTGGCGGGGGAGAGGGAAGTCTGGGCTTCTCTGCTTGAACTGCTGCCTCCGCGACCCGGACCTCCGGAAAAGCGGTAGAAGATGGATGGATGGATGGATGATGACTGTCTTCACTGTGTTCCATGGTATATTTAATGCCTTGGAAATTCTTTTGTACCCTTCTCCTGAATGATCACATCATCATCCCTATTTATTTTGACAGGACACAAGTAGTCCCTCGGTTGGGGTGGTTCCTCTTACAGCTGAAGCTGAGTTTTTACTCCGGATACCCTTCCTGATGCAACTCTGCCCATTTTATCCGGGCTTGGCGCCAGCACAGGGAATACACTTGACTTGTGTACCCACTGTGGCTGGGTAACCAACATTTCCCTCCTCCGTTCCATTATTGCTGAGCACCAAACTGGACGGCAGGAAGTTCCACTTTTACATGGTCTTTGGCATGACCCAGCTGGGATTTGAACCTCGGCCTTCCGGTTGAGGGTCGGATGCTCTACCTCTAGGCCACCACTCAAGTAACAATGAGATTTCTCTGATGCGTTGGAAGCTCTCTGCGGACCATGGCTTGTGCTGTAAGATGTGACTCCAAAAATGTCAGGAAAGGCCTACTAGAACAGCTGAACTTTATTTGGGGTTAGTCAGAGGCACTTTAAATGGTGTGTTTGAATGTGATTAGTTAATTCTGAATACAGCCACATCCTCAGTTATAACAGGATGTGCATACTTATGCAACCAGGTTATTTTAAGTTTTTTATTTTATTTTTATTTTTCAATTGGGTTGTGCAGGTTATAGGTCACATTAATGGTGGAAAAAGTTTTGAAATGATTTATCTTGGTCTCATTTTTTTACATGACAACAATCTGGCATTTGAACAGGGATGTGTAGACTTTTTATATCCACTGTAAATAAAGTTGACATTGACATTTAACTTATTGATGTTTACTTTTTATTCATATACAGTGGGGCAAAAAAGTATTTAGTCAGCCACCAATTGTGCAAGTTCTGTCACTTAAAAGATGAGAGAGGTCTCCAATTTTCATCACAGGTATACCTCAACTATGAGAGACAAAATGAGAGAAAAAAAATCCAGAAAATCACATTGTCTGATTTTTAAAGAATTTATTTGCAAATTATGGTGGAAAATAAGTATTTGGTCACCTACAAACAAGCAAGATTTCTGGCTCTCACAGACCTGTAACTTCTTCTTTAAGAGGCTCCTCTGTCCTCCACTCGTTACCTGTATTAATGGCACCTGTTTGAACTCATTATCAGTATAAAAGACACCTGTCCACAACCTCAAACAGTCAGACTCCAAACTCCACTATGGCCAAGACCAAAGAGCTGTCAAAGGACACCAGAAACAAAATTGTAGACCTGCACCAGGCTGGGAAGACTGAATCTGCAATAGGTAAGCAGCTTGGTGTGAAGAAATCAACTGTGGGAGCAATTATTAGAAAATGGAAGACATACAAGACCACTGATAATCTCCCTCGATCTGGGGCTCCACGCAAGATCTCACCCCGTGGGGTCAAAATGATCATGAGAATGGTGAGCAAAAATCCCAGAACCACACGGGGGGACCTAGTGAATGACCTGCAGAGAACTGGGACCAAAGTAACAAAGGCTACCATCAGTAACACACTACGCCGCCAGGGACTCAAATCCTGCAGTGCCAGACGTGTCCCCCTGCTTAAGCCGGTACATGTCCAGGCCCGTCTGATGTTTGCTAGAGAGCATTTGGATGATCCAGAAGAGGATTGGGAGAATGTCATATGGTCAGATGAAACCAAAATAGAACTTTTTGGTAAAAACTCAACTTGTCGTGTTTGGAGGAGAAAGAATGCTGAGTTGCATCCAAAGAACACCATACCTACTGTGAAGCATGGGGGTGGAAACATCATGCTTTGGGGCTGTTTTTCTGCAAAGGGACCAGGACGACTGACACGTGTAAAGGAAAGAATGAATGGGGCCATGTATCGTGAGATTTTGAGTGAAAACCTCCTTCCATCAGCAAGGGCATTGAAGATGAAACGTGGCTGGGTCTTTCAGCATGACAATGATCCCAAACACACCGCCCGGGCAACGAAGGAGTGGCTTCGTAAGAAGCATTTGAAGGTCCTGGAGTGGCCTAGCCAGTCTCCAGATCTCAACCCCACAGAAAATCTTTGGAGGGAGTTGAAAGTCCGTGTTGCCCAGCGACAGCCCCAAAACATCACTGCTCTAGAGGAGATCTGCATGGAGGAATGGGCCAAAATACCAGCAACAGTGTGTGAAAACCTTGTGAAGACTTACAGAAAACGTTTGACCTCTGTCATTGCCAACAAAGGGTATATAACAAAGTATGGAGATGAACTTTTGTTATTGACCAAATACTTATTTTCCACCATAACTTGCAAATAAATTCTTTACAAATCAGACAATGTGATTTTCTGGATTTTTTTTTCTCATTTTGTCTCTCAAAGTTGAAGTATACCTATGATGAAAATTGGAGACCTCTCTCATCTTTTAAGTGGGAGAACTTGCACAATTGGTGGCCTACTAAATACTTTTTTGCCCCACTGTAATATGATTTAGAAGATATTTGTGAGAATCAAGTTTCAAATGCACATTAAAATCTGTAACACAACAAAATTGTGAGGGAAAAAGGTATATGTAAAAAAAGGAAAAAAGATGGTCCTTTTTATGTGATTATCTAAACTGTAGAATTTACATAAAATGTATATTCCCACATATTCCCACAAAATGTGCCCACTCTTTGGAAGACATCCCGCATCGTTCCAGTTCCGAAAAAGAACCGGCCCAGCGAGCTGAATGACTACCGACCAGTGGCACTCACCTCACATCTGATGAAGACGTTGGAGCGGTTCTTCCTCAGCCTCCTCAGACCCCAGGTGCAACACGCCCAGGACCGCCTGCAGTTTGCATACCAACCAGGTGTTGGTGTGGAGGATGCCATCCTCTACCTACTTCATCGAGCCCACTCCCATCTGGATAAAGGAAGTGGCACAGTGAGGATCCTCTTTTTGGATTTCTCCAGTGCCTTTAATACCATTCGGCCCCCCTTGCTTCGGGATAAATTAAGCAAGATGGGAGTGGACTCCCACCTGGTGGACTGGATCTCCGACTACCTCACTGGCAGACCACAATATGTCGGGCTGAAGGATATTACGTCTGACACCGTTGTCTGCAGCACTGGAGCCCCCCAGGGCACAGTATTGGCCCCTCTTCTCTTCACCCTGCACACCTCGGACTTCTGCTACAACTCGGAGCTGTGTCATATTCAGAAGTATGCCGATGACAAAGCCATTGTTGGGTGTATCAGGGATGACAGAGAGGAGGAGTATCGGAGACTGGTAGGGGATTTTGCTGCATGGTGCCACACAAACCACATACAGCTCAACACCTCTAAGACGAAGGAGCTGGTTATTGATTTTGGGAGGTCTAGACCAAGACCTCAACCAGTCCTGTTAGAGGGAGCTGAGGTGGAGGTTGTGGATTCATAAAAATATCTCAGGTTGTGGTTGGATAATAAATTGGATTGGACAACATACATTAGCCACTTGTATGGGAAGACACAAAGTAGGATGTACTTCCTAAGGAGATTGCGGTCCTTCAACATCTGCAGCAAACTTCTGCGGATGTTTTACCAGTCTGTGGTTGCCAGTGTCCTCTTTTACTCCATGGTGTGCTGGGGGGGGGGGGCAGTATATCCAAGAAGGATGTGTCCAGACTGGATAAACTGATCAGGCAGGCGCTCTGTGGTCGGCGCGAAGCTGGACACCCTGGTGACGGTGGCAGAGATGAGGACTCTGGATAAACTGTTGGATATAATGGACAACGTCAGCCACCCTCTGCACACCGTCATCAGTGACCAGAGGAGCCTGTTCAGTGAAAGACTGCTCCTTCCCAAGTGTCGGACCAACAGGCTCAAGAACTCTTTTGTCCACCATGCCATCACACTCTATAACTCCTCACTTGGGGGGGGGGGCATAGAGTACAGAGGACAGTAGGGCATTCATAGTGCAATAACCTTAACTTAACCACACTTGTACAAGCCATATTTAGCCTTGCATTTATATTGTGTATATTAAGTGTTTATTTTTTTTCTTTTTTGCTTTTCTGATCTGTACGCACCTTTTATGTGCTGCTGGAAATTTTAAATTTCCCAGAGGGAGTCATCCCAAAGGGATTAATAAAGTTAAGTCTAAGTCTATTCTTTCTGCAACTGTGGGAGTTTCCCCTACAGTTGAAAGTGCTATGAGATGACGGTTGTTGTGAAATGGCACTATATAAATAAAGTTGAATTGAATTGAATTATATCGTGATATAATCATCATCATCATAGCAGTCTGTCGTGGGCGACAATGACTGTTTCTTTTAGGTCTGATTCTCCACACAGCTCTGTCCTTAGCCTTCCGCTGCCAGGAACGCCTTTCTATATCCAACTTCTTCAAGTTTCTTTTTACAGTGTCTTTAAATCTGAGCCTTGGTCTACCTTGATTGCGTTTGCCCTCGCATAACTGTGAGTAGAGTAACTGCCGAGGGAGACGCTGGTGGTCCATCCTCTCAACATGCCCGAGCCATCTCAGGTTCATCTGTATTAGCATGTCCTTCATTGATGGTAGACCATATCGTGATTTAAAAAGTTAGGGATATTCGGCTTCTGGGTGAAATTTCAGGATGCACCTAAAATGCACTATAACCTTTACAGATGAAATTAATTTGGCCTTCTCTAACCTTTTGAATTCACATGTCCAACTGTTGAATGTTTCAATACTTTTTACATAACTTGCTGTTCGCTAACAAGGTGCTTAATGGCAAAATTCACAACAGGTGTTTGATCCATGAATTGACCAATAAATTTTCTGATTCAATTAGAACTGGTAATTAAAACAGTCCTCTTCATCATGCTGTTCACATTTTGACATCTTGAGATCAAGATGACACCTAACACCTGATCATAGAGCGCTGATACAGTTCAGACAGTGGTGTCTGTGGTGAACCAATGATTTTACTTGCCTGATTAACTATACGGGACAGCTTTGTTTTGTGCTTGATGGAGACGGAGCTGTACCAGGATGAAATGTTAAAAGTAAGAATGGATTCAATTAATGAAATGTAAACCAGAATTAGAATGTGTCTGCTGACACTGAAAGTCCTCAGTTTCTTCAGCAGTTGAAGGCGTTGTTGTGCTTTTTTATAAACAGAGTCAACATGATGTGCAAAAGACAGGCTGCAGTCCAAATATTCCCAAATATTTAAAAACTTGAACTTGCTCAATGGATTGACCTTGGATACTAAGGACAGGAAATCAGAAATACAGCTACCAAAATAAAAGCTCAGCAAATAAAAGCAACCTAATGAAAACTTGACTGAAAGTCATTTACACTGACTGCCGGTGCCCCAGCAGCTCACTGTCGTTAGCTGGCAGCTTCTCTTGTTTTGAACATGTTCACAAAATTTTGTGATGAGAAAAACTGGTTCTGACCATAAAAACATCCAGCAAAAAGGCAGCGAACTGTTGCGTAACCTCCCCCATGAACCCTAATGAACCACCAGCTGTCGGCATGGTTGTGAACGCCCCCCAGCGCCTGCTGTGCTGGTACCCCTCTGTTAATGAAAGAAAAACCTACAGTGGTCACAGAAATAACTTGAATCTGACAAAAGTGGTAATAAATAAAAATTCTATGAAAATTAACCAATGAAAATCAGACAATGCTTTTGAATTGTGGTTCAACAGAATTATTTTAAAAAACAAACTCATGAAACAGGCCTGGACAAAAATGATGGTACCCTTAACTTAATATTTTGTTGCACAACCTTTTGAGGCAATCACTGCAATCAGACGATTTCTGTAACTGTCAATGAGACTTCTTCACCTCTCAGCAGTATTTTGGCCCACTCCTCATGAGCAAACTGCTCCAGTTATCTCAGGTTTGAAGGGTGCCTTCTCCAGACGACATGTTTCTGCTCCTTCCATAGATGATCATACATACTCTGTTGTCATTGAATCCTTATTTAAATCCTCCACCTGAACAACGAGAGCAAGTTTTTAGCCAAAGTCAAATTCCTTGCATGTGTTGTGCATACTTGGCCAATAAAGCTGATTCTGATTCTGATTCTGATCAATAGGATTTAGATCAGGGCTCATAGAAGACCACTTTAGAACAGTCCAATGTTTGGCTCTTAGCCATTCTTGGGTGCTTTTAGCTGTGTGTTTTGGGTCATTATCCTGTTTCAAGACCCATGACCTGCGACTGAGACCATACTGTCTGACACTGGGCAGCACATTTCTCTCTAGAATACCTTGATAGTCTTGAGATTTCATTGTACCCTGCACAGATTCAAGACACCCTGTGCCAGATGCAGCAAAGCAGCCCCAGAACATTACAGAACCTCCTCCATGTTTCACAGTAGGGACAGTGTTCTTTTCTTGGTATGCTTCATTTTTGCGTCTGTGAACATAGAGCTGATGTGCCTTGCCAAAAAGTTCCAGTTTTGTCTCGTCTGTATATAGGAAATTCTCCCAGAAGCTTTGTGGCTTGTCAACATGCAGTTTGGCAAATTCCAGTCTGGCTTTTTTATGGTTCGTTTTCAACAGTGGTGTCCTCCTTGGTCATCTCCCATGAAGTCCACTTTGGCTCAAACAACGACGGATGGTGCAATCTGACACTGATGTACCTTGACCTTAGAGTTCACCATGAATGTGTTTAGAGGTTGTTCAGGGCTCTTTTGTTACCATTTGTATTATCCGTCTCTTCCATTTTTCAACAAGTTTCCTACTGCGGCCACGTCCAGGGAGGTTAGCTACAGTCCCGTGGATCTTAAATTTCTGAATAATATGTGCAACTGTAGTCACAGGAACATCAAGCTGCTTGGAGATGGTCTTATAGCCTTTACCTTTAACATGCTTGTCTGTAATTTTCTTTCTAATCTCCTGAGACAACTCTCTCCTTTTTCTTCCTCTGGTCCATGTTTAGTGTTGTACACACCATGTCACCAAACAGCACAGTGATTACTCATCACCCTTTAAATAGGCCGACTGACTTATTACAAGTTTGTAGACACCTGTGATGTTAATTAGAGGACACATCTTTGTTGAACATGTCCCAATGGTCACATTATTTTCAGTCTTTTCTAGGGGTACCATCGTTTTTGTCCAGGCCTGTTTCATGAGTTTAATTTTTTTTTCCACAATATTTTTTATTGAACCTTTTTTACAAACATGGCTCAAACAGTCAGACACAAACACAAAAGTAATTTAAAAATTAAAAAGAACAATAACCAAAAAAAATGTGTAATAAAAACAACAACAACAGCCATTAACAAAAACAGGTCAACAACAATGCTCCTCTGTTTAGTCTAGGAAATCTATTACATAAGAATACATAATATACATTCACCAGCTTGGAATTTGCAAGGTCCACACATATCATTCACCTTCTTCTTCAGAAGTTATGTTTAATTTCTTTACATAATCAATGAAAGGTCTCCATATATTCTCAAACACATTTTCCTTTGATTTCAGTATACAGTGATCCCTCGCTACTTCGCGTTTCACCTTTCGCGCCCTCAGTGCATCGCGGATTTTTCAAAAATATTCATCAAAAATTCAAAATTGAGAAATAATGGGCGGGCGCTAGCAGAAGGCAGGGAGACTACATTAGACCATCAGGTATCAACACGGAGAGCCGCACAACTCAAAAAATCCACCTCTCTGTTTGCTGTTCTCGTGTTGGCTCGGCTCGGAAATCTCACAAGCTGATTGGCCGAGACGTTTCACCCCGCAAGCTGATTGGCCGAGACGTTTCACCCACCTCCTCTCCCTGCCGAGCGCCCATGAAGGGAGGGAAGACCACATTCATTGCTCTTTATCGCTCGTGTAACGTAGTCTCGCAGCGTGAAACTTTTTGCTGTTCTCTTGTGCCATTTTGTGCGAAATAGTCTTCCCGTCGAGCCACTACGCCGCCTCCTGCAGCTTCTCCAGCTCTATCGGAAGCTGCACTCGATGATCCTGCGCTTCTAGCACCTGACGATGAGGCGTCACCTGAGGAGCAGTAAAGCTCTCATTAACCTGTGAAGTAAATCATCTTCATCTTGAGTTACGTATCTTGTTATAAGAATAAAAGAGTTCTAAAAACATATTTATGTACACTTTATTTACATCTACGTATGTATGTACACGTACACACACACACACACGTATCCTATGAGAGAGAGAGAGTGAGAGAATGAACGTACGTATTATTTATGGATGACGTCATTAGGGGTGACGCTACTTCGCGGTTTTCACTTTTCGCGGTCAGTTCTGGAACCCATTAACCACGATAAGTGAGGGATCACTGTATATGTAATTCTTTCTAGTGGAAGGTTTGTTAACATCTGTCTTAACCACTGAGTCACATCTGGTCTATGAGTCTTTTTCCACAGTAGTGCAATACATTTTTTGGCATTAAGCAAACCGAGGTCTATGAATGTTCTTTCACTCTTATTAAAGTTATGTTTTTCTGGATACAGGCCCAACAAAAACAGTTTAGAGTTCAATGCGATTTGTTTTGAAATTATTTTTTCAATTGTTACCCTCACCTCTTCCCAAAACATTCTGATTTTTCTACATTCCCATAAACAGTGAAATAGGGTTCCTTTACTTTCCATACATTTTGTGCATGTATCTGGTATGTTTTTGTTATATCTATTTAATTCCACTGGTGTAACATACATCCACATTAACCATTTAAAATGTATCAGTTTAAGACGTACATTTATTGATTTGGTTTGAACTCCTGCACAAGCCATTTCCCATTGTTCCTCTGAGATTTCAGTTTGCAGGTCTTCTTTCCAGTCATTCAGTCTTTTCTGTGAATTTTCACTTGAGAATAGTGTCAATGATTTATAAAACTCTGAAATAATACTTTTTCTCTTACTAGCTTTCATCAAAATTTTTTCCAAAAAGGAATAAGTAGGTCGGGTGAGAGCATTATTTTGATTTGATCGAATAAAATTTCTAAGCTGAAGATATTTAAAAAAGTGTGTTCTATTAAGCTTGAATTTAATCCTCAGTTCTTCAAAAGACATTATGTTATCCGAGTGTGACAAATATAAGTCTTGAATCTTTTGAATCCCTTTTAAATTCCATACTTTAAATACAGTATCCACTCTCCCTGGTGTAAAATATTGATTACCTCATATTGGGCTAAATTGTGACAGTGAGTGTGGTTCTTTAAAATATTTTTTGGATTCACACCATATTTTGATCATGTGCTTTACAGTTGGATTTTTAACTTGCTTCTGTAATATTTTAGCCGAGTCTGAGTATATGAATAAGGGAAGAGGTAAAGGTAAACTGTATGATTCCATTTCAGTCCAATGAGGATGACCATTTGATGAAAAATAATATGTCATAGACCTCAGTTGTGCTGACCAGTAATACAACATAAAGTTTGGACATTTCAGACCTCCAAGATCAAATGGTAAATATAGTAAGGACAAACATAATCTAGCCTTCCTATTGTTCCATATAAATTCCACTAACTTTTTTTTAATTCTTGAGAATAGATCTGAAGGTGGTGGTAAAGGGATGTTTTGGAATAAGTAAAGTATTTTTGGTAAGATATTATTTTTAAGTATATTAACTCTCCCGATCATCGACATTTGTAGTGACATCCATCTCTGAAGTAACTCATTAATATTTGTCATTAAGGCTTCATAGTTGGCATTGGCGACTGATTCTAGCTTAGGCAAAATTTGAATTCCTAAATATTTAAACTGATCTACAACATTGAATTGGTTTACCTCAGGAGCTGGGTGATTTCTCTGGGTCTCATTTAACACTAATATTGAAGATTTTGTTTTGTTTATTTTATATCCTGATATATCCCCAAAATTCTTTATTAAATTTAACAAGATCGGAATTGATTTTTTTAAGATTCAACAGAAATAAAATTATGTCATCGGCATACAGGGAGATTTTATGTTCTGTTGGTTTTACTTTAATTCCATATATTTGTGGATGTAAATGTACTGCCATCGCTAAAGGTTCAATTGCCATAGTAAACAATAAAGGTGAAAGTGGACAGCCTTGTCGACTTCCTCTATTGATTTCTATTGATTTTGAGGTATTGCGGTTTGTTAGGATTTCTGCTGTAGCATTATTGTATATTATCTGGACCCATTTTATGAAATTATTTCCAAGTCCAAACCTTTGTAGGACTTCAAAAAGATAGGGCCATTCGACCCTATCAAAGGCCTTTTTGGCGTCCAATGATAGGAGAGCTGTATCCGGTGCTTCTTTATTGGAATAAATAATATTAAATAATCTTCTTACATTATGGAAGCCTTGTCTTCCCATTATAAAGCCATTCTGATCTCAGTTAATAATATTTGGTAAAGTTTCTTGTAGGCGTTTTGATAAAATTTTACAGATTATTTTAAGAACAGCATTTAAGAAAACATTTATTAGAGGGTTTACCTGGTTTTGGTAACAGTATAATTAAGGCATTATTCATGTATGGTGGTAAATTACCATTTTGAAATGCTTCTAAAACCATTTCCAAAAGTGGTTTTATTAATTTATTCTTAAATTTTTTTATAGAGGTCAGCTGGAATACCATCTAGTCCTGCTCTTTTTCCTGATTTCATATTATCAATGGCTAGCCCAACTTCTTCTTGACTAATTTTAGACTCCAGTATCTCCCTGTTTTCATTTGGAATACATGGTATAGATAATCCACCCAAAAACCTATTTAATTTTGTTAAGTCAATTTCATTTTTTGTATCATATGGTTTTTCATAATAATCTCTAAAGACACTATTAATTTCTAAAGGATCTATAACTACCTGTCTGTTACTAATAATACTGGTATTTGGTGTTTTAAATTCTAATTGTTTAATCTGCCATGCCAATAATTTTCCTGATTTTTCACCTTGTTCATAAAAAGTTTGTTTCAATCTTAGAAGACTCGAGGCAGCTCTATTCGCTGATTTATTGTCATATTCAGCTCTCAGAATCAGTAATTCGTTCTCTAACTGTGGGTTACCTTTTCTTGAAGAATTTTTATTTTACATTCCAATTGGACTCTCTCCTCTTGGGTCTTCTTAGATTTTGAACCTGTATAACTAATAATATGCCCCCTAATAAAAGCTTTGAAAGCCTCCCACTTTATACATGCCGTTGGTTGTGTAGTGTTGATATCAAAGAACTCTTCTGTTTTTCTATGTACTTAACAAATTCCTCATCCTGAAGCCATTTATGTTGAAAATGCCACCTAACTGGGTCCTTTGTCAATTTCTTATCTACATATACTAGACAGCAGGGTGCATGATCAGAGATCACAATGTTATCATAGAAACAGTTTTGAATCTTGGACCTTAATTCTGTAGATATCAAAAAGTAGTCAATACATGAGACTGTGCTATAGGTATTAGAATAACAAGAATAGGCTTTGACTTGTGGTTTCATTTCTCTCCATATATCTAGCAATCTCAATTCTTTCATAAAATGATTTAATGGTCATCCTACATCCATTGTGCGTACAGTCCAGTCCTGTTGATCAATCTATACTGGGATTCAATGTACAATTACAATCCCCTGCTATTATATGTTGCCCTGCAAGTGATGATAAAGTGAGGAATAAATTAACAAAGAAGTTATGATCATCAATATTGGAGCCGAATAAGTTCACCAGATTTATATTTTCTAATAGCAAAGATCCTTGAATGGTTAAATATCTTCCAAATTTGTCTCCAGTTACATTTTTCACTTGAAATGGGACTGTTTTGTGTATGAGAGTCATAACTCCCCTAGCTCGGGATGAAAATGATGAGGTGAACATGTTACCTTGCCATCTTTTCCTAATTCTTTTTGCATCCTCCTCTATTAGATGAGTTTCTTGTAAAAACACAATTTTCGAATCTATGTCTTTTATTTTATTCATGACTTAAGTTTTTTAAGATTTTGTAGACCTCTGCAGTTCCATGAAATTAAATTAAGATTAACGCTTTGATCCATGATCAATAAGGAGTTTGAGATTACCTTGCAATATGAACATACTCACACAGAGAAGCAAAAACATGGATGATAGAACATTCATCCTACAAACTAAACAAAAACAAATTCCCTTTCCCCACATTCGTGGTAAACCCCCCCAAAATATTCCGTCTCCCATTGTAGCTACTGACTGTTCCACACCTGCGAGGATCAGTCAAACCACTCTCTCTTTCTCCTCTCAATCACCCTGACACTACTGCTATTCTTATGACATTAACTCTCTTCTGTAGCTTTTTCAACACAACTTCAAAGTTTTATAGCAACGTTGTACATAACATTTTTTTTTAATGCGGTCTGTATTTTGTAGACTTGTTTATGATTCAGATCAATCAGATGTCTGTACATATGCTTAAATGTTCTACCTTTGTCATGTTCATGCTTAGCTCCCACCAGTCTCCTTTTGGATTTGCTTGATGAGCTCCTGCGCCTCTTGAGGGGTCCTGAAGGTGTGGGTTCTCCCCTTATACGTATGTGACCAGCAGTCTTGCCGGATGAATTACTCCGTGACGAATCCCTGGGTTGCGCAGCTCTTTGCGGGTGGGGTCGAACTGTTTCCTCAATTGTTGTATTCCTGCAGCCAAGTCCGGATAGAATCGCACTTGTTGGTCCTGGTACTTAATTTCCGCTTTAGCTCGCGCCGCATTGGTGACTGTCATCTTGTCTTTGTAGTTGAGGAACTTCATAATCAGTGTCCTCGGTGGTGTCTTATTATCTCTCAGTGGGCCGATTCGGTGAGCTCTCTCTAAAACGACCAGTGACTGCAGATCCGCGTTATTCAGTGCTTCTGGAATCCATCCATCCATCCATCCATCCATCTTCTACCGCTTTTCCGGAGGTCCGGGTCGCGGAGGCAGCAGTTCAAGCAGAGAAGCCCAGACTTCCCTCTCTCCAGCCACCTGCTCCAGCCATTCAGAGGGTATACCAAGGCGTTCCCAGACCAGCTGGGAGACATAGTCTCTCCACCGAGTCCTGGGTCTGCCCCGGGGTCTCCTCCCAGTGGGACGTGCCTGAAACACCTCAAGTGGGAGGCGTCCAGGAGGCATCCTAATCAGATGCCCATACCACCTCAACTGACTCCTTTCAATGTGGAGGAGCAGCGGTTCTGCTCTGAGCCTCTCCCGGATGACTGAGTTCCTCACCCTATCTCTGAGGGTGAGTACAGCAATCCTATGGAGAAAGCTCATTTCAGCCGCTTGTATCCGCGATCTCATTCTTTCGGTCATTACCCAAAGCTTGTGACCATAGGTGAGAGTAGGAACGTAGATTGACTGGTAAATCGACAGGTTTGCCCTAGAACTCAGCTCCCTCTTCACCACAACAGACCGGTACAACGTCCGCATCACTGCAGATGCTGCTCCAATCCGTCTGTCGATCTCTCGCTCCATTTTCCCCTCACTCGTGAACAAGACCCCAAGATACTTAAACTCCTCCACTTGGGGCAGGAGCCTGTCCCCAACCCAGAGAGGACAATCCACCTTTTTCCAGCTGAGGACCATGGACTCGGACTTGGAGGTGCTGATTCTCATCCCAGCCGCTTCACACTCAGCGGCAAACCGTCCCAGCAAGAGCTGTAGGTCATTGCTGGATGAAGCCAACAGGACAACATCATCTGCAAACAACAGAGATGAGATCCTGTGGTCACCAAGCATGACACCCTCCATTCCCTGGCTGCACCTAGAAATCCTGTCCATAAAAATTATGAACAGGATCAGTGACAGAGGGCAGCCCTGGCGGAGTCCAACTCTCACTGGGAATGACTTCGACCGAGTGTTGGCAATACGAACCAAACTCTCACAATGGTCCTACAGAGACCGAATAGCTCGTAACAACAAGCCCGATACCCCATACTCCCGAAGCACCCCCCACAAAAATCCACGAGGGACGCGGTCAAATGCCTTCTCCAAGTCCACAAAACACATCTAAACTGGTTGGGCAAACTCCCACGAACCCTCAAGAATTCTCGAGAGGGTAAAGAGCTGGTCCGATGTGCCACGGCCAGGACGAAAACCACATTACTCCTCCTGAATCCGAGGTTCCCCCTCATGGATCGTCCCTTTATCGTGGTGGGGGAGTTTGCGTGCCCCAGTGATCCCAGGAGCTATGTTGTCCGGGGCAATTTGCCTCTGATAGGGTCTCCCAAGACAAACTGGTCCTGGGTGAAGGGCCAGACTAAGAACGATCCAACAGACTCTCATGATAAATTGTATATCAAGGATTCAGTGTACCCCGCCCGGTATGGGGTTACCGGGGCACCACCCTGTAGCCAGGCCTGGGGAAGGGGCTCGAAGGCTAGCGTCTGGTGGCCGGGTTTCCACCCATGGGACCCGGCCGGGCTAGGGCTCAGCCCGAAGGAGTTACATGGGTCCGCCCTCCAGTGGGCTCACCACCTGCAGGAGGGATCATGGGGGTCCGGTGCTATGTGGATTAGGTGGCGGTCAAAGGTGGAGACCTTGGCATACTGATCCCAAGCTTTCTAAACTGGCTTCTGGAATCCACTTTTCCAAAAAGGAACACGAATCCCATCCCTTCGTTCCCTCCGGGAGGCCCACCAACCTCAAATTATTCCGTCGCGAGCGGGATTCCAAGTCTAGGACGTTATCTTCCAGACTTTTGCATTTTAATTCCAGTGTTTGCAGTTTAGTTTGCAGGCTGGTAACATCATTTTCAGCGCTTGATATTCGGAGCTCCGCCTGCGACACTTGCTCCATGCAGTCGTTTATTTCCTTTCTCATACCTTCTATTGCTGCTATAATCCCATCGAATTTAGACGAAAACTCTGTTCTTATGGAGTTAATGGCAGTGAGCACTACATTTGTCCCCTCTTCAACTGTTCCCGCTCCGCCGCTGGCTCCCTCCTCTGCCATTGCCTCTGAAGTTTTTTTTCTGTTGCGCCTCAAGCGTGAAAGTCTGTTAGCTTGGGTTGTTTTGTCGAGTTACCTTTTCCTCCACCTAATTCTCCAGCCTTGGTCTTTACCATATCCGCGCCAAAACGTTGGGATGGGTTTTTGTTCCAATTAAGAGAGTTTTAGTAAAATGTTTATTTTCACGAGCAGAGCAGTGTGAAACACGTCTTCCTACGTGGCCGCCATAACCAGAAGTCATGAGTTTATTTTTTAAAGTAATTCTGTTGAACCACAATTCAAAAGCATTGTCCGATTTTCATTGGTTAATTTTCATAGAATTTTTATTTATTACCACTTTTGTCAGATTCAAGTTATTTCTATGACCACTGTGGGTTTTTCTTTCATTAACAGAGGGGTACCAACAATTTTGTCCACGTGTATAAATACATGACATTTAAGTGTGTGCTGGATCCAGTATCCATAAAAAAAGACTTGTTTCATAATTTTTAGCGATCTGATATGGTGGAGAATGAATAACAGACTGCAAGTGGAGTCAGTGGAAATCGGGGATCACTTTTGTGTCTGCTACTCTTGTGTGACCCCAAATGAACAAACTGGGAATAGCAGTTAGTTGACTGAAAAATTGCTGCTCGTGTATTCTTATTATTTAATTTTCACACTTTGCAACTTCATCCTGTCGTAACTTTGACACCTCTGTTTTATAGCGTACAGCTTTATTTTTTTTTAAATAACAAATCAGCTATGCATGGATTAGAGCAACACTATATAAGATTTTCACCTTACAATAATGTTTCCAAAATTATTTTGATGGTACATCAACCTTTGACTTGGTGAAAGTCACTTTCCCCACAGCCTGAGTGGGCCCACATTGCCTGCAACTGCTCTGTTCTTGGTAGGATCACTGAAAGGACTACAACTATGCCTTCAATCCCAGCAGCCAATCACAGAGCGTAACTTTAGCCACCAACAACTAATCACCCAGTGACTGGCTGTTGTAATGATTAATGAGAGGAGAGAGAGGATAAACAGTACACAGCTCGGATCATCACAAAAGTAGGGCATTTAAGTAGAAGCATGCAATGGTGATTTCCTCATCTCAAACAATTTATTGAAACAAAAGCCAACAACAGTGGTAGGTATACCACAACAAAAAATGTCAATGTCTCAATAATTTGCCATGTGCCCTTGAGCATCAATTACAGCTTGACAACGACATCTCATGCTGTTCACAAGTCGACTTATTGTCTGCTGAGGCATGGCATTCCACTCTTCTTGAAGGGCGACCCTCAGGTCATTGAGGTTGAGGGGTGCAGGGTTATGAGCCTCTACACATCGACTCAGCTGATCCCATAGGTTTTCTATGGGATTCAGGTCTGGAGAAAGTGCAGGCCACTCCATTTGAGATACCCCAGCCTTCAGCAGCCATTCCCTAATGATGCAACCTCGATGAGCTGGAGCATTGTCGTCCATGAAGATTAAATTAAGCCTGTGTTGTTCATGCAGGGGCACAATGACTGGATTAATGATGTTATTCAGGTAGTATCGGCTTGTCACTGTAGTATTCACAAGGTGTAGGGCAGTTCTGTATTGACTAGACACACCTGTCCAGACTGTAACACCACCACCACCAAAGGCTCATCTGGTGACAACAGTGCATAACGCTCTCCTTGACGCCTCCAACATTGTTGGCCACCATCATTTCTGCTCAACCTGAATCAATTTTCATCAGAGAACAGCACCGAGGCCCACTGGTCCCTTGTCCAGCATAAATGCTCCCTGGCTCATGCAAGACGATGACACTTGTGCCTGGTGATGTGGTCAAGTACCCTTGTAGGTCGTCTAGCATGCAGACCATGCTGATGTAAATGGTTTCAAATAGTCTGACGTGACACTTGCGTGCCTCTCATCTCCCTTAAATGTGCCTGGAGGTGAGTGGCATTCGTCATCCGGTTTCGTAGGACACTGTTCACAATGAAGCGGTCATCAGCATGGGATGTGGCCAAAGAACATCCACTTCTATGCCTTTTTGTGACTCTTCCAGTCTCTGTGTATCACTTTTGCAACCTGCTGATGACACTCTGTGACACTCTAAGCTCAGTGGCAACTTCCCTCTGAGAACATCCTGTTTGAAGCCTCGTAATGGCAAGGTACTGTTGATCAGTTGTTAGGTGTCGTCTTGGTCTCATGATGTCAAAATGTGAACAGCATGATGAAGAGGACTGTTTAAATACCAATTCTAATTGAACCAGAAAATTTATTGGTTGATTCATGGATCAAACACCTGTTGTGAATTTTGCCATTAAGCACTTTGTTAGAGAACAGCAAGTTATGCAGAAAGTACTGAAACACTGAACAGTTGACCATGTGCATTCAGAAGGTTAGACAAGGTCAAATTAATTTCATCTGTAAAGGGTATAGTGCATTTTAGGTGCATCCTGAAATTTCACCCGAAAGCCAAATATCCCTAACTTTTTGTGAGTAGTGTATGACTCTTTTGACTTGCTCACTATCATTTTAGCCAATAAATGAAATAAAAGCACTGCCAAATTAAGAAAAAAAAAGCTCCAGATTTTAAAGAAAAAAGATGGAAGTTTACAAAAAACAAAGAAAAAATTTCAGGGTAAAAACATTAAGTTTATAAGAATAAAGTTACAAACTTATAGGGTCATTGTTTGAAAAATGGTGTGTTTGCAGGCTTTAGCTGTCTGAAATGAAATTGAAATTGGTTACCTAATCATCCAAAAAATTTCAAACCAGTCAATTCTCTTAAAAAACACACAGCCTTTATCTCATTTTTCTCTTCCAGAAATGCCATAGATGTTTTTGACTTTTTTTGTGGAAATCGTTAACGTCACGTTTAGAAAAAGCCAACCCACCGCCGTCCTTGAGACCAGCCCACTGCTCTATTATTGGCCTGCCTAGCTGTCTGTCATGTATGTGGAAGTGCGCTACTAGCCCCCAAGCTAACACTGGTAATAGGAAGCTTGAACCGAGCATGGCTCATATTGTTATTTATTTAGATCTTAGTCACCCTAATAACCACCCCTGTTACCGCCTGGTTCACTGGACCATAATGTACCTCATGTCACTCTTGTCCAAAGACACAGCCGCATGCGCAGATGCAGGGTAGCACGTCTCGTTATAAATCGAGTGCATTGCAAGGCAGTAGGCTATTTTACAACATGTATCATTACATTCAGATATAATGGCTTTTGCTCTGAAGATTTTTTTCATGTAAATTTGTACCTTTTTTCATGAATTTGTCAGCTTTTCATGTAAATTTGAGAGCCTTTTTTTCTTGTAATTTTGCTATTCTCAGCTCCCTGGTCACGGGGAGCTGAGAGCCGCTTTGTGACGGGGTATCCCCCAGCTGGTCGTGGGAGAGGAGCAGAGTAACGTGGAGCGAGACATTGCCCAAGCTGGAAGGAGCCGGCTAGAAGCTACTCAGCTAATGGCTAACTGACGTAAGAGGGAGAGTGGAGTTGAACAGCTGGAGTCTGTTTCTTAAAGTGACAGGCTTTGAATCAGAGCATTTGAAGAAAGCCAAGAAAAAAAAATTGTTTCAATAATTAAAAAAAATAAGAAAATGTGAACAAAATATGTTGCAAGCACTTCATTAAGACATGAGTGAGCTTTTAAAATATGTAAAAAGTGCAGTCAATGACCTCTTTAAGAAGAAAAAATTTCAAATTTATGAGAACAAGCATCAAATGTAGAAGGTAAACCTCACAAATTTAGATAACATTTTTATTTGTTTATTTATTTAACAAATTTGTGAGAACAAATTTATGAGAATAAAGTAAGTAATTTCCAAGAAAAAAAAATTACAAATTTATGAAAAACCCCCCAACTAAAATTGTCAATTTGGGTGAAAAAAAATTCTACAAAAACTTTACTAATCGGGGAATAAAGCTGCACTCCCCCCAAAAAAAACCCCAAAACAAACAAACAAAAAAACCCCAAAATCCACAACCAATAATTGGAATTCCGTATTCATGAGATAAAAGTTTAATATTTAATAGGAAAAAAAAATTGTGTTACTCTTGACTGTCCTGTAACTGCCAAGATGGCAGTGGAGGTTCAAGATGGCGCTGGTGTATGTGGCTGGTCGTCTGCCTCTATCATTTCTTTTTTAATTTTTATGTCCTGTAGAGTGTGTAAATGATGAGACAAGTTTGTCTCAGGCAGTTTATTACACATTCTCTCACATGAGCATAGTAGAAAAGAGGACATCTCAAACAGAACTCTTCACTTAAATACTCAGGTCCTTCTACATATCAAAAGGTCACATTGCATTCACATAAAAGATCACATTGCATGCACTTCCTTAATCCTTTAACATCCCCCTCACAGTCTCTGGCACACAAAGGATCCTCCAAGCCGTCCCTGACATACAAAAGATCACATTTCACAACTTCCTGTTATCTCCAAGGAAACTCTGCCCTTTGTTCTTATCAAAGATGCTGCTCATGAAACTCAACTGGGCGCCGGTGTCCACGAGGAAATGCCTCCCCGAGCGTGTGTCCGTCAAGTAGAGCAGCTTGTTCTCCTCCCCGAGGGCCGCAGCTGCTACTGACCCCCGGTCTTGGCGTTTCCCGAGCGCTTGAACTGGCACGGTGGTATACATTTGCGTGCCCTCTCTGCAAAGCGGCGGTGGTAGAAACAAAGGGTGTCTCCGCCGCATTCCTTGGCCCCCGCTGCCGCCGTCGTCGGTGGTTCTGCTACCGCCGTCAATGGCTCCTCGCTGTCTCCGGTCGTCGCGCCGAGCTCCGTCGCCGCCGCCGTGGTCGTGAGCTCTCTGCTGGCCATGATGATCCGGTGTGCCTCCCGGGCCAGTGCACGGTAGTCCCGCTTGGCCAGCAACAGCAAACTGGCCAGGGTCACTCTCGTCGCTGACGGAAGGTTCCGGAGGAAAAGGTGGATAAAAACGAAGTGGTCGTCGTCCGAGCCCTTCAATCTCAGCATCCTCTCCATGAGGTCAATAGCCGTGCAATCTCCCAACCCGGTCCGCATCAGGAGTCTCTCTGCTCTCTCCTCAACCGAGAGTGTGTAGTGCTGGATAAGTGCGTCCTTCAACGCGCCATATTTGTCGCTGGCTGGTGGCTGATCCAGCAGGCTCTCCACATGCTGAGCCGTGTGGGTGTCGAGCTTTGCGACCACATGGTAGAATTTCGTGTCATCCACCGATATCCCCCGGAGGACGAACTGCGCCTCAACCAGGTGGAACCAGGAGCGCGGATTGTGCTGCCAAAAATCCGGTAGCTGGATTGTAACAGCATACGCTTGGCTGGGGGCTCGCAATGAGGCTGGCTCCGGGGAATTCTCTTCGTGTTGCATGCTTCGTCTTGGGTCACCAGTGTAGAGTGTGTAAATGATGAGGCAAGTTTGTCTCAGGCAGTTTATTACACATTCTCTCACATGAGCATAGTAGAAAAGAGGACATCTCAAACAGAACTCTTCACTTAAATACTCAGGTCCTTCTACATATCAAAAGGTCACATTGCAGTCACATAAAAGATCACATTGCATGCACTTCCTTAATCCTTTAACATCCCCCTCACAGTCTCTGGCACACAAAGGAACCTCCAAGCCGTCCCTGACATACAAAAGATCACATTTCACAACTTCCTGTTATCTCCAAGGAAACTCTGCCCTTTGTTCTTATCAAAGATGCTGCTCATTATGTTTTGGCCATGTGCGGCCACAGTCCAACCCTTTTCGTTCCACAAATCAAGTCACTGAACATTTTATTTCAAACATGCAATACAAAAACAAAAATGAAAGAAACATGATAAATTTTAGTCGATGTGGGGGACCCAGTCAGTACGTTCTCTACTCAGACTGAATGGCACGGCAGGAGGAGATGCATAAGAGCCGAGAAACGGATATGCAAGTCAGTCTATGGTTTTCGCATGAGAATATGCATTCTCCTCCGGTCTGCATAATAATGCGCTGACAGGCTGGGTGACAAAGGGAATTGTCATGGGGGATGTATGTGTGTTAATGCAAACAGTGACAAAGGGAATAGTCATGGTAAATGTATTCATGTTAATGCAAACATCACAGGTCGCTGGGCAAGTTGTATGGTATAAAAAGAGAGGTGCCTTAATGTGAGAGAGAGATTAATAAAGTCTGCTCTGCTCTGGACCGCCTCGCGTGATTATTCCTCTCTCTACACTGGTAACCCTTGACACACAATGGAACTCGAGGCGAACACCCCGGAGACGACCCGGACTGGAGGTGCCAGCACCTCGTGCGCTGTTTCGGTCAAACCCCCAGACTTTTGGCTACATGACCCGAAGTCTTCAGGTTCAGGTTACTTTATTTGTACCCGTAGGTAAATTTGTTTTGCAGTCAGGTGACATCCTTTTAGACACATATTTACAAACCACAATTACATTCAACATGAACACAAACACAGGCACACATGAAGCTGACTATAAACACGATAAAAGTACTCAAGGCTCCACCAATCAGGACATAAGACAGAGATAAGACAGAGATAAGAGAAAAAACAAAGAGATAAGAGAGAAGGGTCATATTAAAAAAGTTAAAAACTAAGTCAAAGAGATTAAAAACTCAATAAAAGTCTGAAGTTTAAAACCCAATAAAAGATTTAAACCCAAGTAAAAAACCTCCAAAAATAAACAAATATAAAATAAAAATTAATAAATAGATAACCAAATTATGTGCAATATATTGCTACATCTTGTTCAACTCTTTGACAGCAGCAGGAACAAAGCTGTTTTTGTAGCGCTGGGTTTTACATTTTGGGACAACAAACCTCCGTATGGAGGGGAGAAGCTGAAAGTGGCAGTGCAAAGGGTGGGAGTCATCATTTAAAATGGAGGTAGCAATCCTCTGTACCTGTCTGGTGTACAGGGATGTCATGCTCAGCTGTGACTCACCAAGCAAACGACTGGATCATCTAACTACCTGGTCTAAGGATTTCTTCTGTTTCAGTTTTATCTGGCCAAACCATGACACTAAAGAAAAGGATAAAACAGATTCAATAAAAGCCCGATAAAACATTGTCATTATGGTTCAGTCAGTTTGGAAGTGTGCGAGTTTCCTTAAACAATGCAAATGTTGCTGACCCTTTTTGCACACCCTTTCACAGTTCTCTTCAAAGTTTAAATTACTATCAATAATCGTCCCAAGATATTTGTAAGATTGCACACATTCAATGGTCTGGCCTTTTAGTACAGTGACTTTGTGCCTGGGAGTTTTCCTCCTAAAGTCAATAATCATATCTTTAGTTTTTGTTGTATTCAGCTGCAGGTAGGAATCTTCACACCAGTGAACAAAATCATCAACTACTAGGCCGTGGCCACTCTCACCATCCTGAAGGAGACTGACAGTGACTGAATCATCAGCAAGTCTTGGTTCCTCCACACCGAGGCCCAGTTCGCACTCCGGGGAGTGACGGTGGATGACACCAAATACTACTACATGGTTGCAGCACTGGACGCACGTACAACACAGCAGGTGGCGAGCTTGCTCCAACAGCCCCCAGCCCATGACAAATACGACGCTCTCAAAACTGCGCTGACCCGGCGCTACATGCTCTCGGACTGCGAGAGAGCGGAAAGGCTCCTGACGCGCTCCAAGTTGGGAGACGGGTCGGCGGTCGAATTAATGGCGAAGATGTTGGCGTTGATGGGCACAGATGACGGGCATTTCCTCTTTGCCCACCTTTTCCTCCGGAACCTCCTGACAGCGGCCAGAGTGGTCCTTGCCAATTCGCCGCTGCTGGCCATGCGCAACTACCGGGCACTAGCACAAGAGGCAGATTGGATTATCCTCACCACCAGAGTCTTCGCTGTGAACGCAGCGGCATTGGAATCTAACGAGATGGCCAGCGGAGGCGAGGAGCCAACAACGTTGGTCGCAGCAGAGGCCAAGAAGCACCGGAGAGACACGCTCTGCGCCGTTTTGGAGAAGACGCACGCCAATGCGTGCCACCGTGCCAATTCAAGCGTTCGGGAAATGCCAGGGCCGGCAGTCGGTAGCAACTGCGACCGCCGGTGACACAAACAAGCTGCTCTTTGTGACAGACTCACGCTTGGGGAGACGGTTCCTCATGGACTCCGGCTCCTAAAAGAGCCTCATCCTGTCATCCTACGCAGACCGGCTGGCGGGAAGTAGCGGCCCGAGCTTGCGGCCGCAAACGGCTCAGACATTAAGACTTTTGGTGAGAGGACACTGACTATATCCTTGCACGGCCTTACATACCAATGGACATTCGTCATAGCGGCATGTAGCTTCCCCATTTTGGGCGCTGATTTTTTGTGTGCACACAGACTATTAGTCGATGTGGCTAACAGACGCCTGACTAACGCAATGTCTTTTGATTCTCTCCCCTGTACAGCTAGAGGAGCCAGGTCCACAATACTAGCCAACGTCACAGCTCCAGGGGGTAAGTTCCACACACTACTCACCCAGTTCCCAGCACTCACGGTTCCGTCGTTTTCGGCGACCATCACTACACACGGGGTGGAGCACTTCATTACCACCACGGAGCCACCCGTTTTCGCACGACTTCGCCGCCTGGACGCAGCTAAACTGGCCAGTGCGCGCGAGGAGTTTGCCAACTTGGAAAGGTTGGGCATCATCAGGCGCTCAAAAGCCCATGGGCATCCCCGCTATATATGGTGCCTAAAGCCGAGGGATCGTGGCGACCATGTGGAGATTTCCGCAGATTAAACAACACCACAGCACACGATCGCTACCCAATCCCCCATATTCAGGATTTTTCTGTTCACCTCACCGGGACCGCATTTTTTCCAAGATAGACCTGGTCCGCGGTTACCACCAGGTCCCGATATGCGCGGAGGACATACCCAAAATGGCAGTAATAACCCCGTTTGGTCTTTTTGAGTTCTTACGCATGCCTTTCGGATTAAAAGGCGCGGCGCAGACATTCCAGCGCATGATGGATGTGGTGTTCCGCGATCTGCCGTTTGTGTTTGTCTACCTGGACGACATCCTAGTGGCCAGTGCGTCCGAGGACGAACATGTAGCCCACCTCAGGACAGTTTTTCAGAGGTTGGAGGAGCATGAGTTAATAATCAACCCAGCGAAGTGCCAGTTCGGGGTGACGGGAATTTATTTTTTGGGCCACCGCATCTCACCGAAGGGCGCAATACCCTTACCAGACAAAGTACACGCAGTAGCAGATTTTCCCTGGCCTCAGACGGTCATTGCACTGCAGGAGTTTTTGGGGATGGTTAACTTCTACAACCGTTTCCTCCCCCACGCAGCCCAGCTCATGCAGCTGTTGTACACTGTGCTTAAGAAACGGTAACCGGCGGACAGAGTTGACTGGACTCCTGAGCGAGAACAGGCGTTTTCCGAGGTTAAAACAGCTCTAGCGAACGCCGCACTACTGGCGCACTCGGACCCGGCGGCTCGGATAGCGCTCATTACCGACGCATCAGACGTGGCCATAGGGGCCATCATGGAGCAGTGCGTCGCCAGTTCTTGGCAGCCGCTTGCCTTTTTTAGCAGGTCTTTGCGCGACAATGAGCGTAAATACAGCATGTTCGATGGGGAGTTACTGGTTCTCCACCTGGCCATACGCCACTTCCAATTCTGGCTGGAAGGGCGCACTTTCACTGCATTTGTGGCCCACAAGCTGCTAACGTACGCTATGGCCAAGGTTTCGGAACCATGGTCGGGCCGGCAGCAGAGACAGCTGGCCGCGATCTCAGAGTTTACGACCGACATTCAGCATGTGACCAGTAAACTCAACGTGGTGGCAGACTGCCTCTTGCGCGCATTAGTGGCCCCAGTCTACGTAGGGATAGATTACACGGCCATGGCTGCTGAGCAGATTGGCGATGCGGACGTTTGCGCTCTCCAGTCTGGACCAACAGGGTTAAGGCTGGAGAGCAGAGTACTGCAAGACAGGGGGCCCCCCAAATCTGTGACGTCTCCACAGGCCGCCCGTGGCTGGTGGCCCCATGTGCTTGGCGCCGCCGTGTTTTTGAGTTGGCTCACTCCCTGGCACACCCAGGAGTGCTCGCGTCAGTCAAAATGGTGGGAGCAAAGTTCATCTGGCCGAGCCTGCGCAAACTGGTGAAAGAGTGGGCTGCAGCCTGCGTAGCGTGCACGAGCCAAGGTGCACAGGCACACAAAGGCCCCCCTTGAGCCATTCCATGTCCCGTCTAATAGGTTTGACCACGTTCATGTGGACCTCATGGGCCCCCTCTCGCCATCGCAGGGGTTCATGCACCTCCTGACAGTGTTGGACCGCACCATGCGCTGGCCCGAGGCAGTCCCGCTAGCTTCCACTGCATCCGCAGAAGTTGCACGCGCTTTTTTGACGACATGGGTGGCACATTTTGGCGCCCCTTCTGATATCACGTCCGACCGGGGACCGCAGTTCGTTTCCGACCTCTGGTCCACGATGGCCCGGAGCCTGGGCGTCACAATTCATTGCACGACTGCGTACAACCCCCAGGCCAATGGATTATGCGAGCATTTCCATAGGTCACTTAAAGCAGCGCTCAGGGCTTCGCTTAGGGATGCAAATTGTGTGGACCAGTTGCCATGGGTTCTATTAGGGTTGCGTTCAGCACCAAAGGAGGATTTGGCGGCCTCCCCAGCAGAGCTGGTTTTTTCCCGGCTACTGCGGCTCCCAGGAGAATTTTTACCGGACAACCCCACGCCGAACACCGATCCATCCCCGCTTTCATTGCATAGCGCAGAGGCAGGGATGGTACTCGGCCCGGCCCACCACTGTTTTCCCCTCACTTTTGTGCCAAAGACCTTGAAGGACACGTCGTTCGTGTTTGACAGACACGATTCTCACCGGACCCCGTTGCGCCCGCCTTACGACGGCCCGTTCAGAGTGCTGGAACCTGGGGAGAAACATTTTGTGTTAGACTTGGGGGGACGCAGAGAAACAATCTGTATAGACAGGCTTAAGCTCGCCTTCGTTTTAGCAGACGAGCAGGTGGTGTTGGCCCGAGCTCCTCGGCGCGGACGACCCCCACTGAGAACTCCCCAGGTAAATGACCCGTCAGATCAGTCACAGTGGCATGCTGAAGATGTCCCCCCTCCCACCAGTGTCCCCCCCACAGACGGACACGCCTCCAAGAGCGCCCCACCGGCACAGCAGCGCCTCGGAGCCGGCGATCCCCCGTTACAGGCGCTATGGACGTAGGCTGAAGCCCAAAGGACATGAGGGTTAAGGCTCAGTCTGAGTTTCTTGGGGGGGGGGGCAGTCAGTACGTTCTCTACTCAGACTGAATGGCATGGCGGGAGGAGGTGCATAAGAGCCGAGAAACGGATATGCAAGGCAGTCTATGGTTTTCGCATGAGAATATGCATTCTCCTCCGGTCTGCATAATAATGTGCCGACAGGCTGGGTGACAAAGGGAATTGTCATGGGGGATGTATGTGTGTTAATGCAAACAGTGACTAAGGGAATTGTCATGGTAAATGTATTCATGTTAATGCAAACATCACAGGTCGCTGGGCGAGTTGTATGGTATAAAAAGAGAGGTGCCCGCGACCTGGTTTTTAGGCTTCTAATTCTTGTTAATGTGAGAGAGAGATTAATAAAGTCTGCTCCGCTCTGGACCGCCTTGCCTGATTATTCCTCTCTCTACACCGACACCGAAAACACCATGTACTGTTAGTCTGAAAAGGAGTAGGAAGAATTAAAACTTATTTAGATCCTACCCGTTGACCATCACGTCAGATTAATTATTCCTCCTGAAGTGCAACCCGAAATACCCACTTACATGTACAGTGCATCCGGAAAGTATTCATAGTGCTTCACTTTTTCCACATTTTGTTTTGTTACAGCCTTATTCCAAAATAGATCAAATTCGTTTTTTTTCTCAAAATTCTACACGCAATACCCCATAATGACAATGTGAAAAAAGTTTTTTCAGAGTTTTGCTAATTTATTAAAAATAAAAAACTAAGAAATCACATAATAATGAACGTAATAATAAGTATTCACAGCCTTTGCCATGAAGCTCCGAATTGAGCTCAGGTGCATCCTGTTTCCAGTGATCATCCTTGAGATGTTTCTACAGCTTAATTGGAGTCCACCTGTGGTAAATTCAGTTGATTGGACATGAATTGGAAAGGCACACACCGGTCTATATAAGGTCCCACAGTTGACAGTGCATGTCAGAGCACAAACCAAGCATTAAGTCAAAGGAATTGTCTGTAGACCTCTGAGATGGGATTGTCTCGAGGCACAAATCTGGAGAAGTGTACTGAAAAATTTCTGCTGCTTTGAAGGTCCCAGTGAGCACAGTGACCTCCATCATCCATAAATGGAAGAACTGCCGAACCACCAGGACTCTTCCTAGAGCTGGCCGGCCTTCTAAACTGAGCGATCAGGGGAGAAAGGCCTTAGTCAGGGAAATGACCAAGAAAAAGTCCCTCTGTCAGAGCTCCAGCGTTCCTCTGTGGAGAGAGGAGAACCATCCAGAAGGACAACCATCTCTGCAGCAATCCACCAATCAGGCCTGTATGGTTGAGTGGCCAGACGGAAGCCATTCCTTAGTAAGAGGCACATGGCAGCCCACCTGGAGTTTGCCAAAAGGCACCTGAAGGACTCTCAGACCATGAGAAACAAACTTCTCTGGCCTGATGAGACAAAAATTGAACTCTTTGGTGTGAATGCCAGGCATTATGTTTTGGAGGAAACCAGGCACCACTCATCACCAGGCCCCATCTCCAGGTGGGGATGTTTTTCAGCGGCAGGAATTGGGAGACTAATCAGGCTTGAAGGAAAAATGAATGCAGCAATGTACAGTGACATCCTGGATGAAAACCTGCTCCAGAGTGCTCTTGATCTCAGACTGGAGCGACAGTTTATCTTTCAGCAGGACAACAATCCTAAGCACACAGCGAAGATAATAAAGGAGTGGCTTCGGGGCAACTCTGTGAATGTTCTTGAATGGCCCAGCCAGAGCCCAGACTTCAATCCAATTGAACATCTCTGGAGAGATCTGAAAATGGCTGTACACCGACACTTCCCATTAGGGTTGGGTTCAAAAGATCGATACAACGATCTGGATTGATTAACGTTTGACTGAGCTGATATCGATCCACAAAATCCGCGGATCAATCTTTTAATATAATGCTTTTACATTTGTGAACGTCTGCTGAGTCTGATTGGATCGAAACCGGATCAGTGAGCGAAGAACCAGAAACACACCTAGTGCTAATGGAGCTAACATCTAACAAGCTAACGGATATGCTAGTTCTTCTTCTGTGGTGTTAAAATGGTTCTTATCTGGCAAGAGTTCCCTGTGATGCACTTCCATGTTTACATTAGTGGAGTTGATGTGCGTGTCTCGTAATTTATCAACAAAAGTCACTGTAAAGACTGTCCTCAACATTTTCCTAGTATTTTTCATAAAGCAGGGATAAACTGTTTTGTACTGTGTGCAGTGCTGAGTTGGAACATAAAATTGATGATTGATAAACACTTGAAACTGAAAGTGCAGAGAGACTGACTGAAACTCGTGAACACAGGGAGACTTGCGGCTGCTGAAATTGTAAGTAAAATATCATTTTGTGGTGGTACGTGTGGGGGATTCTCCACCCAGAGATGGCAGCTGGGGGAAAGAGGGGACAATGTGCTGAAGGAGGAAGTGTCACCATGGGGTCTTAGACGGGATGGTAAGGACTATTTGCCCCCCGGGGAGAGGAGGAAGCGCCAGAATCGCTGGAGGAGGAAAGGCTGTGAGAATGCGGCACTAGCATTATGTTATATTAATGTGCCATGCATGTCTTTGTTCCACACAATGATTATGGTCGGAATTCCTGGGTCTCAATGCATAGAATAAAAGACTATAAAAAGAGGAAACGCAGAGACCCAGGAGATTTTACTGTATTGAATGTTGGAGGAGGAATAAAGTTCATGTGTTGTGCAGCTTGTTGCCTCGCCTGCTTCCTTTCTCCACATTGGTGACCCCAAGACGTACCATGGAGAGTGAGCCAAGCACCATCCCGGAGACTACCTGGAGGGAGAGCACCAGCGCCGCGTGCACTGTCCCAGTCAAGCTTCCAGACTTCTGACTTCACAACCCGACCGCATGGTTCCTGCACATAGAAGCCCAGTTCGCACTCCGCAGGATAACAACGGACGACACAAAGTATTATTATGTGGTCGCTGGGCTGATTGCGTGCGGCACGCAACAGATGACAAGCCTGCTCCAGGAGCTGCTGGCCCAGAAGAAATATGAAGCGCTCAAGAGGATGCTGCTTCAGCGCTATACTCTTTCTGACAGTGAGAGGGCAGAGAGACTCCTAACACGTTTGGAGTTAGGTGACAGATCAGCTGTGGAGCTCATGGAGAGGATGTTGGCACTGATGGGGAAGAACAACGAAGCTTTCCTGTTCGCCCACTTGTTCCTCAGGAAACTACCGGCTGCAGCGAGGGTGATCCTGGCCAACTTGCCGCTGCTGGTGACTTAGGACTACCGCGCACTGGAGTAGGAAGCGAATCACATCATTTTAGTGGCCAGAAATCTTAGCGTGAATGGAGCAGCACCGGCATCCATGAGGGAGTCCAACAAGGTCGAGGAGCCACTGGTGGTAGCCGGAGCAGACACCAAGAGATGAAGGAATGGGGTGATCTGTTTCTATCATAGCCGTTTCTGCTTGAATGCCCAATGCTGCCTGTTGCCATGCCAATTCAAGAAGCCGGGAAGATGGGGCGTTCGGCATTCAGTAGCAGCTGCAACCGCTGGCGACAGGAACAAGCTGCTTTATGTCACAGACACACGTTGAGGAAGACGGTTTTTGGTGGACTCCGGCTCCCAGAAGAGCCTCATCCTGCCGGTCAACGCAGACAGGGTGGCAGGAGGCAGCGGTCCCGAGCTCACGGCCGCCAACGGATCCATCATCAGGACGTTTGACGAATGGATGCTGATGATATGCTTACATGGACACAATTTTCAGTGGGACTTTGTGGTAGCTGCATGTGCTTATGGGTTGTTAGTCAATGTTGCGAATAGGTGATTAGTAGATGTTGTCTCTTTTGCCTCGCTGCCCTGCACAGCTCGGGGAGCTGGGTCAATAACACTGGCTGACGTTACAGCTCCAGGGGTTAAGTACCAGCATTTACTCACACAGTTCCCAGCACTCACGGTCCCGACTTTTTCGGCTACAATAACGAAACACGGGGTCGAACATTTCATAACTACAAAAGGCCAGCCGGTGTTCGCGCAACCTCGGCGCCTGGATGCGGCTAAACTGGCCAGTGCGCAAGGAGTTTGCCAGCTTAGAGCAGTTGGGCATCGTCAGGCGCTCCAACAGCCTGTGGGCATCCCCGCTACACATGGTGCCTAAGGCCGACAGGTTGTGGTGACCGTGCAGCGATTTTCGGCGCTGGAACAACGCCACAGAACACGATTGGTATCCTATCCCGCACATCCAGGATTTTTCTGTGCACCTGGCTGGGGCACGTGTTTTTTCAAAAGTGGATCTGGACCACGGTTACCACCAGGTCCTGGTGCACACAGAAGATGCTCCGAAAACAGCGGTAATAACTCCTTTCGGCCTTTTTGAGTTTTTATGCATGCCGTTTAGATTCAAAGGCGCGGTGCAGACTTTGATGAGAATGATGACAGAGAATGATGGACACAGTGCTTCGTGACTTGTCCTTCGTTTGTATCTACTTAGACGACATTCTGGTAGCTAGCGCCTCTGAGGAGGAGCACATCACCCATCTCAAGACGGTTTTCCAGAGGTTGGAAGCGCACGGGCGAAGTACAAGTTTGGTGTGCCAGTGATTGATTTTTTTGGGCCAACGCATTTCGCTGGAGGGCACAATTCTGTTACTGGATAAAGTGCACGCTGTGTCGGACTTTCCGCGTCTGCAGACCATGAGGGCCCTACAGGAGTTTTTGGGAATGGTTAATTTTTATAACCGATTTTTTCCCCAGGCATCCCAGCTGATGCAGTCGTTGTATGCCACACTTAAAAAAAAGAAGCCTGCGGAAACCATAGACTGGACTCCCGAGCAACTCCAGGCTTTCACAAATGCCAAAACAGTGCTTGAGGATGCCGCGTTGCTAGCCCACCCGGATCCGTTGGTGCGGATAGTGCTCACTATGGATGCATCTGATGTTGCCATAAGGGCAGTGGTGGAGCAGTACGTCTCCGGTTCATGGCAGCCACTCGCACTTTTCAGTTGAAGTTTGCGCAACAACGAACGCAAATACAGCACGTTCGACAGCTGGCTCTCCACCTGGCGATGCGCCATTTCCAGTTTTTGCTAGAGAGGCGTGAGTTCACCGCATTCCTGGACCATAAGCCGCTGACGTACGCATTGTCCAAGGTCTCAGTACCGTGGTCAGCCCAGCAGCAACGGCATTTGGTCATGATTTCTGAGTTTACTAGTGACATTCAACACGTTGCCGGTAAGCTCAATGTCCAAGCCGGGGACGCGGACATTTGCACGCTCCAGTCGGCACTGACTGGGTTAAGGCTGGAGAGCAGAGTGGTGCAAAAAGGGTGCCCCCCTGTTCTGCGACATCTCCACTGGACATGGGCAGCTCTTGGCGCCGCCGCGTTTTTGAGTCAGTCCATTCCCTTTTGCATCCAGGCGTGCACTCTTTGGTGATGCTAGTGGGGACAACATTCGTCTGGCCACGCTTGCGCAAGGACGTGAAAGAGTGGGCTGCAACTTGCGTTGCGTGCCTGCTTGCCAAAGTGCACAAGCACACCAGAGCCCCCCTTGAGCCATTCCAAGTCCCAGCTAGGAGGTTCGACCATGTCCATGTGGATTTCGCGGAACCCCTCCTGTCGTCACAAGGTTTCACGCACCTTTTGACAGTCATGGACCTCACCACACACTGGCCTGAAGTGGTCCCACTGGCTCCTACCACATCTGCAGAAGTGGCTTGCGCTTTTTTGTTGGCTTGGGTTGCATGTTTTGGATCCCCATTGGACATCGTTTCCGACAGGGGTCCACAATTCGTCTCAGAACTCTGGTCTGTGATGGCCTAGAGCCTGGGGGTCAAAATTCACCGCACTACCGTCCGTGTACAACCCCCAGGCTAACGGGTGATGCAAGCGTTTTCATAGGTTGCTTAAGGCTTCGCTCACTTATACAAATTGGGTCGACTGTCTGCCCTGGGTTCTTTTAGGGTTGCGCTCCGCGCCTAAGGAGGATCTGGCAGCCTCTCTGGCGGAACTCATTTTTTCTCAGCTGCTGTGGATCACTGGAGAGTTTTTACCGGAAAACCCCCGCGATTGTGATTTATCATTATCTTCAGATCTCTCAGTTAGTGCTAGAAGTCCGTAATCTCATAAAATATACCTTTATTCTACATTTATTCACAGCGCTTAACCAACAGTTGCTTCATTGGCTCCATCGATCTCGAAAGATCATGGGGGGGTTTTGTGCCTTGGGTCATCATTCAGGGAGCTGCACCGTCGGGCGTGGCTGTAGAGGCCGATACGGGATCTGCATGTCCTGCCGCAGCTGCTGCAGATAAATTCTTCACAGTGTAGTGGGGGTCTCGACAGTCTCCTCTGTCTGCGGAGTCTCTTCTCCCCCCAGCGAGTGTCTCTTCTCTCCTCTGCTGTTCGGATGACATCCTAAGTGGTGGTCCGCCAGTTGGAACGGACGGAGGAGGCTGACTCCAGGACGGAGGGGTTGAAGCCTCCAGCCTTGAGGTCGTGCTTGCAAACATCCTTGAATCTGAGAGTTGGGCGTCCCTTTGATCTAGTTCCAGTAGCCAGCTCCCCATACAGTAAGTCTTTGGGGATGCGGCCATCCTCCATTCGGTTGACGTGGCCAAGCCATCGCAAGCGTCTCTTTGTCAGGATGGCAAACATACTGGGCACATCTGCTCTGGTCAGGACGTCGATGTTGGAGACACGGTCCTGCCAAGTGATGCGCAGTAGTCTGCGAAGGCAGCGTTGGTGGAAGGCGTTCAGCCGGCATTCCTGGCAGGAGTAGAGGGTCCATGTTTCACTGCCGTATAGGAGAGTACTCAGTACGCAGGCCATGTAGACTCTTATCTTGGTGTTGGTGGTTAGCATAGAGTTGTCCCAGACTCGCTTCGCCAGATGGGCCATCACCGTCGATGCCTTGCCGATACGGGCGTTCAGTTCGGCATCTAGGGAGAGATTGCTGGAGATGATCGACCCGAGGTAGGTGAACTTGTCCACCACCGCAAGTGTGTGGTCGCCGATGTTGATACTGGGAGCACTGCTGACATCCTGGCCCATGACCTCGGTCTTTTTAAGGCTGATGGTGAGGCCAAACTCAGAGCAGGCACGAGCAAAGCAGTTGATGAGATGCTGGAGCGCTTCCACGGTGTGGGCAACAAGACCAGCATCATCAGCAAAGAGCAGCTCCCTGATTAGAACGCTCCACACCTTGGTCTTTGATCTGAGGCGTGCCATGTTGAAGAGGCCTCCGTCGCTCCTGGTGTGGAGGAAGACACCGTCTTCAGAGTCCCGGAAGGCGTAGCACAGAAGCAGGGAGAAAAAGATGCCAAATATGGTAGGAGCCAGAACACAACCCTGCTTCACACCGTTCTTGATCGGGAAAGGGTCTGAGGATAATCTATCAAACTGGACAATGCCATTCATGTCCTGGTGGAACGACTTGATCATGCTCAAAAGCTTGGGGGGACATCCAATTCGTTGGAGGAGGGCAAACAGTCCATCCCTGCTGACCAAGTCAAAAGCCTTGGTCAGGTCGATGAAGGCCAAAAAGAAGAGTTGTCTCTGCTCCCGGCACTTTTCTTGCAGCTGCCTCATAGAGAAGACCATATCTATGGTTGACCTGGTTGCTCTGAATCCACACTGCGCCTCTGGATACACACGTTCGGCAAGTAGTTGTAGTCTGTTGAGGACGACATGGGCAAAGGCTTTGCCAACTATGCTTAGGAGTGAGATACCACGATAGTTGTTACAATCGCTCCGCTCCCCCTTGTTCTTGTAGAGAGTGATGATTTTGACATCACGCATATCTTGGGGCACAGCCCCTTCCTCCCAGCACTGCAGCAGGAGCTCATGGAGGTGTTTGAAGAGCGAGCTCTCCTTTGCGGTTTTGACGATTTCAGGGGGGATGCTGTCACTGCCTGGAGCCTTGCCGTTTGAGATGGAGTCTATCGCCTTGCTGAGCTCCTCGATGGTGAGTGGAGCATCAAGCTCATTCATGACTGACAGTAGAGGGGTGTTCTAAAGGGCCGTGTTCGAGACGGTGGTTACTCTCGAGTAGAGCTCTTGGTAGTGCTCAGCCCATCTCTCCATTTGTTTACCGTGATCCTTGATGACATCTCCTGCAGCTGATTTAAGTGGGGCGGTCTTGATGACACTGGGACCGAAAGCCTTCTTCATGCCTTCGTACATTTTGCGCACGTTTCCGTGATCTGCAGAAAGCTGTATGTCCTGGCAGAGGTTAAGCCAGTAGTCGTTGGCACATCGCCTTGCAATCTTTTGTGCATTGTTCCTCGCAGCGCGCAGTGTAGCAAGCGTCCGCACAGAGGGCTCCTTCTTGTGGGCAATTAGGGCTGCACATTTGGCGGCGATTGCAGGTTCCGTCTCAGCGGCTCCAGCTTCAAACCAATCCGCACTCTTCCCCACCTTTTTCCCAAAGGTACCTATGGCAGTCTCAAACACAGCCTCACGGATGTGGTTCCACCTTGCAGAAGCACAGTCGGTGGGACAGTCCACCAGGGCTTCATTTATGACTTTAGCATAGTGTTCCCGCAGTTCAGGTACTGTAATCATAGCTGTGTTGATGCGGGGTCGGGGTTTCTGCTTGGAGCGGTTGACACGTCTGAGGCAGAGACGTACCTTGGTGGCGACCAGGGAATGGTCGGTGTCACAGTCAGTGCTGTGGAAACTGCGCGTGACCAGCACTCGGTTCAGCAGGGATCTCCTGGTGATGACGAAGTCCAGCTGATGCCAGTGGCGAGACCTTGGATGTCTCCAGGACATTCGGTGACGAGGCTTGGTAGAGAAGAATGTGTTGGTCAGACAGAGGTCATGAAAGAAGCAGAGTTCAAGAAGGCGTTGACCGTTCTCGTTGAGCTTGCCGATGCTGAAGCGGCCAATGCAGTGGGGCCAGGAGTCATGATCTGCCCCTATCCGTGCGTTAAAGTCACCGAGCAGAAACAGGTGCTCCTTGGCAGGGATCTGCTGGATCCTGGTTTCGAGCGCCTCGTAGAATGCATCTTTCACCTCAGTTGAAGAGCAGAGCGTCGGAGCATAGGCGCTAAGGATATTAGCTGGTCCAGAGGAGGTTATGAGACGGAGAGAGAGGACTCGTGGAGTGCCTGAAGACGGCGGTTCAATAGAGGACAGAAGGGAGTTTCGAACAGCGAATCCAACACCGTACAGGCGATGCTCGTCAGGCTCCTGTCCCTGCCAGAAAAACGTATAGTTCTTCTCCTTCAAGCTGTCGCTGCCCGGGAGTCGCGTCTCTTGCAGTGCTGCAATGTCAGTATTGAGCCTCTTCAGCTCGTGGTCGATGATAGCAGTTTTCCTGGCGTCGTTAATTTGCTGGAGGTTGTCAGAGAGGCCAGGACACATTGTTCTGACGTTCCAGGTTGCCAGACTCAGCGCTGGCGGCTTTGGTTTCTTGATATTAGCTGGTGCAGTGATTACAGTCCATGATTCAGCTTTTGGCCTACACTTCAAGCACCCTTTGAAGTAAGCGGACCGTGACGGGCCAACACCTTACTGACTGGGGGCTGCCCAGCTAAAGGCGGGCGGTAGCTGGCCAGTGGGACACGACGATCCCTCCCACCGTCGGGAGACAGCCCTAGACGCCCGAGCTTACGCCAATTTGCTCTGGACTTTTGACCAGTAACTGCGTCTCCCCGTTTTGAGCTGCCGCAGAAGGCGGCACTGGAGTGACTTCTCCAGGGCACAGGCCAGGGCGAAGTTGTGGAGAAACTGAGATGCCCAATTGACAGATCCTCCTTCTCGGCCTTGCTGGTAGTGTCCAATGGAAGGGACTAGCCGATACAGTTGGTACCAACTTGGCTACAGGAGTTGCCGGGAGGTCCCACTACGCGAAGACCAACTGCCTTCGGGGCTCCACTCCGGATTTTCTGTAGGGGTTGTCTCCCTTAGCCTTTGTCACTCCCATGACGACCACAAGGCAGTGGTGCTATTTGCCCATAGCTGGGGGTTGTTTTGTGTGGCACTAGGGCATGTCCACGCGCCGGTGGGCCTGCGTGCCACACATTTGTGCCCAGCCCAAGGGGGACACACCTTCTCCCTTAATGCGACAGGTTGTACAGGGCTACATCTTACCAGTAGAGGAGAGAGAAAACTTCCCCTCCCACCTGACATGACCAACAGTTAACTACTGTTTGTAAAAGAAAACACCATCATGCTGGATAAATTATTAATTTACGACAAAAATGAATGAATGAATGAATCTTTATTTGAATGAATGAATCTTTATTTATTTCGGATAGATTAAAAGTAAAGATTAAAAGAAACAGAATACTATAACAAAGGGGAAAAAATCCAACAAGGTCAAATTAAACAATAACTCCGAAATGGGTGATGGCTGAAGCCGCAGCTTATATTGCCCACCCATATTCCATTCAAGAAATCAAAAGAAAAACAAAACAAGAGCGATTAAAATTCAGAACAAAGCTAAGACAAAATGTGACAAAACCCCCCCCAAAAAACTAAGCAACAACACAACACAGACTGGATATGACAATCCTTATGTGATTTTACATGTCATCTTGTATATATGTTTGGAGTGTTTCTTCCTTACGTTTTTGTTTAAATTGTCCAAGCGTTGTACATGATTTTAATCCAGGTCCAAAATCGTTCCATAATCTTACTCCTTGCACTGAAACACAGTGTTGTTTGGTGGTAGTTCTCACTGAAGGTTTTTGAAATATACATGTTCCTCTGAAATGATATTGTTTCTCCCTTATTTGGAACAACTTTTGGATATTTGCGGGCAGTGATAGATTCTTCACTTTAAACATTATTACTGCAGTTTTAAAGTCAACCAAATCTTTCAACTTGAGAGCTTTTAATTTAAGAAAAAGTGGGTTTGTTGGTTCCCTGTAAGCAGCTTTATTTATTATTCTAATAGCTCTCTGCTGAAGCATAAAGACTGGATATATGTTTGTTTTATATGTATTTCCCCATACTTCAGTACAATATGTCATGTATGGAAGTATTAATGAATGATACAAGGTATATAGTGTGGGTTGATCCAGCAAATATTTCACTCTGTGTAGAATTGCGATTGATTTAGATATTTTACCTTTAATATAATTAATATGTGACTTCCAACACAGTTTATTATCAATTATTACTCCAAGAAATTTAGTTTCAGATACCCTTTCAATCTCTACACCATTTACACTGAGTTTAGATACTAAGTTGTGATGGTTGTTAAAAACTATAAATTTTGTCTTACTTAAATTGAGCGTTAATTTGTTTGAATCAAACCACAGTTTAAGCTTTCCTAATTTCTTTCCGAGTGTATCCAAAAGTTGTTCCAAATTGCTTCCACTGCATAATAGATTAGTGTCATCGGCAAACAATATTAAATCCATTTTTTTCGAGACTTTACATACTACACCTCATTATGTATGTTAACTTATTTTTGTATGTTTTATACCGCTGCTCTGCTTCTTTTGTCCTTTTCTTTAGAAAAGCTTTATATAATAAATTTTTCTTTTTACACGCCTTTTGTAATCCTTTGGTTAACCATGGCTTATCGACAAATTTATGGTTAAGCTTTTTCTTTACTAATGGACAATTTTTTTCATAAAGAGTGGTTACAATGTTCATAAATGTGTCATAGGCTTTATTTACATCTGATACATAGACTTTTGTCCAGTCCTGCTTCAGCAAGTCTTCTTTAAAAGAACTGATTGCATTTTGTGATTTGTATCTGAACGATTTTAAAATTTTTTCTGTATTGGCCCCCGTGTGGCCATGGATAAGTGCAAAGGTTGGCAAATGGTCACTTTGAAGAGGATGATAAAATAAAGGCAGCGTTGGATTTTTAAATAGCTTTATTATCACCCGCCTTCATCAGAACTCGGCTACAGCCCATGGTTTGAGCAGGCTGCCGCTTCGTTCCTCCAGCTCTCAAAGAGGAGACAGTGTGTGTGTCTCGCAGCAGATGCAGAATCAGAGTGAGAGAATGAGAGAGTTTGCGTTACAGAGTTGCAGCATATATACTCGACAACAACAATACATCAAGGGCATACCTCAGCAGTTGGTATGATCAAAGAGATAACAGAACAGGCATAAGACATTTGCATTTGAGAGACATATTGATCTCAGTCCCTAGGTCACAGTGAGGACAGGACGCATGAGCACAATGCATGAAAGGCAACATTAACATCACAGAAGTGAGCCAGACGAAACGAGTCTGCCTGTAGACATTAATACACATTTCACTGTTCTGTTATTTGCTCTAGCCGAGCGCTGTGTTTGACCAGTCTGTTTGTGGGGGTTACACCAAAGCACATCTACATATCAGTAGTGCAGCAGAAAAAACCAAGAGAAGAGAGCTGAGTGTCCTTAATCTGTTGTGGGGGTTAACCGAACCGCCACAACTTATATCATTTATCAATAATCCACTTTCTATTTTCTTATCAATAATATTAACAAACAGGTTGTCAATAAGTGTAGCAGTGTGAACTGTGATTCAACTGGGATGTGTTATTGTGGGATATAGACTCATACTGTACATAGAATTCATGAACTCTGTAATTACATTTTGTTGATATGGATTTAGTAAATCAATATTGAAATCTCCACAAATTACTACCATTTTCTTACTAGTAATATTATTGTACAGCTCAAATAATTTATCTCTGAATGTCTCAATGCAAGTTCCTGGCGTTCTATATATACAACTTATAATTAGATTTTTTGTTTTATCTTGGTCAATCTCAACAGTAACACATTCCAAAATCCCTGGTAGTGCAAAGGACATTCCATTTACAAGCTTACACCTATACAGGTCATCAATATACAGTGCAACACCACCAACCTTTTTTTTTGAGATCTGTTAATATGAAACATCTGATATCCCTCTATTGCCATCAGGGGAGCCTGCTCTTCATTAAGCCAAGTTTCAGAGACTGCGATGGCTGTAAATTTTCTGTCTAGCTGTTTTAAATAGTCCTGAATCTGTGGAAAGTTTTTGTTAAGACTTGTGCTGTTGAAGTGTATTATTGATAGTTTACCATCTAGATGCACTTGACTTTTGAATTGCTTTTCAGTGTAATATTCACAATGATTATGAATATTATTGAAAAAGTGGTTATCAGGATCAATATCATTCTCCAACTCTTGTAGTTTATGTTCAGCATAATGGCATATTTTCAGAGTTTGAATTTCCTCACTCTGTGTCAAATGACTTCCTCCAACTGGGTATAATTGATGTCTACTCAAGTCAGTCATGAGTTTTTTTGTTTGTTTTGTTAAGTTTTTTTTTTTTTTAAAGTACATTGACATGGTATGTCAAGAGAACTATTCTTGCCGTGTCATAGTTTCTTAATTATCTTAATCAGTGTTTATCTATATTTATTTAAGTCAGTAATCTCTCTGATCATTATACTCTTTGCTTCCTCAGGTGTTCCATTTAGTTTGATCCAAACTCTACAATTTCTTGTCCATGTTGCCTAAATGTTAAACAAACTAGAAAAGCACTCGGAGAGCGCAGACCTCCGCCAAGCGGCACAGTTCCCCCCATACAGTGTTTGTGTGTACGTTTTCAGATTCCCTGAGCATGAAAAGATATGACTAGCAATTGGATTCACAATGATTATTTGTTTATTTGACATGGACAGTGCAATAAACAGACAATTAATGAATGACAATCAATGTGATAGTGATAGGATTAGTGGTTCAGTAGTGTAAAACGGGGCTATAAGGGACGGCGGGTTAATAAGGGACACTTTTCTGGGAAATGTTTTAAATGTAATTCTGCTTTTTTTATTTTGAGCAGGACGCTGAGTTGTGTTGTTATTGTCAAATATCCATGAATCCTTCATCAAATCTAGGCGGAAGCAAAATTAAAAAAGCAGAATTACATTTAGAAAAGTGTCCCATATTACCCCGCCGTCCCTTATAGCCCCGTTTTACGGTTGTAAAAGCATTGCCTCCTTGGCGGAGGTAATAAACTGAAGTGTTGGTGTGTCCATCTCCTCCACTGACGGATGCAGATTGGTTAGACAGGTTGCCGTGGGTTTTATATTATATTGGGGTTGCGCTCCGCGGCAAAACAGAATTTAGAGTCTTCCCCGGCAGAGAGGTCGTTTTTACGCAGCGCCTATAGCTGGGCGGGGAATTTGTGGCAAATAATCGGGCGGCGGACAGGTGGCCGTGTCAGGTTTTGCAGCGTGGCGCAAAAACAGGCACGCTGGCGGGCCCAGGCCAGCAGTGTTTTCCGTGTGCTTTTGTGCCTAAAACGTTGAAGAACGCGGAGTTTGTGTTGGTCATACACGACGACCAGCGCAATGTGCGCAGCGCCTATGGCTGGCACAGGCACGCTGGCGGGCCCAGGCCACCAGTGTTTTCCGCATGCTTTTGTGGCTAAAACGTTGAAGATGGCGGAGTTTGTGTTGGTCAGACACAACGCCCAGCGCCCTCCATTGCGCCTGCGCACATGTTGAAAATGGCCGTATGTCACAGTGTGGAAAAATGCTTTAAAAAATTCCTGTATGCAGACGGTGATGCGGATCATCCCCAAAATTTAATCAGTTCTTCCTTGTACCATTTCCAACAACGCCTGAAAGTTTCATTGAAATCCGTCCAAAAGTTTTTGAGTTATCTTGCTAACCAACAGACAAACAGACAGACAAACAGACAAACACACAGACAAACACACAGACCAACACACAGACAAACCCCGGCAAAAACATTACCTCCTCCTGGCCTTTCGGCCTGGCGGAGGTAATAATGATATTTTACTTAAAATCTCAGCTGCTCCAAGTGTTCCTCTGTTCATGAGTTTCAGCCAGTCTCCCTGTGTTTTGAAGTGTTTATCAGTCCTCGACTTTATGTTCCAACTCAGCGTTGCATGTTGTACAAACCCGTTTATCCCTGCTTTATGAAAAATATTCGGAAGCTGTTGAGGACAGTCTTTATAGTGACTTTTGTTGATAAATTAAGAGACATGCACGCTAACAGCTTTGCTCATGTAAAGACGTGTGCATGCACTGCAGGGAACTGTTGCTGGATGAGAACCGTTTTAACGCCACAGAAGAAGAACTAGCATATCCGTTTGCTTGTTAGCTGTTCGTGCCGTTAGGGCTCGGGTGTTTGTGGTTCTTTGCCGCTGTTCCTGGCTCACTGACCCAGTTTCGACACGATCAGACTCAGCAGACGTTCACAGATGTTAAAGCATTATATTAAAAGATTGATCCGTGGATTTTGTGGATCAAAATCGGCTCAGTCAAACACGGATCGATCGAGATCGTTGTATCAATCTTTTGAACCCACCCCTAATAAACACCTTCATTTAAAAACTATAGTTTGTGTTTACTTGTGTTATCTTTGCTTAATATTTAAATTTGTTTGATGATATGAAACATTTAAGTGTGACAAACATACAAAAAAAAT
This sequence comes from Pholidichthys leucotaenia, assembly GCA_020510985.1. Classification (NCBI taxonomy): domain Eukaryota; kingdom Metazoa; phylum Chordata; class Actinopteri; order Cichliformes; family Pholidichthyidae; genus Pholidichthys; species Pholidichthys leucotaenia. The sequence continues at coordinate 200,209,596 of CM035849.1, read as the reverse complement.
GAGAAATCGGGAAGGGGCAAACACTTTTTCCCACCACTGTTCATACCCACTTTAATACAAATATATACTCACCACATATACATGCCTACATATACATACACCCACATACCAAAGTATTCTTCCCTATATACACACATGCAGTACATATACATTTATACAGTATCTCACTAAAGTGAGTACACCCCTCACATTTTTGTAAATATTTTTTTATATCTTTTCATGGGACAACACTGAAGATGTGACACTTTGATACAATGTAGTCAGTGTACAGCTTGTATAACAGTGTAAATTTGCTGTCCCTTCAAAATAACACACAGCCATTAATGTCTAAACCACTGTCAACAAAAGTGAGTACCCTCAGTGAAAATGTTCATATTGTGTCCCAAGTGTGTAATATCCAGCCCACTAGATGGGACTGTTTGACCACCTATGTTACTGTTTTTCATGTCATGAGTCAAGTCTCACGAGATTTGGTGTGAAAATGTGTGATACAAGATGGCTGACAAAATATACAGGTACATCTCAAAAAATTAGAATATCATGAAAAAGTTCAATATTTTTTGTCACTCATTTCAGAAAGTGAAACCCATATTACACAGAGAGTGATACAGTATATTTCAAGTGTTTATTTTAATTTTGATGATTATGGCTGACAGCTCATGAAAACCCCAAATTCAGTTTCTCAAAAAATTAGAATTAATTAAAAAATAGTTTTTTTTAATAGAAATGTGGACCGACTGAAAAGTATGTCCATGTACACACTCAGTACTTGGTCGGGGCTCCTTTTGGATTAATTACTGTATGAATGTGGCATTGTTGGGTCTGGTGTCTCTCATCTTCCTCTTGACAATACGCCATAGATTCTCTATGGGGTTTACAGCCGTGGACAAAATTGTTGGTACCCCTCTGTTAATGAAAGAAAAACCCACAGTGGTCACAGAAATAACTTGAATCTGACAAAAGTGGTAATAAATAAAAATTCTATGAAAATTAACCAGTGAAAATCAGACGTTTGAATTGTGATTCAACAGAATTACTTTTAAAAAAACAAACTCATGAAACAGGCCTGGACAAAAATGATGGTACCCCTAGAAAAGATTGGAAATAATGTGACCATAGGGACATGTTCAACCAAGATGTGTCCTCTAATTAACATCACAGGTGTCTACAAACTTGTAATCAGTCAGCCGTATGGCTGTGTTGTGAGACATGTATATGTTGGACACTGCATATGTGATTTAACCACGATGAAGGAGAGCCAGCCCCCTGCGGTGCGGAGCCACAGAGCCTGGACCCCCTGCGGAGGACAGGGGACAGAAGACTTCCTGACCACTGAGGCTCGAGAGGAGAGAAGGGGGAGTTATGTAAATAAAAGGCTAATGAATGTGAATAAAGAGATTTTGAGATAGATGTGTGATTTCCCCCGCGAGGGAAATGGTTTGATGTGAGAATGTTTAAATGAGAGAACTTTGGTGTGTTCACTCTCTTTGTTCGCTGCTCAGGAATGAGAGCAGACAGTGGAATGGTTACTTGAAATAAACTGAAATTAAAGGCAATTCGGTTTCGTTATTCAAGTCTCCCCACATTGGTGACTGACGACGTTGAGAATGAACGAAGAAATTCTCAGGGTCCCGGACTCACAGCGCTCAGAGCTGGCGAGCGCAGTGGCCGTTAAGCTGCCTGATTTCTGGCAGGATAACCCACGGTCGTGGTTTCTGCAAGCAGAGTCGCAGTTCGCGCTCGCAGGAGTAACGGTGGATGACACTAAGTTCCACCATGTCATCGCTAAACTGGACAACAGCACAGCTCGGTGCGTGCAAAGCTTGGTGGAGCAGCCACCCGCGACCGACAGGTACGGCAAGCTGAAATCCACCCTCACCAAGTTTTTCACCCCCTCGGCTGAAGTGAGGGCGAGGAGGATCCTGTCTTTGCTAGACCAAGGTGGACACAGGCCGAGCGCCCTGATGGAGGAGATGATACAGCTGAGAGGGTTGGACAACGATGATTTCATTTTTCAGTTCATCTTCCTCTCCAACCTCCCGGCGCATGCGAGAAGCACGCTGGCCGGCAAAAAGTGTCACACCCTGGAGGAGTTCCGGGAGCTGGCCCAGGAGGCGGATGGGATCCTGGACGCCTGCGGCGGGCAAGCAACCACAGCGGCGACCCGAGACAGCGGGGAGCCAGAGGCGGCAGAACCAGACTGGCCGACGACGGCGGCAACACGGCCGCGACGAGGTGGAGCCAATAGCCCGGCGGCAGAGGCGCGGGCACGACACAGCGGAGGAGAAGATCTCTGCTTTTACCATCGGAGGTTCGCAGAGAAGGCACGCAGGTGTGTGCCGCCCTGCATCTTCAGGAGTTCGGGAAACGGCAAGACCGGGGGTCGCTAGCAGCTTCGACCCTCGGAGAACACAACAAGCTGCTCTACATCACGGATGCGCGCTCCGGACGAGAGTTCCTCATCGACACCGGAGCACAAGTGAGCTTCATCACCCCAACATACGCGGACCGGGTGGCTGGACCCCACGGTAGCGGAGCTACAGCGGCAAATGGCTCGAACATCAACACCTACGGGAGAAGGGCCTTGCCTTTGTGCTTACATGGCCGCACATATGAATGGACTTTTGTAATAGCGGCGGTGAGTTTCAACATGTTAGGCGCGGATTTTTTGTGTTCACACAATCTGTTAGTTGATCTTGCTAATAGACAGCTGGTAAATGCACTCTCTTTTTACTCTCTCCCCTGTTCAGCTCGAGTGTCCCCGCCACCAGTACAGACCCACGTCGCTACAGCAGGTGGTAAGTTTCACACACTCCTCACCCAATTTCCAGCGCTCACTGTGCCCACTTTTTCAGCGACGGTCGCGAAGCACGGGGTGAAACACTTTATCCCCACGTCTGGTCCTCCCGTGTTTGCAAAAGCTCGGCGCTTGGATGCAGTTAAGCTCGCCATTGCGCGCGAGGAGTTCGCCAGCCTGGAGAGGCTGGGCATCGTTCGTAGGTCGAAGAGCCCGTGGGCTTCGCCGCTGCACATGGTACCGAAAGCCGATGGCTCCTGGAGACCGTGCGGGGATTACCGCAGGCTAAACAACGCTACGGCGCACGATCGTTATCCCATCCCGCACATTCAGGATTTTTCGGTGCACCTGGCGGGGGCGCGCATTTTTTCAAAGATTGATCTAGTTCGCGGCTATCACCAAGTCCCGGTCCAACCGGAGGACATTCCTAAAACAGCGGTAATAACCCCGTTCGGACTTTTCGAATTTTTACGCATGCCGTTTGGTCTCAAAGGGGCGGCGCAAACATTTCAGCGGATGATGGATGCCGTGTTACGCGATCTCCCTTTCGTGTTTGTGTACCTCGACGACATTTTGGTCGCGAGTACTTCAGAGGACGAACACGAAACGCACCTCACAGCAGTTTTTAGGAGGCTGGGAGAGCACGGCTTAATAGTTAACCCAACCAAGTGCCAGTTCGGCGTCGAGCGGATCGATTTTTTGGGTCACCGCGTCTCCCCGGAGGGAGCGGTTCCGTTACCAGAGAAAGTACGCGCGGTAGCGGATTTTCCCCGTCCACAAACGGTCAAATCACTACAGGAATTCTTGGGGATGGTGAATTTTTATAACCGATTCCTGCCCCACGCAGCTCAAATCATGCAACCGTTATATGCCGCGCTCAAAAAACAAAAACCGACCCAGGCGGTCGAATGGTCCCCGGAGCGGGAGCGCGCGTTCACAGAGGTTAAAAAAGCCTTGGCTGACGCTGCGCTCCTGGCCCACCCAGACCCTGCAGCACGTATCGCGCTGACGACAGACGCTTCAGATTTAGCCATAGGGGCCGTTATTGAGCAACAGGTAGCCGGAGTTTGGCAGCCTTTGGCTTTCTTTAGCAAATCTTTAAGCGCGGCTGAACGAAAATACAGCGCGTTTGACAGAGAACTGTTGGCGCTGCATTTGGCTATTCGTCATTTTCAGTTCTGGCTGGAAGGACGGTGCTTCACCGCTTATGTGGACCACAGGCCGCTCACATACGCCATGGCCAAAATTTCAGATCCGTGGTCCGGCAGGCAGCAGAGGCAGCTGGCCGCAATCTCGGAATTTACCACTGACATTAGGCACGTCGCGGGCAAATTCAATGTAGTAGCGGATTGTCTCTCACGCGCGTTCACGACCCCAACACGCGCAGAGGCAGAACGGGTCACCGTGACCGCGCCGCAGGAGAGCGGCACGGTGGCGCGCGCAGCCCCGGTGCACGTGGGTATAGATTACGCAGCCATGGCAGCGGACCAGGGGGTGGACGCAGACGTGCGCGCGCTCCAGTCTGGACCAACAGGGTTGAGGCTGGAGAGCAAGTGTTTACAAACCGGTATGCCCCCCCTGATCTGCGACATGTCGACGGGGCGCCCGCGTCCGGTGGTTCCGGCCACGTGGCGCCGCCGTGTTTTTGACTCTGTTCACTCACTGGCGCACCCGGGGGTGCGCGCATCGGTGAAACTAGTGGCGGAAAAGTTTGGCCGTGCCTGCGCAAGCACGTGAAGGAATGGGCAAAAACCTGCATTTCCTGTCAACGGGCCAAAATTCACAGGCACACAAGAGCCCCGTTAGAACCGTTCCGCATTCCGGCCAGAAGGTTCGACCATGTGCACGTCGACCTTGTGGGCCCCCTACCGGCATCACAGGGGTTCACGTATCTTTTGACAATGGTGGACCGCACCACACGTTGGCCGGAAGTGGTCCCACTTGCGACGACCACGGCCGCGGAGGTGGCTCGCGTTTTTTTAACGGCTTGGGTGGCGCGCTTCGGGGTTCCGTCGGACATTACGTCCGATAGAGGACCGCAATTCATCTCTGAGCTGTGGTCAGCGATGGCCAACGGCTTAGGAGCCAAAATTCACCGCACTACGGCTTACCACCCTCAGGCCAATGGTTTATGCGAGCGTTTTCATAGGTCTTTGAAGGCAGCACTCAGAGCGTCGCTCACGGATGCAGATTGGGCAAATAAACTTCCATGGGTTTTATTAGGGTTGCGTTCTGCGCCTAAAGAGGACTTAGACGCCTCCCCAGCGGAGCTGGTATTCGCACAAACTCTGAGGCTGCCGGGCGAGTTTTTACCAGAGCCCCAGAGCCCCCACCTCTCTCGGCTCTGGGACCGTTAGTCGGCACGGGGGCAGACACGCTCCCGGGTCCGGTTCATCACGCTTTTCCACGAGTTTTCATCCCCAAGGCTTTGAAAAATGCCGATTTCGTTTTTGTCAGGCGCGAAGCCCTTAAAGCAACGCTCAAACCATCTTACGAAGGGCCATTTCGAGTGCTGGAGGCAGGTGATAAGCAATTTGTGCTAGATTTTGGAGACAGAAAAGAGACAGTCAGTATTGACAGACTTAAACCTGCTTTTGTTATGAAGGACGTGTCTGTACCGGTCGCAGTGGCGCCTCGATGAGGCAGGCCCCCGCAGGGGGCAATTAATCACTCTCTTCCTCAGTCAACAGAGCCGAAGCAGAAAAGCACCGCAGGCAAGGTGGGGCCAACGCACAGCAGATTCGGCAGACGGCTGAAGCCCAAGCGCCGCACAGACTGAATGTTGGTGTTGATTATTCAGTAGTGAGTAAGGTGCTATTAAATTTTAGGAATTAGTCTGTTCTTCATCGTTTGGGGGGGGTTATATGGCTGTGTTGTGAGACATGTATATGTTGGACACTGCATATGTGATTTAACCACGATGAAGGAGAGCCAGCCCCCTGCGGTGCGGAGCCACAGAGCCTGGACCCCCTGCGGAGGACAGGGGACAGAAGACTTCCTGACCACTGAGGCTCGAGAGGAGAGAAGGGGGAGTTATGTAAATAAAAGGCTAATGAATGTGAATAAAGAGATTTTGAGATAGATGTGTGATTTCCCCCGCGAGGGAAATGGTTTGATGTGAGAATGTTTAAATGAGAGAACTTTGGTGTGTTCACTCTCTTTGTTCGCTGCTCAGGAATGAGAGCAGACAGTGGAATGGTTACTTGAAATAAACTGAAATTAAAGGCAATTCGGTTTCGTTATTCAAGTCTCCCCACAAGCCGGCCTATTTAAAGGGTGACAAGTAGTCACTGTGCTTTTTGGTGACATGGTGTGTACAACACTAAACATGGACCAGAGGAAGCAAAGGAGAGAGTTGTCTTAGGAGATTAGAAAGAAAATTATAGACAAGCATGTTAAAGGTAAAGGCTATAAGACCATCTCCAAGCGGCCTGATGTTCCTGTGACTACAGTTGCACATATTATTCAGAAATTTAAGATCCACGGGACTGTAGCCAACCTCCCTGGACGTGGCCGCAGGAGGAGACGGATAATACAAATGGTAACAAAAGAGCCCCGAATAACCTCTAAACACATTCATGGTGAACTCCAAGGTCAAGGTACATCAGTGTCAGATTGCACCATCCGTCGTTGTTTGAGCCAAAGTGGACTTCATGGGAGACGACCAAGGAGGACACCACTGTTGAAAACATATCATAAAAAAGCCAGCCTGGAATTTGCCAAACTGCATGTTGACAAGCCACAAAGCTTCTGGGAGAATGTCCTATGGACAGACGAGACAAAACTGGAACTTTTTGGCAAGGCACATCAGCTCTATGTTCACAGATGCAAAAATGAAGCATACCAAGAAAAGAACACTGTCCCTACTGTGAAACATGGAGGAGGTTCTGTTATGTTCTGGGGCTGCTTTGCTGCATCTGGCACAGGGTGTCTTGAATCTGTGCAGGGTACAAAGAAATCTCAAGACTATCAAGGTATTCTAGAGAGAAATGTGCTGCCCACTGTCAGACAGCTTGGTGTCAGTCGCAGGTCATGGGTCTTGCAACAGGATAATGACCCAAAACACACAGCTAAAAACAGCCAAGAATGGCTAAGAGCGAAACATTGGACTATTCTAAAGTGGCCTTCTATGAGTCCTGATCTAAATCCTATTGAACATCTGTGGAAGGAGCTGAAACGTGCCGTCTGGAGAAGGCACCCTTCAAACCTGAGACAACTGAAGCAGTTTGCTCATGAGGAATGGGCCAAAATACCTGCTGAGAGGTGCAGAAGTCTCATTGACAAAATAATTCTGTTGAACCACAATTCAAAAGCATTGTCTGATTTTCATTGGTTAATTTTCATAGAATTTTTATTTATTACCACTTTTGTCAGATTCAAGTTATTTCTGTGACCATTGTGGGTTTTTCTTTCATTAACAGAGGGGTGCCAACAATTTTGTCCACGTGTGTAGGTCAGGAGAGTTTGCTGGCCAATCAAACATAGTGACGCCATGGTCATTAAACCAGGTTTTGATACTTTTTGCAGTATGGGGGAGGGGGTGCCACGTCCTGCTGGAAAATGAAATCAGCTTCTCCATAAAGCTTGTCAGCAGAAGGAAGCATGAAGTGTTCTTAAATTTCCTGGTAGACGACTGTTCTGACTTTGGTCTTGATAAAACACAGTTGACAAACGCCAGCAGATGACCTGTGTTCAGATAAAAGTAAATTTTGCATTTCATTTGGAAATCAAAGTCCCAGAGTCTGGAGAAAGAGTGGAGAGGCACATAATCTAAGTTGCTTGAGGTTTAGTGTGACGTTTCCACAGTCAGTGATGATTTGAGGAACCATGTCATCTGCTGGTGTTTGTCCACTGTTTTATCAAGACCAAAGTCAGTGCAGTTGTCTACCAGGACATTTTAGAGCACTTTATGCTTCCCTCTGCTGACAAGCTTTATGGAGAAGCTGATTTCATTTTCCAGCAGGACTTGGCAACCCCCCCCCCCCCCACACACACACACACACACTGCCAAAAGTATCAAAACCTGGTTTAATGGCCATGGCGTCACTGTGTTTGATTGGCCAGTAAACTCTCCTGACCTAAACTCCATAGAGAATCTATGGAGTATTATCAAGAGGAAGATGAGAGACACCAGACCCAACAATGCAGACGAGCTGAAGGTCACTATCAAAGCAACCTGGACCTTCATAACACCTCAGCAGTGCCACAGGCTGATCACCTCCATGCCACGCCACATTCATACAGTAATTAATCCAAAAGGAGCCCTGACCAAGTATTGAGTGTGTACATGGACATACTTTTCAGTTGGTCCACATTTGTATTAAAAAACTATTTTTTAAAATTAATTTTATGTAATATTCTAATTTCTGAGAAACTGAATTTGGGGTTTTCATGGCCTTTAATCCATAATCATTAAAATTAGAGTAAATAAATACTTGAAATATATCACTCTCTGTGTAATGAATCTAAATAATATATGGGTTTCACTTTCTGAAATGAGTGACAAAAAATATTGAACTTTTTCGTGATATTCTAATTTTTTGAGATGGACCTGTAGATGAGTGACACCCTACGATCGGTTTCTCAAGTGTATTTTTTGATGTTTGATGCTACCAAAGGGTCCCAAACATCATGGTGTCAGAGCAGTGAACCCATAGTCGACATAGGGGCAAAAATGGAGTCTTATGGCGTTTCAACTCCAAGGATGGCTTAGGATTCAACCAACTTACCGGAGGCTTGGAGGAAGTTCCAGCAGCATGCTCAGCTCATGTTCACAGGTCCTCTGCGTGACAAGGATGAGGCAGATAAGTGCAGCTACTTTCTTTTGTGGATAGGAGAAAAAAGTTGTGATATTTACAATACCTGGACCCTCACGCTAGACAAAGCCAAAAGTTACAGACTTACTATGATAAATATACCGAGTATGTCGGTACATATATGCCAACCCAATATATGCCAGATACAAGTTCCATCAAAGAATGCGAGGAGAGCACAGATCATTTGAACAATTCGTTACTGAGCTAAAACTACTGGTTAAAGACTGTGCTTACCCAAATAGTGATGAGATGTTCAGAGACCGCATTGTGTTTGCAACAAACTCACCTCATGCTCGAGAAAAGTTACTCAGCCAGGGAGCGGAGCTCACTCTGGACAAGGCCATAATAGCACGCTCACATGAGCTAGCCTAGCAACAACTGAAGACCATGGGTAACACAGAAGACTATAGCCATCCCAGCACAGTACATACTGTAAACAGAAAGTCAAACAGACGAGGCACTGTACAAAAAGTCATATGACCACAGAGTGATAGTCACCTACAGGACATGTAACTACTGAGCAGGACAACATGGTGCCAAAGACGTATGCCCAGCTAAAGGAAAGTAGTGCATAAAATGTAAAAAATTTAACCACTTTGCAAAAGCATGCAGATCAAAGCTTCCAGCCCAGTCAAAACCCTACCGGAAGACTGTGCACACTGTCAGAGAGAATACAGACACCAATGAAGAATACAGTGATGATGAACAGACAGGACTTTTTTATTGACACCATCACGGTAGAGGATGAGGGCAAAAGCAATGAAGAGGCCTACACAGATGTGGAGCTAGGTTCACCTCCACAGAAAGTCAGATTCAAAGTTGATACTGGTGCACAGGCCAACACCATTCCTGTCAACATATTCCAAATGCTGTTCCAGGATGTCCCACTGAAACCAGCTACTCAGAGACTCACAGATTATGGAGGCCACCCACTGAGAGTACAAGGCCAATGCAAGTTAGCATGCAGGTAGAAGGACTGCTCACTGTTACTAAACTTCCACGTCAAGCTCCCCTCCAATCTTGGCCATGAAAGCATGCAGAGACGTAAACCTGATCAGAATCATAATGGCTATACATGAAACTAAAGAAAACCACAAACAGTGACTCGCAGAGTATACACAGATGTATTCAAAGGTATAGGAGAGCTCCCAGGTGAATGAAACTTCTGTGTTGATCCAAACATAACACCTGTGGTCTGCCGACCGCGCAGAATTCCCTTTGCACTGAGAAATCGACTGAGAGAGGAACTCAACAACATGGAGAAAAATGGCATAATATGCAAAGTCACAGAACCCACAGAATGGGTAAAAGCACTTGTGGTTGTAGAGAAGCCTAAGTCAAACAAACTCAGAGTGTGCCTGGACACGAGACCCCTCAATAAGGCAATACAGAGACCTCACTATCACTTGCCTACATTAGAAGATGTCACTGCAAGGCTCACAGGAGCAAAATACTTCAGCATATTAGATGCCAAGTCAGGCTATTGGAAGATTAAACTGAGTCATGAGTCATCATTCCTAACAGCATTTAATACTGTTTTTGGAAGGTATCGTTTCCTCAGACTACCTTTCAGCATCATCTCAGCCCAAGACGAGTTCCAGTGGTGCATAGATGAGATGTATGAAGGCCTTGACGGCGTGGCAGCCTTTGTCGACGATGTGCTGGTATTTGGAAAGACCAAACAAGACCACGACCCTAACCTCAAAGCCATGCTACAGCGCACATGAGAGAGAGGTGTGAAACTAAACCTTGACAAATGCCGCATCTGCTTACCTAAGGTCAGCTACTTCTGACACACACTGACACATGAAGGTTTGAAACCAGACCCACAGAAAGTGAAAGCAATCAATGAAATGCAGCCACCACGAAACAAAGCAGAATTAGAAACAGCATACCTGCCAACTACTCCGGTTTTGCCGTAATGGTTACGGTTTTCAAGACCCCATTCCGGGTTACGGCTTTATTAATCAAAATTACAGTTTTTCACTAAAAATTTAGTCAAAAATTTTAAATCGTAAAAAAAACACGAAAGCAATTCCAAACACAAGAGCGCTAGGAATCGTATCTAAATTTACCTGAAGCATTTGCTAAGCTAACGCTATCGCTATAGCTAACGCCATAGCTAGTCGTAGCACCTAACACCGATACAAAGAAGCGACTCCGTCCCCGGTGATTGGGGCTCGCTGGAGGAACCAACCGAGGCAACAGTTGGACAGGAGCCAGATCGGAGTTCAAGTACAGCAGTGGTAGGAGACGGGGACCAGTGGAGGAGCAGCCGGGGCCCCAGCTGGATAAGAGCTGGAATCGGAGCCCAGCTACAGTGGCGGGGCTCGGCAGAGGAACTACTGAGGAAGACGGCGGTAGGTGGTGGGGCTCAGCGGAGGATCTACCGGGACCCCAGCTGGACAGGAGCAGGATCGGAGCTCAACTACAGTGGCGGTGGGCGGCGGGGCTTGGTGGAGGAGCTGCCGGTACCCCGGCTGGACAGGAGCTCAATTGCATCGGCGGTAAGCAGCGGGATTAGCAGCGGAGGGGGCTAGCTGAGGCCCAGCTGGATTCGAGGTCGGTCGGCTCGGATATCGGCGTCACCAGCAGAGATTGTTTTACTATCAACAAGTCAGTAAAAATGCCACCAAAGAAGGAGGAAATGGAAGAGATCAAAAAATCTCTGAACTAAGTTCAGAGATTTTATCTTCTTGGAACATACGTCAGTATTATACAGTAATAAGTGGCATTCAGCTGTTTGTTTTATGTCATTTAAGCACAGTTCTGGTACTTAAAAATCATCCCCCAGACCCCCTGCTAAATTTTCAGATAATTTCCACAACCCCAAATCACATCCCTGGGTAAAGAATGACATATTGAGGCAGGCCAGAAAGTTACGGGGAACAGAAGGTTACCTAAATGAACATCTAACAAAAACTAATGCTGAAATAGCACGGCAAGCACAGATGCTGAAAAGACAAGATACAGGCAACATGGACAAGAAATTGTAGAGTTTGGATCAAACTAAATGGAACACCTGAGGAAGCAAAGAGTATAATAATCAGAGAGATTATTGACTTAAATAAATATAGATGAACACTGATTAAGAAAATTAAGAGACTATGATAATCCATATCCACACACATGGCAAGTCTTTTCGTGAGGAATACTCCAAAGCATTTCCAGGAATTATTATTGCGGACTGTGAGCGCATATTCAGCCATGTGAACAAGAACAAAACTGAGTTCAGGTCCAGTCTGTCAACTAAAGTTCTGGGCAACATCATGACCAGGAAAATGATGATGACAGCTTCGGGTAACAATTGCCACAGTGTGTTCCATTCAAAAGACCAACTGAAGAAAGCTAAGAGGTGCACCATGGAAAACAACAATGCTTGAGAGTTACCATAGAGTTTGTCCTTGATCTTTTCCATCAGCATATCTGCATTGACAATTTAAGGAAAATAGAAACATGATTGTTGAAGAAATATGTGGTTGTTAGCCACATTTTAACTTGATTTAATGCTAATATTTGTTTGCCGTCGGGGGGCTTCGCCCCCCTTAACCCCCCACCGGCACTTTGTCCTGGACCTACTGGGGCCTGCAGCCCCTGGACCCCGGCTAGCTACTAGGCTTTTCAGGTTTTAAAAGTTGGCAGGTATGAAACAGTTCTTGGGATGTTCACCTACCTGTCCCGGTTCGCACTGCACCTTTCTGAAATTAATGCACCACTGCGCCAGCTGTTAAAAGAACAGAATGATTTTGTATGGGACTTTATTCATGACAGAGCATTTCAGCACATGAAAGACCTGATAACGCAACAGCCAGGTCCAGTACTTGCATATTTCAACACCCAGAAAGAGCTAAGACTCCAAGTTGACGCCTGCAAAAGCGGCCTCGGAGCAGTCATGCTTCAAGATGGCAAACCTGTTGCCTATGCATCAAAGTCACTTAATGAGACAGAAGAAAATTATGCACAAAATGGAAAACAAGCTGTATACTGTGTTCTTCGGCTGCAAACGTTTTCATGACTACATGTATGGTTGCAATGTCATCGTGGAATCAGACCACAAGCCCTTAGAATCAATACTAAGAAAACTATTAGCAGCACCACCACCACCACGGCTACAAAGAATGATACTGCAGCTTCAAAGATACAACATCATCATCCATCGACCTGGAAAAGACATTCCAGTAGCAGACACATTGTCCAGAAAATCTATAGAATACCAGGATCAAGCCCTAATTGAAGGAATGGAAGCCCATATACACACTGTCATCAACAATGTTCCCATAAGTGGCCAGAGACTGATACAGATCAAGGAGGTAACAAGTCAAGATCCACAGCTCACCACTTTAAAGAATACCACCCTGAATGGCTGGCCTGAGACGAGATCACAATGCCCACTCAGTATACAAGAATACTGGAATCACAGAGATGAAATTTCTGAGATTGATGGTATCATGTTCAAAGGCGAAAAGATCATAATTCCCCCAGTATGAGACAAAACATGATAGAATGCATACATTCCAACCACATGGGAAATGAAAAAAGCAAAAGCAGAGCAAGAGACTTTCTTTTCTGGCCTGGCATGGGAAAACAAATTGAAGCAGCAGTAGGCACCTGCAGTATGTGCCAAAAACGTTGCAGCGCTAACCCCAAAGAACCCCTACTGTCACATGCTATACCAGAGTTGCCATGGCAAGTGATGGGCACAGACCTCTTCACATGCAACTCCAGTGACTACATTGTCATAGTAGACTACCACACAGATTCTTTGAACTAGAGAGACTGTACAGCTGTACTGCTTCCACTGTCATCCACATACTTAAGTCAGCAATGGCGAGGCATGGTATTCCTGAGACCCTCATCATTGATAAAGGTCCATGTTACAGTTCACATGAGTTTCAACATTTTGCAGAAACATGGCACTTCACACACATCACTTCTAGCCCCTACCACCCACAGAGCAATGGTCTTGCAGAAAAAACAGTCCAAACAGCCAAGCGCATGTTAGACAAGGCCAAAGCTGAAGGCAAAGACCTGTACCTCAGCCTATTAGAGTACAGAAATGCTCCTGTGGACAACTTGAAATCACCAGTGCAGCTTCCCATGAGCTGCAGATTGTGCTCAATCCTTCCCACAACAGCTAAACAGCTCCAGCCCCAAGTTGCCTGTCAACAGAAAGATCGTGAACAGAGGGAAGCCTGCCAGAACTGCCAACAGACCTACTATAATGAAACTGACAGACTTCTGCCACCCTTGCCTGTTGGTGCAGGCATATGTTTTCAACGTGAAGATGGTTCCTGGAAACCCGCAAGTTACCCGACTTGCAGAGACAGACAGGAGTTACGACATCACAACCAGCGAAGGTCAGACATATCGCAGAAACCGACGTCACCCCAGAGAGAGACATTTCAAAGACAACAAAGAGGATATGACTATAACAGACATCCACCCAGTCGAGTCCAGCAACAGCAACGTACAGGATGCTGAACCTGAACTATTAACACAGTCAAATGACCACCCTCCTGGTTATATCACAAAGTCAGGGCGTGTTGTCAAACCAAGACAAATCCTTGATTTGTAATTGCTAAAAAAAAATCACTTATGTGAGCACAGTGAATTTACTCTTTGACATGTGATTTGAATGGTCAACATTGTTAACACATAGGGTTACCTATTACCTATAAGAACCTGTTTTTTTTAAAGAGAGAAAAAGTGTTTTTTTTTTTTTTTTTTTTAAAGAGAGACACTTTATTTCTTTTTGTGTGGGCTACTCTTACACATTTTACTCCTTTCAGGTTAAAACTAATATTCACATTGCTACATTTGATAATTATAAATGATGTTTAGTCTTAGCCTATGTGATTGGTGATGTTCCATAGAGTTTCACAGTGATATTATTTCAGTGTTTGCATTTTGCTGAAGTTTGTTTTTGTTGATATAGAATGCTCAACTTTTCAGAAAAAAGGAGATGTAGCATCCAGTCCACTAGATGGCACTGTTTGAACACCTATGTTACTGTTATACATGTCATGAGTTAACTCTCACAAGATTTAGTGTGAAAATGTGTGATACAAGATGGCTGACAAAATATAGATGAGTGACACACTACGATCGGTTTCTCAAGTGTATTTTTTGATGTTAGATGCTACCAAAGGGTACCAAACATCACAAAGTGTTAATATTTTGTGTGGCCACCATTATTTTCCAGCACTGCCTTAACTCACTTGGGCATGGAGTTCACTAGAGCTTCACAGGTTGCCACTGGAATCCTCTTCCACTCCTCCATGATGACATCATGGTGTTAGAGACCTTGCACTCCTCCGCCTTCTGATTGAGGATGCCCCACAGATGCTCAATAGGGTTTAGGTCTGGAGACACGTTTGGCTAGTCCATCACCTTTACCCTCAGTTTTCCATCACCTTTACTCTCAGACACCATCTTAATCAAATAAGTTTATCTTGGTCTCATCAGACCACAGAACATGGTTCCAGTAATCCATGTCCTTAGTCCGCTTGTCTTCAGCAGACTGTTTGTGGGCTTTCTTGTGCATCATCTGCACAAGTGGCGCAGTGGTTTAGCACTGTGGCAGCACAGTTTTACCCTCGGCCGGGGGATCGCGGGGATCATGAGATCGTGGGTTCGATCCCAGCCCCCGACCAACAGTGAGCTGTGTGGAGTTTGCATGTTCTCCCCGTGTTGCGTGGGTTTACTCCGGGATTTCTCCGGTTTCCTCCCGCACACCAAAAACATGTAGGTTTAGGGCACTCGCGCACGCAGCGACCAGCAGCCGGTGGCTTGTCACCAGACTGCAAACCAAGTCTACCTACGGGTACAAATAAGTAACAAAAAAAAAATCTTTAAAAGGGGCTTCCTTCTGGGATGACAGCCATGCAGACCAATTTGATGCAGTGTGTGACGTATGGTCACTGACAGACTGACCCCCCACCCCTTCAACCTGTGCAGCAAAGCTGGCAACACTCATATGTCTATTTTCAAAGAACAACCTCTGGATATGGCACTGAGCATGTGCACTCAACTTCTTTGGTCGAATCGACCATGGCGAGGCCTGTTCTGTTAAATCGTTGTATGGTCTTGGTCACTGTGCTGCAGCTCATTTTCAGGGTGTTGGCAATCTTATAGCCTAGGCCATCTTTATGTAGAGCAACAATTCTTTTTTCAGATCCTCAGAGAGTTCTTTGCCATGAGGTGCCATGTTGAACTTCCAGTGACGAATATGAGAGAGTGTTGCTGTGTTCGAAATACTCACTCCTTCCCCATATAGTGTACTATATAGTGAATCAGCCATCTTGTAGTGCTGTTTGAAATCTTAACTGAAAATTTCAATCACTATATAGTACACTCAAAATATCCCACAATGCATTTTGAAAAGTAGTGTACAATGGTCACTGCATTAGCCAATTTATCCCATAATGCAATGAGCAGCCAGCGGAGCAGTGAGAGGAGTGCTTCACATCACAACATAAACTACCTTAAGGCATTTATATTTATTAGTTCAGCAAAAACGATTTGATTTAATACATATTTACTACAAATTACATGCAGGTATTCTTTTTTTTTACCACCATTAGTCTGTTAGGTTTTAACATCTTACGTGATGACGTCATTAATCGTGCCGCGAAAACAAGCCAGTAGTGTCTGAAAGCTGTTAAATTTATTGTTATATTGAGTTTACTATATAGTCCACTATATCTAAATTCACTATATAGCAAGTAGGGAGGGAGTGAGGGAGTGAGTGAACATTCCGAACACAGCCTGTGAGAGCGATAACACCAAATTTAACACACCTGCTCTCTGTTCACACCAGAAACCTTGTAACACTAATGAGTCACATGACACCGGTGAGGGAAAATGGCTAATTGGACACAATTTGGACATTTTCACTTAGGGGTGTACTCACGTTTGTTGCCAGTGGTTTAGACATTAATGGCTGTCTGCTGAGTTACTTTGAGAGGACAGCAAAATTACACTGTTATATAAGCTGTACACTGGCTACTTTACATTGTATCAAAGTGTCATATCTTCAGTGTTGTCCCATGAAAAGATATAATAAAATATTTACAAAAATGTGAGGGGTGTACTCACTTTAGTGAGATACTGTACACACACAACCACAAACATTTAACACCACATCACCCTTCTCCCCTCTCCCCATACCCCATGTGCACCATATTTTTATACATTCTTTTAAATTGATTTGTCTTTGGGCATTGCTTTAATTCTACACTCATACTGTTTCACAGTTTCACACCACATATTGACACACACAAACTCTTTCTAGTTGTACGCATGTTAAATTTTTAAAATTGTATTGACCCCTCAAATGATAATTCCCTTCCCAATTCCCTTCCCAATTTCAAAACAAATTTTGGATGTTTTCAGGTAGTTTGTTAGCCTTGTACATTAGTAGTGCCGTTTGATAAGTCACAATTTGGTAAATTTTAATAAATTTGATTTTAAAATGAGTGGTTTAGTGTGTTCTAGATATCCTACTTTATGAAGAATCTTTATTGCTCTTTTCTGTAATCAGTGACTTCAGTGAATTCTTGTAGTTGTTTCCACAAACCTCAGCACAATATTATAAATATGGCAATACTAAGGAACAGTAGAGAGTGTGGAGGGATTTAAGGTCTAGATTATCTTTGGCTTTGTTTATGATGGCAGTGTTTCTTGATACTTTGGACTGAACATATGGGGCCCCCAGCTAATCCTGTCATCAGTTGTGACCCCTAGAAATTTAATGTCTTGTACCCTTTCAATTGTAACCCCATCTATTTTTATCTGTACTTGTGTATCTATTCTGTGATTCCCAAATAGCATAAATTTAGTTTTTCCAAATTTAATGATAGTTTATTGCAGTCAAACCACAACTTGAGCATGTTCAGTTCCCTCTCAGTAGTTTGTTGCAGTTGTTTTAAATCTTCACTTGCACAAAAAATGTTTGTCGTCTGCAAAAAGCACCAGTTTTAATAGTTTAGCTATATTACAAATGTCATTGGTGTATATAATGAACAGCTTGGGCCCCAACACTGACCCCCTGGGGGACACCACAATCAATAAGATCAGCCTTTATTGGGGCATTCCAGGATTGTAGCAGCACTCAGAGCAATAATAAATAAGATAATAAGATAAGAACTGGTTAGCCAAAGCAGTAAATAAATATACATATGTAAGCAGTTATATACACAGTGCAGGAGCATTGCAGCTAGATGGTGTCAACAGCATTACTGTTAGTTAAATTACTTGGCAGAATATAAATATGGACCCAGACAGAATGTTTCACATTTGAATCAACAGTGTTGTTGCCACCCTCAATAATAATTGTAATTGTCTTAGCTATGTATTGGCAGGGACGATCTCTATTGTGCAAAGTTGTGATGTTTAGTATGTTTAATATGACCTGTACGAGCAGCACCGGTTAGATTATAAAGTCTGACAGCCCTCAGTAGGAAAGACCGGTGGAACCTCTCCCTCGGGCACTTACAGTGGATATAAAAAGTCTACACACCCCTGTTCAAATGCCAGCTTTTTGTCATGTAAAAAAATGAGACCAAGATAAATCATTTAAAACTTTTTCTACCATTAATGTGACCTATAACCTGTACAACCCAATTGAAAAACAATTGAAAAACAAATTGAAATCTTTTAAGGGCAAAAACAAATAATAAAAAACTTAAAATAACATGGTTGCATAAATATGCACACCCTTAACTCTTTGAGTGTGAGAATTTTCGTGCCCCTAGTGGCAGAGCGTTGCACTGCGCCTGTCTTCTCACTCTGATATGATCGCCTGCCTTGGGGATTTGTACTGATTTGCCAGTTTCAAAAGGTGGCAGACATCCGTTGGAAGACTCAGTGGATGACACGTAATACACCAAAGAAGAAGAGCTCCTCATTTCCTTTTCCTGTTTTAGCATTTAGCCCAGAAAGCTAATATGTCCGCGATCGTCACCGTTACTTTTTCGGCTTTGTACGCCGAAAATAGCCATGGGATACAAGTGAAATTTATGTGGGATAATCATAAGACTTTGTAGATGTGATACAGACTTTAAATTACTGACAGAACGCAAAACATGGACCATGATGTGTGAAAACGCAGCGACCACGCCAGCCAGCCATTTACCCAACCGCCCTTTGTCAACAGTAAGTGACTTATTTCGTTTTTTTTTTTAAATGTATTGATTTCTTGTTCATATACTTTGAAGATAAGATGATGAGGTACCTCTGTTAAAAAAAAACAAAAAACTGCCAAAAGACTGAACCATTCTTTGTGTAAATCCATTCAAAATCCAGTTTTGACTGAGTTATGGAATTTAAAGAGGTGCCGCGACAATATGCAAATTAGATGCGTAAATTTATTTCTATCTGAAACTTTGGATCATATTTTACATCTTTCTAATTGACAGTAAGCCATTATCTCTTGCAGCTTTCAAGTTACAGCCTTGGAAATCTGAACTATTTTATTGACAAAAAATATTTACCACTCTTGACCACTAGGGGTTATGTCGCAGTTCGGCAACATACACACTCAGAGGATTAAATAAATTACTTTGGCTATTTTTATTTGGTTTGGAAATGTACCGATCTGGAATGATAAGTTAAGATAAGATAAGCCTTTATTAGTCCCACAACGGGGAAATTCCAGGACTGCAACAGCACAGGGATAGCAACACTCAGAGTTAGCAACACTCAGTCAAGGCAAGTTACTGATGTAAGTTAATGGCTTTGAGATCCTTTTGATGACCTGTTTAACTAGTACTTACTTAATTAATTCTCTTCGCCCCAGCTGGGGCATAAGGCGCCAACGAGTCTCTTCTAGCCATCTCGGTCCTGGGCGAGCCAGCTGACTTCGTTCCAGGTCTCGCCCTCCGCTTTCATTCCCTCTTCCACTGTCCTCCTCCAGGTGCCCTGGGGTCTGCCTATCCTCCTCTTCCCCGGCGGTGCCCATCTGAGTGCTGCGTGTGGATGTCTGGCTTTGTTCATGCGCAGAATGTGGCCCAGCCACCTCCAGCGTCTCTGCTTCACCTCGTCCACAATGTTTAACTAGTGACATGTCAATATTATTATAATCACAGGGTTTCCTCTGGTAACATTTCTGCGTGGTGGGCCACCACCCTTGAAGTTATGCTGCCATGCTAAGAGGAAATATAAATTTAAGAAAAATAAATTGAGGAATGATGCTCCGCAAGCACACACACGAACAACGTGCGTGACAGTCATCTGCACGTCGGAGTTCAGAAGCGCCCGCCTGTGTGAGACCGTCAGTCGACAGACAGAGTGTCTCTCTAGCGTTGCTGTCTGAGAGAAGCATGAGCTTATTAAAGTACTTTAGATGTGGAAAAAAGCAGAAGAGTTATGTAAGCAGTGGAGGAATTTATGGTGGTTTTAACCCACTGGTAATGGGAACAATAATGAGGAGTCACTTGGCTAACAGGTGTGGTTAGGCTTCATATGTAGGAAAAGGCAAGAGTGACTGAATCACTGAGGCTTTACTTCACCAGCAACAACAAAATTAACTAATTTATATTCATTATGTACCAGGCAAGTTAAGATGACCGAAATTCACAAAGTCAATGACTTTATTCCATCAGCCTTCAGACAAACTGAACGTGCCAACATTTGGATTTCAGAATAAGGGAGGTTTTCCCTGCTGTCTGATGAGGAGAATTCTAAAAAACTATACATATATAGAAATATTATAACAGAAATAACAGAATCTTTGGTAATTTAAGTTAATTTATTTCATTAAATATAATTTTATTATTATTATTATTTTTTTTAAAATCAGAGTTAATTATTGTTCTGTTCTGGCTCAGCAAAATTATGGTCAAGAGTGTCAATTAGGGAAAAAAGTCAAAATTTTACCACAGTCTGTTTCAAATTTATGAACCCCCCCCCCCCCAGTAATTTTATAAAAAAAAGGCAGAAAATTTGTTCTAAAATAATCCACAAGTTTATAATAAAGTCTCAAATATACAAGAAAAGTCCTAATTTTACAAGAGAAAATTGCAAATGAGGAAAATGGTTGCAGCTTTAGATAAGAGAAAAGTGGAAAACTAAGAAAATCGTTAAAAATTTTGGAGAAAAACCTCAGACCTTCAAGACTGAAGTCATTACTCAAGTTTTTAAGTGGGTGTTCTTTGTACCCTTAACTCAACTAGAAATTTTTGGTTGTCTACTTTTAATTATTAATTTCAAAGCACTGCTTTTACATGAGTAGAATTTCTGGCTACTATACCTACCTCTCTGATCATTTAACTTAAATATGCGTGAGTAAATTACTATTATCAATGTTTTTTTTTCCCTTTTCTTTCCTACTCTTTCTCAATGGAAAAAAAGAAACACTAGAATAAAAGTACAAAAAAAATACAAAAAATAAACATTTTTATCATTTATGTAAACCATGACAAAAAATATCATGCAGGACAAAACGTGACACTTGGTATTTTCTAACCTGTTTGTATACAACCATAGACAGAGAGAGAACCTGAATTAGACAGAGCTCAGAGAGGGAAAGATGAGACAGACAACATTAGCCAAAGAGAGGAAAGTGTTCAGGCAGAGGGTTCAGGAGAGGTGAGAGCAGTGGAAGGAGAGAAGGATGACACCAGTAAAAAGTCCACCACAGAACGTATGGGTAGGACCTCAACTGGCTGAATATTCCAAGATTGGGCCTTGGTTGTACAATACTTAAGATGGTAAGTTCCATATGCAGAGTTACTGTGGAAAAAACAAAACAAAACAAAGTATAAAATTAACATATTCTGGTTGCAATAGTGTCATGTGTTTTCTGCCCCCCCCCCCAAAAAAATACTATGTCACTGTCGCGATGTGGCTTGAGGCAGGAGGCTTTTAATCAATTTTTCAGATTTTTATTTCAAAAACTTACAGGTAATAATCCAAAATAATATCCGACATCTTTACACCGACACGACTCTTCATCAACAATCAACAATCAACAATGAATTCAACCCATTATCATTAACCACACCTGTTATATACTGACTGAGATAATTAACATCAATTAGGACATACCATATGTCCCAGGTAAGACAATAACATTTTTCCTTTTTCCACATATACCCACTAACATCTAAAAGTCCATAATAATTCCCCACCTATATACAGAATAAGTATAAATAACATAGAATAAATAACACCATAAATAATTCAATAAATAATTTAAACCCCTATTTACAAATTCTAAATCACCCCTCTAACTCACCATAACATGCTTCCTTCCTGCTGGTGTCCTTTAAAAGGCCTTCGACCCCTAACAGAGTCTTTTGCCCGGACACCCTCAGGAAGCATGTTGGCAAAGGTATGTGGATTAAATAATTACCAATTGTTTTTACCCAAATAATTAACCCAACAATTATCTCAACAAGGCATTCCAATTAGTCAAAAAACAGATCTTACAGTGATATGTGCAAACTTAATAATTAACATTTACAAATATTACACAAACAATATAATCACATATGCAATAGAATATAACAGTGGTGACACTCCATCGTCACATTTCCTCCCCCCTTTTCCCAAGAGTACAGTACTCTACGAGTTATGTACTCTTGAGAGACTATCTGCCACAAGGTTAGTTTTCCCTGCCACATACCGAACAGTAAAATTATATAGCTGAAGGGACACATACCACCCTGTGAGACGACTGTTCATGTCCTTCATCCTGTCCAACCACTGTAGGGCCCGATGATCTGTTTCCAACACAAAATGACGCCCCAGTAAATAGTATCTCAGAGACCCTATTGCCCATTTCATGGCAAGACATTCCTTTTCTACTGTAGAGTATCTCGTCTCCCGGTCCAACAACTTACGGCTCAAGAACAGTACTGGGTGTCTCTCTCCCCTCTCCTCCTGGAGAAGTACTGCTCCAATGCCAACTCCTGAAGCATCTGTCTGTAAGATGAACGGGCGAGCAAAGTCTGGACTGTAGAGAACCCTCTCACCAGAGATAGCACTCTTCAGATCCTCAAAAGTTCTGTCACACTCCTCTGTCCATTTTACCCTATTAGGTGCTGAAGCCTTAGTGAGGTCAGTCAAAACTGCTGCTCTTTCAGCAAAGTGGGGAATAAACTTGCTGTACCATCCTATCATTCCAATAAATGATCGTACTGTGGAGCGTGTAAATAACGAGGTGTGGCGGCATGACATAATAAGGAGCGAACTGAGAGTTTTTAAGGGAGTTTATTAATCATACCGCCATCACGAGAACTCACTCCAGCACCGTGCATGCGCGCCGGAGCGAGCCCGGAGGCTCTCCTCAGCAGATACAGGCAATGCGTGTAGTCAGAAGTGGTGGTCAGAGAGAGAGAGTGAGTTACAGAGCATATGCAGTTTTTATACCCCACTACAGACAATACATTCACAGCAGTAAGTATGGACATTTGCATTTGAGAGTCACACATAACAATAGGAAGATTACTGGCCGGAATTCGCCTCTGCTCCGGAGCTGTAGGACAAAAGAGGTTACAAGGCACATCAACATATTGTTATCAGTCCATAGATCACGCTGCTACGTTAATTGCTCCAGCTGAGCGCTCTGCTTGTCCCAGTATGTTGTGGGGGTTACCCATACACTCCCCCCCAGAGGGCTCAGCGGGAAACCTGAGGCCTCGATAGTCCGGCTTCGGGAGCGAGCTGCGGGGGAAGCTCGCTGCAGGCGGCGGTGGAGGGAGGGGGGGTGGGGGTAGCAAGTGCCGGCCCGGGACGTCGAAATTGTCTGGGCCGCGCAAAAATTGCCTGTGGATCCGCGATGTTGAGGGGCTGTCCCGTTGAACGTGCGGAGGTCCACAGCAGCTGTAAGAAAAAAAATTAGTCTCTGACTCCTCTCGCGGCCATGAAGAAAAAAAGGAGCTGCAGCAGTGTGGGACTTGGCGTGTTGACTTTAGGTGCACGCGCAGTCCTAAAGTCCTCGGGGACAGCTGACGGCTGAATTCCCTTGTGCGCCGTGGCTGAGACCATTACAAAATCCTGTGAGCGAGCTGCATGCGTGCTTCAGGTGTGTGAGCAGCCCTGAAGGTTCTGTGTGCAGCGGCGAAGGACGATGGCGGTCTGTGTCGAGTCGGTATTGTCCCCTGCGTGGTGCGCTGTCCTCATAACCCCCCGGTGTGCGTGCGGGGTTCGGTGCATGGCAGGTCCGCTGTAGAGGCGAGTCAGGGTCAGGGAGCTTGCTGGAGATCAGCGTCGTCAGCGCCAATGGTCATCCCTGTTGTAGTTGTTGCGTAGTTCGCTGTGTCGGGTCATGGTGCGTTGGAGCGGTGAGAGGGAGTAGACGATCTCTGTCCCTCGGGCTCGTGCGGATGAGCTGGAGCGGTGAGAGGGAGGAGACGATCTCTGTCCCTCGGGCTCGTGCAGATCCGTTGGAGCGGTGAGAGGGAGTAGGCGTTTTGTGTCCCTCGGACGGTTCCAGCGTGGATGTGCAGATCTCAGGCGGGGATCGCACAATGACGCTTTCTGCAGCTTTCCCGGTCGTGGATGAGCTCCGGAGAGTTCGCTTGGTGGTGGCTCTGCGTCGAGATCTCCCTGTAGCAGAAGGGAGGGCAGGTCATTTGCGTCAGGCTGCTGCGTTCGCTTGTCGTCGGAGAATCACCGCCGGGTGCTGTGTTCGTTGTCAGCGTGTTCTTTTCTGCGTCGGGTCACCAATGTGGCGGTATAAAATAATAAGCGGCGAATTGAGAGTTTTTAAGGGAGTTTATTAATCATACCGCCATCACGAGAACCCACTCCAGCGCCGTGCATGCGTGCCGGAGCGAGCCCGGAGGCTCTCCTCAGCAGACACAGGCAATGCGTGTAGTCAGAAGTGGTGGTCAGAGAGAGAGTGAGTTACAGAGCATATGCAGTTTTTATACCCCACTACAGACAATGCATTCACAGCAGTAAGTATGGGCATTTGCATTTGAGAGTCACACTTAATTGGAAGATTACTGGCCGGAATTCGCCTCTGCTCCGGAGCTGTAGGACAGAAGAGGTTACAAGGCACATCAACATATTGTTATCAGTCCATAGATCACGCTGCTACATTAATTGCTCCAGCTGAGCGCTCTGCTTGTCCCAGTATGTGGATTTGACTCAGACATTTTATTACACGTCTCACACAAGAAGCATAGACAGAATGAATACTCAGCAGAGACTCTCCTCTTAAAAAGCATGGCATTCTTCTAGAAGCTTCTAACACACAAAAGGTCACATTGCATTCACTTCCTTAATCCCTTAACATCCTTCTAGAAGTTTCTGACACACAAAAGATCACACTGCATTCATCCTTCATACCTCCCTGTTATCTCCCAGGGAAACTCTACTCTTTGTTCTTGACTAAGATGCTATACAAGGACTTCCGGTTATGGCGGCCGCCTAGAAGGACACGTATCACTCTGCTCTGCCCTTGGAAATAAAAATTCGGCAAATAACTCTCTCATTTGGAACAGAACTTTTCCCAGCGTTTGGGTGAGGATATGCCGGTGAAGACTAAGGCTGGGAAATCAGGAGGGGGAAAAATTGAATCGCCGAAGCAGTCCAAATTAACGGACTTTAAAGTTTGTGGCGCAGTAGAAAAAGCTGCGGATATGGCGGATGAAACTAGCGGTGGTGCGGTAACTGCTGCTGCTGACGATGACGGCACAGGTGCAGTGCTGGCTGCCATTAGCTCAATGAGAGCAGACTTTTCCGCTAAACTTGATGGGATTATGGCAGCGTTGGATGCAATGAGAAAGGAGTTGGGTGACTGCGTGGAGCGAGTGACGCAGGCGGAGCTTCGTGTCTCAAGTGCGGAGGATGAAATTAGCGGACTTCAAATAAAGGTGCACACTTTGGAAAAAAAAAATAAAGATCTGGAAAATAGTGTTCTGGACTTGGAATCTCGGTCCAGAAGGAACAACCTGAGGCTGGTGGGTTTACCGGAGGGAGCCGAAGGTCGTGATTCATGCTCCTTTTTGGAGGGGTGGATCCCGGAGGCGCTGAACAACGCGGAGCTAAAATCATCAGTCGTCTTGGAAAGCTCCCACCGAATTGGCCCACCGAGAGGTAACAAGGCAGCACCGAGGACGCTAATTATGAAGTTTCTCAGCTACAGAGACAGGATGACGATCTCCAACGCGGTGCGGGCCAAAGGAGAAATTAAATACCAAGATCAGCAGGTGCGGTTCTACCCAGATTTGGCCTCAGGAATCCAACAATTAAGGAAGCAGTTTGACCCCATCCGCAAAGAACTGCGCAACCTTGAGATTCGTCATGGAGTGATTCACCCTGCAAGACTTCTGGTCACATATGAGGGCAGAACACGCATCTTCAAGACCCCCGAGGAGGCGCAGGAGCTCATCAAGAAGATCCAGGAAGAGACTGGTGGGAGCTAAGCATGAACAGAATATAGGGTAGAATATTTGAGCATTTAACTGATTAGAAGCATATAACAAGATTACAAAATATAGAATGTATTACATATTAAAAAAAAAAAAGTACAAAATTACTAAAAAAATTTGGAGTTAAATTGGAAAATTACAGAAGAGAGTTAATGATACGTTATTAAAAGCAGTAGAGTTAGGGTGATTAGGAGGATGAAGAAGGAGAGGCTTTGGCTGTTCCTCGTGGGTGTGGAACGGTCGATGGCTATATCGGGAGACGGAATTTTTCTTTTGCTTTTGGGGGGATTGCCACAAATGTGGAAAGGGGGAATTTGTTTGTGTGTAGTTTGTAGGGTGAATGTTCAACCACTCATTTTTTTGCTTTTCTGTTTGAGCATGTTTACACTGCAAGGTAATCCCAAACACCCTATTGATTATAAATCAAAGCGTTAATCTTAATTTAACTTCATGGAATTGCAGAGGTCTACAAAATTTAAAAAAACTTAAACAAGTTATGAATAAAATAAAAGACATGGGTTCAAAAATTGTGTTTTTACAAGAAACTCATCTAATAGAGCAAGATGTAAAAAGAATTAGGAGTAGATGGCAAGGAAATGTTTTCACCTCATCATTTTCATCCCGAGCCAGGGGAGTTATGACTCTCATACATAAATCAGTCCCATTTCAAGTGAAAAATGTAATTGGAGACAAATTTGGAAGATATGTAATCATTCAAGGATCTTTGCTATTAGAAAACATAAATTTGGTGAACTTATATGGTCCCAATATAGATGATCAAAAGTTCTTTGCCAATTTATTTCTTATCTTATCATCACTTACAGGGCAACATATAATAGCAGGGGATTTTAATTGTACATTGAATCCCAGTATAGATAGATCAACAGGACTGGACTGTACGCACAATGGATGTAGGATGACCATTAATCATTTTATGAAAGAATTGAAATTGATAGATATATGGAGAGAAATGAAACCACAAGTTAAAGCATACTCTTGTTATTCCAATACCTACAAGACATTCTCACGTATAGATTATTTTTTGATCTCCACAGAATTAAGGTCCAAGATTCAAAACTGTTTTTATGATAACATCGTGATCTCTGATCATGCACCCTGCTGTCTAATGTATGTAGATAAGAAATTGACAAAGGAACCAGGTAGATGGCAATTTCAGCATAAATGGCTTCAGGATGAGGAATTTG
This sequence comes from Pholidichthys leucotaenia, assembly GCA_020510985.1. Taxonomy (NCBI): domain Eukaryota; kingdom Metazoa; phylum Chordata; class Actinopteri; order Cichliformes; family Pholidichthyidae; genus Pholidichthys; species Pholidichthys leucotaenia. Next base: position 200,182,394 of record CM035849.1, on the reverse strand, counting down.
TTAAGTATATAGAAAAACAGATAGACGAGTTCTTTGATATCAATACTACACAAACATCAGCATGTGTAAAGTGGGAGGCTTTCAAAGCTTTTATTAGGGGACATATTATTAGTTATACAGGTTCAAAATCTAAGAAGACTCGAGAGGAGAGAGTCCAATTGGAACATAAAATAAAAATTCTTCAAGAAAGAGTATATGCAGGAAGAGATCCAAGGTTGGAGAACGAATTACTGATTTTGAGAGCTGAATATGACAAAAAATCAGCGAATAGAGCTGCCTCGAGTCTTCTAAGATTGAAACAATCTTTTTATGAACAAGGTGAAAAATCAGGAAAGTTATTGGCATGGCAGATTAAACAATTAGAATCTAAAACACCAGTTACCAGTATTATAAGTAATGGACAGGTAGTTATAGATCCTTCAGAAATTAATAGAGCCTTTAGAGATTACTATGAAAAATTATATGATACCAAAAATGAATCTGACTTAACAAAACTACATGGGTTTTTGAATGAACTATTTATACCGTGTATTCCAAATGAAAATAGGGCGATACTGGAGTCTAAAATTAGTCAAGAAGAAGTTGGACTAGCCATTGATAATATGAAATCAGGAAAAAGTGCAGGACCAGATGGTCTTCCAGTTGACCTTTATAAAAAATTTAAGAATAAATTAACAAAACCTTTTTTGGAAATGGTTTTAGAAGCATTTCAAAATAGTAATTTACCATCATATATGAATAATGCCTTAATTATACTGTTGCCAAAACCAGGTAAGCCCTCTAATAAATGTGAAAATATGAGACCAATAAGCCTATTAAATGCCGACCTTAAGATAATTTGTAAAATTTTAGCAAGACGAATACAAGAAATTTTACCAAATATTATTAATCGAGATCAGAATGGCTTTATAAAGGGAAGACAAGGCTTCCATAATGTAAGAAGACTATTTAATATTATTTATTCTAATAAAGAAGCACCGGATACAGCTCTCTTATCACTGGATGCCGAAAAAGCCTTTGATAGAGTTGAATGGCCCTTTCTTTTTGAAGTCTTACAAAGGTTTGGACTTGGAAATAATTTTATAAAATGGGTTCAGATAATATATAATAATGCTACTGCAGAAATTCTAACAAATAACAATATTTCAAAATCAATAAAAATCAATAGAGGATGTCGACAAGGCTGTCCACTTTCACCTTTACTGTTTACTATGGCAATTGAACCTTTAGCGATGGCGATACGTCTACAGTCACAAATATATGGAATTAAAGTTGGACCAACAGAACATAAAATCTCCCTGTATGCCGATGACATAATTTTGTTTATGTCGAATCTTAAAAAATCAATTCCGACCTTGTTGAATTTAATAAAGAATTTCGGGGAAATATCAGGATATAAAATAAATAAAACTAAATCTTCAATATTAATGCTAAATGAGACCCAGAGAAATTACCCAGCCCCTGAGGTAAATCAATTCAATGTTGTAAATCAGTTCAAATATTTAGGAATCCAAATTGTGCCTAAGCTAGAATCAGTCGCCAGTGTCAATTATGAAGCCTTAATGACAGATATTGATGAGTTACTTCAGAGATGGATGTCACTACCAATGTCGATGATCGGGAGAATTAATATACTTAAAAGTAATATTTTACCTAAAATACTTTATTTATTTCAATACATTCCCTTACCACCACCTTTAGATTTATTCTCAAGAATTAAAAAAAAGTTAGTGGAATTTATATGGAACAACAGGAGGGCTAGATTACGTCTGTCTTTATTATATTTACCATTTGATCGTGGAGGTCTGAAATGTCCAAATTTTATGTTGTATTATTGGTCGGCACAACTGAGATCTATGACATATTATTTTTCATCAAATGATCTCCCTCACTGGACTGAAATGGAATCATACAATTTACCTTTACCTCGTCCCATATTCATATACTCAGATTCGGCAAAAAAATTACAAAAACAAGTTAAAAATCCATTTGTAAAGCATATGATCAAAATATGGTGTGAAGCTAAAAACTATTTAAAAGAACCACAGTTATTGTCACAATTTAGTCCAATATGGGGTAATCAATATTTTAAACCAGGGAGAGCGGACGCTGTATTTAAAGTATGGAATTTAAAAGGGATACAAAAGATTCAGGATTTATATTTGCCATGTGCAGAAAACATAATGTCTTTTGAAGAGTTGAGGATCAAATTTAATCTCAATAGAACACATTTTTTAAAATATCTTCAACTTAGATACTTTATTCGATCAAATCAAAATAATGCTCTCACTCGACCTATCTATTCATCCTTGGAAAAAATGTTGATGAAAGATAGTAAAAGAAAGGGTATTATTTCAGAGTTTTATAACTCATTGACACTATTTTCAAGTGAAAACTCACTGAAAAGATTAAACTACTGGAAAGAAGATCTGCAAACTGAAATTCCAGAGGAACAATGGGAATTGGCTTGTACAGAAGCTCAAACCAAATCAATAAATGTACGCCTTAAATTGATACACTTCAAATGGTTAATGCGGATGTATGTTACACCGGAGGAGTTAAATAGATATAACAAAAATATACCAGATACGTGTACAAAATGTATGGAAAGTAAAGGAACTCTATTTCATTGTGTATGGGAATGCAGATTAATAAGAATGTTTTGGGAAGAGGTGAGGGTAACAATTGAAAAAATAATCTCAAAACAAATCATATTGAATCCTAAACTGTTTTTGTTGGGTCTGTACCCAGAAAAGCATAATTTTAATAAAAGTGAAAGAACATTCATAGACCTCAGTTTGCTTAATGCCAAAAAATGTATTGCACTATTATGGAAAAAGACTCATAGACCAGATGTGACTCAGTGGTTAAGACAGATGTTAACAAACCTTCCATTAGAAAGAATAACATATATACTGAAATCAAAGAAAATTGTGTTTGAGAATATATGGAGACCTTTTATTGATTATGTAAAAAATTTAAACGTAACTCTTGAAGAAGAAGGTGAATGATATGTGCGGACCTTGTAAATTCCAAACTGGTGAATATAATATGTATACTTATGTGTTGGATTGTCTAGACTAAACAGAGGAGCATTGTTGAAGATTTGATTTTGTTGGTGGTTGTTGGTGTTTTTTAGTGCATTTTTTTTTTTTGTAGTACTTTAGTGTTAGTGTTTGATTGTTTGTATCATGTTTGTTTAAAAAAAAAAAAGGTTCAATAAAGATATTGTGGGAAAAAAAAAAAAAAAGATGCTATACAATTATGCACTCCCCATGTGTCACCAAACAACCCCCCCGAGCGTCTTGGATAGAACAATAGAATGACAGTCCATATGCTGTGGTAAAATCATTAAACATCAATCCACATGCTGCTTGGGCTTCAGTCTTCTCCCGTATCTGCTGTAACCAGGATTCACCGCCTCCGCGGCGCTGTCATGCTGGGGGGCTGATGTTTGAGGGGTAAAAGTCTGTCCGTGAAGGTGCTCTGGGGAATCTTTTCTCTGGGAAGCTCCCCGTGGAGGTCTTCCATGCCGAGGGGCCCTCGCCAACAGCACTTGCTTATCCGCCACCACAAAGCGGGTTTGAGTCTGTCTATGCCAATCTTTTCCTTCCTACCCCCCAAATCTAGCAAAAAATGCTTGTCCCCTGTTTCCAGCACTCTGAACGGTCCATCATAAGGTGGGCACAGTGGAGGGCGATGGGCATCGTGTCTGACAAAAACGAACTCCGCGTTTTTCAAAGTTTTAGGCACAAAAACGCGCGGAAAACTGTGGTGAGCAGGGCCCGGCAGCGTGCTTGTGTCTATGCTACGCTGCAACAGCTGAGACGGGGAGCTGCCCGGCGCAGGATTATCTGGAAGAAACTCCCCGGGCAGCCAAAGTGGCTGCGCAAAAACGAGTTCAGCCGGGGAAGCTTCCAGATCCTCTTTAGGGGCAGAACGTAACCCCAATAAAACCCACGGTAGCTTGTCTACCCAATTTGCATCCGTCAGTGATGCCCTGAGAGCCGCTTTCAATGACCTATGAAAATGTTTGCATAACCCATTAGCCTGTGGATTGTACGTGGTTGTGCGGTGAATTGTGACACCCAGGCTGCGGGCCATTGTTGACCAGAGTTTGGAAACAAATTGAGGGCCTCTGTCGGACGTAATATCTGACGGGACTCCAAAACGCGCCACCCATGCTGTTAAAAACGCACGCGCCACCTTCTCGGCTGTGGTTGCCGCCAGTGGAACCACTTCCGGCCAGTGCGTGGTGCGGTCCACCATTGTCTGAAGGTGCATGCACCCCTGTGATGGCGGGAGGGGGCCCACGAGGTCCACGTGAACATGGTCGAACTTCTTTGCCGGGATGCGAAACGGCTCCAAGGGAGCCTTCGCGTGTCTGTGTACTTTGGCTCGTTGGCACGCCATGCAGGCTGCCGCCCACTCTTTCACTTGTTTGCAAAGGCTCGGCCACACGAATTTCTCTCCTACCATTTTGACCGACGCGCGCTCTCCCAGGTGTGCCAAAGAATGAATCGAGTCAAACACGCGGCGGCGCCATGCGGCCGGGACCACGGGACGCGGGCGCCCCGTGGAGACATCACAGATTAGGGGGGGCATGCCGTCTTGCAGCACCCTGCTCTCCAGCCTTAACCCTGTTGGTCCAGACTGGAGTGCGTGCACGTCTGCGTCACTAACCTGCTCCGCGGCCATGGCTGCGTAATCTATCCCCACACAGACTGGGGCCGCCACGGCGCGCGAGAGGCAACCTGCCACTACATTCAGTTTACCCGAGACATGCTGAATATCGGTAGTAAACTCTGAGATCGCAGCCAGCTGTCTCTGCTGCCAGCCCGACCACGGTTCTGAAACCTTGGCCATCGTGAATGTTAGCGGCTTGTGGTCAACGAACGCGGTGAAACTGTGCCCTTCCAGCCAGAACTGGAAGTGGCGAATGGCCAGGTGGAGAGCCAGCAACTCCCTGTCGAACGCGCTGTATTTACGTTCACTGTCGCGCAAAGTCCTGCTGAAAAAGGCGAGCGGCTGCCAAGCCCCGGCTACGCGCTGCTCCACGACCGCCCCTATGGCCACATCTGAAGCGTCAGTGGTGAGCGCTATGCGGGCTGTTGGGTCTGGATGTGCCAGCAATGCGGCGTTTGCCAGGGCTGCTTTGACTTCCAAGAACGCCCGCTCTCGCTCCAGGGTCCATTCGACCTTATCCGCGGGCTTCTGTTTTCTGAGCGTGGCGTACAGCGGTTGCATGAGCTGCGCGGGGAAGGAAACTGTTATAAAAATTCACCATTCCCAAAAATTTTTGTAGCGCCCTGACCGTTTGCGGCCGGGGAAAATCTGCTACTGCGCGCACTTTGTCAGGCAGCGGTACTGCTCCATCGGGAGAGACGCGGTGCCCCCCAAAAAATCAATCTGCGTCACCCCGAACTGACATTTCGCTGGGTTGATTATTAACCCGTGCTCTTCCAACCTCCGGAAAACCGTCGTGAGGTGGGTTTCGTGTTCGTCTTCGGACGCGCTGGCTACCAAGATATCGTCCAAGTAGACGAACATGAAAGGGAGATCGCGCAGCACTGCATCCATCATGCGTTGGAACGTCTGTGCAGCCCCTTTAAGCCCAAATGGCATGCGCAAAAACTCGAATAAACCGAACGGAGTTATCACCGTTGTTTTGGGTATGTCCTCAGCGTGCACTGGGACTTGGTGGTAACCGCGGACCAGGTCTATTTTAGAAAAAACGCGCGCTCCTGCCAGGTGAACGGAAAAATCCTGAATGTGAGGAATTGGGTAGCGGTCGTGCGCTGTGGCGTTGTTCAACCTGCGGAAATCCCCGCAAGGTCGCCACGAACCCTCAGCTTTAGGGACCATTTATAGCGGGGAAGCCCATGGGCTGTTTGAACGCCTGATGATGCCCAACCTCTCCAGGTTGGCGAACTCCTCGCGCGCTATGGCCAGTTTAGCTGCGTCCAAGCGCCGAGGTTTTGTAAAAACGGGCGGCCCGGTGGTGGTGATAAAATGCTCCACCCCGTGTTTAGCGATGGCTGCCGAAAATGTCGGGACAGTGAGTGCTGGGAACTGAGTGAGCAGTGTGTGGAACTTACCGCATGCAGCTATGACGTTGGCTTGTGCTGTTGGCCGGGACGCTCGAGCTATACAGGGAATAGAATCAAAGGACAGTGCATTAACTAGGCGCCTGTTAGCGACATCAACCAACAAACCATGTGTGCACAAAAAATCAGCCCCAAGTATATTGAAATTCAATGCTGCTATGACAAGAGTCCACTCAAATGTACGGCCATGTAGAGACAGGAGTAGAGTCTTCTCACCAAAGGTCTTAATCTCCGAGTCGTTTGCTGCTGCCATCTCAGGGCCGCTAGATCCCGCCAGCCGGTTGGCGTAGGTCGGCAGGATGAAACTCATCTGGGCGCCGGTGTCAACGAGGAAATGCCTCCCCGAGCGTGCATCCGTCAAGTAGAGCAGCTTGTTCTCCTCCCCGAGGGTCGTGGCTGCTACCGACCCCCGGTCTTGGCGTTTCCCCGAGTTGCTTGAATTGGCACGGTGGTATACATTTGCGTGTCCTCTCTGTGAAGCGGCGGTGGTAGAAACAAAGGGTGTCTCCCCCGTGTTCTTTGGCCCCCGCTGCTGCCGTCGTCGGTGGCTCTGCTGCTGCCGTCGATGGCTCCTCGCTTCCTCCGGCCGTTGCGCCGAGCTCCGTCGCTGCGCCATGGTCGTGAACTCTCTGCTGGCGATGATGATCCGGTTTGCTTCTCGGGCCAGCGCACGATAGTCCCGCTTGGCCAGCAACGGCGAATTGGCCAGGGTCGCTCTCGTCGCTGACGGAAGGTTCCGGAGAAAGAGGTGGGTAAAAATGAAATGGTCGTCGTCTGTGCCCTTTAACCTCAGCATCTTCTCCATCAGGTCTATGGCCGACCCATCTCCCAACCCGGTCCGAGTCAGGAGTCTCTCTGCTCTCTCACCATCCGAGAGTGTGAAGTGCTGGATGAGTGCAGCCTTCAGCGCGCCGTACTTGTCGTCGGTTGGTGGCTGATTGAGCAGGCTTTCTACGTGCTGAGCCGTGTGGGCGTCAAGCGCTGTGACCACATAGTGGAATTTTGTGTCATACACCGATATCCCCCGGAGGGCGAACTGCGCCTCGACTAGGTGGAACCAGGAGCGCGGGTAGTGCTGCCAAAAATCAGGTAGCTTGATCGCAACAGCACATGCGTGGCTGGGGGTTCCCATTGAGGCTGGCTCCGGGGGTCTTTCGTTGTGTTCCATGATTTGTCTTGGGTCACCAGTGTGGAGCATGTAAGTAACGAGGCGGATTTGACTCAGACATTTTATTACACGTCTCACACAAGAAGCATAGACAGAATGAATACTCAGCAGAGACTCTCCTCTTAAAAAGCATGGCATTCTTCTCGAAGCTTCTAACACACAAAAGGTCACATTGCATTCACTTCCTTAATCCCTTAACATCCTTCTAGAAGTTTCTGACACACAAAAGATCACACTGCATTCATCCTTCACACCTCCCTGTTATCTCCCAGGGAAACTCTGCTCTTTGTTCTTGACTAAGATGTACAATTATGCACTCCCCATGTGTCACCAAAGTACCTTCTTTTTTGTAGTGGGCACAGGATAGGTCCGGATGGCATCCACTTTACCTACTCGTGGTCTAATGACCCCCTGACCAACCACATGTCCCAAGTACTCCACCTGCTGCTGTCCAAATGCACATTTGCGTGGATTAATTGTCAGTCCTGCCCTCTTAATCAACCGAAGGACCTGCCCAAGGTGTACCAAATGTTCTTCCCAGGTCAGAATCAGAATCAGAATCAGAATCAGGTTTATTGCCATTGTTCATGTAGTACACAAACTAGGAATTTGTCTTGGTACAATGCTGCAACATTAAACATGATAAGAGAAATAAACTATACATGTAATAAAGTGTAGGATAAGATTAAGTGATACTGGTCAACAGTTAAAATATATATTAGCCAGCAGCAGATACTGTGGAGAACTATATAGTGCAGTCGGTAATGCAGGAAGAAAACAGTGATGATTGACATGAGTCTGGTTGAGCTGCTGTACATGGTGCACGAGAGTCACTTAGTGTTCAGCAGTCTAATGGCAGAGGGGAAGAAGCTGTTCATGTGACGGGAGGTTTTAGTCTGGATGGACCGAAGTCTTCTACCAGAGGGGAGGGGGGCAAACAGTACGTGACCAGGGTGTGAGGGATCGGCTATGATCCGGCCAGCACGCCTCCGGGTCCTGGAGATGTACAGATCCTGGAGAGATGGGAGCTTGCAGCCGATCACCTTCTCAGCAGTGCGCACGACGCGCTGCAGCCTTAGTCTGTCCCTGGCAGTGGCTCCTGCGTACCACACGGTTATGGAGGTGGTGAGGATGGACTCGATGATGGCTGTGTAGAACTGCACTAACATCTTGGTGGGTAGCTTGAGCTTCCTCAGCTGCCGCAGGAAGAACATCCTCTGCTGGGCTTTTTTGATGAGTGAGCTGATGGTCAGCTCCCATTTGAGGTCCCTGGTGATGGTAGTGCCTAGGAAGCGGAAGGAATCAGCAGTGGTGATGGGAGAGCCTGAGAGGGTGAGGGGGGGCAGAGGAGTAGTGACTTTCCTGAAGTCTACAATCATCTCCACTGTCTTCAGAGCGTTCAGCTGCAGGTTGTTATTGCTGCACCAGGACGCCAGCTGGGCCACCTCTCTCCTGTAGGCGGACTCGTCGCCGTTGGAGATGAGCCCGATGAGGGTGGTGTCGTCCGCAAACTTGATCAACTTGACAGACTGGTGGCTGGAGGTGCAGGAGTTGGTGTAAAGGGAGAAGAGTAGGGGGGAAAGTACACAGCCCTGGGGTGATCCGGTGCTGATGCTAGTATAGTCTGAGACAGTCTTTCCCAGCCGCACATGCTGCCTCCGGTCCGTCAGGAAGTCGATGATCCACCTGCAGAGGGAGTCAGGCACGTTGAGCAGGGACAGCTTGTCCCGGAGCAGAGCGGGGCGGATGGTGTTGAATGCGGAGCTGAAGTCCACAAACAGGATCCTGGCGTAGGTTCCCGGGGAGTCCAGGTGCTGCAGGATGGAGTGGAGGGCCAGGTTGACTGCATCGTCTACAGACCTGTTGGCTCGGTAGGCAAACTGCAGCGGGTCCAGGAGAGGGGTGGTGATGGACTTGAGGTGGGACAGGACCAGGCGCTCAAAGGACTTCATGACTACAGAGGTGAGCGCTACAGGTCTGTAGTCATTAAGTCCAGTGATCCGTGGCTTCTTGGGGACAGGGATGATGGTGGAGGATTTGAGGCAGGATGGCACGTGGCATAACTTAAGGGAGGTGTTAAAAATGTCTGTGAATACAGGAGCCAGCTGTTTCGCACAGAGTCTCAGGGTGGAGGGAGACACGCCGTCTGGGCCGGGGGCCTTGCGCGGGTTCAGTCTGGAGAACTGTTGAGCACATCCTGCTCACTGATGATAAGGGGAGGGGGGGAGGAGGGGGGGTGCCTTAAATGAAGTAGGGAATGTGGAGGCTGTGGAGCTGGAGGGAGGGGGGGAGTTGGACACAGATGACGAGGTGTCAAAACGGGCATAGTGTTGGGACAGTCTCTGACAAAGGGCTTTGTCATCCTGACCTTTAGGAGCCTTAGGTCGATAGTTGGTGATTTGCCTCAGTCCTCTCCACACGGAAGCCGAATCATTAGCAGTGAACTGCTGCTGGAGTCTCTCTGAGTACACAGATTTAGCCCTCTTCAGCTCTCTGTTAAACCGGTATTTAACCTCCCTGTAGCAGTCCCTGTCTCCACTTTTCAGCGCTGCTTCCTTCTCCTTCCTGATCTGTCTGAGCTTAGCTGTGAACCAGGGTTTGTCATTAGAGTAACTCACCCTGGTGCGTGATGGAAGAATGTTCTCTTCACAAAAGTGGATATATGAGTTCACAGTGTCCGTGTACTCATCCAGATCATGCGTGGCTCCTTTAAGCATGCCCCAGTCAGATATTTCCATGCACGTTTCCAGCTTCTCCTCAGCATCACTGGTCCGTATCTTCGTAGTGCTCACAACAGGTTTAGTGAGCTTCAATCTCTGTCTGTATGTGGGAATGAGGTGAACCATCACGTGATCAGATAATCCCAGCGCAGCTCGAGGGACAGCGCGATATGCGTCTTTCACTGTGGTGTAACAGTGATCCAGTGTGTTTAATCCTCTGGTGGGGCATTTAATAAACTGTTTGTAGCGGGGGAGATCGTGGCTCAGATTGCACTGATTAAAGTCGCCAGCCACAATAATCAGCGAGTCTGGAAAACTCCGCTCTGTGTGTTGAATGTGATCCGCGAGCACGCGCTGAGCTTCGCGCGTGTCCGCGTCGGGAGGGGCGTACACAGCGATCATTATGAAAGAAGCAAACTCCCGCGGGGAATAGAAGGGCTTGCAATTGATAACAAGAAATTCCAAGGCAGGAGAACAGTGTTTGGAAATTACCGTTACATCAGAGCACCAGATGCAGTTGATGTAGAAGCAGACTCCGCCTCCTGTGGTCTTGCCGGAAAGCTCTGTGTCACGATCAGCACGGAAGAGCTGGAAGCCGTCGAGGCGCAGCGCGCTGTCCGGTATATTTTCCCGGAGCCAGGTCTCAGTAAAGCAGAGGACAGCTGAGGAGGCGAGGTCCTTAAAACGCATCAGCAGTCTCAGTTCATCCACCTTGTTAGAGAGAGAGTTGGTATTGGACAGAAATATGCCAGGCAGCGCCGTTCGCGAGCCTCTCCTGCGAAGTCGCACGAGAGTGCCCGCTCGTCTTCCTCTCTTCCGCCGTCTCACTTTCCGAGCCAAACAATAAACCAGATCGGCGGCAGGGGCTAGAAAAACTGGGAGGAGGTCCGTGGGGGTGAAAGTCCTGATATTTAAAAGTTCTTCACGGGTATAAGTGCAAGCAGACACACAATTGACAAACAAAAACAAACAAAGAGCGCAGCGAAGCACCATGTCGACCGCTGTGGGCGCCATCTTGGATCTTGGACTATAGATGACCACGTCATCCAGATAGGCAGCTGCAAAATTTGATACCTTTCTTAACACTTGGTCCATGAGCCGCTGAAAAGTTGCAGGTGCCCCCTGAAGGCCAAATGGCATAACCTTAAATTGGAAACTGCCATAAGGTGTTTTAAAGGCTGTAAGTTCTTTTGTTTCCGATGCCAATGCCACCTGCCAATACCCCTTGCATAGGTCCAGTGTAGAAATAAACCTAGCCCTGCCCACTTTCTCTAACAGTTCATCAATCCGGGGCATGGGGTATGACTCAAACTTAGACACTGAATTGAGATATCTGAAGTCAATACAGAATCTCAAAGAGCCGTCCTTTTTGGGTACCAGCACAATCGGGCTACACCACTCACTGACTGACTCCTCGATCACTCCCAGCTGCAACATCAAATCAATCTCCTGCTTCATCTTTGGAACCAATCGCTCGGGGATCCTGTAAGATTTCCTACGTGAAACAGCTTCTTCTTTCAAATAAACTTTATGACGTACCAATGTGGTGAAACCAGGTCTCTCCTGAAACAATTCTGGATCTAACAGTGCCTCTAATTCTCTCTGCTGATTCACCTGCAAATGAGACACTTGAAATAAACATGACTCTGACACATTTGTGGGAAAAGACTGTTCTCTCTCCTCATCCACTTCCGTCGCACAAATGAAGAGCTGATGTGTCTCCTGAAGAACAGGTTGCTGCTGCTGATGACCAGGCTGCTGAAACTCTAAACAAGTTAATGTGGAAGGTCTGATATTTTACCTTCCTGTCAGGCATATATAGTTCGTATGTCACTGAACTTAGTTTCTTAGAGATTTCATACGGCCCCTGCCATTGAGCCAACAGCTTACTGTCACACGAGGGCAGCAATAACAAAACCTGCTGACCTGGGTGAAAAACCCTTTTTCTGGCCTTCTTGTCATACCAAGTTTTTTGTTTGGCCTGTGCCGTCCTCATGTGCTCCTGAGCCAAAGCAGTCATTCGATCCAGTTTCTCTCTCATCTTAACAACGTATGAGACCACATTGTCCTGATCACTTGGTGGACTCTCCCAGTGCTCCTTTAATAAGTCCAGTGGGCCCCTCACCTGACGACCATACAGCAGTTCAAAAGGTGAGAACCCTGTTGAAGCCTGGGGCACCTCCCGATAAGCAAATAATAAATATGGTACCCATTGGTCCCAATCCGAGCCCGTTTCAGAAACAAATTTCTGCAGCATGTTTTTCAGAGTCTGATTGAATCGCTCCACTAGTCCATCTGTCTGAGGGTGATATGGGGTGGTCTTAATACCCTTAATACCCAACAGCTTATATACTTGCTGCAACAGTTTTGATAAGAAATTTGTTCCACAGTCTGTCAAAATTTCTCTGGGTATACCTACCCTTGAAAATAACTGGATAAGGCAGTTGGCAACCTGCCTAGCCTTGATAGATTTCAGGGGAAAGGCTTCTGGGTACCGAGTAGCATAATCACAAATCACCAGAATGTCTTTGTTACCAGCGGAGCTTCTCTCTAGGGGGCCACCTATATCCATCCCTATTCTGTCGAATGGTGTTCCAATAATTGGTAGTGGGTGTAGTTGGGCACGGGCTACTCCCCTAGGTGATGTAATCTGACATATTGGGCACGATGTGCAGAAGTCCTTTATCTGAGTATACATTCCCAGCCACACAAACCTTCTAGCAATTCTCTGCAGAGTTTTTTGAAATGCTAGATGACCTGCTCAAGGGATAACATGTCCCAGTTCCATAATCTGTGGTGTGAGGTCCCGTGGCAAAGCTATGGCCATAACTTCACCTTGTTGCTGATATAAAATGCCCTTTTTAATGACATACATGGCCTCAGCCAAACAATCAGTTCTACCCTGTTTCACACCCTCAATCTCCGAGACTTTATTAAACCATGGTCCAAGTGCTGGGTCAGCTTTCTGTAATACAGCTATGTCAGGAGGGATGTCAAACTCTACTGACTGACTTAATTGTGGTGTTACTTCACCCAAGTTCTTCACAGAAGCTAACACCTTATCTCTTCTCCTCTGAGCCTTGGATTTAGATTGTTTACTAGGGCCTGCCTCTATCTCAGAATCATAAAAAGGCAGCTCCTGAAGAACATTGGCAGCCCTCTGCGCCCTGGTTGTCACCATATTACAGATTTTTTCAACAGGTGCATCAAGCCTCTGCTCAATAGCGCCACCTGCCTATCCCTCAGTTTGTTCATCTCTAACCTGTTGTATGATGTCCAACAACGTTGGAACATCATTGCCAAGAATAACTGGATAAGGCAAATCAGGCACAAGAGCTACAGGAAGGAGATAAGTTTGACCCCCTACTGTTAAATAGACCTCAGCGGTCGGGTACAACTTCTTATCCCCATGAACACAACTAATATTTACTGTAGACTCACTCCATGAATCTCTAGGGACTAAGCTGGGCAACATAACAGTCTGGAAACAACCGGAGTCTAACAAGGCCTCTACACTGACCATTAAGCGAAACGTTAGTTTTATATATTTCACCATAAATTGGTGCTGACAGAGTAGGTCTTGGAACTGAGCATAATAAAGACGGTTTCTCATTTTTTATGGCAGGACAAGAATACTGGGTGTGACCGATCTTATTACATTGATAACAGCGTATATCTTTATTCAAAACAACACGTGACTTTTTGCTACTATTATATCTGCCATTTGTGATCTGACTGGTACTGGAATACAGCCTATTATGAGCTGGACCACCCCTTTCACCCTCATTAAACTTACTCTGTGCGGTGAAAGAGCTGTCACGGCCGAGAGTAGTTCTCCTGCTCCCAGACCTGGCCGACAGAAAAACCTCCGCTAGACGAGCAGCACCCTCTGCAGTCTTCGGGTCCCACTCTTGTATCCAGATTCCCAGTTCTGGGTTCACCATCTGCAGAAACTGCTCCAAAATCAACAACTCCACGATGTCTTTCACCGTTGAGGTCTCTGGTTTAATCCATTTACAGAACAGGTCTTTTAAACGTACGTAAAGTTCACGAGGGGTTTCGTCCTGATGAATGTCCAGGGACCGAAACCTTCTCCTATATGTGTTGGTCGTTATTTCGTATTTGCTTAAAATAGCTTCCTTCACTTTTCCATAATTATTCGTGTCTACAATGTCCATCAATACATATACACTCCGTGCTTTACCTGTGAGCAAAGGGGCTAACTGGATAGCCCACTCTTCTTCACGCCAGCGGCAGACCGTAGCGATCCTCTCGAATGTCGACAGATAATGTTCAATGTCGTCCTCGGGATAGAGAGGATTCAGCCTGGGCTCATGGTGCATTCACGTCATCCTCAACGGCACCTGCAGCGGTAAATCATCTTCCTGCGGGCCGACCCGACTGGCCGTCACCCTGGGGTCTTCCCCGAAGCGCCATCGTCACCGCTGCGTTCAGCCCGGCTTCCATACTCCTCTCTCAACTCCGCAACTTGCGACTGTGTCTGCCGAATTTTGCTATCCATGGTCTGCCACCTTTGTTCCTGAAGAGCTGCTTCTTCCATCCTCTGACAGTCTCCGACAGTCAGTGAACGCACCAAGGACTTTACCAAACATGTTAGTTCTTCTAGCTCGCCCAGTCCGCTGACTCCCGGTTCCTCAGCTGCCATAGCTACGTCAGAGTCGAACTGCTCCTCTTGTCTCGTCACTTTCCTTCTTGCCATCAGTCCTTCCGTCCCGTGGTCTTTCACTACTTCCACCAAACGTTACGACGTCCTGGGAACGGACCACCGCTGCCACCAAATGTCGCGATGTGGCTTGAGGCAGGAGGCTTTTAATCAATTTTTCAGATTTTTATTTTAAAAACTTACAGGTAATAATCCAAAATAATATCCGACATCTTCACACCGACACGACTCTTCATCAACAATCAACAATGAATTCAACCCATTATCATTAACCACACCTGTTATATACTGACTGAGATAATTGACATCAATTAGGACATACCATATGTCCCAGGTAAGACAATAACATTTTTCCTTTTTCCACATATACCCACTAACATCTAAAAGTCCATAATAATTCCCCACCTATATACAGAATAAATATAAATAACATAAAATAAATAACACCATAAATAATTCAATAAATAATTTAAACCCCTGTTTACAAATTCTAAATCACCCCTCTAACTCACCATAACATGCTTCCTTCCTGCTGGTGTCCTTTAAAAGGCCTTCGACCCCTAACAGAGTCTTTTGCCGGACACCCTCAGGAAGCACGTTGGCAAAGGTATGTGGATTAAATAATTACCAATTGTTTTTACCCAAATAATTAACCCAACAATTATCTCAACAAGGCATTCCAATTAGTCAAAAAAACAGATCTTACAGTGATATGTGCAAACTTAATAATTAACATTTACAAATATTACACAAACAATATAATCACATATGCAATAGACCATAACAGTGGTGACACTCCATCGTCACAGTCACCATCGCACCAAAGTCTTTAAGCCAGAAGAAACACTGAATCAGTAGTACATTTTTTTTTTGTTAACTATTTACAGTATTTCATTTTCCTCCACTTCTTTGAGGTACATTGAGCAGGGATTTCTCTCTACCAAACTACTTATTGTCTCACCCTGTGGTCCTGGATTTGGGATTTTCTTTTCCAGCTCAGGGCCCACATTTACAAAGAACTGGTTGAAGCGGTTTGCCACCTCCTCCATATTGCAGTTTTCAGTATTTTTACAACAAAATATTTAGATAAACAATTTTGCTTAGTACCGTCTCTTATACAGTGTTGTGAAAAAGTGTTTGACCCCTTCCTGATTTCTCATTTTTTTGTATGTTTGTCACACTTAAATGTCTCAGATCATCAAACAAATTTAAATATTAGACAAAGATAACACAAGTAAAAAGTGTGTGAAAAAGTGATTGCCCCCCTTGTTAAAACATCAATTAACTGTGGTTTATCACATCTGTGGAAAGCTGAGTTCAATTTCTCTAGCCACACCCAGGCGTGATTACTGCCACACCTGTTCTCAATCAAGAAATCACTTAAATAGGACCTGCCTGACTAAGTGAAGTAGACCAAAAGATCCTCAAAAGCTTGGCATCATGCTTCGAGCCAAAGAAATTCAGGAACAAATGAGAAACAAAGTAATTGAGATCTATCAGTCTGGAAAAAGTTATAAAGCCGTTTCTAAAGTTTTGGGACTCCAGTGAACCACAGTGAGAGCCATTATCCACATGGAACAGTGGTGAACCTTCCCAGGAGTGGCCGGCCGACCAAAATTACCCTAAGAACGCAGCGACGACTCATCCAAGAGGTCACAAAAGACCCCACAACAACATCCAAAGAACTGCAGGCCTCACTTGCCTCAGTTAAGGTCAGTGTTCATGACTCCACCATAAGAAAGAGACTGGGCAAAAATGGCCTGCATGGCAGAGTTCCAAGACAAAAACCACTGCTGAGCAAAAAGAACATAAAGGCTTGTCTCAGTTTTGCCAGAAAACATCTTGATGATCCCCAAGGCTTTTGGGAAAATACTCTTTTTGGAAGGTGCGTGTCCCATTACATCTGGCATAAAAGTACCACAGCATTTCAGAAAAGGAACATCATACCAACAGTAAAATATGGTGGTGGTAGTGTGATTGTCTGGGGCTGTTTTGCTGCTTCAGGACCTGGAAGACATGCTGTGGTAAATGGAACCATGAATTCTGCTGTCTACCAAAAAATCCTGAAGGAGAATGTCCAGCCATCTGTTCATGACCTCAAGGTGAAGCGCACTTGGGTTTTGCCGCAGGACAGTGATCCAAAACAAACCAGCAAGTCCACCTCTGAATGGCTTAAGAAAAACAAAATGAAGACTTTGGAGTGGCCTAGTCAAAATCCTGACCTGAATCCAATTGAGATGCTGTGGCATGGCCTTAAAAAGGCGGTTCATGTTCGAAAAACCCTCCAATGTGGCTGAATTACAACAATTCTGCAAAGATGAGTGGTCCAAAATTCCTCTACAGCGCTGTAAAAGACTCATTGCCAGTTATTGCAAACGCTTGATTGCAGTTGTTGCTGCAAAAGGTGGCCCAACCAGTTATTAGGTTCAGGGAGCAATCACTTTTTCACACAGGGCCATGTAAGTTTGGATTTTTTTCCCCTTAATAATCACCTTCATTTAAAAACTGCATTTTGTGTTTAGTTGTGTTATCTTTGTCTAATATTTAAATTTGTTTGATGATCTGAAACATTTAAGTGTGACAAACATACAAAAAAAAAGAGAAGTCAGGAAGGGGGTAAACACTTTTTCACACCACTGTAATTCTATTTAATATGATCCATATCCCTTTACAATTACATTTACTATCATCTAATTTCTTCCTATAATATTCTTTCTTACTGATCCTTATAATATTATTTTTTTTTAATATTTTTTGTATTTATCTTCTGCATCTCTACTTCTCTGTTGTATAAAATCTGTATATAAGGTCTTTTTCTTTTTACAAAATTTTGTATACCTTTGGTTAACCAAGGACATTTTTTGTATGTTTTATATATTTGTTTATTATTATTTTCCCTGATTGGACAATGTTTATCATATAATGACCCAAATATTGCTAAAAATTTATAAGCTCTGTCCACAACCAGTTCATTATAAACCACTTCCCAGTTCATTGTTATTAATTCCTGTTTAAAAGCAGTAATTAATTCATCTGTCCTTATACGTCTGTATTATTTTTGTTTATCTGTATTGCTCCTATAGTTTTTTTTTTTTTCCGAGTCTCCTTGGGAACAAGTGTTCCTTTCTATAGCCTATACAGGACAGGGGTCACCACTCCTCTCTGCCCGCCTTTCCCCGTTCTGTTATGCTGAGCACCAGGCTAGAGGGTGGATAGAACCATTTTTACCTGGTCTTTGGTATGACCCGGCCGGGATTTGAACCCCAGCCTCGCAGTTGTGGGGCAAATGCTCTACCAACTAGACCACCGCTCCGGTAGTAACTGTCAAACACTTGTAAATATTGGTAGATGGTCACCGATATCACTGATTAATATCCCACTTTTATCCCACTGGTTTTATTTTCAATTATATTGGTGAATATGGTATCGATGAGTGTGGCACTATGAGATGTAATTCTAGTAGGTTTACTGATTGTAGGAAAGAGGCTGAGACTATGCATTGAATTGACAAAATCCTCAGTACTTTTATCATTGTTGGGGTTTAGTAAATCAATATTGAATCCCCACATATACATACATTTTTCTTACCTAATTTAAAAAGCATACCTTCTGTCCATTCCCTAAAGTGATCAATACTTGAACCTGGTGTTCTGTATATACAACAAATAATAACATTTTTCTTATTTTTCATACAAATCTCTATTGTAATGCTTTTCACAAGGTTCCCAATCACTGAGTCATAGTGTCCAACACCTTAAATTTCAAATTTCCCTCGATATTTATAGCCACTCCTCCTCCAGTTTTGTTTAGTCTGTTATTGTATAAAAGTTCATAACCATCCAACTCAAAGTCTGTTCCCTTTTTAGTCTTAATCCAAGTTTCACAAATGGCAATAATTTTGAATGGCTGTGAGAGTGAATGTACACAGTCCCTGATTCTAATAAAGTTTGTGTATAAGCTTCTACTGTTGAAGTGGATAATGGATAACTTGCCTTCAGGGTCAATATTGCGGTTGTATTGATCAATATTGTAATGTAGCAGGTATTATTAATGTTGGAAAAAAAATTAATGTCCAGGTCAGTGTCCTGTTCCATGTCCAGTGTGCTATTTTCAGTATGTTCAAATACAGTCAATTTCAGTTCATATTCCCTTACGTTCTGAGTTATTTTGCTGTCACTGAATGCAGAACGAGTTCTGTCACTATGCATCATGTTTGTATCAGAGAAACATACCTCATAATCTCTTCATATCCAAGTTTAATCTAGTTCAGTTCAGATCATGTATGATGCTTACTTATTGGTATTTGTCTAGTTCCTTGATGTCTCTGATGGCTATAACTTTGGCTTCTTCTGGTGTTCTGTTTAATTTAATGAATATTTTACAGTTTGTGGTCCATGTATGTTGTGTTTTCCCTTGTTTCTTTAAGTTGCGTGCTTTTCTGGCTATGTCGGTGTTTCGTTTTGTCAGATGTTCGTTCATGTAGACGTTTGATCCTTTCAGTTTTCTTCCTTGTTTTAACAGTGTGTTTTTGTGTTTTCTGTTTGTGACTCTTATAATAGCTGGTGTGACATTATCATTTCTGTGGTACAGCTGGTGGTCTGTTTCAATTTGTTGACATCCATTTCAATCCCCTTGGATTGAAAGAAAGCAGCCACCTGTTGCTCTGTTGAGCTAACATCCAGCTCATTGGGTTCCCCCCCAATGATGGTGGTCACCGCCCAGGTTTATGACCAGGGTTTGATGCGAAACCTGGTCACAATCAGGTCGTTGATTTGGGAATATTGCTCCAACTCCTTCACTCCAGGTCCATCAGACGCCAATCGTTTTCGGCGTATTGGATCCGGAGAACTTTGACCTCCTCCACCAGCTCCAATATGGCCTTCTGTTGCATTTTGACAGTAGATATTTTCTCTGCCATGAACTCCAACAGCCTTCTAATGTCTCCCTCACTGGCTGTCAGTGTCTTCTTTGGTCCCATGCCATTGCTGCTGTTGGCGTTGGCTAGCATCAGCTGTGAGCCTAATTTACAACTCGCCCACTCGTTGCCGTCTTTCTGTCTTTAATTCCAAAATCGGTGTCATAAACCAGGCAATAATCAATCCGAAGGAGTCAATAGATAATCCGACATCTGTAGTTAAAATCAGTTGCCAGAAAACGGAAAAATTGTCCAAAAGCCAAATAGTAAAGCATGATCGCAAACAGACTAGTGTGGGTGACCCCCACAACAGACTAGGACAAGCAGAGCGCTCAGCTGGAGCAATTGGCAGAACAATGAGATGTGTGTATTGATATCAATAGGCAGCCTCCCTTTGTCTAGCTCTTTCCTGCCAGTAATCTTCTTATTGTTATGGGTGACTCTCAAATGCAAATGTCTTCCTGTCAGTAATCCTCCTATTGATGTGGGTGACTCTCAAATGCAAATGTCCATGCCTACTGCTGTGAATGCATTGTCTGTAGTGGGGTATTTAAACTGCATCGCTCTGTAACTCTCTCTCTCTCTGACCACCGCTTCTGACTACTGCTGCTTACGAGAGCCTGAGAGCTCGCTCCGGCGCGCCTGCACGGCGCTGGGGTGAGTTCTGTGATGGCGGTATGATTAATAAACTCCCTCAAAAACTCTCAGTTCACTGCTTATTATTTCATGCCGCCACACTGGTGACCCCGAGAAAGCACACGCTTTGTGCAACGCAACCTTCTGGTCTGGACAGCCACACTGGTGACCCGACCCAAGAAAAGAACACGCTGGCAGCCCCCGGCGGTGACTGTCCGACGACAAGCGAACGCAGCAGCCTGACGCAAATGATCTGCCCTCCCTTCTGCTACAGGGAGACCTCGATGCAGAGCCACCACCAGGCGAAACTCTCCAGAGATCACCCACGACCGGGAAAGCTGCAGAAAGCTTCATGGTGAGATCTGCATGCCTGAGATCTGCACATCCACGCTGGGACCGGCCGCTCTCACAGCTCCTCCACACAAGAGCGCACGCACCTCGTCCTCTCTCCACGACGGTGACCTCCAGGGCCGACGGAGAACGCAGCGCATGGACCTGAACGCACCATGACCGAACTACAGCAACAACCTGAACAGGGGTGACCATCGGCGCCGACTACGCTGATCTCCAGCAAGCTTCCTGACCCTGACTCACCTCTACAGCGGACCTGCCAAGCACCGAACCCCGCACGCACACCGGGGGGTTATGAGGACAGCGCACCCCGCACGGGACAATACCGGCTCCACACAGACCGCCATCGTCCTTCGCCGCTGCACACAGAACCTTCAGGGCTGCTCACACACCTGAAGCACGCACACGGCTTGCTCACAGGATTTTGTACGGGTCTCAGCCACGGCGCACAAGGGAATTCAGCCGTCAGCTGTATCAAATTGCTGAAGATGGATACAACCTATCAAAATGCTGGCCAGGCGAGGTGCATCTGTCAAATTGAAAAATTGGAGAAGACCCTGATAGCGACAAATGGAGAACTGTCTCGGAAGGTGGATTACATCATGTTCACGCTCAGGTCTATCCACGACGGACTCAAAGCCCCGCAATGAAGGATTAAGTACTGAATTTACAGAAGAAATAAAAAGCTCCTTCTCTGTGATCAGTCCTATTTGGCCCAATTTCCCCATGAAAATTCCTCCTGGCTGTCTGCAGTCTGTGTTTTCAAAACAACGAGCACAAGGCCTTGGACAGCACCTGCTCAGATAATCGCAAGGACGATTGGCGAGCAGCCAGACAAAACATCTCCTGCCAAGTGCCCTTGTTGTTCTCCTATTATCACAACACTTTGCATCAACAGTGCACACATATTGATCCACGAACTGAAATAAAGATACACACACTGCTCTCTTGTGTCCTGTGTCCTGTGAAACTTGTCCGCGAATGTGCATTGAGAGCTTTTTTTTTTCCTTGTAATCATAATATTGATTGATTATGCAACCAGTATTCTGAATCAATGATTTTTTTGCTCCTTCCTATTGTTCCTTGTATTATTCTTATTCTTATGCTATCTGTACCCTCTATCCTGTTGGCAGGCGCGTCCCCGATGCAGCCGTGTCACTGGAAATGCAGGTTCATTTTCTGTGTCAAGTCAAATTCTCTCGTATGTTATCAGTGATCTGTTAATGTACTTGGCAATAAATCTTTTCTGATTCTGATTCTGATTCAGCTGTCCCCGAGGGCTTTAGGGCTGCGCGCACGCGCCTAAAGCCAACACGCCAAGTCCCTCACACAGCTGCAGCTTCTTTTTTCTCACAGCTGCTACGCAGCCTTGCAGCTCCTGTTTTTCTTCATAGCCGCGAGAGGAGTCAGAGACAAATTTTTCTTCTTACAGCTGCTGTGGACCTCCGCACGTTCAACTGGACAGCCCCTCAACATCGCGGAGCCACAGGCAATTTTTGCGCGGCCCAAACAATTTCGCCGTCCTGGGCCGGCACTTGCTATCCCCACCCCCTTCCCTCCACCTCCGCCTGCACAGAGCTTTCCCTGCTCGCTACCAAAGCCGGACTATCGAGGCCTCAACTTCCCGCTGAACCCTCTTGGGAGGGAGTACTGTGGGTGACCCCCACAACAGACTGGGACAAGCAGAGCGCTCAGCTGGAGCAATTGACAGAACAATGAGATGTGTGTATTGATATCAATAGGCAGCCTCCCTTTGTCTAGCTCTTTCCTGCCAGTAATCCTCCTATTGATGTGGGTGACTCTCAAATGCAAATGTCCATGCCTACTGCTGTGAATGCATTGTCTGTAGTGGGGTATTTAAACTGCATCGCTCTGTAACTCTCTCTCTCTCTGACCACTGCTTCTGACACACGCATTCCGTGTCTCCACACGAGAGCCTGAGAGCTCGCTCTGGCACGCTTATACAGTGCCGGGGTGAGTTCTGTGATGGCGGAATGAAATAAAACCCACTTATAAACTCTCAGTTTGCCGCTTATTATTTCATGCCGCCACACTAGCGCCGATTCACACAACAGGAAGTTCTTGATCGCTAAACTCTCCTGGATCTCTGGTTTTCTGCTAAAAACCTAGCTTCATTTGACTTTAATGGACAGAAAACTTTGTCTCTGGTTTTATTGGGCATTCCCACTCATCTGTACCGGGATTCAGTTCCATCCTCCCACTGAAAGCATCACCGTCGCCGCAGTAAATGCAGCGGTCAGTTGGTAAAGCTTAGTCTCTGCTCGGCATGCTCCTCTTCTGTTTCCCAAGCAGAGTATGGATTATCTTCCCCCTTGTTTGTGCCTTGGCACTTCTTGCATCCTGTTGATGCCTGTCTGGTACCTAGGGGTGGGGTCAAAAGATTGATTCAGTGTGTTCGGCAAGAGTTCCCTGCAGTGCATGCGCATGTCTTTACTTCCATGTTTACATGAGCGGAGTTGTTGACGTGTGTGTCTCTTAATTTATCAACAAAAGTCACCGTAAACACTGTCCTTAACAGTTTCCGAATATTTTTCATAAAGCGGGAATAAACGGTTTTGTACTATGTGCAGTGCTGAGTTGGAGCATAAAGTCAACGATTGATAAACACTTCAAACGGAACGCGCATGGAGACTGGCTGAAACTCATGAACAGAGAGGTAGACTTGGAGCTGCTGAAATTGTAAGTAAAATATCATTTGTTTGTTTTAACATTTGTGTCATAAATTAATAATTTATCCGGCATGATGGTGTTTTCTTTACAAATTCTGCATACAGTAGTTAACTGTTGGTTAAGTGCTGTGAATAAATGCAGAATAAAGGTATATTTTATGAGATTATGGACTTTTAGCGCTTATTTAAGTGAGAGATTTGAAGATAATGATAAATCACAATAAAATGAAAATGACAGAATTAATAAAGGCTGCAGTACGAGCTATTTTTACTCAATAGAACTAAACTGAAATGAATAAATTTTCCCAGGAAATGAATTAAAACCCTTTTCAAAAATTGAAAGTTATTTTGTAGTTAAAATATAAACAACAAAAAATAAAAGAAACTAAATTATTAAACCCTACTGTGGTGTTGGGATTTAAAAATATGATTATTTTACTTTGAAATATATTCTTCTTTTCATCTCCCCTACAGATGTGTGAAGACTGGGTTTCTACTCCAAGATCCATCCTGCACTGAGACATTGTGAAGGGAAGAGGGTGTCAGTGGAGGAGCCATCCCTGCTTCGTTGTGGGTTTCAGCACAGAAGAAGACTTCAAATTTTCCAGGGGTCTTAGTTTTCAAAGTCAAGATTCAAGAAGGTGCTGCCATAATTTTCTCCATACTCTAATGTGCAGTCAATGCAATTAAGTTGTTGTAATGACTATTTCTTTTTTTTTTTTAATTTAAGTTCTCGGTAAGAATACAATGTTGGTAATTTTTTGACAACTTCACTGAGCATCTAATTCTACTTAAATCAGTTTAACAGGAAATTTTTTGCAATCCTGTGCTTTTCTTGTGGTGTTACATAGAATAGCATCAGTAGCCACAGTTACATGTGCAAAATTTCTTCAATCTGGTTACAGTTCAGATCAGAACTTTACTGTTTACATGGATCCTGAAAAGGTTGATCCAGTTAGGATGTGCATTTCCATGTGTCACACGTTTGAATGGACTAAATCATTTTGACATGCGCACAATTATCTGACATTCCAGAAATTGTAGAAGAAGAAGAAGCAACTTCCGATTTAAACAAACCCCGCTTCGTGTCTTTCTCTTTTTGAGATGGACCTGTATTGTATTATTCAGACTGTACTTTTGCTTCTGCTGGTCTCCGTAATGAAGCTACAAGCCCAGCAGTATGTACTTCTGCATATGACAAACAGAGGGAGACAGCAGGACAATACAGACCAGTTTTGTTTTACTTCCGCTAGCTGCTGTAAAGGCGGAAATACGTCACGTCGACGTGTGGCTGACATACAGACATGCACAGTAAACATATTTCTACTCAAACTTTGGAAAAAGTGTTTATATGCGCACCAATCGGATTAACAATTGGCATAACCCACCCGTCTCAATGGGAAGGAAATTTTGATCCAAATGAGTGTGGTTGGGTCAGAATATTCAGATTGGCGTGTTTACATGAAGCATTTTTATTCTGAACAGGTTTTTAATCCGGTTACTTGTGCCCATGTAAACACTGCTACTGTAAACTGGAAAAAACAGCTGCTTTAAAATCTGTACTTCTCACACAGCTGTCAGTGCAAAAAAACTGTCACAACTTTTTAGAAAAGCTCCCACAAATTCAGGCTTTTTGGGCAACAATCACAAAAACAGCACGCGAATTCCTGGAGGGACTGAAATACAGTGAGATTATGTATACATGCTTCATACACTGAATTTGTTTACTGACTCTTGGTTGTTAACTTGACATGACACACCTTTTGCACTAAAGAAAGCACTTGTGAGCACTTTGTGAAATCACAAGTTAAATAATAAAAAGTGCATTATTGTAACTGATTTTGGGTCAGTTCTTTGTGATAATTTAGGTATTTACAAAGTTTGAGTATTCTTGGTACAATTTGCAGCATTAGGTCTCTAAGATTTTTTTTCTTGGCAAGCAAAATGGCTATTAAAATGGTAATTTCCCAGATCAAATTGGGATCGGATCAAATTGGAATTGAATCGATTCAGAATCTCAAGAATTGGAATCAAATCGATTCTGGAAATTAGGGATCGTTCCCAGCTCTACGTGTACCTGTGACCAGCTTGGATGAGGTGCCCCAGCCCCGCTGCCCCTGCTGTCCCTGGCTTTGCCAGCGCAGTGTAAATCTTTAGAATCTGAGGCCGCTGTGTCAGGCTCCCCGGTCCGCTCCACCACAGGCCACAGCTCCTGCCAGGATTGGCCTTGTAAACGCCAGCTCACTTGTAAATAAAACTTTTATCCTCAGAGATTTCTTTACCTCTCATGGTCTGGACTTCCTCTGTATATGTGAGACTTGGTTGAGTATTGGTGACTATAGCACTTTCTCTGAACTTCTGACGGCTGGTTGCTCTTATTTTAACTCCCCGCGGACGTCGGGTGGAGGAGGAGGAACGGCGGCTATTTACAGCCGTGGACAAAATTGCTGGTACCCCTCTGTTAATGAAAGAAAAACCCACAATGGTCACAGAAATAATGTGAATCTGACAAAAGTGGTAATAAATAAAAAGTCTATGAAAATTAATCAATGAAAATCAGACAATGCTTTTGAAATGTGGTTCAACAGAATTATTTTAAAAAACAAACTCATGAGACAGGCCTGGACAAAAATGATGCTACCCTTAAGTTAATATTTTGTTGCACAACCTTTTGAGGCAATCACTGCAATCAAACGATTTCTGTAACTGTCAATGAGACTTCTGCACCTTTCAGCAGGTATTTTGGCCCACTCCTCATGAGCAAACTGCTCCAGTTGTCTCAGGTTTGAAGGGTGCCTTCTCCAGATGGCATGTTTCAGCTCCTTCTACAGATGTTTAATAGGATTTAGATCAGGGCTCATAGAAGGCCACTTTAGAATAGTCCAATGTTTTGCTCTTAGCCATTTTTGGGTGTTTTTAGCTGTGTGTTTTGGGTCATTATCCTGTTGCAAGACCCATGACCTGCAACTGAGACCAAGCTGTCTGACACTGGGCAGCACATTTCTCTCTAGAATACCTTGATAGTCTTGAGATTTCATTGTACCCTGCACAGATTCAAGACACCCTGTGCCAGGTACAGCAAAGCAGCCCCAGAACATAACAGAACCTCCTCCATGTTTCACAGTAGGGACAGTGTTCTTTTCTTGGTATGCTTCATTTTTGCGTCTGTGAACATAGAGCTGATGTGCCTTGCCAAAAAGTTCCAGTTTTGTCTCGTCTGTCCGTAGGACATTCTCCCAGAAGCTTTGTGGCTTGTCAACATGCTGTTTGGCAAATTCCAGTCTGGCTTTTTTATGATTTGTTTTCAACAGTGGTGTCCTCCTTGATCGTCTCCCATGAAGTCCACTTTGGCTCAAACAACGACGGATGGTGCGATCTGACACTGATGTACCTTGACCTTGGAGTTCACCATGAATGTGTTTAGAGGTTGTTCTGGGCTCTTTTGTTACCATTCGTATTATCCGTCTCCTCCTGTGGCCACGTCCAGGGAAGCTGGCTACAGTCCCGTGGAGCTTAAATTTCTGAATAATATGTGCAACTGTAGTCACAGGAACATCAAGCTGCTTGGAGATGGTCTTATAGCCTTTACCTTTAACGTGCTTGTATATAATTTTCTTTCTAATCTCCTAAGACAACTGTCTCCTTTGCTTCCTCTGGTCCATGTTTAGTGTGGTACACACCATGTCACCAAACAGCACAGTGACTACTTGTCACCCTTTAAATAGGCCAACTGACCGATTACAAGTTTGTAGACACCTGTGATGTTAATTAGAGGACACATCTTGGTTGAACATGTCCCTATGGTCACATTATTTTCAATCTTTTCTAGGGGTACCATCATTTTTGTCCAGGCCTGTTTCATGAGTTTATTTTTTTAAAGTAATTCTGTTGAACCACAATTCAAAAGCATTGTCGGATTTTCATTGGCTAATTTTCATAGAATTTTTATTTCTTACCACTTTTGTCAGATTCGTTAGTTCTGTGACCATTGTGGGTTTTTCTTTCATTAACAGAGGGGTACCAACAATTTTGTCCACGGCTGTATAAAAATGACTAAATGTAAGTAGTGCTTTTTGTCATCGTCGTTCCCCAGTTTTGAAATGACTTTATTTGAGGTGGGTCGCTCCGACCTGGTGCTGGTTGCTGTCATTTACTGACCCCCCCCTTCCCCCCCAAAAAAATACAATAAGGACTTTATGAATGAATTTGTTGATTTTTTGGTGGCAGAAATTATGCCAAAGTATGACCGAGTCCTTATTGTTGGAGATTTTAATATCCATGTGTGCTGTCTGGATAAGCCACTGCTGAATGACTTTTTAAACCTTATTTAGTCTTTTAACCTGGAACAGTTTTAACCTGGTGGACCTACACATGAACATGGGCACACATTAGACCTTGTTCTTTCACATGGTTTGTCTGTGTTTAATCTATAAATGGGTGATGCTGTATTTTCTGACCATATGGCTGTTTTATTTGATGCTGCCTTCTTCTGCACCAAAGTTAAAACCTTCACTCCCGCTCGCTCATGTTGGATTTTTAACCCCTCCACTGCTGGTCAGTTTTCCGCTGCTTTACCCAGCTCTGTGCTCCCATGGATTTTACTTCTTCTGATACGGAGGAACTCAGTTCCTGGTTTTACTCCTCTTGCCAAACTGTCCTGGACTCTGTGGCTCCATTAAAAATTAAAAGCCAAATGTCACGTAACAGGGTACTTTAAATATCTTGAAACTAGATATAAAAGGGAACCGATCCGTTCGGGTCTTGGTGCATATGCTTCAGTAACAACGAAATATTCGTTAATTTAAAACTGCCGCGCTTGGCCTGACACGGCCCCTGGAATCGCCTGGGGAAGAAGGCGGAAGTGACGAAATAGATTGTACCCTAGTTTGATGCTTGGGGTATTTCAATTGATTGTTTATATGGAGACTGGAAGGTTGAAGTGAGCAACAAGAAAGAAAAAATTGGATATTTCACCCATACCTTAAAACGGGACTATCAGGGACAGCTGGGTAATAAGGGACACTTCTCTGGGAAATGTTTTCATACCTGTCAAGTGAGACGTTTTCGCCGTACTTCAACACCGTAAAAAGCGGCTATAAGGGACGGCGGAGCAACAAGGGACACCTCTCTGGGAAATGCCCCAAATGCAACTCGTGTTGTTACTGTCAAATATTTTAAGGATTCATGGATATTTGACAATAACAACACAACTCAGCGTCCGGCGCAAAATAAAAAAAAAAAAGCAGAATTCTGTATTAGTAAGGCGATCTCTCTCTGTTCCGCAACCGCTGCACGGCTGAAAGTGTTAAACCTAATGACTTCTCATTGTAGTGAGAATAGCTTCCGCTGAGCGATCTGCCCGCCCCGACAATCAGACTAATGATTGAGTCCACACTTCGAACAGTAGTGATAATAGCTCCCGCTGAGCGATCTGCCCGCCGCGGCCATCAGACTGATTGAGTCCACACTTCTCATTGTAGTGATAATAGCTCCCGCTGAGCCATCTGCCAGCACCAGCTGTGGGGGATCACACACAGGACGTGCTCCTCAACACACTCAATTTTTTTTCCCGTATATTTTTCTTTTGGGCGTACAGAAATGGCAATACGCCCATTTTTGCTAAAATTGCATTTTCCCCGTATTTTCCTTAAAATATTTGGCAATAACAACACAAACTACATTTAAAACATTTCCCAGAAAAGTGTCCCCCACCACTCCGCCGTCCCCCACAGCCGCGCTTGGCACCAAAATACGGCGAAAACGTCTCACTTGACAGGTATGCGCCTCCATTTTCATATTGATCTGGTCAATTTCTTGACAGCAGCGGCTCTCCTCCACTGTAATAATAATGGCTTCCGAAAAATCAATATTTATGGGGCGCCCTCGACAGACCCCCTTTGGCTTCGCAATTCTGGAAGCGATTAATGTCCAATTCAATGACATTTTCCACTGGTTCTGCTCTCTGGTCATCGTTGGAACTGTTGTCATCAGACAAAGCATCTGATTCCGTCTCGGACGGCTCGAACCTGTAAGGTTCTATGCCTCTGTCACTGTCTGAACCACTGACAAAAAAAAAGACAAAACTAAACTAATTTGTTCACAATCGCTGTCACTTTCCGTCATGATTGTCCAATGTTGATAAGTGTGAATGTGGATAGGCAGGGCAGCCAGGGTACAACTGGTGATGTCAAAAACATGGGCGTGGTCTGGACTGGCTGTCACAAGCCAGCAAGCAAGGTGGGGCCTTCACCTGGTGTATTTTGTGCAATTATGTAAATACAGGTGGGTGATATGGTCTCCGGTATGAATATTTGGTTTAAGCTATGTGTATTTTATCTAAATTCGTTGTCATTTAGAAAAAAAAATTACGTGACATTTGGCCTTTAAGCAGCCCAGAGCCAAACTCGAGACGTGGTTTAATTACAGAACTCAGGCAGCCAGACAGGAGTGCCCCAAAGCTGAGCCCAGGTGGAAGAAGGACAAGTTGCAGGTATTATTTCAAATCTCAAAGGACTGCTGGCATCACTACCAGAACTGTGTTAGAGGCTAAAAGGGACATCTAGCTAATATTATTGCAGCAAACTGTCATAACCCATGTGTGTTAAAGCTGCAAGAGATAACATTCTGACCTCCTGGCCAGTCGGTGTCGCACTTACTGTTGCCTCATGATAACATTGTATGGGTTGCCAGGTAGAGACACAAATGGCGCTGGAAATAAGCATCAACAGGCAGCAGCAGACTATGGAAATCTCAGTTTCAGTGTGATTACGAGCCAGAAAAAGCATGTCAAGTAATTAATCTTTTGTGGTATAGTACCCAGTGATTTTAACCAAGTCTCCTTTGATGCGTATCTCCATTCAACTTTTTTTTATTTACTGTCATATTAGTAGTAATAATTTATAGTAATGCTAATGTTTCACAGACGTGATTGAACCCGATAATTACATAATTTTGATAACGTAATCATGGCAAAACTGTAGCTGACTTTCAGGACTTTGCTGTTTGTTGAGTGTTTTGTGCAGATATGCTGTAACACACTCTTGTGGTTTGTTTATATTCAGCATTTTAGGTAAGAATGCTGTTCTCAAATGAGCTGTTGCTATGGGTAACCCATTGACTTGTACTGCAGCCAGAGCTAGATACCTCCGATGCCAGCTTGACTGAGGTTAGCCGTGGTTAAGGCAGAGGGAGAGGCAGGAGGGGGCAGAGAACCAGAGGAGTAAGGCACAGAGACGGTGACCATATAGATGAATCTGTGGTATCAGTGTGATGAATTAACATGGCAGTGTGAAACTACTGGCTTTGTTTTGGTTTGTGCAGTCCAGTTATAAGGGTGGCATAACAGTCTGTTTTCATCCTAGGATTTGCATCATATCACAGCACTATTGGGTCATATCATATCTAAAATTATTTGAACTGGATACACAATATTTTATTTTTACCTATATGATTCTGTTTAAAGC
Organism: Pholidichthys leucotaenia; assembly: GCA_020510985.1. Taxonomy (NCBI): domain Eukaryota; kingdom Metazoa; phylum Chordata; class Actinopteri; order Cichliformes; family Pholidichthyidae; genus Pholidichthys; species Pholidichthys leucotaenia. Next base: position 200,151,660 of record CM035849.1, on the reverse strand, counting down.
CATACTGAATAAACTTTTTTTTTGTTGCATCGGTCTTCTCAGGAACTCCTAAACTCTATGACCCTGGAGAAGTACAGGGAATTTGGCAGGGAACTGTTTCACAGGCAGCCAGTGTTGGGTTTTGATGCCCTGATGAAGCACCAAAGACGGCATGGTGCACCATCACCTACTGATCTGCCACGTGTGCCATGGTGTACATGTGGCCACTGTAGGGACATGGCCACAGATCATGAAAGGAAATGCTGTGGCCACGAACCAATTTAGTGTATTCGCCAGCAGCCACACTTCTCCCTGTACTGCCTTGATGAAGCCAACTTGCGTATTCACAGGCAGAACAGGGAGGACTTGCTGATAGTCATACCAGCAAGACAGCCTGGAGATGACAGCTGGGGGTACCGTTATGCTGCCAATAAGATAAGATAAGATAAGATAAGATAAGATAAGCCTTTATTAGTCCCACAACGGGGAAATTCCAGGATTGCAACAGCACAGGGATAGCAACACTCAGAGCAACAATCAGAAGGCAAGAGAAAAAAAAAACAAGCAAGCAAGAGCAGCTAATAAACATATGTACGTATTACTATAAAATATATATATATACACACACACACAGACACACAGTGCAGAGCATTGTAGCTGGATGGAATAAATATATGAATATATGAACACACAGTGCAGAGCATTGTAGCTAGATGGAATAAATATGTAAATATATAAACACCCACAGTACGGAGCATTGCAGCTAGGTGGAATAAATATGCAAGTATATAAACACACACAGTGCGGAGCAATGTAGCTAGATGGAATAATATGTAGATATATAAATATATAAACACCCACAGTACGGAGCATTGTAGCTAGATGGAATAAATATGCAAATATATAAACACACACAGTGCAGAGCATTGTTGCTAGATGGAATGAAACAGCATAACCGTCTACTTAGTTATCCTACATGGTATGATTATGTGCCCATACATATTCTCACCCTCCATAGCGACCGGTATGTTCCTAGTTGTATGCCGGAGAGGACCATTGTGTAAGTCTATTGCATCTTTTGCATTCAAAAAACTATTAGTTTGTTACGTCTTTTTGCTATCTCTGCGAGCAGCCCTGCTTAGGTTGTACAGTCTGACAGCCATTGGTAGGAAGGACCTACGAAACCTCTCGGTTGTGCACCTGGGATGATGTAGTCTGCTGCTAAATGAGCTCCTCAGTGCATTCAGTATGTCCTGCATAGGGTGGAACTCGGACTCCAGCAGAGATGACAGTTTAGCCACCGTCCTTCTCTCTCCTATCTCCTCCATCGGATCAAGGCGCTGCCCCAGGACAGAGCTAGCTTTCTTAATCAGTTTGTTCAGTCTCTTCCTATCGGCTGCAGTAATGCCACTGCCCCAGCAGACCACTCCAAAAGTGATGGCTGATGCCACCACCGTGTCATAGAATGACTTCAGCAGCGCCCCTTGTACACCAAAAGACCTGAGTCTCCTCAGCAGGAACAGCCTGCGCTGTCCCTTCTTGTAGAGTGCATCAGTATTGTGTGACCAGTCTAGTTTATTGTTCAGATGAATACCCAGGTACTTATAGGATGTCACCATCTCGATGTCTGTTCCCTGTATATTTACTGGTACTGTGAGGGGCTGCCCATGCCTGCGGCAGTCCACCACCAGCTCCTTAGTTTTCCTCGCGTTGATCTGGAGGCAGTTCCGATGGCACCAGTCCACGAAGTCCTGGATAAGCCCTCTGTACTCAGCTTCATCTCCATTGGAGATGAGGCCAACGATCGCAGAGTCATCAGAGAACTTCTGTAGATGGCAGTGTGTTGTGTTGTGTGAGAAGTCCGCAGTATAAAGAGTGAACAGGAAGGGAGCCAGCACCGTTCCCTGGGGGGCCCCCGTGCTACTGATGATCGTGTCGGACACACAGTCCCGGGTTCTCACAAACTGAGGCCGGTTCGTGAGGTAGTCCAGGATCCATGATGACAGGTGCTGGTCCACCCCTGCGCGCAGCAGCTTGTCCTTCAGGATCATCGGTTGGATGGTGTTGAAAGCACTGGAGAAGTCAAAGAACATGAACCTCACCATATTCCCGGGCTTCTCCAGGTGGGACAGAGAACGGTGAAGGAGGAAGATCACCGCATCCTCCACCCCAATAGGCACTGTATATTTTGACAGCATAGCTCTGTGGGCCAGGGAAACCACTTGGTCATCCCTATTTGCTGTGTGTGGGCAATCAGGGACCGTTACCCTGATCCCTACAGACAATACACTTGGGTTGTTCAAAGTTGCTGGCTCACGCTCCTGGTCTGTGGCTGGTCCACATGTGTATCATCAGGGCATCAAAAACCAGGAGGTGGCAAGTCATTTGCCAGTTCTGTTTCACTTTTTGTTCATGGCAATTTTATTTATTGTTTTATATATTAAAATTGGAAAATGGATGTCTGATATTGTTTGTGCCTTATCTCATTTACAGACGTGGACAAAATTGTTGGTACCCCTCTGTTAATGAAAGAAAAACCCACAATGGTCACAGAAATAACTTGAATCTGACAAAAGTGGTAATAAATAAAAATTCTATGAAAATTAACCAATGAAAATCAGACAATCCTTTTGAATTGTGGTTCAACAGAATTATTTTAAAAAACAAACTCATGAAACAGGCCTGGGCAAAAATGATGGTACCTCTAGAAAAGATTGAAAATAATGTGACCATAGGGACATGTTCAACCAAGATGTGTCCTCTAATTAACATCACAGGTGTCTACAAACTTGTAATCGGTCAGTTGGCCTATTTAAAGGGTGACAAGTAGTCACTGTGCTGTTTGGTGACATGGTGTGTACCACACTAAACATGGACCAGAGGAAGCAAAGGAGACAGTTGTCTTAGGAGATTAGAAAGAAAATTATATACAAGCATGTTAAAGGTAAAGGCTATAAGACCATCTCCAAGCAGCTTGATGTTCCTGTGACTACAGTTGCACATATTATTCAGAAATTTAAGCTCCACGGGACTGTAGCCAGCTTCCCTGGACGTGGCCACAGGAGGAGACGGATAATACGAATGGTAACAAAAGAGCCCAGAACAACCTCTAAACACATTCATGGTGAACTCCAAGGTCAAGGTACATCAGTGTCAGATCGCACCATCCGTCGTTGTTTGAGCCAAAGTGGACTTCATGGGAGACGACCAAGGAGGACACCACTGTTGAAAACAAATCATAAAAAAGCCAGACTGGAATTTGCCAAACTGCATGTTGACAAGCCACAAAGCTTCTGGGAGAATGTCCTATGGACAGACGAGACAAAACTGGAACTTTTTGGCAAGGCACATCAGCTCTATATTCACAGACGCAAAAATGAAGCATACCAAGAAAAGAACACTGTCCCTACTGTGAAACATGGAGGAGGTTCTGTTATGCTCTGGGGCTGCTTGGGTGTCTTGAATCTGTGCAGGGTGCAATGAAATCTCAAGACTATCAGGGTATTCTAGAGAGAAATGTGCTGCCCAGTGTCAGACAGCCTGGTCTCAGTCGCAGGTCATGGGTCTTGCAACAGGATAATGACCCAAAACACACAGCTAAAAACAGCCAAGAATGGCTAAGAGTGAAACATTGGACTATTCTAAAGTGGCCTTTTATGAGCCCTGATCTAAATCCTATTAAGCATCTGTGGAAGGAGCTGAAACATGCCGTCTGGAGAAGGCACCCTTCAAACCTGAGACAACTGGAGCAGTTTGCTCATGAGGAGTGGGCCAAAATACCTGCTGAAAGGTGCAGAAGTCTCATTGACAGTTACAGAAATCATTTGATTGCAGTGATTGCCTCAAAAGGTTGTGCAACAAAATATTAACTTAAGGGTACCATCATTTTTGTCCAGGCCTGTTTCATGAGTTTGTTTTTTAAAATAATTCTGTTGAACCACAATTTAAAAGCACTGTATGATTTTCATTGGTTAATTTTCATAGACTTTTTATTTATTACCACTTTTGTCAGATTCAAGTTATTTCTGTGACCATTGTGGGTTTTTCTTTCATTAACAGAGGGGTACCAATGATTTTGTCCAAAGGGTGTTGTTGATTAATTGTCACAGATTTACAAAGTGATGGCTTACCTATCCTCTATGCAAAACTGAACTGTCAACCTTTGTATAACCTAGTGAAATTAATGGGAACTTCAGTTATACATACCTGATCAGACATATGCATAGCATTCTCTTCAATAAGCTCACTTTTTGAAATTATTTGTAGTGCAGTAATACTCCACTTGTTTTCAAGTGGATACTCAGTGTAAAAAAGTCAGTGCATTTCAGAAAATAAGCACATCAGTAATCCAATCTGACACAAAATCACTAGTCATAGTCCTCATATCTGTAAAAAAGTATTCTTTAAATATTTAAATTTATATTGGATTACTGTATAATCTGAAAGTTGTGTTAGTATTTTATAAAAGGTAAATTCTCAGCAGTATTACATTTTCTGACAGTGTGCTAATATGTCATAAAGACAATCAACCTCAACTAAAGTTATTTATGAAAAAAAAAATTAAATTCAACTTTACGGATTATACAGCACCAATTCACAACAATAGTCAGCTCATAGAACTTTGAAGTGTTGGACAAAGACCCCACAATTCCAGAAAGACCTCAACAATCAGGTGATCCCCTGTGAGGATCACTTAGCCACGGTGCAGAGGAAAAACTCTATTTTAACAAGAGGAAGCCTCCAGCAGAAGTGGTTTTGGCATCTCATCAGGATGCCTCCTGGTCGCCTGCCACTTCAGGTGTTTGGAACACGTCCCCCGAGGTTGAGACCATGGGGCAGACTATGACTCCCAGCTGGCATGGAACACCTTGGTGTCCCCTCTGAAGAGCTGTAGAAGGTGGCTGGAGAGAGGGAACACTGGGCTGCTGTACTTGGACTGCTGCCTACATGACCCGTGTTATGATTCCCCGTGCACTACTACACAGCGCATGGAGGAAGAATGTAAAACTCAATTGCAGGAGTAGAACGTGCACTTTATTGACATAAACCCAAAATAACCAGTCCAGCTTACAGTCACGATAGCGAACAGAGAGTTGAAATGGTGCAATACAGACAACCAGACAAACAGGGATGCCGCTCGGATGCACAGCAGCCCAGGGAGAGGGAATGCCTAGTGCCACAGTGTATCTGTTGGCACAGAGAGAAAGGCAGACATAACTTATGGGCTGCAGTGATCCAAAGCGGTCCGTGCTGTCTGGAGGATGGGGGTGAGGTAGGGTCAGCCGCTAACACCAAGGAAATACACGATCTTGAAAAGTTAGAGAAGATGGTGACGTCAGGCTGAAGGAAAATGTAGGTAGTAGAAACAAACATACACGGAGGAACACGCTGCCATTTATGAAGCTGAATGCTCCGACGGTCTCTTCCTATTACCCCAGCGTTAAAGTACTAATGATACTAACGAGGGAAGAGACCACCTGTGTGAGAATGCGTGGGCTGAACAATAATTAACACCATGTGCGTATGTGTGAGTGTCTGAGCGTATGAATGGGAGTGAATGAGGTGTGTGTGTGTACGTGTGTGAAACACCCAATAATGAAGCACAGCTGATGGCACTGACAGGAGGAGGAGGCGCGCCCAAGCTGTCAGGGAGCGAAGGACCCAAATAACGCCCTGAAGCACCTGGTGGAAAATAGGGCAAAATAACCATAGGTCAGAACTGGGTTTGGAACCACCAAACCCAGGTTCATGACATGCCCCCCCCTCCCCAGGGGTGGATTCCAGACACCCCAGTACCATCAGCCAAAAACAAAAAAACACAACCAAGGACACCCCCCCCCCCCCCCCCAGAGACAGATAACTACCCAGGGTGGGAGATGGGGGGAAAATAGGTTAGGAGGGAAGCAACACATGAAAAAACACCACAACACAAAATGCAAAGATAATAATGTGAACCTCCTAACCCCCCCGAGGAGTCCAGAGTTCAGGAGGCCGACCAGCGTCCCAGGGCCCTGGCATGGTGAAGGGTGACTGATCGAGTGGCCTGCCCGAGTCCCAAGCCTAGCAGGCGGCCCGCTGAACAGTGTCAGGTGGCCTGTCAGGACTGTTGGGCCACCCGACCTGAGAGCTAAGTCTTTCAGGTAGTCGACCAGCATGGTTGAGCCACCAGGACCGGGGGTGGGGGTAGGGGGGGCAGGTGAAGAGGTTGCCTACCCACCGGGTACCTTAGAGGTTGGTGGCCAACCTGAGGGATAGGAGCCCCCCTCTCCCCCTCCCCCTGAGGCTTGGAGCAGGGGAACCATAGCACCTGCGGTGGTCCCGGTCAGAGACATGGCTGCACCCGCGTTGGTCCCGGTCAGAGACATGGCTGCACCTGCATTGGTCCCGGTCAGAGACATGGCTGCACCCACGTTGGTCCTGGTCAGAGACATGGCTGCACCCGCGTTGGTCCCGGTCAGAGACATGGCTGCACCTGCATTGGTCCCGGTCAGAGACATGGCTGCACCCACGTTGGTCCTGGTCAGAGACATGGCTGCACCCGCATTGGTTCCGGTCAGGGACACAACTGCACCCGCTTTGGTCCCGGTCTGGGACATGGCTGCACCAGTGGTGGACTCCGGCTGGAGCTGTGCTGCACCGGCGGTGGACTCCGGCTGGAGCTATGCTGCACCAGCGGTGGACTCCGGCTGGAGCTGTGCTGCACCCGCAGTGGACTCCGGCTGGAGCTCTACTGCACCCGTGGTGACCTCCCCAATGGGGGAGGGAGGGGTCCTCCCAGACCCCAGTGCTGGATCCAGACCCGTGGTGGCCTCTGGCAGCATCACCTGCTCTCCGGCCACCCTGGCCTGGAGCTCCGAACCCGGAGGGAGAGAGAAAGAGACCGAGTCAGGGTTGCTGGCAGCGACAGAACCAGGTGAGGTGGCCCCAAGGGCTCCTGCGAGCTGCCCTGGGCCCCCCTCGCCATGAGTCAGGCAGTGTGACATCGACATAGACATAAATGACATTATGGAGCACACTTACTTGGGTTCCACCGCTGTCCAGGACTCCGGTGACTTAGGGTGCGCGGGCTTCATCCAGTCGTCTGGTGCAACACTCGTGTCGACCTCTCCCGGAACGGCTGGACTCATGTCACCATCAGCTGTGGACCACCCAGGTTGCGGCGGCTCCTCTCCGGTGACCTTAGAGTGGAGCTCGGAGAGGATGGGAAAGGGGAGACACTTAGGTCCGCCGGCAGCGGCAGAGCCTGGTGAGGGGGGTCCGGATGCAGCTGAGAGCCGCACCCGGCTCTCCTCCCCAAGAGCCAAGCAAGATCTCTCAACTATTGACAGAAGAACTACAGGAGAGATTACTTGCCTGTGCTCAAGCTCCACCGCCGTCCAGGACTCCGACAATGAAGTTCTGGGCCCAGTCGGCTGGAGGTCAGATCCGGGCGAAGACTCTGCCACGGCGGCCTCTACAGCAGGCATGATTGTGGTTGCAGTCTCGGTGACCCCATGCGCCATCTTCCACACTACCGGCTCCTCTGGTGTGACAGCCGGGGACGGCCTCATCGCTGGCCCATGAGCTGGACCCTCCTGGGCCTCCGATTCCTCTCCCCTTGAGCGACCTGGTTCCAGAGCTGGCGAGCTCGTAGGGCCACACAAAAAAGGTTTGGGGTCAAGTCAGGTGAGGGAGGACTATATGCCACTGGGGCAAAGCACTCAGGGGACTGCACACCCCGAGTCTCTTCGCCAGGAGACAGGCAAAATTATTCATCAACAGAGAAAGTTAAATGAGGAAAAACTTGCCTGTTCTCTTGGCACTGGACGTCCCCAGCGGCCTCCGAGGCATCTCCTCTCCTCTCCTGGCGTTCCTCCTCAAGCTGCGGCTCCCCCTCCCTCAGGGAGAATTCCTCCAATCTCCCGGCCATCTCCGGGAGGAGCCATGGCTTCACCTCCAGGATGAGGTTCATCTTGGCCTGAAGAGCCAATCTGCGTTCCTCCAGTTCCTCCAGGAACGGAGCGGGACACGGCTCGGGACGGGGAGGCAGGGCTGTTGTCGGCAAGGCTGGAAGCTTCTTCCGGCTGGGGTTCCTCTTCCTCTTCTTCACGGATGGCTCGGGCACCAGGTAGTCCGGGATACGAAGTGCCGCACTGTGCAGCGAGTCACCTGTGCTGAGAAGCTTCGTATGATCCTGAGAAGAAAGTGGAGTAGCCGCGAGGAACTCAAACACTGGGAGATCCTTATCTGACTCCTCACATGGCACAGCGAAGATGTCCCAGAGAATCTCCATTGCCGTGGGGTGATCCCAGAGGCTGTCTCGCTCCATCACCCTCATTGCAGTGCCCCGAGCCTGTCGAACGGCCTGGGAGGAACGGGGCTTCTGTGTCCACGAAAAAATCTCCTCCTGGAAGCACAGCGAGCGCAGCTCCCTCTCCAGCTCCCTCTCCATCCGAAGCACCGTGTTGATACTCGAGGAGGAAGAAAAAAGAGGGTGGAAAAAAAAAGAAAAAAACGCACGTCTACTCCGCTGGGTTTTTTTCTGGCTGGTCAGAGCATTCTGTTATGATTCCCCGTGCGCTGTGTAGTAGCGCACGGAGGAAGAAGTGTAAAACTCAATTGCAGGAGTAGAACGTGTACTTTATTGACATAAACCCAAAATAACCAGTCCAGCTTACAGTCACAATAACAAACAGAGAGTTGAAATGATGCAGTACAGGCCACCAGACAATCAGAGATGCTGCTCGGATGTACAGCAGCCCAGGGAAAGGGAATGCCTTGTGCCGCAGCGTATCTGTTGGCACAGAGAGAAAGGCAGACATAACTTATGGGCTGCGGCGATCCAAGGCGGTCCGTGCTGTCTGGAGGATGGGGGTGAGGCAGGGTCAGCCGCTAACACCAAGGATATACACGATCAGGCTGAATAAAAAATGTAGGTAGTAGAAACAAACATACACGGAGGAACACGCTACCATGTATGAAGCTGAATGCTTTGATGTTCTCTTCCTATTACCCCAGCGTTAAAGTACCAATGATACTAATGAGGGAAGAGACCGCCTGTGTAAGAATGCGTGGGCTGAACAATAAATAACACCATGTGTGTATGTGTGAGTGTCTGAGCGTATGAATGGGAGTGAATGAGGTGCGTGCGTATATGTGTGTGAAACACCCAATAATGAAGCACAGCTGATGGCACTGATAGGAGGAGGAGGTGTGCCCAAGCTGTCAGGGAGCGAAGGACCCAAATAGTTCCCTGAAGCGCCTGATGGAAAATAGGGCAAAACAACCATAGGTCAGAACTGGGTTTGGAACCACCAAATCCAGGTTCATGACAACCCGGTTCCCCAGAAAAGCGTTTGAGGATGGATGGACGGACGGACAGATGGCTGGGCAAAAGAAAATGTTGACACTATTCTCAAAAGTAGAAATAGTCTGTCTCCCAAATATCAGAATTTGAAAACAAAGTCAGATGTAGGCATCTTGCCCCCGTGTGGCAGAGTGGACTGGATCAGCGTGGTCCATCGTACCGATCTGGGAGAGTGGACTGGATCAGCATGGTCCATGAAGCCGATCTGAGAGAGCAATACAGAAAAATATAAGGAATTGGACACAAACTTCAAAGCTTTTGTTGTCTCCTTAGTTTGTGTCGCCCTTGCTTCTTATAATAAGGTACAAAATACCAATGTCCAAAAATAAAATAAAATAAAAACAGTCTAAAGAAAAAAGCAAACTGCATAAAAATACAGTGGTGTGAAAAAGTGTTTACCCCTTCCTGATTTCTCATTTTTTTGTATGTTTATCACACTTAAATGTTACAGACCATCAGACAACTTTAAAGGGCCTATATCATGCTATTTTAAGCCTTTCAGAGTAAACTACATGCATGTATGTGATAGTATATTACCTTTAGTACACTGGAGAATGAATTTCTTATGAAATATGAGTTATTTTCACGAGCCCGGAAGTAAAATGCTTCGATCTCTGAGGCTCTGCCTCTCCTTGTGGCTGCCGCCCATTTCATGACGTAACCCCTGAGCCGGCTGCTGCAGTGTGTCGCTGGGTTCTGCCCACGAAAACAAGGAAGGCTGAACAAACTCCTAAATCTCTCACAGCCAAAGACACATTTACGTCACTTAGAAGACATTGTCTTACGTAAAAAAGCAAACAGTTGTTGTCACTGAGCAGATTAGGTGCGAGAGGAACTACTTCTTCACAGCGTCAATGCTAAAGTGAAAGAGTTTTGCCGATCACCGCTCCGTTAGCTGCGCGGAGAAAGTGGGTGTGTGCGTTAGCCTGGGGGCGATGCTGGCAGCACAGGCACTTCCTGGAGTGGGTGGCTCACCCATGTTCATACGTATGAACGTGGGGACCCAGTCATTATCAGGGACAGGGCGGAGCAGCAGCTCAGAGAGCAGGGTTGAGGAGGAATACTCAGATGTGTGAATGGAGCAAAATACCACTTTGGGGGTGTTTTTGGTGAGGAATTAACATTATAACATGCTTAAAAGCTCAAAAAAGTTGATTTTGCATGATATAGGCCCTTTAAATGTTTGACAAAGATAACACAAGTAAACACAAAATGCAGTTTTTAAATGAAGGTGTTTATCATTAAGAGTAAAAAAAAATCCAAACCTACATGGCCTTGTGTGAAAAGGTGATTGCCTGCCCCCCCCCCAAAAAAAGCATAAATTAACTGTGGTTTATCACATCTTTGGAATGCTGAGTTCAATTTCTCTAGCTGCATCCAGGCCTGATTACTGCCACACCTGTTCTCAATCAAGAAATCACTTAAATGGGACCTGCCTGACAAAGTGAAGTACACCAAAAGATCCTCAAAAGCTAGACATCATGCTACAATCCAAAGAAATTCAGGAACAAATGAGAAACAAAATAATTGAGATCTATCAGTCTGGAAAAGGTTATGAAGCCATTTATAAAGCTTTGGGACTGCAGCAAACCACAGTGAGAGCCATCATCCACAAATGGCAAAAACGTGGAACAGTGGTGAACCTTCCCAGGAGTGGCCGGCCGACCAAAATTACCCCAAGAGTGCAGCGACTACTCATCCAAGAGGTCAGAAAAGACCCCACAACAACATCCAAAGAACTGCAGGCCTCACTTGCCTCGTTAAAGTCAGTGTCCATGACTCCACCATAAGAAAGAGACTGGGCAAAAATTGCCAGCATGGCACAGTTCCAAGACGAAAACCACTGCTGAGCAAAAAGAACATAAAGGGTCATCTCAGTTTTGCCAGAAAACATCTTGATGATCCCCACGACTTTTGGGAAAATAGTCTATGGACTGATGAGACAAAAGTTGAACTTTTTGGAAGGTGTGTGTCCCATTACATTCAGCGTAAAAGTAAAGCATTTCAGAAAAGGAACACCATACCAACAGTAAAATATGGTGGCGGTAGTGTGATGGTCTGGGGCTGTTTTGCTACTTCAGGACCTGGAAGATTTGCTGTGGTAAATGAAACCATGAATTCTGCTGTCTACCAAAAAATCCTGAAGGAGAATGTCCAGCCATCTGTTCGTGCCCTCAAGCTGAAGCACACTTGGGTTCTGCTGCAGGACAACGATCCAAAACACATCAGCAAGTCCACCTCTGAACGGCTTAAGAAAAACCAAATGAAGACTTTGGAGTGGCCTAGTCAAAGTCCTGACCTGAATCCAATTGAGATGCTGTGGCGTGACGTTAAAAGGGAGGTTCAAGCTCGAAAACCCTCCAATGTGGCTGAATTACAACAATTCTGCAAAGATGAGTGAGCCAAAATTCCTCCACAGCAATGTAAAAGACTCATCACCAGTTATCTTAAACGCTTGATTGCAGTTGTTGCTGCTAAGGGTGGCCCAACCAGTTATTAGGTTTAGGGGGCAATCACTTTTTCACATGGGGCCATGTTGGTTTCGATTTTTTTCCTTAATAATAAACTCCTTCATTTAAAAACTGCATTTTGTGTTTATTTGTGTTATCTTTGTCTAATATTTAAATTTGTTTGATGTTCTGAAACATTTAAGTGTGACATACAAAAAAATGAGAAATCAGGAAGGGGGCAAACACTTTTTCACACCACTGTATGACAAAATGTGAACTTTTTTTTTTTACATACTACAAATATGCTACAATGAGTTTGCTTGGACTACTAATGCAAAATATACTGTTGGTGATAGAAAGAGTGGGTAGAGAAATGGAATTCAATTTTAGCTGTGTGCCGTGCACTATGATCAGTCTTGCTGCTGCATTGGACCTGATTCAAGAACAGGAAAAAGATTTTCAGTTCCACATCCTTGGATCACCAAGTGTACCGCCACCTTGTAGTTTCATTAACAATGAAAAGTTTAAGACATTTTAGCGTCCCCATTTGTAATATGCTCTTGATCAGACATTCAAAAAAGAAACAAAATCTCTTATCTTCCTAGGCCTCTCCTGGCTTCTATCCTCAGAAGCTCTTCCATTGGTGGCGGTGGTTCTGCAGGAACAAGGCCAAGTGTACGTGGGTCCTCTGGGCGCAGTTGTCTATGTTGTGGCAGCCCTGCATCTGCAGAAAGGCGCTTTGAAAGAATGCAGGCCAGAAGGGGTGGAATGTGGTCGTAAGTCTTCTCCTCCTTGACCGCGTAGACATTCCAGCGCCTTTTATTCTTTTTATACAGTCTCCTGGTCCTGAGAACACAAAGTATTAGAAAATTCATATTAGTAAATAATTCAGTTTGAAAAATTATCAATCAACTTTATTTATAAAGCACTTTAAAAGCAACACTAGCTACACAAAGTGCTGTACAGCAAGAGAACATAAAAGCAGGGCACTAACACAAAGGGCGCTAACACGAAAAAAAAGTAAAATAAATAAAAATCCATTTCATTCAATAAAATCAATGTTTCATACTGGGTTGAAGGCCAGGGAGTAAAAATGTGTTTTAAGACGTGTTTTAAAAATGGACAGTGAAGGTGCTTGTCTAATGTCCAGGGGTAAATCATTCCATAACCTGGGGGCCATGATCAAAAAGGCTCTGTCCCCTCTGAGCTTGCGCCTCGCCTTTGGTACCTCCAAAAGCAGCTGTTCAGCTGACCTAAGGGACCGGGTGGGAGGGTAGGGATGCAGAAGCTCAGAGAGGTAAGGTGGAGCAAGACCGTTCAAGGATTTAAAAACAAATAAAAGAATTTTAAAATGAACTCTAAAATACACGGGCAGCCAGTGGAGTGAAGCTAAGATGGGTGTGATGTGATCTCTTCCACGTGTACCTGTCAAAAGATGAGCGGCGGCGTTTTGAACCAGCTGCAAACGGGAAAGAGATGACTGGCTGACACCGGCGTAAAGTGTGTTACAGTAATCCAGCCGAGATGAAATAAAAGCATGGATTACTGTTTCCAAGTGTGGTCTAGAGAGAATGGGTTTTACTTTTGCTAAATGCCTTAGATGAAAGAAGCTGGATTTTACCACAGAACAAATCTGCGTGTCTAATTTAAAATCATTGTCCATGATAAAACCAAGGTTCCTAGCTGTGGATTTAACGTAAGGAGTAAGGGGGCCCAAGTATACAGGAAGGGACTCACAGGGGCGACTAGGTCCAAACACCATCACTTCGGTCTTCTTATCATTAAAATTTAGGAAGTTTAGGGCCATCCAAGACTTTATGTCTTCAGTGCACGCCAGGAGTGAGTTTACTGATGAGGCAGCTTTTTATAAACAAATATGACTGGATGGACGTACCAGAGTATTCATTAAATATTAAGAAAAACAATCATTTCTGTAAAATTTCCAAAAAGGCTTAAAATTAATAAATTACCTCCCAAAAAAGACATTTTAAATTTATAATCCAATTATTAAGGTTTATAGATTATTGTGTGTAAAATGTTTTGGTGGCACAAAACTTACATTGGCTTGCCGTCGACTGTCTTCCTCACCGGACGGTCCCTGTGCTGGTTATAGTCCAGTGCAGCTAAACGGGTCCAGACCTCATATACAGGTGGGGTAAAGGAGAACCTTTTCCTCGCTTACATTAGAATGTGATTTTGAAAAGCCTCAAGGTCTGCAGTTGATCTGTGAAAACACATACATATTAATGATTGTCCTTTTTCTTTCTGTTGGCATTAAAGAATTTCCATCGTACTCACCTGAAGGTCAGGTACTTGTGGACCATCTGTATCCACTGCTTGTTCATCACAATATGGGTGAGGACCTCGAAAACCACTGAGCCTTTTTCCTGCCATTGTTTGGTGGAGCTGTTCTTCAGTGCCTTATGTAGACATTGTCCTTCGACCCATTTTTGCTCGTTCACCACATGATGGAGAAGGCCAAGCCACAATTTCTAAAAAGAGGTGAAATAAAATATTACGATTTTCTACTTGAGAAGCCCTTAATCCGATTTTTAAATACAACTATTACAGGGCTCAAGAAGTCAAGTGACTTCTGGTGTACACTAAATTTACTTATGAATAAATTATGATACCTTTATTTTAATATTGGGGTTTAATGATAACAATAACAACTGTAAAGCCCATTTTTTCTCAAACACAGAACACTTGCACATCAAGTGTGATAATTTCTTAACGTCATTGATAGCTAAAGACTGGTAGCTCAATTTTTTGTGTTGCAGTAATACAAGATATGTTGCACCTACCATGAAGTTGTAATGCGTTGCAGATTTGTTACAGCACCACCAAAAACGATTAACAATATCACACAGTCACAGAAGCAATACAGCCTGCTCCTTTATTTTAGCTGCCTCAAGAGCACATACACAAATCCACCTTTTATTTTTTGTAATTCATTTCTGGATAGTTAGGATATTATAATGATTGGCAAGACTTACAGATGAGCTCCTTTTTGCAAGCTATAGCATTTTAATACCCACTTACCCATGAGTGCCGAGCTCTGTGAATGGGCATCAGTGCACATTTCAACCACCTTCACTTCTGTGAGGAGTTGGGTCACGGTGTCCACAAAGGCCTTCTTCTACATTACAGTGGAGTTGTGGTCAGTCTGACGCTTGTCAACGGTCCAAACTGAAATGATGTCTTTGCTTTCATGGTCCATGGCCATGTACAGTATGTGCCATTGTTTCCTCTGGCTTAAAGACCTTGGCGTGGTGGCAACATATTTTTCCCGGGGTGCAGAAAACACATGACACGATTGTAACCGGAATATGTTAATTTTACACTATTTCTTTTCTTCTTTTTTTTTTTTTTTTTTTACATTTTGCACAGTAATATTGCACAATGGAATTTACCATTTGAAGTATTGTACAACCAAGGCCTGAATGTTGGCATATTGGGCCAGTTGGGATCCCACCCACATGTCCTGTGTTTGGACTTTTTACTGGTGTCATCCTTCTCTCCTCCCTCTGCTGTCACCTCTCCTGGACCCTCTGCCTGAACACTTTCCTGTCCTTGGCTCCTCTCTTCTGTCTCATCTTTCCATCTCTGAGCCCTGTCTAATTCAGGTTCTGTCTCTGTCTATGGTGGTATACAAACAGGTTAGAAAATATCAAGTGCCATGTTTTGTCCTGCAGGATTTTTTTTTTCATGGTTTACATAAATAACAAAAATGTCTATTTTTTCTGTTTTTATTCTAGTGTTTCTTTTTTTTCCATTGACAAAGAGTAGGAAAGGGAAAAAAACATTCATAATAGGAATTTACTCATACATACTTAAATTATATGATCAGAGGTGGGTATAGTAGCCAGAAATTCTACTCGTGTAAAAGCAGTGCTATGAAATTAATTAAAAGTAGACAACTAAAAATTTCTAATTGAGTTAAGGGTATAAAGGGCACCTACTTAAAAACTTGAGTAATGAGTTCAGTCTTGAAGGTTTGAGGTTTTTCTCCAAAATTTATAACAATTTTCTTATAGTTTTCTACTTTTCTCCGTAAATTTATCAAAATTTTTAACTATTTTCCTCGAATTTGTAATTTTCTCTTGTAAAATTATGACTTTTCTTGTACATTTGAGACTATTATAAATTTGTGGAGTATTTTATGGCTTATTTTTTTTATCTTTTTTTAATCCAATCCAGCTTTATTTATAAAGCTCTTTAAAAATGATGGTTGACACAAAGTGCGGTTCATCAACAATAAATAAACTATAAAAACAATCAAATACAGTTAAAGTACAAAACAGCACAAACAAAGCAATAGTCATACAATAGAGACAATAAGAACAAATAAAATCAGTGTCTCAAAAGCCAGAGAATAAAAATGGGTTTTAAGAGGAGTTTTAAAACTGGACAATGAAGAGGCCTGTCTGATGGACAAAGGCAGATTATTATAAAAATTACTTAAAAAAAATTGAAACATACTGTGGCAGATTTTTTACTTTTTTCCACATACAATTTAAACTTTTGACCATAATTTTGTAGAGCCAGAACAGAACAATAATTTTAACTCTGAATTCAAAGAAATATAATTATTAAAATTATATTTAAAGAAATAAATTAACTTAAATGACCAAAGATGCAGTTATTTCCCTTATAATATTTCTATATATTTGTAGATTTTTAGAAATCTCACTAACCAGACAGCTGGCACGTTTAGTTTCTCTGAAGGCTGCTGACGGATTAAAGTCATTGACTTCGTGAATTTTGGTCATCTTAACTTGCCAGGTACATAATAATGAACATAAATTATTAGTTAATATTGCAGTAGCTGGTGAAATCAATCCTCAGCGATTCATGAGTCACTCTTGCCTTTCCCTGCAATGAAGCCTAACCAGACCTGTTAGCAGAGCGACTCCTCATTGTTGTTCCAGTTACCAGAGGGTTCAAACCACCATAAATGCCTCCACTGCTTATATACCGCTTGTATTTTTTTCTGCGTTTAAAGTACTTTAACAAGCTCATGCTTCTCTCGGACAGCAATGCTACAGAGACCCTCTGCCTGCAGACTAAAACGGTCACGTGGGTGCTGGGCAGGCGGGGCGCTTCCACGCAGATTACAGTCACGCGTTGTTCGTGTGCGCACTTGCAGAGTGTTTCTTTCATTTTTTTTTTTTTTAAATGAATATATCATAGGTGTGGCGGCATACTTCCAAGGGCAGTGGGCCACCACATGGAAATGCTACCAGAGGAAACCCTGTGTGCAGTACTGAGCACAGTGACCGGGGCTGCCCATCCTCTTATCAGCTATAGACACAGTTTGAAATTAATTAGCTGCGAGTTTATGGAAAAAAATTAATAAATAAAAATACTCTCTCCACATCACATTCCCACCCCCCAAAAAAACAAAACAAAATGCACCGATTAGCACCACTTCTCTGTCTTTGATCCTGTTTATTAGCTCCTATCTTTTCTCCATCTAGCTATCCTTGATACTGTCCACACAGTAGGTGAAATTTTATTTATATTATCATTGTGTGCTGCTGAAATGACATTGTGTTGAGATTTTTTATGACTATATAAATCCTATGGTATTTTCTACATCTATGACTGTTGTAATTACTCTCTCCACCCTTATACTGGCCTACAGAAAACATTTGACTGTTTTGTTTGCATACATTGTCTACATACATTGACACAGTGACATTTCGGGCAGAGTGCTTCTTTTG
This sequence comes from Pholidichthys leucotaenia, assembly GCA_020510985.1. Classification (NCBI taxonomy): domain Eukaryota; kingdom Metazoa; phylum Chordata; class Actinopteri; order Cichliformes; family Pholidichthyidae; genus Pholidichthys; species Pholidichthys leucotaenia. The sequence goes on along the minus strand of CM035849.1, from coordinate 200,134,159 downwards.
ATAAATGGGGAACAGTTTGGGGAAGATCATCTAACACAATGTAAAAGTAATTTATTTTATAAAAGTCAAAAACATTTGATCGCATAAACTGAAGATCCATTGTTCAACGTATCAGAAGCTAATGCTAACTGTAACAAATTTTGATTCTGACTAAAGTAGACCACAGTAAAATTTTGGGCAAAGAGTGCTTCTTTAGATAAATGGCCACAAGTGTGTGGAAGAGCATCTAATGCAATGTAAAACTAATGTATTTTTTAAAAAGTCATGTTTGGTAGAGAAAAAAGGAATTCCTTCCTTCACCGTATTGGAAGCTAATGCTAATTGTAGCAAGTTGCACTGCAAACCAAGTCTACCTACGGGTACAAATAAGTAACAAAAAAAAAAAAAAAAAAGTTGGGAATCTTTAGACCACAGTGGAAAAATGACAAAAGGAAAGGATTAGCGAGCAATTCCTGTGATCTTTCCTATCACCATACACCAGTTCATATCATCACACAGTCATATTAATAACAGGAACATGTCAGAGATCAACTGTAGAAGGTTACAGAAAGCTATTGTAAGCTTGCGTGGGTGATAGTTGAGGGTTAGTCCTTCTGCCACAAGAACGAGACCATTTGAGCTCTTCCCATAACTTTAATATCCAGCCATAGCTGCACCCAACATTCTATTTATAAAAACATCCTCCCACTTCACTTCTGTCATTCCTCCTTCATAATAAAAGCCTTTTCCAACATTACCTCTTACATTACTTCCCCCTTCACAAAAGAAGCGTCCTCGCTTCACAACAACAACAGCAACAGAAAAAAGACAATCTAGTACTACACATCTGTCAGGGAAAACTTCCAAACTGTTAGAGAAGAACTGGGGTGTACAGTTGTTTTTTTTTTTTTTTAAGTCCAGTCTGCTTATGTTTGCATATGAGGTCAGTGGTGAACGCTAAACAGTGAAAGTGTCAGTTCTGTAACGCTGTGGCCATCGAACACAACGTCCTGACTTGGTCTTCCTTTGAGAGGGAGGTTGAACAACAACAGGTGGCTGTTGTGGAGGCACAGCTGGTAAATCGTTTCTCACTGGAACATGTCCATATGGGGGTTGCTGCACATGGGGAACATCAGGTACTGGAGGTGAAGCAGGGGTTGGATGTTGATACACATAAGGCCTTGAGCCTGCGAGTGCAGTGAGTGGTGGTGTAAATGGACTAGAGGTAGAAGGTGGTGCTGGTTCCGAGGTTTGGGGCGGTGACTGCGCTGCAGACCATGGGGATCGATAAGGCTTGAGACGGTTGTAGTGAATGACTTTTGGTTTGCCTCTGGGGTTTAACATATCCAACAGCTCATAGACCACACCACTGTCATCTGTACCAAAGTCCAGCCTACATAAGACTTTGAAAGGGCCTGTCCATCTGGGAGACAGTTTGTGCCTAATGAGAGAGGGGAGATCAACCCAAACCAGGTCCCCTGCTTCATAAGCCACATGTCTCTTGCGACGATCATAGTAATGCTTCTGCTGAGCACCTGCAGCAGCAATATTATGTGCAGCAGAGTGGAACGGATCACAGAGTTTTTTCACAATAGAGTGAGCATAATCATGTGGCGCATCTTGTGTGTTTCCTGAAGCTCCAGGGGTTTCCCGAAGGAGGAGGTCGGTGGGTAGACGAGCCTCTCGTCCATGAACTAAGAAGAAGGGTGTGTGTTTGATGGAGGAGTGGACAGTGGTGTTATAAGCAAACTCAACTTGCTTAAGATGCTCATCCCATTCTCCACCTTTGGTGAAAAGATATTTCGCTAACTGATCCTTTATGGATCTGTTAGCCCGTTCTACCATGCCATCTGACATAGCCTGATATGTCCAGTCTCTTCGGGAGCGTGAGCTCGAATCCCACCGCTGCCACCAGTGTAAGCTTGCGTAGGTGATAGTTGAAGGTTAGTCCTTCTGCCACAAGAACAAGACCATTTGAGCTCTTCCCATAACTTTAATATCCAGCCATAGCTGCACCCAACGTTCTGTTTACAAAAACATCCTTCCACTTCACTTCCGTCACTCCTCCTTCATAATAAAAACCTTTTCCAAAATTACCTCTTACACTATGCAAACACTAGTTAGCTTAGCTTAGCTTAGCTTACCTGTCCGGCAGCAAAGTGGCGACCTCTGTATGGCTTTTCAACCCTTTATGATTCTTCAATTCGCACCAGCGATCAAAAGCTGAACCAATACTTATTCTGGTCTTGCTCCTTCGTTTATCACTTCTTACTTGAGGTGGATAATGGAATGAATTTTTACTTCCAAAAGCAGCCATGGCAGCCTACTAGTCACAATTTGGCAACCCCGAGTTTTACGTCAAGGTGATGGCATGTGACATCAACCGATTGATTGTATTGGCTCTGAGATACTGACTGAACACTTTTTTCTTATCATCAGTCTTCTGGAATATAAATATTTACATGACTGTCGACCTGCCAAAAATTAAAAAAATTGAAGCGGATGATAAAATAAAGGCAGCGATGAGAGGTTTTAAGTAGGTTTATTAAATCATACCGCCATCATAGGAACTCCACACCAGCCCTTGTGCAGGCGGGCTGGTGTGTGTCCTCAGGCTCTCTAGCAAAGAGACACAGAGTGTGTGTGTCAGCCGCAGCAGTTGAAGAGTGAGAGGGAGATTTAGAGAATGTTGCAGCTTATATACCCAACTACAGACAATACATGAAAGGCATGGGACATTTGCATCACAGTAAGAGCAGGAGGCATGAATGTTTGCATCTGAGTCATACAAAACAGCATGATACCAGCGGAAGGAGCTAGACACAGTGGAGGCTGCCTATTGTTCTGTTAATCGCTCCAGGTGCGCACTCTGCATGTCCCAGTCTGTTGTGGGGGTTCTGCCATACGCTTCCCCCCAGAGGGCTCGGCAGGGGGCCGAGACCTCGATAGTCCAGCTTTGGCAGCGAGCAGGGAAAGCTCTGTGCAGGAGAAGGTGGAGGGGGGTGGGGGGTAGTAAGTGCCGGCCCTGGATGGTGAAATCGTCTGAGCTGCGCAAAAATTGCTTGTTGGTCCGCGATGTCGAGGGGCTGTCCCGTTGAACGTGCGGAAATCCACAAGAAGAAAAATTAGTCACTGGCTCCTCTCGCGATTAAGTCCTGCAAGGATTAATAGCGGCCGTGAAGAGGAAAGGAGCGGCGAGGATAAACAGCGGCCATGAAGAAAAACAGGGGCGGCTGTAAGAAAAAAAAAAAAAGCAAAAGCAAAGGGACTTGGCGTGTTGACTTTAGGTGCGGGCACAACCTTAAAGCCTTCGGGGACCGCAGACTGCTGAATCCCCGTTGTGCGCCATGGCTAAGACCATAAAATCCAGTGAGCAAACTGCGTGCGTGCCTCAGGTGTACGAGCAAGCCTGAAGGGCCAGTGTGCAGCCGCGAAGAAGGAAGGCGGTCAGTGGAGCCGTATGTGTCCCGTGCGTGGTGCGCCGTCCTCGTAACTCCCCGGTGCGTGTGCCGGGGCTCCGTGCATGGGTGGGCCTGCTGGAGAGGAAGAGCCAGGGTCAGGGAGCTTAATCATCCCTGTTGTAGTTGTGTTGGAGCGGTGAAAGTGAGTAGACGATCTTTGTCCCTCGAGCTCGTGTAGATGCGTTGGAGCGGTGAGAGGGAGGAGACGATCTTTGTCACTCGCTCGGCCATGGTGCGTTCAGGTCCACGCGCTGCATTCTCCATCGACCATGGAGGTCGCCGTCGTGGAGAGGGGACGAGGTGCCTGCGCTCTCGTGTGGAGGAGCTGTGAGCGCGGCCGGTCCAGTGTGGATGTGCCGATCTAGGCGTGCCAATCCCACCATGAAGTTTGCTGTGGCTTTCCCGGTTGTGGGCGATGTCCGGAGAGTTCCCTGAAGCAGAAGGGAGCTGCTGCGTTCGCTTGTCGTCGGAGCATCACCGCCGGGTGCTGCATTCGCCGGCAGCGTGGCTGTCCAAGCCAGAAGGTTGCAATGCACAAAGCGTGTGCATTCCCGGGGTCACCAATATAGCGAATGATAAAATAAAGGCAGTGATGAGAGGTTTTAAATAGGTTTATTAAATCATACCGCCATCATAGGAACTCCACACCAGCCCTTGTGCAGGCGGGCTGGTGTGTGTCCTCAGGCTCTCTAGCAAAGAGACACAGAGTGTGTGTGTCAGCAGCAGCAGTTGAAGAGTGAGAGGGAGATTTAGAGAATGTTGCAGCTTATATACCCAACTACAGACAATACATGAAAGGCATGGGACATTTGCATCACAGTAAGAGCAGGAGGCATGAATGCTTGCATCTGAGTCATACAAAACAGCATGATACCAGCGGAAGGAGCTAGACACAGTGGAGGCTGCCTATTGTTCTGTTAATCGCTCCAGGTGCGCGCTCTGCATGTCCCAGTCTGTTGTGGGGGTTCCGCCACAAAATATTTTTTTCATCAATATAATAATTTTTAGAACATTAAGACTTACATTGTGCGTGTTTCTAAACACTTTGTTGATGTATTATTTTTTTTAAAAAAATCTCTGTTTTTATGAAAATGCTCCCCTCTGGACCTTTAAGGTAAGATAAGATAAAGCTTTATTAATCCCACAATGGGGAAATTCCAGGATTGCAGCAGCAAAGGGATAGCAGCACTCAGAGCAATAGTAAACTAGAAAAGCACTCGGGACTTCCGGTTATGGCTGCCACGTAGGACGGACGTGTCTCGCTCTGCTCTGCTCCTGGAAAAAAAAAAATCGGCAAATAACTCTCTCATTTGGGACAGAACGTATCCCAGCATTTGGGCGAAGATATGTCGGCGAAGCCTAAGGCTGGAAAACCAGGAAAAGGAAAAAGCGAGCCGCCGAAACAGTCCAAATTAACGGACTTTCAGGTCTGTGACGCAGTAAACAAAACTCCATATATGGCGGAGGAGGCTGGCAACGCTGCGATATCTGCGGGGAATGGCGCAGATGCGCTGATGGCTGCCATGAGTTCAATGAGAGCGGACTTTTCCTCTAGATTTGATGGGATTATGACAGCGTTGGAAGGAATAAGAAAGGAATTGGGTGACTGTGTAGAACGAACGGCGCAGATGGAGCTCCGTCTCGCTAGTGCTGAAGATGACGTCACCCGTCTTCAATTAAAGGTGCGCACTTTGGAAAAAAAAATAAATCTCTGGAAGATAATATTTTGGATTTGGAATCTCGGTCGAGACAGAATAATTTGAGGCTGGTGGGTCTTCCAGAGGAATCAGAAGGTCGGGACGTATGTTCCTTTCTGGAAAAGTGGATTCCGGAGGTGCTGGGCAGCGAGGAGTTGCAATCAGCAGTGGTTCTGGAAAAAGCACATCGTATTGGCCCACGGAGAGATAAGGGACCGCCGAGGACCTTAATTATGAAGTTTCTTAGCAACAGAGACAGGATGAAGATCTTCAACGCTGCACGAGCTAAAAGAGGAGAGATTAAACACCAGGACCAGCAGGTGCGGTTCTACCCAGATTTGGCCACAGGAATCCAGCAATTGAGGAAGCAGTTTGATCCCGTACGTAAGGAGCTGCGCAACCTTGGGATTCGTCATGGTGTAATCTATCCTGCGAGACTGCTGACCACGTATGAGGGCAGAACCCACATCTTCAAGACCCCAGAGGAGGCGCAGGAGTTCATCAAGAAGATCAAAGAAGAAGAAGAGACTGGTGGGAGCTAAGCATGAACAAAATATAAGGTAGAATAATTAAGCATTTGCACAGGCATCTGACTGACTTGAAGTAAATAGTAAGTTTACAAAATATAGATTGTATTATATATTAAAAAAACAAAACAAAAACAAAACAAACAAACAAAAAAAAACTATGATGTACAAAGTTGTTAAAAATTTTGGAGTTAAGTTGGAAAACTACAGAGGAGAGTTAATGTTACGTCATTAAAAGCAGTAGAGTTAGGGTGATTGGGAGGATGAAGAAGGAGTGGCTTAGGCTGTTCCCCGTGGGTGTGGAACGGTCGATGGCTATATCGGGAGACAGAATTTTTCTTTTGATTTTGGGGGGTTTGCCACAAGTGTGGGAAGGGGAAATTTGTTTGTGTGTAGTTTGTAGGATGAATGTTCAACCACTCATGTTTTTGCTTCTCTGTATGAGCATGTTTACACTGCAAGGTAATCCCAAACTCTCTATTGATCATGGACCAAAGTGTTAATCTTAATTTAACTTCATGGAATTGCAGAGGTCTACAAAATTTAAAAAAACTTAAACAAGTTATGAATAAAATAAAGGACATGGGTTCAAGAATTGTGTTTTTACAAGAAACTCATCTGATAGAGGAGGATGTTAAAAGAATTAGGAGTAGATGGCAGGGAAGTGTATTCACCTCTTCATTTTCATCCCGAGCCAGGGGAGTTATGACTCTCATACATAAATCAGTTCCTTTTCAAGTGAAAAATGTAATTGGAGACAAATTTGGAAGATATGTAATCATTCAAGGTTCTTTGCTATTAGAAAATATAAATCTTGTGAACTTATATGGTCCCAATATAGATGATCAGAAGTTCTTTGCTAATTTATTTCTCATCTTATCATCACTTACAGGGCAACATATAATAGCAGGGGATTTTAATTGTACATTGAATCCAGGTGTGGATAGATCAACAGGACTGGATTGTACGCACATTGGATGTAGGATGACTATTAATCATTTTATGAAAGAATTGAGATTGTTAGATATATGGAGAGAAATGAAACCACAAGTTAAAGCCTATTCTTGTTATTCCAGTACCTACAAGACATTCTCACGTATTGATTATTTTTTGATTTCCACAGAATTAAGGTCCAAGATTCAAAACTGCTTTTATGATAACATCGTGATCTCTGATCATGCACCCTGTTGTCTAATATATGTAGATAAAAAATTGACAAAGGAATCAGGTAGATGGCAATTTCAGCATAAATGGCTTCAGGATGAGGAATTTGTCAAGTATATAGAAAAACAGATAGACGAGTTCTTTGACATCAATACTACACAAACATCGGCATGTGTAAAGTGGAAGGCTTTCAAAGCTTTTATTAGGGGACATATTATTAGTTATACAGGATCAAAATCTAAGAAGACTCGAGAGGAGAGAGCTAAATTGGAACATAAAATAAAAAGTCTTCAGGAAAAAGTGTATGCAGGAAGTGACCCAAGGTTGGAGAATGAATTACTGATTTTGAGAGCTGAATACGACAAAAAATCAGCGAATAGAGCTGCCTCGAGTCTTCTAAGATTGAAACAATCTTTTTATGAACAAGGTGAAAAATCAGGAAAATTATTAGCATGGCAGATTAAACAATTGGAAATTAAAACACCAATTACCAGTATTATAAGTAATGGACAGGTAGTTATAGATCCTTTAGAAATTAATAGAGCCTTTAGAGATTACTATGAAAAATTATATGATACCAAAAATGAACCTGATTTAACAAAACTAAATGGGTTTTTGAACGAACTATCTATACCGTGTATACCAAATGAAAACAGGGAGATATTGGAGTCTAAAATTAGTCAAGAAGAAGTTGGGCTAGCCATTGATAATATGAAATCAGGAAAAAGTGCAGGACCAGATGGTCTTCCAGTTGACCTTTATAAAAAATTTAAGAATAAATTAATAAAACCTTTTTTGGAAATGGTTTTAGAAGCATTTCAAAATAATAATTTACCATCATACATAAATAATGCCTTAATTATACTGCTGCCAAAACCAGGTAAGCCCTCTAATAAATGTGAAAATATGAGACCAATAAGCCTATTAAACGCCGACCTTAAGATAATCTGTAAAATTTTAGCAAGACGAATACAAGAAATTTTACCAAATATTATTAATCGAGATCAGAATGGCTTTATAAAGGGTAGACAAGGCTTCCGTAATGTAAGAAGACTATTTAATATTATTTATTTTAATAAAGAAGCACCGGATACAGCTCTCCTATCATTGGACGCCGAAAAGGCCTTTGATAGAGTTGAATGGCCCTTTCTTTTTGAAGTCCTACAAAGGTTTGGACTTGGAAATAATTTCATAAAATGGGTTCAAATAATATACAATAATGCTACAGCAGAAATCCTAACAAATAACAATATTTCAAAACCAATAAAAATCAATAGAGGATGTCGACAAGGCTGTCCACTTTCACCTTTACTGTTTACTATGGCAATTGAACCTTTAGCGATAGCGATACGTTTACATTCACAAATATATGGAATTAAAGTTGGACCAACAGAACATAAAATCTCCCTGTACGCCGATGATATAATTTTGTTTATGTCGAATCTAAAAAAATCAATTCCAACCTTGTTGAATTTAATAAAGAATTTTGGGGAAATATCAGGATATAAAATAAATAAAACTAAATCTTCAATATTAATGCTAAATGAGACCCAGAGAAATTACCCAGCCCCTGAGGCAAATCAATTCAATGTTGTAAATCAGTTTAAATATTTAGGAATCCAAATTATGCCTAAGCTAGAATCAGTCGCCAGCGTCAACTATGAAGCCTTAATGTCAGATATCAATGAGTTAACTCAGAGATGGATGTCACTACCAATGTCGATGATCGGGAGAATCAATATACTTAAAAGTAATATTTTACCTAAAATACTTTATTTATTTCAATACATTCCCTTATCACCACCTTTAGATCTATTCTCAAGAATAAAAAAAAAGTTAGTGGAATTTATATGGAACAACAGGAGGGCTAGATTACGTCTGTCTTTATTATATTTACCATTTGATCGTGGAGGTCTGAAATGTCCAAATTTTATGTTGTATTATTGGTCGGCACAACTGAGGTCTATGACATATTATTTTTCATCAAATGATCTCCCTCACTGGACTGAAATGGAATCATACAATTTACCTTTACCTCTTCCCATATTCATATACTCAGATTCGGCAAAAAAATTACAAAAACAAGTTAAAAATCCATTTGTAAAGCATATGATCAAAATATGGTGTGAAGCTAAAAACTATTTAAAAGAACCACAGTTATTGTCACAATTTAGTCCAATATGGGGTAATCAATATTTTAAACCAGGGAGAGCGGACGCTGTATTTAAAGTATGGAATTTAAAAGGGATACAAAATATTCAGGATTTATATTTGCCATGTGCAGATAACATAATGTCTTTTGAAGAGCTGAGGATCAAATTTAATCTCAATAGAACACATTTTTTTAAATATCTTCAACTTAGAAACTTTATTCGATCAAATCAAAATAAAGCTCTCACTCGACCTATTTATTCATCCTTGGAAAAAATGATGATGAAAGATAGTAAAAGAAAGGGTATTATTTCAGAGTTTTATAACTCATTGACACTATCTTCAAGTGAAAATTCACTGAAAAGATTAAACTACTGGAAAGAAGATCTGCAAATTGAAATTTCGGAGGAACAATGGGAATTGGCTTGTACAGAAGCTCAAACCAAATCAATAAATGCACGCCTTAAATTGATACATTTCAAATGGTTAATGCGGATGTATGTTACACCGGAGGAGTTAAATAGATATAACAAAAATATACCAGATACATGCACAAAATGCATGGAAAGTAAAGGAACCCTATTTCATTGTTTATGGGAATGTAGATTAATAAGAATGTTTTGGGAAGAGGTGAGGGTAACAATTGAAAAAATAATCTCAAAACAAATCATACTGAATCCTAAACTGTTTTTGTTGGGTCTGTACCCAGAAAAGCATAATTTTAATAAAAGTGAAAGAACATTCATAGACCTCAGTTTGCTTAATGCCAAAAAATGTATTGCACTATTATGGAAAAAGACTCATAGACCAGATGTGACTCAGTGGTTAAGACAGATGTTAACAAACCTTCCATTAGAAAGAATAACATATATACTGAAATCAAAGGAAATTGTGTTTGAGAATATATGGAGACCTTTTATTGATTATGTAAAAAATTTAAACATAACTCTTGAAGAAGAAGGTGAATGATGTGTGTGGACCTTGTAAATTCCAAACTGGTGAACATAATATGTATACTTATGTATTGGATTGTCTAGACTAAACAGAGGAGCATTGTTGAAGACTTGATTTTGTTGGTGGTTGTTGGTGTTTTTAGTGCATTTTTTTTTTTTTTGTAGTACTTTAGCGTTAGTGTTTGATTGTTTGTATCATGTTTGTTAAAAAAAAAAAAAGGTTCAATAAAGATATTGTGGAAAAAAGAAAAGCACTCGGAGAGCGCAGACCTCCGCCAAGCGCCACAGTTCCCCCCATACAGTGTTTGTGTGTACGTTTTCAGATTCCTTGACCATGAAAACATATGACTAGCAATTGGATTGACAATGATAGGATTAGTGGTTCAGTAGTTATTCACGAAAATGGCATTTTCCATAATGGCGGTTTGATCCGGATCATCCCCAAAATTTAGTCAGTTCTTCCTTGTACCATTTCCAACAACGCCTGAAAGTTTCATGGAAATCAGTCAAAAACTTTTTGAGTTATCTTGCTAACCAACAGACAGACAGACAAACCCCAGCAAAAACATAACCTCCTGGCGGAGATAATAAGATGATAAGATAAGAAAGACTAATTACGGTTAGTTAAATTACCCAGCAGAATATAAATACTTATGTACCCAGACAGTATATTACACATTTGAATCAACAGTGTTGTTGCCACCCTCGATAATAATAAGATAAGATAAGCCTTTATTAGTCCCACAATGGGGAAATTCCAGGATTGCAACAGCACAGGGATAGCAACACTCAGAGCAACAATCAGAAGGCAAGAGAAAAAAAAGAAACATGAGCAGCAAGTATACATATGTACATATAAATATGTATATGTATATACGTATATATATATATATATATATATATATATATATATATATATATATACAGTATATATATATATACTATGTATATATATATATACAGTATATAGACACACAGTGCGGAGCATTGTAGCTGGATGGAATAAATATATGAGTATATAAACACAGTGCGGAGCATTGTAGCTAGATGGAATAAATATGTAGATATATAAACACACAATACGGAGCATTGTAGCGAGATGGAATAAATATGTAAATATATAAACAAACACAGTGTGGAGCATTGTCGCTAGATGGAATAATATGTAGATATATAAACACAGTGCGGAGCATTGTAGCTAGATGGAATAAATATGTAAATATATAAACACACACAGTGCGGAGCATTGTTGCTAGATGGGATGAAACAGCACAACCGTCTACTTAGTTATCCCACATGGTATGATTATGTACCCATACATATTCTCACCCTCCATAGCGACCGGTATTTTCCTAGTTGTATGCCGGAGGGGACCATTGTATTTTTTTTTTTTTTTTTGTTACTTATTTGTACCCGTAGGTAGACTTGGTTTGCAGTCTGGTGACAAGCCACCGGCTGCTGGTCGCTGCGTGCGCGAGCGCCCTAAACCTACATGTTTTTGGTGTGCCGGAGGAAACCGGAGAAATCCCGGAGTAAACCCGCGCAACACGGGGAGAACATGCAAACTCCACACAGCTCACTGTTGGTCGGGGGCTGGGATCGAACCCACGATCTCATGATCCCCGTGATCCCCCGGCCGAGGGTAAAACTGTGCTGCCACAGTGCTAAGCCACTGCGCCACCGTGCAGCCCGGTAATATATATATAAGTATATACTGTATATAAGTCTATTGCATCTTTTGCATTTAAAACTATTAGGTTGTCACGTCTTTTTGCTATCTCTGTGAGCAGTCCTGCTTAGGTTGTACAGTCTGACAGCCGTTGGTAGGAAGGACCTGTGAAACCTCTCGGTTGTGCACCTAGGATGATGTAGTCTGCTGCTAAATGAGCTCCTCAGTGCATTCAGTATGTCCTGCATAGGGTGGAACTCGGTCTCCAGCAGAGATGACAGTTTAGCCACCGTCTGACATAACGTTCGGCTCAGGAGACGCACACACACAGGCTCAGAGTAGTTCAAACTGTTTATTAACAACAGGGGTGTATGAGTGTGTGTCTGCGGAATGTTAATGTGTTGGTGGCGGCGTCTGCTTCAGGCACAGAGGCAGGAGACCGTACAGCCGGCAACCCTATGGGAGAGAACAGAGACACAGGGTGATGGGCACACACCAACACAGGAGGAGAATAGGCGAGGGAGAAGCTTACTTGCTTGGGACAGATGACTGGCACAACAAGGACGGGACCCCGGGAGACAGCCACCTGCAGGACTCGGTGCAGCAGCGAGGAAGGACGAGGGACGGAGTTGTCCGCCGCCGAGGAATCCACCTGTGCACAGGAGAGCAGACTGGAGAATATGAGGTAAGTGGTTCTTACCGCACAGCGTCGTGCTGAAGAAAGATTTGCGTCACGTAGACGGGGAATGAAGTCTGACGGCTTCAGGCCGAAGCTCAGGGCGAGGCGGCTTATATTCCTCGCCGCTGATGATGAACAGGTGTGCGAGCAGGTGGCGCCGCTGATGAGCGGCGCGGCGTGACAGTACTCCCCCCTCTAGCAGCGCCTCCTGGCGATGGCTTCTCTGGGTGCGCTCGGTGGAAGTCAGCGATGAGCGATGGGTCCAACACGAACGACGGGGGCACCCACTGTCGATGCTCGGGCCCATAGCCCTCCCAGTCCACCAAGTACTGCAACCCACGACCCCGGCGCCGGGAGTCTAGGATGGAGGAGACGGGCCAGGCCGGATGGCCATCAATCATCCGGAGCGCGGGTTGCGCAGCAGGAGGAGGGCAAAGGGGGTCGGTGACTGCCAGCTTCACCTTAGACACGTGGAAGGTGGGATGGATGCGGAGGGAGGGGGGAATAGTCACGCGCACAGCCACCGGGTTGATGATCCGGGTGATGGGGTAGGGACCCATGAATCGCTGTGCCAGCTTCCTCCTCTCGCCTTTTAGAGTAACGTCCTGGGTAGACACGTAGACAAGTTGCCCAACTCTGTACGCCGGGGCAGGTCTTCTATGCCGGTCCGCCACAGTCCTGTTGCGCTCCGCTGTGTGTAAAAGCGCACTGCGCGCGGCAGCCCAGATGGAGCGGAACTGCCTGAGATGTGCCCTAACCGAGGGAACAGTTACCTCACTCTCCTGCACCGGGAACAGCGGGGGGTCATAACCCAGGGACGCCTTGAAGGGGGACATCCCTGTAGCAGAAGAGCGAGCGGTATTGTGTGCGTATTCAACCCAGGCAAGATGGTTGCTCCAGGACGTGGGTTTGGATGAGGTCACACAGCGGAGCGCAGCCTCCAGCTCCTGGTTGGTCCGTTCACACTGCCCGTTGGATTGGGGGTGATGGCCGGAGGAGAGGCTCACCTTGGCTCCGATGGCGTTGCAAAACGACCTCCAAACCTCAGATGAAAATTGGGGGCCCCGGTCCGAGACCACGTCCACCGGAATCCCGTGCAGCCTGACCACGTGTTGGACGAGGAGATCCGCCGTCTCCAGGGCAGTAGGGAGGCCTCGCAGGGGGACGAAGTGCACAGCCTTGGAGAAACGGTCCACAATGGTCAGGATGGTGTCATAGGAGTTGGAGACGGGGAGTCCGGTGACGAAATCCAACGCGATGTGCGACCAGGGCCTGCCAGGGACGGGCAGGGGCTGGAGCAGACCCGCTGGAGGGGCATTTCCCGACTTGCAGGTGGCACAGGCCCGGGCGTAGCGGGCTGCGTCCCTCCGCAGGCCTGGCCACCAAAAGGACCGTTGGAGGAGGTCTATCATCCGGGAGGTGCCAGGGTGACAGGTGAGCTTGGAGGTGTGCAGCCAGTGGATGACCTCTCCTCGGACCGCGGATGGCACGAACAGCCGCCCCTCCGGTCCGCCGCCAGGGTCAGGTTCCACTTCCTGCGCCTTCCGGATCTTGCTCTCAATGTCCCACGAGATGGCTCCCACGACGCACGACCTGGGCAGGATGGTGTGGGGCGTTTCCTCTGACTCCACGGGGGTGAACTGCCTAGAGAGGGCGTCAGGCAGGCCGTTCTTGGAGCCAGGCCTGAAGGTGATGGAGAACTGGAATCTGGCGAAGAACAAGGACCAGCGCGCCTGGCGGGCGTTCAGGCGCTTGGCAGATCGTAGGTATTCCAAGTTCTTGTGGTCCGTCAGGACCACGAATAGCAGGTTCGCCCCCTCTAGCCAGTGGCGCCACTCCTGCAGGGCGAGTTTGATGGCCAAGAGCTCTCTGTCCCCCACATCGTAGTTCCTCTCCGCCAGGGACAAGCGCCGGGAGAAGAAGGTGCAGGGCCGTTTGGCGCCATCGTCCGGCGACCGCTGGGATAGCACTGCTCCCACTCCTGTGTCCGAGGCGTCTACCTCCACGATGCACTGCAGCGCGGGGTCGACCTGGCGAAGGACCCGGGAGGAGGAGAACTCCGCCTTCAGCGCCTGAAAGGCAGCAGCGACCTCTTCGGTCCACCGGAACGGGACCTTAGGGGACGTGAGGCGGGTCAGTGGTCCGACGATGGAGCTGAAGTTGGGGACAAAGCGGCGGTAGAAATTGGCGAAACCAACGAACTGTTGCACCTGCTTCCGGGACGCAGGTGTAGGCCATTCCACCACCGCCTTCACCTTCTCTGGGTCTGGGAGCACCTTGTCGTGGGCGATGATGAACCCCAGGAAGGATGTAGTCCTGGCGTAAAATTCACATTTTTCAGCCTTCATGTATAGCCGATTCTCCAGCAGTCTTTGGAGGACCCGCCTCACATGGACCTGGTGCTCGTCCCTGGACTTGGAGAAGATGAGAATATCGTCCAGGTAGATGAACACGAAAAGGCCGATGAAGTCCCGGAGGACGTCATTAATGAGGCGCTGAAAGACGGCAGGAGCGTTGGTCAACCCGAACGGCATTACCAGGTGTTCAAAGTGGCCATTCGGGGTACGGAAGGCTGTCTTCCACTCATCTCCCTCCCGGATCCGGACGAGGTGGTAAGCGCTGCGTAGATCCAGCTTGGTGAACCAGGTCGCCCCCTGGAGGGAGTGGAAGGCAGTGTCCATGAGGGGCAGGGTGTAACGGTCCTTCTCAGTGATGTCGTTGAGGGCCCGGTAGTCAATGCAAGGGCGGAGGGACCCATCCTTTTTTCCCACGAAGAAGAACCCTGCCCCCACGGGTGACGATGATGGGCGGATTATCCCAGCACTCAGTGATTCCTTCAGGTAGGCGTTCATTGTCTCCTTCTCCGGCGCTGACAGGCTATAGAGCCAACCAGAAGGTAAGGGAGCCCCCTGGCGGAGGTTGATGGCACAGTCATAGGGCCGATGAGGGGGGAGAGACATAGCTTTAGTTTTACTGAACACCATACCCAGGTCGTGAAATTCCGGAGGCACCAGAGACAGGTCCGGGGGTGCAGCGTCCGTCGCAGGGGGAGAAGCGGACGGAGAGCAGGCAGCGGACTGAAGGCAGGTGCCCATGCAGAACGTGCTCCATGCCGATACCCCAGCTGACTTCCAATCCAGGACAGGGTTGTGAAGGCGTAGCCAAGGATACCCCAGGATGATGGGCGACACAGAGTTGGGTAGGACATAAAAGGTCATCTCCTCTCGGTGGTTTCCCGAGATGATGACCGGGACGGGGATGGTCTGGTGTGATACTCTCCCAAGGGAGGCACGGGAGAGGTTGACAAGGGAGATGGGATTCTTCAGTGCCTGACAGCGGATGCCCAAACGGGTTGCCAGGCTTTGTGAAATGAAGCTGCCTTCTGCGCCCGAATCCACCAGTGCGTGGGTGAGATGCCCAGTGGGGTTGTGGCAGAAACGGATGGGCAGCTTCAATTGGGTGAGTGGATTTAACTGGTTGACGTCCGCGAGGCCCCCTACAGTGACTCGCGGACCCCGCCGACTGGCTTTCCATGGACAAAGCTTCACCGTGTGTTGGTCATCTCCGCAATACATGCAGAGATCCAACTCACGACGGCGTTGTCTCTCCGCAGGGGAAAGCTTTGTCCAGCCCGTCACCATCGGCTCCGACTCCTCGGGGCACGATGGTGGCGGCGCCGCCAGGGGGCAAGCTTGGAACAGGCGCGGCAAGGCTTCGCGAGGGTGAGAAGAAGACGACTTCCGCCCCGAGGAGCGCTCGCGCAGCCTGTTATCCAAACTGATCGCTAGAGATGTTAGCTCCGCTAGCGTCTCAGGGATATCCCGCCCAGCTAGTTCATCCCTCAGATCATCATTGAGACTGCGGAGGAAAAGGCCGCAGAGGGAGCGTTCCTCCCAGCCTAACTCCTCCGCCGCTACCCGGAAGTCGACCGCGTAGTCCGCTGCCAACCGGCTTCCCTGCTGGAGGGCGAGAAGCCGATCGACCTGGACCGTCTCGGTAAGAGTATGGTCAAAGACCTCCAGGAAGCGTCTCACGAACTGGTCATACGTGAGGGTGGCATAACTGGGCCTCGCCATTACGGCGTAGGTCCATGTTAATGCTCGCTCCTCCAGGAGATTCCCGATATAACCAATTCGGCTATGATCTGAGGGAAAGTCCCCGGGCACCCGGTGGAAAACGGACTCACACTGCATAATAAACCCCCGCGCTCCGCCGAGCTTACCGCTAAAGCGGGCGGGGGTTGGAATGGGCGTGAGCCGAACCGGAGCACCCGGAGCCTGCTGGACGGCCGCTGGAGCAGCAGGAGCTGCGCCACCCTGACGAGCCGGGGGGAACGGCTGTTGGGGGTCCAAGCGGTCCAACCGGTTAGTTATAGTAATCAATTGATTAAAAATCACCTGTTGCTGATAAACAATCTGATCCACTCGAGCCTCGAGAGTGGAAAACCGGTGTGCGAGCCCGCCGTCTGCCGAGCCGCTCTGCTGAAGCCGTACTGACATAACGTTCGGCTCAGGAGACGCACACACACAGGCTCAGAGTAGTTCAAACTGTTTATTAACAACAGGGGTGTATGAGTGTGTGTCTGCGGAATGTTAATGTGTTGGTGGCGGCGTCTGCTTCAGGCACAGAGGCAGGAGACCGTACAGCCGGCAACCCTATGGGAGAGAACAGAGACACAGGGTGATGGGCACACACCAACACAGGAGGAGAATAGGCGAGGGAGAAGCTTACTTGCTTGGGACGGATGACTGGCACAACAAGGACGGGACCCCGGGAGACAGCCACCTGCAGGACTCGGTGCAGCAGCGAGGAAGGACGAGGGACGGAGTTGTCCGCCGCCGAGGAATCCACCTGTGCACAGGGGAGCAGACTGGAGAATATGAGGTAAGTGGTTCTTACCGCACAGCGTCGTGCTGAAGAAAGAGTTGCGTCACGTAGACGGGGAATGAAGTCTGACGGCTTCAGGCCGAAGCTCAGGGCGAGGCGGCTTATATTCCTCGCCGCTGATGATGAACAGGTGTGCGAGCAGGTGGCGCTGCTGATGAGCGGCGCGGCGTGACACCGTCCTTCTCTCTCCTATCTCCTCCACTGGGTCAAGGCGCTGCCCCAGGACAGAGCTAGCTTTCTTGATCAGTTTGTTCATTCTCTTCCTATCGGCTGCTGTAACGCCACTGCCCCAGCAGACCACTCCAAAAGTGATGGCTGATGCCACCACCGTGTCACAGAATGTCTTCAGCACCGCCCCAAAAGACCAAAAGACCACCAAAAGACATGAATCTTGAATGAATCATGAATGAATACAGGTCTTTTGTACACCAAAAGACCTGAATCTCCTCAGTAGGAACAGCCTGCGCTGTCCCTTCTTGTAGAGTGCGTCAGTGTGACCAGTCTAGTTTATTGTTCAGATGAACACCCAGGTACTTATAGGATGTCACCATCTCGATGTCTGTTCCCTGTATATTTACTGGTGCTGTGAGGGGTTGTCCTTGCCTGCAGCAGTCCACCACCAGCTCCTTAGTTTTCCTCGCGTTGATCTGGAGGCAATTCCGATGGCACCAGCCCACGAAGTCCTGGATAAGCCCGCTGTACTCAGCTTCATCTCCATTGGAGATGAGGCCAACGATCGCAGAGTCATCAGAGAACTTCTGTAGATGGCAGTGTGTTGTGTTGTGTGAGAAGTCCGCAGTATAAAGGGTGAACAGGAAGGGAGCCAAAACCGTTCCCTGGGGGGCCCCCGTGCTACCGATGATCGTGTCGGACACACAGTCCCGGGTTCTCACAAATTGAGGCCGGTTAGTGAGGTAGTCCAGGATCCATGATGACAGGTGCTGGTCCACCCCTGCGCACAGCAGCTTGTCTTTCAGGATCATCGGTTGGATGGTGTTGAAAGCACTGGAGAAGTCAAAGAACATGATCCTCACCGCATTCCCGGGTTTCTCCAGGTGGGATAGAGAATGGTGAAGGAGGAAGATCACCGCATCCTCCACCCCAATGCCATGCTGGTAGGCGAACTGGAGTGGATCCATCGCTGGTCCCACCAGGGGGCGGAGGTGAACAAGGAGCAGTCTCTCCAGGGTCTTCATCATGTGGGACGTCAAGGCCACTGGTCTGTAGCTGTTCAGGTCTTTGGGGTGGGAAGTCTTTTGTACAGGTACCACACAAGATGTTTTCCACAGCTGTGGTACCCTCCCCAGCTTCACGCTCAGATTGAAGATATACTCCACAATCCCACACAGCTGATCTGCACAGGACTTGAGGAGCTTTGCGCTGATGCCGTCCGGTCCCGACGCCTTCCTCGCCTTGATCTTCCTCAGCTCCGTCCTCACCTGGGTCTTAGTCAGGGTCAGGTTGGGGGGCTGTGTGTTGGGAGTGGGGGGTGTTGGTGGAGTGGGGAGTGGGCAGCAGGACTTGATGTCTTTAGAGGCAGCAGTGGTTGTTGTGCAGTCAGGGGGGAGGGCGGTTGGTCAAACCTATTGAAAAACAGATTCAGATTGTTCGCCCACTCCCTGCCCCCCATGGCCTGGGGGGAGGTATTCTGGAGCCCAGAGATGGTTTTAAGGTTTCTCCAGACCCCGCTGATGTCGCTCTGTTGCAGCTTGTCCTCCATCTTCTTTCTGAAGCTGTCCTTGTCTTCTCTGATCTTTCTCCTCAGCTCCCTCTGTACGGACTTCAGCATCTCCCTGTTCCCCGACCTGAAGATCCTCTTCTTCTCTCTCAGAAGTGTTTTTATCTCAGGGTTGATCCAGGGTTTGCTGTTTCAGCAACACCGTATGGTCTTGGTGGGAACGGTGTTGTCCACACAGAAGCTGATGTAGTCCGTGATGGTATGAGTGAGGCCATCGATGTCCTCACCATGTGGATCGCAGAGCTGCTCCCAGGCGGTGGTTTCAAAACAGCCCTTTAGAGTGTCCATTTCCTCCTCAGACCATAACTTCACTGTGCGCATGGCCGGAGGTTGTCTGTGCACTAGGGGTTTGTACACCGGCCGGAGAGGAACCAAGTTGTGATCCGATCTCCCGAGTGGGGGGAGTTGTAATGAGGTGTACGCCTCCTTAGTGTTTGCGTAGAATAAGTCCAGTGTTGTCTCTAGTGTGGCATGTGACATACTGGGTAAACGTGGGTAGAATGGGAGACAGTGAAACATGGTTGAAATTGCCTGAGATGAGGAGAAGAGCATCTGGGTGTTCTGTCTGCAGTCTGCCGGTTACTGAATGGATGACGTCACGCGCTGTCCCAGCGTTCGCTGTTGGATTTGCACAAACAACAATGCAGATCACGTGTGAGTATTCCCTCGGGAGATATGTAGGCCGCATGCTAACAGCTAGCAACTCAATGTCTTTGCTGCAGTGTCGTTGTTAAACAGTGATATGTCCTGGTCTGCACCAGTTGTTGTTAACATACATTATCACTCCACTGTCTGGTGTTCGGGCTGCCCGTATCGCGTGGAAACCCTCCAGCTCAATGTTAGCATCTGCTGATAGTTCAGATAGCCACGTCTCGGTAAACAAAAGGAGAGAGCATTCCCGGTATATGCTATCATAGCGGGAGATAGCCGCTAGCTCATCTATCTTTCCCAGTAACGACCGTACATTCCCCATGACAACAGATGGAAGGGAGGGTCTGTACCTTATATTTTTTGTCTTCTGCCTTACTCCAGCCCAGCAACCACGGCGTTTTCGCCTCAGTTCTCCCGGTATGTCGAGTTTTTCCGTTAGCACCGGGTGGCGGTTGAGTGCTAGCAGCTCTTCCCTGCTGTACCGTCTCCTGCTATAAACAGTGGCTCCGTCCACCGGCTCGGGAGACATTTGGGACGATCTGTGTGTCCGTGATATAAATGGAGTGAAAACCGGATCAAAAAGAGAGAGGAAGGAAAAAAAAAAAGACTCAGAATTGAGCCGCTGTTGCAAAAGGCAGCCGACTCGTGTGGCGCCGGAAGAATAAATAAATTGTTATTATTAATAAATAATTGTCATTGTCTTAGTTGTGTCTTGGAGGGGGCAATCTCTATTGTGCAAAGTTGTGACATTACTACGTTTAATACGACCTCTACGAGCAGCAGCGGTTAGATTATAAAGTCTGACAATCGTAGGTCGGAAGGACCTGTGGAACCTCTCCCTTGAGCACTTGGGATGGCATGGCCTACTGCTAAATGACCTCCTCAGTGCATTCAGCGTGTCCCGCATGGGGTGGGAGTCGGACTCCAGCAGAGATAACAGCTTAGCCACCATCCTCCTCTCTCCTCCACTGGGTCGAGGTGGTGCTCCAGAACAAAGCTGGCTTTTTTGATCATCCTGTTCAGTCTCTTCCTGTTGGTTGCCGTGATGCCGCTGCCCCAGCAGACCATTGTGGCGGTTCGGTTAACCCCCACAACAGATTAAGGACACTCAGCTCTCTTCTCTTGGTTTTTCCCGCTGCACTACTGAGGTAATGTGCCATTCATGTATTGTGATATAATGTGCCATTCATGTATAGTGTTCATGCGTCCTGTCCTTACTGTGACCTAGAGGCTGAGATCAATATGTAGATGTGCCTTGTAACCTCTTTGTCCTGCACCTGGAGCAGAGGCTAGCAAATCTGCCTATTGTTATGTAGGTCTCTTAAATGCAAATGTCTCATGCCTGTTCTGCAGTCCCTTTGATCGTACCAACTGCTGTGAAACCTCTTTGATGTATTGTCTGAGTTGGGTATAAATACTGCACAGGTTCTGTAACTTGCCCTCTCAATTCCACTTCTGCAACTGCTGCTGCTGGACACAGACTTTGTGTCCTCCTTCTCCGAGAGCCGCTGGGCTCGCTCCCGGCGCGCATGCACGGCACCGGGAGCGGAGCTCGTGGCGGCGGTATGATTAATAAAACCTGCTTAAAACCACAGCATCGCTGCTTATTTTTTCATGCCGCCGCACTGGTGACCCCGAAGACGCACACGCTTTGTGCGACGCAACCTTCTGGTCTGGACATCCACGCTGAACCAGCCAAGGGACACAAGACGTCTCCTCCCTCTCGCCGCCCCAACGCACCATGACCTGAAGGCAGAAAAGAACACGCTGCCAGTGAACGCTTCACTGGCGACCCCAAACATGCACACGTTTTGTGCAAAGCAACCTTCTGATCTGGACAGCTGCACTGGTGACCCGTTCTTCATGATGAGATCTGCACGTCTGAGATCTGCTCATCCACGCTGGACCGGCTGCGCTCGCAGCTCCTCCACACGAGAACGCAGGCACCTCGTCCCCTCTCCACGACGGCGACCCCAAGGGCCGGCGGAGAACGCAACGCGTGGACCTGAACGCACCACAGCCGAGCGGTGACAAAGATCGTCTATTCCCTCCCACCACTCCAACGCATCTGCACGAGCCTGAGGGACAAAAGATCGTCTATTTCCTCTCACCGCTCCAGCGCACCATGGCCAAGCTGCAGCCACAGCTCAAACCTGGATTTTATCGGCGCCGTCTGCGCCGACCTCCACCAAGATTCTGCACCCTGGTTCTCCTCTCCAGCTGGCCTAATAAAACCTGCTTAAAACCACAGCATCACTGCTTATTTTTTCACGCCGCCGCACCATTCCAAATTTGATGGCTGATGCCACCACCGAATCGTAGAAGGTCTTCAGGAGTGCCCCGTGCACTCCAAAAGACCTGAGTCTCCTCAGGAGGTACAGCCTACGCTACCCTTTCTTGTAGAGTGCGTTGGTGTTGTGTGACCAGTCCAGTTTATTGTTCAGGTGAACACCCAGGTACTTGTAAAATGTCACCATCTCAATGTCTGTTCCCTGGATGTTTATCGGTGCTGTGGGGGGTTGTCCTTGCCTGCGGCAGTCCACCACCAGTTCCTTGGTTTTCCTCGCATTGATCTGGAGACAGTTTCGCAGGCACCAGTCCACAAAGTTCAGGATAATTGTCGGCCCCATCAGAGATCAGGCCGACAATTGCAGAGTCATCAGAGAACTTCTGTAGTTGGCAGTGTGGTGTATTGTATGAACAGTCAGCAGTGTAGAAGGTGAACAGGAAGGGAGCCACAACTATTCCCTGGGGGTCCCCGTACTGCAGACGATAGTGTTGGACACACAATCCTGGGTTCTCACAAACTGTGGTCAGTTTGTGACGTAGTTCAGGATCCACAATGACAGGTGCTGGTCCACCCCTGCACACAGTAGCTTGTCCCTCACGATCTCTGGTTGTATGGTGTTGAAAGCACTGGAGAAATCAAAGAACATGATCCTCACAGTGATCCCAGGGTTCTCCAAGTGGGACAGGGAATGATGTAGGAGGAAGATCACTGTATCTTCCACCCCGAAACTATTGATTTTGTTCTTAATGCCTCACCGTCTGTCAGTATGGAAACATCATCTCTAACATGCAATGACTTTTTATATTTCTTTATTGATAAAGTCACCACCATTAGGGCTTTCATCCCAGCTCCTGCTTCTGACCACTCCGTGTCTGTCCCTTGCTCTGCTGTTTTTAATCAGTTTGAGCCTGTGACCCTGCTACAATTACAGAACGTGATTGATCATATTAAGCCTTCAGTTTCCCCTTATGATGCTCTCCCTACTCAATTTTTTTTAAAGAAGTCTTTCCTAGCATAGGTTAGTCAGTTTTAACGATTTTAAAGAACAGTTTATCTTCTGGTGTGGTTCCTGTAAACTTGAAACAGGCAGTAGTTAAACCCCTGATTAAGAAATCTGGCCTTGATCACACTGTGTTGGCTAATTTTCGGCCAATCTCCAAGCTACCTTTTATTTCAAAAATATTGGAGAAAATAGTTTATTTTCAGTTGAAGGCTTTTTTGGATGAATATGATAGCCTGGCGGTGTTCCAATCTGGGTTTAAATCTCTACATAGTACAAAGTCAGCACTATTAAGGGTTTTTAGTGACATCCTTTTGATGTCTGTTTCCAGTGATTATGTGGTTTTTGTTCTGCTTAACCTTACTGCCGCTTTTGATACAGTGGACCATGACATTTTAATTTCTTGCCTGCAGCATCTGGTGGGTATTTGTGGTACTGCATTGGAATGGTTCATTCATTCATCTTCTTCCGCTTCATCCTTTTCGGGTTGCGGGGTGGGGTGGGGGGGGTTAGAGCCTATCCCAGCATCTTTTGGGCGAGAGGCAGGGTACACCCTGGACAGATCGCCAGTCCATCGCAGGGCCAACACAGAGAGACAGACAACCATTCACTCTCATAGTCATACCTAAGGACAATTTAGAATCCCCAGTTTGATGCCAGTTAACCTAACTTGCATGTTTTTGGCATGTGGGAGGAAACCGGAGAAATCCCGGAGTAAACCCACGCAGACACGGGGAGAACATGCAAACTCCACACAGATCACTGTTGGTCGGGGGCTGGTATCGAACCGTCCTATTTAAATGATAGAACCATGTGTGTAAGCCTTGCTGGCTCTGAGTCCTCCTCTGCTTCTCTGTCATGTAGGGCCCCTGCTGTTTTCTCTTCATCTGCTTCAACTGGGTTCAATTCTTAGAAAGCATGGCATCTCCTTCCGCTGTTATGTTGACGACTGTCAGGTTTATGTTCCATTAAGGCAGAAGGAGG
Source organism: Pholidichthys leucotaenia (assembly GCA_020510985.1). Lineage (NCBI taxonomy): Eukaryota > Metazoa > Chordata > Actinopteri > Cichliformes > Pholidichthyidae > Pholidichthys > Pholidichthys leucotaenia. The sequence continues at coordinate 200,110,329 of CM035849.1, read as the reverse complement.
CCTTCTCAATTAAATCACTTCTTGAATTCCTTAACAACATTAGAGATTGGATGGCAGTAAACTTCTTAAGTTTTAATGAAAAGAAGACAGAAGCGATTGTGTTTGGACCCAGTGGCTCCTGTGAGCCCCCTGTGTTGACCTGGGTCCCTTGGTAGGGTTTGTCCAACCTAGGGCCATGCGATATGACGATGTACAGCCGTGGACAAAATTGTTGGTACCCCTCTGTTAATGTAAGAAAAACCCACAATGGTCACAGAAATAACTTGAATCTGACAAAAGTGGTAATAAATAAAAATTCTATGAAAATTAACCAATGAAAATCAGCCAATGCTTTTGAATTGTGGTTCAACAGAATTGTTTTAAAAAACAAACTCATGAAACAGGCCTGGACAAAAATGATGGTACTCCTAGAAAAGATTGAAAATAATGTGACCGTAGGGACATGTTCAACCAAGATGTGTCCTCTAATTAACACCACAAGTGTCTACAAACTTGTAATCAGTCAGTCGGCCTATTTAAAGGGTGACAAGTAGTGACTGTGCTGTTTGGTGACATGGTGTGTACCACACTAAACATGGACCAGAGGAAGCAAAGGAGAGAGTTGTCTCAGGAGATTAGAAAGAAAATTATAGACAAGCATTGTGATGTATGGGAGTTGTATGAGTTGCATTTGCATATGCCACCCCATTGGTGGGCGCTGTACCCCGTGGCATCGCCAATAGTATAAGAGTGTGCTCATTGAACTGAACTAATGTGCATGTGTATGTGCATGTGTGTACGTGTGCGTATGCCTGAGTAAACGAGCAAGCTAATGACCTGCAGCCGTGTGTGTCTTTGTGTTTGTTCCTCCGAATGGTAATCTAAAGTAGAAACCCACGGACATAACATCATTGGCGACGAAGATAACTTTAGGTTTCCAAGTCTCGCCGCGGTATTGACTGCGAGTGACGGAGGAAGAGGAACGTTGGTCCTGGTGGGAGTTTGGCTGGGCGCGGCACGCCAGGTGACAGGACGCCAGGTGACAGCGCGCCAGGTGACAGGACGCCAGGTGACAGGACGCCGGGTGACAGGACGCCAGGTGACAGGACGCCAGGTGACAAGATTACTAAACGCTAGCTAACTGCACGCCATGGCTGGATTTATTTGACACATTAACCCATTCGACGAGTCGGTGGAGCAGTGGACAATCTACGTTGAGAGGTTTGAGCATTTTGTAATGGCAAATGGTATTGCAGAGGAGAAAAAGCTTGCTGTTTTCTTAAGTGTAATTGGTGCGTCAACATATGGACTTTTACGTAGCCTTGTAGCTCCAGATAAGCCAGGGGCTAAGACATATGCTCAACTCACGGAAGTTTTGAAAGACCACTTTTCCCCAAAGCCAATTGTGATTGCTGAAAGATTTCGCTTTCATAAACGGAACCAACAAGAGGGAGAAACTGTGACGCAATACATAGCAGTCATTAAAAAACTTTCTGAACACTGCGAGTTTGGTATGCACCTGCAGGATGCATTGAGAGATAGGCTCGTTTGTGGACTAAATAGAGAAGCTATCCAGAAAAAATTACTGATGGAGGAGAAGCTTACTTTTTCCAAAGCAGTGGAACTAGCCGTGTCAATGGAGACAGTAGCTCGCGAGACACATCAGCTGAGCAACGTGCTGAAAGTGCATGTACTGTCACCACACGACAAACAACACACGAAATGTTCGCGCTGTGGAAAAATGAACCACAAAGAGAGCGACTGTTTTCATAAGGAGCAAAAATGCCATAAATGTGGTAAGAGAGGACATATCTCGAAAATGTGCAGTAACAAAGAGACTGTAAATAAGGAGAAACCAGTGGAGTATAAAGCTAAAAAGAAAAAAAGGGTGCACCAACTGGATGTAAAAGAAATATCTAGTGATGGTAGCACTACAGACACTGAAGTGAGCCTGCATATGGTGTCTCAGCAGAGTAATTTGTCATACATGTGTGTTAAACCAAAAATTGAAGGTAAAAGGATTATCATGGAATTAGATACCGGTGCTGCCGTTTCTCTGATTTCAAGAAAACTGTATGATGCACACTTTAAGGACTTGCCCTTGCGCCAAACCCATATAATGTTGAACACATATATGGGCGAGGTGATTCCAGCAGAGGGTGTCATCACCGTTTCAGTGAGGATGAACAAGTAGAGGGCTAGACTACCTCTGTATGTGGTTCGGGGAAGTTCACCCCCGCTTTTTGGTCGGGAGTGGCTGCGGAGGATTCAAATTGACTGGCGAGAAATAAAGACGGTCCGGGAGGAGATGCTAGAGGGCGTGCTACAAAGACATGCAGAGGTCTTTAAAAAAGAATTAGGCACTCTGAAAGGCATGGAGGTAGCCATAGCGCTGAAGCCGGATCATGTGCCACAGTTCTGTCAAGCGAGAGTCGTTCCCTAAGCCCTTAGGCCAAAAGTGGAGGCTGAAATTGACCGATTGTGTGAGCAGGGGCATTATATCCCCTGTCAAATTCAATGAATGGGCAACACCCATTGTGCCCATTGTGAAAAAGAACGGAGATGTTAGGATATGTGGGGATTTTAAAGTCACAGTTAATCCTGCCCTGTGTGTGGAGAAATACCCAATTCCACGCATTGAAGATCTATTTGCATCACTGTCGGGGGGGCAGCATTTTAGTAAACTGGACTTATCTCATGCCTATTTGCAAATGGTGATAGAGGGAAATTCCAGAAAATATCTCACAATAACCACATCCAAGGGTCTGTTTTGTTATAACAGGCTGGCATTTGGAATTACCTCAGCACCAGCGATATTCCAGCGTGCCATGGACCAAGTCCTCCAGGGTCTGCCGAACGTTCACTGTTACCTGGACGATATATTGGTCAGTGGACAGGATCGTGTGCAGCATCTGAAAAATCTGGATGCAGTCCTAGGGCGCTTGGAAGAATTCGGTTTGCGGGTACGGAAGGAAAAATGTGAATTTTTCAAGGATTCACTGGAATATCTGGGTCACGTCATTGATGCCCAGGGTCTACACAAGGCACCAGAGAAAGTCGGGGCAATTGTGGAGGCTCCTGCACCTACAGACGTGAGTCAGTTACGTTCTTTCTTGGGGCTAATTAATTATTACAGCAGATTTATCCCCAATTTGTCATCTATCCTAAGCCCACTGAATACTCTGTTGTGCAAAGGAAAACAATGGCAATGGACATCTGAATGTGCTGCATCTTTCAAAGAGGCAAAAGAGCAGTTACTCTCTCAAAGCGTGTTAACCCATTATGATCCACAACTTCCCATTCGGTTGGCGTGTGACGCATCACCTTATGGTGTAGGTAGTGTCATCTCACACATTCTCCCGAATGGACAAGAGAGGCCCATAGCTTTTGCATCAAGGACTCTGAATAAGGCAGAACGCAATTATGCCCATATCGAGCGCGAAGCTCTTGGCATTATATTTGGAGTTCGTAAATTCCATCATTATCTGTATGGCAGGCAGTTTACACTCCTTACAGATCATCGCCCATTGACCACTATTCTGAGTCCGTGCAAAGCCACGCCATCTATGGCTGCTGCTAGAATGCAGCGGTGGGCTCTCCTGTTAGCTGCCCATAATTACACCATACAGTACCGAGAGGCAGCTCGTCATGGAAATGTGGATGGGCTTTCACGCCTTCCATTACCAACATCATCAAGAGAGAGAATCAGTACTGTGGACAGTTTTCATATTAAACACCTAGAAGCCTTACCTGTGAACTGTCGAGAAATCTGCCGAGAGAGCAGGGGTGATTCTGTCCTTGCTCAAGTCCTGGAGATGGTCTCCACAGGTCGCTTTCCGAGGGTCCAGGATGTGGCCAGCACATTGGCGCCATTCATCAGCCGGAGGGATGAGTTGACACTCCAGCAAGGTTGCCTTATGTGGGGTGTGCGCGTCGTCATTCCCTCAAAATTGAGATCACGACTGCTGTCGGAACTGCATACTGGACACCCAGGTGTTGTCAAAATGAAAGCTGTTGCCCGCAGTTACATGTGGTGGCCCGGAATTGACGCTCAAATTGAACAGGTCTCAAAAACATGCCAGTCCTGTCAATTTACACAGAAAGCACCGGGACCAGCACCACTCCACCCATGGACCTGGCCTGGATCGCCATGGCAGAGAATTCATGTTGACTTTGCTGGGCCGTTCCAGGGCCAAATGTTTATGGTGGTTGTAGACGCCCATTCAAAATGGCCTGAGGTACACCTTATGAGTTCCACTACAACGGCTAATACCATCCAGGTGCTCCGAGGGTTATTTAGTCGCTATGGGCTCCCTGAGGTGTTAGTGAGCGATAATGGTCCTCCGTTTACCTCACACGAGTTTGACACTTTTATGAAAGGCAATGGAGTAAAGCACATTCGGTCTGCACCATTCCATCCATCAACAAATGGTCTTGCAGAACGTTTTGTACAGACATTCAAGCAGTCACTGAAGCGTTCCACTGGAACCACTTCCATACAACACCGACTGGACGCCTTTCTACTCACGTACCATAACACTCCACACTCTACAACAAAGGAGTCCCCGTCTATGCTTTTCATGCATCGCAAGCTGCGATCTCGATTGGACCTGCTGAAGCCTAGTGTGACATCAGAGGTAGAGAAAGCACAAGAGGCACAGTGTGCGCATCGAGGAATGCATGCAAAAGCCAGAATGTTCAAGGTGGGAGACCCAATTCTTGTTCGGGATTACGGGAGAGGAGAGAAGAAGTGGATACCAGGGGTTGTTTCAGCTGAGACTGGCCCTGTATCCTACACTGTCGACATCGGCGCATCGCAGCACTGGAGGCGACACGCGGACCAGACGCTGGCCAGGGTTGTTGAATGGGATACCTCTACAGACGACGGCGGAGCTGCATCGTCGTGCATTTCAGCAGACCTGCCTGTGCCGGAAAAGACTGTTCCAGAACCAGCTACTCCGGTTCCTGTGAGTGACCCCTCACCACTACCCCAGGTAACCTCAGAGGGAAACACTACATCACCTCCAGAGACTGGTAAGAGATATCCTTCTCGTATTACTAGACCACCAGAGCGTTATGTTCCATAAACTTTGTTTAAGATACTTTTAAAAGACATATGTTGGATATTTTTGAATAAGAGACCTTTTTTATGTGTTAGATGAGAGAGTCACGTCTCACCAAAAGGGCAGAATAAACCCTTGACTGACTCAGGGGTTTGGGATCGTCTACTCCCAGCCTCAAGGCTAGTGTGTGTTTTTAAAATAATAAAAGTTGTTTGCTTTGTGTATCTTGGGGGTGGGTACAACATTTAGTGGGGAGGAGATGTGATGTATGGGAGTTGTATGAGTTGTATGAGTTGCATTTGCATATGCCACCCCATTGGTGGGCGCTGTACCCCGTGGCATCGGCAATAGTATAAGAGTGTGCTCATTGAACTGAACTAATGTGCATATGTATGTGCATGTGTGTACGTGTGCGTATGCCTGAGTAAACGAGCAAGCTAATGACCTGCAGCCGTGTGTGTCTTTGTGTTTGTTCCTCCGAATGGTAATCTAAAGTAGAAACCCACGGACATAACAAGCATGTTAAAGGTAAAGGCTATAAGACCATCTCCAAGCAGCTTGATGTTCCTGTGACTACAGTTGCACATATCATTCAGAAATTTAAGATCCACGGGACTGTAGCCAACCTCCCTGGACATGGCCGCAGGAGGAGACGGATAATACGAATGGTAACAAAAGAGCCCAGAACAACCTCTAAACACATTCATGGTGAACTCCAAGGTCAAGGTACATCAGTGTCAGATGCACCATCCGTCGTTGTTTGAGCCAAAGTGGACTTCATGGGAGACGACCAAGGAGGACACCACTGTTGAAAACAAATCATAAAAAAGCCAGACTGGAATTTGCCAAACTGCATGCTGACAAGCCACAAGGCTTCTGGGAGAATGTCCTATGGACAGACGAGACAAATCTGGAACTTTTTGGCAAGGCACATCAGCTCTATGTTCACAGATGCAAAAATGAAGCATACCAAGAAAAGAACACTGTCCCTATTGTGAAACATGGAGGAGGTTCTGTTATGTTCTGGGGCTGCTTTGCTGCACCTGGCACAGGGTGTCTTGAATCTGTGCAGGTTACAATGAAATCTCAAGACTATCAATGTATTCTAGAGAGAAATGTGCTGCCCAGTGTCAGACAGCTTGGTGTCAGTCGCAGGTCATGGGTCTTGCAACAGGATAATGACCCAAAACACACAGCTAAGAACAGCCAAGAATGGCTAAGAGCGAAACATTGGACTATTCTAAAGTGGCCTTCTATGAGCCCTGATCTAAATCCTATTGAACATCTGTGGAAGGAGCTGAAACATGCCGTCTGGAGAAGGCACCCTTCAAACCTGAGACAACTGGAGCAGTTTGCTCATGAGGAGTGGGCCAAATACCTGCTGAGAGGTGCAGAAGTCTCATTGACAATTACAGAAATTGTTTGATTGCAGTGATTGGCTCAAAAGGTTGTGCAACAAAATATTAAAGTTAAGGGTACCATCATTTTTGTCCAGGCCTGTTTCATGAGTTTGTTTTTTTAAAATAATTCTGTTGAACCACAATTCAAAAGCATTGTCTGATTTTCATTGGTTAATTTTCATAGAATTTTTATTTATTACCACTTTAGTCAGATTCAAGTTATTTCTGTGACCACTGTGGGTTTTTCTTTTATTAACAGAGTGGTACCAACAATTTTGTCCATGGCTGTATATCAGATGACGATATAAAAACGTCTATCGTTTCATAGAATACTCTATCGTTTATATTGTATTTAAAATGCCCATGCCCCCATTTATTCAGTAGAGCTCCTACCTCACCACTACGTGTCAGCACCCCATCTCATTTTCACAGTGCGTGACTGCACGCAGCGGAACAGGTGTGGTGGCCGACTAGGCTTCAGTTCAGTGGTTGCCAATATTAACTCCAAACCATACTAACTCCAAACCAATTATCATTTCAGATAGCTGCTACTCCTGTTTGCCTGGGATGTGGGACTGTTTTTCATTGTGCTGCGTTAGAGAGGATAGTTCGCTAACCTCGTTTTAATAGGAGGTAAGTAACGTTAACACCATATCTAATGAAATGCTAAATGATCGTCATTTAAGCTAAGTTGTGTTAACTGGAAACTGTAGCAGACCTTTTTTTTTTTTTGGTAAATTACTGCTGAGTTTTAGTTTTGTCTGAAAATTTTTTATTAAGCTGAAAAAGTGCATGATGGTGGCACATGCACGCAAAATAAATAAATTAAAAGTGGTCGGAGGAGCAAGTTGGCTCTTAATGTAATTTATTTGATTTCTAATCATTTTAATTAGTGATAACACTGGTCAACACCAAATTTATTGTCTAAGTTTTTTTTTTTAGCTGATTTAGGATAGTTTTGATGTGCTGAATCCAAAAATCACATTGGTTTTGCTTAATCAGGTCAACTTTTTGAATTATGGCCACATTGTGGAGACTGATCATTGATGTATGTGGTTATTGTGTATATTTTTTATTTTTTTTTTTTCCCCATCTTTACTTGATTCTTTTTTCTAAAGCCCATCCAGGGACAAGAGTTGCAAATTAGCTAATAGCTATACACTCTATGTGCAACACATCAGATTGATTGTCTTTGATTAATTGTCTATGTTTATTGCACTGTCCCTGTCAAATAAACTAATCTACTACTACTACTGTGGAAATGACGAGGCTGAGTTTATCTCACGAGTCAGGTTTATTCACATTCTCCAACATCATCCAAAAACAGAAAGAGAAAGAATCCCCCAACATCTGTCCCTTTATACCCCAGGACACACAGTCACATTGTACTTGATCCCCAGTAACAATGCATCTTCTTCCCGGTCTTAACACCCCCCACCTTCAGTCTCTGGCCGCTGTGCGAAATCCTCCAAGGCCGTCTCTTTGCCTGCCAAAGACCAAACTTTCACATCCTCGTGTTATCTCCAAAGAAGCTCAGTCCTTTTTTCCGTCTCAGATGTGAAGCCTAAGGTGGTATATGTATGAATCATACAGTGATATACATATGTGCATATATGTGTCCCACATGACCCCCCCCCAAACGTCTAAGATGGAACAACGTAATAACAGTCTGCATGTCATGGTAAAATTATTACACATCAGTCCACGTGCTGCTTGGGCCTCAGTCTCCTCCCATATCTGCTATAAGCGGGCTTTACCACTTTCGCGGCGCCTTCCTGCTGGGGAGCTGCTGTCTGAGGATGAGAACTGTTAGTCAATCCCTGTGGGTGTTCTGGGGAATGTTCCTTAGGGGGTCTGCCGCGCCGAGGAGCCGTGGCCAACAGCACATCCTCGTCGGCCAACGTAAAGGCGGGTTTGAGCCTGTTTATGCCAATCTTTTCTTTCCTGCCCCCCAAATCAAGCAAAAAATGCTTGTCCCCTGTTTCCAGCACTCTAAATGGTCCATCATAAAGTGGTCGCAACGGTGGGCGATGCGCATCGTGTCTGACAAAAACAAACTCCACATTTTTTAGAGCCTTAGGCACAAAAACGCACGGAAAACTGTGGTGAACGGGGCCAGGCAGCATGCCTGCTTCCGTGTCACTCTGCAACCGCTGAGCCAGGGAGCATTCTGGCACAGGATTATCTGGGAGAAATTCCCCGGGCAGCCGAAGTGGTTGCGTGAAAACTAGCTCAGCCGGGGAGGCTTCTAAATCCTCTTTAGGTGCAGAACGCAACCCCAATAAAACCCATGGTAGCCTGTCCACCCAATTTGCATCCGTAAGCGACGCTCTGAGGGCCGCCTTCAATGACCTGTGAAAACGTTCGCATAACCCATTAGCCTGCGGGTTATACACGGTAGTGCGGTGGATCGTTACCCCCAGGCTGCGGGCCATCGCTGACCAAAGTTCGGAAACAAATTGAGGACCTCTGTCGGACGTAATGTCCGATGGGACTCCAAAGCGCGCCACCCATGCTGTTAAAAATGCGTGCGCCACCTCCTCGGCTGTGGTTGATGACAGTGGGACCACTTCCGGCCAGCGCGTGGTGCGGTCTACCATTTCAGAAGGTGTGTGCACCCCTGTGACGGCAGGAGGGGGCCTACGAGGTCCACGTGAACATGATCGAACCTCTTAGCCGGGATGTGAAACGGCTCCAAGGGAGCTCTCGTGTGCCTGTGTACCTTGGCTCGTTGGCAAGCCATGCAGGCTGCTGCCCACTACCTAACTTGTTTGCGCAGGCTCGGCCATACAAATTTCTCTCCTACCATTTTGACCGACGCGCGCACCCCCGGGTGCACCAGAGAATGGATCAAGTCAAAAACGCGGCAGCGCCACACGGCCGGTACCACCGGGCGCGGTCGTCCTGTGGAGACATCGCAGATTAGGGGGAGCATACCATCCTGCAGCACCCTGTTCTCCAGCCTTAACCCTGTTGGTCCAGACTGGAGCGCGCGCACGTCCGCGTCGCTAATCTGATCCGTGGCCATGGCTGCATAATCTATCCCTACGCGTACTGGGGCCGCGCGCACTTCCGCGTCGCTAGCCTGCTCCACGGCCATGGCTGCATAATCTATCCCTACGCGGACTGGAGCCGCTACGGCGCACGAGAGACAGTCTGCCACTACATTCAGTTTACCCGCTACGTGCTGAATATCGGTAGTAAACTCTGAGATTGCAGCTAGCTGTCTCTGCTGCCGGCCTGACCACGGTTCTGAAACCTTGGCCATCGTGAAAGTCAGTGGCTTGTGGTTGACGAACGCGGTGAAACGGCGTCCCTCCAGCCAGAACTGGAAGTGGCGAATGGCCAAGTGGAGAGCTAACAACTCCCTATCGAATGCTCTGTATTTTTGCTCACTATCGCGCAAAGTCCTGCTGAAAAAGGCAAGCGGCTGCCAAGCCCCGGTTACATGCTGCTCCACAACCGCCCCATGGCCACATCTGACGCGTCAGTAGTGAGCGCTATGCGGGCCGTTGGGTCTGGATGTGCTAACAACGCAGCGTTTGCCAGGGCTGTTTTGACCTCCGAGAATGCTCGCTCTCGCTCCAGAGACCATTCGATTTTATTTGTGGGTTTTTGTTTTTTTAGCGCGGCATACAATGGTTGCATGAGCTGCACTGCGCGGGGGAGGAAACGGTTATAAAAATTAACCATTCCCAAAAACTCCTGTAACGCTTTGACCGTTTGTGGCTGGGGAAAATTTGTTACTGCGCGCACTTTGTCAGGCAGAGGAACTGCTCCTTCTGGAGAGACGCGATGCCCCAAAAAATCAATCTGCGTCACCCCGAACTGACACTTCGCTGGGTTGATTATTAACCCGTGCTCTCCCAACCTCCGGAAAACTGCCGTGAGGTGATTTTCGTGTTCGTCTTCGGACGCGCTGGCTACCAAGATGTCGTCCAGGTAGATTAACACGAAGGGGAGATCGCGCAACACTGCGTCCATCATGCGTTGGAACGTCTGCGCAGCACCTTTAAGCCCAAACGGCATGCGCAAAAACTCGAATAGGCCAGACGGAGTTATTACCGCTGTTTTGGGTATGTCCTCAGCGCGTACTGGGACTTGGTGGTACCCGCGGACCAAGTCTATCTTAGAAAAAACGCGCGCCCCCGCCAAATGAACGGAAAAATCTTGGATATGCGGGATTGGGTAGCGGTCGTGCGCTGTAGCGTTGTTCAATCTGCGGAAATCTCCGCAAGGTCGCCACGAGCCGTCAGCTTTAGGGACCATGTGCAGCGGGGAAGCCCAAGGGCTTTTCGAACGCCTGATGATGCCCAACTTTTCCAGGTTGGCGAACTCCTCGCGCGCTATGGTCAGTTTAGCTGCATCCAAGTGCCGAGCTTTTGCAAAAACGGGCGGTCTGGTGGTAGTAATAAAATGTACCACTCCGTGTTTAGCGACAGCTGCTGAAAATGTGGGAACTATGAGTGCTGGGAACTGAGTGAGTAGTGTGTGGAACTTACTGCGTGCCGTTGCGACGTTGGCTTGTGCTGTGGGCGGGGTCACTCAGGCTGCACAGGGAATAGAATAAAAAGAAAGTGCATTAACCAGGCGCCTATTAGCAAGATCAACCAACAAACCATGTGAGCACAGAAAATCAGCCCCCAACATATTGAAGCTCACTGCAGTTATAACAAAAGTCCACTCAAATGTACGGCCATGTAGGGACAGAAGCAGAGTCCTCTCACCAAAGGTCTTAATCCTCGAGCCGTTCGCTGCTGACGCTCCGTGGCTTCCTGGACCCGCCAGCCGGTCAGCATAGGTAGGCGTGATGAAACTCACTTGGGAGCCTGTGTCCACGAGGAATTGCCTCCTGGAACGCGCATCCGTCAAGTAGAGCAACTTGTTCTCTTCCCCGAGGGCCGCGGCTGCTACCGACCCCCGGCCTTGGCGTTTCCCGAGCGCTTGAACTGGCACGGTGGTATACATTTGTGTGCCCTCTCTGCAAAGCGGCGATGGTAGAAACAGAGGTCGTCTCCTCCGCGATCCTTGGCCCTCGCCGCCGCCGTCGTTGGTGGGTCTGCTACCGCCGCCTCTGGCCCCCTGCCATCTCCGGTCGTCGCACCGAGCTCCGTCGCTGCCGTGGTGGCCGCGCGCTGTTTGCTGGCGTTGAGAATCCGTTGTGCCTCCTGGGCCAGCGCGCGGAAGTCCCGCTGGGCCAACAATGGCGAACTGGCCAGGGTCGCTCTCGTGGCCGACGGTAGGGTTCTCAGGAAAATGTGGGTGAAGAAGAAGTCGTCGCCATCTGAGCCCCTCAACCTCAGCATGTCCTCCATCAAGTCGACGGGCGTGCTATCTCCCAAGTCGTTCAGAGCCAGGAGCCTCTCCGCTCTCTCCTGGACTGAGGGAGTGAAACGCTGGATGAGCGCAGCCTTCAACCCGCCGTATTTGTCGTCGGCCGGTGGGCGCTCCAGAAGGCTCTGCACATGTAGAGCCGTGCGGTTGTCGAGCTTGGCAATAACATGGTAGAATTTCGTGTCATCTACCGTTATCCCCCGGAAGGCGAACTGTGCTTCGACCAAGTGGAACCAGGAGCACGGGTTGTCTTGCCAGAAGCTTGGTAGCTGGACTGTGGCTGCATTCGCCTGGCTGGCTCCTGACGAGTCTGGCTCGGGGGAATTTCTTTCGTGTGGAATTTCTTTCGTCAGCCTCGTGTGGAGGCTGTGGAAATGACGAGGCTGAGTTTATCTCACGAGTCAGGTTTACTCACATTCTCCAACATCATCCAAAAACAGAAAGAGAAAGAATCCCCCAACATCTGTCCCTTTATACCCCAGGACACACAGTCACATTGTACTTAATCCCCAGTAACAATGCATCTTTTTCCCGGTCTTAACACCCCCCACCTTCAGTCTCTGGCCGCTGGGCGAAATCCCCCAAGGCCGTCTCTTTGCCTGCCAAAGACCAAACTTTCACATCCTCGTGTTATCTCCAAAGAAGCTCAGTCCTTTGTTCCGTCTCAGATGTGAAGCCTAAGGTGGTATATGTATGAATCATACAGTGATATACATATGTGCATATACAGTATGTGTCCCACAACATATTGTTTTATACGTTTTTGTTTACATGTATGGGTATTTTCGCTTTCTATGATACAAAATTCTTTTTTTATGTCTTGAAATTCTCTGAATTTTGAACAATGATGACGTAACATTCAATTTACATGTACTTACCTTTATGTAAAGGTAAGTACATACACAGTACTAAGTACTAAGTAAGTACAGGTTTTTACTTAGCACCTGATCGAGAGAAACGGATGTCATTTTCGGATTCAGCAGTGCAAAATTGTCTTAAATCAGTTGAAAAAAACACAGACAACTTACAAAAAAATTATTTTTGTAACCCTGTGTAATGAATAAAGTTAAAGTCATCACATGTATTTTATTACATTACCTTTTGTGTCTTTGATTTTCAGATCATGACCAATCTTAAATATTTTTACTAAGAAGCAAACAGGTTAAATCAGGCCAGAATGGCAGTCTTTAGGCTGCAGGTCTACACTTAAATTTTCATTGATTTAAACTAACAGCTAATTTATATCTGTAGGTGATGGGTAATTTTTCTCATTTTCAGACATTTTTTATGTTATGTTTTGTTTTTTGTTTTTTCTGCTATTCTCCTCTGGCTCAGGAAATATTTAACTTAATCATATATAATTTAGAAGAAAAACCTGAAATTTATGAGAATCAAGGCTCAGGTGCACATTACAAAACTATTTTATAACACTGCAAAATTATGAGGGAAAATGGTACATGTGAAAAAAAAAACGAGATGGCCCTTTTTATATGGTTATCTAAACTGTAGAATTTACAGAAAATGTATATCGTGATATATACAGTATTATCATCGTGATATAAGATGACATATTGTGATATGAATTTTTTGCCTTATCGCACAACCGTAGTCCAACCTACTGTTACTAATCCGGGTTTCAAGATGGCCAGTGATTTTAAATTAGACTGTCAAATTGCTGCTGTAGTGAAGTGCAGCTTTTTTCATTGAAGGCAACTGGCAAAGGTTAAGCCCATGCTTTCTAAACATCACTTTGAAACAGTAAATATGCCTTCATCACATCTCAGCTGGATTACTGTAATGCACTCTATTTTGGAGTCAGCCAGTCTTCCCTCTCACGTCTCCAGTTGCAGTTGGTCCAGAATGCTGCTGCACATCTTTTAACTGGAACATGTAAGAGGGACCACATTACACCCATTTTAGCTTCCCTTCACTGGCTGCCTGGTGCACTTTAGGATTAATATTAAAATTCTTTTGTTTTTAAATCATTAAATGGCTTTGCCCCGCCTTACCTCTCTGAGCTTCTTCATTTTTATTCCCCTGCTTAGTTTCTCAGGTCAGTTGATCAGCTGCTCCTGGGGATACAGAGATTGAAGAGGAAGCTCAGAGGGGACAGATCTTTTTCTGTTGCTGCTCCTAAACTTTGGAACAGTCTCTCTTTATCTATTAGGCAGGCTCCTTCACTGTCCATTTTTAAAACTTATCTTAAAACTCCTTTTTACTCCTTGGCCTTCAACCCAGCATAAGACATTGATTTTACCTGTTTTATTGCTTTTATTATATGGTTGTCACTTTTACCTGTTTTGTTTTATACTTTTTCAGTTGTATTTTATTGTCCATTTCTTTTTATGTCTTATATGTCTTTCACATTTTATTTATTCTTGATGTACAGCAGTTTGTGTCAACTGTAGTTGTTTTTAATGTGTTTTAGAAATAACGTTGGATTGGGTTGGATTGACAGACCAGTTCTTATAATGCAGCTGTTTTACCTTCATTTTAAGGTTCAAATGTTTTCTAGCTCATTCATATTTTTTTTATCAAGAATTCTGCAAAATATTTTGCTTCATAGTAAAGGTTGCCATTTCCAACCTTTACTACCTCTGTCTTTCAGGTGTTTTATTCTTGTAAAAAAAAAAAAATCAAATACTGATAAGACATACAGTGGGGAAAATAAGTATTGACCACGTCAACATTTTTCTCATTAAACATATTTCTGATGGAGCCATTGACCTGAGATTTTCACCAGATATCCTCAACAACCCAAGTAATCCATACATACAAAGAAATCAAGTTAACTGTTCACAAAACAAGTTATATTTGATAAAGTGGAATGACACAGGGAATAGGTATTGAACACGCTTGGTGAAATTTATTCAACTAGTGCATTGCCTGTAGAACGCAAGTATCCCTGTCTGAAACAGGTATCCCAGTCAGGTTTTACAGGCCCAAATGTAGGCTGTGTTTGAAAGTGGAATACAAAGAGGTGTAACCTATATGTAGGCAATCACATGTTAGATTTTGACAAATATAAAAGGGAGTAAATGGCACTAAGATTTATTTGATTGTGTGAATATTAATTCGTCGTCGGCCTCCGTCGGTCTATGATGACCATGGAAGAGAATCCTAAACGTCTACTCTGCTGGAACAGCACCGCCTGTGGCTGAACAGGCCGATGCGCACCGGTGTTCTACCTTCCAGCGTTAGGCGTTGGTAGGATTCAAGCCTGGGCAGGAAGATATGGAGGACAAGATGTTACCCATGCAGCATGGGTAACATCTTGAATGGATCTTGATGAATCCAAAGGAACAGCAGGGCTGCTACAGTTTGGCACCAGCGCCGTCGCAGGAGCTGCCAGAACGATGTTGAGCACAACAGAGAACTGCCTTAGGGGCTCCGACTCCGGATTTTTTCTCAGGGTTGACTCCCGAAGCCTTTCCCGTGACCGGGTGTGCCGCAAGGCAGCAGAGGTTTGAAATCAGGGTTTACCGTCCCCTAGATGGGCTACCTTCCCAGGTTGACGAGCCACCATCTACCCGAAGCATCTGGTTTTAAGGCGCCAGAGATCCGCCCTCGCCCCTTCTCCTATTAGTAAAAGCAGTTCCGCCGGGCTTAGAGACTAAACCACACGGGCAGGCTAGGAGTTGGACTTAGTTGTCAGAGGCTTTTCGAGACGCACGCCGTAAGGAGCATTTTATGAGCACTGGGAGCTTAACCCCAGTACCGCTCCTGGCTATGACAACCTTAGAACCGAATATTAATTAATATTAATTACAGAATACCACTGATACGCCTTCCACAGAGGAAGCAGGGTTTGGGGACGAAGGGGATGACTCGCCTATCACAGGGGCTGAGGTCGCCAAGGTGGTTAAAAATCTCCTTGGTGGCCGGGCCCCGGGGGTGGACGAGATTCGCCCTGAGTACCTCAAGGCCCTGGATGTTGTTGGGTTGTCATGGTTGACATGCCTCTGCAACATTGCGTGGAGGTCGGGGGCAGTGCCTTTGGCATGGCAAACCGGGGTGGTGGTTCCTCTCTTCACAAAAGGGGACCGGAGGGTGTGCTCCAACTTTAGAGGGATCACACTCCTCAGCCTCCCTGGGAAGGTCTATGCCAAGGTACTGGAGAGGAGAGTCCGGCCGTTGGTCGAACCTCGGATTCAGGAGGAGCAATGTGGTTTTCGTCCTGGCCGTGGCACATCGGACCAGCTCTTTACCCTCTCGAGAATTCTTGAGGGTTCGTGGGAGTTTGCCCAACCAGTTTACATGTGTTTTGTGGACTTGGAGAAGGCATTTGACCGCGTCCCTCGTGGACTTTTGTGGGGGGTGCTTCGGGAGTGTGGGGTATCGGGCTTGTTGTTACGAGCTATTCGGTCTCTGTACGACCGTTGTGAGAGTTTGGTTCGTATTGCCAACACTCGGTCGGAGTCATTCCCAGTGAGAGTTGGACTCCGCCAGGGCTGCCCTTTGTCACCGATCCTGTTCATAATTTTTATGGACAGGATTTCTAGGCGCAGCCAGGGAATGGAGGGTGTCATGCTTGGTGACCACAGGATCTCATCTCTGTTGTTTGCAGATGATGTTGTCCTGTTGGCTTCATCCAGCAATGATCTACAGCTCTTGCTGGGACGGTTTGCCGCTGAGTGTGAAGCGGCTGGGATGAGAATCAGCACCTCCAAGTCTGAGTCCATGGTCCTCAGCCGGAAAAAGGTGGATTGTCCTCTCCGGGTTGGGGACAGGCTCCTGCCCCAAGTGGAGGAGTTTAAGTATCTTGGGGTCTTGTTCACGAGTGAGGGGAAAATGGAGCGAGAGATCGACAGACAGATTGGAGCAGCATCTGCAGTGATGCAGACGTTGTACCGGTCTGTTGTGGTGAAGAGGGAGCTTAGTTCTAAGGCAAAGCTGTCAATTTACCAGTCAATCTACGTTCCTACTCTCACCTATGGTCACGAGCTTTGGGTAATGACCGAAAGAACGAGATCGCGGATACAAGCGGCTGAAATGAGCTTTCTCCGTAGGATTGCTGGACTCACCCTCAGAGATAGGGTGAGGAGCTCAGTCATCCAGGAGAGGCTCAGAGTAGAACCGCTGCTCCTTCACATTGAAAGGAGTCAGTTGAGGTGGTATGGGCATCTGATTAGGATGCCTCCTGGACGCCTCCCACTTGAGGTGTTTCAGGCACGTCCCACTGGGAGGAGACCCCGGGGCAGACCCAGGACTCGGTGGAGAGACTATGTCTCCCATCTGGTCTGGGAACGCCTTGGTATCCCCTCTGAAGAGCTGGAGCAGGTGGCTGGGGAGAGGGAAGTCTGGGCTTCTCTGCTTGAACTGCTGCCTCCGCGACCCGGACCTCCGGAAAAGCGGTAGAAGATGGATGGATGGATGGAATTACAGAATAGCTAAATATTGAAAACGAATAGTGTAGTGGTTGTGGACAGGTCTACAGCCCCTGTCCACACTTTATGTTCCCTTCTGTCTCATTTATCGTGTTTGGTGTGTATTCCCTCAATATTTGTCAGCTCCATCCGTCCGGTCAGCTGTTTTCCTCATTTGTCAGCCGTTGGTCACGATTGCTTTCCCCACCTGTATCTGATCATCATGATTATCCTTCTGTTTATAAATGTGCCTTTTCAGCCTGTGTTCTTTGCTGCAATTTTATGTTAACCTTGTGTAAGATGAAAGCACACGAGACAGTGAGCTGGACCACACAAACTTTATTCACCTTCCAACATAAAACACAGAAAAAACTCTTCCCGGGGTCTATGGGCGCCTCCTTTTATACCACTTTATTTCTGCTCCATGAGACCCAGGGAGCCAAACACAATACACACAGTGCACAAAGCCTGTCTGGCACATTAACATTACAGAACATGAACCCTGCTTCCCATGCCCTCTCCTACTCTAGCAAACTCCGGTGTCTCCTGACTCCTCGGGGTGCGGCTAGTCCTTTCTGTTACATCCGAGACCCCCCAGTGCCACTTCCTCCTTCAGTCCTCTGTTCCAACCCCGCCCCCCCCCCACGGCTTTCGACTCTGGGTGGAGAACCCCCCACTCAGTGCCACTACTTAGCCCCCCTCCCCCCCCCGAACAGGAACCAACCCCCTGGTCCCTTGGGCTTGAGCTGGCGGCTGTAGTGGGGGGGTCGCCAGTCCAGTCGAAGCGCCCTCCTGGCGAAGTGTGCAGGAGGGTATGTTGGTCTGTGGAAGGGGAGAGGGTTGAGGGGGTGGACAGGTTAGCTTCACGAGTGCAGTTCTCTACTGAGGGCACACCTACTTGTGGAAACACCGTCGGTGGAAGTCCGCGCCAGGGAGCTTGGGCCAACACCACCTGCTCGTCTGCCAACACATAAGCGAGCTTCAGCCTGTCAATGGAGATGGGCTCCTTACGCCCCCCCCCAAGCCTAACACAAAATGCTTTGCCCCAGTTTCCAGCACTCTGAACAGTCCATCGTACGGTGGGCGCAGCAGGGTTCTGTGTGCATCGTGCCTGACAAAAACGAACTTGGCGCTCTGTAAGCTTTTCAGGATGAAGGTGCGGGGAAAACAATGGTGGGCTGGGCCCAGCACGTTAGCAGCCTCTGTACTGTATAAAAGTTGCGTGGGCGGGTCGGTCCCGGGTGCAGGGTTTTCTGGCAAAAATTTCCTGAGGATCCGCAGTGGCTGAGAAAAAATGAGTTCTGCTGGGGAGGCTGCCAGATCCTCCTTAGGCGTGGAGTGCAAACCTAACAGGACCCAGGACAGGCGGTCGCCCCAATTTGGGTCCGTGAGGGAAGCTCTGAGCGCTGCCTTAAGTGACCTATGAAAACGTTTGCATAACCCGTTAGCCTGGGGGTTGTACGTGGTAGTGCGGTGGATTTTGACCCCCAGGCTCTGGGCCATCGCGGCCCAGAGTTCCGAAATGAACTGCGGACCCCTGTCGGAAGTGATGTCCAAAGGGGATCCGAAATGTACAACCCAAGCCAACAAAAAAGCACGAGCCACTTCCGCGGACATGGTAGAAGCCAGCGAGACCACTTTAGGCCAATGCATGGTGTGGTCCACGATTGTCAAAAGGTGCGTGAAACCTTGCGATGGCAGGAGGGGTCCCACCAAATCCACGTTGACATAACGAACCTCCTGGCTGGGATTTGGAATGGCTCGAGGGGAGCTTTGGTGTGCTTGTGCACTTTGGCCCACTGGCACTCGATGCATGCTGCAGCCCACTCTTTAACGTCCTTGCGCAAGTGAGGCCAGACAAATTTCGCCCCCACCAGTTTAACCGAGGCACGCACGCTGGGATGTGAAAGGGAGTGGACTGACTCAAAAATGCGGTGGCGCCAAGAGCTTGGAACCGCTGGGCGTGAGTGACCGGTGGAGATGTCACAGAGCAAGGGGGGAGGGTGTGGGGAGACTTGAATAACGAAACCGAATTGCTTTTCATTCCAGTTTATTCAAGTAATCATTCCACTGTCTGCTCTCATTCCTGAGCAGCGAACAAAGAGAGTGAACACACCAAAGTTCTCACTTTTAAACATTCTCACATCAACCCATTTCCCTCATAGGGGAATTCACACATCTATATCAAAATCCTTTTATTCACATCCGTTAACTTTCTATTTACATAACTCCCCCTTCTCTCCTCTCGAGCCTCAGCGGTCAGGAAGTCTTCTGTCCCCTGTTCTCCGCAGGGGGTCCAGTCTCTGTGGCTCCGCACCGCAGGGGGCTGCAGCTCTGTGGTTCTCCTTCATCGTGAGATTAAATCACATATGCAGTGTCCAACATATACATGTCTAACAACACAGCCATATAACCCCCCCCAAACGATGAAGAACAGACTAATTCCTAAAATTTAATAGCACCCTACTCATTACTGAATAATCAACACCAACATTCAGTCTGTGCGCCGCTTGGGCTTCAGCCGTCTGCCGAATCTGCTGTGAGAGGGCCCCGCCTTGCCTGCGGCGCCTTTCTGCTTCGGTTCTGTTGACTGAGGAAGAGAGTGATTATTTGTCCCTTGCGGGGGCCTGCCTCGTCGAGGCGCCACCGCGACCGGTACAGATTCGTCCTTCATGACAAAAGCAGGTTTTAGTCTGTCAATACTGACTGTCTCTTTTCTGTCTCCAAAATCTCGCACAAATTGCTTATCACCTGCCTCCAGCACTCGAAATGGCCCTTCGTAAGGCAGTTTGAGCGTTGCTTTTAGGGCTTTGCGCCTGACAAAAACGAAGTCGGCATTTTTCAAAGCCTTGGGGACGAAAACCCGTGGAAAAGCGTGATGAACCGGACCCGGGAGCGTGTCTGCTCCCGTGCCGACTAACGGTCCCAGAGCAGAGAGAGGTGGGGGCTCCGGGGGCTCTGGTAAAAACTCGCCCGGCAGCCTCAGAGTTTGTGCGAATACCAGCTCCGCTGGGGAGGCGTCTAAGTCCTCTTTAGGCGCAGAACGCAACCCTAATAAAACCCATGGAAGTTTATTTACCCAATCTGCATCCGTGAGCGACGCTCTGAGTGCTGCCTTCAAAGACCTATGAAAACGCTCGCATAAACCATTAGCCTGAGGGTGGTAAGCCGTAGTGCGGTGAACTTTGGCTCCTAAGCCGTTGGCCATCGCTGACCACAGCTCAGAGATGAATTGCGGTCCTCTATCGGACGTAATGTCCGACGGAACCCCGAAGCGCGCCACCCAAGCCGTTAAAAAAACGCGAGCCACCTCCGCGGCCGTGGTCGTCGCAAGTGGGACCACTTCCGGCCAACGTGTGGTGCGGTCCACCATTGTCAAAAGATACATGAACCCCTGTGATGCCGGTAGGGGGCCCACAAGGTCGACGTGCACATGGTCGAACCTTCTGGCCGGAATGCGGAACGGTTCTAACGGGGCTCTTGTGTGCCTGTGAATTTTGGCCCGTTGACAGGAAATGCAGGTTTTTGCCCATTCCTTCACGTGCTTGCGCAGGCACGGCCAAACAAACTTTTCCGCCACTAGTTTCACCGACGCGCGCACCCCCGGGTGCGCCAGTGAGTGGACCGAGTCAAAAACACGGCGGCGCCACGTGGCCGGAACCACCGGACGCAGGCGCCCCGTCGACATGTCGCAGATCATGGGGGGGGGCATACCGGTTTGTAAACACTTGCTCTCCAGCCTCAACCCTGTTGGTCCAGACTGAAGCGCGCGCATGTCTGCGTCCGCCCCCTGGTCCGCTGCCATGGCTGCGTAATCTATACCCACGTGCACCGGGGCTGCGCGCGCCACCGTGCCGCTCTCCTGCGGCGCGGTCACGGTGGCCCGTTCTGCCTCTGCGCGTGTTGGGGTCGTGAACGCGCGTGAGAGACAATCCGCTACTACATTGAATTTGCCCGCGACGTGCCTAATGTCAGTGGTAAATTCCGAGATTGCGGCCAGCTGCCTCTGCTGCCTGCCGGACCACGGATCTGAAATTTTGGCCATGGCGTATGTGAGCGGCTTGTGGTCCACATAAGCGGTGAAGCACCGTCCTTCCAGCCAGAACTGGAAATGGCGAATAGCCAAATGCAGCGCCAACAGTTCTCTGTCAAACGCGCTGTATTTTCGTTCAGCCGCGCTTAAAGATTTGCTAAAGAAAGCCAAAGGCTGCCAAACTCCGGCTACCTGTTGCTCAAGAACGGCCCCTATGGCTAAATCTGAAGCGTCTGTCGTCAGCGCGATACGTGCTGCAGGGTCTAGGTGGGCCAGGAGCGCAGCGTCAGCCAAGGTTTTTTTAACCTCTGTGAACGCGCGCTCCCGCTCCGGGGACCATTCGACCGCCTGGGTCGGTTTTTGTTTTTTGAGCGCGGCATATAACGGTTGCATGATTTGAGCTGCGTGGGGCAGGAATCGGTTATAAAAATTCACCATCCCCAAGAATTCCTGTAGTGATTTGACCGTTTGTGGACGGGGAAAATCCGCTACCGCGCGTTCTTTCTCTGGTAAGGGAACCGCTCCCTCCGGGGAGACGCGGTGACCCAAAAAATCAATCCGCTCGACGCCGAACTGGCACTTGGCTGGGTTAACTATTAAGCCGTGCTCTCCCAGCCTCCTAAAAACTGCTGTGAGGTGCGTTTCGTGTTCGTCCTCTGAAGTACTCGCGACCAAAATGTCGTCGAGGTACACAAACACGAAAGGGAGATCGCGTAACACGGCATCCATCATCCGCTGAAATGTTTGCGCTGCCCCTTTGAGACCAAACGGCATGGGTAAAAATTCGAAAAGTCCGAACGGGGTTATTACCGCTGTTTTAGGAATGTCCTCCGGTTGGACCGAGACTTGGTGATAGCCGCGAACTAGATCAATCTTTGAAAAAATGCGCGCCCCCGCCAGGTGCACCGAAAAATCCTGAATGTGCGGGATGGGATAACGATCGTGTGCCGTAGCATTGTTTAGCCTGCGGTAATCCCTGCACGGTCTCCAGGAGCCATCGGCTTTCGGTACCATGTGCAGCGGCGAAGCCCACGGGCTCTTCGACCTACGAACGATGCCCAGCCTCTCCAGGCTGGCGAACTCCTCGCGCGCAATGGCGAGCTTAACTGCATCCAAGCGCCGAGCTTTTGCAAACACGGGAGGACCAGACGTGGGGATAAAGTGTTTCACCCCGTGCTTCGCGACCGTCGCTGAAAAAGTGGGCACAGTGAGCGCTGGAAATTGGGTGAGGAGTGTGTGAAACTTACCACCTGCTGTAGCGACGTGGGTCTGTACTGGTGGCGGGGACACTCGAGCTGAACAGGGGAGAGAGTAAAAAGAGAGTGCATTTACCAGCCGTCTATTAGCAAGATCAACTAACAGATTGTGTGAACACAAAAAATCCGCGCCCAACATGTTGAAACCCACCGCCGCTGTTACAAAAGTCCATTCATATGTGCGGCCATGTAAGCACAAAGGCAAGGTCCTTCTCCCGTAGGTGTTGATGTTCGAGCCATTTGCCGCTGTAGCTCCGCTACCGTGGGGTCTGGCCACCCGGTCCGCGTATGTTGGGGTGATGAAGCTCACTTGTGCTCCGGTGTCGATGAGGAACTCTCGTCCGGAGCGCGCATCCGTGATGTAGAGCAGCTTGTTGCGTTCTCCGAGGGTCGAAGCTGCTAGCGACCCCCGGTCTTGCCGTTTCCCGAACTCCTGAAGATGCAGGGCGGCACACACCTGCGTGCCTTCTCTGCGAACCTCCGATGGTAAAAGCAGAGATCTTCTCCTCCGCTGTGTCGTGTCCGCGCCTCTGCCGCCGGGCTATTGGCTCCACCTCGTCGCGGCCGTGCTGCCGCCGTCGTCGGCCAGTCTGGTTCTGCCGCCCCTGGCTCCCCGCTGTCTCGGGTCGCCGCTGTGGTTGCTTGCCCGCCGCAGGCATCCAGGATCCCATCTGCCTCCTGGGCCAGCTCCCGGAACTCCTCCAGGGTGTGACACTTTTTGCCGGCCAGCGTGCTTCTCGCATGCGCCGGGAGGTTGGAGAGGAAGATGAACTGAAAAATGAAATCATCGTTGTCCAACCCTCTCAGCTGTATCATCTCCTCCATCAGGGCGCTCGGCCTGTGTCCACCTTGGTCTAGCAAAGACAGGATCCTCCTCGCCCTCACTTCAGCCGAGGGGGTGAAAAACTTGATGAGGGTGGATTTCAGCTTGCCGTACCTTTCGGTCGCGGGTGGCTGCTCCACCAAGCTCTGCACGCACCGAGCTGTGCTGTTGTCCAGTTTAGCGATGACATGGTGGAACTTAGTGTCATCCACCGTTACTCCTGCGAGCGCGAATTGCGACTCTGCTTGCAGAAACCACGACCGTGGGTTATCCTGCCAGAAATCAGGCAGCTTAACGGCCACTGCGCTCGCCAGCTCTGAGCGCTGTGAGTCCGGGACCCTGAGAATTTCTTCGTTCATTCTCAACGTCGTCAGTCACCAATGTGGGGAGACTTGAATAACGAAACCGAATTGCTTTTCATTCCAGTTTATTCAAGTAATCATTCCACTGTCTGCTCTCATTCCTGAGCAGCGAACAAAGAGAGTGAACACACCAAAGTTCTCACTTTTAAACATTCTCACATCAACCCATTTCCCTCATAGGGGAATTCACACATATATATCAAAATCCTTTTATTCACATCCGTTAACTTTCTATTTACATAACTCCTCCTTCTCTCCTCTCGAGCCTCAGCGGTCAGGAAGTCTTCTGTCCCCTGTTCTCCGCAGGGGGTCCAGTCTCTGTGGCTCCGCACCGCAGGGGGCTGCAGCTCTGTGGTTTTCCTTCATCGTGAGATTAAATCACATATGCAGTGTCCAACATATACATGTCTAACAACACAGCCATAGGGGTCCCACCAAATCCACGTTGACGTAACGAACCTCCTGGCTGGGATTTGGAATGGCTCGAGGGGAGCTTTGGTGTACTTGTGCACTTTGGCCCACTGGCACTCGATGCATGCTGCAGCCCACTCTTTAACGTCCTTGCGCAAGTGAGGCCAGACAAATTTCGCCCCCACCAGTTTAACCGAGGCACGCACACTGGGATGTGAAAGGGAGTGGACTGACTCAAAAATGCGGTGGCGCCAAGAGCTTGGAACCGCTGGGCGTGAGTGACCGGTGGAGATGTCACAGAGCAAGGGGGGAGGGCACCATTCTTGCACCACCCTGCTCTCCAGTTTTAACCCAGGAGGTGCACACTGAAGCGCGCAAATGTCCACGTCCCCAGTTTGCTCCGCGGCCATGGCAGGGAAATCTATTCCTATGTAGACCTGGGAGACTAACGCACGTGACAGGCAGTCGGCCATGACGGGGTCACCAATGTGGAAGATGCAAGCAGACGAGACAGCGAGCTGGACGACACAAACTTTATTCACCTTCCAACATAAAATGCAGAAAAAAAAAAAACTCCTCCCGGGGTCTCTGGGTGCCTCGTTTTATACCACTTTATTTCTGCCCCATGAGACCCAGGGAGCCAAACATAATATAAACAGTGCACAAAGTCTGTCTGGCACATTAACATTACAGAACACAAACCCTGCTTCTCACTCCCTCTCCTACTCTTGTGAACTCTGGTGTCTCCTGACTCCCCGGGGTGCAGCAAGTCCTTTCCGTTACATCTAAGACCCCCCGGTACCACTTCCTCCTTCAGTCCTCTGTTCCATCTCCCCCCCGGCTTCCGACTCTGGGTGGAGAACCCTCCACTCAGTGTCACCACAACCTCACCTTTATTTTCACCAAGCCGTTTGGAATTATTGCTGTTATCGCTCCCCGTCATCTGGGTTATTATTGCATTTAATTTCTGCCCTCGTGCAGCGTTTGTTTTCCCTTTTTGTCACTAATAAATAATGGTTTACCATATTCGCTTGGAGATTGGGTCCTCTTCTTCGCTCCGAAAGGGTAAACATGACAAATGGGACAGCCATTATTAGCGACTGTTTCAGATCCCTTGTTTATTTGTTTGTCAGATCACTTATTTGTGTGATTTTTTTATCACTTATATTCAAGATAATAGTGTATCTTGCACTTTGGGGAATGGGAGTTGTTCAGTCATCATTATAATTATTTTAGTTTAGTTTATATGACTATTCAGTGATGGAGATCAGTGTAATATTGAATTTCTTCTGTGTGTTGTCAATAAACTCATGCAGTACTATAACAGGACATATTTACAAATATTTGAGACCCATTGGCTGCTGCTTTACCCGTGTGCCTGCGGAGGACTGTGATCCACTGATTCAGCTGCTGCCCCCCCCCACAGCACCTCATGTTCTTCATGCCGAATTATCCATTAGACCTACGCAATCACGACAACTTTGTTATAATTTTTTTAAGCATTAAACCTTAAGTCTGTCTTTTGTCGATATTTGCACTATGGATAGCATTACTGTACATGGACTGCTGTTGTTGTTTTTCCATCCTTATTCCTTTTGTTTTTTATATTGCACACACCACTGAAGAGAGAGAAAGAAACGCCATTTCAGTTCTCCTGTATGTCCTGTACGTATATCAGCTATTCTGATCGATATGCCAAAATGTCAGAACACTGGTGGATCCAATCAGCTGATTGCTCGAAACACAGAGCTCAGCCGTTTTCCATGATAAATCAGCCTCAGGCAAAAGCACACTCCATGCATTATCTTTTTTTCACTTTATTGAAAATAACTTTTTATTGACTTCAGTTAGCATACCTTTGAGCCAGGTTGTGTCTGGCCGCTGCTTCTCCCGGCATGTCCTGTGTTGATTTGTCAGACCCGGTCCCTACTGATGCTCCGCCCAGTCTGCTTGCGCACCTCATTCTCCGCATATGGCAAATTATCCTTTAGACCTACGCAATCATGGCAACTTTATGGTATAATTTTTTAAGCATTAAATCTTCAGTATTATCTTTTTCTAGTCAAATTTGTCATTTTTTCACTTCCTAGTTTTGTCGAGGGAACACTGTAGTGACTGACAGGTTGTGATGCTGTGTGTTATCCAATCAGCATGGTCGTGATGTCGTGTATTGTCCAATCAGCATGGCCGTGATGCTGCGTATTATTCAATCAGCATGGAGTCAATCCGAAACCCCGCCCACACTTCTTGAAGCCAGGGCATGAAGAGACACAGAGCAGTGACAAAGCGGTGGCTAAACTTTTATTGATAAAAATTGCATATTTTGACTGAGCAACTCCATATTCGGGGATGCACACCCTCGTAACCTCAGTAAAGCACGTTTAAAATCTTAGTTCAGTCTGACGAATGGTTTGAGAGATATGTGAGGAAAACACAGACAGACACACAAACAGACAGAGATATGCTGCATTTATAGATAGATATTTAGTAGAAAAGTCTTTGTTGGTAATAACAGCTTCCAGACACCTCCTATATGGATAAACTAGGTGCAGGCATTGCTCAAGAGTGATTTTAGCCCATTCTTCCACACAAACTGTCTTCAACTCTTGAAGGTTTTGTGGGTGTCTTCTGTGAACTCTTATCTTCAGTTCGTTTCTTAGATTTTCAATTGGATTCAGGTCAGGTGACTGATTGGGCCATTCTAGCAGCTTTATTTTCCTTCTCTGGAACCAGTTGACAGCTTCCTTGGCTGTGTGTTTGGGATTAATGTCTTGCTGAAATGTCCACCCTCGTTTCAGCTTCACCATCTTGGTGTAATGACAACAGGTTCTTATCAAGGATGTCTCTGTACATTTGTCCATTCATCTTTCCTTCAATTATATGAGGTCTGCCTGTACCATGTGTTGAAAACACCCCCACACCATAATGCTCCCACCTCCAAACTTCACTGTTGGTATGGTGTCTTTGGGCTGATGTGCAGTGCCATTTCTCCTCCAAACATGCTGTGTGTTGTGGCATCCAAAAAGTTAAATTTTGGTCTCATTTGACCATACTATATTCTCCCAGTATTTTACTGGCTTGCCCAAAATTCTCAAATGTTGTGCAGCAAACTTTAAACAAGCTTCATCATGCTTTTCCTTCAGCAGTGGAGTCTTGCGAGGTAAGTGGGCATAGAGCCCATGTCATCTGAGTGCATTACTAATTGTTTTCTTTGAAATAGCAGTGCCTGCTAACTCCAGGTCTTTCTGGAGCTCTCCGCGAGTGGTCTTTGGCTCTTGGATAACTCTTCTGATAATTCTTTTGACTTCTGTGTCAGAAATCTTGCGAGGAGCTCCTAGTCATGGCTGGTTTGTAGTAAAATGATGAATGATGAAAACAGTGCTCTCTGGAACATTCAGCACTTTAGAAATGTGCCATCACGTTTTGCAACAATAAGGTTGTGAAGGTCTCAAGAGGGCTCTTTGCGTCTACTCATCATGAGTCTTTGTGGTGTGACAATTTGATATTCTCAGACTTTTTTAAAGGCTGTCAGTCAGGACTTAACCAGCTGAAATTAATTTGCACTGATGCAGGATGGGATGGCTTCTTAAATTCGGATGGATTTCAGCTTGTTTCTTGGCTTTCTATGCCTTTTTGCACCTCTTTTTCTTTGTGTTCAATACTTATTCCCTGTGTCATTCCACTTTATAAAATATAGCTGGTTTTGTGAAAACAGTTGCTTTGATTTCTCTGTATGTATGGATTACTTGGGTTGTTACTACGGGTGTAGCGGTATGCTGAAATCACGGTTTGGCATGTCCCTTGATTTTAAGGTTACGGTTCAGTTCATTTTCGGTACAGTAAGGGCAAAACATAAAACTGCTTATCTTTTGTATAAGCGGGAACAGCTTTGACAAAAAAAACCCCAAAAACGTTCAAACTGCTAGCAGTAAATTCTCCAATAAATAAAATGTATACAGTAAAACAGATACATTCTCTTTTTAGCAAATGAACGATGCAGACAAGTGCAACAATAGAAGTTTGAATAGTCTGAATTATTCTTTTGTTTTTAGGAAATTAAAGTTTATTGCCTGAAGCAGTGTTTTTAACCAGGGTGCTCTGATATGTTCAGGTTTCTGTGAGAAATTAATTATCTAATTTCACTTGTTAACTGGTCAATAATTTGTTATTGCTGTATATAGGTTCTGAAGGCAACCATGCACAACAACAGCAAATTATTTACAATTTTTTGGACAATTAAGAAGTTAAATTAAATCATGTCCCACAAAAATCTGAACATACCAGGGCACCCCTGAAAAACACTGGCCTCAAGGGCAGCATTAACAGATTTTGTCATGGATGGCCCTCACGAGCTATCATAAGACGCCACAAATCGCCAGTGAGTTTGCACAGTTTATTAATGAACAGAAAAGGAACACAAAATAACAAGCCATGGGGGCTAAAACACACTACAACAACATAAGACGACGATAGGGAATAACGGATACATAAGGAAGCACACTTACGATCACAGAAGTAGAATAGTAAATGTATGAACAGAGGGATACTCGCTCACATCTGACAATGGAGAGGTTTTTGGCGAGACTGCTGCATCTTTCCGTTCTCAGCTGCCCTCTTAAGTGGAGAGCCGCTGATGAGAAGAAATGCGGCTCAGCTGTCAAATCTGACAGCCGGAAACCCCTCTGAGTGCTGTCACAATAAAGGCTCGGGGAGCCAAAAGGGGCACACAGCCGTCAAATGGGCGAAGATAGTGCATGGCTCGAGCGCGGACGAGATCAGCGCTCGAACCATGACAGTACCTCCCCCCCCCAAGGGCGAACTACGAGCGCCCAATGACACCCAAGCCCCCCACCCCCCCCCAGGGTCGGCGGATGGGGGAACAGGCCCGGAGGGTGAGAACCAGCAAGAGAGGAAAAAAAACCCCACCATAACGATGACCGGGAACAAATGAGGTAATTACAGAGTACGGTTGGCAAGAAAAACACAATACTCCATAGTGCACAAATGATACTTAGAACAGGGCAAGAAAAAAAAAACCCAGCCATGACAGTGACAGGGAACAAATGAGGCAATTACAGAGTATGGTTAAAAGAAAAACACAATACTCCATAACGCACAAATGATACACTGAACAGGGCACAAATGAGGCAATCACTGAGTATGGTTAACAGAAAAACACACTACACAGCGCTACATACACTGATCGACAAAGAGGAAAAAACAATGCACCCGAGTGACCTTAATATTAAACGAAAATAAGCAACACCCGGGGATGACGGCAGGCAGAGTCCAATAAAGCTGGAACTGTTCCGGTGGTCTCCCTACATCCAATGTCCAGCTGGTGAACTGGGGGAAAAGGAAATGTTCGGGCGGCCTACCGCAGTCCCGGAAAGTCAGAACCTCCGGCGGCCGAACCAGGTTGCCCAGTAGAAAGCACGGTACATTGGGTGGCCAACCCAGGGCACCAAACCGGCGAAAAAGTTCCTCAGGCGGCCGACCCGCATCCCTCAGCCACCAGAACCGTGGGGAAACAATTGGCGATGGCCTCCCTGGCGAGGGGAAAGACGTGGGAGAGCTGGGCCGAACGTAGAGAACCCCAACGGCCCCCGGTGGCGATGAGCTGGGATGGTGACGATGATGATGATGAGGGGGATGATGATGACGACGAGCCAGTTCAATGTCAGGTGGCAGAGGGTGTGCAGCTCCTTCACCAACCTTGACCCATACCGGTGCTGCACCCGCATTGGACCCTGATTGGGTCTCGGCTGCACCTGCGTTGGACCCAGATTGGGTCTCGGCTGCACCCGCGTTGGACCCCGATTGGGTCGGCGCAGCACCAGTGACGACCTCCAACCCCGAACCTGGAACCTCCAGCACAGCGACTGGGCTTGGCTCCGCACCACTGACCCTGGGAGAAGGCTCAGGAAGAGGAAAAGAACCGGGATCAGAATCCCTGGTAGCGACAGAGCCCAGCGAGACGAGCTCGGGTGCAGCGGACGGCTGCCCCTGGCTCGTCTCCCCGAGAGACAGGCAAAAATGCTCCACAATAGAAAGAAGGAAAACAAAGTAGAGCACTTGCCTGCACTCGAGTTCTGTCACCGTCCAGGACTTCGATGATCCAGGCTCAGGACGAAGAAGGTCGTCGTCTGGCTCCCACTCCGCTACGGCGGGTTCCGCAGCCGGCATAATGGTTCCCGCAGTCTGAGGACCCTCCGGCGCTGACGTCCACGCCGACGACCCGCATGGCATGGTGGCAGGGGACCCTCGACCCGCTGGACCGGACCGCTCATCTGTGGAGACCCGGGGATGCTTCATCGTCGGCGCAGTCTCCACGCTGCAGTCCGCTCTCCTCCTCTGCCCATGACAGGGCTGCGGGGCTGGAACCAGGCTCTCCAGAACCGCAGGCCTCCTCCTCGTCCAGCGACATAGGCCTGGCGTCGTGGACCGCTCAGCGGAGGGAGACACAGAGGCAGCAGGTTTAATGACAGACGCTACAGCAGGTGGTAGGAGCTCGGGGGACTGCGAACCCCGAACTCCGCCCCCAGGAGTCAGACAAGGCAAATCACAACTATGAGGAGAAGAATGAACTTGCACTTGCCTGTTTCCCGGAGGATAGCTGGTGCCTGCTACAGCGGGTGGAGTTCTTCTCTCTCCCCTCCGGATGGTGACGGCAGGCCCCTTGGGAAGACGAGGAAGAGCCGCTTGTGGTGGACTGCAGACGGGCCTCGCCGAAGCATGACTCACAGCACTCACAGCAGCCGGAGATGACGTCGAGGAGTAGGGGGCGACAGCCGAGGCGGTCCGGGCACGAGGAACTGAAGGAACAGCTGAGACAGATGGCCCAGGGGAGGCGACTGTGGGGATTCCCTCCTGTCGTGACTTGGGAGATGCAGCTGACTGGGAGGCTGGGTTTCTCCGATGACCTGGAGCTGGATCCGGACGGGATTCTTGCTGGGGCCTGGTTGTGACACGGCGATGATGCTTACTGGCTGACGGTGAGGCGAGGGGACTGGGAACACATGGCGCCGGGGCTGGATGGGCGACAGGAGCTGAATTCCGAAAGGTGGAGTGGGGATGCCTCTCCGTCGGCCTCCTGCCGGGATTTCCCTCCAGTCTACGGATCTCCACTCTCGTCGGGGACGCCGTACTCAAGGGAGAAGGAGAAGGTTCCTGGGCCATCTCTATCATTAACACACGCTGTGCCACAATCCATGTTACCCTCTCCTTTCCTTCCAGAAAGGAGGTGAGATGGTATCTCAATAAGGCCCTCTGGGTGAGGAACAAGTAGTCACCTGCCGCTGGAGTGGGCATGAGACGATGGGCCTTAGCCAGATAGCCATCGATCTCTTCAAACCACTCAGGGCAAAACCCACGCTCGAGGGCGGACATCCTGTTCACAAGCCCAAGCGAAGGGGAAAAACTCCAAACCTTGGCAAACTCACGGCGACAGGTGTCTTAGTTTGGCGGCAGTCTACTGTCATGGATGGCCCTCACGAGCCATCATAAGATGCCACAAATCGCCAGTGAGTTTGCACAGTTTATTAATGAACAGAAAAGGAGCACAAAATAACAAGCCATGG
This sequence comes from Pholidichthys leucotaenia, assembly GCA_020510985.1. Taxonomy (NCBI): domain Eukaryota; kingdom Metazoa; phylum Chordata; class Actinopteri; order Cichliformes; family Pholidichthyidae; genus Pholidichthys; species Pholidichthys leucotaenia. The sequence goes on along the minus strand of CM035849.1, from coordinate 200,078,722 downwards.
GGGGCTAAAACACACTACAACAACATAAGACGACGATAGGGAATAACAGATACATAAGGAAGCACACTTACGATCACAGCAGTAGAATAGTCAACGTACGAACAGAGGGATACTCGCTCACGTCTGACAGTGGAGAGGTTTTTGACGAGACTGCCGCGTCTTTCCATTCTCAGCTGCCCTCTTAAGTGGAGAGCCGCTGATGAGACGAAATGCGGCTCAGCTGTCAAATCTGACAGCCGGAAACCCCTCTGAGCGCTGTCACAATAAAGGCTCGGGGAGCCAAAAGGGGCACACAGCCGTCAAATGGTCGAAGATAGTGCATGGCTCGAGCGCGGACGAGATCAGCGCTCGAACCATGACAGATTTAGCTTTTTCTTAAAAGGATGGTATTATTTTCTGGCTGAAGTGGGCACAACAAGGAACTTCATGCCAGGGCTCAGTTACCTTCAGCATGCGTTTAAACCCGGTGTTCTTAACAACTGAATATGGCCTTAGATCCGCTGCTATAAAAACACCAATGGCATTTGTTATTGCTTTGGCTTGATCTGAAAAGCCCTGTGGAGAGGTTGTCTAAATGCCACTGGAAGCTGCGCTTGTACCATGCTAGTTTTTTTTTTTTGTGTGCTGCACGTTCGCGTGGTGCCATTTCAAATGAGTTAACAAAGTAAATATACTGCCAAAAGCATATCCGATACCGTTTTTGTCTTATTCACTTGCCTTGGTCTGTCTTCAAGCTCTGGCTTCTCTGTACAGGGCTGAACTGTTTGTTTACAAGTCCGGCGCGAGGCAGTTTACACTTCATGTCCATCACTCAACATGGTCCATGTGGATCCTCGGTACGCCTCTGCACCGAACCGAAGGTTCCGTACCGAAAAATTCGAATACAGATACAAAAATCGTTACACCCCTAGTTGTTACTGATATCTGGCAGTCCCTGCAGGATTTCGCAGAATGTTTTTATGATTGTTGCGGCCCAAAAAGCCTGAATTCGTGGGAGCTTTTTTAAAAAGTTGCGATGTTTTTGGAATGTTTTTTGCACTAAAAGTTGTGGGAAGAATTACAAATTTTAAAGCAGATGTTTTTTTCCCAGTTTATTGCAGTGATATTCTGTATAACAATATAAGAAAAGCACAGGATTGTCAAAAATTTCCTATTATATTGATTTGTAAAATAAGCAGAAACTTCTGGACAGAAAAACTTGTGCAACAGCAAATATGGACTTTAACACAATATCCATTACAACCGCTAAATTGCATTGAATGCATGTTAAAGAGTCTAGATTTGGAAATTATTGGCAGCACCTTCATTTGAAAATCGCAGTGGTCCCCAACCACTCGGTACTGAGCAGAGAGGAAAAAATAAATAATTAATTCTGTTGCTCTGTATTGTCTATAGCAGTGATTCTCAACTGGTGGGTCGCGACCCAAAAGTGGGTCGCGGACCTGTTTTCAGTGGGTCACGGGCCTTTGCCTGGGCAAATAAAATATCAAGAAATAAATCAACATAGTGTCATTCACACTCCTTAACAGTAGATGGCAGTAGGTGGCGGGCGACACCATATTTCACACCATAGAAGAAGACTCGCAACGTTTGTTTGTATATGCTAATTGAGCATGGCGAAACGGACTGGATACGCGATCCCTTTGGAATCGACATGGAAAGCGTTACGTTGCCAAGCAACGAAAAGAGTCAGCTGGTGGAGCTATCATGTGACCGCACGCTGAAAAAGAGGTTCACGGAGGTAAGCCTCTCGCAGTTCTGGTGCAGCACTGTGATGAGCGAGTATCGTTCTCTTGCCATTCGAGCAGTAAAAACCCTCCTACCTTTCAGTACTACCTATCTCTGTGAGTGTGGCTTCTCAGCTGTGGTTCAGTTGAAGACAAAACAGAGAAACAGACTGGACATTGAGCATGACCTCAGAGTCGCTTTGTCTAACATAACTCCAGACATTGAGACTCTTGTCAAGAGCAAAAAACATCCCCAGTTCTCCCATTAATTCCTCCAGACTCGGGTCTATGATGCCACTGTTACAGGTTTTAGTGAGTGTTCCTTCATTTTCTTCAAAGCACATAACCTTATCAGTGGGTAAATACTGAAAAAACAATCAGAAGAAAAGTCAATTTTGTCCACCAGCAGGCTGGGGGAGACGGAGGAAGGGATGGTGTTGGAAATCTTGCGGGTGAGTGTTTTTTTTAAATCACACACTCTGTTTGCTGATGTGTTCCGGAAGTGAACGTGGTGCAGTAATGCATTTGGTTGGTTAGACTGAATGTTTGAGTGCCAGTCAGACAAATTGGTGGAAGTTAACGAGGATTGGCCAAAATTGCAGGGAAGTTGCGGTGATTGGACAAAGTTGCAAGGCCGCGGAATAGTTGCGCTGATTAGCTGGTTTTGTGTGAATTGACGCGATCACAACATCACGAAATCCTGGAGGGACTGATCTGGTGAAAATCTCAGTTCAATCGCTCCATTAGAAATACGTTTAATGAGAAAAATGTTGACATGTTCAATACTTATTTTCCCCGCTGTAATTTGTAAACATGCTTCTGGAAATGTTGAAATAACTCAGAATATCTGATTTTGTATAACTTTGATTGGGGAGGGTCTTGACCTGAGCAACACCTTGACTCAACTTGCATGACCTAAAGCAGGATTCAGCTTTGGCATGGGCTCTACAAAGATGTGTGACATGATGGCCAAAGAGGGAGCAGAGCTGTCCACCATAAAGAGTCTTCAGAGTAAGTTTAACTTTTGCATACTGTATATCAACAATAAAATATGATTTTTACTTCCCCTACAACTATTGCATGGTTAAGTTTGTATTACCCCTTCAGCCTTTAACAGCCGGAAGGGGTATTGTCATTGCCCTGCCAGGCATGGTTTCAACACCAACCTTGTGAACGTGATAACTAGAGAAAGAAATGACGTGGGCTTTCAAATTGATACTGTAGCGGTTTGAATTCAACCCCCACAACACAGACAGTCAGCTCGCACTCCTGGGTTTTATTTCCGCTGCATGCTGCGTTTACAGCTGTGAGGTTAACGTGCCATCCATGCATTGTGTTCAGGCATCCTGTCTGTACCTCTGATATGCAAATGCCCAGATTGACTGCTGTGAATGCCTTTGATCTATTGTTTGAGTTGAGTATATAAGCTGCACTGTGCTGTTAAGCTTCCTCTCATTCACTCATTCTGATTTTGCATCTGCTGCGAGACACACACACTGTCTCCTATCTGAGAGCTGGAGGAACGAGGTTTCAGCCTGCTCACACTATGGGCTGGAGCCGAGTTCTGATGAAGGCGGGTGATAATAAAGCTATTTAAAAATCCAACGCTGCCTTTATTTTATCATCCTCCTCACTGGTGACCCCGGAATACACACGTTTTGTGCAAACACGACCTTCTGATCTGAACAGCCACGCTGGCGACCCGAGACTGAAGAAAACGAGCGGCCAGCGAACGCAGCACCCGTGCATGAATGCTCCGTCACAACGGCCTGACTGGTTTTCCCTCCCTGCGGCCTCAGGGAGACCTCGACGCAGAGCCCACGGCGGGCGAGCCGCTCTCAGGACATCAACCAAGACCGGGTAAGCGGCAGAGAATGTCATGGCGCACCCTCGCCGAGATCGGCACATCCACGCGGGACCGGCCGCGCAGCTCCTCCACATCAGAGCACATGCGGGCGACTCCCATGGCCGACGGAGCACACGTGGACCTGAACGCACCATGGCTAATCTGCAGCCACGGCTCATCAGAGATGTTTTTCGGCGCAGACTGCGCCGATCCCCACCAAGTTTCCAACCCTGATTCCCTCTCCAGCGGCCCACCCAAGCACGGAACCCCCGCGCGCACACCGGGGAGTTACGAGGACGGCACACCACGCACGGGACAAGAATGGCTTCACTGACCGCCTTCCTTCTGCCGCTCACTGGCCCTTCAGGCTTGCTTGTACACCTGAGGCCCGCAGCTTGCTCACTGGATTTTATGGTCTTAGCCATGGCACACAAGGGGAATTCAGCTGTCTGCAGTTCCCGAGGCCGTAGGGTTACGTCTGCCCTAAAGTCAACACGCCAGTCCCTCTGCTTTTATTTTTTTTTTCTTGCCACCGCTCCTGCTTTTCTTCACGGCCACGAGAGGAGTCAGAGACTAATTTTTCTTCTTCTGACCTCTGCATGTTCAGACGGGACATCGCGGAGCAGCAAACACTTTTGGCGCGACTTGAACGGTTTTCCCGCGCCCCGTCAGCATGTACTACCCCCCCCCCCCCCCCCCCCCCCCTGCACAGAGCTTTTCCCTGCTCGCTGCCCAGACTGCAACATCGAGGTCACGGTCCCCTACCGTTCCCTCTGGGGGGGGAGCAGTGTAGCGGTTTGAATTCAACCCCCACAACACAGTCAGCTCGCACTCCTGGGTTTTATTTCCGCTGCATGCTGCGTTTACAGCTGTGAGGTTAACGTGCCACCCATGCATTGTGTTCAGGCATCCTGTCTGTACCTCTGATATGCAAATGCCCAGATTGACTGCTGTGAATGCCTTTGATCTATTGTTTGAGTTGAGTATATAAGCTGCACTGTGCTGTTAAGCTTCCTCTCATTCACTCATTCTGATTTTGCATCTGCTGCGAGACACACACACTGTCTCCTATCTGAGAGCTGGAGGAACGAGGTTTCAGCCTGCTCACACTATGGGCTGGAGCCGAGTTCTGATGAAGGCGGGTGATAATAAAGCTATTTAAAAATCCAACGCTGCCTTTATTTTATCATCCTCTTCAATACCATAGTTGTATGTATCAATGAAAAAATCTTGGATGAATTTCAGTGACCTCTGACCTTTAGGTCAAGGTCAGAGGTCAATTTTTCCCTAAATCTTCTAAATGTGATAACTACGGAAAGAAATGACATGGCTTTTTCAAACCGATTGTTACGTATGGCTCTCGCGAGCCATACAATGAGAGCCGAGGGCGAGCCAGTGAGTTTGCGATGTTTATTATGATGAGGGAAAGGGAATAAGGAACAGGGCGTCGTGGGGCCAAAAACACAAATAACAATACAGGTGTAACACTCACATCTAATGCAGAATGATGAGCAGGTGACTGGCACCAGATGAAGGGGTTCCAGCCTTACCCACGCCAGAGAAGAACGTGGATAGAGATGTGAAGTCACAGCCCCGAATGATCGGAGCTGCTCCCTTTAATACTCGTTAGCAGCGCCTCAGCTGATGAGGGTTAATTGAGCTCCAGCCGTCTCGTAGAACTTGACAGCTGGGAGCCCGCTGAGACGCTGTCACAATAAGAGCCGGGCTGAGGGGGAATATGGCCTGAGCGCCGGATGACACGGCATCTCACCCCATATGACACAGCCCCCTCCTCACGGCCGGACTACGAACGGCCCGTAACACCCAAGACCCCCCCCACCCCCACCCAGGGTGGGCGGATGGGGCGCAGATCAGGAGGGAGAGAATCAGAAAAAGGGAAAAAAAAAAACAGCAATCGACAATAAACCAATACAGAGTACGAGGGGAAAAACCCAAACACAATACTCCATAGACCCCAACATGAGGAGGAGAAAAAAAAACCCATTTAGGCAGAGGATAACTGAAAATAACAGCCTGAGACACAGGGAAAAAAGAACCACAATACTCCATAGACCACAACATGGGTAAGAAAAAAAACCCCATTTAGGCAGAGGATAACTGTGGGAATAACAGCCTGAGACACAGGAAAAAAAAAAAAAAAACCCACAATACTCCATAAACCATGTACAGGCAAATACAAAGAAAACCAACCCCGGAGACCCCAGAATGAGAGGGAAAACTCCTAAGGGCGAAAACTAACAATTACAGGTATCCCTCAAACAGGAGGGGAGGAAAAGGAAAAAAAAAAAACCACGCTCAATGCAAAGCAGTAATAAGGACTTAGCTGTACCCACCCAAAAACACAAGCACAGCAAAGGGAATTCAGTTCGGGGGTCTCCCCGCACCCAGCATCCATACCGCCAACAAGGGTGAAGGGAAAAGTTCCGGCGGCCTACCCGGACCCCAGGCCAGAAAACGCAGTCCCTCGGGAGGCCGAACCAGATCGCCGAACAGGAAGTCTAATGGGTCGGGCGGCCGCACAAACAAGCCGAATGGGCACGGCAAACCCTCTGGCGGCCGACCCTCATCGCTCAACCACCAGGCCCGTAGGGGAGAGAGGGAGGTCCAAATGGGCCCTAGTGGAAGAAGCTTGGGGGAGAGATGATGACGAGGTGGTCCAATGACCGATGGCAGGGGATCAGCACCTCCCTCACCGGACCTGGACATCGCTGGTGCCGAACCCACGTCGGACCCTGATTGGGTCTCTGTTGAACCCATGTCGGACCCCGATTGGGTCTCTGTCGAACCCACGTCGGACCCCGATTGGGTCCCCGTAGAACCCACGTCAGACCCCGATTGGGTCGGCGCCGCACCAGGACCGACCTCCGATCTCGAACCAGGAACCTCTGGCACCACGGGCGATGGCAGCTCCTCGCCGGCGACCCTGGGAGAAGGCTCAGGAGAGAGAACAGAACCGGGATCAGGATCACCGGCAGCGCCAGAACCCGGCGAGATAAGCTCGGACGCAGCGGACGGCTGCACCCGGCTGCACCCGGCTCATCTCCCCTGGAGACAGGCTAAAGTGCTCTAAAGTGAGAAGGAGAAAGATAAGGTAGAGCACTTGCCTGATATCGGGTTCTGACGCCGTCCAGGACTGCGAAGATCCGGGTTCAAGCGTCAGGAGGTCATCGTCAGGCTCCCACTCAGCTGCGTCGGGCTCCGCAGCTGGCATGATGGAATACGCAGCTTGTGAGTCCTCCGGCACCGGTGCCCACGCCGATGGCCCACACGGCGTGGTGGCAGGAGATCCTTGTCCCGCTGGACCGGACCGTTCCTCCGTGGAGACCCAGGGACGCTTGGTCGTCGGCGTAGGCTCCACGCAGCAATCCGCTTTCCTCCTCCGCCCACGGCGTAGCTGCGGAACCGGAACCAGGCTGTCCAGAACCACAGGCCCCTTCCTCATCCCACAACGTTGGCCTGGCGCCGGGGACCGCTCAGTGGAGGGAGACACAGAGGATGCAGGATTAATAATTACAGCTACAGCAGGTGGTGGGAGTTCGGGGAGCTGCGAACCCCGAACTCCACCTCCAGGAGTTTGATAAGATAAGATAAGATAAGCCTTTATTAGTCCCACAACGGGGAAATTCCAGGATTGCAACAGCACAGGGATAGCAACACTCAGAGCAACAATCAGAAGGCAAGAAAAAAAAAACAAAAAAAAAAACAAAAAACAAGCAAGCAAGAGCAGCTAATATACATATGTACATATTACTATAAAATATATATATACACACACACACACAGACACACAGTGCAGAGCATTGTAGCTGGATGGGATAAATATATGAATATATGAACACACAGTGCAGAGCATTGTAGCTAGATGGAATAAATATGTAAATATATAAACACCCACAGTACGGAGCATTGCAGCTAGGTGGAATAAATATGCAAGTATATAAACACACACAGTGCGGAGCAATGTAGCTAGATGGAATAATATGTAGATATATAAAAACACAGTGCGGGGCATTGTAGCTAGATGGAATAAATATATAGATATATAAATATAAACACACCCAGTGCAGAGCATTGTAGCTAGATGGAATAAATATGTAAATATATAAACACACACAGTGCAGAGCATTGTTGCTAGGTGGGATGAAACAGCATAACCGTCTATTTAGTTATCCTACATGGTATGATTATGTGCCCATACATATTCTCACCCTCCACAGCGACCGGTATGTTCCTAGTTGTATGCCGGAGAGGACCATTGTGTAAGTCTATTGCATCTTTTGCATTCAAAAAAAACTATTAGTTTGTTACGTCTTTTTGCTATCTCTGCGAGCAGCCCTGCTTAGGTTGTACAGTCTGACAGCCGTTGGTAGGAAGGACCTACGAAACCTCTCGGTTGTGCACCTGGGATGATGTAGTCTGCTGCTAAATGAGCTCCTCAGTGCATCCAGTATGTCCTGCATAGGGTGGAACTCGGACTCCAGCAGAGATGACAGTTTAGCCACCGTCCTTCTCTCTCCTATCTCCTCCATCGGATCAAGGCGCTGCCCCAGGACAGAGCTAGCTTTCTTAATCAGTTTGTTCAGTCTCTTCCTATCGGCTGCAGTAATGCCACTGCCCCAGCAGACCACTCCAAAAGTGATGGCTGATGCCACCACCGTGTCATAGAATGACTTCAGCAGCGCCCCTTGTACACCAAAAGACCTGAGTCTCCTCAGCAGGAACAGCCTGCGCTGTCCCTTCTTGTAGAGTGCGTCAGTATTGTGTGACCAGTCTAGTTTATTGTTCAGATGAATACCCAGGTACTTATAGGATGTCACCATCTCGATGTCTGTTCCCTGTATATTTACTGGTGCTGTGAGGGGCTGCCCATGCCTGCGGCAGTCCACCACCAGCTCCTTAGTTTTCCTCGCGTTGAACTGGAGGCAGTTCCGATGGCACCAGTCCACAAAGTCCTGGATAAGCCCTCTGTACTCAGCTTCATCTCCGTTGGAGATGAAACCAACGATCGCAGAGTCATCAGAGAACTTCTGTAGATGGCAATGTGTTGTGTTGTGTGAGAAGTCCGCAGTATAAAGAGTGAACAGGAAGGGAGCCAGCACCGTTCCCTGGGGGGCCCCCGTGCTACTGATGATCGTGTCGGAAACACAGTCCCGGGTTCTCACAAACTGAGGCCGGTTCGTGAGGTAGTCCAGGATCCATGATGACATGTGCTGGTCCACCCCTGCGCGCAGCAGCTTGTCCTTCAGGATCATCGGTTGGATGGTGTTGAAAGCACTGGAGAAGTCAAAGAACATGATCCTCACCATATTCCCGGGCTTCTCCAGGTGGGACAGAGAACGGTGAAGGAGGAAGATCACCGCATCCTCCACCCCAATGCCATGCTGGTAGGCGAACTGGAGTGGATCCATCGCTGGTTCCACCAGGGGGCGGAGATGAGCAAGGAGCAGTCTCTCCAGGGTCTTCATCAAGTGGGACGTCAAGGCCACCGGTCTGTAGCTGTTCAGGTCTTTGGGGTGGGAAGTTTTTGGTACAGGTACCACACAAGATGTTTTCCACAGCTGTGGTACCCTCCCCAGTTTCAGGCTCATGTTGAAGATATACGTCACAATCCCACACAGCTGGTCTGCACAGGACTTGAGGAGCTTTGCGCTGATGCCGTCCGGTCCCGACGCCTTCCTCGCCTTGATCTTCCTCAGCTCCGTCCTCACCTGGGTCTTGGTCAGGGTCAGGATGGGGGGCTGTGTGTTGGGAGTGGGGGGGGTGTCGGTGGAGTGGGGAGTGGGCAGCAGGACTTGATTTCTTAGAGGCAGCAGTGGTTGTTGTGCAGACAGGGGGGAGGGCGGTTGGTCAAATCTATTGAAAAACAGATTCAGGTTGTTCGCCCACTCCCTGCCCCCCGTGGCCTGGGGGGAGGTATTCTGGAGCCCCGAGATGGTTTTGAGGTTTCTCCAGACCCCGCTGATGTCGCTCTGCTGCAGCTTGTCCTCCATCTTCTTCCTGAAGCTGTCCTTGCCTTCTCTGATCTTTCTCCTCAGCTCCCTCTGTACGGACTTCAGCATCTCCCTGTTCCCCGACCTGAAGATCCTCTTCTTCTCTCTCAGAAGTGTTTTTATCTCAGGGTTGATCCAGGGTTTGTTGTTTGAGTGACGCCGTATGGTCTTGGTGGGAACGGATTTGTCCACACAGAAGCTGAGGTAGCCCGTGAAGGTGTGAATGAGGCCATCGATGTCCTCACCATGTGGATCGCAGAGCTGCTTCCAGGCAGTGGCTTCAAAACAGTCCTTTAGAGCGTCCATTGTCTCCTCAGACCATAACTCCACAGTGTGCATGGCCGGAGGTTGTCTGTGCACTAGGGGTTTGTACACCGGTCGGAGATGAACCAAGTTGTGATCCGATCTCCCAAGTGGGGGGAGTTGTGATGAGGTGTACGCCTCCTTAGTGTTTGCGTAGAACAAATCCAGTGTTTTATTGTCTCTAGTGTGGCATGTGACATACTGGGTGAAAGTAGGCAGAATGGGAGACAGTGAAACGTGGTTGAAATCGCCTGAGATGAGGAGAAGAGCATCTGGGTGTTCTGTCTGCAGCCTGCTGGTTACTGAATGGATGACGTCACGCGCTGTCCCAGCGTTCGCCTTCGGATTTGCATAAACAACAATGCAGATCACGTGTGAGTGTTCTCTCGGGAGATATGTAGGCCTCATGCTAACAGCTAGCAACTCAATGTCTTTGCTGCAGTGTCGTTGTTTAACAGTGATATGTCCCGGTCTGCACCAGTTGTTGTTAACATACATTATCACTCCACCGCCCCTAGTTTTGCCACTCTCTGGTGTTCGGTCAGCTCGTATCATGTGAAAACCCTCCAGCTCAATGTTAGCATCTGCTGCTAGTTCAGTTAGCCACGTCTCAGTAAACAAAAGGAGAGAGCACTCCCGGTAAGTGCTATCGTAACGGGAGATAGCCGCTAGCTCATCTAACTTTCCCAGTATCGACCGTACATTTCCCATGACAACAGATGGAAGGGAGGGTCTGTACCTTATATATATTTATTTATATTTGACAGAGCAAATCACAAGGTGAGTGTGAATGAACTGAGACTTGCCTGTCTCCTGGAGGCTGGATGGTGCCTGCTGTCGCGGACGTTGCTCCTCCCTTTCCCCGCTGGGCGGTAACGGAGGACCCCCTGGGAGGACGTCGGGGAGCTGCTCGTGAAGATTCCAGGATGGAGCTTGCCAGCTCAGGATTCTGGATGCACACAGCAGCCGGGGAGCACGTTGAGGAGGAGGGGGCGACAGCCGAGATGAGCCGGGCCCGGAGCGCTGGCGTAACAGCGGAGGGAGGTGGCTTGGGAGACGAGGCTGCGGGATCTCCTCTCAGAATAGGCGCAGGAGTGACAGGTGCGTGGGGGAATGAGACCTTGCGGCGGCCTGGAACTGGATCTGGATGGGGTTCATGCTGAGGAGAATTGGCAGTGTGACGACGGCAACTCACAGGGGGCGAAGTGAAGGTGAGACCCGGAAATCACCGCTCCTGAGCAGAGACAGAGGCGAGGAGGGCGTCAAACTCGGGGGAGTCACGCAGCCCTGGACTCCTCTCCACCAGTCTAACTGCCGCCGCCACATGCTTCATAACTGAGGACGGGTGCACAGCGGAGCGAGCAGCAGCCACTCGGTCCCGGACCTTAATTGCAGTCAGCTGCAGATCCTCCGGGGGAATCCTGAGTGACGTCGTGCTGGATGGGGAAAGCCCTCTGGATGGCGCGAACTCCCGGGCAGGAGCGGGATTCCGAGGCGAAGGGAGACGTCTCCTCCTCTTCGGCTTCCTCCCGGGAATTCCCTTCAACCCACGGAGCAGTTCTCGCTGTGCGGCTGTGGCATCCCTCCTGGCACAGACCTCAGGGTGGTTGGAGTGGCGAGGGAGACTGTCCAGGAGATCCTCAGCATAATCTAGGTGCCAGCATCTTTTGTTGGGGTTGTCGTACAGGGAGGCGGTGAAGAGCGTCCCGTCGACATCTTCCAAGATGGTCGTTAGCTTGTCGCCCTGGCGCCGAACGTGGCTCCTGGGAGACGGTATGCTGTCAGAGCAGACACCCAGACAGGGAAGACACAAGTCCAAAACGGCAAACTCACGGCCGCCGGCAACTCGCTGGGCTGTGACTTACTGTTACGTATGGCTGTCGCGAGCCATACAATGAGAGCCGAGGGCAAGCCAGTGAGTTTGCGATGTTTATTATGATGAGGGAAAGGGAATAAGGAACAGGGCCTCGTGGGGCCAAAAACACAAATAACAATACAGGTGTAACACTCACATCTAATGCAGAATGATGAGCAAGGTGACTGGCGCCAGACGAAGGGGTTCCAGCCTTACCCATGCCAGAGAAGAACGTGGATAGAGATGTGAAGTCACAGCCCCGAATGATCGGAGCTGCTCCCTTTAATACTTGTTAGCAGCGCCTCAGCTGATGAGGGTTAATTGGGCTCCAGCCGTCTCGTAGAACTTGACAGCTGGGAGCCCGTTGAGACGCTGTCACAATAAGAGCCGGGCTGAGGGGGAATATGGCCTGAGCGCCGGATGACACGGCGTCTCACCCCATATGACACCGATATCATTGTTTCTAAGACAAATCTTGGATGGCTTTTAGACCCTGACCTCTGACTAAGGGTTTTGTGTCAAAGGGTCAAAAGTCAAAGCTAATGTTCCCTTTCCACTGTTACTATAGAATGAGTAAAGCTAAGGTCACCAAACTTTGTACTCATGTTCACCTAGTGACCCTGAGCTTTGACTCTGGTTTTGGGATTGCAAGGTCAAAGGCCAGGTCAAAATGCCATATAAACTACATCTCAGCAACAAAGAGGCTGTCAGAGCTCCACTCAGCTTTATACATCTGTGAAATAAATATTTGTTTTCTTTAACCACTCTACCAAGGCCCTATATCACAATGTTTTTTTTGTTTTTTTTTCCACAATATCTTTATTGAACCTTTTTTTTTTTTAAACAAACATGATACAAACAATCAAACACTAACACTAAAGTACTAAAAAAAAAAAATGCACTAAAAAAAAACACCAACAACCACCAACAAAATCAAATCTTCAACAATGCTCCTCTGTTTAGTCTAGACAATCCAGCACATAGGTATACATATTATTTTCACCAGTTTGGAATTTACAAGGTCCGCACATATCATTCATCTTCTTCTTCAAGAGTTATGTTTAAATTTTTTACATAATCAATAAAAGGTCTCCATATATTCTCAAACACAATTTCCTTTGATTTCAGTATATATGTTATTCTTTCTAATGGAAGGTTTGTTAACATCTGTCTTAACCACTGAGTCACATCTGGTCTATAAGTCTTTTTCCATAATAGTGCAATACATTTTTTGGCATTAAGCAAACTGAGGTCTATGAATGTTCTTTCGCTTTTATTAAAATTATGCTTTTCTGGGTACAGACCCAACAAAAACAGTTTAGGATTCAATATGATTTGTTTTGAGATTATTTTTTCAATTGTTACCCTCACCTCTTCCCAAAACATTCTTATTAATCTACATTCCCATACACAATGAAATAGAGTTCCTTTACTTTCCATACATTTTGTGCACGTATCTGGTATATTTTTGTTATATCTATTTAACTCCTCCGGTGTAACATACATCCGCATTAACCATTTCAAGTGTATCAATTTAAGGCGTACATTTATTGATTTGGTTTGAGCTTCTGTACAAGCCAGTTCCCATTGTTCCTCTGGAATTTCAGTTTGCAGATCTTCTTTCCAGTAGTTTAATCTTTTCAGTGAATTTTCACTTGAAAATAGTGTCAATGAGTTATAAAACTCTGAAATAATACCCTTTCTTTTACTATCTTTCATCAACATTTTTTCCAAGGATGAATAGATAGGTCGAGTGAGAGCATTATTTTGATTTGATCGAATAAAGTTTCTAAGTTGAAGATATTTAAAAAAATGTGTTCTATTGAGATTAAATTTGATCCTCAACTCTTCAAAAGACATTATGTTTTCTGCACATGGCAAATATAAATCCTGAATCTTTTGTATCCCTTTTAAATTCCATACTTTAAATACAGCGTCCGCTCTCCCTGGTTTAAAATATTGATTACCCCATATTGGACTAAATTGTGACAATAGCTGTGGTTCTTTTAAATAGTTTTTAGCTTCACACCATATTTTGATCATATGCTTAACAAATGGATTTTTAACTTGTTTTTGTAATTTTTTTGCCGAATCTGAGTATATGAATATGGGAAGAGGTAAAGGTAAATTGTATGATTCCATTTCAGTCCAGTGAGGGAGATCATTTGATGAAAAATAATATGTCATAGACCTCAGTTGTGCCGACCAATAATACAACATAAAATTTGGACATTTCAGACCTCCACGATCAAATGGTAAATATAATAAAGACAGACGTAATCTAGCCCTCCTGTTGTTCCATATAAATTCCACTAACTTTTTTTTAATTCTTGAGAATAGATCTAAAGGTGGTGATAAGGGAATGTATTGAAATAAATAAAGTATTTTAGGTAAAATATTACTTTTAAGTATATTGATTCTCCCGATCATCGACATTGGTAGTGACATCCATCTCTGAAGTAACTCATCAATATCTGTCATTAAGGCTTCATAATTGACACTGGCGACTGATTCTAGCTTAGGCACAATTTGGATTCCTAAATATTTGAACTGATTTACAACATTGAATTGATTTACCTCAGGGGTTGGGTAATTTCTCTGGGTCTCATTTAGCATTAATATTGAAGATTTAGTTTTATTTATTTTATATCCTGATATTTCCCCGAAATTCTTTATTAAATTCAACAAGGTCGGAATTGATTTTTTAAGATTCGACATAAACAAAATTATGTCATCGGCATACAGGGAGATTTTATGTTCTGTTGGTCCAACTTTAATTCCATATATTTGTGACTGTAGACGTATCGCCATCGCTAAAGGTTCAATTGCCATAGTAAACAGTAAAGGTGAAAGTGGACAGCCTTGTCGACATCCTCTATTGATTTTTATTGATTTTGAAATATTGTTATTTGTTAGAATTTCTGCAGTAGCATTATTATATATTATCTGAACCCATTTTATAAAATTATTTCCAAGTCCAAACCTTTGTAAGACTTCAAAAAGAAAGGGCCATTCAACTCTATCAAAGGCTTTTTCGGCATCCAGTGATAAGAGAGCTGTATCCGGTGCTTCTTTATTAGAATAAATAATATTAAATAGTCTTCTTACATTATGGAAGCCTTGTCTTCCCTTTATAAAGCCATTCTGATCTCGATTAATAATATTTGGTAAAATTTCTTGTATTCGTCTTGCTAAAATTTTACAAATTATCTTAAGGTCGGCATTTAATAGGCTTATTGGTCTCATATTTTCACATTTATTAGAGGGCTTACCTGGTTTTGGCAACAGTATAATTAAGGCATTATTCATATATGATGGTAAATTACTATTTTGAAATGCTTCTAAAACCATTTCCAAAAAAGGTTTTGTTAATTTATTCTTAAATTTTTTATAAAGGTCAACTGGAAGACCATCTGGTCCTGCACTTTTTCCTGATTTCATATTATCAATGGCTAGTCCAACTTCTTCTTGACTAATTTTAGACTCCAGTATCTCCCTATTTTCATTTGGAATACACGGTATAGATAGTTCATTCAAAAACCCATGTAGTTTTGTTAAGTCAGATTCATTTTTGGTATCATATAATTTTTCATAGTAATCTCTAAAGGCTCTATTAATTTCTGAAGGATCTATAACTACCTGTCCGTTACTTATAATACTGGTAATTGGTGTTTTAGATTCTAATTGTTTAATCTGCCATGCCAATAACTTTCCTGATTTTTCACCTTGTTCATAAAAAGATTGTTTCAATCTTAGAAGACTCGAGGCAGCTCTATTCGCTGATTTTTTGTCATATTCAGCTCTCAAAATCAGTAATTCGTTCTCCAACCTTGGATCTCTTCCTGCATATACTCTTTCTTGAAGAATTTTTATTTTATGTTCCAATTGAACTCTCTCCTCTCGAGTCTTCTTAGATTTTGAGCCTGTATAACTAATAATATGTCCCCTAATAAAAGCTTTGAAAGCCTCCCACTTTACACATGCTGATGTTTGTGTAGTATTGATATCAAAGAACTCATCTATCTGTTTTTCTATATACTTAACAAATTCCTCATCCTGAAGCCATTTATGCTGAAATTGCCATCTACCTGGTTCCTTTGTCAATTTCTTATCTACATACATTAGACAGCAGGGTGCATGATCAGAGATCACGATGTTATCATAAAAACAGTTTTGAATCTTGGACCTTAATTCTGTGGAGATCAAAAAATAATCTATACGTGAGAATGTCTTGTAGGTATTGGAATAACAAGAGTATGCTTTAACTTGTGGCTTCATTTCTCTCCATATATCTATCAATTTCAATTCTTTCATAAAATGATTAATGGTCATCCTACATCCATTGTGCGTACAGTCCAGTCCTGTTGATCTATCTATACTGGGATTCAATGTACAATTAAAATCCCCTGCTATTATATGTTGCCCTGTAAGTGATGATAAGATAAGAAATAAATTGGCAAAGAACTTTTGATCATCTATATTGGGACCATATAAGTTCACCAAATTTATGTTTTCTAATAGCAAAGATCCTTGAATGATTACATATCTTCCAAATTTGTCTCCAATTACATTTTTCACTTGAAATGGGACTGATTTATGTATGAGAGTCATAACTCCCCTGGCTCGGGATGAAAATGATGAGGTGAAAACATTTCCTTGCCATCTACTCCTAATTCTTTTTACATCTTGCTCTATTAGATGAGTTTCTTGTAAAAACACAATTTTTGAACCCATGTCTTTTATTTTATTCATAACTTGTTTAAGTTTTTTTAAATTTTGTAGACCTCTGCAATTCCATGAAGTTAAATTAAGATTAACGCTTTGATTTATAATCAATAGGGAGTTTGGGATTACCTTGCAGTGTAAACATGCTCAAACAGAAAAGCAAAAAAAAGAGTGGTTGAACATTCACCCTACAAACTACACACAAACAAATTCCCCCTTCCCACATTTGTGGCAATCCCCCCAAAAGCAAAAGAGAAATTCCGTCTCCCGATATAGCCATCGACCGTTCCACACCCACGAGGAACAGCCAAAGCCACTCCTTCTTCATCCTCCCAATCACCCTAACTCTACTGCTTTTAATAACGTAACATTAACTCTCTTCTGTAATTTTCCAATTTAACTCCAAATTTTTTTAGCAATTTTGTACTTTTTTTTTTTTTTTTTTTTTAATATGTAATACATTCTATATTTTGTAATCTTGTTATATGCTTCTAATCAGTTAAATGCTCAAATATTCTACCCTATATTCTGTTCATGCTTAGCTCCCACCAGTCTCTTCCTGGATCTTCTTGATGAGCTCCTGCGCCTCCTCGGGGGTCTTGAAGATGCGTGTTCTGCCCTCATATGTGACCAGAAGTCTTGCAGGGTGAATCACTCCATGACGAATCTCAAGGTTGCGCAGTTCTTTGCGGATGGGGTCAAACTGCTTCCTTAATTGTTGGATTCCTGAGGCCAGATCTGGGTAGAACCGCACCTGCTGATCTTGGTATTTAATTTCTCCTTTGGCCCGCACCGCGTTGGAGATCGTCATCCTGTCTCTGTAGCTGAGAAACTTCATAATTAGTGTCCTCGGTGCTGCCTTGTTACCTCTCGGTGGGCCAATTCGGTGGGAGCTTTCCAAGACGACTGATGATTTTAGCTCCGCGTTGTTCAGCGCCTCCGGGATCCACCCCTCCAAAAAGGAGCATGAATCACGACCTTCGGCTCCCTCCGGTAAACCCACCAGCCTCAGGTTGTTCCTTCTGGACCGAGATTCCAAGTCCAGAACGCTATTTTCCAGATCTTTATTTTTTTTTTCCAAAGTGCGCACCTTTATTTGAAGTTCGCTAATTTCATCCTCCGCACTTGAGACACGAAGCTCCGCCTGCGTCACTCGTTCCACGCAGTCACCCAACTCCTTTCTCATTGCATCCAACGCTGCCATAATCCCATCAAGTTTAGCGGAAAAGTCTGCTCTCATTGAGCTAATGGCAGCCAGCACTGCACCTGTGTCGCCATCGTTAGCAGCAGCAGTTACTGCACCACCGCTAGTTTCATCCGCCATATCCGCAGCTTTTTCTACTGCGCCACAAACTTTAAAGTCCGTTAATTTGGACTGCTTCGGCGATTCAATTTTTCCCCCTCCTGATTTCCCAGCCTTAGTCTTCACCGGCATATCCTCACCCAAACGCTGGGAAAAGTTCTGTTCCAAATGAGAGAGTTATTTGCCGAATTTTTATTTCCAAGGGCAGAGCAGAGTGATACGTGTCCTTCTAGGCGGCCGCCATAACCGGAAGTCCCCTATATCACAATGTTAAAAAAAAAGTGAAAAAGTGATCTAGAATCTGCATCCCTACTCGATCACCTCCAAAATCTGTAGCCCAAGGGGTTAAACACGTATTGTAATGATTATTTTTGTAAATAAATTGTTCATTTGATCATACCTAAAACCTTTATAAGCTTTTTTACATATTAGTTTATAACATGGTGTAATTAACTTGACAGTAATCCGCATAGTAGTTAAGCCCTTCACACCATGACGATTTAGCCGGTGTATGCCGATGTATCAAAATTTCTCTAAAACGCTGGCATTTGCTCAACTATTGATGTTTTCTTCAATTTTGGGTGTATACGTAACATTGGTAACTTTTGTAGAACGTTTCGATAATGTAAAGATAACTTATACCAATGCATGCTTAGCGCATTGCCGGCGTTCACAACTTATGCCCAACAATAGTCTAACTTATACATTTTATTCACCTCTTTTCCTTGCTCTATTGGCACACAATTAGTACAGATTGTTTCAGCCTTGCAGGATCCTTCTTCTCTCGGATGACCTGGACATCTGCTCACCATGGAGTCTGGAGGAATACTGAAGGGTTTCCCCTGTAAACCCCATTTTTATATACCAAATCCCCTAAATGCTGCCAATACACTATTATGTGGTAGCTGTAAGTTAGAAACACGTTCAGTAAGTTCTATGGTCGTCTGGAACAATTCAAATATGTCTACATACGTCAGTATGCGTTGGAGATAAGTTTGACTTAAATTGCACATAGGTTCAAGGCAGGGGTAGTTGTAGGATCAGAGCTTTAGCGGTGCTGAGCACCCAATGAGCTCCACCACACACACATACACTATTTTGTTTGAGTTATCATCTTTCATACTGTATATCTCCTCCCTGACTTTTAGTTAGCGAGCATGGTACGTGATGATACATAAAAACAGTGATGGCTTGCATTTAAATTTGCTTATACCAAAATGACAACAGCTCGATTCTCTCAAATTCAAACAACACACAGTGTTGGATTTGCAATGCAACCATTAAAGAAAAATGTCTGTGTTAGAAAAATCCTTCTTAACCTTCAGTCAGAAACCAGGCTGGATCAGAATTTCAGCAAGTTTAATTACCCTGGCCAGTGGAGAACAATACAAAAATTGTCTCAGAGCCTATTTGCGCACCATTCTGATTCACACACACACAACTTTCAGTCATTTAAGCATCCTGATATCTCAAGACTGTCCATGAGAGAATATCTAGTTGAGTTTGGTTCTTCCAAGCTGTCTCCTTCTCAGACATACACTACTGTTCAAAAGTTTGGGGTCACTTAGAAATTTCCTTATTTTTGAAAGAAAAGCACTGTTTTTTTTCAGTGAAGATAACTTTAAACTAATCAGAAATACCCTCTAATATCTAATATACATTGCTAATGTGGTAAATGACTATTCTAGCTGCAAATGTCTGGTTTTTGGTGCAATATCTACATAGGTGTATAGAGGCCCATTTCCAGCAACTATCACTCCAGTGTTCTAATGGTACAATGTGTTTGCTCATTGCGTCAGAAGGCTAATGGATGATTAGAAAACCCTTGTGCAATCATGTTAGCACGGCTGAAAAGAGTTTAGCTGGTTAGAGAAGCTATAAAACTGACCTTCCTTTGAGCAGGTTGAGTATCTGGAAAAAATTATTATTTCAAATACAAATCATTATTTCTAACCTTGTCAATGTCTTGACTATATTTTCTATTCATTTTACAACTCATGGTGGTAAATAAGTGTGACTTTTCATGGAAAACACAAAATAATTGTCTGGGTGACCCCAAACTTTTGAACGGTAGTGTACATACACACACGCACCCACACACACACACATTATTTACAATAAAGAGTTAATTGTATTTATTCTCGAGTCGTGTCTGCTCTTTGGGTCTGAAACTAGTATGTCAGTACGACTCTACCAAAGCAACCCAGCAGACAGCGTGCTAGCGCGCAAAGTTAACAACCTGGAGGCTTGAGTTGACCAATTATCTTATCAACAGCAGACAATTCTCACACAGCTAGCTCGCATAACCGACCAGTTGGACCGCCTAGCTAGTCCACAGGCCTTCCCTCCGGCTCCCAGTAGTTCCTCTGCTCCCGCTAACACTTCAGCTAGTCAAACTACACAGTGCTTCCCGTCACAACTTACCCCCATCCCAACTCCCACCCGCTTTAGTCGTAAATTAGGGGAGGCTAGGGGGTTCATCAATGTGACATCGTGTTTCAGCGGGTATCGGTGGATTTTCCCACAGATCATAGCCGGATAGGTTATGTAGTGAATTTGTTACAAGGACGGGCATTAGCTTGGGCTTATGCTGTTATGGCTAGGGCTAATTATGCTTCTTTAACTTACACACAGTTTGTCAGCGAGTTTAATGAGATGTTTGACCACTCTGACCGAGATAGTGTGCTTACCTCCCAACTGTTAAACCTGAAGCAAGGGGCTAAATCCGTGGTCGATTATGCTGTCGATTTCCGGGTGGTGGCTACGGAGGTGGGGTGGGAAGACACCTCACTATGTAGCATCTTTATTAGGAGCCTTAGTCCTAGCCTGCAGGACGAGTTATGTATATTAGATATTAGAGTGTATTTCTGATTAGTTTAAAGTTATCTTCATTGAAAAAAACAGTGCTTTTCTTTCAAAAATAAGGAAATTTCTAAGTGACCCCAAACTTTTGAACGGTAGTGTATGTATCCGCTGGAGCAGGGCACCGTGCAACCTGGCAACCCTATGGACACACAGACAGAGGGAGAGTTAGTGGCAAGCCCCGGAGGGAATGTACAGGATTGCTCTGCGCTTACTGTCTGTGATGTGAAGGTGGAACTCAGGTTAAGCTCAGCGGCTACGGCCAGGAGGACAGTGCCCGCGGTCCCAGTGGTGGTTAGCGTTGGTAGGTGAGGCAGTGCAGTTTGGTCCGCTGCTAGGAGGGAGAGAGGTCCGCCGCCACAGATCTCCGCCTGTGCACAGGGGACTCAGAAAGGTTAGAGGAATGGATGAAGGCTTACTTGGTTGAGGGTGAAGTTTAGTCCTGGCATCGACAGGCAGGACTGGAAGAACAGGTGAGGCTTGGAAGCTCAGCTTGGAGATTGACGAGTGAAGGTCTCAGGGAAAGGAGACAAATGACTCCGCGCCAATCTCAGGACCTTGTGGTTTAAATAACCCAGGCTGGGATGGAGAGCAGGTGTGCGTGCAGCTGAGGATAATTGGCAGCCATAACAATAATAGTCTCAAATGTACAAGAAAAGTCATAATTTTACAAGAGAAAATTACAAATTTGATGAAAAGTGTTGCAAATTTAGATAAATGTACAGAGAAAAGTAGAAAACTATAAGAAAATTGTTATAAATTTTGGAGAAAAACCTCAAACCTTCAAGACTGAAGTCATTACCCATTTTTAAGTAGGTGCTCTTTGTACCCTTAACTCAACTAGAAATTTTTAGTTGTCTTTTTTTTTCCACAATTTTTTTATTGAACCTTTTTTTTTATCAAACATGACACGAACAATCAAACACTAACACTAAAGTAATTTAAAAATAAAAGAAAAAAAAATATATACTAAAAACACCAACAACCATTAACAAAAGCAAGTCAAACAATGCTCCTCTGTTTAGTCTAGGTAATCCATTACATAGGTATACATATTATACATTCACCAATTTGGAATTTACAAGGTCCACACACATCATTCACCTTCTTCTTCAGAAGTTATGTTTAATTTCTTTACATAATCAATGAAAGGTCTCCATATATTCTCAAACACATTTTCCTTTGATTTCAGTATGTATGTTATTCTTTCTAGTGGAAGGTTTGTTAACATCTGTCTTAGCCACTGAGTCACATCTGGTCTTTGAGTCTTTTTCCACAATAGTGCAATACATTTTTTGGCATTAAGCAAACTGAGGTCTATGAATGTTCTTTCACTCTTATTAAAATTATGCTTTTCTGGATACAGACCCAACAAAAACAGTTTAGAGTTTAATATGAATTGTTTTGAAATTATTTTTTCAATTGTTACCCTCACCTCTTCCCAAAACATTCTAATTTTTCTACATTCCCATAAACAATGAAATAGGGTTCCTTTACTTTCCATACATTTTGTGCACGTATCTGCTATGTTTTTGTTATATCTATTTAACTCCACCGGTGTAACATACATCCGCATTAACCATTTAAAATGTATCAATTTAAGACGTACATTTATTGATTTGGTTTGAGCTTCTGTGCAAGCCAATTCCCATTGTTCCTCTGAAATTTCAATTTGCAGGTCTTCTTTCCAATAATTCATTCTTTTCTGTGAGTTTTCACTTGAAGATAGTGTCAATGAGTTATAAAACTCTGAAATAATACCCTTTCTCTTACTATCTTTCGTCAAAATTTTTTCCAAGGATGAATAAGTAGGTCGGGTGAGAACATTATTTTGATTTGATCAAATAAAATTCCTAAGCTGAAGATATTTAAAAAAATGTGTTCTATTAAGATTAAATTTGACCCTCAGTTCTTCAAAAGACAGTATGTTATCTGAACGTGACAAATATAAGTCTTGAATCTTTTGAATCCCTTTTAAATTCCATAATTTAAATACAGCATCCGCTCTCCCTGGTGTAAAATATTGATTACCCCATATTGGGCTAAATTGTGACAATAAGTGTGGTTCTTTTAAATATTTTTTGATTTCACACCATATTTTGATCATATGCTTTACAATAGGATTTTTAACTTGTTTCTGTAATTTTTTAGCCGAGTCTGAGTATATGAATAAGGGAAGAGGTAAAGGTAAATTGTATGATTTCATTTCAATCCAGTGAGGGAGATCATTTGATGAAAAATAATATGTCATAGACCTCAGTTGTGCTGACCAGTAATACAACATAAAGTTTGGACATTTCAGACCTCCACGGTCAAATGGTAAATATAGTAAGGACAGACGTAATCTAGCCTTCCTATTGTTCCATATAAATTCCACTAACTTTTTTTAAATTCTTGAGAATAGATCTGAAGGTGGTGGTAAAGGAATGTATTGAAATACAGTGGGGTAAAAAAGTATTCAGTCAGCCACCAATTGTGCAAGTTCTCCCACTTAAAAGATGAGAGAGGTCTCAAATTTTCATCATAGGTATACCTCAACTATGAGAGACGAAATGAGAAAAAAAAATCCAGAAAATCACATTGAAGGATTTTTAATGAATTAATTGGTAAATTCCTCAGTAAAATAAGAATTTGGTCAATAACAAAAGTTCATCTCAATACTTTGTTATATACCCTTTGTTGGCAATGACAGAGGTCAAACGTTTTCTGTAAGTCTTCACAAGGTTTTCACACACTGTTGCTGGTATTTTGGCCCATTCCTCCATGCAGATCTCCTCTAGAGCAGTGATGTTTTGGGGCTGTCACTGGGCAACACAGACTTTCAACTCCCTCCAAAGATTTTCTATGGGGTTGAGATCTGGAGACTGGCTAGGCCACTCCAGGACCTTGAAATGCTTCTTACGAAGCCACTCCTTTGTTGCCCGGGCGGTGTGTTTGGGATCATTGTCATGCTGAAAGACCCAGCCATGTTTCATCTTCAATGCCCTTGCTGATGGAAGGAGGTTTTCACTCAAAATCTCACGATACATGGCCCCATTCATTCTTTCCTTTACAAGGATCAGTCGTCCTGGTCCCTTTGCAGTAAAACAGCCCCAAAGCGTGATGTTTCCACCCCCATGCTTCACAGTAGGTATGGTGTTCTTTCTCCTCCAAACACGACAAGTTGAGTTTTTACCAAAAAGTTCTATTTTGGTTTCATCTGACCATATGATATTCTCCTAATCCTCTTCTGGATCATCCAAATGCTCTCTAGCAAACTTCTGACGGGCCTGGACATGTACTGGCTTAAGCAGGGGGACACGTCTGGCACTGCAGGATTTGAGTCCCTGGCGGTGTAGTGTGTTACTGATGGTAGCCTTTGTTACTTTGGTCCCAGCTCTCTGCAGGTCATTCACTAGGTCCCCCTGTGTGGTTCTGGGATTTTTGCTCATCGTTCTCATGATCATTTTGACCCCACGGGGTGAGATCTTGCGTGGAGCCCCAGATCGAGGGAGATTATCAGTGGTCTTGTATGTCTTCCATTTTCTAATAATTGCTCCCACAGTTGATTTCTTCACACCAAGCTGCTTACCTATTGCAGATTCAGTCTTCCCAGCCTGGTGCAGGTCTACAATTTTGTTTCTGGTGTCCTTTGACAGCTCTTTGGTCTTGGCCATAGTGGAGTTTGGAGTCTGACTGTTTGAGGTTGTGGAAAGGTGTCTTTTATACTGATAACGAGTTCAAACAGGTGCCATTAATACACGTAACAAGTGGAGGACAGAGGAGCCTCTTAAAGAAGAAGTTACAGGTCTGTGAGAGCCAGAAATCTTGCTTGTTTGTAGGTGACCAAATACTTATTTTACCGAGGAATTTACCAATTAATTCATTAAAAATCCTTCAAAGTGATTTTCTGGATTTTTTTTTTCTCATTTTGTCTCTCATAGTTGAGGTATACCTATGATGAAAATTAGAGACCTCTCTCATCTTTTAAGTGGGAGAACTTGCACAATTGGTGGTTGACTAAATACTTTTTTGCCCCACTGTAAATATAGTATTTTGGGTAAAATATTACTTTTAAGTATATTAATTCTCCCGATCAACGACATTGGTAGTGACATCCATCTCTGAAGCAACTCATTAATATCTGTCATTAAGGCTTCATAGTTGGCACTGACGACTGATTCTAACTTAGGTACAATTTGAATTCCTAAATATTTAAACTGATTTACAACATTGAATTGATTTACCTCAGGAGCTGGGTGAATTCTCTGGGTCTCATTTAGCATTAATATTGAAGATTTAGTTTTATTTATTTTATATCCTGATATTTCCCCAAAGTTCTTTATTAAATTTAACAAGGTCGGAATTGATTTTTTAAGATTCGACATAAACAAAATTATGTCATCCGCATACAGGTAGATTTTATG
Organism: Pholidichthys leucotaenia; assembly: GCA_020510985.1. Classification (NCBI taxonomy): domain Eukaryota; kingdom Metazoa; phylum Chordata; class Actinopteri; order Cichliformes; family Pholidichthyidae; genus Pholidichthys; species Pholidichthys leucotaenia. Next base: position 200,053,684 of record CM035849.1, on the reverse strand, counting down.
TTCTGTTGGTCCTACTTTAATTCCATATATTTGTGGATGTAAACGTACTGCCATCGCTAAAGGTTCAGTTGCCATAGTGAACAGTCAAGGTGTAAGTGGACAACCTTGTCGACATCCTCTTTTGATTTTTATTGATTTTGAGATATTGCTATTTGTTAGGATTTCTGCTGTAGCATTATTGTATATTATCTGAACCCATTTTATGAAATTATTTCCAAGTCCAAACTTTTGTAGGACTTCAAAAAGAAAGGGCCATTCGACCCTATCAAAGGCCTTTTCAGCGTCCAATGATAGGAGAGCTGTATCCGGTGCTTCTTTATTAGAATAAATAATATTAAATAGTCTTCTTACATTATGGAAGCCTTATCTTCCCATTATAAAGCCATTCTGATCTCGGTTAATAATATTTGGTAAAATTTCTTGTATTCGTCTTGCTAAAATTTTACAGATTATCTTAAGGTCAGCATTTAATAGGCTTATTGGTGTCATGTTTTCACATTTATTAGAGGGTTTACCTGGTTTTGGCAACAGTATAATTAAGGCATTATTCATGTATGGTGGTAAATTACTATTTTGAAATGCTTCTAAAACCATTTCCAAAAATTGTTTTAATTTATTCTTAAATTTTTTATAGAGGTCAACTGGAAGACCATCAGGTCCCGCACTTTTTCCTGATTTCATATTATCAATGGCTAGCCCAACTTCTTCTTGACTAATTTTTGACTCCAGTATCTCCCTATTTTCATTTGGAATACATGGTATAGATAATCTGTCCAAAAACCCATTTAGTTTTGTTAAGTCAGTTTCATTTTTTGTATCATAATTTTTCATAATAATCTCTAAAGGCACTATTAATTTCTAAAGGATCTACAACTGCCTGTCCGTTACTTATAATACTGGTAATTGGTGTTTTAAATTCTAATTGTTTAATCTGCCATGCCAATAATTTTCCTGATTTTTCACCTTGTTCATAAAAGGTTTGCTTCAATCTTAGAAGACTCAAGGCAGCTCTATTCGCTGATTTTTTGTCATATTCAGCTCTCAGAATCAGTAATTCGTTCTCTAATTTTGGATTACTTCCTGCATACACTTTTTCTTGAAGAATTTTTATTTTACGTTCCAATTGGACTCTCTCCTCTCGAGTCTTCCTAGATTTTGAACCTGTATAACTAATAATATGCCCCCTAATAAAAGCTTTGAAAGCCTCCCACTTTATACATGCTGATGTTTGTGTGGTATTGATATCAAAGAACTCATCTATCTGTTTTTCTATGTACTTAACAAATTCCTCATCCTGAAGCCATTTATGCTGAAATTGCCACCTACCTGGAACCTTTGCCAATTTCTTATCTACATATATTAGACAGCAGGGTGCGTGATCAGATATCACGATGTTATCATAGAAACAATTTTGAATCTTGGACCTTAATTCTGTGGAGATCAAAAAATAGTCAATACGTGAAAATGTCTTGTAGGTATTAGAATAGCAAAAATAGGCTTTGACTTGTGGTTTCATTTCTCTCCATATATCTAGCAATCTCAATTCTTTCATAAAATGATTAATGGTCATCCTACATCCATTGTGCGTACAGTCCAGTCCTGTTGATCTATCTGTACTGGGATTCAATGTACAATTAAAATCCCCTTCTATTATATGTTGCCCTGTGAGTGATGCTAAAGTAAGAAATAAATTAACGAAGAAGTTTTGATCATCTATATTAGGACCATATAAGTTCACCAGATTTATATTTTCTAATAACAAAGATCCTTGGATGATTAGATATCTTCCCAATTTATCTCCAATTACATTTTTCACTTGAAATGGAACTGTTTTATGTATGAGAGTCATAACTCACCTGGCTCGGGATGAAAATGATGAGGTAAACACACTTCCCTGCCACCTTCTCCTTATTCTTTTTACATCCTCCTCTATTAGATGAGTTTCTTGTAAAAACACAATTTTTGAACCTATATCTTTTATTTTATTCAAAACTTGTTTAAGTTTTTTTAGATTTTGTAGACCTCTGCAATTCCATGATGTTAAATTAAGATTAACGCTTTGGTCTATGATCAATAAAGAGTTTGAGATTACCTTGCAAAATAAGCATGCTCATACAGAGAAGCAAAAACATGGATGGTTGAACATTCATCCCACAAACTACACAAAAACAAATTCCCCCTCCCCACATTTGTGGTAATCCCCCCAAAATCAAAAAAAAAATTCCGAGGAGGAGAGTCGGAGCACGCCATGAAGGCAACAGCATAGAACCTCTGCTCCCGGCACGGTCATATTGAAAAAGCCCTTAAAACGCGAAAACCTATAGAACTACCAGCTCAAGACGATCAACTAAAAGGGCAATGGTAAAAGGCAAGTCAAAAACCAAGAAACAGGCTGAAACTACGGAGTTTGATACCGAAGAAACTGAAGCTAACGACGACAGCGTCGGTTTGGCTAGTGCTGGTGCCAGCAAAATGGAGGAAGACGACAGCATTGATTTGAAGGCGATACTGATGGAAATCAGGGACTTCAGGAAAGAAAATATGCAACAGTCGAACGAAGTTAAAGCAGAAATCAGCAAGATTAATGCAAGACTCGAAACAGCGGAGGGACGCATTTTGGAAACGGAGGAACGAGTGGAAACAATAGAGGAGGTGATTACAGAGCTTGTGAAACTCCAGTCTAAGCTACAGGCCCAAATCACCGACCAGGAGGGGCGATCTCGTAGAAATAATGTACGGATATATGGTGTGATTGAAAATGAAGAGAAAGGTGCTCCGACTATGATAGATTTTGTTGAAAATCTTCTGAGGGAAAAGCTCCAACTGCCCTCGACACTGGACTTGCATATTGAACACGCACACCGCGCCCTGGCGGCAGTTCCCCCGGCCGGCGCACCACCTCGATCCATCATTGCACGCTTTACCAGTTACAAGAGGAAGGAAGAGGTGCTTAGGAAAACTTGGCAAATGAGGGGATTCCAGTGGAAGGGCAAACAGATTAACCTTGATCACGATTATGCACCTGACGTCCTTAAGCAGAGACAGACATACGCAGAGGCTAAAAAGATCTTAAAACAACGAGGGATACGTTTCCAGTCCCCGTTTCCAGCTAAACTCCGAGTGTTCTACCCAGACGAAACAAAACTTTATAACACCGCTGAAGATGCAACTAAAGACATGTTTGACAGAGGATTCCCAGTCACTGTCTACAAGCCACCGGAGACACTGATGGCACGGATTCAGAAAACAGCGTGGACCACTAAACGAAGCACAAGAGGAGAGCGACGCACACCGCTGGATCCGGGTCAGACTGGACCGTCATCAATAAAGGAGAAACTGCAACAATACAGAAGGGAATCCATGTAAAAACGCCAATATAAATCTGCTGTTCAATTTATAACTCAGTTACAGGTAATCTGATTTAATAATGACTTATCCGTGGTTTATTTTATTTTTATTTTTTTTAATTTTATTTATTTTTTTATTTTTTTATATATACATGGTTTTTCTATTAAGAGATAATACAATAACTAAACACGAGAAATGAGTGAAACCTAAGACTTATTGCCAATCTAAATCAGCTGCCGGGAAATGGCTGTTCAGGCATAATATGGAGGAAAGGCGTGACGATGGACGCTCCACTAGAGGGCCCACCCTGACGCAAGTGGCTAACCCTCTTAAAGACTCACAACATCAGGTCTTACAGGGTTTGTTTTTCTTTAAACCCCACAAACGGAAATCCTGGTTTATTTCCTCAAATGTTTGTTATTGTTTTGTTTGGCTGCAGTTCAGAGCAGCACTGTTTGGACAAGTGGTATACTTATGTTTATTAAGGAAGAGAAAAAGAAAAACAAATTATAGCCAATAATCAGACTATCAATGTCATCTCCTTTAATGTAAATGGAATTATCAGCCCACAAAAAAGGTCCAAAATACTCTCCAAACTCAAAAAAGAAAAGATACATGTGGCCCTTCTGCAAGAAACGCATGTATTAGACCAAGAACTCAAAAAGCTTAAACGAGGTTTTTATAAGTATGTCTATGGATCATCATACAAACTTGGCCACCGTAGAGGTGTTGCAATTCTCATTTCACGACAGATTTGTTTTGAATATTTATCTGACAAGAAGGATAAAGAGGGGCAATATATATTGGTAAAAGGAAAAATTGATGGCTCATTAGTAACTATTCTCAACATATACGCACCACCAGGAAGTAATTGGAATTTTTATAAACAGATGTTCGAAATGATGGTATCTGAAACTGAAGGAATGTTGATATGTGGAGGGGACATGAATGTACGGTTGTCAAAACTGGACAGTTCTAAGAATGATCTAGCACAAAAAAAATCAATAATAAAGAAAATAAACAGTATCATGAGTGAAACCGGAATTATCGATATCTGGAGAGATTTTAACCCTTCTGGACGCGATTATACACATTTTTCTGCCCCCCATTCTACATATTCGAGAATTGATTACTTCTTCACATTTAATAAAGACAGATATAAGATTAAAACAAGTGATATTGGCACAATTGATCTGTCAGATCACTCTCCAATATATCTATCTGTATGAATGATACTCGCAAAACCACAACTTGGAAACTTAATTCCAATATTTTGAATGATTCAAAAATGAAAGAGAAATTAAAAGAAGAAATTGATGAATACTTTAAGGAAAATGATAATGGGGAAGTGTCACCATCCATTTTATGGGATGCTTTTAAAGCGGTTATAAGAGGCAAAATTATTGCCAGCACCTCTTTCATTAAAAAACAAAAAAAGAAAAACTCGAAAAATTACAAATGGATCTTAAGGAACTACAAAGACAACACAAAATTACTTTAAACAATGACAAACAATATGAAATAAAAAGATTACAAAAAGAAATTGATAACATATATTCTGATGAAACGCAAAAAAAGCTCATCTATCTTAAACAAAATTATTATGAGGCTGGAGGGAAGTCAACAAAATGGCTAGCTTTTAAACTAAGAAAACAACAGGCTGATAACACAATTTATAGAATAAAAAATCCCAAAACTGGGATTACACATGATGATATTACAGAAATTCAGGAGAGTTTTGTAACCTATTACAAAGACCTTTACTCACAGCCTAAATTAAACAATGGTGACCACATTGAAATCTTTTTAAGTTCACTAAATCTCCCCGGAGTCACGGAACAGGAGAACAGTAACCTAATAAAAGAAATCACAAATAAAGAAATCAATGATGCAATTACAAGACTAAAACCACATAAAAGCCCTGGCCCAGACGGCTACTCTGGTGAATGGTATAAGACCTACAGGGAGGAATTAATTCCAAGACTGAGGGAAGTGTGTAACTGGGTATTGAAGGGAGGGGATCCACCTCCCTCATGGAAAGAAGCGATTATCACTGTCATCCCAAAAGAGGGAAAAGATAAATTGAATTGTAGCCAGTATCGACCAATATCAGTCTTAAACTTAGACTACAAAATATACACGTCCATAATAGCAAAGCGACTTGACAATATTATACCCAGACTTATTAATCATGATCAAACTGGTTTTATCCACCAGAGGCAGACTCAAGACAGTATTAGAAGGACCCTCCACATTATACACCATATTAAAAAAAATAAGATTGAGGCATTGTTTATGGGTTTAGATGCTGAAAAAGCATTTGACTCAGTGAGATGGGCATTTCTTTACAAAGTTTTGAATAAATTTGGATTTCACCATATAATCATTAAGGCCATCCAGGCAATTTACCACAAACCAACAGCCAAAATAAAAATAAATGGTAGTCTTTCAAAACCAGTCTCACTTGAAAGATCATGTCGCCAGGGCTGCCCCCTTTCACCAATTTTATTCACTTTATTTATTGAACCGCTTAGTCAATACATTAGACAAGATAATTTAACTGAGGGAATTGATATACATGGGGACATTCAGAAGATATCACTTTTTGCGGATGATGTCCTAATTTATTTAGGTCAACCAAATAAATCTCTACCTAGATTGATGGAGATATTAGAGCATTTTGGATCACTTTCAGGTTACAAATTAAATATTGAAAAAACACAAATTATGACCTTAAATTATCAACCCTCAATGGAGTTAAAAAATAAATACGATTTTAAATGGGACAAAGACTCCATGAAATATCTTGGCGTGATATTAAGTAGAGACACTGGAAAGTTGTTTGAAAAGAATTATGGCCCATTAAATTCCAAAATAAAATCGGATTTAAGAAAATGGAGTCTAATACCAACTTTAGGACTAATTAATAGTATAGAATCAATAAAAATAAACATTTTACCCCGATTACTTTACCTTTTCCAAACTCTCCCAATTGAAGTGTCAAAACAACAATTTGTAGAATGGGACAAGTTGATTTCCCGCTATATATGGCTTGGGAAAAAACCTCGAATAAGATACAGTACATTACAACTGCCAAAGGACAGAGGTGGCTTATCTTTGCCATGTATGAGGGACTACTACTACTCTGCCCAATTAAGACCATTGGTTTGCTTATGTGATCCAATGTTCAAATCTAGGTGGAAAGATATAGAGGAAAAAGCCACTAAGGGCCCTCCTATACAAGCAATGATAGCAGACAGGAAATTGCAATCACATTTGAAAGACCCGGATAACCCCTGGCTAAAATTCACTTAAGATTTGGAATGACGTAAGTAGAGAGAACAAACTAACCAAGACGGAAATGATGTTAAGATGGTGCGCTTACGACACAGAATTTTTACCAAACCGTAATGACACAAGATTTCAAAAATGGACGTCAATGGGGCTCACTTCATACTTAACATTTAACCACAAGGGGGAGCTAGCAGACTTCCAAACCCTTAAATCAAAAAAGGGGCTAAATAACCAAGACTTTTTTAGGTACCTACAGTTGAGACATAGATATAATGAAATTATAAGGACCAAGACTGATGAGGAGGATAATAAAATTCTAAATATATTTCAAATGGCCTTTAGCACTACTACTGTTCAGAAAATTATAGCAAGATTTTATCAGGGACTTCAAGCAAACAAATCCACCAATACCCTATATATTAAGAAGAAATGGGGAAAAAGAAATAGGATCAGCAATAGATGATAGTGACTGGGAATCATTATGTACAGTGCAATGGAAAACTACTTATTCAACTATTTGGAGGGAATTTGGATGGAAAAATTTAATTCGTTTCTTTATCACCCCAGTCCAAAAAAAACACCAAAATTTAGGTACCGGTTGTTGGAGACTATGTGGAAATGAAGAGGCTAATCATTATCATGTATTCTGGGCCTGCCCAAAAGTTACCCCATTTTGGAAAGACACACATAAGTGCCTGGAAAAGGTTTTCTCTACCCATGTCCCCTTTGACTTCCTGTACATGTTCTTAGGTTTGGAAATTCCTAACATAGCCTCATTTGCAGATAAATATTTAATGAGAATTGTACTATTGTCAGCAAAGAAAGTCTTAACGAGAAAATGGCTCCAAACAGACATACCAAAAATTCAGGATTTACATGATATGGTATACCAGATATTTATGATGGAAAGGATTACCATGTCTTTACGACTACAAAGAGATAAATTTGATAAATACTGGCTTAAATGGACCCAATATACAGGAAATCAAAGGAGAGACTTTAAGTAATCTATCCCATTGAAGGGAAGAAAAGAGCAAAACCGAAAAAATTTAATACCACTTGTCCACTGTTCAGTTTATTTGTTTATATGTTATTTTTTATACTGAAAAAAAAAAAAAACTTATGGGAAGATTAATCGAGGGCATTTTCTTGTGTATTATTTTTTTTATTTATCTTTCTTTTGTAATAAAGTACTGCTCTCAATGTAAACAATCTGACCAAGATCACCAATAAAAATATAATTGAAAAAAAAAAAAAAAATTCTGTCTCCCGTTATGGCCAGTGGCTGCTCCTCACCCGCGAGGTTCAGTCTAAACCACTCTGTCACGACCTGAACGCTATCCTTCTCTGCGTTCAGGTTGTCCAGGGTCGCTCCTGCTCCGTGGTAGTCCGTGCCGGGTCTTCCAAGGCCCGTACTTTGACAGCGCCCAGCTGATTCCCAGCTGTCTAGTTCAGCTGCGCTGGGACAGCTGTCTCCTATTCTCAATCATCTCCCCCACTTAAGCGAGCAGCCGAGAGTTACTCGTTGCTGCGACCTCGCTATGGAAAGACGTGCCTTGTGTTTCCACGACTGTTAGCTCCTACGTCTAGCTTCAGTTCGCCGTTACCTCGGCTCTTCCCCCAAAGTAAGTGCTGCGACTCGGCGTGTGTTTTTCCCTCGCCGCCTCTCTAGCCTTTCTCCCTGGGTTGTATGTTATCCTTAGTTCTGTGTGTATTTTAGCCCCACGTGGCTCTTTACTTTGCTGTTCGTTGTCTAGTGTTGTGTGTGTGTTTTAGCCCCACGTGGCTCTTTACTTTATTTTGTACGCTGTGTGTTTGTATTAATAAATTACGCTAACTTACTGGTCGCCCTCGCATCTCCTTTCTGGCTCGTGAGAGCCAGGTTATGACACTCTCTCTTTCTCCTCTCAATCACCCTGTCTCTGCTACTTTTAATGACATGACAATAACTCTCTTCTGTAGTTTTTCCAACTTAACTCCAAAATTTTATAGCAACTTTGTACATCATAGCTTTTTTTTATTATATAATACAATCTATATTTTGTAGACATGCTATATGTTTCAGATCAGTCAGATACTTGTACACATGCTTAAATATTCTACCTTTATATCTTGTTCTTGCTTCATGCTTAGCTCCCGCCAGTCTCTCCTTGGATCTGTTTAATGAGCTCCTGCGCCTCCTCAGGGTCTTGGAGATATGGGTTCTCCCTTTATATGTGACCAGCAGTCTTGCTGGATGAATCACTCCATGACGAATCCCGAGGCTGCGCAGCTCTTTACGGGCGGGGTCAAACTGTTTCCTTAATTGTTGGATTCCTGTGGCCAAATCTGGGTAGAACCGCACCTGATGATCCTGGTATTTGATTTCTCCTTTAGTACGCGCTGCGTTGGAGACCGTCATCTTGTCTCTATAGTCGAGGAACTTCATAATCAGCGTCCTCGGTGGTGTCTTCTTATCTCTCGGTGGGCCAATCCGGTGTGCGCTCTCCAAGATGACCGATGACTGTAGATCTGCGTTGTTCAGCGCTTCTGGAATCCACTTTTCCAAAAAGGAACATGCATCCTGTCCCTCCGTACTCTCCGGAAGGCCCACCAGCCTTAAATTATTCCGTCTCGACCGGGATTCTAAGTCCAGGACATTATCTTCCAGACGTTTATTTTTTAATTCCAATGTTTGGACCTTTAGTTGTAGGCTGGTGACGTCATCTTCAGCGTTGGAGATTCGGAGCTCCGCCTGCGAAACTCGTTCCATACAGTCGCTTATTTCTTTTCTCATGGCTTCTATCGCTGCTATAATCCCATCAAACTTAGACGAAAAGTCTGCTCTCAAAGCACTGATAGCAGCAAGGACCGCATTCGTTCCTTCGGCAGTCACCGCTCTGCCGGTAGCTCCCTCCTCAGCCATGGTCTCTGGAGATTTTCCTGCTTCGTCACGAGCGTGGAAGTCTGTTAATTTGGATTGTCTCGACGAATCAGTTTTTCCTCCGCCTGATTTCACAGCCTTGGTTTTTACCATATCCATGCCTAAACGCTAGGATAGGTTTTTGCTCCAATTGAGAGAGTTTTAGCCTATTTTTTATTATTAGGAGCAGAGCAGAGTGAAACACGCCTTCCTACGTGGCCGCCATAACCGGAAGTCCTAGTTGTCTACTTTTAATTATTAATTTCATAGCACTGCTTTTACACGAGTAGAATTTCTGGCTACTATACCCACCTCTGATCATATAATTTAAGTATGCATGAGTAAATTACTATTATGAATGTTTTTTCCCTTCCCTTTCCTACCCTTTGTCAATGGAAAAAAGAAACACTACAATAAAAATAGAAAAAATACACATTTATGTTATTTATGTAAACCATGGAAAAAAAAAATCCTGCAGGACAAGCATGACACTTGGTATTTTCTAACCTGTTTGTATACCACCATAGACAGAGAGAGAACCTGAATTAGACAGGGCTCGGAGAGGGAAAGATGAGACAGAAGAGAGGAGCCAAGGAGAGGAAAGTGTTCAGGCAGAGGGTCCAGAAGAGGTGAGAGCAGAGGGAGGAGAGAAGGATGACATCAATAAAAAGTCCAAACACAGGACATCTGGGTGGGACCCCAACTGGCCCAATATGCCAACATTCAAGCCTTGGTTGTACAATACTTCAAATGATAAGTTCCGTTATGCAATATTGCTGTGCAAGATAAAAAAAAAAAAAGAAATAGTGTAAAATTAACACATTCCGGTTACAATCGTGTCATGTGTTTTTTGCCCCCCCCCAAAAGAAAAAACAAAAAACTATGTTGCCACCACGTCAAGGTGTTTAAGCCAGAGGAAACACTGAGTTATCAATACATTAACTGCTTTCAAATACCGCCACCAATGAGGTTTTCACTTTTAAAATTCACTTTCAACCAAATTATTGCCATTAGTGATTAAATAAACCAACAGTGTAAAAACACACACACACACACACACACACACACGAGAGCCAGTTAAGTGAATTTTCACAACCACAACTACTTAAATGCTCAAGCTGCAGCTTGTCACTCAGGGTGGTTATTAGAATTTGTGCTGACTCAGTGTCTTCAATACGAATCAGCTTCAACAAAAATTTAAACTTCAATGTCTTACCCACTTCCTCTCTGGTTGTTGTAGATGTTTTTTTAGTCAAGCACATTAAAGTCCTGCTGCTGCTAAGAAACTTAAGAGTCTCTCAGTAGGCCTTATAATAACTCCTTATAGAAAGATATTGTTATGACCCGAGCGCCGGTTCTGATCGCGCTCGGGCTAAAGTTATGTCTCGCTGCCGGCCTTGACAGCTGCAGGCTGTATTCTGGCCTCACCGGGCTCTTATTGTGAAAGTGCTCGGTGGGGTTTCCGCCTGTCAACGGTCGGCCAGCTGAGTGTCATTACCGTCGTTAGTGTTTCGCCATTTAAGCCCAGCACTGGCGACGGTATGACGCAGCAGTGTCAGTCGTTATACGTCTGAGCTACGGATGACTTGGACTATCGTCTGCTTGTTGTTGACCGTCACTTCTCCGGCACCAGTAAGTGAGCTATTAGCCTTACCCCTTCCGGTGAAAGTAGACCTTTGTGTGTCTTTGCTTTAGCAGCCTGTGTAGCTAATTACTTAAACAACCTTTGCCTGTGTATGACCGTCTCCTCTTAAGGACCCGTAAGAGAGCTGTCTAGCCTTACGCCTCCGGAAGTGTATGGACTTATGTGTCATTGCCCCTGCATCTTGTGTTGTTCACTTCTCACCGTAATAAAACTCACTGTAAACTCACTGGTGACTCTGTGCGTCTTATGCTGGCTCGTGAGGGCCAGCGCATGACAGTACACTGCTGCCAAAACAGCGTTACAGTGACGCCAACCCGAGACGCTATTCACCAGTGGGTTTGAGTTTTTTGGACATTTGCTTTTTCCTGTCTGGGTACCGTGTATGTGAAGAATGCCGTCGCGGAGGAACCGTGTGTGGAGTCCGAGCCACGAGCTGACTGATGTGCTGGAAGTGGTGGATGAGCTGCTCATCTCCGCTTTTCTGCTAGACTATGACCACGGCATACACTGGTACCTGGACGCCGCCGAGGATATACTTTGTCATCTCTCTCCCCGCTACGCTGACCACCCGGAAGTCGACGCGAGGAGGGAGGACATCGCTGCGCAATGCGAGATCTACCTGATGATGGAGGAGGAACGTGGCATGAAGCAGGAGAAGAGGCACTCCTGCTCTTTGCTCATGGATCCCGATCCTTTCCTCGATCCGTTCCGGGAGTTCGCACCGTCTGGGGGCCGGCGAAGGCGTCGGCGCCGCGGCCGGGCGCATCGTCGGCAAGCTCCTGCTCCGGATCCAGTTCCGGGCCGCCGGGATGACCCCCTCAACCAGCTGGCTGCTGTGAGTGAGCTGAGTCCTGTGCCGGTGGGCTCCGTCCATGGGTCCGTTTCTACCATCCAGCGAGCGAGGGAAGGAGCGATGTCCGCTACAGCTGATACCATCCTCCCCCCGGGAGACAGGCAAGTTCAAGTTCACTTACCTATCGATCGTAGTGGTCTGTCTTGTCTGACTCCTGGGGGTGAAGCTCGGGGTTTGCAGCTCCCTGAGTTTCTTTCCCCAGCTGTAGCCATTTATATTAAACCTGCTGCCTCTGTGTCTCCTCCTGCTGAGCTGTCCTCGGCGTCAGTCCCACGCCATCGAACGAGGGGGAGGCCTGCAGCTCTGGGAAATATCCCGGCCCTGCAGCCTAGCATTGGACAGAGAAGAACGGACTGCAGTGAGGAGCCAGAGCCGACGAGAGAGCGTCCCCAGGATTCCTCAGGGGTGCAGCCCGAATCAGCAGGTCCAGGGCCCTCTGCCCCCACGCCATACGGGTTATTGGCGTGGACGCCTGCGCGTGAGGATCCAGCTGCAGAGACCATCAGGCCGGCTGTGGAACCCGACGCAGCCGAGTGGGAGCCCGACGACGAGCTTCTCCTTGAACCTGGATCGGCGAAGTCCTGGACGGCTCCAGAGCCCGAGTGCAGGCAAGTGCTCTTTCTTGTTTTCCTGTACGGTGTGTTAGAGCATTTTTGCCTGCCTCATGGGGAGGCGAGTGAGGGGCAGCCGTCCGCTGCACCCGAGCTCGTCTCGCTGGGCTCTGGCGCTGCTGGTGGAACTGATCCCAGTCCTCTCTTGTTTTCTGAGCACCTCCACAGCGTTACCGGTCCGGAGCCAGTCAAGGTTACGGGACTGGGGGTTCCAGGTTCGGAGATGGAGGTCGTCGCCGGAGCAGTCCTGACCCAGTCGGGGTCCGACGTGTGGGCGGAGATGACCCAGTCGGGGTACGACGTGTGGGCCGAGGTGACCCAGTCGGGGTCCGACATGTGGGCCGAGGTGACCCAGTCGGGGTCCGACGTGGGTGCAACGATGACCCAATCGGGGTCCGACGAGGTCCAGTGGGGGTCCAGCGCAGGTGCGGCTGTGACCCAGTCGGGGTCCGACGGGGGTGCAACGATGACCCAATCGGGGTCCGACGAGGTCCAGTGGGGGTCCAGCACAGGTGCGGCTGTGATCCAATCAGGATTCGAGGGGGTCCAAGTTTTTGGTTGTCCCCCTCTCAGGAGCCACCAGCTGGGGGCCGTGAGAGGTTCTTGTTTGACGGTCTGGCGCTCCCCTGCTTTGTCGTGTTCAGGTGAGCGGCTGCATGCAATCCCTCCACGGTCCTGGTGGTTGTGGGATGCGGGTCGGCCACCTGAGGAACTGCTTGGAGCGTTCGGCGTCTTGGGTTGGCCACCCAATAAACTGTGTGTGTTACAGGGTGACCTGGTTCGGCCACCAGAGGACTTGTTTCTGGGGGCATGGGACTGGGGCAGGCCACCTGATTATCATGTACTGTGGGACTATCTGTGGGCCCATACGGGGCCTGGTCATGTTAAGTACGTCTAGAGATTTTTTTTGTTGTTTCTTTGTAAATCGAAGTCATAGTCTTAGTCAAGTCTGTGCAATTTTTAGATTGCCTCTTGTTTTTTTCTTCTTCTTTGTAAGCCACAGTCTTAGTCACAGTCTAGTTCTGAGCAATTTTTGATTGCCTCTTGTTCTTTTGGAAAACCATAGTCATTGTCATAGCCAAAGCAAAGCAATTTTAGATTGCTCCCTGTGTGTTGGTGTGTTTTTTTTGTTTTGTTTTGTTCCTGTTTTGAAAGCCATAGTCGGGTAAAGCAATCTATATTGCCTTTTGTGTTTTGTATCCATTGTTTGGTCTTGTTTTGCTAATTGTTTTTTTTTCTCCCCTCTTTTTTGAGGGGCTATGGTCAAGTCTTGTCTTTGTTTTTGTTTTCCCCTCTTTCCTTGAGAGGCTATTGTATGGGGATTTTGTTTATTGTTCCCAGGTATTTACATGTATTTTTTTTGGTTTCGTATGTTTTTTTTGGTCTGGTCATGGTCTTGTTCAGGGGTTGGTTTCTCTCCCTCCGCACCTGTCCTCCCACCTCCCACCCTGGGGGGGCGGGGGGGGCAGGGTGGTTCCTTGGGGCGTTCAGAGTCCGCCCGTGGAGGGAGGGTACTGTTATGACCCGAGCGCCGGTTCTGATCGCGCTCGGGCTAAAGTTATGTCTCGCTGCCGGCCTTGACAGCTGCGGGCTGTATTCTGGCCTCACCGGGCTCTTATTGTGAAAGTGCTCGGTGGGGTTTCCGCCTGTCAACGGTCGGCCAGCTGAGTGTCATTACCGTCGTTAGTGTTTCGCCATTTAAGCCCAGCACTGGCGACGGTATGACGCAGCAGTGTCAGTCGTTATACGTCTGAGCTACGGATGACTTGGACTATCATCTACCTTGTCTGCTTGTTGTTGACCGTCACTTCTCCGGCACCAGTAAGTGAGCTATTAGCCTTACCCCTTCCGGTGAAAGTAGACCTTTGTGTGTCTTTGCTTCAGCAGCCTGTGTAGCTAATTACTTAAACAACCTTTGCCTGTGTATGACCGTCTCCTCTTAAGGACCCGTAAGACAGCTGTCTAGCCTTACGCCTCTGGAAGTGTATGGACTTATGTGTCATTGCCCCTGCATCTTGTGTTGTTCACTTCTCACCGTAATAAAACTCACTGTAAACTCACTGGTGACTCTGTGCGTCTTATGCTGGCTCGTGAGGGCCAGCGCATGACAGATATAGAGTGATGATAATCAAGTCAGTGGTGGTAATGCACCTGTAGGCTGGTTGCCAACTGCCAATCATATCTAAAAGAAGAAGTGTACTTTCACAACGACTCCTGCTTCCTCTCCTCTGCTGGTCTCCACCCCCTTTCAAACTTCAGATAGATTGACTCCACCCAAGCTGCAAGGTTCTCTGACCACACCCATTGAGCTGCTGTAGATTGTTTCTCATCCATCTTGCTGCTTTCATTCATGTCCACTTTATTCAACAAGTTGTTTCCTTTTCCAAGATGTCAGTCTTCAGAAACCTAGTTGGACTCAACACCTCCCACTCGAGCTTTCTGGTCGACGTAACAGGGAGATTGTTGATTTAAAGTCAAACTCGATCTTTTAGGACGTCCATCTAACTTGAAAGGATCACTTGCTCTTCAGTGGGCAATAGAACAACCAGTTGCCGGACATCCCTATTAAGGACAGTAGCTTTTAACTTCTTCAATCCATCGGGTCTTGATTTCTTTGCACTCACAGATTTCATTACAGGGACACTGTAGCTTGGGAAGAGTCTGACATCAACATCCCTCACAATGCCCTTGCTATCTGGATAGGTACTGATGGCTCTGCCAAGCCTGAACTGTCCCCTCATTGCATTTTGGTCACACAGTCAGATGATGTCCCCAACAACAACGTTTCTCTCCACTGTGTGCCATTTACTCCTGATGAAAAGATTGGGGCCATTCAGTTGACTCCAGCTTCTCCAGAACTTGGTCACTTCAGACTGCATTGTTCCAAGCCTCTTGTAAGGGTAACTGGTGAAGTCAAAGGTCTTAACGTCTCCACTTTAAGAAGCTCGGCCAAGCAGGAGGGAATTGGGTGTTACATAGTGAATACAGTCTTCCCGGACACTGTTTTGCAAGTTCTGGGGAGAGTTTGCTTATGAAGTCCTTTTGGTTAGCAGTGTACCTTTCTCTCTCTTTCCAAGGATAGCATCCATTTCTTTTCTGGCCAGCACTGCCCCTTTTCTCAGCATTGGGACACAGGTAGTAGTAATGTCCAGGGCCACATCATCTTTGCAGTCTGGATGTTTGCAGAGAAAAGTGGGTTTGCAGAATGCCAGGTTATTATGCACTTCAAAACACCTCTCACATGCCCCTAGCTTCATGACTGCAGCCTTTCTTTCTGCTGGCTTTAGGGTGTGAAACTGCTTTCAGAAGTACAGCTTCCTCCTGTGCTTTCCATCACTACAAACCATACATTCTGTATGGACCATCATTGGATTTAGTGGCTTTCGTCGTAATGTCTTTTGGCTCAGGTCTTGCTTCTTTTGTTGGCTCCTCATCCCTCAGTTGAGGGATGAGGAGCCAACAAAATGAGGAGTTAAATATTCTCTTGCTCCTTCAGGAATGGTAGCAGACGTTGCTTGGGGCCACAGCATTTTGACCGTCAGCTGCAGAGATGAGCCATTCCTTTTTCAGAGATTGAGGGAGCTTACTCTCAATGAATCTTGTAACCAACAGATTTTTAATTGCTCCTGTGTCTCCAAGGTCACTGAAGTCTTGCAGTGCCTTCTCCACTGCTCGAATCAAGTCCACTCTCTTTCTTGGTTGATTACTTCTTACAGCTGGCATTTTCTGCAAATCTTCCACAATTTCAATAACAGTCGTGGTTTGATTTCTATAGCGATTTTCAAGGACATGGAAAGCATCTTCTGCATCGTTGTAGGTGGAGAGTCTGAGGTCTCGGGTGATCCTTTCATCCAAGCTGTCCGGCAACTGGAATTTCTTTACCTCTCTTGAGCCTGTGGGCTCACCTTGCTTCTGGAGTGCTTCCCAGTCCCTTCTCCACCTGTAGAAATTGCGTTTATTTCCGGAGAACTTGGGGAGAGACGTTGGCTTCAATTTGATGGTGGGCAGGGGAAAATTTTGGGGAACAGGTGCTGTTGGTTTCTTATCTTCTTCTCTCAGCCTTTCCTGGATAAAGTCAGCTTTTGTGGACACAAGCTTGGGAATTGTGAGGTCAAGCTCCTTTAGCCGGTCTTGGATCTGTTTTCTCTGTTCAGATGGAATCCATTGCTTCCACCAGTCATGTGACTCTTTTGCTGTTTTCATGAGGTCTTGTAGGTGGGTGAGCATGAATTCACATACGTACCTCCTGTTTATTACTGAGGTCAGCTGTGGTGGTGTGTTTGCCCTCTGACTCAGCTACTTGCAACAATGTGAATAGTTCATGAGCTTTGAAGTTTGACCACAGCATGTCTTGGACAAGGTCTCTGACCTCCTTCAGTTTTGACGTACACGCACTAGCGGTCTTGGTCAGATCAGCTTTTTGCTGTTCTGTTAACATGGCTTCTTCTCCAGCATCCAGCTCAGTCTCCTTATCAGCAATAAGTTTGGCTTCCAGATCATCACTGACTTCCCAAACTTTTTCTACTGCTTTTGAGAGTGCATTGAATTCATTTTCAAGGTCTTGTACTGACATGTCTTCATAGGTCCTCAGCAAGTTGTTAGCCAACCGAGAAAATGCTCTCTTTGCCACAGTCCTTTCCATTCTCAGCTGTTCGATAGGCTTTGAAGCTTGCTCTGACATTTTTCTCCTCTCTGCAGGTTGCCCACAAGAGACAAGGTAAGTGTGGCTGCTTTTGAGACAGTTTTTCACTGTCAAGTTTTTTCTTCTGTGCTTCCCCACTTGAAAAGGATTGACCCATGCACTCAGAATCACAGGAAACGCTCTAAACCACACAATATTCAAATATCCAAATACCAATAAATAGTTCAGCTAACAATAAACAATTAAACACCATTCCTTTAAATACATTAAGATAAAATTCCATAATTTATTTAACGTGTATAAATTACCTCTAAACACCCCATAACTACAACCAATCTTGTCTTACTAAATGTTTTTTTTCCTTTTTTCCATTTTTTCTGTCCTATCCCCCACAAATATTTAGTTATCAATACATTAACTGCTTTCAAATATCACCACCAATGAGGTTTTCGCTTTTAAAATTGACTTTCAACCAAATTATTGCCATTAGTGACTAAATAAACCAACAGTATAAAAAAAAAAACCACGAGAGCCAGTTAAGTGTATTTTAAGATAAGACAAGATAAGCCTTTATTAGTTCCACAATGGGGAAATTCCAGGATTGCAACAGCACAGGGATAGCAACACTCAGAGCAATAATTTAGAAGATAAGAAAATAAGAGCAGTGAACATACATATGTACATATAAATATATATACACAGTGCGGAGCATTGTAGCTAGATGGACTAAACAGCATAACCGTTTAATTAGTTACCCTACATGGTATGAATATGTACCCATACATATTGTCACCCTCCATAGCGACTGATATTGTCCTAGTTGTATATTGGAGGGGACCATTTGTGTAAGTCTGTTGCATCTTTTGCATTCAATACTATTAGGTCGTCACGTTTTTTTGCTGTCTCTGCGAGCAGCCCTGCTTAGGTTATACAGTCTGACAGCCATAGGTAGGAAGGACCTGCGAAACCTCTCGGTCACGTACCTAAGATGATGTAGTCTACTGCTAAATGAGCTCCTCAGTGTGTTCAGTATGTCCTACATATGGTGGGACTCGGACTCCAGCAGAGATGACAGTTTAGCCACCATCCTTCTCTCTCCTATCTCCTCCACTGGGTTAAGGCGTTGCCCCAGGACAGAGCTAGCTTTCTTAATTAGTTTGTTCAGTCTCTTCTTATCGGCTGCTGCAATGCCGTTGCCCCAGCAGACCACTCCAAAAGTGATGGCTGATGCCACCACCGTGTCGTAGAATGTCTTCAGGAGCACCCCTTGTACACCAAAAGACCTGAGCCTCCTCAGTAGGAACAGCCTGCACTGTTGCCTTCTTGTAGAGTGCGTCAGTATTGTGTGACCAGTCTAGTTTATTGTTCAGATGAACACCCAGGTACTTGTAGGATGTCACCATCTCGATGTCTGTTCCCTGTATATTTACTGGTGCTGTGAGGGGTTGTCCTTGCCTGCGGCAGTCCACCACCAGCTCCTTAGTTTTCCTCGCATTGATCTGGAGGCAGTTCTGATGGCACCAGTCCACGAAGTCCTGGATAAGTCCTCTGTACTCAGCTTCATCTCCATTGGAGATGAGGCCGACGATCGCAGAGTCGTCAGAGAACTTCTGTAGATGGCAGTGTGTTGTGTTGTGTGAGAAGTCCGCAGTATAAGGGGTGAACAGGAAGGGAGACAGAACCGTTCCCTGGGGGCCCCCGTGCTGCTGCTGAACGTGTCGGACACACAATCCTGGGTTCTCACAAACTGTGGCCGGTTAGTGAGGTAGTCCAGGATCCATGACGACAGGTGCTGGTCCACCCCTGCGCACAGCAGCTTGTCCTTCAGGATCATCAGTTGGATGGTGTTGAAAGCACTGGAGAAGTCAAAGAACATGATCCTCACCGCGTTCCCGGGCTTCTCCAGGTGGGACAGGGAACGGTGAAGGAGGAAGATCACTGCATCCTTCACCCCGATGCCATGCTGGTAGGCAAACTGGAGTGGATCCATCGCTGGTCCCACCAGGGCAGGAGGTGAGCAAGGAGCAGTCTCTCCAGGGTCTTCATCATGTGAGACGTCAGGGCCACTGGTCTGTAGCTGTTCAGGTCTTTGGGGTGGGAAGTCTTTGGTACAGGTATCACACAAGATGTTTTCCACAACTGTGGTACCCTCCCCAGCTTCAGGCTCACAACCACAACTACTTAAATGCTCAATAGCTGCAGCTTGTTACTAAGGGTGGTAATAAGAATTTGTGCTGACTCAATGTCTTCAATAGGAATCAGCTTCAACAAAAAATTAAGCTTCAGTATCTTACTGGTTGCCTCTCTGGTTGTTGTAGATGGTTTTTTTTAGTCAAGCACATTACAGTCCTGCTGCTGCTAAGAAACTTGTCTCTCAGCAATGTACTTGTACGGCTCCTGTTTCCACTTCTCTGCTGGTCTCCACCGCTTTTCAAACTTCAAGAAGATTGACTCCACCCAAGCTGCAAGCTGCTCTGGCCACACCCATTGAGCTGCTGTAGATTGTTTCTCATCCATTTTGCTGCTTTCATTCATGTTCACTTTATTCAGCAAATTTTTTTTTTCCTTTTCCAAGATGTCAGTCTTCAGAAACCTAGTTTGACTCAACAGTAATTACCCCAAAATAAGTAAAGAAGTTACTGAGATGTGACTTTTTAGTCTGGACATATTGAGGTTTCTGTTCTAAATTTAAGGCAGTTTTATTCTAAATTTACTACTTTTTCCTTGTAAATTTGAAATATTTTTTTCCCACTTAAATCAACTTTTTTCATAATTTGTGTTGTGTGCAAGTTTAGGGATTTTTTTTTCTTGTACATTTGAGACTTTACTCTCATAATTTGTAATTTCCCAGTTTGAGATCAATAAAGTACATCTCTCTCTCTCTCTCTCTCTCTCTCTCTCTCTCTCTCTCTCTCTCTCTCTCTCTCTCTCTCTCACTCTCTCTTCAACTGTTCGTCAGACTGCCCTAAGATTGTATACGTGTTTTGCTGAGGTTATGAGGGTGTGCATCCTCGAGTATGGAGTTCTTCAGTCAAAATATGTAATTTTCATCAATAAAACTTTAGTCATCACTCTGTCCTCATTCTCTGCCTTCTAGAGGTGTGGACCGCATTTTGCATTGACTCCGTACTGATTGGATAATATGTGACATCATGGCATCAGTAACCATAGTGTGAGCAAAACAAGGAAGCGAAAAGCGACAAATTTGACTAGAAAAAGATAATACTGAAGATTTGCTTAAAAAAATTATACCATAAAGTTGCCGTGATTGCGTAAGTCTAAAGGATAATTTGGCATATGTGGAGAACATGAGGCGCATGAGCAGACTGCGTGGACTGTCAGCGGGGACCCGGGTCTGACAAAGAACACTGGTGTATCCAACACAGAACATGCTGGGAGAAGCAGCGGCCGACCGGGCAGACCACAGTCCTTTGCGGGGAGGCACGCCCAGCCTGCCCAGTTAGTGGTAGATGGGAGTCCCTGCTTCTGCTTCACCCGTGTGGTACCACTGTACTTTGCAGGACCGCGAGTCCCCCCTCCAACACGAGTATCTAAAAATTAAAACAGGACATGCCGGGAGAAGTAGCAGCCCGACCAGGCAGGCCACGGTCCTTCACGGGTAGACATGCCCAGGCTGCCCAGTCAGTAGTAGATGGGAGTCCCTGCTTCTGCTTCACCCGTGTCATACCACTGTATTTTGCAGGACTGCAAGTCCCCCCTCCCACGTGAGTATCTAAAAATTAAAAACTTAATAATAATACCACCATGATTGTGGAGTGGAATGGCCAGAATGACTTAACAACCAAAAGGCCCTGTCACACCTTGATGATATAGGCAGCATTTGCCAAATGTATAAAAATTGATCTAAAACGCTGGGATACGCCAAAATTTTCATTTTTGCCTGTATGCATCGCATATCCATAACATTTTGGTAACTTATATAGAATATTTCCATAACTTATGAATACCTTAAAACAACTAATGCTTAGCATGTTGCCAACATTCACAACTTATGCGCAACAATAGTCTTAACTTCTGCATAGCTGATCCTAACTTCTGCATAGCGCGGTCATGCCAAACTGGGCCTGATTGGATAATACGCGATATCACAGCATCAGTAACCATAGTGATGCGGGGGGCATGACCGATCTGGCAGAGCTGTCAAATCTGTCAGGTCAGTCACTCCTAAAACAGCTGATATGACACATCAGGAACATCAGATGACAGCTGTCACAACCTGGCTCAAAGGTGCGCTAACTGATGGCAATAAAAAAAGTTTATTTTCAATAAAGCGAGAACAAACAAGATAATGCATGGAGTGTGCTTTTGCCTGGAGGCGCAGCCAACAGCAAAGTGTGATTTGTCATGGAAAACAGTTGAGCTCTGTGCTTTGGGCGATCAGCTGATTGGATCCACCTCCTCTGGTGTTCTGACATTTTGGCATATCTATCAGAACAGCACTGGACAGCTGATGGTACAGACTGCAGTCAGAGGTTAAAAAAAAGACATGGGGGAGGGCTAAACAGTGATTTGGATCTTTGTTCTGTAGCTTGAAAGTGCTCTGACACATCCCCGACAGATCCCATTATACGAATAAGTACGTGTTTGTAGCTCTGTGTGTGTCTATGTGCTGTAGGCAGGAGCTGAGCTGAGCTCTGTAAGGGTTTTTCCTGTGAACGAACATTGCAAATACACCATTATAGGGTAGCTCCAAGTTAGAAACCCATTCAAAAAGTTATACATAGTTTTAAAGAGTGTTACTCATATGTTAGAAATAATTTTTGGGTACGCTAGACATTAATCTCAATGTATTTTGACTTCTGAGTAACTATGAGTTGCTGACAAGTAACGTGTATAAACGAACGCATAACTTCCCTACAACCTTTGCTCCGCGAATGCGGGATGTATCAGCCATACGCTGGATATGTCTATTTTCAGAGGAGCTTGGCGAACTACACTGCATACCAGTGTGCTTCAGGATGGTTCAGTATTCTTCAGCTTGCTCTTAACTAGGATAAAATTTAGCCATATCTGATTCCACATACGCCAGCGTATTCTCCAAATTTTCCATATGTTTTGCAAACGCTGATTAAATTGTCTAGGTGTGACAGGGCCTAAACACAGGACACAAAAACACCCGAATAACAAAATAAACTAGAAAAGCACTCGGAGAGCGCAGACTTCCGCCAAGCGCCAGAGTTCCCCCCAGTGTTTGTGTGTATGTTTTCAGATTCCTTGCCATGAAAACATATGACTAGCAATTGGATTGACAATGATAGGACCCGGACCTCCGGAAAAGCGGTAGAAGATGGATGGATGGATGATAGGATTAGTGGTTCAGTAGTTATTCAGGAAAATGGCATTTTCCGTAATGGCGGTTTTCTTCTGGACGGTGATCCGGATCACCACCAAAATCTAATGATCTGTAGGATACCCCATTTGCGACAATCTGTGAAAATTTCATGAAAATCCGTCCATAACTTTTTGAGTTATCTTGCTAACAAACAAACAGACAGACAAACCAACGCCGATGAAAACATAACCTCCTTTTTTTTTTTTTTTTTTTTTTTTTTTTTTGTTACTTATTTGTACCCGTAGGTAGACTTGGTTTGTAGTCTGGTGACAAGCCACCGGCTGCTGGTCGCTGCGTGCGCGAGCGCCCTAAACCTACATGTTTTTGGTGTGCGGGAGGAAACCGGAGAAATCCCGGAGTAAACCCGCGCAACACGGGGAGAACATGCAAACTCCACACAGCTCACTGCTGGTCGGGGGCTGGGATCGAACCCACGATCTCATGATCCCCGCGATCCCCCGGCCGAGGGTAAAACTGTGCTGCCACAGTGCTAAACCACTGCGCCACCGTGCAGCCCTCCTTGGCTGAGGTAATAATTTATTTTGCCATATTTACTGACAAATGGGCAACACTGATGCAACGGTTGCAGTAAAACGGGTCCTTCTGCTGTGTATAATAGTGTTGGGTGTTTTGTAGTTAATTCTGTTGACTCCAGTTTTAAAAAACCTTTTAATAACAAAATATTGCTAAAATATAAAATGATACACTACAATGGGTCTCAAATATTTGTAAATGCGTCCTGTTATTGAAACCCGTATTATGTAATAACACCTGTAGCATATATTAACCACCACGTGTATGTAACTTGTATGTATAATTTGTGCCACTCAAAATAAATAAGTGATTAGCCAATACAAGTTACCCAATTGGACCAGTAGGTTTGGCTGCTGGAGCAAAGTGGAGCATTTAAATGAAGCACAGAAACAGGATTGTTAAACTAAATAATTGCCGGCTTTAGTAACAAAATGAAAGGAAAACAAAATAAAAATGACACAAAATATTCATCAAATGAATATTTACCATCAAATCAACAAAATCGGTACCATTCTCAATTTCGATTTTTGGGTGCACCCTTCTTACCTGAATTTAGAGTGTAATTTATCAATTTCAAAGTGCATACTTCACTTGTAGACTCGCAGTTTACAGGTAAGAAATCTATAACATTTCCAGTAACAACACCATTCATTTAGGGGAAATTCCCAGCACTTAAACACCAAAATACAGTTTTGGGAATGGAATTATAATGGGTTGAATCAAGTCCAAAATATTATAAAGGTCAGAACGATAAGAATAAGTCCACATTTCCCAGGAAAGAAAAAAAAAAAAGAAAAAAATGCCAGTAGTGTCCAGAGTCCAAAGGAAGAAGGGAAAATGAATGTGTGATGTTGGGGGGAAGAGAAAATTGTATAATGGGCTGAGTGTGAAGGCGTCTGCAGATACTGGGCCTACCACACCGAGGAGTGCAGCAGTACTGGTCCAGCATCCAGTGATATCTTGATGATTCTTTCTAGATCCTATTGGGATGGCTCACCATCAAGGTCAAAGCGTGGATCCTCACAGGACAGATTCACGCAGGACAATCATCGTAGAATCAAGGCACATTAAAAAAAAAACCCTGACCTGTCGACAGACAGGGTCAGAGAAATATCACAAGTCAAATATCTAAATGTGCATGTGTCGGGGTCTGTAACATCACGTCACTGTCAAAGTGTTATCTTGTCTGTTTTTGTTTGTTTTATTAACCTGTTGCACTTCTGTGTACCGCGGGCGGGCACGTCTCTGCGTCCTAGAGCGCACGAGGGTGCACGAGAGCACTGCGTCCTAGAGCGCACTGAAAAAAAAAGCTGCATTTCCGTTCTTCCACGACAGACACAGCCGCGAACAGATTAGATATGATTGACCTCTCATTCGACTAATAAGAGCCTTGAATTGGGTTTCTGAAAACTTGAAGAACCAATGACTGAAAACCTAGCAAGAAGGACCCGCCTACCAACGGCTGCGAATGCAGCGAGCCAATTGAAGCACAGAAGTTCGAAAGCTGTTTTGTGTAAGGCTGGGTGAAGAGACTGACTGCTGCAGCAGATGAAAAAAGGACCCGCAGGAAGAACCGCCACAGACCCAGCAGCACGGAGACCACCCACAAGTGCGACCTGTGTGACAGGGACTGCCATTCGCGCATCGGCCTGTTCAGCCACAGGCGGTGCTGTCCCAGCAGAGTAGACGTTTAGGATTCTCTTCCATGGTCATCATAGTCCGTCCACATGCTGTTGTGAACAGGTAAGTGTTATAAGCTAAATTATTCTTTATCCCTGAAAATTGTAATCAAAAATGACTTTTGACCGATCGGTAAATTACAACTGTGCGGCGCACGAAGTCCGAAGTCCGTGCGCTGTGGTACACGGTTCGTGCGCCACGTCCAGACCGTGAATGCCCACCCCCCGCTACTCTTCTGTAGCGGGGGGGGGGGACCGCGGGGACTGTGCACCGCGGTCGCCACATCGCCACATGACGGAACAGTCATGTAGCGATGGCCGATGTCCGTCCTCTGTACCGGGGGGGGGGGGGAAGTTATCTTCTACATTACAAATATTTTAGAATAATTTTTAGTGCACTGTACGACGTTATTTTTTCTTGTAAGAAAAGCCACACATTTTTTACGTGGCATGCTTCTTTGTGTGTGGGGGCTTGTTTGTTCATTCATTCATGAATGAATGAATAAACAACCTCCCCCCCCCCCACACACACACACATAGCCCTGAGTGTCACCTTTCATTAGAGCCCAAGATGAAGCTTCTATATTGAATCATTCAAAAGTTAGACGTTTTTCCAAACTGTGCCATTTGGCACAATTTGGCACAGTTCAAAAATGCCTGGGAACTAAATGAGAACAAAGCTGTGTAATATATTCATTTTTTGTGGTATTGTTACAAAATTTTGACCTCAGCTGGATAACACTTGGTTCTACATTTCTGTTGCATTTTCCAGCCCGGATCTGAAGCTGTGTGTTATTTGCAAGCATTTGTATCCAAAAAAACACCCAGGCGAAATTTATTTTCTTCAAGTTCACTATGTTTAGATGACTGTTACTCGGTGGCCGGAGCACTTAGAGATTATGACTGTTTTGCCAAAAAATTCAAAGTGTTTTCTTTTAAATGAGACCAACCCCATGAAGATGCTGCAAAGGGTTGAAGAACAGCTTTCAATTTACTTTGGGCACGTTATTTTTTGGCGTTTTTAGGGAAATTGACCAGAGTGCAAGTAGTTAATTCTGTTTTTAATTTTTTATCTCTCATTTACTGATATTAACTTTTAACTTAGTGTTAGTTTAGTAAATACAAAAGGCCAAACAGGCACACAGGTGAATCAGACACTGGGCAGGGCTGTTCACCAGGTTAGGCTAACCTGTTTTAGCTAGCTAGCTAGCCACTTCTCGCCTGGAAAACCATGGCTCCGTCCACGACGTGTGTCAGCTGTGTGTCCCTCTTTAAGAAGGTTTCTGAGTTGGAATTGAGACTCTCCAACCTCTATAAGATTCGGGAGGCTGAAGACCACCTAGATACTATTATTTTTGGGTGGACATCGGCCCCAGTGACCGACTCTCAGCTAGCAGAGACGGCTACTTACCTGGGTGAAATTAGCACATCACCATCCACTTCCACCCCTGCTCCGGTCACCTCAGCTGTCCAGGACCCCAGCAATAAACACTGGCTTCAGCTCAGAGCTAAACCGGAGTGGTGGCTCAGTTGGTAGAGCATCCGCCCCACACCTGAGAGGCAGGGGTTCAAATCCCGGCCAGGTCATGCCGAAGACCATATAAAAGTGGAACTTCCTGCCGTCCAGCTTGGTGCTCAGCAATAATGGAATGGAGGAGGGAAATTTGTGGCGGCGCCTTGCATGGCAGCGGCCCTCTGATGCTACACTTGGGGTGTGTGTGACTGACACAGTAGATAGGTAAAGCACAATCTCGTTCTACTGTACATGACTGGTTGTACAGTTGAATGACAATAAAGGGTGATTTGATTTGATTTGAAACCCAAAGCCCCAGGTGGTTCTTCACAGCCTCAATGCATGCCCTGGACCTTGGTTGGGCCAACTAGCAAACGTCTAGCAACTAGCAAACATTGGGGATTGACTAGACATGGCCGCGCCTCCTCCCTTCCCCTTTTGCTGGAAAATAGATTCGATATCCTTTCCCTGGAAGATTTTCCCCACCTAAACGTCGATCATCCTCCTATGGCCACCTCTCCTCCTTCAGCAGCAGCCCAAATCTGCAAGCCCTGGATTAAAACTACTTTAGGTGTGCCAAACTATACACCAGCTCCAAAAAGAAGAGAGTGCATCACCCTGCCATCACTGCAACAACGGCAAAATTATCAACCATTTCAGAAATCACTGACAAAGCCCTTCCAGACAATGCTGGTAATTGGTGATTTGATAATGAGGAACGTCAGAAGCAGGTACTGTGTCACTAAATTTTTTCCTGGGGCTAAAGTGTCAGACATTGAGGCTCTTACCCCTGACCTACTAAATGAATATCCCCACGCTAAAACTGTCATTGTGCATGTTGGATCCAACAACATCCCAGATGAAGCATCGGAGAT
Source organism: Pholidichthys leucotaenia (assembly GCA_020510985.1). NCBI lineage: Eukaryota > Metazoa > Chordata > Actinopteri > Cichliformes > Pholidichthyidae > Pholidichthys > Pholidichthys leucotaenia. Next base: position 200,026,435 of record CM035849.1, on the reverse strand, counting down.
CTTAAAGAGAGACTTCAGGAGCCTTCGGTCCACTCTTATGAACTGTGGCAGACGTGTGTTTATTTCTGGGCAACTGGCCCCTTTTAGAAGAGGTTGCAGTCGTTTTAGCAGAACTCGCAGCCTTAATACCTGGTTGTGTTCTACATGTCCTACTTTTAACATTGGTTTTGTCGACAATTTCAACCTGTTTTGGAACCACCCATCATTTATGAGGCCAGATGGCACCTATCCAAATAGACTTGGTGCATGTGTTTTAAGGGACAATCTGCTCTATTCCAGTCAGCGTTTTTTAGTACAGTGACTGAAATCTGGTGCGTTAACTCACCCCGAAGTTCCTGGGTCTGCCAACCAGCCCTTCTTTGCTTCCACTTCTCATATTAATCCTATTAATCCAAATAATTCTCACTGTTTAGATCAGTCTTCAATTTATAACCCCACAAAGATTGTGACTGTCTCCTGTTACCCAAAACATTATCACCCAAGACAAATACAACATAACTTGATAAATACATGCCTCTCTGCAGCTCCTCCTCATCCGTCACCCCTCAACTTAGCCCCCATCTTCCCCATCAGAGAATCTTTGTCTACACCCCCCAAAGTTAATAAAAATATAATGTATAAGCATCCCAAAGCGATTAAACAAAAAGTTGGTAAAACTCAAATTAAACATCAGGTCTCAAAATTTAATGATTTGGCCTCTCTTCCTCCTCATAATTTAAAAATTAAATGTGGTTTGTTAAACATTAGGTCTCTAACTCCCAAGTCTCTGCTAGTCCAAGATCTGTTAATTGATCATCAGATTGATTTAATATCCCTTACAGAGACTTGGTTAGGGAAAGATGATTATGTTGGTTTAAATGATTCAACTCCCTCTGGTTATCTAAACTATCAAAATCCCAGACATTCTGGTCGTGGAGGAGGAGTAGCTGCAATTTACCATTCTAAATTACTAGTTAATGTAAAGCAAAAAACATGTTTTAATTCCTTTGAGGGCCTGGTCCTCAGTATGGGGCATGTTAGCAATCTTAGCTTAAACCCAATTTTCTTTGCCATATTTTACCGTCCTCCCTCAGCCTACTCAGAGTTTTTATCCGAATTTGCCAAATTTTTAGCTGATTTAGTGCTGAAATCAGATAGAATAGTTATAGTAGGGGATTTTAATATACATGTTGATGTAGATAGTGACTGTCTTAATAAGGCATTTAATTCAATATTAGACTTGATGGGGTTTTCCCAGAAAGTAGAAAATTCTACCCATTATCTCCACCACACATTGGACCTTGTTCTGACATATGGCATAGAAATAGAAAACCTGGTAGTGTCTCCTCATAATCCTGTACTGTCAGACCATTGTCTGTTAACCTTTGATTTCACTATTCCTATTTGATTCCTGAAGAAAAATATTACTACAGCAGATGTCTTTCAGATGATGTTGTTACCAAATTTATGCAGATTGTCTCCTATGCCATGTGTCAACACAACGGAAATAAGCAATGGAGAGCTTGCTCCTTCCGTAATTGATTGCATGGTAGATAGCGTTACAGCTTCTCTGCATCAGACTCTAGACTTGGTGGCCCCTTTAAAAAAGAAAAAGTCCAATCAGAGATTTCTAACCCCTTGGTTTAACACAGAAACTCATAGCTTAAAACAAAAGACTCGTCAGAAAGAAAATGGTGTTCCACTAATTTAGATGAAATCTATTCAGCTTGGAGAAATCATCTTTTAATTTATAAAAAATCTCTTAGAAAAGCTAGAACAAGTTATTACTCTGCATTAATAGAAGAGAACAAGAATAATCCCAGGTTTCTTTTCAGCACTGTAGCCAGGCTGACAGAGTCAGGACTCTGTCAATCCTCGCATCCCCCCAGAGCTTACTAGTCAGGACTTTATGAACTTTTTCAATCATAAAATTTCATCTATTAGAGATAAAATCAGTCAGATTCTTCCCACCGTAAACTTAAATACAGTAACTACTACAACTCCTTCAACTGATATCTGTTTTGATAAGTTTACTCCAATTAACCTTTTAGAGTTAGATAAAATAATTTCCTCATCCAAGCCTTCAACTTGTCTTTTAGACCCTATTCCTACCAGGTTATTTTAAAAAAGTATTCCCATTTATTGATAGCTGTATTCTTCAAATAATCAATTCTTCTTTAACATTAGGCCATGTACCTCAGGCTTTTAAAACTGATGTAATTAAACCCTTACTCAAAAAGCCAACACTCGATCCAGGAGTTTTAGCTAACTATCGACCAATCTCTCATCTGCCTTTCATTTCAAAAATCTTAGAAAGAGTTGTTGCTATGCAATTATTTGACCACTTGCAGGGAAATGGTTTATTTGAAGAGTTTCAATCTGGGTTCAGACTCCATCATAGTACTGAACTAGCCTTAGTGAAGGTCACTAATGACCTCCTTATCGCATCTGATAATGGACTTGTTTCTGTACTTGTCCTTTTAGACCTTAGTGCATCCTTTGATACTGTCGACCATGATATTCTACTTGATAGATTAGAACACTACACTACCGTTCAAAAGTTTGGGGTCACTTAGAAATTTCCTTATTTTTGAAAGAAAAGCACTGTTTTTTTCAATGAAGATAACTTTAAACTAATCAGAAATACACTCTAATATCTAATATACTTTGCTAATGTGGTAAATGACTATTCTAGCTGCAAATGTCTGGTTTTTGGTGCAATATCTACATAGGTGTATAGAGGCCCATTTCCAGCAACTATCACTCCAGTGTTCTAATGGTACAGTGTGTTTGCTCATTGCGTCAGAAGGCTAATGGATGATTAGAAAACCCTTGTGCAATCATGTTAGCACAGCTGAAAACAGTTTAGCTGGTTAGAGAAGCTATAAAACTGACCTTCCTTTGAGCAGGTTGAGTATCTGGAAAAAATTATTATTTCAAATACAAATCATTATTTCTAACCTTGTCAATGTCTTGACTATATTTTCTATTCATTTTACAACTCATGGTGGTAAATAAGTGTGACTTTTCATGGAAAACACAAAATAATTGTCTGGATGACCCCAAACTTTTGAACGGTAGTGTATGTTGGACTAAGTGGAACTTCGCTGCAGTGGTTTAGATCTTATTTGTCTGATAGGCTTCAATTTGTCCATGTCACTAATGAGTTTTCTTCAAACTCTAAGCTCAGTCATGGAGTTCCACAGGGATCTGTGCTAGGCCCTACTCTTTTTAGTTTATATGTGCTTCCGTTAGGCAACATCATTAGAAAGCACTGTATACATTTTCACTGTTATGCAGATGACACACAATTATACTTGTCAATGAAGCCAGATGATAGTAATCAATTAACCAAGTTAGACGCCTGTCTTAAGGAAATCAAAGCTTGGATGACTTGTAGTTTTCTGCTACTTAATTCAGATAAGACTGAAGTCATTCTTGTTGGTCCAAAACACCTTAGAAATACCTTTCCAAATCAAACTCTTAGTTTGGATGCAGTTACTCTTTCTCTTAATAGTTCTATGAGGAACCTTGGAGTTATTTTTGATCAAGCTCTGTTTTTCAATTCACATACAGTATTAAATTTGTTTCTAAGACTGCCTTCTATCATTTGTGTAATATTGCCAAGATTAGGAGCATCTTATGTCAGAGTGATGCTGAGAAACTGATCCATGCTTTTGTTTGCTCTAGATTAGATTATTGTAATTCTTTATTATCAGGTTGTCCTAAAATATCTTTAAAAGTCTTCACTTAATCCAAAATGCTGCTGCAAGAGTTTTTATAGGTACTAGAAAGAGAGATCATATCTCTCCGGTTTTGGCCTCCCTTCATTGGCTTCCCATAGAGTTTAGAATTAAGTTTAAAATCCTTCTTCTCACTTACAAAGCTCTTAACAATCAGGCCCCTTTTTATTTAAAAGATCTGATACTACCCTATCATCCTAACAGAGCACTATGCTCCCAAAATGCTGGATTACTTGTAATGCCTAGAATCTCCAAAAGTACAATGGGAGGCAGAGCCTTCAGCTATCAAGCTCCTCTCCTGTGGAACCAGTTACCAATCTGGATTCGGGAGTCAGACTCGATCTCTGTTTTTTAATAGGGTAAAAAAAACTTCCTTTTCGATATAGCCTACGATTAGGGAGGGATCATGTGTCTGTAAACCCTCCCTTAGCAATAACTTATATTCACTGAACAAACATGACAAATAAGCCTTATATTCAACAGCTATAAATTCAGTAGAAAAATCCAGAATTGTGCAATAAACAGCTTAACAAGGTGCAAAATGAATGAAATCCCTCTATAAGAAAGTAAAACTTGTGCTCACCAATCTCTCTGGGGGGTTTTGCACATGGCGCAAAATGCAGGTGCTGGCCCGAAATGGAGGTGCCTAGCTAAACCACAGGCCTCTAATCAAACATACAGTGGGATCTGGTCAAGTAGACCCTGACAAGTGAGCACCCCATGTGAGCACCCCAGGTGGACCCCGGTATACAATCTATACATGTACAAGTACATTTTCAATCCAATGAGTTACAAACTGATTCAGAGCTTTCTAAAGTGTCATTCAGAATATTATAGTCCCACATACAGTACCTATTCTGTGGATTTTCATCTGGGGCAGCCAGCGGTGATGAGCAGCAGTGGTGGAGAAGAAAAGTCTTTTGAAAGCAGAAACAGCCAAAACCTTCTCTGGGTCAGCTTAATTGTCATCTTACATGCATTGTGGAGAGTGTGGGAAATGATGAGGCAGGTTTACGAACAGACAAAGTTTATTAACACTCTCTCATCAGTCATACACAGAAAAGCATGAAACACTCAGGCACGGTTCTCCCTTATATCCCCACCGCTCATCTCACATCTGCGTGACATTCCACATCACACTGCATGACATCCAACATCACAATACATTCACCCTTAAACCCCCGACTACTGTTTCCCCTCTGCTTCCTGACTGAGATGCTGTCTGACTCATCCAAGTCTCTACAATATGCATTTTGTCTCTGCTACACCCGCCCCCCCCCCCAGACAGAGTTTCAGTCCTCACGTCTTTTGGGCTTCAGTCTCCTCCCATATCTGCTGTAACGGGGGTCTCTGTGCCGGTGGGGGGCTGCTGGACGTGTGTCTGACTGCGGGTGGGCCATGGCGAGGAATCCGCTTTGCCCGTGTGGCAGTCTTGGTGAATCGTTTGCCTGGGGAGCTCTCAGTGGGGGTCTTCCACGCCGAGGGGCCCAAGCCAGCAGCACTTGCTCGTCTGCCACTACAAAGGCGGGCTTAAGTCAGTCTATGCATATTTTCTCCCGCCGACCCCCCAAGTCTAACAAAAAAATGCTTGTCCCCTGTTTCCAGCACTCTTAACGGGCCATCATAGGGTGGGCGCAATGGAGGGCGGTGGGCATCATGCCTGACGAACACGAACTCCACATTCTTCAAAGTTTTTGGGACGAAAGCGCGTGGAAAACAGTGGTGGACCGGGCCGGGCAGCATGCCTGCGTCTGCACTACGCTGCAAACGCTGAGACGGGCAGCTGTCCGGCGCGGGATTATCTGGCAAAAATTTCCCGGGCAGCCGCAGTGGCTGAGAAAAAAACAGCTCAGCCGGGGAAGCCTCCAAATCCTCTTTTGGTGCAGAACGCAACCCCAATAAAACCCACGGCAACCGGTCAACCCAATTTGCATCCGTCAACGAAGCCCTGAGTGCTGCTTTCAGTGACCTATGAAAACGCTCGCTTAACCCATTTGCCTGTGGGTTGTACGCGGTTGTGCGATGAATTGCAACACCCAGGCTGTGGGCCATCACGGACCAAAGTTCGGAAACAAACTGAGGGCCCCTATCGGACGTGATGTCCAACGGGATTCCAAAACGTGCCACCCATGTTGTCAAAAAAGTGCGCGCCACGTCCGCAGACGTGGTTGCCGCCAGCGGGACTGCTTCTGGCCAGCGTGTGGTGCGGTCCACCACTGTCAGAAGGTGCGTGCACCCCTGCGATGGCGGGAGGGGGCCCACGAGGTCCACGTGAACATGGTCTAATCTTTTAGCTGGTATACTCAACGGCTCCAAAGGAGCCTTGATGTGTCTGTGCACTTTGGCTCGTTGGCACGCTACGCAGGCTGCCACCTACTCTTTCACTTGTTTGCGTAGGCCTGACCACACGAATTTCGCTCCCACCATTTTGACTGACGCGTGCACTCCTGGGTGCGCCAAAGCGTGAACTGACTCAAACATGCGGCGGCGCCACGCAACTGTGACAACCGGGCGCAGGCATCCCGTGGAGACGTCGCAGATTGGGGGGGGGGGGGGTGCCTTCTTGCAGTACTCTGCTCTCCAGCCTTAACCCTGTTGGTCCAGACTGGAGTGCGCGCATGTCCGTATCGCTAATCTGCTCTGCGGCCATGGCTGTATAATCTATCCCTACGCAGACCGGGGCCACAACCGCGCGCAAGAGGCAGTCCGCCACCACATTCAGTTTACCCGACACATGCTGAATATCGGTCATAAACTCCGAGATCTCGGCCAGCTGTCTCTGCTGCCGGCCCGACCATGGTTCCGAAACCTTGGCCATCGCGAATGTCAGTGGCTTGTGGTCCATGAACGCGGTGAAGCTGCGCCCTTCCAGCCAGAACTGGAAGTGCCATATGGCCAGGTCGAGAGCCAGCAACTCCCTGTCGAACGCGCTGTATTTACGCTCACTGTCGCGCAAAGCCCTGCTGAAAAAAGCGAGCGGCTGCCAAGAACCGGCGACACGTTACTCCACGACGGCCCCTATGGCCACGTCCGAGGCATTGGTAGTGAGCGCTATCTGGGCTGCCGGGTCTGGGTGCGCCAACAGTGCGGCGTTTGCCAGGGCTGCTTTCGCCTCAGAGAACGCCTGCTCTCGCTCCGGAGTCCATTCGACTCCATCCGTGGGTTTCCGTCTCTTGAGCGCGGCGTACAATGGCTGCATGAGTTGAGCTGCGCGGGAGAGGAAACGGTTATAAAAGTTAACCATCCCCAAAAATTCCTGCAGCACCCTGACCGTCTGAAGCCGGGGAAAGTTCCCCACCGCGCGCACTTTGTCGGGCAAGGGTATTGCTCCCTCCGGTGAGACGCGGTGCCCCAAAAAATCAATCCCCGTCATGCCGAACTGGCACTTCGCCGGGTTGATTATTAACCCGTGCTCCTCCAACCTCTGGAAAACCGTCCTGAGGTGGGTTACGTGTTCGTCTTCGGACGCACTGGCTACCAGGATATCATCCAGGTAGACGAACACAAACGGGAGATCATGCAGCACCGCGTCCATCATGCGCTGGAACATCTGTGTCGCTCCTTTTAATCCAAAGGGCATGCGCAGAAACTCGAATAAGCCGAACAGAGTTATTACCGCTGTTTTGGATATGTCCTCCGCACGCACTGGGACCTGGTGATAACCGCGGACCAGGTCTATTTTAGGAAAAATGCGTGCTCTGGCGAGGTGAACTGAAAAATCCTAAATGTGGGGAATCGGGTAGCGGTCATGTGCTGTGGCGTTATTCAACCTGCGGAAATCGCCGCATGGTCGCCACAACCCCTCAGCCTTAGGGACCATGTGTAGCGGGGATGCCCATGGGCTGTTTGATCACCTGATGATGCCCACCTTTCCAGGTTGGCAAACCCCTCGCGCGCTATGGCCAGTTTAGCTGCGTCCAAGCGCCAAGGTCGTGCGAAAACGGGCGGCCCGGTGGTGGTTATAAAGTGCTCCACCCCGTGTTTAGCGATGGCCGCCGAAAACGTCGGGACCGTGAGTGCTGGGAAGTGAGTGAGCAGTGTGTGTTACTTACCGCCTGGAGCTGTGATGTTGGCTTGTGTTACTGGCCCGGCCCCTCGAGCTGTACAGGGGAGAGAGTCAAAAGACAGTGCATTAACCAGGCACCTGTTAGCAACATCAACTAGTAAACCATGCGCACACAGAAAATCATCTCCCAGGATTGGGAAACTCAGTGCTGCTATGACAGAAGTCCACTCGTATGTATGGCCGTGTAGAGATAAGGCCAGTGTTCTCTCACCAAAGGTCTTAATGTCTGAGCCATTTACTGCTACCAGCCCGGGGCTGCTAGGTCCTGCCAGCCGGTCGGCGTAGGTCGGCAGGATGAAGCTCTTCTGGGCTCCGGTGTCTACGAGGAAACGCCTCCCTGAACACAAGTTCGTCATGTAGAGCAGCTTGTTCTCTTCACCGGCGGTCGCAGCTGCTACTGACTGCCGGCCCTGGCATTTCCCGAGCGCTTGAATTGGCACGGTGGCGCACATCTGCGTGCGTTCTCTCCAAAACGGCGGTGGTAGAAGCAGAGCGTGTCTCTCTGGTGCTCCTTGTCCCCCGCTGCTGCTATCGTCGGTGGCTCCTCGCCTCCTCTGGTCATCTCGCTGGGTTCCGACGCCGCCGCATTCACCGTGAGCGCTCTGGTGGTGAGGATGATCCGGTCTGCCTCCTGGGCTAGCGCACGGTAGTCACGTGCGGCCAGCAACGGCGAATTGGCCAGGACCGCTCTTGCCTTTGTTGGAAGGTTCCGGAGGAAAAGGTGGGCAAACAGAAAATGCCCGTCGTCCGTGCCCATTAATGCCAACATCTTCTTCATCAGATCGACAGCCGAACCATCTCCTAACTCAGAATGCCTCAGGAGCCTCCCTGCTCTCTCACAGTCCGAGAGCATGTAGCTCCGGGTTAGCGCCGCTTTGAGAGCCTCGTATCTGTCGTGGGCTGGGGGCTGGTTGAGCAGGCTCGCTACTTGCTGAACTCTGCGAGCGTCCAGCGCTGCAACCACATAGTAAAACTTGGTGTCGTCTGCCGTTATTCCCCGGAAGGCGAACTGGGCCTCGGCATGGTGGAACCAAGAGCATGGGTTGTGCTGCCAAAAGTCCGGTAGCTTGACTGAAACAGCGCACGCGTTGCTGGGGGTTCCTGTCCGGGCCGTCTGTGGGATGCTTGCCGTGTTGCTGGGGCTTCCCGTTCGGGCTGACTCCGGGGTTCTTGCCTCTTGTTCCATAACGCGTCCAGGGTCACCAGTGTGGAGAGTGAAAATGATGAGGCAGGTTTATGAACAGACGAAGTTTATTAACACTCTCTCATCAGTCATACACAGAAAAGCATGAAACACTCAGACACGGTTCTCCCTTATATCCCCACCGCTTATCTCACATCTGCGTGACATTCCACATCACACTGCATGACATCCAACATCACAATACATTCACCCTTAAACCCCCGACTACTGTTTCCCCTCTGCTTCCTGACTGAGACGCTGTCTGACTCATCCAAGTCTCTACAATATGCATTTTGTCTCTGCTACAACATATATTTTTTACACTTCTTGGTGACCGGGAAAAGTCTTTCCAACAACTTTACACAAATTCTTGTTGTTGTTCTCCATCTTCACGTTTACAAAAGACTGGATTGAAAATGTACTTGTATATGTACAGATTGGATTCCGTGGTCCACTTGGGGTGCTCACTTGGAGTGCTTACTTGGTCAGGTGTCCACTTGACCTGTATCCCATACAGCCGTGCAATCTTTTACTTTCCAGACAAGTTAGCTCACACTGATGACCAAATTAAACTACATTAATTGAATGTCATATGTCATACCTTTCGGCTTCAGGAAGTAAAGAACAAGTTGTAGAAAACTGTTGGGAAGCTTCACTTTTTCAGCTGCACGAGGGGCAACAGTTAAATGGAGACTTAGCTTAGCATTTAGTGCTAATCGGTATCTACTGAGCTGATTTAGCTCACTTATGGTTACTTTTTACAAGTCACCGCTTTAGTAAAAGTAATTTGCCTTCAGTATATTGTAGGTTTATCTCGTTTCACTCTCGCTCCACTTCTTATCGTGTAGCCCCGCTCACGTACACTGTCCATGTACTCTCCTGCTGAAATCCAAATGTCTCTCTGACCTGCAAACACTCTCCTAGCAGGTGGGTGGGACTAAATGCCACGGGCAACATCTCGGATTGGCCGAGCCAACCTTGTCACTACATTCTGAACTGTTCATTTGGTGAAAATGTTCAACTTCACATTTGACAATTACTGGTAAATACAAATGAAATAAAAATATTCTTTCCCTCTTAGTGCAATAATTGACATCTTTCACTTAGCAAAGACTTAAGAGAGTAACTAATTTTAATGAACTATTTTATCTTTGATGTTCTGCATGTTTAGTGTCTTATATGTAGCCCATTTTATCATGTGGGTTACATTATAGTATTGCATGAGTTTATTGACGATACACAGAAGAAATTCAATATTACACTTAACTCCATTACTGAACAGTGATATAAACTAAAATAATTATAATGATGACTGAACAATTCCCATTCCACAAAGTGCAAGATACACTATTATCTTGAATATAAGTGATAAAAGATCACACAAATAAGTGATCTGACAAACAAATAAACAAGGGATCTGGAACAGTTGCTAATATTGGATGTCTCATTCATTTTCAATATTTAGGTACTCTGTAATTAATATTCACACAATCAAATAAATCTTAGTGCCATTTACTCCCTTTTATTTTTGTCAAAGTCTAATGTGTGATTCCCAACATATAGCCTACACCTCTTTGCATTCCACTTTGAAACACAGCCTACATTTGGGCCTGTAAAGCCTAATTGGGATACCTGTTTCAGACAGGAATACTTGCATTCTATGGGCAATGCACTAGTAAATTAAAAATCAAAAATAAAATGTCAAAGATGCAGTATTTTCTATTATTGGGTATTTATAGCCTTTTAATAGCTTATTTATCAACCCCCACCCCAGGTGAAAACCTCACATACTTTGAAACCTAAATGTTTTCAGGTATGCATCATACTCTTACCTAATAAATTCAGACAGACACTATTCATAGATGAGAGATGAGATACTTTATTTCGAACAAAAAAGCAAAAACAAAACAAATGACAAGTGCAATAAAAGTGACAGTGCTCGAAAAGGAGAAGGTAGAAGTTAACACTTATTTATTCCAACTCCTCTTTTCCCTAAATACAACCCATGTGAAATATATACATATTACCTCTGTTAAGACCCCAAGTAGACAATTACCAATATCTTATACATATCAACATTGACACCCATCCGTCCCTATATACATATATACCAGCTCCAAACAACATAGATATACACAGTACCGTCCTACCTACCATACCATAGTGTCCCAGAGTGAGTTTAGTGCATCTTGCATATTAATACTACATCTCTAACATGCATCCTTTTAGCAAATAATGTTTATACCTTTTTTGAATTGGTTTCTGTTTGTATAGTTTCAGTTTCAGTTCCAGCTCCAGACTGTTCCACAAATCCACACCACAGACAAATATGCACATACTTTTCTTTGTTGTTCGAACCTTAGGCTGGGCAAAATTTCTTCAATCTGATTACAATTCAGATTAGAACTTTACTGTTTACATGTATCCTGAAAAAGTTGATCTGATTAGGATGTGCGTTTCCATGTGTCACATGTTTGAACGGGCTAAATCATTTTGACATGCGCACAATTATCCGACATTCCGGAAATAATAGAAGAAGAAGCAACTTCCGATGTAAACAAACCCCGCTTCGTGTCTTTCTCTTTTTGAAATGCACCTGTATTGTGTTATTCAGACTGTACTTTTGCTTCTGCTGGTCTCCGTAATGAAGCTACAAGTACATACTTCTGCATATGACGAACTGAGGGAGACAGCAGGATGATACAGACCCGTTTTGTTTTACTCCTGCTATGTCTTCCACTAGCTGCTGTAAAGGCAGAAATATGTCACGTCGACGTGTGGCTGATGGACAGACATGTGCAGTAAACATTTTCTATCCAAGCTTTGGAATCAGTGTTTATATGAGCACCAATCGGATTAACAATCGCATAACCCACCCCTCTCAATCGGAAGGAAATTTTGATCCGAGTGAATGTGATCAGGTCAGAATATTCAGATTGGCGTGTTTACATGAAGCATTTTTATTCTTATCAGTGTCATGGCGGCCGCTGGGCCGTCATCATCCTCAGCTGCACACACACCGGCTGGTGGTAATCAACGGGCTTTGAAAGCCAGGACCTCAGACTGCTCTGCAGGGAGTTGTCTGTCGCCTTTGCCTTGCAATGCGTCTAGGATACGACCTCAAGCCAGAGCCAGAACCAAGTCGCCAAGCCAAGCCACGTCATGTAAGAAACCTCTTCACTCTTCCCTTCCTAGTATTCTCCCCTGTGCACAGGTGGACCTCCCTGGTGGCGGACTTACCTCCCCAGCTGACGGGATGCCATCTCCTCCACCTCGGAGTGCCTCCTCACCACCTCAGCGTCTAGCACCACGCGCACCACGCCGCACCGGTACACAGAGCCAGCAGGATTCTTTCTGTGGCACCTGCAAGTAAGCAGCACATGCTTCAGCCTCCCATTCATGTGAACTGTAATAATCCCCTGTGCTTGTGTGTTCCAGGGTTGCCAGGTCGCAGCGGGAATCGCTCAGCTCCAGTGACCAGACAGCCACACACTCACTCACTCATTCACACACTCAACACTCATCATCTTAATCAATAAATAATTGTCTAACAATCTACTCGTGTCAGTGTCTGTCTCCTGGGTCCCTAATCATGTCAGTACGACTCCGTCACGATGACCCAGCTGACAGCGCGCTGGCGCGCCGTATTAACACTCTTAGCGCTCGAGTAGATTTGATTATTCGCCAACAGACAGTTATTTTGAACCTGTTCCCTCAGGTTAACGGCCAGCTGGATCGCTTGGAAGGACACCAGGCGTTCCCTCCGACCGCCGGGGCTTCACCAGCCCCTGTAGCCTCGCCTGCTAGCCAAACATACCAGCCATTATTACCTCGTCTAACTCCCGTGCCTACCCCCGCCCGCTTCTGCGGACAACTTGGGGAAGCACGAGGGTTTCTACTCCAATGTGAATCAGTCTTTCTCCGCGTCCCGGGAGATTTCACCTCCGATCAAAGCAAAATTGGGTACATTTCCAATCTGCTCGGGGGGAGGGCATTAGATTGGGCCTATACTATCACGGCTAAACCCAACCATCCCCGTTTGACTTACCAGCAGTTTGTGGCAGAATTTCTGGAGGTGTTTGATCATACAGACCGGGGTGCGGTGCTAACTGATCGGCTGCTAAGCCTTCGGCAGGGCAATAGATCTGCCGCCGATTACGCCATAGACTTCCAGGTATTAGCCGCTGAGGTCGGGTGGGGGGAGCCAGAGCTTTGTGATATTTTCCTCCGCAGCCTTAGTTCGGAACTGAAGGACGAATTAGCGGCACGGGATTAACCAGACAGGTTAGGGGAATTAATTTCTCTCACCATTAGTTTGGACAGTAGGTTGAGGGAGCGAGCGGCCGAGTGGAGGACTGTTAGCCGTTCGAGTAAACCCCGCCCTCGCTCCGCTAGGTCACCCCTCCTCGCTCCGCCCTCGTCGGAGGAACTTCCGGAGCAGGAGGATATGGTTAACGGACAATCGGGAGTTTCAGCGGCTGAGAGACAGCGCCGCAGGGATCTGGGCCTATGTTTTTATTGTGGCAATGGGTCTCATGGGGTTGCCGAATGTCCAAATTGGTTAGAAAGGGGAGGTCCGTGGATCACAGTAGGGGGATTCACGGACATTAAACAGAAAAGGCCCCTCACTAGTTGCCGTGCCCCCATTAGACTGCTTTACAAACATAAGGAACATACCACACATGCCTTAGTTGACTCTGGAGCTGAGCAGAACTTCATCTCCAGAGACCTGGCAACCCAGATGGGCCTGAGCTGTCAACCTCTTTGCCCACCTGTCAATCTCGTCACGTTATCCAAGACGTCACTGACTTCTGTTTCCCACCAGACGGTCCCCGTGTCAGTGATAGTCTCTGGGAACCACCGGGAGGAGATTCGTTTTTTGGCATTACCCATCTCCTCTTCACCTGTGATCCTGGGGTACCCATGGCTTCGGCTCCACAACCCCACCTTTGATTGGCAAGCTGGGAGTATTATTGCATGCAGTTCCTTTTGTTTGAGTGCCTGCCTCCAGTCTGCAGCGTGTGCTCCACAACCCCACCTTTGATTGGCAAGCTGGGAGTATTATTGCATGGAGTTCCTTTTGTTTGAGTGCCTGCCTCCAGTCTGCAGCGTGTGCTCCCTTGGTATCGGTGCCCTCTCCTTCGACGCCACCCCCGGACCTGCCCATGGTATCAGAGGTCTACCACGATCTGGGACTGGTGTTCAGCAAGTCACGGGCGCTGTCCCTTCCTCCTCACCGTCCTTATGACTGTGCGATCAATCTCAGGGCGGGGGCCCCTCTCCCGGCAAGTCGTCTTTACAGCCTGTCTGCCCCGGAGCGCGAGGCTATGGACACTTACATTAAGGAGTCCCTTAGTTCTGGGATTATTCGTCCTTCGTCTTTGGCGGTGGGTGCAGGTTTCTTCTTCGTGGGAAAGAAGGATGGCTCGCTGCGTCCCTGCATCGACTTCCGAGGACTCAACGAGATCACCATCAAGGACAAATACACGCTGCCGCTGATGAACACGGCCTTTGACTCCCTCCAGGGGGCGTCCTGGTTTACGAAGTTGGACCTGCGTAACGCTTACCACCTGGTGCGCATCAGGGAGGGCGACAAATGGAAGACGGCATTCCGGACCCCAAGCGGCCATTTCGAATATCTGGTGATGCCGTTTGGGTTAAATAATGCTCCGGCCGTCTTCCAGCGTCTGATAAACGACGTCCTCCGGGATTTCCTTAACTCCTTCGTGTTCGTCTACCTTGACGACATCCTCATCTTCTCACGCACGTTGGAGGAGCACCAGGTGCATGTGTGACGGGTCCTGCAGCGCCTCCTGGAGAACCAGCTGTTCGTCAAAGCTGAAAAATGTGAGTTCCACACTGATAAGACCTCTTTTCTTGGTTTTATTATCGCCCGCAATCAGGTGCTTCCCGGCCAAGGTCAAGGCGGTGGTGGATTGGCCCACACCCACGTCCAGGAAACAGCTGCAGGGGTTCCTGGGTTTTGTCAATTTCTACCGCCGGTTCGTGCCGAATTTTGGGAACATCGCCTGCCCCTTGACCGCTCTCACATCCCCTAAGGTGCCTTTTCGCTGGAGTGAGGAGGCTGCCACAGCGTTCGGAAGATTAAAGGAGGAGTTCACTTCGGCCTGTGTTCTGACCCAGGTGGACCCGGCGCTGCAGTGCCTTGTGGAGGTGGATGCCTCGGATTCGGGAGTTGGGACGGTTCTCTCCCAGCGTTCTCTGGTGGATGGCAGGATTCGGCCATGTGCTTACTTTTCCCACCGCCTGACCCCTGCAGAGAGGAATTACTGCATAGGGGACAGGGAGCTGCTGGCCGTGAAACTCGCCCTGGAGGAGTGGAGACACTGGCTGGAGGGGGCTGCCCAGCCGTTCGTCATCTGGACAGATCATCGGAACCTGGAGTACCTCCGGACGGCCAAGCGGTTGAACGCTCGCCAGGCCCGCTGGTCTCTTTTCTTTGGCCGGTTCAATTTTACCATCACCTACCGGTCGGGGAGCAAGAATGGCAAGCCTGACGCCCTCTCGAGGCAGTTTGACGCACAGTCCACTGAGGAGCAGGAGGAGACCATCCTGCCATCGTCTTGTGTGGTGGGTGCACTGTCTTGGGAGATCCGGGACAAGGTCAGGAGAGCGCAGGAGACGGAGCCTGACCCGGGTGGGGGTCCCCCGGGCCGTCTGTTCGTCCCTCTTTCTGTCAGGAGCCAGGCTATCCAATGGGGTCACGCATCCAAGCTGGCGTGCCATCCGGGAGTTGGCCGCACCATCGATCTTCTCCAGAGAGCCTTTTGGTGGCCAGGATTGAGGAGGGACGTTAACAACTATGTCCGGGCCTGCGCCCAGTGCGCCACTGGGAAATCATCATCTTCCCCCCCGGCGGGTCTTCTTCACCCTTTACCTGTCCCTTCTCGCCCCTGGTCCCACGTGGCCTTGGACTTTGTAACTGGTCTGCCTCCCTCTGGTCATTTTACGTCAGTCTTGACAATAGTGGACCGTTTTTCCAAGGCAGCTCATTTTGTGCCTCTCCGGGGGCTGCCTTCAGCGCGGGAGACGGCGGACCTTCTCGTACAGCATGTGGTCCGTCTTCATGGAATCCCGGCTGACCCCGTTTCGGATCGAGGACCACAGTTTGTATCCCAGGTCTGGAAGGCATTCTGCACGGTGCTGGGGGCCACGGCTAGTCTCTCTTCTGGGTACCACCCGCAGAGCAACGGTCAGTGCGAGCGGGCCAATCAGGAGCTGGAGGCTGCGCTTCGCTGCGTCATCTCTTCCTGCTCCTCTTCTTGGAACACGTTTCTACCCTGGATCGAGTACGCACATAACACCACGGTGTCCTCTGCTACGGGGATGTCCCCTTTCAAGGCGTCTCTGGGGTTTGATCCACCACTGTTCCCTGAGGAGGAGAAGGAGGTGGCGGTCCCTTCAGTGCAGGCTCACGCCAGGCGTTGTCGGCGAATCTGGTCCATCACCCGCAGAGCCCTCCTCCGGACCACGGAACGAAACATCCAGGTGGCCAACCGCCACAGGAGGCCCACCCCGGACTATAAGGTGGGTCAGAAGATTTGGTTGTCCACTAGGAACATCAATGTGCCGGCCGAGAAGCGCAAGCTGACCAAGCGCTTCATCGGTCCCTTTGTGATTTCTCATATTATCAACCCTGTGTCTGTGCGCCTTGCTCTCCCCTCTTCTTTGCGCATCTGCCCTACCTTTCACGTCTCCCAGGTCAAGCCCTACATCGCCGACCCTCTGTGTCCGCC
Source organism: Pholidichthys leucotaenia (assembly GCA_020510985.1). NCBI lineage: Eukaryota > Metazoa > Chordata > Actinopteri > Cichliformes > Pholidichthyidae > Pholidichthys > Pholidichthys leucotaenia. The sequence continues at coordinate 200,009,707 of CM035849.1, read as the reverse complement.
CCCCGTGGCTCCTACCCCCCCGAGGATGATCGATGACCATCCGGCTTGGGGGGTGACTGCCATCTTGGATGTCCGCCGGCGGGGTCGGGGCCTTCAGTATTTGGTGGACTGGGAGGGATTTGGTCCTGAGCATCGCTCCTGGATTCACCCAGCGTTGATCCTCGACAAGCAGTTGATCCGAGATTTTCATCAGGCGCATCCAGGTAGGATTGGGCAGGTGCCTGGAGGCACCTCTAGAGGGGGAAGTACTGTCATGGCGGCCGCTCGGCCGTCATCATCCTCAGCTGCGCACACACCGGCTGGTGGTAATCAACGGGCTTTAAAAGCCAGGACCTCAGACTGCTCTGCACGGAGTCGTCTGTCGCCTTTGCTTTGCAACGCATCTAGGATACGACCTCAAGCCAGAGCCAGAACCAAGTCGCCAAGCCATGTCACTTAAGAAACCTCTTCACTCTTCCCTTCCTAGTATTCTCCCCTGTGCACAGGTGGACCTTCCTGGCGGCGGACTTACCTCCCCAGCTGACGGGACGCCATCTCCTCCACCTCGGAGTGCCTCCTCACCACCTCAGCGTCTAGCACCACGCGCACCACGCCGCACCGGTACACAGAGCCAGCAGGATTCTTTCTGTGGCACCTGCAAGTAAGCAGCACAAGCTTCAGCCTCCCATTCATGTGAACTGTAATAATCCCCTGTGCTTGTGTGTTCCAGGGTTGCCAGGTCACAGCGGGAATCGCTCAGCTCCAGTGACCAGACAGCCATGCACTCACTCACTCATTCACACACTCAACACTCATCATCTTAATCAATAAATAATTGTCTAACAATCTACTCGTGTCAGCGTCTGTCTCCTGGGTCCCTAATCATGTCAATCAGGCTTTTAATCTGGTTACTTGTGTCCATGTAAACATGGCTACTGTCTCTTTTTTGAATATTTTTTGTATATTAGTTGGAAGTTGATTATTAATTGCCCTGTACATTATTCGTGCTGTCTTAAATTTAACTAAATCCATGAACTTTATGGCATGTGACTTTAAAAACTGAGTTGGTATGGTCTCTATATCCTACATTATTTATTATCCTTTTAGCTTTTTTTTTTTTTTGTAATATGCATTTGGCTGCTGGTTTGTTTTGAAGGTGTTTCCCCAGACCTCTACACAGTAGTTAAGATATGGTAAAAACAGTGAATTGTACAGTAAGTATAATGATTTATAGTCCAAAATGTGTTTCATGTTCCCCAGTATCCCTATACATTTTGCCAACTTAGCCCTATATGACTGATATGAGGTTTCCAGCAGATTTTATCGTCTAGCGTCACCCCCAGAAACTTATTTTCCTGTACTATTTCAATTCTGGAATCATCTATCATTACCATTATTTCATAATTTATTTTATAATTTCCAAACAACATAATCTTTGTTGTTGTTGTTGTTGTTGTTTTTTTTTATCAAATTTAGAGATAATTTATTTTTGTTGAACCACTGCGTTAACCTTTTCATTTCTGTTGTGACCACTTCTAAAACCTGCTGTAAATTCTCACCAGTGCAAAAGATATTTGTGTCATCCGCAAACAAAATAAATTTCAGAACTTTTGATACTTGGCATATGTCATTTACAGATGTGGACAAAATTGTTGGTACCCCTCTGTTAATGAAAGAAAAACCACAATGGTCACAGAAATAACTTGAATCTGACAAAAGTGGTAATAAATAAAAATTCTATGAAAATTAACCAATGAAAATCAGACAATGCTTTTGAATTGTGGTTCAACAGAATTATTTTAAAAAACAAACTCATGAAACAGGCCTGGACAAAAATGATGGTACCCCTAGAAAAGATTGAAAATAATGTGATCATAGGGACATGCCCCCTGGACGCCTCCCACTTGAGGTGTTTCGAGCACGTCCCACTGGGAGGAGACCCTGGGGCAGACCCAGGACTTGGTGGAGAGACTATGTCTCCCAGTTGGTCTGGGAACGCCTTGGTATCCTCTCTGAAGAGCTGGAGCAGGTGGCTGGGGAGAGGGAAGTCTGGGCTTCTCTGCTTGAACTGCTGCCTCCGCGACCCGGACCTCCTGAAAAGCGGTAGAAGATGGATGGATGGATGGATAGTATTCTTTCTTAAAAGACCTCATTATATTAGTTAGTTTGTTTTTATATCTTATATTTGATCTTGGCCTCTACCGTTCTGCACTTAATGAATTGATTATATAATTTATTCTTCTTTTTACATACATTTAGTAACTTCTTGGTAATCCATTGAATATTTTTGTTTTGTTGTCTGTCACTGTATTTTTTTTTTATAGGACAGTTTTTGTTGTACAATGATTGAAATATTTGTAAAAATTCATCATATGCTTTATTTAGTATATCATTTTCATCACAAACTGTCTTGTATTAATATTTTTTGCCAGTAAATACATTGATTCTTCAGTTCATTCATTCATTCATTCATCTTCTACCGCTTAATCCTTTTCGGGTCGCAGGGGGGCTGGAGCCTATCCCAGCATCTTTGGGCGAGAGGCAGGGTACACCCTGGACAGATCGCCAGTCCATCGCAGGGCCAGCACAGAGAGACAGACAACCATTCACTCTCACAGTCATACCTAAGGACAATTTAGAATCCCCAGTTTGATGCCAATTAACCTAACTTGCATTTATATTTAATATTTTTTGGTATTCTTATTCTTCCTATAATCACAGTGATAGACAACAAAAATCAGCAGGTAGTCACTGATATCATTTCGTATCAGTTATATCTTAGCATTGCATTGTAGAATATTCCAGCTGAGGCTGGTGTCATACAGTATTATGAGATGTTAAGGTTTTACCTACAGATGTTCCCCAGGTGTTACCTGTAGAAGAGCTGCAGGAGCCACCTGTCCATGGTTCCACCCGCAAAGCAACTACCGTACCTGTGTATATACCAATGGGCTATTTATTATTTTTGCTTTTATTTTTACTTAAGTCATATGATTAATCGTGTGTTCTGTAACTGTTTTATTTCAAATTCTTCTCACTTACTTTATCGCGCAGTAGCCTGGTGGAGCACCCACAGTTTTGTTGTGCTGTACAACTGTACAATGACAATAAAGCCTATTCTGTCCTATTCTGGCCCCTCACTTTTCCCACTGTTGGGATAGGGAGGGACCTCTGTGTGTGTGTGTGTGTGTGTGTCAGGCTGACTGCAGCCTGGGCTCCAGCGCATGCAGCACAGGTACAGGGAGAGAACGTATGTGAGAGGAGGGATCATACCATTTGTGTGGCAGGGGTTTTTTTCATTTTCATTTTTAAAAAGTTTAAATGACAAGCTACTGAATATGTTTTGGATGGTATTTCAGCTTGTCAAAGATGAACTAAAATTTTATAGTCACAACTTTTTTCACTCCAATTTTTAGGGGTGCTGAGTTTCAATTTGCAGCACCCCTAAAAAAGACCTAATGCCGCCCATGGTTCAAAGCATGTTACTCATAGGTTAGAACATGGGTGTCCAATCATGTGCCATGTAGGGCCAAGACCCTGCAGGCTTTACCTCCAATCAGTGTCTTCAACAGCAAATTTCACTGAATTTCTTCCCACAGATTGCTGATAAGTGAAAACACCTGCTGAAGAGACTGGGTAGAAGAGAAATCCTGCAGGGTCTTGGCCCTCGATGGCACATGATTGGACACCCCTGTTTTAGAAATAAGTTTTGGGTACGCTAGGCATTATCTCGTCCCTATGAGTAATTTGCAAGTAATGTGGGTGAACGTAGGGCTGTGCGATATGATGACATATATATCGGTGACACAATGAAAAATGTCTGCCGTTTCATATAAAACTGTATTGTTTATATTGCGATTTAACCCCTTGCACTCCGGGCAATTTTCCTAAAAACGCCAAAAAATAACGTGCCCAAAGTAAATCAAAAGCTGTTCTTCAACCCTTTGCAGCAGCTTCATGGGGTTGGTCTCATTTAAAAGAAAACACTTTGAATTTTTTGGCAAAAAAAACCATAATCTCTCTACGTGCTCCGGCCACTGAGTTACAGTCATCTAAACATAGTGAACTTGAAGAAAATAAATTTGGCCTGGGTGTTTTTTTGGATACAAATGCTTGCAAATAACACACAGCTGTCCGATCCGGCTGGAAAATGCAACAGAAATGTAGAACCAAGTGTTATCAAGCTGAGGTCAAAATTTTGTAACAATACCACAAAAAATGAACATTTTACACAGCTTTGTTTTCAGGCTGTTCCCAGGCGTTTTGGAACTGTGCCAAATTGTGCCAAATGGCACAGTTTGGAAAAACGTCTGTAACTTCTGAATAATTCAATATAGAAGCTTCATTTTAGGCTCTAATGAAAGGTCACACTCAGGGCTGTCTGTGTGTGTGTGGGGGGGGTTGTCCCCCCCCCCCGCTCGCTACAGAGGATGGCCTTCGGCCATCGCTACACAACGGATTAGCCTCATGTGGTGATGTGGGACAGCAGCGCAATCACCGCGGCCCCCCCCCTCGCTGCAGAAGAATAGTGGGGGGGGGGCGTTCACAGCCTGTACGCAGCGAGCAACCCCTTGTACCGCGGCACACGAACTTCAGACTTCGTGCGCCGCACAGCTGTAATTTACCAATCGGTCAAAAGTCATTTTGGATTACAATTTTCAGGGATAAAAAATAATTTAGCTTATAACACCTTACCTCTTCACAGCAGCAGTGTCCTGGCCAACTTCTCTTCCTCATTGTCAGACGAACGTGACGCTGGTCCGCTCTGGTTCTGGTCTCGCGACCCGATCAAAACATAATTCCATTATTGCGGTTTTGTGCTTCCATGATTGCGGTTTTTGGCGAACGATTTTTCAAAACAAATAACAGTAGTAATTAAAAAAAGACTGGCGAAGACGTGTGTGTCACTCAGCCTTCGTCGTCAGCCTCCGTCGGTCTATGATGACCATGGAAGAAATCATAATGTCTACTCTGCTGGAACCAATACAAAATAAGCACCGCCTGTGGCCGAACATGCCGATCCACGAATGGCACTCCCTGTCACACAGGTTGCATTTGTGGATGGTCTCCATGCTGCTGGGTCTGTGGGGCTCTTCCTGCGTCCTTTTTTGATCCGCTCCAGCAGCCAGTCTTCACCCAGCCTTAAAAAAAAACAGCTCGCGAACTTCTCTGCTTCAATTGGCTCACTGCATTCAAAGCGTTGGGAGGCGGGTCCTCCTTCCTAGATTTTCATTCATTGGTTCTTCAAGGTTTCAGAAACCCAATACAAAGCTCTTATTAGTTGAATGAGAGGTCAATCAGATGAACTAATCTGTTCGCGGCTGTGTCTGCAGCTTTTTTTTCAGTGGCGCTTGGACGCCAACACCAACTACATCACCACCATCAGTATCTCTATCATGCGTCATGCGTCCGAGAGCGCACGAGTGCGCTCTCGTGCGCCCTAGGACGCAGAGACTTGCCCGCCCGCGGTACAACGGAGTGCAAGAGGTTAAGAGACATACCCGTTTCTACTTGTCATGCCCCAAACCCTCCCAGCAGTGCGCTAGGTGGGCCTGGCGCACTGATCATACCATTTGCGCTCTCGTGCGCCCTAGGATGCAGAGACTTGCCCACCCGCGGTACAACGGAGTGCAAGAGGTTAAGAGACATACCCATTTCTACTTGTCATGCCCCAAACCCTCCCGGCAGTGCGCCAGGTGGGCCACAGCAGCTAACTGCGAGGTAATATTTGCCGCTACTTCTATGGAGCCACTACTTCTGTGCCAGCCAGGAATGTTGGACTTTTTCCCACTGTGCTGTGTCAGAGAGGATAGTCTTCTAACCTCGTTTTAATTGGAGGTAAGTCACGTTAACACCGTCTCTCTCTAATTATAAGATGGCAAATGCTAAATGACGATGCTAACTTGCTAATAGGAAATATAGTGTATCAGACCATCGTTCTGGTTTAAATCACTGCTGAGTTTCTTAATTTTGTCTGAAAAAACATTACTAAAGCTGAGTTCACACTATAGCGTTTGGACCAACTTTTACAGACATTTTGAAAAATCAGAAAATAGTCCAAACGTTGGTGAAATTACGTTTGTGAGCAGATTTTTTTTTAATCCAGCGCACGCCAACTTTTACAAACTTTTGCTAGCATTTGCCAGCATTGGCAAACTTTTGCCAACTTAGGGTAGTGTATGTGTAGCTGTTGCCAAATTAGGTTAACTTAAGCAAACGAATACTCAGCGCAGTTTAGCTGACATCAGCGTCAGGCGACACTCATATAAAGATCAGCATTTGTGGAGGCTTTCTGCCATTCTGGACCCACTTTTTTGGATGGATTCACACTACAACGTTTGGACCAACTTTTACTGATGTTTGGCAAACGTTTGGCTCTGCTGGCAAAAGTTGATAAAAGTTAATGATAGTTGGTGTTTGTTGGCAAACGCTGATGAAAGTTGTATTGCTTAAAAATTTTCAGCATGCTGAAAATTTGCAGACGTTTGGAAATAAACGTTGGTGAAAGTTGTGCTCAGTTTGTAAAAGTTCCTGAGCGCTGGGCTAAGTTATGCAGAGTTTGCCTAAGTTAGTCAAAGTTAAGCTCCATTGGCAAACGTTGACTGAAATGCTGTTGAACACAGATGTTTTTAGATCGAAACTCACTTCAGACATGCACTAACGAAAGAGAAATAGAGAGAAGGGGGAATTTAAAAAAGAAAATATATATGCAAGAGGACAATGTACAGTATTTGTTTGGTGATAACATGTTGTGTATGACTTTTTTTTATTTTAATCTACGGGATATAGTGTATGTATAAAATGGGCATTTGATTAGTTTTGAATTGTTTGTGGGCTTGTTTGCTCCAGGTGATGGGTGTGGTTTGGGGTTTTGTGTCTTTGCAGTATTATTTTTCTACCACTAGGCTGTATTGTTGTACAAACATGTCTTTTGCCAGTGCGATTACTGGTTGCCTTGGAAACAACAGCCGTTGGAGACGCCGATCTTTTTTTTCTGTTTGAAAAAACATTTTCTTGGTCCATGGAATAAAGTTTTTTTTCGTGAAATTTCGCGAAATTTTTTTCGTGAATAATAAACACTTTATTTAAAACTGCATTTTGTGTTTACTTGTGTAACCTTTGTCTAATATTTAAATTTGTTTGATGATCTGTAACATTTAAGTGTGACAAACATACAAAAAAATGAGAAATCAAGAAGGGGGCAAACACTTTTTCATACCACTGTATATCGTTATTGTCAAATAAGATTACTTATATTGTGATATGAAATTTGGATCATATCGCACAGCCCTAGGTGAACGTGTATCGATGATCACATAACTTACCTGCAACTTATGGCCCATGTATGATGAACGTATGAGCCATATGCTGGCATTTGTTGAAAATTTTGTGCATGCACAAAATTTAACATGAACAAAATTTAATTTGTGCATACACAAACTTTTTCGATGACCTCGCCATACTACAACATATACCAGCGTGCTTCAGCATGCTCTTAACTAGGGATGGGCATTCGGTGAAATTTTCTTCACCGATCGTCGGGAGAATTAATGATTAATAATCGGTTAATCATTAACATTTTTAGGTACGTAACAAGGCAGGTAGACTACATTAGAACATCAGGAATCAGCACGGAGAGCCCTCTCTCTGTTCTCGTGTTGGCTCGGCTCGGGAATCTCGCAAGCTGATTGGCCGAGACGTTTCACCCCGCAAGCTGATTGGCCGAGACGTTTTACCCAGCTTCTGTCCCTGCCGAGCGGCCACCCAACAAACGAAGACCGCATTCATTGCTCTATCGCTCGTGTTACTTAGTCTAGCCGCGCAGAACTTTTTGCTGTTCTCTTGTGCCATTTTGTGCGAAATAGTCTTCCCGTCGAGCCACTACGCCGCCTCCTGCAGCTTCCCTCGACGTGTGTACACCGAATCTTCATGACCTTCTCAATAAAGTTTCTGAAAAAAGAAAAAAGAATCTTCACGACCGCCATTACTCAGCGCGCAACCACTGTTGGCGGTTTCTTCGCGTAATAAGGGTGTTCCATGGACCCTGTCGATGAGGTATATTTGTATGCTGCATTGCAGTGATTGCAGTACACCTAGTCATTTTTTAAATTGAAATGGTCCCACGCAACACTTTGCCGTAACCGCTTCATGATTTGGCGATTGCCCTACGGAAGCCCGCATGTATCAACTGAGGCACGCCAGGGTACGGCGATGGTGTAATGTTGCCCCCTGGTGCCCAAATTTTGCCATTGCATTGTTTGAGGACGGCCGTGCACTAGACCTAATAACCTCGGATTGTTTAAAAAAAAAAACGGTTTGTCGACGAAAATGAACTTCCTCGGTGAAATTCTTAATGATCAATTATCGGTTAATCGGTAAATTATGCCCATCCCTACTCTTAACTTATACAAAACTTACCCATAACATATTCGACGTACGGCAGTGTATTCGCCAAATTTTTTGTACATCAGCATACGCTGCTTAAATCATCAAGGTGTGACAGGGGCTTTACACTAACATTGTGTCCCTGGTCTCTGTGTAACAACTTGTCCCATCATCACCATTTAGTTTTGACACCACCAGGAAGGAACCCTGTACTACTTAGCATGAAAATAGACATATAGCCATGTGGCCCGATAAGTCACGTTTCACAAGCAAAAATTTTGTGCACGAGATCACTATGGTCTGACAACTATGAAGAAGACAACATATTTTCAAAAAATTACTCAGAGGGCTTGTAGTTCATTTAATCTGTCCTTTGTACAGTCCCTCCAGGATTTTGCGATGTTGTGATCGTGCCAGTTCACGCAAAATCAGCCAGTCAGCAGAACTATTGCACGACCTTTCAACCTTGTCCAATCACCGCAACTTTCCTGCAATTTTGGCCAATCCTCGTCAACTTCCGCCAATTTCACCCATCGAATTTGTCTCTAATTGGCGCGCAAACACTCAGCCTAACCAATCAAATGCATCACTGCACCGCGCTCACTTACATGTTTACAGTGGGTATTAACGGAACACATCAAAACAGAGTGTGTGATTTAAAAAAAAACCACTTCCTGGCCATGGCACATTGGACCAGCTCTTTACCCTCTCGAGAATTCTCGAGGATTCATGGGAGTTTGCCCAACCAGTTTACATGTGTTTTGTGGACTTGGAGAAGGCATTTGACCACGTCCCTCGTGGTTTTTTGTGGGGGGTGCTTCGGGAGTATGGGGTATCGGGCTTGTTGTTACGAGCTATTCGGTCTCTGTACGACCGTTGTGAGAGTTTGGTTCATATTGCCAACACTCGGTCGGACTCATTCCCAGTGAGAGTTGGACTCTGCCAGGGCTGCCCTTTGTCACCGATCCTGTTCATAATTTTTATGGACAGGATTTCTAGGCGCAGCCAGGGACTGGAGGGTGTCGTGTTTGGTGACCACAGGATCTCATCTCTGTTGTTTGCAGATGATGTTATCCTATTGGCTTCATCCAGCAATGACCTACAGCTCTTGCTGGGACGGTTTGCCGCTGAGTGTGAAGCGGCTGGGATGAGAATCAGCACCTCCAAGTTCGAGTCCATGGTCCTCAGCCGGAAAAAGGTGGATTGTCCTCTCTGGGTTGGGGACAGGCTCCTGCCCCAAGTGGAGGAGTTTAAGTATCTTGGGGTCTTATTCACGAGTGAGGGGAAAATGGAGCAAGAGATTGACAGACGGATTGGAGCAGCATCTGCAGTGATGCGGACGTTGTACCAGTCTGTTGTGGTGAAGAGGGAGCTTAGTTCTAAGGCAAAGCTGTCGATTTACCAGTCAATCTACGTTCCTACTCTCACCTATGGTCACGAGCTTTGGGTAATGACCGAAAAAACGAGATTGCAGATACAAGCGGCTGAAATGAGCTTTCTCCGTAGGATTGCTGGACTCACCCTCAGAGACAGAGTGAGGAGCTCAGTCATCCGGGAGAGGCTCACAGTAGAACCGCGGCTCCTCCACATTGAAAGGAGTCAGTTGAGGTGGTATGGGCATCTGATTAGGATGCCTCCTGGATGCCTCCCACTTGAGGTGTTTCGGGCACGTCCCACTGGGAGGAGACTCTGGGGCAGACCCAGGACTCAGTGGACAGACTACATCTCCCAGCTGGTCTGGGAACGCCTTGGTATCCTCTCTGAAGTGCTGGAGTAGGTGGCTGGGGAGAGGGAAGTCTGGGCTTCTCTGCTTGAACTGCTGCCTCCGCGACCCGGACCTCCGGAAAAGCGGTAGAAGATGGATGGATGGATGGTGACCATAGGGACATGTTCAACCAAGATGTGTCCTCTAATTAACATCACAGGTGTCTACAAACTTGTAATCAGTCAGTCGGCCTATTTAAAGGGTGACAAGTAGTCACTGAGCTGTTTATTGACATGGTGTGTACCACACTAAACATGGACCAGAAGAAGCAAAAGAGAGTTGTCTGAGGAGATTAGAAAGAAAATTATAGACAAGCATGTTAAAGGTAAAGGCTATAAGACCATCTCCAAGCAGCTTGATGTTCCTGTGACTACAGTTGCACATATTATTCAGAAATTTAAGATCCATGGGACTGTAGCCAACCTCCCTGGATGTGGCAGCAGGAGGAGACGGATAATATGAATGGTAACAAAAGAGCCCAGAACAACCTCTAAACACACTCATGGTGAATTCCAGGGTCAAGGTACATCAGTGTCAGATTGCACCATTCGTCGTTGTTTGAGCCAAAGTGGACTTCATGGGAGACGACCAAGGAGGACACCACTGTTGAAAACAAATCATAAAAAAGCCAGCCTGGAATTTGCCAAACTGCATGTTGACAAGCCACAAAGCTTCTGGGAGAATGTCCTATGGACAGACGAGACAAAACTGGAACTTTTTGGCAAGGCACACTCAGCTCTATGTTCACAGATGCAAAAATGAAGCATACCAAGAAAAGAACACTGTCCCTACTGTGAAACATGGAGGAGGTTCTGTTATGTTCTGGGGCTGCTTTGCTGCATCTGGCACAGGGTGTCTTGAATCTGTGCAGGGTACAAAGAAATCTCAAGACTATCAAGGTATTCTAGAGAGAAATGTGCTGCCCAGTGTCAGACAGCTTGGTCTCAGTCGCAGGTCATGGGTCTTGCAACAGGATAATGACCTAAAACACACAGCTAACAATACCCAAGAATGGCTAAGAGCGAAACATTGGGCTATTCTAAAGTGGCCTTCTATGAGCCCTGATCTAACTCCTATTGAACATCTGTGGAAGGAGCTGAAACATGCTGTCTGGAGAAGGCACCCTTCAAACCTGAGACAACTGGAGCAGTTTGCTCATGAAGAGTGGGCCAAAATACCTGCTGAGAGGTGCAGAAGTCTCATTGACAGTTACAGAAATCGTTTGATTGCAGTGATTGCCTCAAAAGGTTGTGCAACAAAATATTAAGTTAAGGGTACCATCATTTTTGTCCAGGCCTGTTTCATGAGTTTGTTTTTTAAAATAATTCTGTTGAACCACAATTCAAAAGCATTGTATGATTTTCATTGGTTAATTTTCATAGAATTTTTATTTATTACCACTTTTGTCAGATTCAAGTTATTTCTGTGACCATTGTGGGTTTTTCTTTCATTAACAGAGGGGTACCAACAATTTTGTCCACGTCTGTGTACATCTTTAGAGGTAAAATCATTACTGCATCTTGCCAATGAGCTTTAAAACTGTGACTCTCCGGTCTGAACACGCACCCCCCCTTCGCCCCACCGTAAATGAAAGATGTGTGTCTGAAGAGACAAGTGTGTGTGTCAAGACATATGGCAGACAGACAGGTTGGAGTTAGGCACGGAAAGAGTGACAATGTTGTCTGTAATTTTTTTTTTAAGAAAAACACACAGACTCCAATAGACAATAAGAGCAACAGAATTTTTTTTTTTTTTTTTTTTCCTCTCCGCTTGGTATCAAGTGTTTGGAGACTGTATGGAGTTTTCAAATGAAAGTGCTGCCAATAATTTCCAAATCTTTACTCTTTAACATGCATTCAATTCAATTTAGCTGTTGTAATGGATACTGTGTTAAAGTCTTTGCTGTTGCACAAAAGAATTTTTCTGTATAGTTTCTGCTTCATTTACAAATCACTGTAACTGGACATTTTTAACAATCCTGTGCTTTTCTTGTGTTGTTATATAGAATGTCACTGCAGTAAATTGGAAAAAATCATCTGCTTTAAAATTTGAAACTCTTCCCACAACTTTTAGTGCAAAAAAGTTTAAAAGCATCACAATGACACATCACAACTTTTATCGCAACTTTTTAAAAAAGCTCCCGCAAATTCAGGCTTTTTGGGCCGCAGTAATTATAAAAACATCCCACGAAATCCTGGAGGGACTGTCTGTGTTCGAACATCCATATGCATGACTTGTGTGCAGCAGGGAAGTATAGAGTGTATAGAGAGCCGAAGTCATGCCCCCTCTACTTCTGCACATGGGACCTTAACTCTTTAGCTGTACGGCGACTGGAACGGTTAAAGGGTGGTCAAGGCCCCTAGTGGTCAAGAGTGGTAAAAAAAAAATTGTCAATAAAATAGTTCAGATTTCCAAGGCTATAACTTGAAAATTGCAAGAGATAATGAATTCCTGTCAATTAGAAAGATGTAGAGTATAGATAGGAATAAATTTTCACATCTAATTTGCATAATGTTGCAGCAGCTATATAAATTACATAACTCGGTCAAAAGTGGACTTTGGACACATTTACACAAAGAATGGTTTGTTTTTTTGACACCGTTTTGTCTACAGGGGTATGTTTTTATGTAATTTTCAAAGTATACGAACCAGAAAATTAATAAAATGTAAAAAAAAACCCCGAAACATATATTCATCTCTTACCTGCTGGTGGGGGGGCTCGCTCACTCACGTGACCGGTCTATTTTCGTCCATCATGGTCATTGTTTTGCGTTTGCTCGGTCATTTACACCCTCTACCACATCTACAAACTCTTATGCTTATCCCATGTGAATTTTGTTTGTATTACGTGGCTATTTTTCCTGTTTGATGCATTTTTCCTGTGAGAATCCATGACGACGTGGGCGCCGCCATCTTTGTGCTGTAAGCTTAGTTTTTTGGCCATTGTGGTCGTTGTTTCATGTTTGGTTGATCATTTTGGTCACCCTCTACCACATCTACAAACTCTTGTGATTATCCCACGTGAATTTTGTTTGTATTACGCGGCTATTTTTCCCGTTTGATGCAGTTTCAGTCAGAATCACCGCTGCCATGACCGATCATGGCGGCGACCACATTGGTATTGTGAGCTCAAAGCGGAAAAAGGAAGAATAATAATGAGGATTTCTTCTTCTTTGCTGTGTTTCATGTCAGCCGTCATTACTCCGGCGCGTCTGCCACCTTCTGAACTGTCAGATCAGTACAAATTCTCAGTATTGCCGGGTACATCAACAAGTTGACAGGTGCAGTTGCTGCGCTGTGCCACTGGGGGCGCGCGACCCATCCATGCAATGTGGACAGTCAGAGGGTTAAATCAGAAAAAGATCTCCATTGAAGTGAATGTCAAGACAGAAATAATTTTTTGATCCCAATCGAAATTGGCTACGAGCTACACGTATGATGTTTGTCAATTTAAAAGATACTTTTCCACATAAATGATGGTGTTGTTATCTAACTGTTAAGGTATAAGGTTGTGAAAATATGTAAATTGAAAGACTACAAACACAGACTCACGTCAAAGAGCACCCAGGGGGAAGTAACTAACAGTCCTCTGGATCAGCTGCAGCTCTCAAAATACGGTACACTGTTCGTTCGTCGCGTCCAGACCGTGAACGCTGCCCCCCCCGCTATTCTTCTGTAGCGAGGGGGGGGGGAAGCCGCGGTGACTGAGCCGCTTTCCCACATCGCGACATGAGGCTAATCCGTCATGTAGCGATGGCCGATGTCCATCCTCTGTAGCGAGGGGGCGGGGACAACCCCCCCACACACACACATAGACACAGCCCTGAGTGTGACCTTTCATTAGAGCCCAAAATGAAGCTTCTACATTGAAGCATTCAAAAGTTACAGACGTTTTTCCAAACTGTGCCATTTGGCACAATTTGGCACAGTTCCAAAACGCCTGGGAACTACCTGAGGAAAAAGCTGTGTAATATATTCATTTTTTGTGGTATTGTTACAAAATTTTGACCTCAGCTGGATAACACTTGGTTCTACATTTCTGTTGCATTTTCCAGCCCGGATCTGAAGCTGTGTTATTTGCAAGCATTTGTATCCAAAAAAACACCCAGGCCAAATTTATTTTCTTCAAGTTCACTATGTTTAGATGACTGTAACTCAGTGGCCGAAGCACTTAGAGAGATTATGACTGTTTTGCCAAAAAATTCAAAGTGTTTTCTTTTAAATGAGACCAACCCCATGAAGCTGCTGCAAAGGGTTGAAGAACAGCTTTCAATTTACTTTGGGCACGTTATTTTTTGGCGTTTTTAGGGAAATTGACCAGAGTGCAAGGGGTTAAGAGTTTGATTTGGAAAGGTATTTCTAAGGTTTTTTGGACCAACAAGAATGACTTCAGTCTTATCTGGGTTTAATAGCAGAAAATTACAAGTCATCCAAGCTTTGATTACCTTAAGACAGGCATCTAACTTGGCTAATTGATTACAATCATCGGGCTTCATTGACAGGTATAATTGAGTGTCATCTGCATAACAATGAAAATGTATACAGTGCTTTCTAATGATGTTGCCTAACGGAAGCATATATAAACTATAGATAGTAGGGCCTAGCACAGATCCCTGTGGAACTCCATGACTGAGCTTAGAGTTGGAAGAAAACTCATTATTGATATGAACAAACTGAAGTCTATCGGACAAATAAGATCTAAACCACTGCAGCGAAGTTCCATTTAGTCCAACATAGTGTTCTAATCTATCAAGTAGAATATCATGGTCGATAGTATCAAAGGCTGCACTAAGATCTAAAAGGACAAGTACAGAAATGAGACCATTATCAGATGCGATAAGGAGGTCATTAGTGACCTTCACTAAGGCTAGTTCAGTACTATGATGGATTCTGAACCCAGATTGAAACTCTTCAAATAAACCATTTCCCTGCAAGTGGTCAAATAATTGCGTACCAACAACTCTTTCTAAGATTTTTGAAATGAAAGGGAGATTAGAGATTGGTGGATAGTTAGCTAAAACTCCTGGATCGAGTGTTGGCTTTTTGAGTATGGTTTTAATTACAGCAATTTTAAAAGCCTGCGGTACATGACCTAAAGTTAAAGAAGAATTGATTATTTGAAGAATACGGCTACCAATAAATGGGAAGACTTTTTTAAATAACTTGGTAGGAATAGGGTCTAAAAGACAAGTTGAAGGCTTGGATGAGGAGATTTTATCTGTCTCTAAAAGGTCAATTGGAGTAAACTTATCCAAACATATCAATTGAAGGAGCTGTAGTAGTTGCTGTACTTAAGTTTACAGTGGGAAGAATCTGACTGATTTTATCTCTAATAGATAAGATTTTATGATTGAAGGAGTTCAAAAAGTCCTGACTAGTAAGCTGTAGGGGGATGCGAGGATTAACAGAGTCCTGACTCTTTGTCAGCCTGGCTACAGTGTTGAAAAGAAACCTAGGATTATTCTTATTGTCTTCTATTAATGCAGAGTAATAACTTGTTCTAGCTTTTCTAAGAGATTTTTTATAAATTAGGAGATGATTTCTCCAAGCTAAATAGAATTCATCTCAATTAGTGGAACGCCATTTTCTTTCTAATTGACGAGTCTTCTGTTTTAAGCTATGAGTTTCTGTGTTAAACCAAGGGGTTAGAAATCTCTGATTAGACTTTTTCTTTTTTAAAGGGGCCACCAAGTCTAGAGTCTGATGCAGAGAGACTATAACATTATCTACCATGCTGTCAATTACAGAAGGAGCAAGCTCTCCATCTTTTATTTCCGTTGTGTTGACACATGGTATAGAGGTGACAATCTGCATAAATTTGGTAACAGCATCATCTGAAAGACATCTGCTGTAGTAATATTTTTCTTCAGGAATCAAATAGGAATAGTGAAATCAAAGGTTAACAGACAATGGTCTGACAGTACATGATTATGAGGAGACACTGCCAGATTTTCTATTTCTATACCATAAGTCAGAACAAGGTCCAATGTGTGGTGGAGATAATGAGTAGAATTTTCTACTTTCTGGGAAAACCCCATCAAGTCTAATATTGAATTAAATGCCTTATTAAGACAGTCACTATCTACATCAACATGTATATTAAAATCCCCTTCTATAACTATTCTATCTGATTTCGGCACTAAATCAGCTAAAAATTCAACAAATTCGGATTAAAAACTCTGAGTAGGCTGAGGGAGGACAGTAAAATATGGCAAAGAAAATTGGGTTTAAGCTAAGATTGCTAACATGCCCCATACTGAGGACCAGGTCCTCAAAGGAATTAAAACATGATTTTTGCTTTACATTAACTAGTAATTTAGAATGGTAAATTGCAGCTACTCCACCTCCACAACCAGAACTTCTGGGATTATGATAGTTTAGATAACCAGAGGGAGTTGATTCATTTAAACCAACATAATCATCTTGCCCTAGCCAAGTCTCTGTAAGGGATATTAAATCAATCTGATGATCAATTAATAGATCATGAACTAGTAGAGACTTGGGAGTTAGAGACCTAATATTTAACAAACCGCATTTAATTTTTAAATTATGAGGAGGAAGAGAGGCCAAATCATTAAATTTAGAGGCTTCATGTTTAATTTGAATTTTACTAACTTTTTGTTTAATCACTTTGGGATGTTTATACATTATATTTTTATTAACTTTGGGGGGAGTAGACAAAGGTTCTCTGATGGGGAAGACGGGCTAAGTTGAGGGGTGGCGGATGAAGAGAAGCTGCAGAAAGGCGTGTATTTATCAACTTATGTTTTATTTGTCTTGGGTTATAATATTTTGGGTAACGGGAGACACAATCTCTATTGGGTTGTAAATTGAAGACTGATCTAAACAGTGAAGATTATTTGGATTAATAGGATTAATATGAGAAGTGGAAACAAAGAAGGGCTGGTTGGCAGACCCAGGAACTTCGGGGTGAGTTAATGCACCAAATTTCAGTCACTACTAAAAAACGCTGAATGGAATAGAACAGATTGTCCCTTAAAACACGTGCACCAAGTCTATTTGGATGGATGCCATTTGGCATCATAAATGATGGTTGGTTCCAAAACAGGTCAAAATTGTCTACAAAACCAGTGTTAAAAGTAGGACATGTTGAACACAACCAGGTATTAAGGCTGAGAGTTCTGCTAAAATAATTGCAACCTCGTTTGAAAGGTGCCAGTGGCCCAGAAATAAACACACGTCTGCCACAGTTCATAAGAGTGGACAGAAGGCTCTTGAAGTCACTCTTTAAGATCTCCGACGCTTCATCAGAATCAGAATCAGCTTTATTGGCCAAGTATGTACAACACATACAAGGAATTTGACTTTGGCTAAAAACTTGCTCTCGTTGTTCAGGTGGAGGATTTAAATAAGATTTAAATAAGGATTCAATGACAACAGAGTATGTACAGTAAATTAGTCTGTCCACATTTCTATAAAAGAATGCAAATATATACAGGAATATATGCAGTTATTTACTCAGACTATCCACACTTTGCAGAAATATATGAAAAAATATACAGTCACACAGTATTTCAATGTGAACTCAGATTCAGTGATATAATGTGAATGAAGTAAAAAGCAGTGTGAGAGTTATGTGCAATGTAAGAATGGATGAAAAGTCATGAGTACAGCAACAGGTAGGACTAGGTGAATGTTAGGAGTTCATCAGAGTGATGGCTTGAGGAAAGAAACTGTTCCTGTGATGGGTGGTTTTGACCTTCAGGTATCTGTAACGACGACCAGAAGATAGAAGTTCAAACAGTTTGTGGCCGGGGTGTGACGGGTCAGCACAGATGTTTCCCGCCCGTTTCCTGGTTATGGACCGATATAAGTTCTCAATGGAGGGTAGGTCGGTACCAATGATCCTCTCCGCAGACTTAATGATCCGCTGCAGTCTGGTCTTGTCCTGTTTAGTGGCAGATCCAAACCAGACAGTGATGGAAAAGCAGAGGACAGATTGGATGATGGCGGTGTAGAAGACAACCAGCAGCTCCTGAGGCAAATCAAACTTCTTGAGCTGACGCAGAAAAAACAACCTCTGCTGGGCCTTTTTCCGGACAGTGTAACAACATCTAGGATGTTGTTGCATCCAACATGCACAATGACAGTTTTAGCGTGGGGGTATTCATTTAATAGTTCAGGGGTAAGAGCCTCAATGTCTGACACTTTAGCCCCAGGAAAAAATTTATTGACACAGTACTTGCTTCTGACGCTCCTTATAATCGAATCACCAATTACCAGCGTCGTCTGGGGGGGGGGGGGGGGGGGGGCTTTATCGGTGGTTTCTGGAATGGTGGATAATTTTGCTGATGATGTTGTTGTGATGACAGGGTGATGCGCTCTCTTCTTTTTGGAGCTGGTGTATAATTTGGCACACCTAAAGTAGTTTTAATCCGGGGCTTGCAGGTTTGGGCTGCTGCTGAAGGAGGAGTAGTAGGAGGAGGAGGAGGGGCGGCCATGGGAGGATGATCGACATCCAGGTGGGGAAAATCTTCCAGGGAAAGGATGTCGAATCTGTTTTCCAGTAGCAGGGGAAGAGAGGAGGCGCGGTCCTGTCTGGTCAATCGCCGATGTTTGCTAGTTGGCCCAACCAAGGTCCAGGGTGTGCATTGAGGATGAGAAAAACCACCCGGGGCTTTGGGCTTAGCTCCGAGCTGAAGCCAGTGTTTATTGCTGGGGTCCTGGACAGCTGAGGAGACCAGAGCAGGGGTGGAAGTGGATGGTGTATTGATATGTGAAGTTCATATGGAGTCACCACTAGAGGGCAGTATGACCCCGGCCATGACCTGACTATAAAAGGAGATGTACATGTGCCAATGTGTGGTTAGTTGTTAGTTGCACTTGAAGTGACAAGTAAAAAGTCCTAACTGACACCCGGTGTGTGCGCCTCGTCATTACATGTTCCAGGAGAACATTACATGGTACCAGGAGTAAATTACATGACGGCGAAGATGAACGCTCTTCGACAGCCGGACGAGTTAAAGTTGACCGGTAACGTCAACGAGAACTGGAAAGTATTCAAACAGAGTTTTGAACTTTATTCGCTTGCTATCGGTCTCCGTGACGAGGAGAGGAAAATAGCATTACTGCTGACAGTAGCAGGGCGAGCGGCGCTAAATGTGTTTAACACATTCATCTTCACGGAAGAAGAAAAAGGCAACTTCGACGCCGTAATGAAGAAATTTGACGATTATTGCACACCGAGAAAGAATGAAACGTACGAGAGGTATGTGTTCAGAAAAAGACTTCAGAAAGAGTCAGAGTCCATCGAGCTGTATGTCACAGACCTACGGTTGAAATGTCAGTCATGCAACTTTGGAACAGTGAGTGAGTCAATGATACGGGACCAAATTGTAATAGGGGTCCAAGACAACAAATTGCGGATGCAATTACTCAAAGAGACTAACTTAACGCTGGAGAAAGCGATACAGATTTGCCAAGCGTCTGAGAGTATAAAGGCACAATTAAAGACTTTTAGCAGCAAGGAAAAAGAGACTGCTGAGGTCGGTGCAGTGCTGCGCGCGAAGCCGAAAGGAACGTTGCAGGCAAGAAAAAGGGAGGCAAACCCAGAGCGCGCGCGCTGGAACTGCGAGCGGTGTGGAAGGCAACACGCGCCGAAACAGTGTCCAGCATTCGGGAAGGAATGTCGCAAGTGTGGCGGAAAAAATCACTTCGCAAAGACCTGCTTCTCAAAGAGGAGGGTGCAACTCGTGGAGAAAAAGAGCGACAGCGAGGAGGATCAGTTTTACGTGGACGCCATCGAGGGAGAGACGAGCGCTGACGAATGGATAGTGTGCCTGGAGATGAATGGCACGGACATGTCACTGAAGCTCGACACAGGTGCGCAGGTAAACATCCTGCCAATGAAAGAATTTAAAAGACTGAAAAACAAGCCGAAAATAAGAAATAAAAAGATTAATCTGAGAACATATGACGATAAGCCAATACCCACTAAAGGAATGTGCAGGGTTACACTGTCAAACAAAGGTAAAACAGTGAATGCATTGTTTGTACTTGTTGATGGAAATAGACAAGCAATTTTGGGTTTAAAAACATGCGATCAGCTAGGTCTGATCAAAAGAGTGAATGTCATTGATACAGACAAAGGGAAAACACGAGAAAATACAGAGGCTACAACAAGTAAGCACAAACACACTGACTGGGTGAAAGAATACAAAGAGGTGTTCAAAGGAATAGGCCGCCTACCAGGCAAACAAAAAATTAGGCTGAAAGAGAATGCAGAGCCAGTCATACATGCAGCAAGAAAAGTGCCAATAGCTCTTAAAAAGAGGCTGAGAGAAACACTAGACTCACTGATAGCAGACGGAGTGGTCAGAAAAATAGAAGAACCAACTGAATGGGTTAACTCACTAGTTATAGTGGAGAAGCCAAATGGAGATTTGAGATTGTGCATAGATCCAAAAGATCTAAATAAAGTAATACAGCGGGAGCATTACAGGCTACCAACAAAATCTGACATAACCAGCACAATGAGTGGAGCAAATTACTTCACAAAATTAGATGCCAAATCTGGGTTTTACCAAATAGTGCTCGACGAGGAAAGCGCTAAATTGTGCACATTTAATACGCCATTCGGAAGGCATTGCTTTCTACGAATGCCGTTCGGGATTAGCTCAGCCCCTGAAATTTTCCATAGAACTGTGCAGCAATTGTTTGACGGAATAGAAGGGGTGGGAGTTTTTCTTGATGACGTGGTAGTCTGGGGAAAAACAAAAGAGGAGCACGACGAAAGGTTGGCTAGAGTTCTCACACAGGCGCAAAAGTCAGGTATGAAACTGAATAAGAGTAAGTGCCAATTTGGGGTACAGGAGATTACATACCTGGGAGAAAAATTATCTGGGGCAGGCGTGCAACCAGATCCGGAAAAAGTGCGGGCCATAGCAGAGCTGCCAGTACCGCAGGACAAAAATGACTTGCAAAGAGCCTTAGGGCTAGTCAATTACATGGGAAAATTTATCCCAAATTTGTCAGCTAACACAATAGCTCTTAGAAGCTTGTTAGAGACCAATACAATGTGGAAGTGGATGGCAGAGCATGCCAGAGAATGGGAGTGGCTCAAAAGCAGTCTAATAAAGGAGCCAGTGTTAAAATTCTATGATCAGGACAAACTGCTAAAAGTGTCCACAGATGCATCCAAAGCCGGCCTAGGAGCTGTGCTATTGCAAAAACATGACACAGAGTGGTATCCAGTCGCATACGCATCGCGCACCATGACAAGCGCAGAAAAAAATTACGCGCAAATAGAGAAAGAGACTCTAGGTGCAGTGTTTGGATGTGAGAAGTTTCATGAATATGTGTATGGACGGTCAGTAATACTAGAAACAGACCACAAACCACTGATTGCGATCTCACAGAAGCCACTGGGTGACGCACCACCGCGCATCCAGCATCTAATGTTAAGATTACAGAAATATGACTTGAAATTTGAGTTTACACCAGGCAAGCAACTAATTGTAGCCGATGCGCTGAGTAGGGCTAGCTTGAGCAACACCAGCAGCACAACAGAGGAAGCTGTGCAAATACATGTAGACTCTATTAAGGCACACATGCCA
Organism: Pholidichthys leucotaenia; assembly: GCA_020510985.1. Classification (NCBI taxonomy): domain Eukaryota; kingdom Metazoa; phylum Chordata; class Actinopteri; order Cichliformes; family Pholidichthyidae; genus Pholidichthys; species Pholidichthys leucotaenia. The sequence continues at coordinate 199,988,002 of CM035849.1, read as the reverse complement.
GTGTCAGATGCAAAATGGACGAAGATAGTGAAAGAAACACAAAAAGATGAGAAACTAAAAAGAGTAATGGAACAGATACATCAGCCAGGACAGGTTATGATTGACAAGCCTTACCAACACTTTAAAGGTGAACTGTCTGTGTTAGATGGGGTTCTGTTAAAAGGTACAAGGATAGTCATACCTACCTCCATGAGATCAGAAATGGTTAAATTAGTGCATGAGGGGCATTTGGGTATTGAAAAGTGCAAAAGACGTGCACGTGATGTTTTGTATTGGCCCAACATGCACAAGGACATTGAGGCATATGTGCAGCGCTGTGACATTTGCCAGCGCCACAGGTATCAACAGCCAAAGGAGCCTATGAGGCCCCATGAGAAACCTCAAGGGCCATGGAGAAAAGTGGGCATGGATCTATTTCAGCTTAAGGGCAAGGACTATCTGTTAGTCATGGACTATCATTCCACCTACCCAGAGTTTGCAGGGTTGAGTGACACAACAGCAAAAAAGGTGATTGCACATACAAAGACAACGTTCGCACGCCATGGAATTCCAATGACTGTTGTAAGTGATAATGGACCACAATTCACGAGTCAGTGCTTCAAAGACTTTGCAGACACATATGGGTTCAAGCACGTGACCTCAAGCCCTCTGTACCCACAGTCAAATGGGTTAGCAGAGAAAGGGGTGCAAATAGTGAAGCGCATACTGAAAAAGGCTGCAGACAATGCAGAAGACCCACATCTGGCGATCCTGAATTACCGAGCATCACCACTGGAGAATGGACTGTCCCCAGCAGAAATGCTCATGAACAGAAAACTCAGAACGCGACTTCCATCAACATCTCAGGTGATGGAAAAGAGAGATGTGAGGCGTGATGAGAGGCAAACTGAACTGTACAACAGAACAGCACGACCTCTGAGACCACTTGCACATGAGGACATAGTGCGAGTGAGATGTGATGGAGAATGGGGACCGCTGGCAAAAGTGGTTAAAGAAACAACTCCCAGATCATATGAAGTCATCACAGAGCATGGGAAAACAATGAGGCGAAACCGACGTCACTTACTGAAAGTGCCTCAGACCAAATTGAGAGTCACAGACAGTGAAACAAGCGACATGCTAATTTCCAGCCAAACCGAACAACCAGAAATGGCTGAGAACCAAAACTTAGAGACAGACAATAACGAACAGACTGAGGTGACACAAATCAGAAGATCACAAAGGCAAATTGTGAAACCGAAAAGACTGATTGAGGAAATGTAAGGAGTACTGAAATGAAAAAAAAAAAAAGTGTTGATATTGAATTGTAAACAGAGGAAAAAAATGTGTTGATGTTGAATTGTAAACAGAGAAAAAAAATTGAACTTGTGATTCAGTGTACAAGGTTGACAAAGATGTAAAAAGAAATGGAATTTATTTTGTTTATTGAAATTAGAGAAACAGTTTAAGTTTATAGTAGGACGACCTTTTACTTGAAAAAAAAGGGAGATGTATTGATATGTGAAGTTCATATGGAGTCACCACTAGAGGGCAGTATGACCCCGGCCATGACCTGACTATAAAAGGAGATGTACATGTGCCAATGTGTGGTTAGTTGTTAGTTGCACTTGAAGTGACAAGTAAAAAGTCCTAACTGACACCCGGTGTGTGCGCCTCGTCATTACATGTTCCAGGAGAACATTACAGATGGCGATGTGCTAAGTTCACCCAGGTAAGTCGCCGTCTCTGCTAGCTGTGAGTCTGTTGCTGGGGCCGATGTTCGCCCGAGGATTATAGTATCTAGGTGGTCTTCAGCCTCCCGAATCTTATAGAGGTTGGAGAGTCTCGCTTCCAACTCAGAAACCTTCTTAAGGAGGGACACACAGCTGACACATGTTGGGGATGGAGTCATGACGTTCCAGGCGAGAAGTGGATAGCTAGCTAGCTAAAAACAGCTAAAAACAGGTTGATGACGTGTATAGACAGAGATAAGTAGATGTAGTCCACTAAGCGGTTTCACAAATACTAAATATGACTTTTTTTGATACCACAACTGACAACTTTATGTGGAAAATTATCTTTTAAATTGACAAACATTTGACTTGTGACATACACTACTTAGTGCAGTTTTACAGTTGCCTTTTTTAGTTAGCATTGGCTTTTGGCCAGGAGCATATATCTTTATTTTCACATTATTATTTCACATTTTATTTGAAAAGGAACCATGTACAATAATAAACATAAATGTTGCCATTTGATACATTGTACCAGAGTTAGCATTAAGCAATTTACATCTGCAGTCCCTTGGCAATCTTCAGGTGGTGACCAATCTTCATTGAATGCTTTGGCCCTCAACCACTATGCTCTCCAGATGGTGGGCCAGCAGTGATTGGCCATATCACTGCCTATCTGCTCCTAGCTTCCAGCTCTCTTCCCCCCTCTTCAAAGCCAACAGGAGGCGCGCTCTGCTTCCTCCCCCATCTTGTGAGCAGCTTGGTTTTTGTTCCTTTCATCAAGGCCAAGAGCTGGCAGTATCTGCTGTACCAATTTGGCTGGGAAGTTTCCTGCAGCCGACCTCAACAGGGAAAGCCACACTTGCCAGCCCTTGGTTCTACAATCCTGTACTAAGGACTAGTACTTTAAGGCCTTCCTCTTGTGGGCCTCCTTGCAGCCTTTCTCCCATGGCACCAAAAGCTTGACCAGAATCATCTTCTGGTCTTTAACTGACCAGAGCACAATATCTTATCGGAGAGTTGTGTGCACCACCTCTGGGAACTTCAGCCTTCTTCCTACATCTACCACCATCTCCCAGGAATTCATATGTGTAACACTTGGAAGAATTTGGTCAGGATCAAAAGATAATGTCTGTCTTGTCATTCACTCCAATGGAGATTTTTTTTTTCTGATTTAAGGGGTAAGGATAAAGACCTGTACTTATATAGTGCTTTTTCTAGTCTCAAAGACCACTCAAAGCACTTCACTAGTACTAGCCGTCTATTCTAAGGGCCTATCAGAGACAGATACCTAGGGACAATTTAGAATGACCAATCAACCTGACATGCTTGTCTTTGGATCGTGGCGGAAACCAGAGCTCCCAGAGTAAACCCATGCAGCACAGGGAGAACATGCAAACTCCACACAGAAAGATTCCTACCCAATGCCAGCCTGGGGAATTGAACCTGGAACCTTCGAGCTGTGAGGCAACAGTGCTAACCACTGTACCACCATGCCACACACACACACACACACACACGCACGCACGCACGAGGGAAAAAAGTGTTAGAACATGTCAACATTTTTCTCATTAGACATATTTCTGATGGAGCCATTGACCTGAGATTTTCACCAGATACCAGTAACAACCCAAGTAATTCATACATACAAAGAAATCAAGGCAACTGTGTTCACAAAACAAGTTATATTTAATAAAGTGGAATGACAGGGATAAGTATTGAACATGCTTGGTGAAATTCATTTAATATTTAGTAGAAAAGCCTTTGTCGGTAATAGCAGCTTCCAGATGCTTGCTGTATGGAGAAACTAGGTTAAGGCATTGCAAAGGAGCGATTTTAGCCCATTCTTCCACACAAACTGTCTTCAAATGTAAGATTTCTTGGGTGTCTTCTATGAACTCTAGTCTTCAGTTCGTTCCGTAGATTTTCAATTGGATTCAGGTCAGGTGACTGACTGGGCCATTCTAGCAGCTTTATTTTCCTTCTCTGGAGCCAGTTACAGTTTCCTTGGCTGTGTGTTTGAGATCATTGTCTTGCTGAAATGTCCACCCTCATTTCATCTTCATTATCTTGGCAGATGGCAAGAGGTTCTTGTCAAGGATGTCTCTGTACTTTTGTCCATTCATCTTTCCTTCAATTATATGAAGTCTGCCTGTACCATGTGCTGAAAAACACCCCCACATCATGGTGCTCCCACCTTCAAACTTCACTGTTGGTATGAAGTTTTGGGGCTGATGTACAGTGCCATTTCTCCTCCAAACATGCCGTGTGTTGTGGCACCCAAAATGTTCAATTTTGGTCTCATCTGACCTAACTATATTCTCCCAGCATTTTACTGGCTTGCCCAAAATTCTCAAATGTTGTGCAGCAAACTTTAAACAAGCTTCATCATGCTTTTCCTTCAGCAGTGGAGTCTTGCGAGGTGAGTGGGCATAGAGCCCATGTCATTTGAGTGCATTACTATTTGTTTTCTTTGAAATAGCAGTACCTGCTAACCCCAGGTCTTTCTGGAGCTCTCAACGAGTGGTCTTTCGCTCTTAGATGCCACTTCTGATAATTCTTTTGACTCCTCTGTCAGAAATCTTGTGAGGAGCTCCTGGTCGTGGCTGATTTATGGTAAAATGATGTTCTTTCCACTTCTGAACGATGGCTCCAACAGTGAAGTATTCAGCAGTTTAGAAATGCGGCTGTAACCGGTGCCATCATTATGTTTTGCAACAGTAAGGTTGCAAAGGTCTAGAGAGAGCTCTTTGCCATCTTGAGTTCTTTGTGGTGTGACAATCTGATATTTAGAGACCTTTTTCAAGGCTATCAGTCAGGACTTAACCAGCTGAAATTAATTTGCACTGATGGGGGATGGGATGACTTCCAAAATCCTGATGGATTTCAGCTGGTTTCTTGCATTCTATGCCTTTTTGCATCTCTTTTTCTTCGTGTGTTCAATACTTATTCCCTGTGTCATTCAACTTTATTAAATATAACTTGTGTTGTGAACACAGTTGCCTTGATTTCTTTGTATGTATGGATTACTTGGGTTGTTACTGACATCTGGTGAAAATCTCAGGTCAATGGGTCCATCAGAAATATTTTTAATGTGAAAAATGTTGACATGCTCAATGGTTATTTCCCCCGCTGTGTGTGTGGGGGGGGGGATACACACACACACACACACACACACACACACACACACACACACACACACACACACACACACACACACACACACACTGGAGTGGTGGCCTAGTTGGTAGAGCATCCACCCCACAACTGGGAGGCCGGGGTTCAAATCTGGGCCGGGTCATACCAAAGACCAGGTAAAAATTGTACTTTCTGCATTCTAGCTTGGTGCTCAGCATAATCGAATGGAGAAAGGAAAGTTAACACACAGAGCTACCAGAGGACTGACCCCCCACGGTAGCTTTTACTACTTACAGTAGCTTATCTTTGATGTAATAGGTCAAATAAGTTCATTTTGTCTTCTCTCAATTATTTATCTTAAGATAAATAATTGAGAGAAGACAAAATGAACTTATTTGACCTACTTACAGTAGCTGTGTGGCCTAGGGTAATGAAATGGAGATAGGTGCTGCCCTACGCCACTGGCATGGGAATAACATATATATATATATATATATATACTACTCACAAAAAGTTAGGGATATTTGGCTTTCGGATGAAATTTATGTAAAATGTAAAAAGGTCACACTACAGTGATATTATATCATGAAAGTAGGGCATTTAAGTAGAAGCATGTATTGGTGATTTCCTCATCTCACACAATTTAGTGAAACAAAAGTGCAACGACGTCTCATGCTGTTCACAAGTCGACTTATTGTCTGCTGAGGCATGGCATTCCACTCTTCTTGAAGTGCGGCCCTCAGGTCACTGACGTTGTGGGGTGCAGGGTTACAAGCCTCTACGTGGCGGCTCAGTTGATCCCATATGTTTTCTATAGGATTCAGGTCTGGAGAAAGTGCAGGCCACTCTATTTTGTAGTACCCCAGTCTCCAGCAGCCGCTCCTTAATGATGCGATCTCGATGAGCTGGAGCATTGTCGTCCATGAAGATGAAATTAGGCCTGTGTTGTTCATGCAGGTGCACAATGGATGGATTAATGATGTTACTCAGGTAGTGTCAGCTTGTCACTGTATTATTCACAAGGTGTAGGGCAGTTCTGTATTGACTAGACGCACCTGCCCAGACTGTAACACCACCACCACTTTTTTTTTTTTCCCCAAGTATGTCTCAGGGATGTGTGAATGGATGGGGTGGGGGGGTGGAGCTATGTGGGAGTGTATCTTAAATCATGCTGCTTCTATTTATATGTATGCCGAGAGAAAGGCAATTTCATCTTGCCTGCACTACAGTTGTATGTACAGCAATATGACAATAAAGTTTGATTTGATTTGACCAAAGGCTCATCTGGTGACCACAGTGGCTGATGCATAGCGCTCTCCTTAATGTCTCCAATATCATTAGCCACCATCATTTCTGCTCAACGTGAATCAATTTTCATCAGAGAACAGTACTGAGGCCCTCTGGTCCCTTGTCCAGCATAAATGCTCCCTGGCCCATGCAAGACAATGACACCTGTTCCTGGTGGTGTAGCCAAGTACCCTTGCAGGTCGTCTAGCATGCAGACCACACTGATGTAAACGGTTTTGAATGGTCTGACGTGACATTTGGGTGCCTCTCACCTCCCTTAAATGTGCCTGGAATTGAGTAGCTTTCATTATCCGGTTCTACAGGGCACTGTTCACAATAAAGCGGTCATCAGCATCTCATGTGGCCAAAGGGTGTCAACTTTTATGCCTTTCTGTGACTCTTCTAGTCTCTCTGTATCTCTCTGTATCTCTGTTGTAACCAACTGATGACACTCTAAGCTGTGTCGTCAGTTGGCTAACTGTGACATTCTAAGCTCAGTGGCCACTTCCCTCTGAGAACATCCTGTTTGAAGCCTCGCAATGGTGAGGTACTGTTGATCAGTTGTTAGATGTCGTCTTGGTCTCATGATGTCAAAATGTGAACAGCATGATGAAGAGGACTGTTTAAATACCAGAAAATTTAATGGTCGATTTAAACACCTGTTGTGAATTTTGCCATTAAGTACCTTGTTGGAGAACAGAAAGTTACGCAAAAAGTACTGAAACACTGAATGGTTGGAAATGTGCATTCAAAAGGTTAGAGAAGGTCAAATTAAGTTCACTTGCAAAGGTTATAATGCATTTTAGGTGCATCCTGAAACTTCACCTGAAAGCTGAAAATCCCTAACTTTTTGTGAGTAGTGTGTCTATATACATATAAATAGAGGGGGTATACATCAACAACAATGACACCCAGGGTCACCAAAGTTTGTATACAAGTTGACCCTTTCACCCTGACATCTGCCTAATGTTTTGGGTTTGCAAGGTCACAGGTCAAGGTCAAAATGCCATATAAACTACATCGCAACAACAGAGACTGAGGGGTACCACTGGCTACTACCAGTATTTTTTTTGAGACAACAGTATTTAGGATGTTACTGTGCTTTTTTTGTCATTGTCATTACAGTGTTGTCAGAGGCTCGGCAGCTAATGACAGACATTGAAGAGATGCTTAACTGGTGTGCATCAGTGGACCTCTCCAACCTGAGACAGTGCACAGTGGTATGCTTACATGCACAAATGTTAACATGCAACCTTTCCACTTTTATCAAATACTCACTGTAGATCAGGATTCCACGAGTTTTGTCGCTATTTTCTTTCATGTTTTCCCTCCTGACATTGTAGTGTTTGTATGGTGGAGCAGTCTGAGGGATGCTTTACGGTTTGTTCTTTTCATCCTGGCTTTATAACAAATAATAAAACTAATATGGCATTAACTATATAATGAAGACATGAGTGGGCAGGTTACACGAGTACCCTGCAGTTGCATAGCAACGCAATTCATCTGCCCTTTTAACTGTAGAACAAACATGTATACGTAACCTGATACCAGACATTGCTCATTCATTCATTCATCTTCTTCCGCTTAATCCTTTTCGGGTCGCGGGGGTGCTGGAGCCTATTCCAGCATCTTTGGGCGGGAGGCAGGGTACACCCTGGACAGATCGCCAGTCCATCGCAGGGCCAACACAGAGAGACAGACAACCATTCACTCTCACAGTCATACCTAAGGACAATTTAGAATCCCCGGTTTGATGCCAATTAACCTAACGTGCATGTTTTTGACATGTGGGAGGAAACCGGAGAAATCCCGGAGTAAACCCACGCAGACACGGGGAGAACATGCAAACTCCACACAGATCACTGTTGGTCGGGGGCTGGGATTGAACCCAGGATCCCCTGGCCAAGGGTGAGTTGCTGTGCTGCCGCAGTGCTAACCACTCCGCCACCGCGCTGCCCCTGTGTTGTGTTAACTGAAAATTGTCCTCCATTGAAAGTTTTTTTTCCCCCCAACAATGACTGAAAATTCTGAAAGGTGTCTTTCATTTGACAGATTACACTGAGGGTGATCTAATTAAAGTCAGTTAAAATGTCAGATAATAATAGTATGGCAGAATTTTTGCAAGCCTGTCTGTCAAAATTATAGATAACAGAAAAGTGTAGTGCAATCTCTGCCTGACACACTAATCCTTTTTTCATTTAATTCCGAATATGCATTCTGGTCATAGCCTCACCACATCTTTTACATAGTCGGCCATCAGACTGATAAAGATACAGCCCTGCGCACCTCTTGGCTCAGTACTAGTTGAAAATAGATACAAAAAAACTTTCTTTTTCAAGAAAGACTGCATCATCATCATCATCATAATATTAATATTAATAATAATAGAAAAAATTATTTTATATGAATGCATGTAATGTGTATTGTTATGATTTAGGAACTCTTGTTTCAGTCAGTACATATACAACACCAAGAACACTGTTGAATTTAGTTGATTTTGACATATTTTTTATACTCTGTGCTGTTTCTGAACCACTCTATCCTCCCCTCCAAACATAACCTTTATCTCTCAACAGACACATTTTAAGATGTTGTTAATATTGTGTTAAGTGTAGGACAGCTAGGTAGCACTCAAAATTTTGATGATTTATAGATTTGTTTTTCCTCAAACTTGACATCATGCACAAATGAGAACACATAAACCCTTGTCCACAGCACTTTTTGTATTACACATTCTCTACAGGGCAGCTCTTAACAAAGATGGCTGTGCGAGTGACCTTGTTATTTGTTTATGCACTTAGTCATAAGTGTGCACAGCATGGCCTAGTGTGTATGTTGTTGTTGTGACAGAAACAGCAGGAGTGCCAGGCTAACATAGAGGAGGACGGAGAGACCTTGGTCATAGAGGGCTTCAGGTTTGAGAGTGTGGCACTGAGGGAGGACCTGTGGAGAGTACATAGACTTCTGGAGGACGCCAGGACTGATTTGTAACTTGGGATATATGCACGTTTTACATTTTACAGCTATTAAAAGTTCATTCATTCAGTCAATCATAATAAATATTTTCAATAACATTCAACATGTGGTGTCTCCTTTGTTCCGTATACTGTTATATATGTATAGCAAACAGCTATATTCATGCATATTGTTAGAATTTTCTTTATTTATTGCAGCAAAATTGTTTTTATTTTTCCAGCCTTTCTGAGAATGACTTGTTTCAATGTTTGTCACTTTAAATTTCTGAGACCACATTCAACTCTGCCCACTGTCTCGTGTCACTATTGCTAGCATTGGCTGCCTGTAGCTACTGAGCTCGGAGCCAACTAATGTATATTTGTCTCAACAAATGGATCATAAGGCTGGGTTTTATGAAGTCCTGAGGCAAACCTAGAAGAGTAAAAATGGCTTCTTGCAGAGAAAAACAATATAAAGATTGTGGGGAGTTTTTAAGAGAGAAATGAGTGGGTTTTTATATTTTTTTCTATAAACATGTGACCAAGACACATTTCACAAGGTTCAACCCTACAAAGACACAATTTTCAGTCAGTGATCCTTTTAAAGGTCATATGCTATGACTATGTGTACTGTAGGTGCCATTTCATCTTTCAGTAGGACTAGCCTATATATATACAGTATATATATATATATACATGTATATATATATAGTGGGGTAAAAAAGTATTTAGTCAGCCACCAATTGTGCAAGTTCTCCTACTTAAAAGATGAGAGAGGTCTCCAATTTTCATCATAGGTATACCTCAACTATGAGAGACAAAATAAGAAAAAAAAAATCCAGAAAATCACATTGAAGGATTTTTAATGAATTAATTGGTAAATTCCTCGGTAAAATAAGTATTTGGTCAATAACAAAAGTTCATCTCAATACTTTATTATATACCCTTTGTTGGCAATGACAGAGGTCAAACGTTTTCTGTAAGTCTTCACAAGGTTTTCATACACTGTTGCTGGTATTTTGGCCCATTCCTCCATGCAGATCTCCTCTAGAGCAGTGATGTTTTGGGGCTGTCGCTGGGCAACACAGACTTTCAACTCCCTCCAAAGATTTTCTATGGGGTTGAGATCTGGAGACTGGCTTGGCCACTCCAGGACCTTGAAATGCTTTTTACGAAGCCACTCCTTCGTTGCCCGGGCGGTGTGTTTGGGATCATTGTCATGCTGTAAGACCCAGCCACGTTTCATCTTCAATGCCCTTGCTGGTGGAAGGAGATTTTCACTCAAAATCTCATGATACATGGCCCCATTCATTCTTTCCTTTACACGGATCAGTTGTCCTGGTCCCTTTGCAGAAAAACAGCCCCAAAGTATGATGTTTCCACTCCCATGCTTCACAGTAGGTATGGTGTTCTTTCTCCTCCAAACACGACAAGTTGAGTTTTTACCAAAAAGTTCTATTTTGGTTTCATCTGACCATATGACATTCTCCCAGTCCTCTTCTGGATCATCCAAATGCTCTCTAGCAAACTTCAGACGGGCCTGGACATGTACTGGCTTAAGCAGGGGGAAACGTCTGGCACTGCAGGATTTGAGTCCCTGGCGGCGTAGTGTGTTACTGATGTAGCCTTTGTTACTTTGGTCCCAGCTCTCTGCAGGTCATTCACTAGGTCCCCCCATGTGGTTCTGGGATTTTTGCTCACCGTTCTCGTGATAATTTTGACCCCACGGGGTGAGATCTTGCGTGGAGCCCCAGATCGAGGGAGATTATCAGTGGTCTTGTATGTCTTCCATTTTCTAATAATTGCTCCCACAGTTGATTTCTTCACACCAAGCTGCTTACCTATTGCAGATTCAGTCTTCCCAGCCTGGTGCAGGTCTACAATTTTGTTTCTGGTGTCCTTTGACAGCTCTTTGGTCTTGGCCATAGTGGAGTTTGGAGTCTGTTTGAGGTTGTGGACAGGTGTCTTTTATACTGATAACGAGTTCAAACAGGTGCCATTAATACAGGTAACGAGTGGAGGACAGAGGAGCCTCTTAAAGAAGAAGTTACAGGTCTGTGAGAGCCAGAAATCTTGCTTGTTTGTAGGTGACCAAATACTTATTTTACTGAGGAATTTCCCAATTAATTCATTAAAAATCCTTCAATGTGATTTTCTGGATTTTTTTTTTCTCATTTTGTCTCTCATAGTTGAGGTATACCAATGATGAAAATTGGAGACCTCTCTCATCTTTTAAGTGGGAGAACTTGCACAACTGGTGGCTGACTAAATACTTTTTTGCCCCACTGTATATATACAGTGTGAATGTATAGAGATGATGTCTCTTCATGACCTTGACATTATTTTATCAGGCTGAAATGAGCTGCTTCAATATTGACAGTGTGGTCTTGTTATAGTCGTAGAAAGATTAACATTTGACTTTCATTAAGAGAAGATGTTTGATATGTCAGCACTGATAAATTAGCCATCTTCTATTTGGTAAGGTTTTGGTCAAATGACCTTGCAGGAGCTACATGCTGCCCTCTAGGCCATCCTCTCAACATACCATGTTGTTTTCCCATATGACCTTGTAGGGTAGAGGGAACATGAATTAACTCTTCTAACCACAAATATTAGATTTTTTAGCAGTGGTAAGAAACAGACTTAGTGTTTTTCACTGTAGACACCAATGTTTGAAGATCTAAAAGTAAGCTGGCTGTAATATTTGTCCGTGCAGTAAGCTTCTTCTGTAGCTCCAGAAGCCAGTGCACTATTATAATAAAGAATTGTAAAGAGAACATTGCAATAAAGGTGAGAGTTTTGCATTGCTTTGTGTCAGGATGTTTTGTTTTTAATACAAGTTTTTTAAATAGTGTTGCTTCTGAAGTCCACTGTCCATTCACAGTAAGCTCAAAAAAGATAAGTATATGATAACCTTATATATATTGAGGAAATCAAAATTCATTTTAAGCATGAAAATATTCTGAATAGGTAACAGTATTTTTAAGCTTTTCTGATGTACAATTTGAGATCTTGCACGAGTTGCATGACTACTTTTTTTAAGCTTGGAATTAAACGTATTCTTTTAATCAACTCAACCCTAAACATAAGATATCAAAATGAACTAGTCCTCATGAAGAGGTGCTTTCATACAGTGATCTGTTAGCTTCAGAAATTAACAAATTGAGACCTGCCAGCAGAATAATGAGTGTCACAGCATCAATGTAACCAATTAACAAACTCAATTAGAATTCAGATGAATGATTAAACCCAGAAGTTTACCAGGCATTAACATACTAAACAGACTGACATAATATATGCAAATAAGGCCATTATCATTCATGTGCTTGTTCCGTGCCCAACTTAAGTGCTCATTTGGAGTACTCGGGATATGTTTGCAAGTGTGAGCACTATGACAACATATTACAGAAATAATGGTCACTTGAAAAATCTAATTAGTTTTACATTTGGCAGTAAGCTATAGTAGTCACTGGGTCACAAAAACAGCTTGAATCAAAATTAGTGATCATTCAAAGCTAGAAAGGAATGTTCTTATATTTATTGGGGAATATGAAAAAGGATTTGATATTAAATTGTTGGGACAAATAATGTGCACACACAGTCACACTGCACACACAAACACATGCATCCTGTAATCAGACTGAGTGGCAGCAAAAGTGGTAGAAATGCATTCAGCGGATGTTGAATTAGTGATGACTGGAGTTGCGGATTGACTGTTGATTGTCATGTTTTCTCCTAAAGTGCTACATGAATTATTTATGTTCCAACCCTTATAATTAGGAGTTGGTTGAGAAACACGGGACCAGGAAAACTAGAACATTAATCCGTCACTTGTTCCTTCATAATTTCTTTGAATTTTGGGACTCTGAACCTTTTCAAACTGTTGCGGCTGCTGCCGCCACCTCTTTGTGTCTTGAAACAGATGCAGCTCCTGTTTTACATGGTGTCTTCTTGACTGCGGTTGTTGTTTGCTTTGGCAATTGTCTTGAGTCTGTTTGTGATGTAAACATCTGCTGCCATTAAATCTGGTATGATGGAACCAAGAAGCTTGAAGAAATAGGAGATGACTGTTATGACCACTGTTTGCCAGAAGAGGATGCTGTTTCTTGTGGTTTTATTCTTTCTTTAATACATGGGATTAAGTGATTACAAGGGATGACAATGGCATTCAGTGCCATATGAAATATGTTCTTAACTGGTAGAGTGACTGAATGTTCTCTTCTTAGCCAGGTGAATTTTTACAACCTTGAGGAACCCTGAATATTATGGAGTATGTACAAACATGTAGAATATATTCACCCTGATGTTTCAGCAACTTGAGTACATTCACCTGTTATTAATCATTAGTGAGACATATATGGATTGTGAGGTAGCTGTATACCCTTGTGATCCTTTCTTCTACTATATAACACCACATCAAGTACCACTGCACTACTGCAGTTTAAGTTAAGATCTATAATGCCAGCAGGGTAGTCATATTTCACACAGCAGAAACAAAACTGCTCCAACACAAATCATACCTAGAGTAGACATAACCTTAGCTTTCTGTACTTTTCTGTCTTCTCAAAGCTGAGCAAGACTTATAATTGTATGTGAAGGCTCACTGGCTGTACTGTTTGATGTAGAATGAGAGCACGACTTAACCAAACATGTTAGTTACTTACCCGAAAAGCTTCATTTGCATCAGACCTCAATTGGTCTGAACATTCTTGGCAACCCACGGGGCGTTTTTCATAATATTGTACTTCAGAAGTGTACACTGAACTGAAGTGCACTTGCCTGCTTACTGATTCATTTCAGACCCTGAAACCATGCCATATAATCAGGGCTGGCCCTCTTTATACAGCACAGAGGTCAGACATATCCAAGGACTGTGCATGTATGTTGGTATAGCAGAGGACATCCCTGTAGACCGAAAGAGCATAGCTGCGGCAGGGCATCCAAGGCCCTTCCTTTGTTTTTGCTGAGCCAATTAGAGAGAGATAGCATCTGCTGTGAAAGGAGTACAATGGCTTGTTCACTGTGTGTTTCAGTCCACAAGTTTAGACTATGTGTGTGTACGAATACATGCAAAGTGTGCGTGGGTGTGTCTGTAGGCTAGTTAGTGCTTGTGTGTGTGTGTGTGTGTGTGTGTGTGTATGCTTTTTTAGCTACAGTATACAAGTATGTGGAGTGTGTGTCGAATAGTAATAAGTTAGAGAGGTGTTTAGCATACAGCGGAGGAGAGGGAACAAGAAAATAACTGCCTACAAAGTATGACAGACAGCATATGGCTTCATCTGTTTTGAATCTGTTAAGACCCCCCCACACGCACATAGGCATGAACACACACACATGCACATATAGCAAATCACTAGAGAAGCAAATATAAATCTGGGAGACTTCCCGCATTTATGAGTGAGGCATATACAATGCTTGTAATTAAAAAGTCACCGCTGTTGAGTGACAGTCTGCCTCACACACACTCAGTTTGTGTCCTCGCATGAATTTCTGTAAAACTTTTTGACAGCAAGTGTGGTGATGATTTCACAGTTGGCTGTAACACCCCATCAATCCAAAAAAAGAAGGACCCGTAGGCCATTAACCTCTACCTGCTGTTATCTTGAGTTTGATGACTCTTCTTTTTAATGTAACGAGAGAAAAGGAAAATGACAGTGGTTGGATGATTTGTGTGTATGTGTGTGTTTAGCAGAGTTTGCTCGCACCCCTGTCTTGGCCAGCCGGCTCCACCATATGGCCACATTTATCATGTAGCTAGCTGTTCATTAATACTGCCCTTGCTGGCTGGAGAGGCACTACTGGGGGTCTCACCCTAACCCCTGAAACACTTTGAACAGTTGACTGCAGTCCACTGTAATTTTGGGAGTGGATGTTGCAGAGTTAGATAGTCTCACTTTTTTGAACCAGTTCTCCTAAGTTGATGTCAACTTAGGAAGCAGTTCTGAGCAGTTTAAATGAGTGAACACAATATTTTAAGGGAAATTTTGTTTGAAATTTACAGTGGTGTGGAAAAAGTGTTTGTCCCCTTCCTGATTTCACATTTTTTTTGTATGTTTGTGACATTTAAATGTTTGAGATCATCAAACAAATTTAAATATTAGACAAAGATAACACAAGTAAACACAAAATGCAGTTTTTAAATGAAGGTGTTTATTATTAAGGGTAAAAAAAAATAATCCAAATCTACATGGCCCTATGTAAAAAGTGACACCCCCCCCCCCCCATTAAAACATAAATTAACTGGTTTATCAGAACTTTGGAGAGCAGAGTTCAATTTCTCTAGCCACACCCAGGCCTGATTACTGCCACACCTGTTCGCAATCAAGAAATCACTTACATAGGACCTGCCTGACAAAGTGAAGTAGACCAAAAGATCCTCAAAAGCTAGACATCATGCTGCGATTCAATGAAATTCGGGAACAAATGAGAAACAACGTAATTAAGATCTATCAGTCTGGAAAAGGTTGTAAAGCCATTTTTAAAGCTTTGGGACTCCAGCGAACCACAGTGAGAGACATTATCCACAAATGGCGAAAACATGGAACAGTGGTGATCCTTCCCAGGAGTGGCCGGCCAACCAAAATTACCCCAAGAACGTAGCGACGACTCATCCAAGAGGTCACAAAAGACCCCACAACAACATCCAAAGAACTGCAGGCCTCACTTGCTTCAGTTAAGATCAGTGTTCATGACTCCACCATAAGAAAGAGACTGGGCAAAAATATCCTGCATGGCAGAGTTCCAAGATGAAAACCACTGCTGAGCAAAAAGAACATACAGGCTCATCTCGTTTTGCCAGAAAACATCTTGATGATCCCCAAGACTTTTGGGAAAATACTCTGTGGACTGAGGAGACAAAAGTTGAACTTTTTGGAAGGTGTGTATCCCATTACATTTGGCGTAAAAGTACTACAGCATTTTAGAAAAAAGAACATCACACCAACAGTAAAATATGGTGGTGGTGCTAGTGTGATGATCTGGGGCTGTTTTGCTGCTTCAGGACCTTGAAGACTTGCTGTGGTAAATGGAACCATGAATTCTGCTGTCTACCAAAAAATCCTGAAGGAGAATGTCCAGCCATCTGTTCGTGACTTCAAGCTGAAATGCACTTGGGTTCTGCAGCAGGACAATGATCCAAAACACTCCAGCAAGTCCATCTCTGAATGGCTTAAGAAAAACAAACTGAAGACTTTGGAGTGGCCTAGTCAAATTCCTGACCTGAATCCGACTGAGATGCTGTGGCATGATCTTAAAAAGGCAGTTCATGCTTGAAAACCCTCCAGTGTGACTGAATTGCAACAATTCTGCAAAGATGAGTGGGCCAAAATTCCTCCACAGCGCTCTAAAAGACGCATTGCCAGTTATCGCAAACGCTTGATTACAGTTGTTGCTGCTAAGGGTGGCCCAACCAGTTATTAGGTTTAGGGGCAATCACTTTTTCACGTGGGGCCATGTAGGTTTGGTTTTTTTTCCCCCCTTAATAATAAACACCTTCATTTAAAAACTGCATTTTGTGTTTACTTGTGTTATTTTTGTCTAATATTTAAATTTGATCTGAAACATTTAAGTGTGACAAACGTACAAAAAAATGAAAAATCAGGAAGGGGGCAAACACTTTTTCACATCACTGTACATGATTTTCAGGTGGGTCATAGTGCTGTTTTTCCAGCTAAAATTTCTAGGCGAATTTTCTTTTGAATATAATGGAACTTGACATGCACTGATTTATTGGCCTGACATCAATATCAGCTGATATTCACCTTGTTGACTGCCATTGGCCTATCAGCAAATAAGATAAGATTCACTGATGGCAGTGGCCAATATTTATCTGGAGTGTCCCAATTGTGTGGAATTGATTTAGCGTTGTGAAATGTTATGAAAAAGATTGTTTCATACTATAGATTTGTATGATTGAATTTTTGCTCATTCAGCTATGGTGTGCTGAAGGGCTGAAATACTTTAAAATGTTTCAGTTTTTTTATAATGAGTATTTCTCTGAATGTTGCCCAGGCATTATGGATATAGATAAAAACTAAAGGGCACTCAGAAAGCACATATCTCTGCCTAGGCTTCATCCCTCACTCCATCCGTCCAACCGTCCTTCCGTCCATCCGTACATCCGTACATTGCAAGACTGAGCCTTGGTGGAGGTATGTGCTCATGGATCACCCAAAATCTAATGGTTTTATCTGTAGCCCAATGACCACCTCTGGTGAAAATTTCATCAAAATCCATCTCATAGTTTTTGTGTAATCCTGCTAACAGACAGACCTTTCCAATTGCATTACCCAGTCCCTCCAGGATTTCGCGGGATATTTTTATGATTGTTGCGACCCAAAAAGCCTGAATTTGTGGGAGCTTTTTAAAATAGTTGCGATGTTTTGAGAGTTTTTTTTTTTTTCACTAAAAGTTGTGGAAAGAATTACAAATTTTAAAGTAGATGCTTTTTTCCATAGTTTACTGCAATGATATTCTATAACACAAGAAAAGTACAGGGTTGTCAAAAATTCCCTACTGTATTAAACAGTGATTTGTAAATTAAGCAGAAACCTCTGCTACGCAGAAAAAGCTCTTTTGTGCAAGCGCAAATACAGACACAATATCCATTACAACAGCTAAATTGCATTGAATGCATCATGTTAAAGAGTATAGATTTGGAAATTATTGGCAGCACCTTCATTTGAAAACTCCCTAACTGCAGTGGTCCCCAACCACTTGGTACCGAGCGAAGAGAGAAAAACAAAATAATTCATTCTGTTGCTCTGTATTGTTTATTGAAGTCTGTGTTTTTCTGAAAAAAAAAAAAAAATTGCAGAGAATATTCCCTCTCTTTCCATGCCTAACTCCTACCTCTCTGTCTGTCTGCTGCGCGTCTTGACACATACAGTACCTGTCTCATCAGATACTGATCTTTCATTTACCAGGAGTCCTACCAGGGAAGTGTGTGTGTGTGTGTGTGTGTGTGTGTGTGTGTGTGTGTGTGTGTTTGTGGCATGTTGATCCGAATCCAGATTGGATATTCACAGCTTTAAAACTCATTGACAAGATGTAGTGACGGTTTTACCTCTAAAGATGTATAAAATGTTCAAACACTGGCTGCAGTGTTAGATTTGCTCGTTTGTTTGTGGTTTTACGGTGTCTTTCCTTACACGCTCTCCCGCGACGGGTTGGTTTTCAGACAGGCAGACGTTTTTCAACACAAACCCAGCTTTTCGTACACACGGTCAGGACAGAGAAGTGGCGAGACGTCCATCGGGAGACGGAGGGAGGAACAGTGTAGAAAAACTCATGGGTGAGTATTTTTTTAAATCACACACTTTTTTGCTGATGTGTTCCATTTATACTCACTGTAAGCACGGTACAGCGATGCATTTGATTGGTTAGACTGAGCGTTTGAGTGCTTCTTAGGGACAAATTTGATTGGTGAAATTGGCGGAAGTTGACGAGTATTGGCCAAAATTGCGAGAAAATTGGACAAAGTGTCAAGGTTGCGAAATAGATACGTTGATTGGCTGATTTCGTGTGAATTACTAACAGTAATTTACTATCAACTCTGTCAATTGCAGTACTGTTTTGGATACCTTAATTTCCACAGTGAGGCACTGTTTGACAAGAAATTATACATCCGTGACCTGGAAGTCCCACCCTTTTGGAAAAAAAAAACAAAACAGTTTCCTTTTGCCCGTCCCAAACTTTCCCAAGCTCACAATATCTTTGTGGTGATGGACTCTGTTTCATCTGAAAATGTGAAGAAAAGCGAGCAAAGTGGACTAAATTGCTAGCATACTAACTACTAGCTACCGGCTGTACTTTGTTCTGGCGACCGGCATTGGATACGTTTTGATCTGGGGTCTTCTGCAGTACTGACTCAACAGGTATATGTTTTATAAACATTTATTACTTTTGCACTTGACAATATTAAATTTGTGTGTGAAATGACAATAGACACCTTCATGCTGATTGAGATGTTTAGCAGCAGTTACTGGCTATATTTAGAAGGGACTATTTTTTCAGCTGCGCAAAATAACTGGTTAAACAAACAAATCATAATATTTTGTCCAGTATTACTATCATTTAATAAATTGTGCTTACCGGAACTGCTGTATAAAAGCAATATCACACTTGACGTCGTTACTGTATCAGTTTATATAGTAACTGCGGGTGGGATAGGTCTAATGCCCTCCGCTTAGACCTAT
Organism: Pholidichthys leucotaenia; assembly: GCA_020510985.1. NCBI lineage: Eukaryota > Metazoa > Chordata > Actinopteri > Cichliformes > Pholidichthyidae > Pholidichthys > Pholidichthys leucotaenia. The sequence continues at coordinate 199,968,715 of CM035849.1, read as the reverse complement.
CACACAGGACCTATTACACCTGTGATTGCTTAAATAGGTATCAGTTAACAGCCAAATTATTGTTTGAAACAGCTGTATCAGTATCGACCCAAAATTTACAGTATTCATCCCTAAATGGAATTGGGGAGACTTTCTGTTTTTTTTTTCAAAGTGACATTCCTGTTATGTCTGAAATAAGTGAGCCGTGAGCCGTCTTACACCGTAAAAAAAGTATTTATTATTTACACTTGACTATATACAAAAAGGTGGTGCCGCCCAGCGTCATCCATTAACTACGTACTGACGCCAGCTACAGTGAGCCCCGATGTCCAAAACCCCGCCCAATTCACACATTACATTTATCCCCCCCTTCCCTTGAAATAACAGAAACCACAAACACATTATACCTAACTGAGCACCTAGGTAGACTGCCAGGGTGCCTGCGTGACAGAGTGGGTTATTCTGCCATTTTTTGACCGATCACACCCTAACTAATCAAAAGTCCACTATAAAGTCCTTCAGATGTCTGGGTCTCTGCTGAACTCTGGTCGAGTGTTGCTTGGGCTACAGTACCATCGCGGGCTCTGGTGAACACTCCTGGGTGTTCGTGGGTTCTGCATCGACAAAGTCCCAACTTAGATCAATCACGTCCGTGGCTGTCCTCTGATCCGGAGTTGGAACCGGTGAAGATTTTCGGAGGTGGCTAGCGTGCCAACGTGACCCATCAGAGAGGCAGAACGTGGCTGGACCCAGCTGTGCTGTGATCTGCAATGGTGTTGTCCAAAACAACTGCAGCTTTTGGGCGTGGGTAGGGCACCTGATCCTGACCCAGTCCAGCACTGTGAGTCCGGGCTGCCTCATCCGGCGTTTCCTGTCAAACATTAGTTTCATCCGTTGTTGCTGCTCGATCACTCTCCCCCTCGGTGATGGCTTCTCTGCTGGAATGACGCCCTCTGGGGGGTGTAAGCGGTCCAGGGGAAGGCACATTTCACGTCCCAATATCAATACTGCTGGTGAGCAGTCCATCGTGGCGTGAGATGTTACTCTGTAGTGCAGCAGGGTACTCTGTAGTGCAGCCGAGAATTGGAGTCCATCTGCCAGGTGTGCTCTGAACCTGTTTTTTAGGGTTTTGTTGAATCGTTCTAATCCCCATTTGCTTGTGGATGGTAGAATGCAGTCTTTTTGTGTTTGATGACTCTCTCACTCATGAACGCTTCAAAACCCACCGAGATGAATTGTGGGCTGCTGTCCGTTGTAATGGTGTCCGGTATACCCCAGCAAGCGAAGAGGGAGGTGAGGAAGTCGGTGACTACGTTGGTCATGACCAAGCCAGTGGATATCACCTCTGGCCATTTTCAGTGGAGGTCATAAGCTACCAACAGGAACCATTGGTGCACAGGAGCAGTATGTACTTCGCCACATATGTCCAGTTGAATATGGTTCCAAGGGGATATTGGGTATGGTAGTGGCTGCAGCGGTGGGGGTGGGGGTACTCCGGTTTTTCCACTTTCCAGGCAGGGCACATGGTCTTTTACCATATTTTCTATGTCTTTGTCGATGCCCGGCCACCAGGCCAAGCCCCTGTACCATTGTTTCACTCTGACCACGCCCAGGTGACCCTTGTGCAACATAGTTAAGATGCGGCCTTTTAGCATTTCGGGAATTATTGTGCAGTGTCCTCTTGCCACGCGGACATCGTTCCAGCATGTCAGGTTGTCCTTGACTCTGTAAAATGGTGCCAGCTTTCCTGGTATCTCTGCAGGCCAGCCCCCATGGATGAAAGAACGCAGCTGTGTTAGGGTCGGGGCCTGTTCTGACGCTGCCTGGAGCTCCTGGAGAGCGACTGTGTTCTGAAGAGGCCCATGCAACATGCTGATCAGCTCTGTCTCCAGGGGGTCTCAGTCACCGTTCAGGTTGGTTTTAGGTGGCGCTCGGGACAAGAGGTCCGCCACTACATTCTCTCTGCTTGGCTTAAACTGGATAGTGAAGTTATATGCTCACAGTCTTTCAGTCCACCTGGTAGATACGCAGAGGTTTGTGTCCTGACCCGGATGTTTCCAGCAATGCTGTGAGGGCCCTGTGAGCTGTTTGTAGTGTGAAGTGTCGTCCATACAGGTACATGTGCCAACGTTCGCATGACCAGATGCATGCCAGCACCTTCCTCTCCCCATCCAAATACTTCTGTTTGGCCGGTGTGAGGGACCTCGATGCAAACGCCACTAGCCCATTCCGTTCCACATTGAAGCTGTGACAGGCCGGCTCCTACTGCAGAGCTGGATGCGTCACATGTCACAAAGGTAGGGCTTTGTAGGTCGAAGTGAGCCAGCACAGGTGGGAAGGTGAGCTGTGACTTTAGTCATTCAATGGCAGCTGAGCATGCCGGAGTCCACTCCCATGGCACATCCTGGTTCAGGAGGTACACAGTGGTTCTTTCCTTTTGGAGTAGTGAGGGATGAAGCGTCCGTAGAAATTCACCATGCCCAGAAAAGATGAGATTTGTGCGGGGGTTGTAGGCTCAGGTAGCTGCAGGACTGCTTCCACATTCGAGTGCAGGGGGCTCAGGCCCTCACTGGTTAGCCGAAACCCCACAAACACGAAAGTCTCCCCTGCAAAGATGCATTTCTCTTCGTTGAGTGTGACACTGTGGCTTGTCAGTACCTCCATGACCTTCTTGAGGCGGGAGTCGTGAGTGGAGGCTACGCACTATGCACCACAATGTTGTCCAGATACACCACTACTCCCTTTACCGGGATGGTGGCCATAATTTTTTGAAAGCAGCTCAGGGCAGCGGTAAGGCCAAAGGGCAAACGTGTGTATCTGAAAACCCCCATGTGTGTAATGAAAGCTGTCAGGTTGCGGCTGTCAGGGTGGAGTGGTACCTGTAACTAGCCTTGACGGAGGTCCAGCGTCGAGAAAATTTTTGAACCGCTGAAGGTTGCTGTTAGCTCCTCCGTTGTGGGCAGGGGATATTTATCTGGGATGATTACCTATTTAACCATTAGGAGGTCGATGCATGGTTGTATGCCACCCAACTTTTTCTTTTCCACAACGATGTTCGAAATCCACGAGGATGCGTCGACCCTCTTGATGATTCCGGCATCCAGGAGTTTCTTAAGCTCTGTTGTAACGTTGTCTCGTAGGGCGAGGGGCAGTCGGCGGAGCGGTTAAATTTTGGGCACCACTTCTGGGTTAATAAGTGGTTGGTGGTTAAAAGTGGCAATACACCCTAGTCCCGTAAAGAGTGCCGGCCAGCAGCACTGCCAGGATGACGAGACCGTTAGGACGACGGAGCCCATTGGGTCTGTGATGGAAAACCCCCAACTCGCCTAACAGGTCAGTTCCCAGCAGATTGCCCGCCTTCGCTGTAATGGTCTTTTTGGGGAAGAGCTTTCTGACTGTGGCTGTGTTTAGTAGGGACCCTGATGCACTTAAGTGCAATAAAAGTGGCACGTCGACGCCGTCCAGCTGGATGGTGTGCCATTTGAGCGGCCAATTCCTAGCGTGCGGTGGGCAGACTTTGTTTTTCAAGGGGCTCGAGCAGCAGACCTTGGCAAAGTGGTTAGCTTGTTTGCAGCGGTAGCATCTCTTCCCTCTAGCAGGGCAAGTGGGCAAGCAGGCTAGGTGTTTAGACAAACTGCAGTCGGTACACAATGGCCACTCACCCGCTTTTGTTAGTGTTCTGCTCGGCCTCTTCGTGTCACCCCGTGGTTGTGTGTGTTTGGGGTGGCTAATGGTGTTACTAACAGCCTGCTCCTGTGGGATTGGTTGACAGGCCTGTCAGCTAGGTGTCGTTAGCTGTTCTGCTAGCTGGGTGACTGCCTCCCTCTGGGTCACCATCCTCACTACTTGGCTTAGCTTGAGATTGTTCGTTGTTAGCATAAGCTCTTCTCTTAGCCACTTGCTGCTTGCACCTTCTGCTAGCTTGTCACGAGTTAGCTCGTCTTCTAAAGGGCCAAAGGCACACGTGCTTGCTAAGATTTGGAGCTCCGTGGCATAACGTTGGGTTGACTCACCAGCATGCTGATTGTGGCGGAAGAAGATGGTTCTTCAGGCTGTAACGTTGCTCACGTCGCTGTAATATTTCTCCATCAGAGTCACGCATTCGCCGAATGAGTCCGCTTGGCCCAGAGTGTGGAGCATGTGCCTCCCTTCTTCGCCAAGACTGAGAGCCAGCATGTTCTTTAGCTTCTCATCGTCAGTGTCACCCAGGTTGCCTGCGACGACATAATTTACAAACATGTTGAACCAGCAATGCCATGGGATCAATGGTTCTCCCGGTGAGGTGAGGAAGGGTTTCACCGGCTCCATGAGTGAGGGTTTTATCCTTGTCGCCATTTGTTATGTCTGAAATAAGTGAGCCATGAGCCATTTTACACCGAACAACAAACTCTTTATTTACAATTGACTATATACAAAAAGGTGGCGCCACCCAGTGTCATCCGTCACCTACATACTGACGCCTGCTACAGCGAGCCCCAGTGTCCAACCCCCAACCCCCTCAGTTCACACACTACAACTCTACCAAAAATCGAGTTTTTTGTTAACATTTCTGTAACACATGTTCTAATGACTGACAAGACATATCAAGAGAGAAATCACTCAAATGTGTCACGTCTGTGTGTTTTTGCAATTAAATTTCAGTTAAACGCCTCCCCTTGGAAAAAGGCAAGTTCAAACAGAGTTTTTTGGGTGATGTCACTTACAGGCCTGTAGTGTTGAGCCAGTCAGGACAAAGAAATGTCTGGCTTGACTGAAGTTAGCGTCCAGGACCACTTAGCATTTTTCAACAGCTGCTTTGAAAACTTAACCCCAATGGGTTTTACCATTAAACTGCTTTTAAGGACTGATGCCGTTTCAGTCATTATGCAGGGCCACCATGCATACAACTGGGCATGTCCTTCAACTGGTAAGTCTTTTTATAACAGGATTTATTCTCTTTAATGTAGCACTAGCCACCATTAGCCTTGTGGGATGTGGGTGGGCCTATTTACAAATCCTGACGTTTGAAGAAGGAAAAGTGAAAAGATCCTAACATGAAACTTTTAAAACAATGAAAGGCTTTTTTGTAGAAAAAAGGGCATAAGATATTATTTTAGACAATGTAGATTTGTTTTTATAGGGGATTTATATCCACCAAAGTCCGTCTTAAAACATGCTTTTTCTCAATTTGCATTTACTGGACACTATCACAAAGAAGCAGTGAGTGAGGTATGATGTGCCATGCAGGATCCCAGCTGGAATTGGACCAGGGGCATTGGAATTTGCACCTTAACTATTATACTCACACCAGGGTGCCTATAACATTATCATTTTTATTGCTAAAGTCATGCCGTGTGCAGTTGATAAAAATTTACAGCATTGGGCACAGCCTGATGGGTAAGAACTGAAGAGCATCGAGCTGAGACAAGGATCAACATGGTGATGAATTGGCGGGTGTGGGTTACACCAGTTTAACACAATAAAAGCAACTCTAGTAATCAAAATAGATTTTTACATTTTTGACAGCACTAAGGCTTGAGAGAAGTAATGCAAAATTTGGAATGATAGAAGTAAATAGTCAGGAGGAGGCAGGAGGGAGTAAAAATATAATAGGAGAATGATCTTCAACCCAGAAACCATGAAATATTATCATCCTAATGGGACCTTATCTTATTATAGTACATAATAAGGTTTTTTTTTAATTTGATTAGTCTTCAAGGTGCCATGCTAGGGTAGTATCTTCCATGGATTAGTATGCATTCTGCATGCCATCCTCTTCAGATACTAAGTTGGTGATTCATCCTAAATCAGCAGGACAATTCCGCTTGTTGCAGCTTGTGGAGGGACTGTGAGGCCAGCTGTTGTTTCAGCACATCACCGTTAAGCATCAAAACATCAAACAGTAAGCATGACTTAACTGCCCTCAGAAGATCAGAGACTGTTGTTGTACTTGTCATTTTTTTAACGTCTCAGGAAGAAGTCTTTGCATTTCTCCCCCCACTCTGTAAAGCCCTCTTGATTTTTCTCTGATCTTGCCTGTCTGTCTCTCTATGTCTCTTCTTGATGGTTTGACAGTGTGACAGTGGTACAGAGACATCTTCAGTCTTGTGTGGGGATGCCAGCAGGAGAGAGATGTCTGTCTTGGCACCACTGATTGCTCAGTGTGTGGGTGTGTGTCCGGGCTTGTGGATGCTATGTGAATGTGGATGTGGATGTTTTATGTGAAATAGGCCTTGAATGCATGCTACCCTTCTGTAAGAGTCTGGGCATTGATAGATTAATTTGTCTATTTGTATATTGTATTGTATTCTTTGTATTTGGGATGATATACAGTATATTGCGATGCTAGCCTCTTGAAAAATCCAAGTTATGAAGGTCTGACTGTATGTAATGGCATCCATAAGGTAGTTTATAGCAACAACTTGTTATTCCTTTTTCCTTTAGCGTGAATGAAATCCTAGATGTGGGAAAAATATCTGTTGTCTGGAGGAATCTGTTGTCTGGAGGAACTTTTGAAGAGTTTGTCTAGAGGAACCTGTTGTCTAGAGAAACTTTTGAAGAGTTGAATGATCAAACTACCAGCTGCCATTGTCTTCTGTAGCCGTGTTTTTGTGTCATCCATTAACTATGGTAACCTGTACATACAGCCTTGACGTCATCATCATCATCAACCCAACCACTTTATTTGCTTCAGTTTGAAGCAATTCAGGAGTTACACTGCATAAGTTTTTCATTTAGAAGTTTAATAGACTATTACGTGTTCTATCCAGGATTTCTTATGAGCATATCCTTAGTGCATATTAATATGGTTGGATGGAACCACAGGAATTCATTGCAAACAAGGGATATGAATAATATAATTATTACAGTCAGACAGCGCTGCAGGTGGACATAACCAACCCAGCTACCTATATGTAAAGTACATTTAGTTGTCACATGCAGTCAGTGCAGGTGAATGGGCTTAAAGTGAGACATGCTTTAGAAAGGTTTCTATTTACTGTCCATCCATCCATCTATTTTCTTCCGCTTTTCCGGAGGTCCGGGTCGCAGAGGCCACAGACCAAGCAGAGACGCCCAGACTTCCCTCTCCCCGGCCACCTGCTCCAGCTCTTCAGAGAGGATGCCAAGATGTTCCCAGGCCAGCTGGGAGATGTAGTCTCTCCAGCGTGTCCTGGGTCTACCCCGGGGTCTCCTCCCAGTGGGACATGCCTGAAACACCTCAAGTGGGAGGCATCCTAATCAGATGCCCAGACCACCTAAGCTGGCTCCTTTCGATGTGGAGGAGCAGCGATTCTACTCTGAGCCTCTCCTGGATGACTGAACTCCTCACCCTGTCTCTAAGGGTGAGTCCAACAGTCCTACGGAGAAAGCTCATTTCTGCCGCTTGTATCTGCGATCTCATTCTTTCAGTCCTTACCCAAAGCTCATGACCATACAGTACGTAAGGGTAGGAATGTAGATTGACTGATAAATCGACAGCTTTGGTTTAGAGCTCAGCTCCCTCTTACCCACAACAGACCAGTTCAATGTCCGCATCACTGCAGATGCTGCTCCAATTTGTCTGTCAACCTCTCGATACTTAAACTTCTCCACTTGGGGCAGGAGGTTGTCCCCAACCTGGAGAGGACAATCCACCTTTTTCCGGCTGAGGATCATGGACTCGGACTTGGAGGTGCTGACTCTCATCCCAGCCGCTTCACACTCGGTAGCAAACCATCCCAGCAAGGCCTGTAGGTCATTGCTTAATGAAGCCAGTAGGACAACATCATCTGCAAACATCAGAGATGAGATCCTGTTGTCACCAAGCATGACACCCTCCGATCCTTGGCTGCACCTAGATATCCTGTCCATAAAAATTATGAACAGGATTGGTGGCAAAGAGCAGCCCTGGTGGAGTCCAACTCTCACTGGAAATGATTTTGACGGGCTGTTGGTGATACGAACCAAACTCTTGCAACAGTCATATAGGGACTGGATAGCTCGTAACAATGAACCCGATACCCCATGCTCCCACAGCACCCCCCACAAGAGACCACGAGGGACACAGTGAAATGCTTTCTTCAAGTCCACAAAACACATGTGGACTGGTTGGACAAACTCCCATGAACCCTCAAGGATTCTCAAGAGAACGAAGAGTTGGTCCGATGTGCCACAGCCAGGACGAAAACCACATTGCTACCTCCTGAACCCGAGGAGGTGGCAATCCCCTCATGGATTGCCACCTTTTCGTGTTGGGGGGTTTGCGTGCCCTAGTGATACCAAGAGCTATGCTGTCCAGGGCAGTTTGCCTCTGGTAGGGTCTCCCAAGACAAACTGGTTCTGGGTGAAGAGTCGGACTAAGAGTGATCCGGCAGACTCCCATGATAAACAAAAAATCAAGGATTCAATGTACTCCGCCCGGTATGGGGTTACCAGGGCCCTGCCCTGGAGCCTGGCTTGGGGAAGGGTCTCGATGACCAGTGCCTGGTGGCCGGGTTTCTGCCCATGGGACCCAGCCGGGCTCAGCCCAAAGGAGTTACATGGGTCCGCCCCCCAAGGGGCTCACCACCTGCACGAGGGACCATGGGGGTCCGGTGCAATGCGGATCAGGTGACGGTCAAAGCCAGAGACCTTTGCAGTCTGATCCCCGGCTATTGAAACTATTTAAACTGTGAAAGCTTCCTTTGGAGTAAATGAGCATGATATGGCTCTAATTTGTTTCAGTATTCACGTTATATTATGAGTCCAGCCATATTTGAAGGCTTGGATGAGTGACATCACATTGAGGTAGTGCTGTAATTGAAGTTGTGGATTATTGAAAAAAAAGTGCTATGGGCATACAGCTGTGAGCTTTTGCAAGAAAAAAAATGTTTTCATCTAGTAACAAGTGTGCGACTGCTATTATATTATATTTACAAACAAATTACATAACTTTAGAGCAAAATGCTCTATAGTATATACCTAATTCATCAAAAGCAACTAGCAGAAAGAACATGCCAGAATATGAAACTAGCAGAATGAAAGGATATACAGACACAGATAAGAGTGAAACCACATTAACATAATGACAGACTGGATCTCATATAACCTTTGATGACAAAAGAAGCTTTCATTACTCCTAGAAGGGAAACCCCTATGAAACTGGCAGTGGCTTTCTGAAAATGATTAACTAATCAGCTTTATGAGTATGCACTTTTTTTTAATGTGTGTGAGTGATATTTTTTTTTTTTTTTTTGGTGGAGGGGGTGGAATTTCCCCAATCCTTGAATTTCTAGCTGTGGAATTACCCCTGAGGACACCTGATGCCTCCTCACATGTCTGACATGTACATACACACTCACCAGGTCTTGTCAAAGTGACAGAGAATTATTTGACTGTCGTCTTTTTGGTCAGAGCCTTGTTGTTGGGTCACAGATGTGCTCCCGTGTGTCATACTTATGTGACATATCACACTAATATGAAGCAATATAGGAAGGGAGACCTGCTGTCAGTCTACTTGCCTTAGACTCTTTCAAGGTTTTCTTCTTTCCATCAGATCAGGCTTGTCATGCAGCTTTGTGTAGATTAGTGTATATGTAAACTCACAGATACTACATATAGGTGCATTCTTATGTACACTGTACATCATTAAATTCCTTGGGTGATTCAGTGTTGGAACTTGTTTTCTGCATGGGCTGCTAATCAAAGCCGACTGGCTGTTCTGCCAGCATACGTACATATAGATACAGTAGATTGAAGTATGATGCTGTTTTCCAGGCTGAGCTAATTGTCTCTGGGGCCCAGTTCTCCATCTTTCTCTGAACTGTTCACGCAGTTGCATGATGCAGCTGTGGATCCCTGGGAAGGCTCTAATGAAGAGTTATGAGAAGCTGGATGCCTCTTGGCTGTAGAGGGAGAGACGTAGGGAGGACACTGAGAGATGGACGATGGGAATGAGGCTGAGAAGGGTGAAGAGTGAAGCATGAGAAGGAGAAGGAAGAGAGCTTACAGTGAGACAGAAAGATTAATGGAAAGAAAGAAAGCAGGGGTGGCTGTGGAAAGAGAGACCCAGTGCCCTCGGAAAGCTCTGCAAGTCAAAAACCTGTTACAGCTCTTGGGCACTACAAGAACTGTAACATGCATATTACACATATTTGCACATGCATTTCCAAGAGTCGTTTTGACAGATTTGAAAAATGTGAGTGACTGCACACATAACCAAAGAAAAAAATTTGTGGCTTTAATAATTTTGGTCCTGTAGTTTGTGGGGTGCTGTGATTTGAGCAGGACGGCATACCACACACTAACAGATTCTGTTTACAAAAAGACACAGACCTGACTAATGTTGCCAGATTTTGCAAGACAAACAAGTGACTCTGTCCAAGAAAACAAGCCCACATAATATGATTCGCTGCATTTACATTCTCTCTCATTAATTCAGTTTCTTTTCAGTTTGTGTAGTTTCGGTCAGCTTTTGTCCTGCTCAGTGCACTGATATACAATTGACTTTATGAAGAAACAGCTCCAAAGTCAGGGGATATAAGTGGAACTGGCCACTCCAGTCTGGGAAATATTGCAAAATATCTCACAGTCAAACAAGACTTTGGAGTGAACAAACATAATTGACACTTCAGTCTTAGGCTGGCTTTCTGGCTGTCATAACAGTTATCTAATCATAAATATTCAACATGTTGGATATCTGAGATCAGATCTTACCCAACGTTCTTTTGAGCTGATTGGATCATTTTTTAACACCCCGACCCCACAGGAAAATCTGACAAGATGAAGGATAGAAAAATCAAAATATTTGGGACTTTCCCAAACTGTACCCAAAGTTGGTGAGATTAGCTTGTGGTGTGTGGTTTTAAATATTGTTGGTGTTTTGTAACCAGAATTATGGAATCGCCACTCTGAGGATGCGCATTCAATTGTTTAATTTTGTCCATCCATCTTCTTCCGCTTAATCCTTTTTGGGTCGTGGGGGGGCTGGAGCCTATCCCAGCATCTTTGGGCGAGAGGCAGGGTACACCCTGGACAGATCGCCAGTCCATCGCAGGGCCAGCACAGAGAGACAGACAATCATTCACTCTCACAGTCATACCTAAGGACAATTTAGAATCCCCAGTTGATGCCAATTAACCTAACAAATGTTTTTTGGCCTGTGGGAGGAAACCGGAGGAATCCTGGAGTAAACCCCCACAGACACGGGGAGAACATGCAAACTCCACTCAGATCACTGTTGGTCGGGGGCTGGGATCGAACCCAGGATCCCCCGGCCAAGGATGAGTTGCTGTGCTGCCGCAGTGCTAACCACTCCGCCACCACGCTGCCTGTTTAATTTTGTAAAAAAAAAAAAAACTAAACACAGACATGTCACAAAGCTGTTTTATTCTAAATGCCAACCTTCTGGCTTTAAGAAACGTTTTAAAAAAGAATGAAAGAAAGTTATAAAGCTTTAAAATGTTGATCAAGCAGAAGAAAAAATATGGAATCACTCAGTTCTGAGGAAAATATGGAATCATAAAGAAAACATTACACTACTAGTACTTTGTTGCATTTTAGAAATTGTTTTTAAGTTTTTTTGTCTTAAATATTATAAAATGCATTCATGTGTCACTTAATACTATAAAATATTAAAACGCTCACTCACAAAGAAACATTCTATTTAGTTAACCTCTTGCACTTCGGTGTATCGCGGGTGGTCACGTCTCTGCGTTCTAGGGCGCACGAGGGCGGCCTAGGACGCACACTGTGCTTCCTAGTGTGCACTGAAAAAAAAAAAGCTGCATTTCCGTTCTTCCACTACAGACACAGCCGCGAACAGAAAGCCAAAGGAGTGTTTTGATTGGTTTAGATGTGATTGACCTCTCATTCAACTAATAAGAGCCTTGAATTGGGTTTCTGAAACCTTGAAGAACCAATGACTGAAAACCTAGCAAGAAGGACCCGCCTACCAACGGCTGCAAATACAGCAAGCCAATTGAAGCACAGAAGTTCGAAAGCGTGCGTCCCTTGCCTAAAATCTGTTTTGTGTAAGCCGCTGGGTGACACACACGCGTTCGCCGGTCTTTTTTTTCTTACTACTGTTCTTATTTGTTTTGAAAAATCGTTCGCCAAAACCGCAATCATGGAAGCGCAAAACCGCAATAATGGAATTATGGTTTGACCGGGTCGCGTGACCAGAACCATGAGTCCGTAACAAGCGGACCAGCGTCATGTTCGTCTGACAATGAGGAAGAGAAGATTGCCAGCGACACTGCTGTTGTGGACAGGTAAGTGTTATAAGCTAAATTATTCTTTATCCCTGAAAATTGTAATCCAAATGACTTTTGACCGATCGGTAAATTACAACTGTGCGCAACATAATGGACCCGGACCGCTCCGGTCCGGTCCGGACGGCGCACGGACCGTGTCCAGTCTGTGCGCCGCGTCCGGACCGTGAACGACCCCCCCCCCCCCCCGCTACTCTTCTGTAGCGGATTGCAGATATTATTGCAGATATTTTAGTACAACTGTGCGTAGTAGACAGCGGCGCACGGCCGTGGTCCGTCATGTGTCGATGGACGATGTCCGTCCTCTGTAGTGGGTGGGGGGGGAGTTGTTATCTTCTACATTACAGATATTTTAGTATAATTTTTATTGCACTGTAGGTTATTTTTTCTTGTAAAAAAAAGCCACACATTTTTTACGTGGCATGCTTCTTTGTGTGTGTGGGGGGGCTTGTTTGTTCATTCATTCATTCATGAATGAATAAACACCCCCCTCCCACACACACACACACACACACAGCTGTTCACCTTTCATTAGAGCCCAAGATGAAGCTTCTATATTGAATCATTCAAAAGTTACAGACGTTTTTCCAAACTGTGCCATTTGGCACAATTTAGCACAGTTCAAAAACGCCTGGGAACAACCTAAGAAAAAAGCTGTGTAATATATTCATTTTTTGTGGTATTGTTACAAAATTTTGACCTCAGCTGGATAACACTTGGTTCTACATTTCTGTTGCATTTTCCAGCCCAGATCTGACAGCTGTGTGTTATTTGCAAGCATTTGTATCCAAAAAAACACCCAGGCCAAATTTATTTTCTTCAAGTTCAGTATGTTTAGATGACTGTTACTCAGTGGCAGGAACACTTAGAGAGATTATGACTGTTTTGCCAAAAAAATTCAAAGTGTTTTCTTTTAAATGAGACCAACCCCATGAAGATGCTGCAAAGGGTTGAAGAACAGCTTTTGATTTACTTTGGGTACGTTATTTTTTGGCGTTTTTAGGGAAACGCCTTCTTCTTCCGGCTTTCAGAGAGAGCAGTCGCATTTCTCCTCCTCTCCTCCTCCGCCTCCCTGACTGATCCCAGCTTGCTGCGTCCTGTCTGTGTCTCACTCTCCTTCTCGTGGATCTCAATCCAAAGGGAAAAATGGAAAAAATGGAATTCCGGGCTTTAAATGCAATTGACACCACCTTTTCAAACAGAAAATCGGGCCCGGGGGAGCCCAAATGTGTGACTCATGGGACAATTGAAACTCATGTGTCTGTGTGATTTGATTGAAGATGCGGAAGACATCTATCTGTTTGGCTTATGATCACAGGATTTCTACTGTTTGGCTCTGGAGTTTCCTGGTGTATCGGAAATTAAAGAAGTTGGAAGAGCTGATCAAAATACGGATCCCGGCGAAGCTCCTTCAACAATTCGACCAGCATGGGAGTGCACTGATAGCGGCAAATGGTGAACTGATTGTCGAACTGAATCAGGAGGTTGAAAACATCTTGAGCCGCTGGGTGCTTTCCAGGGAATGATTTTAAAGCCTGTGAATTGAATTAATTGTGATGCACAGAATCGCATGAGAGTGGAAATTACTATGCTCGAAGTGACTGTGCTCATCAGGCCTTGATTCGGCATCCTTGGGAACTCATTCCTCCAGGAGCAGAGATTATGCAGAAGGGAGTTTTGGCTTCTCTTTAACCCAAACAATTAACAAACAATTGCTGTTGTTCAGCAAACTGAACTCTTCAAGGACAGCGTTATCATGTGTCTAATACGGAACTTTACCATCTGGCATGCACGAAGAGAGATGGACTCTGTGGACATGCTTATCTATATTTAGAATACATGAACATAACATCCATCCGTTGCCTAGGAGAGGCTTCTTTGTTGTGCACCAGCAACTGATACATCCACACTGCACTCATACTGATATTACATGACTGACACACACACTGGTCTCTCTCTTTTTCTTTGTTAATGTGTGATCTGTATTTTGTCTGCTAATTGTGCAACTGAGAGGGTTTTTTTCTATGTGATCACAATTTTGCTCATTTGAGCACTATTTTGAAAACTTTGGGTTTTTTTTCTCTCTGCCCAATGTGTTCCCTCCCCCTCCCCCTTCCCCTCTTTACCCCCCACTGCATGACAGGCGCCTTCTATGGCTGCCGCGTCATTAGGAAGCGCTTATCGAGCGCGCCTAATGTCAAGTCAAATTCCTCGTATGTGTAAACATGCTTGGCAATAAAGTTCATTCTGATTCTGATTCTGAAATTGACCAGAGTGCAAGGGGTTAAGCTTTTAAAGAAATGGGTAGATGGCATTTCCTGGATTTTATGATGTCACAAACCAACAAGTCCCACTCTCAGAATTCTAAGTTAACAAAACAAATGCATCTTGTCTGTCACTTTACACGTTATTGGTCCTCAGAAAGGACCTTTACCCCAGACAGCACACATACGTCTTGCCGACGTCAGATATATCGGCTACCTGATCTATAACATCAGATAGGCATCTGCTGTAGATCTGTATTTTCCCAGCCCTCAGTGAGAGCAGCATCAGGGCTGCCCATCGTCTGAGAAACCGGTGTTGCTCTGTGTACTTTTTTTTTCATCTCGGCTTGTCATCTAATCGTCATCTCAGAGGCCGACCCCTCCCTCTGTCAGCTCATAAGCAGCAGCTGATTGGTTTTCAATCTGAGCAGTTTTATCTGGTCACTTGTGGATTTAGTTGGAGAGAAGGAAGTGTTCATTTTGGGTAAGTAGCCCTCCATTTGATAAGATATACCGTATATTTTTGTGAATTGTAACATTTAATGTGACAGTAAAATTGTTTGCATGTCAGGACTGTCAGTATGTTATACTTCAGAGACTGTTGATGAGCTGGTTTGTACCAGCTATTAACTGCTATGAATTTTCATTAGCTGATTTTGCTAACTTGGACACTTATGTTAGAAGTATTTTAGCAAGGTATTTTACAAATTTATGCACAATGTTTGATTTAACGTTACATTGCAGCTGTTGTTAGCTATTACCTGCTAAAGGCTTTACAGGCCTTCAGAACATGGCAAGGCTTATTCCGGTAAATTAGGTAACTTGATGACTTGTTTAACATCCACATTAACCTGTACTAGGAAAGGTGTTATATGGTTTTTCCTGGGGTATGTGGCCATATAACTTGTAGTGTAATTTAAAACTGCTGGGAGCAGTTTACATCAGTGGTTAACCACTATGCAGTTTACATTAATTTGTAGGAAAGGAGCTCTACAGATAAAGATTTATTGATTGATACTATATGGTTAAAGTTTTCTAACTGCATTAACTTTAGTAACATTTCCTCCATCTGACATCATTGGGAAACTTTCTCAAAGCTACTCAGATTTTTGAAGAACAATTTTAAACCACTTGTGACTAATCTCCTAAATTTGTGGGGGGTTTCCTCATACAGTTTTTAATACTTTTCATAAATGTGCAAATTTTTTCATCAATGTTGAACATCTTTGCGACAAATTTGACATTTTTCATGCAAATTTGCACCTTTTTTGCCTACAAATTTGCAACTTTTTGTCATTTAATAAAAATCACAGATTGGCAGTGGATGTCAGAAATCCATAGACTTATTTTTAAAGCACCAACTTGACAACAGCTATATATGGCTTTGTTCTTGTGCTTTTCTGAAAAGGTGAAGAAAACAGCAGCAGCATCAGATTTATAATCAGATTAGTTGATCTTTTTTTTTTTTTTTTTTTTTTTACAATTATCAATAGATTAATTGACTGTAAAAACACTCGAGTTACAGCCTTACAATCTGGAAAATTCTCATCGCTGAAGTTTGTAACCATGTTTACAACTAGTTTGACTTCTACAAGCAAGTATTCTCAAGGTAGTGCTACTTTTATGCACAATTTCTGGATATTCTACACACATCTGCTTGAAAGTAGGGCTAGACAATAAATTTGTTTTAAATCAAAAGTGAAATTATTTGGTTTGGACAGTGTAAAAAAATTTTTGTGAAAATTGATTGTCCTATTCACAACAAAACATTCACCCAGCCAGACGGCGGCGAGCGGCGGCGGTGACCGGTGAAGCTCGGCTGCGCCGGCAGTGTGCGGCATAACCGGCCAGGCAGACGGCGGCAGGCGGTGGTGAATGACGGGGGTGATCTGCGGAGCTGTGCAGCGCTACTTGGCGGAGGAGCTGTGCAGGAGCTGTTGCGGCGAATTCAGCAGCGGCCGGGCTAGTTGAGGCCTAGCCGGATTCTCTGTTTACTTCTATCTACAGGTCAGTAAGATGCCACCAAAGAAAGAGGAAATGGAAGAAATCAAAAAAGCTCTGAGCTTTATGTCAGAAGAATTGGCCAAATTGACTAGCCAACAGGACAAAATAATAGGCCTAATAGAACAGGTACAAGCCCTAAATTTAATAATTCAAGAAAAAGACAAAAAAATTATGGACCTGGAGCAACACGGGCGTCTTTTGGAGCAACGCGTCGAGGATCTTGAACAAGGTTCTCGTATTGATGACCTAGTTATAAGTGGACTAGACATCAGATATCAGTCATACGCCCATGCCACAGTAGGACTGAGTGGTGAAGATGCACCCATGAGAGAATCTTTGTCCTTAGAAAATCAAGTGCTTCAGTTCCTTAATGATAAAGACATTAAGGTAGAAGCCAATGCAATCTCAGCCTGCTATGCTCTACCGAAGAAAGATAACAAAACAAAGAAATCAATTGTGATGCGCTTTGTGAACAGAAGGGTAAAGAATAACATACTGAGGCAGGCCGAAAAGCTAAAGGAAACTCAAGTTTACATAAATGAACACCTGACAAAAAAACCCGCTGAATTAGCACGACAGGCACGGATGCTAAAAAAACAAAATAGGATACAAGCAACCTGGACAAGAAATTGTAGAATTTGGATTAAACTAAATGGATCACCTGAGCAAGCAAAGAGTATAATGATCAGAGATGCTACTGACTTAGATAAATACAGATGAACACTGATTAGAAAATTATGATCCAATGATAATCCATATTCATACACACGATAAGAATAGTTCTTTTGATACACCATGCCAAAGTACTTTAATAAAAATAACCAAAACAAACAAAAACTTATGACCGACTCAAGTAGACATCAGTTATCCCCAGTTGGAGGAAGTCATTTGACACAGAATGAGGAAACTCAAACTCTGAAAACATACCATTATGCTGAACATAAACCACAAGAGATGGAGAATGATATTGATCCTGATAACCACTTTTTCAATAATATTCATAACCACTGTGAATATTACACTGAAAAACAATTCAAAAGTCAAATGCAATTAGATGGTAAACTGTCAATAATACACTTCAATAGCAGAAGTCTTAACAAAAACTTTCCACAGATTCAGGACTATTTAAAACAGCTAGACAGAAAATTCACAGCTATTGCAGTCTCTGAAACTTGGCTTAACGAAGAGCAGGCTCCCCTGATGGCAATAGAAGGATATCAGATGTTTTATATTAACAGAACTCAAAAAAAGTGTGGTGGTGTTGCACTGTATATTGATGACCTGTACAGGTGTAAGCTTGTAAATGAAATGTCCTTAGCACTACCAGGGATTTTGGAATGTGTTACTGTTGAGACTGACCTAGACAAAACAAAAAATCTAATCATAAGCTGCATATATAGAACGCCGGGAACTTGCATTAAGACATTCAGAGATAAATTAGTCGAGCTGTACAATAATATTACTAGTAAGAAAATGGTAGCAATTTGTGGAGATTTCAATATTGACTTACTGAATCCTCATCAACAAAATGTAGTTACAGAGTTCATGAACTCTATGTACAGCATGAGTCTATATCCCACAATAACACATCCCAGTAGAATCACAGTTCACTCTGCTACACTTATTGACAACCTGTTTGTCAATGTTTTCAATAAGAAAATAGAAAGTGGATTATTGATAAATGATATAAGTGACCACTTGCCAACCTTTGCACTTATCCATGGCCACACGGGGCCCAACGCAGAAAAAACTTCAAAATCGTTCAGACACAAATCACCAAATGCAATCAGTTCTCTTAAAGAGGACTTGCTGAAGCAAGACTGGACAGAAGTCTATGTATCAGATGTAAATGAAGCCTATGACACATTTATAAATATTGTAACCACTCTTTATGAAAAAAACTGCCCATTAGTAATAAAAAAGCTTAAACACAAATTTGCTAATAAGCCATGGTTAACCAAAGGACTACAAAAGGCGTGTAAAAAGAAAAAATTATTATATAAAGCTTTCCTAAAGAAAAGAACAAAAGAAGCAGAGCAGCGGTATAAAACATACAAAAATAAGTTAACATATATAATAAGATGTAGTAAAAGAGACTATTACAGTAAAGAACTGGAGAAAAACAGAGACAATATTAAAAATACATGGACAATACTCAACAGTATCCTTGGAAATAAAAGCAGAAATACAAGCTACCCAACTAATATTCCAAAAAATAATAAAACGACTCAGAGTGTGAATATTGCTTCACCTGCAGATGAATTTAATAATTTTTTTGTTAACATTGGACCTAAACTGGCCCGAGAAATACCCACTACGGTGCCAACAGGTGATACAATATGCAATAACACTGCTGTAAAAGACTCCATCTTCATAAAGAACACAGACGAAAGAGAGGTCATTGAAATTGTTAAATCGTTCAAAAGTAAAACATCTACTGACTGTGATGGTATTGACATGCTACTAGTCAAAACTGTTATCAAATGCATAGTAAAACCACTGACGTATATCTGCAACCTGTCTCTCCAATCAGGTATATTTCCCAATGCAATGAAAATAGCTAAAGTAATTCCGATATACAAGACGGGCGACAGAGGGGAACTCTCAAGCTATAGACCAATTTTACTATTACCGCAATTTTCCAAGATACTTGAAAAAATATTCTATGAGAGAATTGACAACTTCATACTGAAGAATGATTTACTATGTGAGCAGCAATATGGGTTCAGACACAAGAGGACAACTGCATATGCCCTAATGGAATTTACAGAAAAAATATCAACAGCCATTGAAAATAAAGAGTATTCAGTTGGAGTATTCCTAGATCTTAAAAAAGCATTTGATACAGTAGATCATAATTTATTATTCAAGAAACTAAAAAATTCTGGTATTAGAGGGGTAGCACTGTCCTGGTTAAGTAGTTACTTAAAGAATAGATATCAGTATGTATGTGTTAGCAACAAAAACTCAGAGTTGCTGAAGGTCACCTGTGGAGTCCCACAGGGTTCAGTTTTGGGACCATTATTATTCAATATGTATATAAACGATATATGTAAAATTTCAGAAAAAATGGACTTAATATTGTTTGCCGATGACACTAATCTGCTATGCAGTGGAAACAATTTGGAACAACTTCTGGATACACTCGGGAAGGAATTAGAAAAGCTTAAACTGTGGTTTGATTCAAACAAATTAACGCTCAATTTAAGTAAGACAAAATTTATAGTCTTTAACAACCATCACAACAATCCAGTACCCAAACTCAGTGTAAATGGTGTAGAGATTGAAAGGGTATCTGAAACTAAATTCCTTGGAGTAATAATTGATAACAAACTGTGTTGGAAGTCACATATTAATTATATTAAAGGTAAAGTTTCCAAATCAATTGCAATATTACACAGAGTGAAATATTTGCTGAATCAACCCACACTATACACCTTGTATCATTCATTAATACTCCCATACATGACATATTGTAATGAAGTATGGGGAAATACATACAAAACAAACATATATCCACTCTTTATGCTTCAAAAGAGAGCTATTAGAATAATAAACAAAGCAGCTTACAGGGAACCAACAAACCCACTTTTTCTTAAACAAAAAACTCTCAAGTTGAAAGATCTGGTTGACTTTAAAACCGCAATAATAATGTTCAAAGTGAAGAATTTATCACTGCCCGCAAATATCCAAAAGTTGTTCCAAACAAGGGAGAAACGATATCACTTCAGAGGAACATGTATATTTCAAAAGCCTACCGTGAGAACAACCACCAAGCAACACTGTATTTCAGTGCAAGGAGTCAGATTATGGAACGATTATGGACCTGAATTAAAATCATGTACAACGCTTGGACAATTTAAACAAAAACTAAAGGAAGAAATACTCCAAACATATTTACAAGACGACATGTAAACTCACATAAGGATTGACATATCCAGCCTGTGTTGTGTTGTAGCTTAGTTTTTTTTTTTTCTCTCTGTGACATTCTGTCTTAGATTTGTCTTGAATAGTAACCGCTTAACCTAGCTTAGCTTAGTTTTCTTTTTTTTCTCTCAGTCACACTTTGTCTTAGCTTTGTTCTAAATTGTAATCACTCTTGTCTTGTTTACTCTTTTTTTCTTTTGAATTCTTGGATGGAATATGGGTGGGCAATATAAGCTGCGGCTTCAGCCATCACCCATTTCGGATAACTCACGTGGAATTGTTTAGTAGAAGGAGTCTTTGTCTAATTTGACCTTGTTGTTATACAGTTTCTTTTAACCTGTACTGTATTAGCCGAAATAAAAATAAATTCATTCAAATTCATTCAATTCATTCAGTAAATATGGTAGCCTTCAGCACTAATCCCTCCCCCACCCTTAAAAGTTAATTTTATGAAAGTTAAGTTGGTACTTTAATAATCAGAAATGTGACTTCAACTTTGTTTGAGCAATTCTCAATAGAGAATCATGTTTTGGGGGGAAAATAGTTGAAATGATTGTCTTAAATCTAAAATGTCAGCAAAAATCAAGTGGGATGTGTATCACCTAGGTCAGGGGTGTCCAATCATGTGCCATGGAGGGCCAAGACCCTGCAGGCTTTACCTCCAACCAGTGTCTTCAACAGCAGATTCCACTGAATTTCTTCCCACTGATTGCTGATAAATGAAAACACCTGCTGGAGAGAGAACCTGCAGGTTCTTGGCCCTCCATGGCACATGATTGGACACCCCTGCCCTGGGCCTTCTCAAAAGATATTTTTGTACTATATCCTCGCCTGCAGCTGTCCACTGGAGTTGCAGCTGCAACCAACATAAGGATAATTCATTTAGACATGCTTTATGTACATGGATTGTGGTACAGTCTGGGAGCACGGAGTCATTTCATTTGTCATGTATAACTATTTCCTTATTTTTCCTGTTATTCCACAAGTTTACCGCACATCTTAATTTTACTTCAGTTCTTTCAATGTTGTTTTCAAGTATATAATGGGTTCCCCCCCCCCCAGCAGACAGCTTCTGTCTCTACCTTCCACCATTTCCTATTGGCTGCCCTGCAAGAAAGGTAAGTCACTCATATTTACATTAGAGTAGCTACATTTACATTTCAATGTTTCCATCCATTGGCTTACTGTTGACATGATTTTGGGTTTTAAATGACTCTGCTTATGACACAGAACCATCACAGAGACAGGACACGTTTCAAGGGTTTTTATTGTGCAAGTAATGCGTATTGGAAGGGTCTGCCCTGGCAGTCCTATGGAGAGAGGATAATGAACAACAGCTCTTAGTAATTGTTGAGAATATTTGATTGGCAATTTATTTACCTTTCTTACTCAAGCTGTTGTGCTGAGTGGTGGTGGAGAGACTGGAGTGGAACAGTGGCACACCACAGGTGCTGACAGGAACAGGCTGGTGAAAGATGAGTGGTGGGGAAATCTTCAACTTGGCCAGGTTGGGGAAAAGCAGTTAGAGATTATGTTGGCTTACTAGAAATGGTCCATGTACTGTTTTCCAGAGTGAATCCGCTGAGGAAGGAGTCCACATCCGTCAGGAGAGTCCCAGGGTTGCCTATGCACAGGTAAGTATTTAATAACCAGGTCAGTGGAAAAAGTGATCTTGCATGAAGCCATGGGAAAAGATCTGAAGGCAGAGAAGCAAAACCAGGGGCACAAGGTGCACAGTGGCAAGCAGTTCTAGCAAGCTGAGTTGGTGACATCAGCATAGGAAGTCTGACAATCCTACAACCTAGGGCAGCTCCTTCAGATCTTAAATAGGCAGGGCCCTGATGAGCTGCAAGTGGTGCAAAGAGGCAGCTGCACCTAATTAGGAGACAGAGAGAGATGCAGATGGTGAGAGGAGAGATGGGTGCAGCTTAGCATGACAGTTTTTGGTGGGCCACTGCAATACCAACTAGAAAACCACTTGGAGCTCATACATCCGCCAGGGTTTCTTCCATCCATCATGGATCACCTCCAAAATATAATGGGTTCTTGTGTAGGCCATGAGCCAGTTCTGGTGAGAACTGCAGCAAAGTTTATCCAGTAGTTGTGGAGGATTCTTGCTAATGCACTGTGAAAATAAGAGCCTTGGTGGAGGTATGCATTCTCAGATCATCACCAAAATGTTATGAGCTCCTTTCCAGCCCAAGAACCACCTCTGGTGAAAATTTCATCCAAATCCAAACAGTAGTTTTTGTGTAATCCTGCTGCACAAATCCAAACGAGGTCCTTGGTGGAGGTATGTACTCTTAGATCATGACCAAAATTTAATGGGTTCATCCTTGGCCCAAGGGCTACCTCTGAAATTTTCGTCGTTCATCAAAATCCATCCAGTAGTTTTGCATTATCCTGCTAACAGATAAACCACCCCGATTACATTACCTGCTTGGTGGAGCTAACAATCATGGCCACTCATTGACCACATTTATGCTGCGTATCCACCAAATACGTCTTGTCGCTCGAGTGCCCTGAGTATTTTTTTTCAGCGTTTGTGCGCGGCGCTCTGGGAAAAAATAGTCTGTGCCCTGTATCCCAGCAACAGCTTGTCACTCTCAGCTCAGCACTTCCATTTTTCCTATTGATAGACTTTCTACTGATTTTTAACAGCAGTCTCTAAATAACAATAGACAGGAAACGTTTTCTAGCAGCTCTGGATGTAAAATATGATGACACAGAAAGCAGGAGTCTGAGTACAGACTAGTACTGGCATACTGTGTCCCGCCCATGCAGCAGTTCTCATTGGCTGCTTAGGTCTGGCATTGACGAGCTCAGCTGCAGTCTCTGAAAAGTTGAACTTTTTTCAGCTCTGAGCACCCTGAGCGCCACGACAAAGAACCGCCACCGCCAAGAGCGTTTCAGCGCAAAAAGAGTGCTCAGTGCTGTAAACGCTGGACTACATAGAGAATGAATGGGGAAAATAACCGCTCAGAGTGGGGGAAAAAACGTGTTTGGTGGACATGCAGCCTTACACGGTAAACATTATCAGGCAGTAAACTAGGTGTTTGACATCTCATCAGCGGTTAGCTGCCAGCAGCAGAGGAAGTCATTCTGTTAATGTGACTATTACCACCCAGGGACGGTTAATTTATTATTGACCAGTCAAACCACACACCCCTGTTTCTTATAATGCTTTATTCAAGGTCTTAAATGCCAATATTTTTCAGTATTTTGATGAGTCCAACAATTGACACTAAAAGCTAATGTTAGTCTCAAACCTGGTGTTGCCATCCAAACACCATTTCAGGGGAATGAAGAAAGGAGGGTGGGATGAACTAGTTCTCATGAGCATTTAAAGCAATGTGCCATTAAAACCAGCCCATTTTGAGGACAACTTCCTCACCATGTGTAAGATGGTACGGTATTTATTAAGCCCTGAGGTGTTGTGACCAAAGTACGTCACAGATGTTTCATTAATACCTCTTGGAGTTGTGTCAACATGTGGGAAAAGTGCATAATAAGGGCACTTTGAAGCTGGATTCATACTGCACCCCTGCTGTCCACGTATGTACAACTGGAAACCTCGTGTGATGAAATTTACGTCATTGTCTCCACTCCACTAGTGTACGCAGGGCTCTACTGCAGACGACCATGTGCAGCCCAAATTTTATGACCGCGTGGCCTGCCCATGATCTGAACGTGTTGACGGAGCATGCGCAAGACTGAACATCCCATTCACGAGATGGCGCTACCAACACGACATACAAAGACAAAGTAAACGAGGACAACAACAAGGAGGTGGAAGAAGAGAACAAACATACATGAATCCTTTTGCAGCAGCAGCTTGAGCCGAAGAGAGCACTGGAAAACAGTAATTCCTCCTTTTCCTTGAAACGCCTCCATTGTTGTTGCTACCAAAAAAAATGTTCATCACTCGTGTTTAACAGGTGAACAAACTGATGTGTTGGCACATTTGAGCTACACATAGGGCTGGGGCGAAACTACAAATAAGTTGTGCGCATTCATCAACTGCTTGGCCTGGTAGACAAAAAAAAAAAGAACATGTACAATGCTGCATGTGTGCTGGGCTCGTCCAAAGCGTACGCGGGCCAAAGTGGATCAGAGTGGAAATGCAGCATGAATAAGGCTTAAAGTGCTGATGACACGTTCTTGACTTCCTCTAATTTTTCAACACATAATACAATATTACGAAATAGGTTGGTCTGTGCAGTTCTAAGTCAAACAGGCTTTTTTTCACGCAAACATCCAACGTTTTCATGAGTGCAACGTCATCCATTGTGTCAGTGGCTCGAACCCCCCCCCCCCGGCCATGTTGTAATGTCATCGACGGAACACAGCGCTTGGCTGCCCTTTGTACACACAGGAGGGAAGCGGTTGAAAACATTGACCATGGTTCCAGCACATGTAGTCTGGAATTGGTTTGTGTTGTCCAGTCTTCAGACGATTATAGTTCAGAAGAATGGGATGATAATGAAGAATCTGGGGGCATCAAACCGTATAGGTTTGAGCCGTGCCAAGTGGGCGTTGTGCCTAACGAGTCAAACTCAGTGACAGTCAGCTGTTCTTGTTTTGTGTGCATCATCTGCCGTGTTGTCAGCCAGCCAATATTGTCAACACTATTACGACGTGTTAGCTACTCCACACAGCTGTGGTTCTGTTGTGCCCATTCTCGTGTAAATCCTTGTTATTTACACGTAAATCATCCCTCTCCGTGCGCTCTTACACAGGGCAGGAAGAGGGCGCATGAAATAATGAGGATTTAAGCGCAAGATTCACTACAGCACATTTAATATAGAACGACAGACAATTCCCAAAAAGGTGAAGACTTACAAATAATATACAGAAACACAAACAGTAGGCGTTCGGGGCCGACATCGCCCAGCAAACATGGAGAGAAAACATGTTAACCACGGTTGTGCCCCAGAGCCGACATTGCTTCAAGGACGCACGAGAACCACGGCTGTGTGGAGTGGCTAACATGTCGTGAGAGTGCTGAAAATACTGGTAGACTAACAGCACAAATGACAATACTATTGACCAGCAGTGCGTGTACATTTTGGCGGCCGTTTGCCATTAACGCACTGCTGGTGATGGTGTGATGACAAGCACCTGGGCGAGGACCGGGAAACATGATCAGCAGGAGGGGAATCACCTGTTGATAATGAGAGAGGGGATATGCCCGGACCGGCGTGCGATCAGAGAAAGTAGGTCAAAGCTGCGCATAAATCCATTAATCCTTTCCCTCCTCGCGCTCCTCCTGCATAAAAGCGCAGGAGGAGTGCAGGCTCAGACAGTTGGAGCTGAAGCGTGTGATGTGGTCTTTCACACATCACACACTTTATTGAAGCCTGCGACACAACGCGAAGGCATAGCCGTAAAATTAAAACAAGGAACCAGAGAAACTGTGAGCCACAAAGTTGCTGTTATTCCAGTCAACAACACCGGAGTCCGTTCTGTTGATTACATCATGGGGGTGCCGCCCTTAATTCGGTGGGTGGCTCCACAGTCCAGTCAGCGGCTGCTGTTTTTTTGATAACTAGTTTATGCAGGCGCGGTTGTAAATATTATACTGATCATTGACAATGACTTTTGGGTTTACACAACATGCTAAAAAAGGTCAAAAACATGTCATCAGCACTTTAAGTGCCATGACTTGGAAGACTACAGGAGTGCAGTAGTTGTGGTTTTGGTGCTATTAACCAGAGGAATCAGGTCTCTTAACACTATTGTCGTTGATGCCACCGCTTTGGCCATAAAAATAAGACAAACACCAGAAATGAACTAAGTAGATGTTTGTACCTTGATCAAACGACTCTGTTTTGATCTAGTCTTGTTGCTTTGCTTTCTCTCTAGGATCTGGACTTTAAAACCCAGCCCTTAATCATCCTATGGAGACTGAAGTTGAGTTGGGCAATTAAAAAGTAGCTGAGGCTGAGCGAGGACAGGCTAGGAAGACGGAACAGAGCCAAACCACAGCCATGAAGGTAAGCCTGACCTGAGGTTGCGTTAACTGAAACTCTGCTGTTACTCTACTGCAGCAGCGCTAACATACCGGGAAGGAGGGGTGGCTGAAAAGTTCATAATGGTGAAATTTGACCAAATGTTATTTATTTTTCAACATACACAGTAAATTTCCCAGTGTTGAATATGCTGAATCATATTACATTGACACATTATAAGTTGTTATAACAGCGGAGTAGTATGACCCCTAGTGTTGGTGAAAATTACCTGTGTTTAATACACGCTGAGGAAGATTAACTCTAATTAAGCCCTGCCCACCACATTCTCGTTTCCTTGGACTAGAACTTTCCAACCACCATTTTCTTCACCGTGAAAGAGTCTGGTAAGTCTTTAATAATGACATGTTAAACTTACTTTTGATGCTTTTCAACAGAGGTATTGTTATATTTAAATGTAATATTGTCATGCACAGCCTACTTTTGACAATAAATCATAGACCATATGCATTAAATAAATGCTGAGACAATAATTAGCTAGCTAATATGGCTAATGACCAAGCAATATTTGCTAACTCATGACTACTAGCAGACACTAATTTCAAGCAAGAGGGGAAATTAACGGTATGGACGGTGATTCTGCTATCTTTATTATAATCTTCATAGACTCCTGTTATGTTGGAATAGGAAATACACCTGTGGGGAGTTTATAAAAGAGGCTAACAGTAGCTTGCTAATACCACTAACGTAAGTAGAGCTAACATTAGCACTGTATCCGGCGCCACACAAATTGGCTGCCTTTTTGCAACAGCGGCTCAATTCTGAGTTTTTCTTGTTTTTTATTTACTGTCTGTCTTTTTCTGGTCAAACTTTCTGATCCTGCGACACCTTATCCATTATGGATACACAGATCGCTGCACTGGTGCTGATATCAGTCTGATATTCAGCTCATATCGTAAATGTCTCCTGAGTCGGTGGACGAAGCCATTGTTTACAGCAGGAGATGGTACGGCAGGAATCAGCTGTTGGCGCTTAACCGCCCCACAGTGCTAATACAAAAACTCGGCATACCAAGAGAAATCAGGCGAAAACGACGCAGATGTTGGGCTGGAGTAAGGCGACAAGTGAGGTATACAAGGCACAGACCCGTCTTTCCATCCGTTATCATGGGGAATGTACGATCGCTACTTAATAAGACTACTACAGATGAGCTAGCGGCCATGTCCCGTTACAAGAGCGTCTTCAGAGAGATTAGCATGATGTTGTTTACTGCGACGTGGCTAACAGAACTAGCAACAGATGCTAACATCGAATTGGAGGGTTTCCACGCAATACGGGCAGACCGGACACCAGACAGTGGGAAGACAAGGGGTGGAGGGGTGATAATGTATGTGAACAACAGATGGTGTAACCCTAGGCACATCACGGTTAAAGACCAATACTGCAGCAAAGACATTGCGTTACTAGCTGTTAGCATGTGGCCAAATTACCTCCCTAGGGAATACTCACATGTGATCTGCATTGTTATTTATGCAAATCCGTCTGCGAACGCTGGGGCAGCGCATGACGCCATTCACTCAGTCACTAGCAGGCTGGTAACACAACACCCAAATGCTCTCCTCCTCATCTCGAGTGATTTTAACCATACTTCACTGTCTTCCATTCTGCCCACGTTCAACCAGATGTCACGTGCCACACCAGAGACAATAAAACACTGGACTTCTTTTATGCAAATGCTAAGGAGGCGTACACCTCATTGTCACTCCCCCCACTCGGGAGATCTCATCACAACTTGGTTCACTTCCTGCTTGTGTACAAACCTCTAGTACACAGACAACCTCCAATTACCCGCACAGTGAAAGTATGGTCTGAGGAGGCGATGGATGCTCAAAAGGACTGTTCGGTCTGTGATATGAAGGCAGGAGTTATGATTTAGGTTATTCATCAAGCATATCTCTGGACTGCAGATGACAAACCACTTGCTTTTTTCCTCCATAAATGGGACACTTCTGCCTTTCAAACATTCGATACCTCCTCTGTGTTTATAGAACATCCATAAGAAGAATAGTTAAGCCTTAAAAACCAGTGTTTTTAAAGACCTTTTATAGCTCATACCAATAAATCCAGTAAATGCTGAGTTTTCCGTGGCAAAAAAAAAAAGGTATCATTGTTAACTCATCAGTTAGCCATCACATGATGTGCCTAAGTGTATGCTTGCATCAAGATTTTTGCCTTGTTGCCTTGTGTAGATTGCTACTACTGGAAAAGCAGCCAAAATAATCAGTAAAGCTCTGTAGAGCTAGGTCTTACAGTCTGCAGAAGTGTTATAAGATGTACAAAACTGTTCAGCACATAATTTTGTTTATTGTATTACTGTATTGTGGATTATGCATATACTGTAAATTTCTAATCATGAGAACTTTTGTGTTGATGTAGGAAGCATGCTGCTTAAAGCAAAACTGGGTGACATCCAGAAGTTTATTTGAATAACTGAGCCAACTCTCAAAGAGTTTTTGATTGCAGGTGAGACACTCACATGACATTTACTTTAAATGTTAATTGTGCTACTTTAGTACAAGGAAAAAGGTGGAAAAATGTTATGTCTTCAGCTTCTTGTAATAGATTTTTCTTGTATGACTTCATGAAAATGTACTTTGAATATAGTCATACACACAGGTTTGGGCAAGTATTTCTCTATCCTTGTATTCAATACAACTTTAATGAATATTACTAAGTAACATATTATCATTACATGTTGAATTTTTGACAGTTTTATGTCCACTCCCTAGCATTTGCGAAGTTTGGTGTTCCAGCTGTAACAGAAGGTGTGAAAGTTGCTGACGGCTCAGGGACTGAGTTGGATGATATGTTTTTGAGGATGCAGAAAAAGATCCCTCAAATAGAGTGTTTGTCATTAAATATGATACAGGTGAGTTTCAGCTATGTTTGTAATTGTTGTGGATTTTCACTTGTTAATAAATAGTCCCTTATTAATCTGGTGAAGGAATAATGAAAGATGAAAAATAAAACAGCTTGATGTCTTTTCTGTATATCTTTTGCAAAAGGGAAGATTTCAGCAGAAGTTAGTGAGCACGATTCCACAAATGTTCAAACAACATCCCTGTATGTAGGCTTTTATAGGGTGATGTAGCTGTTGCGATAAGAAAGTTGTGGGAGTTCTGAGCCTCTCTGGGGCTAACCTTGAGGCTAAGCTCTGTGTCCGGAACAGGAAGGAACTTGATAAAGGTTGTTTTGAGAAGAAGTATCATAGAGAAAAAAATATGATATAAAGAATTAAATATGATGAGAGAGAAATCTTTCACATAACATTATAGTTCTTTTCGAAGTAACGTTAAAATAGTCGATGACAGGTTTATGAAGGAAGCCCTGTAATTCCTTTAAGTTTATGATAATTTCTTTTCATCTAAAGTCTCCATTCCTGGATAGACTCTCTCCATGGTAGCCTCTCCTGTGCAGTACCAATCATCAAGCCTTGATTCAGCAGCCTCAAATGACACAGTCATCATTCCAGAGAGGCCTTCCAGAAAACGCCAGAGACTGGATGAAGAAACTAAGCAAGTAAGAGCAGACACACATGTAATGATCACAGAATTAAAGAACTAAGAAATGTTATTTATTTTAAATTGTAAGAGTGGCAGTATTCCTCACATGGTTATTTCTGTTGTATTGTGTTTTATGTTGGTGGAATCAATTTTTACCAAGAGACCTGGTGGTGAACGTATAATAAATGAATACAATCAAAGTCCCTGGTGGATGAAACCAGAAGGAAAATGAACATACTGGCAGCTGACATGACAGAGAAAAATGGGTAACTTGCCACCAGCTTTAAGTTCATTCAGCTTTGTTTTCTCAGTTTTGTTTTTTGATTAATTGAATGTGAAAAGTTAAATTTACAAAATGTGACAGTCATTCCTCTTGAATATTGCAGTACATCATCTCACAGACAAGTGAAAGAAATGTATGCCAGAGAAATTGTGAGCTAATTCCCATACCTCAGCAGCCCCTATTCCAAGAATGGCTATGTGAGTTGCTCACAGTAATGCCTCTGATAATGTTAAATGCAGTGTTTAAACATTTACTTATTTTATCTACCCTTAAATGTTGTTAATGAAGTATCATTTTGTTTTCAACTCTTAAGGAGCATTATTATGATGTGAGAGTGGCTCAGGGTACTTGGCCTGGAGAATTAAAACTATCCAAAGATGCACTGCCAAGGACAGGCGATCATTATTTGGAGGTACTGTTATAATAAATAAATAGTGAAGATTAATTGGTTAGGTATTACACAAAGTGCTCTCATACACAAGCTACAAACATACATTCACCCACACACACCCTCAAAAAGTGCTTCAGCTCTACACACACACACACACACACACACATGCACACCCACAAAATGTCTAGTCTGTTTCCTGCTTCTATATATGGGCATGGGGGTCATGTGAAGAGTCCTAAACAAAAGAATGTGGACAATGCCATAAAGGACTAAAAGAGGAGACATCTGGACACTGAAAGGAAGGATGTGGAAGCCATAAATAGCCATAAAAGCCATTAAAGAGGAAACATCTGGACGTTACAAGGAAGGATATGGGAGCTATTTGGACCTGAGAAGACCAGTTTGGATAAATGGACATGTATTGTTGGAGAGTTGTAGGGAACTGCCCACCAACTCAGAAGCTATATGTAGGAAAGAATTTCTTTGTTCTGGGTCTGAAAACAGGTTGTGCTGCTGAGACCCGGCCGTGTTGAGTACCTGCGTGATTCAATAAAAGTTAAGCTGAGGAATAGTATTTCTTCTGTGATTATTGGTTGGTTAACTGAAAAGATTCTGCTAACTGTCCAAAATTAATTTTTACAGTTTCATGGTGAAGGATGCAGGCAGTTTGCCAACTATTTTGACGACGGACATCATCGGGACACAAGCCTTTGTCTGGGTGTCGTGGACAATCCAGGGCCCACTGATCAGAAGGTGAGAACCTTTTCTAAAAATCTTTGTAGGATTGTCTGCGACATTCAAAGTAAGCCTTTTGTCCTGTTTTTTAAAATTCTATTGAAAAAAAATTAATATAAAGATAATATTTTGTGGCTATTTTTGATTAAGAACACGCAGGTAGTCTCATAAGCATGCATGTATTCATATGTTGGGGACAGATCAATGAGCCGCATTTCATAGAGAAATAAGACCAAAATACTATATATTACAAGAATATTAATTTTAATCAACGACTGAGTAATATATGAATGAAAATGGGGAACACAACACAAGAATCTTAAGGAAAAACAAACAGAGAGTGAATTGTGTCACCATAAGGAATATACGACACAAATACAAGAAACTTACTGTAAGTATCAACAATTGG
Source organism: Pholidichthys leucotaenia (assembly GCA_020510985.1). Lineage (NCBI taxonomy): Eukaryota > Metazoa > Chordata > Actinopteri > Cichliformes > Pholidichthyidae > Pholidichthys > Pholidichthys leucotaenia. Next base: position 199,936,982 of record CM035849.1, on the reverse strand, counting down.
TGAGTAATTGTGTCGGCCAGTTTGTTAAAATTAGTTGGACTAATCTATATGATAAGCTATCACTGGTATTGATGACTGGATGCAGCTCAATGTAAATGGCCTCAACATAATAGTTAAACTGGTTTTATTGAGTGGCAGGGACAGATATGTACACACACACACACACACTCAAATAACTGTTGATTCTGTAAATTGTGTGGGACAAATGTGTGGGTGGTTACCTCTTATATTTCAATTTAAGACACGAAGAGTGGCGTAGGGTGAAAGGGACTAGCCCTGATCCCGAATTTCCATTTCTGGTTGTCTGGAATAAGAGGGAGTGTATTTTGAGGGTTGAAAATAAAGATGAAAGCCCTCCTGCTAATGTTAATATTTTTTGGTCTACCAGAAACAAAAGATTTCAGTTTCCACTGGCATTCTAAGTCCTGCCTGTCCCGCTTGAATCATTAGGATTGCAAATAGAAGCTTGGACAGGCTAGAATTTCCAGAAAGGGGTCAAAGTCGGGAGTTTGGACCGCAGGGCTGTAAATATCTACTAACTCTTTTTCCCATAATATATATATTTAGGCAAATTAACTAAAACTGCACACTTCATGCCGTGCAGGAAACAAATAAGAGTCTTTGTTTTTCCACAAAGGGGAGAGGGTTGGCTCACCTGCTGTCCTGAGTTGAGCTGAGAGATTGTATTTAAAGCATGATAAAAGGTACTGAGGGGAAATTGAGGAACAGCATTGAATTGAGCATGAAATTAAAGTTGTAAGATTGTGCTTGCCTGAATAAAGCTGAATTAAAGGGAGGCAGCTCTTTGGTTTCTTTGAAAGAACAAGGCATGGTTTGTGGTCAGTAGGCTTTGTGGCCACGTTGCACGTTCACATTTGCGTGTGACTGAGACAGCCACGTGGCATTCCCGTTGTATGAGAACTGCACATGTGCAGATTAAGCAGTATAAATGCCATTTTGAAAGTCACAAGGGTGAGTCAATCCTTGCCGTCATCTTGGAGCTGAGACAGACTGCCTCCAAGCAACGTCACTGTGTCTCCTCCTCCTTGAGTGCAAGAGGGAACTGCCTCCATCTTGTGGTCAACTACAAGAATTGCATTCTAATTTATAACTAAATCGAGCTTCCAAGTTAAATTCAAAGGAAATTCTGTGGTCATGGCAGTGGGAGAGTCAGCATTTACTGTTGTTGAAACAGTAGATAGAACACAGAAAGTCATTGAGATAGTTGAGAAAGATAGGACGAGGTAAGAAAGTTTAAAAAATGGGTGGCTGAGTTGCAGGATCTAGGATGTTTGCCAGGGTAATCAAAACCAATGCCCTCACCAGCTAAACTGGCAGAGATCCTGCAAATAATTATTCAAAGCTATAATACTGCTAAGGAAAATTATGACAAGAGGAAATCCTAGGTGGGGATTGATATACAGTATAAAAAAACAAAAAATTCAGAGAAGAGGAAAATTAGGGACATGTTATATTCCTAAACTCGTGGCTGCGCTGTGCAGAGGACAATTGGTAGTCTGTGATAGTGGAAGGGGCATATTACAAACGCAGGGGCAGCAAGTAGTATCAGTCGCCACCCCAATATGAAGATGTGGCCCTGCCTCCATCAGCTCCGCCTCCACCAGCCCCCACCCTGACACAGACAAGCCCATACACAGTGTGTAAATATGCTCTCTTGCGGCGACATAAAATAATAAGCAGCGATGCTGTGGTTTTAAGCAGGTTTTATTAATCATACCGCCGTCACGAGCTCCGCTCCCGGCACCGTGCATGAGCGCCGGTGAGCGAGCCCACGGCTCTCAGAGAAGGAGAGGAGACACGTGTGTGTCTACCCGTTGCAGGATCAGAGTGAGAGAGAGAGTTTGCGTTACAGAGTTGCAGCATATATACTTGACCATAACAATACATCAAAAGGACATACCCCCGCAGTTAGTATGATCAAAGAGATAACAGAACAGGCATAAGACATTTGCATTTGAGAGACCTATTGATCTCAGTCCCTAGGTCACAGTGAGGACAGGACGCATGAGTACAATGGATGAAAGGCAATCATTAACATCACAGAGGTGCGCCAGACGAAATGCGTCTGCCTGTAGACATTAATACACATTACACTGTTCTGCTATTTGCTAAAAGCACAGTAAGGACAAGATGCATGAACACTATACAGAATGGCGCATTACATCACAATACATGCATGTTTGCATCACAAATACATGAATGGCACATTGCATCTCAGTAGTGCAGCGGGAAAAACAGAGACAAGAGGGCTGAGTGTCTTTAACTGTTGTGGGGGTTAACCGAACCGCCACACGCTCCCCCCCAGAGGGCGCGGCAGGGGGCCGAGACCTCGATGTTGCAGTCTGGGCAGCGAGCAGGGAAAAGCTCTGTGCAGGAGGAGGGGGGGGGTAGTCGCGCCAAAAGTGTTTGCTGCTCCACGATGTCCCGTCTGAACATGCAGAGATCAGAAGAAGGAAAATTAGTCTCTGGCTCCTCTCGTGGCCATGAAGAAAAGCAGGAGCGGCTGTAAGAAAAAATTAAACAAAAGCAGGGGGACTGGCGTGTTGGTTTTAGGTGCAGAAGCAACCCCAAAACCCCCCGGGAACAGCTGACGGCTGAAATCCCTTTGTGCCGTGGCTGAGACCGTTAAAAAAATCCAGTGGCGAGCTGCGTGCTTGCTTCAGGTGAACGAGCAGCCCTGAAGGTCCTGTGAGCAGCGGCGGAGGACGATGGCGGTCTCTGGAGCTGTTACTTGTCCCGTGCGTGATGCGCCGTCCTCGTAACTCCCCGATGCGTGCGCGGGGGTTCTGTGCGTGGGTGGGCCGCTGGAGAGAAGAACCAGGGTGCAGAAACTTGGTGGAGATCGGCGCAGACGGCGCCGATAAAAATCCAGGTTGAGCTGTGGCTGTAGATTGGCCATGGTGCGTTGGAGCGGTGAGAGGAAATAGACGATCTTTTGTTCCTCAGGCTCGGGCGTGGTGCGTTCAGGTCCACGCGTTGCGTTCTCCGCCGGCCCTGGAGGACGCCGTCGTGGAGAAGGGACGAGGTGCCCGCGCTCTCTTGTGAATTAACTGCGAGCGCAGCCGGTCCAGCGTGGATGAGCAGATCTCAGACGTGCAGATCTCATCCTGAAAAACGGGTCACCAACGCAGCTGTGCGGCTGTCCAGCTCAGAAGATTGCTTCGCACAAAGCGTGTGCGTGTTTGGGTGCTGCGTTTGCTGGCCGCTCGTTTTTTTCAGCGTCGGTTCGCCAGCGTGGCCGTCCAAATCAGAAGGCTGCGTCACACAAAGCGTGTGCGTCTTCAAGGGGTCACCAGTGCGGCGGCATAAAATAATAAGCAGCGATGCTGTGGTTTTAAGCAGGTTTTATTAATCATACCGCCGTCACGAGCTCCGCTCCCGGCACCGTGCATGAGCACCGGTGAGCGAGCCCACGGCTCTCAGAGAAGGAGAGGAGACACGTGTGTGTCTACCCGTTGCAGGATCAGAGTGAGAGAGAGAGTTTGCGTTACAGAGTTGCAGCATATATACTTGACCATAACAATACATCAAAAGGACATACCCCCGCAGTTAGTATGATCAAAGAGATAACAGAACAGGCATAAGACATTTGCATTTGAGAGACCTATTGATCTCAGTCCCTAGGTCACAGTGAGGACAGGACGCATGAGTACAATGGATGAAAGGCAATCATTAACATCACAGAGGTGCGCCAGACGAAATGTGTCTGCCTGTAGACATTAATACACATTACACTGTTCTGCTATTTGCTAAAAGCACAGTAAGGACAAGACGCATGAACACTATACAGAATGGCGCATTACATCACAATACATGCATGTTTGCATCACAAATACATGATTGGCACATTGCATCTCAGTAGTGCAGCGGGAAAAACAGAGACAAGAGGGCTGAGTGTCTTTAACTGTTGTGGGGGTTAACCGAACCACCACACTCTAAACAAATGCCTCTTACTACTTTTGTTGAAGGGAACAAAGATACAGCGCAGGCAGTAGCAGGAATTTTACACACGAGGCCAATGTTATCCAAAAATGATAGCAAGACAGCTGGAGATGAGGTGCACCAAATTATCAATCAGTACACTCCCATGGAACCTATGAGTCAGACTGAATAGGAATATGACAGGAGGAGGAATCCCCTGTCAATACAGGGATACCTGCTGTCTCCACCCCTACAACAAACCAACAAGTAGATGAAAACCCTGTTGATGCCTATTTGCATGAGTTTAATGAACACTTGAGCCAGACTTTAACTAGGCTAGGAAACATGTCAAGTACTGGTGAGGGAGCCACCCCTAGAAAAGTAACTGACTAAACAGACAAAAAAAACAAAAACAAAAAAAACACAGGCACACAACAGTGGAAAATTGATGATTATGGCTCCACAATAGAAAATCTGACTGAAGGGGTACCTCAGCGCACATATTTACAAACAGGAGCCATATCCTTAGTAAACTATAAACAAATGCCCATGATAGCTACTGAAACTGGGGTGGCACAATATGTAGACTGGTCATTTAAGGACCTTAAAGACATTTGTGGCACATTGCCTTCGCTAACTTCAGGGGCCTCTTCGTGGATTAGAGCTACACAGTTGGTTGCCATTTGTGCTTGGCAGATGTTAGAAGGATAGTGGCTACTCATACTAAAGCCTCTATGCTAAAGAACATAGAGGAAGAGGCTGGCACCACTGATGAGGCTCCATTCAGAGAACAGTGATGAGATTTTTGCAGTAATGAGGAAGATGTTCCCTGTAGATCTAACTAGTGCAGAGTTAAGACATACCAATGGAAAAAAGGAGAGAAAGCAGGAGATTATGTGGATAGGTGTTTGGCACTTTGGACTGACATGACTGGGGAAAACCCACGTAACAATGCTTCCGCATCAGCGGTATTCCGCAATGTGATAGACATCAGTACCACCGCCTGTGAAAGCTGCACTAGAGGGGGTAGTGGGATTGAATACCTGCCCCTGGGCAGAAAGGCTGTCACATGTGCATCGTTATGTAAACAATACAATAAAAAACAAAATGAAGAAACAGAAGCAGCAGATTTATCAAATCAGCTGGTAAAAGCACAGTTGAAAGCAGCTAAGGAAGTCATAAAAAAGACGAACCAAAAAAACTACTGTACAGGCTCCGGCCGTCACAGTGGCAAACCCTCAGGCCATTATTGGTCCAGTCCCTACTGAACCCTTTGTGTTGGCACCCCAACAACAATGGTATCCCCACCCACTGCAACCAGGACATGAGAGAGGTATATACAGAGGAAATAGAAGACCACTTGGCCTGCCACAGAATACAGTATATGCCTTAGATGTGGCAGATGAGGTCATTGGGCTTGTGACTATAGAGCTCCACCTTCTGGCAGAGGACGTGCCTGGATAAACTATACACCTGTTCCACCCCCAGCACCAGGGGTGTGGCCTGACCAGTCCTCTGCACCACAGCAATCACACATAGCTCCCAGCCAGAACATGATGCTCAGCCAACAATGATGGGGCCTAGGGAGCACTTTCGGATCCAGTGCTGTCCCTCAAGGTGGGAGACATGACTTATGAAGTTATGGTGGACACAGGGGCTAGTTTCTCTTCAATATCAACTTCTCTACCCCTGTCCACTAACTATACATCAGTTGTTGGCATCTCTGGGACCCCGAAACATCTCCCTTTCTCAGTACCACTGAACTGTTCCTTGGCTGGATTGGATTTTGTCCACTCTTTCCTGTATTCTCCGGACTGTCCAGTAAACCTCTTGGGAAGAGATGTGCTTCTGAAAGTGAGAGCACACATCTGCTTTGCTTCTACCGGAACTGTTGTGTCTGCCAGATGGGACCATGCTCCGGTGCACATCAGATTTGTCTACTTCCTTAAATGCTTCTCAGTTGCAAGCACAGGAAACAGACACAGAGGAAGATCAAACCTCTTCTTTAACTGTGTGGTGGTTACAGCTGAATGATGTGAGCCTTGCCAAAAATCAACTGGTAGACAAATACATTTCCTTGGGCCCATGGATAGACTCTGTTTGACCATATGACCCCCGCCCCCCCGCATGATTCACTCCACTGCACAATGAACTGTTCACATGATGATCAAGAACTGTATTATCATCAGTGGGAGACTTTGGTGGGGTGCAGGACTTGGTGTGCAAAGACATTTATGTAGGTCCACAAGGAGTTGCTGCTGCAGTTTAATTGGACAAGGACTTGTTGCCTCTGTATGCCGTCTCGGGACACTGCTGCACCTCATGTGACACTGGGGGTGTCCGCAGGGGAGGAGGCAAGGGCACTAGGACCAATGGTGAAAAACTGTCTTAAGCTGACTGACTGGGTTGTCACACAGTGTAGGGTTCTACATTATTCACCATCTGCTGATTGTGGAGTGGTCTGTATTGTTATATTGCATGAAATGTGATAACAAACATTACATCTTGACAGAACACATGGCAGAGAAAATGCTGACCATCCAAATTCTGGTGCATTGTTGGACACTTTGCCCCCCTCTCTATGATCAGACGGCTCTGCAGATGTTGGTCTGATTACCTGTACACCTGTAAAAGTCTCACTCAAAACAAATACTCAGCCAATATGGCGAGACCAGTATCCTCTCACAATCAAGAAGGAAACACGCATAGCAGGAATAATACAGAGGCAGGGGTTCAAGTGCCAACATAGTCCCCATGGAACACTCCTATTTTTCCTGTAGAGAAGCCTGGAAAAAAGGACTACAGGATGGTCCGTGACTTGAGACCGATCAATTCTGTGGTGCTGCCTACAAATTACACTGTTCTAAATCCTTACTTGCTGCTGAATAACATTGAGATAAGATAAGGTAAACCTTTATTAGTCCCACAATGGGGAAATTCCAGGATTGCAACAGCACAGGGACAGCAACATTCAGAGCAATAATTTAGAAGATAAGAAAATAAGAGCAGTGAATATACATATGTACACATAAATATATATACACAGTGCGGAGCATTGTAGCTAGATGCAATAAACAGCATGACCGTCTACTTAGTTATCCTACATAGTATGAATAAGTACCCATACATATTGTCACCCTCAGTAGCGACTGATATTGTCCTAGTTGTATACTGGAGTGGATCCATCGCTGGTCCCACCAGGGGACTGAGGTGAGCAAGGAGCAGTCTCTCCAGGGTCTTCATCATGTGAGACGTCAGGGCCACTGGTCTGTAGCTGTTCAGGTCTCTGGGGTGGGAAGTCTTTGGTACGGGTACCACACAAAATGTTTTCCACAACTGTGGTACCCTCCCCAGCTTCAGGCTCAGCTTGAAGATGTGCGCCACAATCCCACACAGCTGGTCTGCGCAGGACTTGAGGAACTTCGCGCTGATGCCGTCCGGTCCTGAGGCCTTCCTCGCCTTGATCTTCCTCAGCTCCGTCCTCACCTGGGTCTTAGTGAGGGTCAGGTTGGGGGGCTGTGTGCTAGGAGTGGGGGGGGTGTTGGTGGAGTGGGGTGTGGACAGCAGGTCTCGACTTTAGAGGCGGCAGTAGTTGGTGTGCAGGCGGGGGGGAGGGTGGTTGGTCAAACCTATTAAAAAAAAAAAACAGGTTCAGATTGTTTGCCCACTCCCTGCCCCCCGTGGCCTGGGAGGAGGTATTCTGGAGCCCAGAGATGGTTTTGAGGTTTCTCCAGACCCCGCCGATGTCGCTCCGTTGCAGCTTGTCCTCCATCTTCTGGTCCTCCATTACCCCACAACACAAGTTTTTTACAGCAGTGGACATTTCTAATGTTTTTTTTGTTTGTTTGTTTTTCAGCATTCCACTACATGCAGACAGCAGACCTCTTTTTGCATTTACCTATCAAGGTCAGCAATACACTTACCACAAGGTTTTGTTGACCCACTAGCCATTTTTAATCACGTACTGCGTCAACATTTGCAGGATTAATTCCTGCCCCCCTGGCACATTGTTGTTGCAGTATGTTGATGATCTGCTATTAGCAGGCCCCACTGCTACTTCTGTGCTCTCAGCCACAGAGCTCCTCCTGAAACATCTTTACCAGAAAGGCTACAAATTGAGCCGCAAAAAAGTACAGTGTTGTCGCCTCAGAGTTCACTATTTGGGCAGGCTAATCACATCCGGTGACTCCTTGGTGTCACTGTCGCAAAGGTCATCAGTTCTCTCACACCCTAAATGACGCACTGTGAGGGAAATGTCATTTTTGGGGCTTACCGCTTATTCAACCATTGCACGACCTTAAGGAAGCACGACACAAAAATCTCACATCACAATTGCGATGGACTACTTCAGCTGAGGGTGCTTTCACTGAACTAAAACAACTGATGTCACATGCAAGTTCACTCAAACCACCTGATTACGCTTTGCCATTTCATCTAGATATTTCTGAACATAACGGCGTTATGAGCGCCATACTGTATCAGAAGGGGGGAGGTACAGGGTCAAGGTCAGTTCTAATGTATTACAGCTCAACATTAGATAACATAAAGGACACCCACTATGCACACGTCATGTCGCAGCAATAGCTAAGGCATTAGGAAAAAACCTCTCACATAACAATGCAGCACACTGTGATTGTACACACCATGCATGGAGTAGCCTCCTACCTACAAAGTGTACTGTTCACACTCTCAGCTAAAAGAACACAAAGGTTGAAAAGAATACTGCAGGTACCAAATGTCATTTACACAAGTGAAGGGACAAACATGGCAGAGGACATGCTTACAGGTGAACTTCACGACTGTCTAGCAGCTGTGGAGATTGACATGAAAGCTGTCCCTAATCTTCAATCTGAACCCATCGAACATCCAAATTTGAACCTTTTTCGTGATGGCTGTTGCTACAGGAGAGCAGAGGGGTCTCTGAGTGCCTCATATGCAGTGGTAAAATATGATGAGAGGACAGGTGCATTTCAAACTGTAGAGGCAGGAATGGTAGACCAGCCTGCCTCTGCCCAAAAAGCTGAAATTGTAGCTCTTTCTAAATCATGTCAATATGCAAAACAAGAGGTAAACGTATACACTGATTCAGCTTTGCTCACCAGGCTGCACATGTTGATTTACCACACTGGAGAAGGAAGGGATTTCTCACTTCAATGAACACACCAATTAAATACTTAACAGAAATGGTTGAGCTGTTGGAGGCCATGGATCAACCAAAGAAGGTAGCGATTCTGAAGTGTAAAGGGCATCAAAAAAGAAATGCAATTGTGGCCAAAGGAAATGAAGGTGCTGATTTAGCTGCTAAGTAAGCAGGTGGCTATATTACATGGGCAAATATGATGATTCAGAAAGAGGATCAGAAGTACCTGGAACTAGGCACAGAGGAAATTAGGCAATTGCAGGAGAAAGCAAGTCCTGAGGAAAAGTGCAGGTGGATAGAAAAAGGAGCAAAGAAAGATGAGAAGGGCCTGTGGAGGTCTGCAGATGGAAGATTGGTAGCCCCTGCTAAGGTGCTGTTGCTGCTGTGCAAAGAGGCACATACAAAAGGTCATGTTTCAACAACAAAAGTATCAACTCTGAAGCACATTGGTGGCATCCTCATTTGGCAGATGGGACAGAACTCGTGGTTTCTGAGTGTGAAGCATGCCAAAGTTTAATCCCAAATGCACGTTAAAGGCCTCTATGGGAGCTTTTCTGTCCCCTGAGGGGCCGTGGAAGGACATAGTGATAGATTTCACAGACATGGGCCCAGAAAACAGATGCAGAGGCTACAGATGTTTGTGTGTGTGGATACATTTTCAAGATGGGTTGAGGCAAAAGCATGTAAAACGGAGTGCAAAAGAAGTGATTAAATGGCTGACAGAAGAGGTGATTCCCAGACATGGTTTTCCAAGAGTGATCAGGTCAGACAATGGCAGTCATTTTGCAAATAAACATTTGAAGGAAATTGAAAGCACCTTAGGCTTAAGGCATAAATTTAGCTCAGTAGTGCATCCATCCTCCCAAGGGCTAGTAGAGAGAGCAAATAGGACTCTAAAAAGAATGCTATCCAAGCAATGCATGGGGACAGCCATGATATGGGTCGATGCACTGCCATTAGTGCTGATAGCACTGCAATCCACCCCCAACACAGCGCTCTACCTGACTCCTCATGAGTTGCTAACAGGGAGAAAGATGCCAGGACCATTTGTTGATTCACCTTTGACTCCTAGGATAGTCAAGCTGTAGAACTGCCACAATACATTAAGAGTCTAAGGAAAATATCTGACGCTCTCTCTCAACAGGTTCCGGACATTCTCAACAGGAGCATCCAGGGAAGTGCTGCCCCATTGGAACCTGGTGACTGGGTGTGGCAAAAAGTAATAAGGCCCCATTGGGACTCTTCTAAGTGGCAAGGATCTTTTAAAGTGAAAAGAGCCACATCACATGCAGTGCAAGTTTGGGGAAAAAATGAAAGTTGAGTAACTGGATACACGTAACTCACTGTGCAAAAGCCACAGAACCAAGTCACCCACTCCTCCAAACCATAGACGACTTGGCAAACTCAGAAAATGAATAAAAATGCCAACCATATCTAATGTCAGTACAAGAGCAGTTCTTTGTGCTCTTCTGCTCCTGTCTTTGATTATTTTATCCCCTTTTTTCTGGGGAAAATTCCAACAACCTAAGCAAATACAGGAGGATAGACTTGTACGTTCTGCCACACCTCAAAGTGTGGACCCCTATGGAGCCAAAATAGGGATAGCAATAATTCCAGGCAACTGCACAGTAGTGTTATTAGATTTGTGTGATATTTGATTGCACAGTTGGGAGTTTTAACTGGGGAGAACATTCACTTATGTGTTTGGTTAAGGGTAAGCCCAATATAAAAGGAAAATGGAGTAAAGAGAAATGTTGTGGAACTGTGCAATGGTCTTTAGCCTTAAATAATTTGTGCCTCACCACGGAAGGATGATATATGGTGTAAAAGTATAAAATTCTTTAAGCCTAAGACTATCGCGAAGCAGGCAAAAACATTGGGATTTAGTCTTCATATTTCTCCAGCCCAGACTTCTCCATTCTATTTATATGTGGATGCATTTATAGGAGCAAACAAAGAGGATCCAATTGTACTACAAGGATTGATAAGTCATACAGTTAACAAGACTACACTCTCTCTTCATGAAGTTGAATCCAAACCTGGATCTGATGTGGTGACATGTGAATATCAAAACTATGAAAGATAAAGTTGCAGCAGAAACCAGTTATATCGACCAAAATGAGTGGTTAACCTGGGTTCAATATTCAGTTAAAACGGTGGTCCAGAATAAAGTGGCTTGTTATGCATGTGCAGCAGCTAGGCCAGGTGTAGCCACGGTCCTGTTTCCCCTCAATCCCTATAACGATCCTATGGGTTTCAGATGTTTGCTCCATTTGTTCACCAATAAAGCTCCAACTAACAACCGTATCACCCTCCATCATTTGTTTGCTCCAACAATAGAAATTAATCCCCCATCATTCCAACCTTATGAGGGTGATTATCCCTGTTTTGAAAGAACATCAGGGTCCCTATCAGTGGGGAAGTTAACTTCTTGCTTAACCACCTTACCAGTGAGGGATACTTACAACAATGAACTGGAAAATATGATACAACCAAGAGCTGATGTTTGGTTTTGGTGTGGACAAATGAGGTTGTGGCCAATCCTGCACAAGGTATGGAAAGGAATCTGTGCACCAGTTCAGTTGGTAATGTCTTTTATAATCCTGCCATTGGGACCAATTACTAGAAATCACAATAGGCCAAAGAGAGATGTATCGTCGGTTATGGGAAAGATGGAGGACACCCTAGGGGGAGTTAAACCATATGTAGACGGGTTGGGCATGGTTAAAGGAGTTCCTGATGAATTCAAAAGCAGAAACCATTTTGCTGCAGCCCTGGCACACGTTATCCCGTGGTTGGGAGCCACAATAGAATCTATTAAAATACAATCTTGGATTGAATATTTGTATTATAATGAACAAAGAATATTAAATTATACTATAGACACTCTTAAAGGAGTGCATGAGCAATTAAAAGCAACCTCCCTTATGACCCATCAGAAGCGCATTTCCCTTGACATGCTTTTAGCAGAGTCGGGGGAGTGTGTCAGATTTTTGGCTCTGTCTGCTGTACCTTTATCCCTAATCACAAGAGCCCAGATGGGAGCATTACATGTGCTATAGAAGCCTTAGAAGGCCTTAGGATAGAACTTGGGCAAAACATAGGTTATGAGTAAGATGCTTTTACTGCATAGCTGCAGTCAATATTTGGACGTTGGGCGAGTGTGATACGTTCAGTAATTCTCAATGTAGTCATCTCACTAGCAGTGATACTCGGGGTGGGGTGTTGCTGTGTCCCATGTTTGAGGCATTGCTAGAGACATGTATAATCACAGCCCTATCCAAGGAGCCAATCCAGAGGATGATGGCCCAGGTCCACTCCCAAGAGGAGTCTAGGTCTCTCCTCCACAAGAACCACTGTGAATTTGGTACTGACAGTGATGAAGGAGAGGCCATTGTTTGAAATGTATATATTGTCTTTCTGCTATCCGCTGTTCTATTTACTGTACACACATCCAACACTGCCCACATACATATAATCTTACATGAAAAGGGGATGCGTTGAAGGCACCCTCCTGCGGTGGGTCATGTACTAGTAACCTCTGGCCCCTTTCTTTTCCTTTGTTTTGTTGCAGGAATCCTCAAAATATTGTGGTATTTGCGGTCATGTAGTTAGAATTGAATTAGAAGGTTTGAAGCTCTCTTATGTGGCAGGTATTAAGGCTTAGACACAACTCACAATCTTCTAGTGAGCTTGAAGAACCCCTGCTTGCAGCTGATTGGGAGGATGGCCCTGAAGGGGATGCTGACTTTGGTAAGCTGCTTGTAAGCATGTCTGTTCTTTTCTTACATATCAGTTCCTTTCTTCTTCTTCTCTATCCCCCCAGCCAGTTGCAGCAGATGACTGCCCCTCCCTCAGCCTGGTTCTGCTGAAGGATTCTTCCTGCTAAAAGGGAGTTTTTCCTCTCCACCGTCACAAAGTGCTTGCTCACAGGGGATCGTTGTTGTTGTGAAATGGCGCTATTGTGGAGGATGGAATCAGACGAGACAGCGAGCTGACGACACAGAACTTTATTCTCCTCCAACAAATAGAACAGACTGCCCTGGGTACCGAATTGCCCTCTTTTATCCACTTTATTCCTGCCTTTGGGACCCAGGGTGAGAAACATTAACATACGAGACACACAGCATATACACATATTAACATACACTACAGAGCATGGCTTATTACAATACTTTCGTGCCCTGGCGTTCTCAGGTGTGAAACCTGTCACAGCAGGGGCAAAGGCACCTGTTTGTTTAGTCAAATACCCCCTAACGCTATGGCACCCTTCGCTGGTTCCGCTCACTCCTTCACCATTACCATCTTACCTCCTTCTACCCCCCAACCTCAAGTCCTGGGTGGAGTGCCATCTGTTATTGTGTCACCACACTATATAAATTCATTCTACAACACGGTGGTGGCATCAGCCATCACTTTTGGAGTGGTCTGCTGGGGCAGTGGCATTACAGCAGCCGATAGGAAGAGACTGAACAAACTGATCAAGAAAGTTAGCTCTGTCCTGGGGCAGCGCCCTGACCCAGTGGAGGTGATAGGAGAGAGAAGGATGGTGGCTAAACTGTCATCTCTGCTGGAGTCCGAGTCCCACCCTATGCAGGACACACTGAACGTACTGAGGAGCTCATTTAGCAGCAGACTACATCATCCTAGGTGCGCAACCGAGAGGTTTCGCAGGTCCTTCCTACCTACGGCAGTCAGACTGTATAACCTAAGCAGGGCTGCTCGCAGAGATGGCAAAAAAACGTGACGATCTAATAGTACTGAATGCAAAAGACGCAATAGACTTACACAATGGTCCCCTCCAGTATACAACTAGGTCACAACGGAGGGTGACGATATGTATGGGTACATATTCATACTATGTAGGATAACTAAGTAGATGGTTATGCTGTTTATTGCATCTAGCTACAATGCTCCACACTTTGTATATATATTTATATATTGATGTGTATGTATGTATGTATATCCACTGCTCTTATTTATATCTTTCGTATCTTCTTAATTATTGCTCTGAGTGTTGCTATCCCTGTGCTGTTGCAATCCTGGAATTTCCCCATTGTGGGACTAATAAAGGCTTATCTTAAATAAAGCTGAATTGAATTCATGTATTGTATTCATATGGTGTTCCACAATTCTTTCCGGTCTGCTCTGTCTTTTCATTAACACTTTTTGTCCACTAGGGGGCTTACTTTGACCATAATTTTTACTGTTACAGTAAATCATATGATTTTTAATGAATAAGTTTAATTTTACATATATTTAAATTTGGAATTTTTTTTTGAGGCCAATAACAGTCAGTAAAAAGTAATTTGAAAGGCACTAGTAGAGTGCATACCTCTGACAAGGCTGTCTTCCTTCCTGTTAACATAGGGAAGACTCACCAATGAGGTTATGTTTTCACCCATGTTGGTTTGCTTGTTTGTTGGTTTGACTATTAGCAGGATTACACAAAAACTACCTGACAGATTTTGTCGAATCTTTCTCAAGAGGTGGCCCTTGGTCTAAGGATGAACCCATTAAATTTTGGAGGTGATCTGGATAAGGGTGCAGTTTCTGGATCACTCCACTAGGAGTTTTAGAGCTGATTGGCATACACAACACGGGGGAAAAAAGTGATCCAGAATCTGCACTGTTACCCAGCTTGCCTCCAAAATCTAATGGATTCATCCTTGGACCAAAAATTTTCAAAAATCTGTTTAAAAATGTTAGTTACCATTTTGAACACTGATCATTTTAAGTTATTTTCAAGCATCTAGCTCACATGTAACATTGACTCTCAAACCTATTTTGTTACAGGTTGGGGATCTGATCGCTCATCACTTTTACTGCTGTTTCACCTGATTCTGCCATCAGCTCATGGTTGAAAAAGACCAGGAAAAGTGTCAGCAGCCCAAGCAGAGAAGCATTTTGTGATCTTCAGGAAGGTTTGTATTTAGGTTTGTAAGTTTTGTATTCATATTTAGAAAACAAATTATGTAATTGTAAATGTCCCTCTGCCATGTTTTCTCAGACTTGAACAAGCATCCAAGAGCGTCTCAATGCTATTAGTACCAGCACTCAACCCCATCTTCTGGCTGTTGGATTGATTAAGAATGAAATCCACCAGTTCTTCATCATTCTAGACAAGACTGCCATACTCTGCAGGTCAACCTCTTCCCTTGGTGCTTTTGATGAACTGTTTAAGGCCCATTTTGTGTTTGGCATATCATACAATACCATGCTTCACAACATGTTCACTTTTATCCATACCACTGTCTACAACATTGATGCTGAAAAAGTCAAGGGAGAGTCCTCGTGTTGCTGAAGTTAGGGTGAGATTGCTTTGTTTGTGCTTGAAGTTTGTCCTCCATCATGAGGGGTTTTGTTTGTCAGGCTGAGTTAACTAGTTCAAATGTGCTTATTCGGCATTTACGGCTAGTTCACGGTTATTTGCCTGGAAAAACCTTCGCCTTAAATGTGGTCAGACAGAATGTATCTGCGTGTTTGGGACGTTTTCTGGATTTAGGAAACATTTGAATACCAATCAGAAGTAAGTGAATATAATTTAATCCTTAGAAAAGTGGATTCACTCGTTCCTACAAATTTAACCTTATTCAAAAATATACATTTATAGTCATAACTCAGTTGCCGTGAGTGCACTTGCATTTTGGGGGCATTTTAAGTATTGGTGACGTAATTCCTTTTTGTAGCATTTACTCATTTCATCTGTGTTAACCTCAGTATTGCTATAATGCTAATAATATAATAAAGAAATGACTGCTGATATTTGTTTTGCCTCGTTGCAAAGCAACGTAAGCATACAGTAGTGTGTCGATGCATCAGTGTGTGTGTGTGACGGAGAGCAAGAGAGAGTGTTTGTGTCTGCCTGTTACCAGGTTTTTAGGTCACCTGGTCAAAATCAAGTGGCATTAAAGGCTTGTATCATTGTATTGCCATATTTTCTCGACTTTTAATTTGCCAGAATTTTGTGTAAAGGCTTTGTTGTCAAAATAAAGACAAAACCAAAACAGTCACACTCACCGAAGCTGTGAAAAAGTTGTTGTAATAACTATGGCGGCCCAGTAGGTGGCAGTGTGACTTTTTTTACAGGACCATGTACCACTTCTGGTCAACAGTCGATCATGTGCTGAACTTCTAGAGTTTTTCACAATTGCAAGACACATTTTTTGGAAGCTGCACCCTTCAAAGGTCATGGTTAGGTTTCCCTATGCCCTACTGCTATAGAACAAGTAAAGCATGGGTCGCCAAACTTTGTACACAGGTTCATCCTGTGACCCTGATCTATGACTATAGGTTTGGGATTGCAAGGTCAAAGGTCAAGGTCAAATTGCCATTTAAACTATCTTAACAACAAAGACAGCTAGGGTCTCTGAACTTGATACACAGGTTTACCTTGGGACCCCTACCTACAACTATGGGTTTGTGGATAAAAGGTCAAAGGTTAAGGTCAAAATGCCCTATAAATTATATCTCAACAACGACACCTATCGCCAAACTCTGTACACATGTTCACCCTGATACCCTGACCTCTGAGTATGGGTTTGGGGACAAAAGGTCAAAGGTCACAATTAACTTCTCCTATGCACTATTGCCATAGAACAAATAAAGCTTGGGTCACCAAACTTTGTACACAGGTTCACCCTCTCATCCTGACCTCTGTCTATGGTTTTGGGATTGCAAGGTCAAACATCAAAGTCAAAATGCCATATAAACTACATCTCAACAACAAACAAAGAGGCTGAGGGCTACCACTGGCAGCTGCTAATATTTTCTCAAAACTGTAAACATCAAACCAGATACTCAAGTTACATTCACAAATTTCTCACTCTTCTGACAAAACCAAACATACACAAAGACAGATACACAAATGTAAATGAGTCTCTGCATACACCCATACAGAAAATATAATAATAATGCTCTACCTACGTACACAAACTCCAACCTGCCCTTATTTTTCCAGATATTAACAAGTATTGACAAATTATAACAAGAACATAACAGACAATTAAATGATAACCCCTTGGCCCAGATGGGGCAGGCAGTATGGCCTCATGTTGGCAGCACCAGTGGCCAAGCAAATAATTCCATCCCAGGCTCCCTGAAGCAGGAACTTCCCCCTCCCCCCCTCCAGCAGGTGGGTCCTGCTGGCCCCCTTCATAACACAGGGAAGCAAAGGGGGCCAGCAGATGTGCAAGGTCATGCCTGCCCAGAGGGCCCTGACAACCCAGCCCAACCACCTAGCCTCCCCGTGTATGAGTGCATTTAATGTGAGGCACTCCATTAGAGATGGGGAGCATGGATGGGTGTGTTGACAAGTGTGTACAATTTTGAGTTATGTCTAATTGATGACAACAGTGCTGTATTTGTGTTTAATGTGTGCCTCCTGTATTCACTATTTTGCAGCTCATATGCATCACAATAACAGATTTGTTTTAGAGAGTGAGAATGCGTGTAGAGTTTTGCAAAAAGTGTCCTACAGATTTGCAGATTGTGTCGAACTATATGAACCAGCTTAAGGTTGTGCCAAAAGAGTGTTTGGTTCAAAAAATGAGTTCAAGCCATCAAGAATTTGGTTCAGAGAATGGGGCTTAATGTTTTAGCGATTCAGAAAGACTGTAAAATAGCAGTTGTTACTGAAAAGTAAACACATGTTCAAGAACTACACCATTTATTCCTAACATGGATTGCTTTCAGACATGTTTCTCTGTTAAATTTTGAAGATATAGGACAATGTATTTTCTTCCTGTAGTTTTCGGTTCATTGGTAAAAACTACAAGTTCCACATTTCTCAAATCGCAATACACCAAGCATGCCTCAGCAACTGACACAGGGACATCTGAAGCAGAGTGAAGGAGAAAAACAATCTGAAAGTAAGTTTGGGCTTAAATTACGCAGCAGTTTGAATATTAAGACACGAGCAACACCAAAAACTGCAACATTTGATTCTTAAAGCTTATATAATGTAACAATTTTTTTTTCTGATGTGCCATATTTTTCCATACTGGTGGTTACCTTTGCCACATTTCCACTATATAGTTCTGCTCTACTCTTTTCTTTACTACTTGTTTCTCCCGCGGCTGTGCCTCCATCACAACCGCGGAAAGCCGAGTATTGCTGGGGGTGGGCGGGATTGAGGCGGCGCCACACTCTGCTGACGTAAAGGACGCGACCGACTCCTCCACAACAAAGAAAAAAATAGCGGATTACGAGTGGAGGATTTCCACGGTGGTCACTATTCTTCTGTGGGTTTTTAACACAATGAATGTCTTTAACGAGACAAAAGAATTTTAAAGGAGAAGATGACGTGGATTGAGACAACACACGTTGGAGCAGGAGAGGAGAATAGCAGTTGCCCAGGAGGAATCTGAAGCAGCTGCATATGAAGCAGAGATCATTCAGAGATCATTTCATTTGTTCAGTGTTCATGTGCATACATATGTCAAACGTGTTTTCTAAATAAAATGTGCACTTTTCATCTATGTCGCCTCTGTTGTTCAAAACGGTTAAATGTTAACAGACGGTTAATTAAATGCTAAAACACCGGAGTAATTTAAAATAATGCAGAAGCTTAATCCTAAACCCCTTTAACTTACCAAATAATTTATAATATTATAAAAAAGCCAATCCAAATCTAGGCCCATTTTGTGTATTGTGTAATAATGATACACTGATGATAAACTGACTTCCCAAAAAAAGCAGCAGCTAGACAACGCACTTTTGGTTTGATGGAATTGCCAATTGACCTTGGAATTATATGTGGAAACTTGTTATACTTCCAGTTAACTTTAACTTACAAAATAATTAAAAATATTATAAAAAAGCCAATCCAAATCTAGGCCCATTTTTTGTATTGTGTATCATTTGAGTATCATTTTACAATCTGTTGTTCTTTATAAGGGTTATCTGTTCAGTGGTGGCTAATTACACACTAAAACAACGTAGAAAATGACTGCAAAGAAAATGCTGCAGCTAGACAACTCACTTTTGGTTTGATGGAATTGCCAATTGACCTTGGAATTATATGTGGAAACTTGTTATACTTCCAGTTAACTTTAACTTACCAAATAATTTATAATATTATAAAAAAGCCAATCCAAATCTAGGCCCATTGTGTATCATTTTTTCCATCTATTGTTATTTATAACGGTTATCTGTTCAGTGGTGGCTAATTACACACTAAAACAACGTAGAAATGACTCTAAAAAAAATGCTGCAGCTAGACAACTCACTTTTGGTTTGATGGAATTGCCAATTGACCTTGGAATTATATGTGGAAACTTGTTATACTTCCAGTTAACTTTAACTTACCAAATAATTTATAATATTATAAAAAAGCCAATCCAAATCTAGGCCCATTGTGTATCATTTTTTCCATCTATTGTTATTTATAACGGTTATCTGTTCAGTGGTGGCTAATTACACACTAAAACAACGTAGAAATGACTCTAAAAAAAATGCTGCAGCTAGACAACTCACTTTTGCTTTGATGGAATTGCCAATGAACCTAGAAATTTTATGATGAAACTTTTTTTAATCCTATTAAATACTGTGACATTGTCACACTGCCCAACACCAAATTATAATTTTCTTTTTCAAACCAAAGATCATTATGGATCTATTGAATCACAATAGCATAGGTTTATCATATTCATGTCAACGTTTACAACATCGAAAATGTTATATTTGGGTTTACATGTATGGGTATTTTCGCTTTATATTATACTAGACTGTTTATAATGTATTGGAATTCTCAGAATTTGGAATGCCAATAGAACATTCAATTCACATGTACTTACCTTTTACCTAATTCGACTTTTACCTTTATCAGTGTCTACTGCTGAATGTATATTACACCTGTGCAACTGCTTACAATTTTACTTAAAAACTGTACCCATTGTAGAGCAATGGATACAGCAGTGGTAATATTTATTAAATTTAACAATAACAATTACATTACCATTAAAAATCTTGACACCTTTATGGCTGAGCAGCAGGATTAGGGTCATATGAGGCAATGGAATGTGTATGTAATTATTCGCCTTTATCATCCAGTGTTATAATATACAAACCACACTTTTATCCAAAAGACTAACATTTTATTACATTACAAATATTCCCAAAACATGTTTACAAATGGGGAGCTTTCAGTACTTCGA
This sequence comes from Pholidichthys leucotaenia, assembly GCA_020510985.1. Classification (NCBI taxonomy): domain Eukaryota; kingdom Metazoa; phylum Chordata; class Actinopteri; order Cichliformes; family Pholidichthyidae; genus Pholidichthys; species Pholidichthys leucotaenia. The sequence continues at coordinate 199,916,744 of CM035849.1, read as the reverse complement.
CCAGACTGCCAAAATGGTTTAGGAAGGCTCCGTGGAAGGAAGCCGTCTCTGTCAGCTCATCCCTTCTTAATGCGGCTTCCTGCTCCTGGGCTAACTGCAGGTGTTTTTCGCGCTGTTCATGCTGCCGTTGATGCTGTTCGAGCATCCTTTCACGCTGTTCGAGCATCCTTTCATGGATCCGCATCTCCTCAGCATGATTCTGGGCCATCAGTGATGCAAGGTCTGCAATGTTGTTGGACCTTTTCAGCTTGCCTATATGAAAGACAGAAGTCACTGTATTTAGATAACACTGGATCAAAACATGTCAGAAAAAAATATTATGGAATTAAACTGTTGAAAGCCTGTGGTGGGATGCTTCGTTGCTGTATTTAAGCTCAACTGTCATGTTGCTGCCCCTCAGTAGAGTGGACTGTGCAACTTCTGTGGTGCTGTGGTTAGCCCCCCCCCCTTCATTTCAAAAAGGATTAATTGTAAAAAGTATTTTGATTTAATGGGTTATTTTTAAAAGAATTTCTTTGTACTGTGGCCTCATAAATCAGAATGGGTTAATAGTGTTAGCTGACTTGAAGAATTTCAATCAAGCATGTTGATTTGAAGTCGGTACATGTGCTCCTTTTTTTTTTTTGTGAAAATATAACAGTATTTCCACCACCAACACACCTATAACACTGGGCCACTGTGGCTATGAACACCCCTGAATGTAGTATTTTTATAAATGTAGAAAGACATTTTAAATTCCTTATTATGCGTCTATAGAAAATAACAATCACATATAAAAACAACCGGGTGGTAATTTTCGGTTTGTTGTGCCTTACCAGCACTTGACCGGGAGATGCCGGATGGTGATGGAGCTGGCGGTCCAGTGAGGCGGACCCCTTGGATTTGAAAACTGTGTATAGAAGGAAAAAACACACAATAAAGCTCACAAACAAAGTGCAACATGTACCGCAAACACAAAACTTTTTAACCAGGATACAATAAGCTTACGTCAGCGTTTTGTTCACGTGAACACTGAAATAAAAGCGTGATTCAGCAGCTTGATGCGAGGTAGCAGCAAGGTACGGAGGTAGCTAGCTATTAGCGGGCTAGCCATCACCACTATTGCCCACAATCAAACAACTTTCTTTATTGCTTAAATAAAGTGCGCTTTTGACCGAAAGGCGAGAAGACGGACAATAACAAAACAACACTCACCGTCACCGTTTTCCAATTGCGTGGCCGTGTCGAGTCCAAATTCTCTGCCATTGCTAGCAGGCCGGACACTTCCTGGTATATTTTTTCATTGCGAGTTGCCCCATCCAACTCGCTCTGGATGTAGTCATCGTCTACGAGGGACAGAAAAGTCCGCACCTCCTCGTTTGTTCATGGAATAAACTTGCGCGTGGACATCGTTATATGAGAACACAATTGTGAATCCAGTCACCGCGGTTACTCGCTGAAATTACAAATGGCGGTCGTGTATCTTCAACAGAAAACAGAAAACGGACGCGTTTTGTGACGTTACGCCCTGACCAATCAGCGTTTAGCAGTCGATTGACATCAAATCACACCTCGCTTTTCGCTCGGCTATACCCTGCCTCTGAACAGGCACGAAAATCGTACCGGTTAAACCGTGAGGACATGGCGAAAAACAGAACCAAGTTAAAAAAAAGTAAAGCCAAGGTGATACTGGTGGAAATGGGGCTTTTGTTACATTAATTTAACATGTTAAATTGTTTTTTCTAAAGTTGAGCCAATTTTTTAATTCTTAATGCTAATGTCAGTAATATAAAAACACCACAGTGTGGTGTGGCTGATTCATTTGCTTTGAAATAACTTTAACAGTCCTATAGAGATCGGTTACAGTATTACGAAAGTCAAGCTGACGTGGTGCTGTGAAATAATAAAACCCACTTGATTGTTTTGTTTTTTTTTTTAAGAAAACCAAGCAATTTGTTAAACTGAGGGGGGACATGACAAGTAAAGTAAATTTTCCACTTTTTTATGATGGGGGACATAACATTTGATAGGATCACCACTGAGTTGTAAAGTTACCAGTGTTTTTTTTTTTTTTAAATTACTGTAAAGTTTGAAAACCAAACAATCAAGAAACAGCGAAATTTCCTACTTTTGGGGGGCCCTATGCAAGATTGCGTTTGGGGGATCCTGTTTCTGTAAAGCAGAGGAAGATGCTTCATGGCAATGCATCAATCTGGTACACTTTATTCAGAAGAAAACAGGCTGGAGTTGTTATAAAAATCAGATTAAAGATCTCAAGTTGACTCAAGCAATTAAAACATACAGAAAATAATACTAGTGCCTCTCAGTTAATTTGAATATTATTTTTAAGTTCAAAAATTATACCCCCCCCCCCAAAAAAAAAAACCAATCCCAGTGGAAAGTGACTGTCTAAAGGTGCCTTTACACCAAACGCAAACGGGCACCATGAATGCATACAAAGTCAATGGCAAGAGGCGTGCACACGCAAAATCGTGCATTCGCGCATTTACGTCCCAGGGATAGTACTAGTTTTGACATTCTGCTGTTATCGGAGTAAAAGTATCAACATTGGAGAGTAAACTAGTTTGAAAATGAGACTGCCACTCACTTGCAGACAGAAGGACTGGGAGCTCTTCAGCTGAATTGGGATGTCGGAGTTATTTGCTGACGGTTCCTGCCACGGATGTGCTAACAAGGATAGCGAGTTAGCAACGTAAACACCCATCTTGTGAAGTTTTGGAGACAGGGACAACTTTTTCAGGTGAGCCCCCCCATCAGATAATGTAAACCTATGCATGGCATTGTTTGGGGATTTCCACAGCAGCACTGCTGCAGAAGTTATAAAGGCAATTTCACCTGTCTGCATCTCACTCAGTGAATTCATGTCTAGTCACATGTTTACATTGAGTTATAATGTAATTGTGCCGTGCAAAAAATTTGCCCATTCACATTTGGTGTGAAGGCACCTTAACACTGAGGATATATTTGTTGCCTGGGGGAGCTCACTTACTGGGGGCCCATAAAATTTGCGTCCATTGCCATATGGGGAAAACTGCTGTGCCAAATGTGGTGTTATGTAAGTTAACAAATTTAAATGATTCAGTTTCCTCAAACACTTTGAGATTCAAAAGATTCAAAGGCTTTATTATCATGTGCACAGTTAAGAAATGCTACATTTCCTGAGCAATGAAATTCTTACTTTGCTCTCCGAAAGAATGCCAAGGTAAAGGGTACAGAAACAACAATTCTAATGGGTCATGACACACTAACAGGGTTACTCAATTCGAAGACTAATGGATGCTAATAACACACACAGGCAGCAGAGGAATGACACTGAAAATTCAATGGATGACTAAAGTGATAGTGGTATATTGATATCAGAGATGATGTGAACCTGAGATGGCATGAACATATGTACAGTGTGCAAATGAGCATTGTGCAACCTGATGTGAACCTGAGATGGCCTAGACTTATGTATAGTGTGCAAATGAGCATTGTGCAATGAGCAGTGTATAATTACAAATTATTTCTGTAATAGTAGTACCAGTAGACTGTGCTTGATAAGTAAGATAAGATAAGATAAGATAAGATAAGCCTTTATTAGTCCCACAACGGGGAAATTCCAGGATTGCAACAGCACAGGGATAGCAACACTCAGAGCAACAATCAGAAGGCAAGAAAAAAAAAAACAAGCAAGCAAGAGCAGCTAATATACATATGTACATATTACTATAAAATATACAGTATATATACACACACACACACACAGACACACAGTGCAGAGCATTGTAGCTGGATGGAATAAATATATGAATATATGAACACAGTGCAGAGCATTGTAGCTAGATGGAATAAATATGTAAATATATAAACACCCACAGTACGGAGCATTGCAGCTAGGTGGAATAAATATGCAAGTATATAAACACACACAGTGCGGAGCAATGTAGCTCGATGGAATAATATGTAGATATATAAAAACACAGTGCGGAGCATTGTAGCTAGATGGAATAAATATATAGATATATAAATATAAACACACCCAGTGCTGAGCATTGTAGCTAGATGGAATAAATATGTAAATATATAAACACACACAGTGCAGAGCATTGTTGCTAGGTGGGATGAAACAGCATAACCGTCTATTTAGTTATCCTACATGGTATGATTATGTGCCCATACATATTCTCACGCTCCATAGCGACCGGTATGTTCCTAGTTGTATGCCGGAGAGGACCATTGTGTAAGTCTATTGCATCTTTTGCATTCAAAAAACTATTAGTTTGTTACGTCTTTTTGCTATCTCTGCGAGCAGCCCTGCTTAGGTTGTACAGTCTGACAGCCGTTGGTAGGAAGGACCTACGAAACCTCTCGGTTGTGCACCTGGGATGATGTAGTCTGCTGCTAAATGAGCTCCTCAGTGCATCCAGTATGTCCTGCATAGGGTGGAACTCGGACTCCAGCAGAGATGACAGTTTAGCCACCGTCCTTCTCTCTCCTATCTCCTCCATCGGATCAAGGCGCTGCCCCAGGACAGAGCTAGCTTTCTTAATCAGTTTGTTCAGTCTCTTCCTATCGGCTGCAGTAATGCCACTGCCCCAGCAGACCACTCCAAAAGTGATGGCTGATGCCACCACCGTGTCATAGAATGACTTCAGCAGCGCCCCTTGTACACCAAAAGACCTGAGTCTCCTCAGCAGGAACAGCCTGCGCTGTCCCTTCTTGTAGAGTGCGTCAGTATTGTGTGACCAGTCTAGTTTATTGTTCAGATGAATACCCAGGTACTTATAGGATGTCACCATCTCGATGTCTGTTCCCTGTATATTTACTGGTGCTGTGAGGGGCTGCCCATGCCTGCGGCAGTCCACCACCAGCTCCTTAGTTTTCCTCGCGTTGATCTGGAGGCAGTTCCGATGGCACCAGTCCACAAAGTCCTGGATAAGCCCTCTGTACTCAGCTTCATCTCCGTTGGAGATGAGACCAACGATCGCAGAGTCATCAGAGAACTTCTGTAGATGGCAATGTGTTGTGTTGTGTGAGAAGTCCGCAGTATAAAGAGTGAACAGGAAGGGAGCCAGCACCGTTCCCTGGGGGGCCCCCGTGCTACTGATGATTGTGTCGGAAACACAGTCCCGGGTTCTCACAAACTGAGGCCGGTTCGTGAGGTAGTCCAGGATCCATGATGACAGGTGCTGGTCCACCCCTGCGCGCAGCAGCTTGTCCTTCAGGATCATCGGTTGGATGGTGTTGAAAGCACTGGAGAAGTCAAAGAACATGATCCTCACCATATTCCCGGGCTTCTCCAGGTGGGACAGAGAACGGTGAAGGAGGAAGATCACCGCATCCTCCACCCCAATGCCATGCTGGTAGGCGAACTGGAGTGGATCCATCGCTGGTTCCACCAGGGGGCGGAGATGAGCAAGGAGCAGTCTCTCCAGGGTCTTCATCAAGTGGGACGTCAAGGCCACCGGTCTGTAGCTGTTCAGGTCTTTGGGGTGGGAAGTTTTTGGTACAGGTACCACACAAGATGTTTTCCACAGCTGTGGTACCCTCCCCAGTTTCAGGCTCATGTTGAAGATATACGTCACAATCCCACACAGCTGGTCTGCACAGGACTTGAGGAGCTTTGCGCTGATGCCGTCCGGTCCCGACGCCTTCCTCGCCTTGATCTTCCTCAGCTCCGTCCTCACCTGGGTCTTGGTCAGGGTCAGGATGGGGGGCTGTGTGTTGGGAGTGGGGGGGGGGGGGGTGTCGGTGGAGTGGGGAGTGGGCAGCAGGACTTGATTTCTTAGAGGCAGCAGTGGTTGTTGTGCAGACAGGGGGGAGGGCGGTTGGTCAAATCTATTGAAAAACAGATTCAGGTTGTTCGCCCACTCCCTGCCCCCCGTGGCCTGGGGGGAGGTATTCTGGAGCCCCGAGATGGTTTTGAGGTTTCTCCAGACCCCGCTGATGTCGCTCTGTTGCAGCTTGTCCTCCATCTTCTTCCTGAAGCTGTCCTTGCCCTCTCTGATCTTTCTCCTCAGCTCCCTCTGTACGGACTTCAGCATCTCCCTGTTCCCCGACCTGAAGATCCTCTTCTTCTCTCTCAGAAGTGTTTTTATCTCAGGGTTGATCCAGGGTTTGTTATTTGAGTGACTCCGTATGGTCTTGGTGGGAACGGATTTGTCCACACAGAAGCTGAGGTAGCCCGTGAAGGTGTGAATGAGGCCATCGATGTCCTCACCATGTGGATCGCAGAGCTGCTTCCAGGCAGTGGCTTCAAAACAGTCCTTTAGAGTGTCCATTGTCTCCTCAGACCATAACTCCACAGTGTGCATGGCCGGAGGTTGTCTGTGCACTAGGGGTTTGTACACCGGTCGGAGATGAACCAAGTTGTGATCCGATCTCCCAAGTGGGGGGAGTTGTGATGAGGTGTACGCCTCCTTAGTGTTTGCGTAGAACAAATCCAGTGTTTTATTGTCTCTAGTGTGGCATGTGACATACTGGGTGAAAGTGGGCAGAATGGGAGACAGTGAAACGTGGTTGAAATCGCCTGAGATGAGGAGAAGAGCATCTGGGTGTTCTGTCTGCAGCCTGCTGGTTACTGAATGGATGACGTCACGCGCTGTCCCAGCGTTCGCCGTCGGATTTGCATAAACAACAATGCAGATCACGTGTGAGTGTTCTCTCGGGAGATATGTAGGCCTCATGCTAACAGCTAGCAAAGATGGACATCAGACGGGTGAGACTATATGTATCTGCCGTACAGGTGAGCAGTGTGCAAATTTAGCAGCCGGTGTGTGAGCTCCTATATGCAAAGCTGTGTTACGGAGTTTTGGGAGTTTTCTGGTCAGGAGTCTGATGGCATTGGGAAAGGAGTTCTTCATTCTGGTTGTCCTGCATTCACACTTCTGTACCTCCGGCCTGAGGGTAGAAGTGTGAACAGACTGTGCTGGGGGTGGGTGGGGTCCCGGAGGATGGGGTCAGCTCTCCTTTGAACTCTGTGGTGATAGATGCTCTGCAGAGAGGGGAGTGGAGTCCTGATGATCTTCTCTGCTGTCTTCACCACTCTCTGCAGGCGTTTGTGCTCCAGGGCAGTGGTGCTGCTGTACCACGCAGTGATGTGGCAGCACCTGATCCTGATCGCATCTGATAATGGACTTGTTTCTGTACTTGTCCTTTTAGACATTAGTGCAGCTTTTGATACTATTGATCATAATATTCTACTTGATAGAACACTATGTTGGACTTAATGGAACTTCGTTGCAGTGGTTTAGATCTTATTTATCTGATAGGTTCCAGTTTGTTCATGTCAATAATGAGTTTTCTTTCAACTCAAAGCTCAGTCATGGAGTTCCACAGGGATCTGTGCTAGGCCCTACTCTTTTTAGTTTATATATGCTTCCGTTAGGCAACATTATTAGGAAGCACTGTATACATCTTCATTGTTATGCAGATGACACACAATTATACCCGTCAATGAAGCCAGATGATGGTAATCAATTAGCCAAGTTAGAAGCCTGTCTTAAGGAAATCAAAGCTTGGATGACTTGTAATTTCCTGCTATTAAATTCAAATACGACTGAAGTCATTCTTGTTGGTCCAAAAAACCTTAGAAATACCTTTCCAAATCAAACTTTTAGTTTGGATGCAGTTACTCTTTCTCTTAAAGGCCAAATGTCACGTAATTTTTTTTTCTAAATGACAACGAATTTTGATAAAATACACATAGCTTAAACCAAATATTCATACCGGAGACCATATCACCCACCTGTATTTACATAATTGCACAAAATACACCAGGCGAAGGCCCCGCCTTGCTCGCTGGCTTGTGACAGCCAATCCAGACCGCGGCCATGATTTTGACGTCACAAATTTCACCCTGGCTGCCCTGCCTATCCACATTCACACTTATCAACATTGGACAATCATGACGGAAAGTGACAGCGATTGTGAACAAATTAGTTTAGTTTTCTTTTTTTTTTGTCTTTTTTTGTCTTTTCTTTTTGTCTTTTTTTTGTCAGTGGTTCAGACAGTGACAGAGGCATAGAACCTTACAGGTTCGAGCCGTCCGAGACGGAATCAGATGCTTTGTCTGATGACAACAGTTCCGACGATGACCAGAGAGCAGAACCAGTGGAAAATGTCATTGAATTGGACATTAATCGCCTCCAGAATTGGGAAGCCGAAGGGGTCTGTTGAGGGCGCCCGATAAATATTGATTTTTCGGAAGCCATTATTATTACAGTGGAGGAGAGCCGCTGCTGTCAAGAAATTGACCAGATCAATATGAGAATGGAGGCGCATACCTGTCAAGAGAGACGTTTTCGCCGTATTTTAATATGGGGAAAATGCAATTTTTGCAAATACGGGCATATTGCCATTTTTGTACGCCCAAAAGAAAAATATACGGGAAAAAAAATTATTGAGTGTGTTGAGGAACACGTCGTGTGTGTGACCCCCACAGCTAGGGTGCTGGCAGATCGCTCAGCGGGAGCTATTCTCACTACATTGAGAAGTGTGGACTCAATCATTAGGCTGATGGCCGCCCCGGGCAGATCGCTCAGTGGGAGCTATTCTCACTACTGTTAGAAGTGTGGACTCAATCATTAGGCTGATGGCCGGGGCGGGCAGATCGATCAGCGGGAGCTATTATCACTACAGTTAGAAGTCATTAGGCTGATGGCCTCACACTTTCAGCTGTCCTGCGGCTGTGGAACAGAGAGGAATCACCTTCCAAATCCAGAATTCTGCTTTTTTATATTGAGCCGGACGCTGCGTTGTGTTGTTATTGTCAAATGCCCAGGTATTTATGAATCCTTAAAATATTTGACAATAACAACACGAATTACATTTAAGACATTTCCCAGAAAAGTGTCCCTTATTACCCCGCCGTCCCTTATAGCCACGTTTTACGGTATTAAAATACGGCGAAAACGTATCACTTGACAGGTATGAAAACATTTCCCAGAAAAGTGTCCCTTATTACCCAGCTGTCCCTTATAGCCCCGTTTTAAGGTATGGGTGAAATATCCAATTTTTTCCTTCTTGTTGCTCACTTCAATCTTCCAGGCTCCATATAAACAATCAATCGGGATACCCCAAGCATCAAACTAAGGTACAATCTATTTCGTCACTTCCGCCTTCTTCCCCAGGCGATTCCGGGGGCCGTGAGTAGGAACGTCAGGCCAAGCGCGGCAGTTTTAAATTAATGAATATTCCAGCGTTACTGAAGCATATGCACCAAGACCCAAACGGATCGGTTCCCTTTTATATCTAGTTTCAAGACATTTTAAGGACCCTGTTACGTGACATTTGGCCTTTAATAGCTCTGTAAGGAACCTTGGAGTTATTTTTGATCAAAATCTGTCTTTCAATTCACATATTAAATTTGTTTCTAAGACTGCCTTCTATCATTTGCATAATATTGCCAAGATTAGGAGCATCTTGTCTCAGAGTGATGCTGAGAAACTGATCCATGCTTTTGTTAGCTCTAGATTAGATTATTGTAACTCTTTATTATCAGGTTGTCCTAAAACATCTCTAAAAAGTCTTCAGTTGATCCAAAATGCTGCTGCAAGAGTTTTGACAGGTACTAGAAAGAGAGATCATATCTCTCCGGTTCTGGCCTCCCTTCATTGGCTTCCCATAGAGTTTAGAATTAAGTTTAAAATCCTTCTTCTCACTTTTAAAGCTCTAAACAATCAGGCCCCTTTTTAGTTAAAAGATCTGATATTACCCTATTATCCTAACAGAGCACTACGCTCCCAAAATGCTGGATTACTTGTAATACCTAGAATCTCTGAAAGTACAATGGGGGGGGCAGAGCCTTCAGTTATCAAGCCTCTCTTGTGGAACCAGCTGCCAATCTGGATTCGGGAGTCAGGCTCGATCTCTGTTTTTAAGAATAGGGTTAAAACCTTCCTTTTTGACATAGCCTACAATTAGGGAGGGATCATGTGTTTCCGAACCCTCCCTTAGTTATGCTGCTACTAGGTTTAGACAGCCGGGGAACCTCCAGTAATTGCACTGGGCTTTACTCCTTTCTTCGCTATCAATTAAATATTTTGTTTTGCTGGTCATTAACATCTGTTTGTTCTCTTCCATAGATTGAGTCCCCATCGTGCTGTTTGCTCTCTACATGTCTGTTCTTTTCATCTTTATCCCCTCACCCCCCAGCCAGTTGCAGCAGATGACTGCCCCTCCCTGTGCCTGGTTCTGTAGGAGGTTTCTTCCTGTTAAAAGGGAGTTTTTCCTCCCCACCGTCGCCAATCGCTTGCTCATAGGGGCTCGCCTGATTGCTGGGGTCTTTCGGCAATTGTGGGGGTTTCCCCTACAGTTGAAAGTGCTATGAGATGACTGTTGTTGTGAAATGGCGCTATATAAATAAAGTTGAATTGATGCAGTTGATCAGGATGCTCTCGATGATGCAGCTGTAGAAACTGTTGAGGATCCAGGAAGACATGCCAAACTTCTTCAGCCTCCTCAGAAAGTACAGTCACTGTTGAGCTCTCTTAACCAGCTCTGTGGTGTTGTGTGTCCACTTAAGGTCCTCGCTGATGTGGATGCCCAGGTATTTAAAGCTGCTCACCCTCTCCACCTCAAGCTTCCGGATGAACAGCGGCCGATGGGGTCTCCTCCTCCCTTTTCTCATGTCCACTATCATCTCCTTTGTCTTGTCCGTGTTGAGGGTGAGGTTGTTGTCCTCACACCATGATACCAGGTTGGCCACCTCCCTCCTATAGGATGCTTCATCATCACCAGTGATGCGTCCTATCACTGCTGTGTCATCCACAAATTTTGGGATGATATTGTCCTTGTGGGAGGCAACACAGTCATGGGTGAAGAGGCTGTAGAGGATTGGGCTGAGAACACAACCCTGTGGGACACCTGTGCTTGTGATGATGCTGACTGAGGTCCTGTTACCCATCCTGACAGACTGGGGCCTGCCAGTTAGAAAGTTGAGTTGAACTAAGGGTGCTTTCACACCTAAATTCATTTACTTTGATCCAGTTCAGTTGATAAGTTTGTTACTTTGTATCATTTTCTCCTTGGTTCAGTTCCCCTTCACACGGGCAAAAATTCAAGCAGACTAAACTGCGTCACGTTAAATCCCATGCAACTTACGTCAGAACATTCTCTATTCTTATTCATCAGATTCTCTTGCCATGAGGACAGGAAAGGTAAATACAGGAAGTAGGATGACTACTGTGCATTTACAGTATGCATTTCTGGGGAAAAAAAAATAATACAAATCGTAGCATAATCTATGGGGGGAGTTTCATCGCCGTGGTTACCGTTTATTACTTTATGTGCATATACCACTTTCGGAAAATCGTACAGTGTGAAAATGAAGTGTGGCTACGGATAGAAAATAATATGGTAATGTTCATTAATCCTCCAGAACCGTGACATGCTCAGCCACAGATGTTTTTGAAAATCCATCAAGTACTATGTACAGTGGCATAAAATGTTTTACCGTTTGCCACTGGTCTTGTTTTAGTACGGTCCCATTCTCACCTGCAGGGCCGCACTGGAGTTCATCAGTTGATTCGAATCGAGACCACGTCTTCCAGGTGGTCCCAGCCCTGTTGTTTTGGTGCACACCTGAGTGCAATTACCATGTTCTCATCAGACAAAACGAACTGCATTAACAGAGAAAACGAACTTGAATTCCATTGTAACAAACTAAAGCCTGTGTGAAAGCACCCTAAGTCATCAGTTTTTAGTGTGCTTGAGCTAATTATTTAAAAAAATTGCAATTAACTACAACAACTTTATTTCATTCTCTTTTAGTCTTTGTTAAAGCTAGAAGGTTGTAATTTTGGATAAAAATAGTCTAAGTTGCCAATTAGGTACTGTATATATGACTCATGAGTTGCAGACATTGGACTTGTTGCATGCCATCTACAGGCTGTGATATGAGTTCAGTGTAGTGTAAGAAGTTTGGAGGCATGGTGGTGGCATTAGTCACAGGTCTTGAAATCTAGAAATTCTGGTTTGTCTCTCTTTTAGACAATTCAGTTTGAACCTTTTTTTAAAATTTTTTTTTGCCCATTTAGTACCATTCCCGGCTGGTGCCAACCATCTTATCATCTGAAGGTTTTTTTTTTTTGTTTTTTTTTAAATCTGTCCTGTCCAGCAGCTTGGCAATCAGAACAGATATCTGCTTGCCTTTTGGTGCCAAACACATTTACTTTGCCAAAAGGAGCGCTGCTCATATTTGATATATACTGTATATAAATAGTATTTATAGACTCCTCTTGCTGGATAATAACTGTAATACTTTATTTAAATTGTCTTACTTATAATTGACCTGATGGGGGTTAAGGAATTGAAGGGATATGAAGTAGTTGGAGGGGTGGGGGGTGGAGGCAGAGCGAGAGAAAAACAGAGAAAACAAACAATTGCCGCTTGTGAGATGATCTCAGCACCAGCCTGATATGACATGCAGTTATGATTTACTTCATTGTGTTTGGAGACATTTCAGTAAGAATATATTATGTTATAGATGCTTAATAATGTATGTGAAGTTGTATAGATAAAGCAGTGAACTGGTTTCTGGTGAATGTTACCAGAACTATACAGTATTATGCTGTGCTGACTGAATGAATAAACATCACAATAAAAAAAAGCATTTGAGCTGAAGATATTTAACCTTTCCATCAATTTCTCAAATACTTGTGGAATGTAATTGTGGCAGGGCGGTGGATTCGTAAACAGGGAAAACACTACCACCTGGGGAATTTTGCCCCAGGAAATAGTTGTCTATAACCCAAGACCACTAAGGCAACATAGGTTCGTTACACACATAGAGCCAGAGATGTGATTCCATTTCTAACAGATAACTTTATTAAACAGTAAAAAAAAAACACCAACCATTTAGTTTGTAATTAAAACCACAACACTTGCGTTTCGCCTATCATGAGTTCAGTCAATTTCAGTTAGGCTAGAGAATGCTTAGGATCAAGGCTGGAGCTTACTGGGAAGCTAGCAGGAGAAGGGGTCTTAACCTAAACACCACGTGAACTGCACACCAACCATACGGACACCCTGTGTGCACTTCGGAGGGAGTGGTGAGGAAAACCACCAACAGGGGAACAGGCTGCCTCACACCTTAGGCCCATAGCTCCTGTCCTGCAACAAGAGAAATTTATTTAATACTGCACAATTTAAAAAAAAAAAAAAAAAAAAAACTAAGTCGGGGCAATAAAAGCAAAGTTTTCAATAATAAACACAGATGCAAAAGCAAAATTATAAACACAATAAAATACACAAAATCCCAAATGTTCCCTCAAATAAACCTAAATCCCAAACTATACCAAATGTATACAACAGGATGGCGTCAACTTAAAACAAATGACAGAAAATTAGAATGCAACAGAACAAACAATACTGGATAAACAAAAAACAAGGTTATACCAAAAACAGTGGATCTATAGGTAAAATGGAAAAATAAAAAACAATTAATGGGATAAAACGAAGCACTGTATAGCACTCTATTTTTCTTATGTCCTTAACAAAGTTTTGAATGAATGAACAAAAGATGAGACCGGATCAAACAAAACAAGACAGCAGTCTTAGAGCGAGTGGCGGCTGCTGGAGACGAGCTGCACACCGTGGCGCTGATTGCCTAAAACAAAAAAACAGTTGCCATTAGCACAACATAAAGAAGACCGCTAATAAGGGATAGTTGGGAGCAGCGTACATACCGAAGGCAGGCAGCTCCGGCTTCATGGGTGAAATGCGGGAGCTACAGCAGCTCAACCGTGAAGGTCCAAAAAAGCTAATGAGGCCAAAAAAAATCACTTAACCTCTTAAAATTATGTGGCGCAACGGTGCGCCTGTCAGCGTCCCCCCCCACCCCTCTGATGGCCAGTTTTTTTTTTTTTAAGAAAATATTCAGCTTGGATATCAGACATTCCAAAGGCTGTAACTTGAAAGTGGTAAGAGATAATGGCTTACTGTCAATTACAGTAGAAAGATGTAGAATATGATCCAAAGTTCGAGATAGGAGTAAATTTACACATCTAATTTGCATAATGCGATGGCAGCTGTATCGAATTACATAACTTTCGGTCAAAAGTGGACTTTGGATATATTTAAACAAAGGATGGTTTTGTGTTTTTGTTTTTGTTTTTGTCTTTGTTTTTTTTTTATCTTCAAAGTATATGAACCAGAAAATCAGTAGAACGTACACAAATTGATAAAAACTGGTCAGACCTACTGCTTGTCGTGTCTTCATTCGTCCATTTTTGTCACCCATGGTCCTTATTTCGTCTTCTGCCAGTCATTTTCGCTTTCTCTCTCACATCCAGAAACTGTCACATGTATGTTATGAATTATTCCACCTCAATTTCGGTTACGTTATGTCGCCGAACTGGCGCTATTGTTCTGTCGTCACGTGCAGCTCCATCGATGGCAGACGAAAGTGTACATGCTCCAGACTGTCTTTTCCTGTCACAAAAGGTAAATATTTCCCTTCAGAAGCTAAATAATCTTTTTAGAATCATCGTTAGCAAAATTTGGAACAAACGTTTCCTCCATGTGGAAATGCATGTTGAGATGGAGCCTTTGTTTACATTCTGTTCTTCGTATTACCAGAAATGTTTGCGATGGTTTGTTGGGTGAAGTCCTCCAATGAAGAGCAGTAAGCTATACGTGTCTGACATCTTGTGATGTGAATTGCTTGTTACAACTGGATTTTCTGTGCTTTTGGGACACCATGTGACGGGCGCAGAACTGCATCAGGGACAGCAGGTGACGCTCATTTCTTATGAAAGTGGAACGTGAAAGAGTTGATACACAATAAAATATAGCGGCTAGGCAACTTAAACTTGCCTAACTTGACAAAGGAGAGCTGTGTGAGCCAGACCCGAGTGGAACTGAGCAGGCCATTGCACGACAGGGCTCACAGCCAACGTACTGGAAGCACAGCAATAATGTCAACCCCCACACTAGTAATCGGCAGAGCATAGACCCAGTAATTGGCAGGGCACAGAGCATGAAAACTTACCTTTATTCTGGTTCAAAGCAGCACACCAACACACTAAGAGGCCTCACATGCCAAACAACATGCCACGCCAACAAACAAATATCCTGGGGAGCGGAAAGAAGTGGCCTGCCAGTGAAGACTAGCGCATATGCTGTATATACCATATTCACCCACAGTGCCACCTATCAATTAAGGTGCAACAACAGGCAGGGATATGAAAAGGATTTGGAAAAAAGAGAGGAGGTCCATTCTGCTACCTCCGGTTTTTTCATCGTCGCCCTGACGATGGGCCACGAAGACAGAGCAGTCAGGACTAAGACCAAAGGTCTAAAGAAGGCCAACTGTGCATTAGGACCTGGCTGCCGACATTCATTAACATCACCTTTCTTGTGACCTACAGGCTGTGGTAGACGGTGAACATTAGAATGATGACCAGCGGTGGAGCGACTAGTTTGGCGCAAGTCTGGCTGACTAGAGCCAGGTTGAGCTCTCGGTGACTGTGAAGGTATTATCGGTGTGGAGCTACCCTGGGTAGGAGGTGTAGCTGGAATGATTTGCACTTCCAATGGGGCCACAACAGGGGGTCCTGTGTGAGCAACAGAGCTGGGTACAGCTGTTTTTGGCAATGGGGTTTCCGGCACAAAGAGCCCTACATCATCCTCACTAGACGAGTCATCATCTGGTTGTACCAAGGTGAGTGGGGACGGAGCCTGAGGAGGGTCAGCAGGCGGCTCAGGTCTAAACTGGGTGTTCATGTCCTGATGGACATAGCACACCTTCCGTAGGTCACACACTGGGGCGACGGCATACACCGCTTCCTCGCCATCAGGTGCTCTCAATACCTGGTAGACCACTGAGCTCCAGAGGTCTTAGATTTTATGGCGACCTCTGACATTATGATCCTGGAGGTAGACCAATTGACCCACTTTCAATGGTGCCTCACGAACCTGCTGATCATGACGGTCCTTTTGGCGGCCTGCAGCAGCTGACAGTTGTTCATGTACACCCTCAAAAGCTACTTTCAGTCTGGTCTGATGCTCAGCCACCCAGTCTTGTACTTCTCCCGGAGATGGATCCTGGACCTGACCGAGCAGGAAGTCTAGGCTCCTGTCCAAACATAAAAAAAAGGCAATTCTCTAGTCCCTGATGAGGTGTAGAGTTGTAACAAACGACAAGTCGGAGAAGACAGGAAGCCCAATTCCACTTTCTGGAGGTGGAGAGTGTGTGCAGGAGGTTATGGAGGGTTTTACTAAATCTTTCACACTGTCCATTGCCTGGAGGATGATATGAGGTTGTGCGAGATTTTTCCACCTCATACAGGCTGCAGAGTTGTTGAATCAAGGAGTTTTCAAAACTCATTCCCTGGTCTGAGTGAATACGACTCGGAACCCCAAGTCGGAAGAACCACTCATTGAGTAGTACCTGGGTTATAGTAGAAGGTCGCTGATCCCAAGTAGGGACAGCCACAGTGTAATTACTAAACACGTCAGTCATAAAAAGAACATTCTCCAACTCATTTCAGGAGGGTTCCAACATGGTGAAGTCTATGGCCACAATTTCATTGGGCCTAGATACAGACAAGTGGCTCATCCTGGAATTTCCCCATTGTGGGACTAATAAAGGCTTATTTTATCTTATCATAAAACTATGTGGGACAGGTGCCAAATCTTTTGTGACTTGGCAATGCTTACACTCTTGGACCCACTGCTTTATGTCTAAAGACATACCTGGCCAGTAGCAGTGCTCCTGCACCAATTCAGTGGTTCTCTTAATGCCCTGGTGAGCATGTTCTTGGTGCAGCTGCCTTAAGCCGCTTTTCCACTAGCCCAGTTCGCCTCGCCTCGCCTCGTTTCGTTTCGTTACTACTCGGTTCGGCCGCGGTTGTGTCTCCATAGCAGCCGGGTAAAGCGGGGTTAAGCTGTGGTGGGCGGGATTTTTTTTACAGCAAGGCGGCGCCACACTCCCGTGACATAAAGCACGCGACCCAAGCCAAACATAACATGGCGGCTTTACAAGGCGACTCCTCGGTCTGTGGCTTTTTTCACCGTAAATGCCAAAAAGGACCGCCAGACAAGGGTACAGGCAGTGAGACGAAACACTCTGGAATAGTTCTGCAGCTTCTGGGAGAGCCGAAGACGTGAGGATACAAACTAGGTCATATACATGTATGACAGTAAGCTAATGTTGCTAATGCTAGTTTGCTATAAGTACGTCGTACTACACTGTAATCTCTGCAAGTTATCGCTGTTAGGTACTAAAATATGTACGCTGTGTGTGTTTCAGATGGCTCTGTTGTGGGAAAATTACCGCTTCAAACGGTCAGTCTGGCGTTCAGCACAGCCTGTCACTGATGTCAACACAGCTTCACAAGCGATCAGTGGTTGTAGAGCTTAAGAATGTCTGGTTTATTTCCTGTGCAAAAAACTGCTCTGATCTAAGTAAAGGAACCCTATTTCACTGTTTATGGGACTGTAGAAAAATCAGAATGTTTTGGGAAGAGGTGAGGGTAACAATTGAAAAAAATAATTTCAAAACAAATCACATTGAACCCTAAACTGTTTTTGCTGGGTCTGTATCCAGAAAAACATAACTTTAATAAAAGTGAAAGAACATTCATAGACCTCAGTTTGCTTAATGCCAAAAAATGTATTGCATTACTGTGGAAAAACTCACAGACCAGACGTGACTCACTGGTTAAGACAGATGTTACCAACCTTCCACTAGAAAGAATAACATATATACTGAAATCAAAGGAAAATGTGTTTGAGAATATATGGAGACCTTTCATTGATTATGTAAAGAAATTAAACATAACTTCTGAAGAAGAAGGTGAATGATATGTGTGGACCTTGCAAATTCCAAGCTGGTGAATGTATATTATGTATTCTTATGTAATAAATTACCTAGACTAAACAGAGGAGCATTGTTGTTGACTTGTTTTTGTTAATGGTTGTTGTTTTTATTACCCTTTTTTTGTTATTTTGTTATTGTTCTTTTTAGTTTTTAAATTACTTTTGTGTTAGTGTCTGACTGTGTGTGCTATGTTTGTAAAAAAAAAAAAAAAGGTTCAATAAAAATATTGTGGGGAAAAAAAATTGCTCTGATCTGCGTGAAAATCATGGAGAGACTGTTGAGACATCATGGACGTACCTGCTCCAGCTGCACTGAGTCTGAGATGGTGTCATAGCAAAAAATGATCAGTTGACACAACTTGATCACCATGTTAATAACTATATTAGCCACAAAATATATATTCAAAAAGTAAACAGTACTGAGTTAGGTATAATAAGATATATTTGGCAGTTATGATGCATTTTAGGCCAAAACAAACTTGATCTAGGATTAAAAGCAATTAAAATGCAGTCACAAGGTTACATGGAAAATGCTTGATTTACTAGATACATATACTGTAGAAATATATATTCTCTGCATCAACAATGTACTATACATGCATTCATGTAGTATTGCACTGACAATAAACCTCTGAAGTTTTTGCAGATGTCTCTTTTTTTTATATGTGAAGGCTACCACCATGTGACATAAATTTAATACTGACAGATTGGAAAAGCTGTCTAAGAACAATCCAACAGTTTGAGAAATCACTTTTGATTTGGTGTAAGTCTGTCAACAGGATTATGAACCATAAAGCAGTTTATGTTAAAATGTTAAATCCCATTAAACTCTAACCCACAGGTGTCCAATCATGTGTCATGGAGGGCCAAGACCCTGCAGGTTCTCTTCTACCCAGTCTCTTCAGCAGGTGTTCTCACTGATCTGCAGTCAGTGGAAGAAGTTCAGTGGAATCTGCTGTTGAAGACACTGTTTGGAGGTAAAGCCTGCAGGGTCTTGGCCCTCCATGGCACATGATTGGACACCCCTGCCCAAACCCATTATGATGAAGAGCAGATGCTAATATGACCCAGAATTCCTCCATATACTGGTACTGTCACTAAAATATGCAGGGTCTTCTGCGGTGGCACATCCAACAATACAGTCTTCAGTTAATAAAATGATTGTTTTGGTTACTTTTCTTAAAAATGAGCCATTATTTTCAAGGTCACCCATTAATGGTTTGTACTATTGACTCTTTTCCCACCAGTGTATTAACACACAAAAATAGAAATCATGATGCAAACACATAAGTCACTAAATTGTTTATTACAATCAGCAGCAAATTCCAGATTATTCAGAATGTGCAAAACTCAAACTGTAAGACTGGGTCACTCAGCAGCTGGGATGTGCAGCTCACACTGGTCTCAGATCAGCAGATCTTAGGCCTGCATCTCTGTAAGTAGTGACGCAAGGTCCAGTTTGGGGTGGATCGATCGTTTACCTCTTGCCTAGACAAAAGACAGAAATGGGTGGTGGTTAAATAAAGGAAGTTTAAAACATATTTGGGAAATACACTTGTTGCTAAAAGCCAGTGGTTGAATGTGAATGAATGAATCTTTATTTCGGATAGATTAAAAGAAAATAGAATAATATAACAAAGGGGGAAAAAAATCTAATAAGGTCGAATTAAACAATAACTCCTCTGATTATACAGTTCAACATAGGTTATCTGAAATGGGTGATGGCTGAAGCTGCAGCTTATATTGCCCACCCATATTCCATCCAAGAATTCAAAAGAAAAACAAAACAGGAGCGATTCCAATTCCAATGTGATAATAAAGTACTTCGTTGTTGTATTTAACCACAATTTTCATGTAGCTGCACTGACGTAAAGTTGATTTTACAAGGGCTGCGTTACATTTACAATCATCTGTTTTTACTGTGGCCTCAGCAATCAGAATGAATTAATACATTCACTTGAATGGAATATAGTACTTTAACTGAAGGTGTGCCTCACCGAGTATGGAGTCGCTCAGTCAAAATATGGAGTTTTTATCAATAAAAGTTTGTCTTGAATGTAAAAGTGTCTCTTCTTGCCCTGGCTTCAAGTGTGGGCGGTGTTTTGTACTAGCATTGCTAAAATATAAAAGGAAGCACTACAATGGGTCTCAAATATATAGGAGGAGATAGGAGAGAGAAGGACGGTGGCTAAACTGTCATCTCTGCTGGAGTCCGAGTTCCACCCTATGCAGGACATACTGGATGCACTGAGGAGCTCATTTAGCAGCAGACTACATCATCCCAGGTGCACAACCGAGAGGTTTCGTAGGTCCTTCCTACCAACGGCTGTCAGACTGTACAACCTAAGCAGGGCTGCTCGC
Source organism: Pholidichthys leucotaenia (assembly GCA_020510985.1). NCBI lineage: Eukaryota > Metazoa > Chordata > Actinopteri > Cichliformes > Pholidichthyidae > Pholidichthys > Pholidichthys leucotaenia. The sequence goes on along the minus strand of CM035849.1, from coordinate 199,896,578 downwards.
AGAGATAGCAAAAAGACGTAACAAACTAATAGTTTTTTGAATGCAAAAGATGCAATAGACTTACACAATGGTCCTCTCCGGCATACAACTAGGAACATACCGGTCGCTATGGAGGGTGAGAATATGTATGGGCACATAATCATACCATGTAGGATAACTAAGTAGACAGTTATGCTGTTTCATCCCATCTAGCAACAATGCTCTGCACTGTGTGTGTTTATATATTTACATATTTATTCCATCTAGCTACAATACTCAGCACTGGGTGTGTTTATATTTATATATCTATATATTTATTCCATCTAGCTACATTGCTCCGCACTGTGTGTGTTTATATACTTGCATATTTATTCCACCTAGCTGCAATGCTCCGTACTGTGGGTGTTTATATATTTACATATTTATTCCATCTAGCTACAATGCTCTGCACTGTGTGTTCATATATTCATATATTTATTCCATCCAGCTACAATGCTCTGCACTGTGTCTGTGTGTGTGTGTGTATATATATATATATTTTATAGTAATATGTACATATGTATATTAGCTGCTCTTGCTTGCTTGTTTTTTTTCTTGCCTTCTGATTGTTGCTCTGAGTGTTGCTATCCCTGTGCTGTTGCAATCCTGGAATTTCCCCATTGTGGGACTAATAAAGGCTTATCTTATCTTATCTTATCTTAAATATTTGTAATGTGTCCTGTTACTGCATGAGTTTATTGATGATAGAGTATAAACTACACATATAAACTAAATTATATTGATGACTGAACAACTGCCATTCCCCAAAAGATACAGTTATGAACATAACTCACAAAGGATCACACAAGTGATCTGACAAAAAAATAAATACATTAACAAGTGGTTTATTTTACAGTTGATGCACCATTCTTTTTCAGTTATTCTGTAATTAATACTCACACAATCAAATAAATCTCAGTTCAGTCCCTTTTATATTAAGTGGAAATTGTGCTACTTTGGTTTTGACACTTTACCTATAAAAGCAAAGGATTTCAGTACTTTCCACAGTGGCGACGTCCGTTGTGGAGCGGCTGTTTTCCTCCTGCCTAGACGAACGACAGAAATGGATGGTGGTTAGTTTCAAGCAAGTTCAACACTTATACAAGCACCTCTCAAAAATTAGAATATCATGAAAAAGTTCAATATTTTTGTCACTCAATTCAGAAAGTGAAACCCATATATAGATTCATTACAGGGACAGTGATAAATTGAAAGTGTTTATTTTAATATTGATGATTATGGCTACAGCCCATATTAACCAACACCTCAGCGGCCAACATTTCTATTTAAAAACTATTTTTTAAAGTTTATGTAATATTCTAATTTTTTGCCAAATTGAATTTGGGGTTTTCAGGGGCTGTAAGCCATAATCATCCAAATTAAAATAAATAAATGTTTGAAATACTGTATATCACTGTCCGTGTAATGAATCGATATAATATATGGATTTCTCTTTCTGAAATGAGTGTCAAAAAATATTGAATTTTTTCATGACATTCTAATTTTTGGAGATGTACCTGTATTAGGGAAATACACCTGTGAAAGTCAGTGGTGGGATGTGACAAAAATGCTTCGTTTCCCTGACAAGCACCGCAGGATCCACTCTGTACAAGTACATTATCAATCCAGGGATTTATGGTGGAACAGCACAATACTGTTCCAGCACCTTTTACGGAAAATCCACAGAATAGGTGTGTGGGTCTATTCTGACGCTTTAGAAAATTATATGAATGACTTTATAAATCACTGGTTTGAAAAAGCACTTTTATATTGTTGAGATTTCGGCTCCTGTGGTCCATTTCACCAGTATCCACAATATAAACACTGAGGAAGGCTAAACCCTGGCATGTGGAAACACATTCTAGCATTAAATTGCACACAATTTAATGCGCAGCACCAAAGTGCAGCACGTACACAAACCAGGACTTTAACCAGGATTAACATATTTCATTGTTTTGCTCTCACAAGTGAATACTTAGGAGAAAACAAGCACGAATCAGCAGTTGGTACTAGCTAGTTACTAGCTAACACTCGTTAGCCAGCACGCTCAAAAAAGTGAGCTTACCACCAACAGGATAAATAAGCGAACAGATGCACATTATTACAAATCACTCACCATCGATGGTTCTCTCACGTTCGTCTTCAGCTTGTCCGTAGTCCGGTTCTATGCTGGGCTGCCATCTGTATCGGTCCGGATCGCTCCTCTCACTGTGTATCTGCCACCAAGCAGAGAAAACCCTGCACCTCTTTGTTGGACCACGGTGTAGATTTCCGCAAAACCTACAACGCTGTCTGTATTAATATCGTATTTACTCCGTGACCGAGTTAGTCCGTGAAATATTGCAAATGGCGGTCGTAAAGATTCCACTGAAGACGGACGCTTTTGTGACGCTACGCCCTGACCAATCAGCGGCTCGCAGTCTGTTGACGTCACATCTCGGCTCGCTTCAGCACGGTTGTACCCTGCCCTTGAACGGGCACGAAAATAGTGCCGGTTAAACCGTGCTGGGTACAGTGGAAAGGGCGAGAAAGCGAGTAGAGTAGAAGTGAGTAAGGCCGAAGCGATACTAGTGGAAAAGGCCTATTAGAGTCTCCCCTTTAAGGACAGCAAGCAAGCTCAGCTGAGGGATTTCTTTGCCCCCATGTGGGCAAAAGAGCCAACGGTAGCACCCTGTTCTCTACCAAACAGTCCCACTGGTGCAACAGTGCCATAGCTGGTCTGGAGAGCTGCTTCCTTTCAGCCTGAGTGGGCCGAACATGCCTCCTCCAAAACGGCCTTCAAGAGGGGATCAGTCTGCATGGAACGAAGGTCGGAGAGAGAATGGCTCGGGAGAACATAGACCAGGGACTGTGTTGCACAGGCAACTGGATCCAGAGGGACTGAAGTCCCGGGATACAGCACGCTCAGCTAAGCTAGAGCCTGAGGTGTACTGCTGAGAAAGTGCGTCTGCATTTCTATTGCTTTGCCTAGACGATACTTGATTTTTGAAGTCGAAAGAGGCAAGTTGGGCAGCCCATCAGTGCTCTGTGGCCCCAAGTTTTGCAGTGTGGAGGTCGCTCAGTGGGTTGTTGTGTGAAAATCACACACTTGTGTCCCAACAGATATTCTCGGAACTTCTCCGTCATGGCCCACTTGAGTGTGAGAAATTCCAACTTCATGGAACTATAATTCTCCCTGTTGCACTCAGTGGGTCAGAGGCCTCGACTAGCATACGCCACAGGTTGCATACCACCCCCTGAGTCCTGAGACAGGACAGCCCCAAGGTCCATGTAGCTGGCACCGGTCTCCAAAATGAAGGGACGTGAGAAGTCGGCATAGACCAACACAGGGGCAAAGACCAGGCGTGTCTTTAAGGCCTCAAAACTCTCCTCACACTGAGGAGTCCAAGGGGCCACCAGGTCCTTCCCTGCCCCCCCCCTTGGACTTTGTACCTGCAAGCTCAGCCACTAGCTTGTGCAGAGGGCCGACCAGTTTGGCGAATCCCTCTACAAAGCACCAGTAGTAGCTGGTGAAGCCCAAAAAGGAGTATAGTTCAGACACTGTCTGGGAGTGCTGCCACTTGGCGTCAGCCTCAGTCTTACCAGGATCAGTGGAGGCTCCCTGGCTGGAGATCACGTGACCCAAGTATTTAAACCCAAGTATTTTTCTTGAAGAAAGCACACTTTTCTAATTTTGCTTTTAGACCTTCTCCCTGTAGACAACCCAGGAAAACTTCCAGCCTCTGCATATGCTGGAAGACTGAGGAAGAGAAGACAATGATGTTATCAAGTTAAGAAGGGACTCACACTGCTGATCCCCAAACATCCGCTGCATCAATTGCTGGAACGTGCTTGGGGCATTACACAAACCAAAGGGCATCCGGTTCCATTCAAAGAGGCCAAAGGGTGTACAAAAGGCCGTCTTAGGTTTGTCTTGCTCCAACACAGAAACCTAGTTGTACCCGCTGGCCAGATCAATGGTTGAAAACCAGCGGGCTCCAGAGAGCACATCCAAGGTCTCCTCAATACAAAGAAAGGGAAACGCATCCTTCCTTGTCTTTTGCTTCAGAAGGCGATAGTTCACACACAAGCGTAGAGCCCCATCCTTCTTACGGACCAAAACAATGAGGTAGGTGTAGGGACTACTGCTGTTCCTGATTATCTTGGCCTCAAGACGCTGGTTAATATGGGCCTTCACCACTTCGTACTCTGATGGGGAAAACGCTGATACCGCTGCCAGATTGGAACATCATCAAGCAGGGGTATGTGGTGTAAAATGAGGTTTGTGCAGCCTAAGTCACCTACTGTACATGGGCAGAAAAGACAATTGGACCGCTGAAGTAAAAACCTCACCTCCGTCTGCTCTTCTTCTACCAACCCAGACAAGTCCACTACATCCATCCCTCCATTGACGGGTTAGCCGCAGTTTGAGTGGACACAGTGGCAGTAGCAGACTTCACTTCAGTGACTCCAGCAGGTAGACTGATGACATGGGCACTACTTTAAAGCACCAAGGCTGGTACGTGGGTACAGGAGAACCTCCGTTGTTCCCACTTTGACCACTGGAATGTAGGCTGTCCCTCTGACAGCCCCAACAAGGCTTGGGGAATCCAGCAGCCCCCCTGGTATGCCGGACTCTGGGGGCTCAAAGAGTGCTGCCTGACCAGAGGATTGCTCGGGGTAAGTACTGGCCACCAGTCTTATAACTCCACTAGGTATACGCACGTTTACCACTGACTCTGACTGTGCTGCCTTCTGGCAGAATTTGGGACTTTTATTCAATGTAAGTTCATGCAATAGGAAGTACTTTTAATTTGACTGGTGATGTCATAACGTTAGAAACAGGAAGTAGGAAGTAAAATGTCAGTTGGACCAAGGGCAAAGTCATGTTGCCATTCAGAGGAAGGAGTTCCTAAAAAATTCGCTTTTCATAGCCCCAGCAGATGCATCCCTTGTATGTATTCATTCTTTATGTTCTTAGTATTTGTTATGGAAGATAATTTCATGGTTTATGTTGTTTAGAAACTGTTAAAAGTTTATGTAGAAACGTTACAGAATTTAATTAGTCTCCTACTTGTTTCATTTTTAGTTTCACTTTATCTTCTGAAGCTGTGATGTTGAAGTCTGCTTGTCAAGAAATAAATCACCAATGAAGAAAAGTTTAACTTGCTGTCTAGCTAGTTCTTACAACTTAGTGAGGACAGTACAGTGAAAAAGGGTGATTCAGCTGGAGCTCAACAACTAAAGTAGAAAGAAGCAAAACCTAGCAAGAAAGATGGAAGAAAGAAAGAGTGAGAAGTCTGCATCAGTGCACACACACAAGTCAAGGAGCTCTCGCTCATCTTCATCTAGTGCCGCAGTCAAGGCGCGTGCAGCAGCAGAGGCTGCAAAAGTACGAGCTGCTTATGCAGAAAAAGAAGCAAGGCTAAAAGTTGAGAAAGCTACTACAGAAGCAGAGCTGGGACGAGTTAGAGCTGATCTAGAGTTGGGAAAAGCAAAGCTGGAAGCTGAATTAAGCGCACTAGAACAACAAAAAGAGGCAGCAGCAGCTGAAGCACAGGCTGAAGCATTAGAAGCAGCTGAATATCAAGAGAATTCAGTTAAGTCTGGTTCATCTTCACATGAGGTCCTTCAAGAGGAAATTGCAACACGTACTAAAGAGTACGTTGCAGCACAAACTGAACTGCACCGAACAGGCATTCCAGTGTCTCCCCCTAGCCCAGCACACGATGCAGCAGCGTCTGAAGAGAGCTACATTACATGGCATCCTTTGTCAGCAATAGGCCCGAACGAGGATGATGTACGCCAACAGGGTGAGGCCCCCCAAAGGCAACCCCTTCTCAGCATGGCATCAAATCAGAGCGCACCTCATACTGGGAACCAAACAATTCCAAATCGAGAAAGTGGACATCCCGATGTGCCTAAGAAAGCATATTTCCCTCAGAAACCAGCACTAAGCCCAATGGCACCATCGTACTTTCCTCGCAATGTCCCAACCACCCCAAGTGTGGCACCTGAAACAGAACACCTGGCACGATACCTGGCTCGCCGCGATCTAGTGAGTACCAGCCTCTACCAATTTGATGACAAACCCGAAAATTACATGGCATGGCAGTCATCATTTGATAATGCAACTGCTGGCCTGGGACTCACAGGCACTGAAATGCTGGATCTGCTCATTAAGTGGCTCGGGCCAGAGTCAGTAAAGCACATAAAACGCATTCGCTCTGTGCATGTAGGGCACCCAGACGTAGCACTAGAGAAGGCCTGGGAGCGCCTCCAGCAGTGTTATGCTGCACCTGAAGTCATGGAGAAGTCTCTGTTTAAACGACTGGACGAATTCCCCAAAATATCTGCAAAAGACTACGGGAAACTGAGGGACCTAGGCGATCTCCTCATGGAGCTACAGGGTGCTAGAGGAGAAGGTTATCTCACAGGACTGGCATACCTGGATACAGCCAGGGGAATTGGGCCCATTGTTGAAAAACTCCCCTATGGGCTTCAAGAGAAATGGCTCGCAATAGGCTCAAGGTTTAAAGAAAAGAACAAAGGTTATTTCCCTCCATTTGATGTCTTTGCCGATTTCATCTGTCACGAAGCACGGAGAAGGAATGATCCCAGCTTCGCCCTACCATCTGCTAGCAGCAGCAGTTTGAAATCAGACAAGGCACCCTCACGCAACTTAGGAAGCAAGATATCAGTTCATAAGACAGAGGTTTCATCAGGTAAAGATCCGCCAGCAGATATACCTGAGAAAAAAGTTGAAGGGTCAGAGAAAAATTGTCCCATTCACAACAAACCACACCCACTCAGGAAGTGCAGAACATTCAGAGGAAAGATGCTTGAAGAGAGGAAGAGTATTCTCAAAGACAACGGGATGTGTTTCAAATGCTGCACGTCCGCAAGTCATCTCGCTAAAGACTGTAAAGCAACTGTGAAGTGCACAGAGTGTGGTAGTGACCGTCACCATGCTGCCATGCACCCAGGTCCACCACCTCAAGCTGCGAAAGGGCCTCCACCACCATCAGACAATGGCGGGGAGGAAGATGTGCCAGCCGGTGACAGCACAGTCATCAATTCTAGCTGCACACAGATTTGTGGTCCAGGCCGAACAGCAAGATCCTGCTCAAAGATTTGTCTGGTTCGAGTATATCCCGAAGGTCAACGTGAGAGGGCAACTAACATGTACGTAATCCTGGACGACCAAAGCAATCGTTCATTGGTCAGGTCTGACTTCTTTGAGCTCTTTAACATCAAAGGCCAGTCTTTCCCTTACTCACTAAAGACCTGTGTGGGGCTGGTGGAGACATCAGGCCGGAAGGCTGTAGGATTCCAGGTCGAATCTCTGGATGGCCAAACCAGCCTACCACTTCCACCTCTAATTGAGTGCGATGAAATACTCAATGATCGCACTGAAATACCGACACCTGACGTGGCCCGCCACCATCCACACCTCAGGGGTGTAGCACCATACATACCTGAGCTTGACCACAATGCGGAGATACTTATCCTGCTCGGCAGAGATCTCGTCAGAGTGCACAAGGTCTGGCAGCAAGTAAGCAGACCCCCAGACGCTCCTTTCGCACAAAAGTTGGAGCTAGGCTGGGTGCTTGTCGGAGATGTGTGCTTAGGGGGTGCACATAAACCAGTCGTGGGGACATTCAAGACCAATGTGCTGGAGAATGGCCGTCCCTCTATGCTCACACCTTGCAAAGCCTCCATAAAGCTGACTCAGACCGTGTCTCATGGCGGGGAGCAGAGGAGTAAGTCCACAAGGCCATCACTGGATACCCTTGGAAGGAAAGTCTTCAAAGATACCGAGTATGATAACAGACCTGCCCCGTCCATGGAGGACACCATCTTCCTGGAGATTATGGACCAAGAAGTCTACAGAGACGAGTCAAACAACTGGGTCGCTCCGCTACCTTTTAGGGTCCCTCGGCAGAGCTTATCTAACAACCGTGAACAAGTATTCACCTGCTTCGCCGCTCTGGAGAAGACGCTACGAAGGAAACCAGAGATGAAACAACAGTTCCTGGAATTCATGGGGAAAATATTAGAGAAGAAACATGCAGAAGTGGCTCCGCCACTGGAAGACAATGAAGAATGTTGGTACCTCCCAACCTTCGGAGTCTACCACCCACAAAAGCCTGGTAACATTTGCATTGTATTCGACTCCAGTGCGAAGTATTCAGGAACATCTCTGAACGACGTTCTCCTGACGGGACCTGACCTCAATAACTCACTCATTGGGGTTCTGATCCGCTTTCGGAAGGAACAAGTTGCAGTGATCGCCGACATACAGCAGATGTTCCACTGCTTCCTAGTTCACAACGACCATAGGAAGTACCTGCGTTTCTTGTGGTACAGAGACAATGACATGTCCAAGGACGTAATCGACTATAGAATGAGAGTCCATGTTTTTGGCAACAGTCCGTCCCCATCTGTGGCCATCTACGGTCTGAGGAGGGCCATCCAAGAAGGTGCGGACAAACATGGAGCGGACACTGTACAATTTGTGGAACGTCATTTCTACGTCGATGACGGACTCATCAGCCTACCCACCGACGCTGACGCCATCAGCCTCCTGCGTAGAACGCAGGCCTCACTCAGCGAATCAAACCTGAGGCTCCACAAGTTCGCTTCAAATAGCGACGTCGTCCTTCAAGCCTTTGCACCAGAAGACAGGGCAGTCCTAAAGAGCCTTGACTTCAGTGGCGAAGCTACACCTGTGCAACGGAGCTTGGGACTATTGTGGGAGACCACAACAGACACATTCACATTCACTGTCTCACAAGAGAAGAAGCCCTTCACTCGCAGAGGAGTGTTGTCTACGGTGAACAGCATCTTTGATCCGCTAGGCATGGTTGCGCCAGTGACCATTGAAGGCAAAAGTCTGCTCAGAGAACTCAGTGTCGACATGTGTGACTGGGATGCACCGCTCCCGGAACAAAAGCTGAAACAATGGGAATCATGGCGAACGTCATTGCATGATTTAAGCCAGCTGCACATCCCACGCGCATACACTACGACATCCCTCTCCAAGGGTGAGCACACAGAGCTATGTGTGTTCTCCGACGCAAGCACCAAAGCCATTGGAGTGGTGGCATATCTGAAGACTACACAAGCTGATGGAGAGATCCAAGTTGGATTCATCCTAGGGAAAGCTAAACTGGCTCCACAGTCAGAACCAACAATTCCCCGGCTAGAGCTGTGTGCCGCAGTATTAGCCGTAGAAGTTGCTGAGCTCATACAAGACGAGCTGGACCTGAAGCCCGATGAGGTCAAGTTCTACTGTGACAGCAGGGTAGTTCTTGGCTATATCTACAATCAAACGAAACGTTTCTATGTATACGTCCACAACCGAGTTCGCAGAATACGTCAGTTCTCAACACCTGACCAGTGGCACTATGTCAGTACGGAAGACAACCCCGCAGACCACGCTTCGCGGGCAGTTGCGGCATCACATCTGGCACAGACCACATGGTTCACCGGACCAGACCTTCTGTACAAACCCAGTCCACCTGATGAAGACTCAAAGGAAGTCTTTGAGCTTCTCAACCCAGAATTGGATGGAGAGATACGCCCTGAAGTGAGCAGCCTCTTGACTCACAGTCTAAACAGAGGCCTCAATGCCGCACGTTTCCAGCGGTTCTCATCAATGCGCTCTCTCACTAGGGCAATTGCTCTACTCATCCACATTGCTAGATCTTACAAGCACAAGTCCAGTCAGTGCAAAGGATGGCACTACTGCAACCTCCCGCGTACTCCAGATGAGCTGTCCCAAGTTAGACACATCATCATCAGAGCAGCGCAGGAAGAGGCCTACTCTAAGGAATTAACAGCACTTGAAAATGGAAAAACTGTAGCCAAGGACAGTTCTCTTCAGAAACTCAGACCTGTTCTTGAAGAAGACCTGATTTGCGTTGGCGGCAGACTAAAGCATGCTGACTTGAGCAGTCAGGAAAAGAACCCCATCATCTTGCCCAAGAACAGTCATGTTTCCCTGCTGCTAGTGCGCCAGTGTCATGAAGATGTCAAGCATCAAGGACGACACTTTACAGAAGGGGCCCTGAGAGCTGCAGGCTTTTGGGTCATAGGCGGAAAAAAGCTTATCGCCTCAGAGCTGCACAAGTGCGTTGTTTGCCGAAAGTTACGCGGCAGAACAGAGGAACAACTCATGGCCAACTTACCTCCGGAACGACTACACACATGCCCACCCTTCACCTATGTAGGAGTGGATGTGTTTGGACCGTGGCCAGTCATCTCAAGGTGCATGCGAGGTGGACAGGCCCAAAGCAAGAGATGGGCGATGCTCTTCTGCTGCATGAGCTCCCGAGCCATGCATATTGAGCTCATTGACTCCCTGGACACTTCCAGTTGTGTCAATGCACTAAGGAGATTCTTCGCGATAAGGGGACCTGCTAAGCAAATAAGATCAGACTGCGGAACAAACTTTGTTGCCGCTGCAAAGGAATTGGGACTCAGTCAAAACACTTCAGTCCAGCAGTTCTTGAGCCAGCAAGGGTGTTCTTGGGTGTTCAACCCACCTCACTCGTCACACATGGGAGGGTCGTGGGAGCGTTTAATAAGCCTCTCAAGAAGGATTCTGGATGCCATCCTGCTGCAGGAGAATGTCCAGCTAACTCACGACGTCTTGAACACTCTCATGGCTGAGGTGGTTGCAATACTCAATGCCAGACCCCTTGTTCCGGTCTCCACAGACCCAGAGTCACCCTTCGTGCTCTCTCCTGCGATGATTCTCACCCAGAAGGTGGGAGTTCCTCCACCATACGGGGAATTCGCGGGAAAGGATCTTCTCAGCAGACAATGGAGACAGGTGCAAGCCCTTGCAGACTGTTTCTGGCGTCGCTGGCGACAGGAGTACCTTCCCACTCTTCAGCCCCGACGGAAGTGGAGGGAGGCACGACGGGATGTCAAAGAAGGAGACATCATGCTCCTGAAGGACCGTCAAGTTCCACGTAATGCGTGGCCCATGGCGAGGATTACAGCGGTCGTCCCTGGCAGGGACGGCAGAGTAAGGAAGGTCGAGCTGAAGACAGCAGGCAAGGAATCCAAGCTGTTCCAGAGGCCGGTGTCAGAAGTAATTCTTCTGCTGCCAAAAGACTGAAACTTCAGGCCAGAGACATTTATTGGTGGGTAGTGACCTTTAAGGTCAGACGGGGAGTGTGCTGCCTTCTGGCAGAATTTGGGACTTTTATTCAATGTAAGTTCATGCAATAGGAAGTACTTTTAATTTGACTAGTGATGTCATAACGTTAGAAACAGGAAGTAGGAAGTAAAATGTCAGCTGGACCAAGGGCAAAGTCATGTTGCCATTCAGAGGAAGGAGTTCCTAAAAAATTCGCTTTTCATAGCCCCAGCAGATGCATCCCTTGTATGTATTCATTCTTTATGTTCTTAGTATTTGTTATGGAAGATAATTTCATGGTTTATGTTGTTTAGAAACTGTTAAAAGTTTATGTAGAAACGTTACAGAATTTAATTAGTCTCCTACTTGTTTCATTTTTAGTTTCACTTTATCTTCTGAAGCTGTGATGTTGAAGTCTGCTTGTCAAGAAATAAATCACCAATGAAGAAAAGTTTAACTTGCTGTCTAGCTAGTTCTTACAACTTAGTGAGGACAGTACACTGACAATGCCATTGGGGGTTATTGCAGCCTGATCAGCAGCATAGTGGCATCACTGCAGGGCTTCTAAGACTAGACCAGGAGCCTGACACAAGAGCAGAATCAAACAAAGACGGACCATATTCGCCAAAAAGTTCTCGATAGCAGCGATGGATGACATTCATCCCCAAGATACCAGGGGCAGAAGAAACTGGGCTTGAGAGATCTTTCACCACCAAGATCCCACAGCAAGGAATGACCTTACCACACAGGGCAACGTCCAGCTCCAAATAACCAATATATGGCATGACGAGCCCATTAGCTGCCCGGAGCTGCAGCCAGTGACAAGACTGAACACGGTCATAGTCCCAAGGTGCAAACTGCTCTATAAAGAAACTCTCCATGATAGTGGACACCATGGACCCAGAGTCCACCAAGCAAGAGACAGTGACACCACCAGTCCGGACATCAGTGGTGAGGCATGAGGACATCAACCCAGCCTTTAACTATCCCTGTGAGCCTAGGGAATCCCCATCTGAGCTGTGGCTTGGCAGCTCAGGAGACATGCCAACAGATCTTTTTTTTTTTTTTTCTGCATCTGTCTCATATGGCAGTATTTTAATTTTGACCTATTTGTTCGTTTTTATCTGGTTTGAATTGTTTCAAAAGCAAATCTCGGGATTTGTATAATCCGTTTGAACAATATCCCTACAAGAGGAAGGAATCAAAGTGTTCTCGCAAGGTTGTTTTTCTTTTTTTTGAAAAGCAGCAGTTAGGGACAACTTTTGGATGTGGTGAAGAACTATTTCAGGTGCATTTATTTCATTTTCTATGCCGCTAAAATAGCACAAGTGCCTTCTATAGATCATCAAGTTTGTTACAACAAATAATTCTGACCACTGAAATACAGTCCAGATAAGTTACTATGGCTTCCTTAGCTTATTAAAATTAAGAGGACTGTTATCCATATTCTTATCATTGATTTATTGCCATTGTCTCAATGTTTGCATAAATCAGACATTTACAATCAGGCCTCAGTGGCCATTTACTGTATTTCTGATGGTCCTAGCCTACAAAACAAAGACATGCTGCTTCTCCCATAGTTTAAGTTGTCATCATTTTAACAATGACAGAGCAGTGTTGGCTATTTTGATTTCAGATGAAGATGACTGTGGTGAGCCCTCGGAGGGCAGAGAAGACCATCTTTTTTCAGGGAGGAATCCTTTCTTTAAACCCCTCTTCCTTCTGCCTTCACTCCAGTTTAAATGTCAGCCAGCCTGAGAGTGAGAGAGAGAGAGAGAGAGAGAAAGAAAGGGTGAGATCTGTGGTCTTCTGGGAGAAAGCCATTGAAAGCATACATGATGACACACTTCCTCCATTCAGTCTGATGAGCTATTGAAAAGCAGGATGACATTTTGCAATAATACACCATATAGCTTCAGAGTTTAGGGAGATTAAATAATATTCATAAATATGTGATGCCTGACATTTATTGATGTTTGTGGCAGAATTTTCTGTCAAATCATTCTTCGTTTCAGCTCTTTGTTGCTGTTCTGTCAGGAAGCATACTGCACCTTAACAAAATGATGAACCATAACAGGGAGTCTTTATAATCAGCTCTACAACCACAATGTATAGTCACAGGGAATAATATGAGAAGATTTATAATGCATGTCTAGCATAATTATGAAAAATGATCTATTGTTGTGTGTAAGCACACCCCTGTGATTGTTGAGGTAATAGAGCACCAAGAATTGAGTTCAAGTTTCCGGTTTGTGTCCTACTTATGGAAGAAATTTTGCTACATCAGCTTGCACACCAGTCTGCAAAATAAGTTTGAGGTGATGAGAAAAATGATTTAGTTGACATGCTTTCCCAGGAGAGAGAGCATCTGAAAGCTTCTTGCACTTACTGCTGAGAGCTGTGTGTGGGTTTGTATAGCCGAATTTGCCGGCATGTGCAAGCACACATCAAGTGAAACACCAACAATGTAGTAATCATAGGAAATCAGTTTGCCTTTTTGGGGAACGGCTGGCAAGATCATGCTATTATGCTTGTTCTCTCTGCTCATTGGCCTCCCTCAATTTTTACCCTTTTCACCTTCCCCTGTGTTGCTTTCTTCTGTCATTCCTCGCTCTGTCAAAAGAGGAATGCATGTTATTTCCTTTTATGTCCCCAAATTGGTGTGAAGTCCCCATGAAGGGTAGCAGATTAGCGCCATTTTCATCCAGATAATTTCAACAGCTGCAGTGATGGTGGTGCTGCTAACATCTGAAGCCTCTCATCTCCTGAGAGACACTCTGGCTGTTGGTTAAATTTTTGTTGCTTCAAATCAGCTCAGCTGGAGAAACACTAAACAGGCGCATTTTATTCGCTCCAGGCCCCCACAGATGTTCTTGCTACACAATGCTGGAGCTGAAACATCAATGAAGTATTGACGGTCGCTTGCAGGGAAGGCAGCAGTGAGGTGCCCAAGTTAAAATTAAAAGAGTAGAACTTAAAAAGTGGCCAGAAAGGTTGGTATTATCTCTGCAAGTTATTTGAGTAAGTACCTGGCTTTTGAGTGCCAAACAGCTGAAAAACAGCTTTTATGTGCTAGCACTTTCTGGCAATAGTGATGGATTGCTATACAAAAATAAATAAATAAAATAAATCCATTTTAACACAATAGTGTATAGAATAAGATTTTTTTTTTTTTGAAAATTGATGTAATGAGTAGGGATGCAAGTTATCAGTTAATTCATTAATCATTAGTTGCTTCTCCTTATCGATTTAACGATTAATTCACAAGCAGCAATTTTCCTGAGAATCTGAATTTCCCTTAGTACAATAGTCTATCTTTAACATAAAAAGTTAATTACTGTTTTTGATATACTGAATAAAACATGAACATATTCTTGAATGAGCTATTGTACCATTTGCCTTTTTTTTTTTTTTACTACAGAGAGTGGCATATTTTTGTAGTTTAAAGACGCACTCCGGCGCTCTAAAACCACCTCAAAAACAAATATGTATTTCCCAAAATAGTATATTGTGGCTTTTTACTCACAAAAATACTTTCATTGCCTTAGAATTGGTTGGAAAGAGTTTTTAAATCTTTCACCTACTTAAGTATGCACGGATTTATGAATATTCTAATTAGCGACCTGCAGGGCTTGCACGTGATTGGTTGCCGCTGTTAAAACCCCAGTTCTCTGGTTGAAAACTCCAAGAATAAGCTGGAGAATTCTTCTGTTCAGAGATGCAACATTTATTGAGAGGTCACATGTAAAGCAAGCAGCGTTGGGCCCAGTGGGACGTAGCTCCCGCAGGAACGCTGTCAGACTGAGTCCCGACTTCCGGGAGTGACGTACACTTATCTTCTTGGGCCGGGCATGCCCTGTACAGTGGGATGGATTTGCTCGCAACCATCTGAGTGGCCTGTTTAATTCTGATGTGAACAGACCATCCTCTGTTCACATATACTATCTACTATAATGTATTATGAAATGTGTGTGTGTGTGTGTGAGTGTTGATTTGGGTGTGTAACTAATGCAATAGACCTCACTTAATAGGATAGAGAGAGAAAGAGAGAGCTCTATGGTTACATCCAGTTCCTGTCTATCAGATTTCGGTTGTTTAACACTTCAGATGATGGTTTAATACTTTCAATATACAGTATTTGTTCATAAGAACACAAACAGAATATGTGTAGAGCATAATGGGAGATTACCTACAGAATTATTATTTTGTCACTGACTTTTCATGACCCTTTCATTCCCCCCTTTTGACATGATTTTATCATGTCAACCATATATGGTGTGAGATACGCTGGCAATCAGCAGATGGTGAATAAAGTAGGCCCCTACATTGTGTGTCAACCCAGTCAGTCAATCCAAGATAAGGTTTTCACCGTTGGTCCTGGTACCTTTGCCTCCTCCCTTGCGGACACCCCCAGTGTGGTGCAACGATGTCCAAGAGGGCATACCGAGGCAATGCATCTTTGTCCATATGAACTGCAGCAGCGACTTCTTGTGAATCCACATAATTGTCCTTGTTCACCAAGTCCTGTACTCCCACCGAAGTCTCCCACTGATCATCATGTGAACAGTTCTTTGTACGGTGGAGTGGATCATGTGGGGGTCATACGGTCGAACAGGGTCAATCCATGGAGCCCATGAAATATTTTGTCCACCAGTTGACCTTTGCCAGGGCTCACATCATTCAGCTGCAGCCATCACACAGTTGCAAAAGAGGTTTGATCTTCCTCTGTGTCTGCTTCCTGTATCCACAGCTGTGGAGCACAGTCCCATCTCGTAGACGCACAATGGTACCAACAGAAGCAAAACAGATGTGTGCCCTCACTCTCAGAGGCACAGCTCTTCCCATGAGGTTTATAGGACAGTCTGGTGGATACAGAAGAGAGAGGACAACATCCAGTCCAGCTGGTGAACAGTTCAGTGATACTGTCACAAAGATGCCAGCCACCGGTGTATAATCAGTGGACAGAGGTAGAGAAGCTGGTGTTGATAAAAATTGAGCCCCTGTGCCCACCGTAACTGCATAGGCCTGGTCTCCCACTGTGAGGGGTAGCGTTGGATCAGAAAGTGCTGTATCCTCCGTGTGGCTGATCTGACTACACCCCGGGTGCTGGAGGTGCGGTGGGTGTACATGGGTACCAGTCACTCCCTCTTCTAGGGGCTGAAGCCATAAAGTCACTAGCCCAGCAACCTCCTTTTCTACGCCACAGGCACATGTCTCCAGGTGGGCGTGATGGTCTGATGCCTCCCCTGTATGCACCTCTTCCACACCCTACACCTTTGCTGAGGTGCCGACACAGAGGGCTCGGCTGGGACAGGATCAATAATGGCCTGAGGGGTTGTCACTACAATGGCTGGAGCCTGTATCGTTTCATCCTTATTCACTACATCCATAGTTGACAGTGTACTGTTGTATTACTGATGTAAGTTATCTCTCATTAGCCTATGAGTGTATGTTTGTCGGCTATGTGCAAGCTGGTCTTCATTATGAACTACAGGCAGTGGTTGTGTTATGATAAGTGAGCTGGGTAATAAGGCCTATGTGTTTAGCAGTGGGTTCATTGTGATGAGTGGGCTGGGTAATGAGACCTATGTGTTGAGCAGATATGTGTAGGCTGGTCTTTATTGTGCTGGCAGGAGAGATGACGTAACAATATGTACATGCAAATAAGCTTTATGTATAACGTGTCAGTGTAAGTAGGTGACAAACAAACTCGTTCAATCTCAGGAAGATATCCTTATCAATGCATGTTGTATTCGGGCCTCTAGAGCTTCTAACGTTCACAATTATCCTGACTACCTAACCGCAATTAGCATGATGTGAATACTAACGCAAGAATACTATAAGTCTCACACCCCTATGTGTGTGATAAGCTATGTAGGATTTGTGTATTATCAGTAGCACATTGTGTTTACAAATAATCCGCAAAGCGCAACGGTCTTCTTTGTCATCATCTTCTGTCTTGGGATCGTCAGCTCCTCCTCCTCTGGGCTCAGCAATTGGTTTCTATTAGGAGGTATGAGATGTGCAAAATTAGCTGATGACTACCACTGTGGAAAATTGCATTTGGAGGTTTAGCTCATTCATCAATATGTGGGATCCTGACATACATCGAGCACAAAGAATTATAGCTTTGTTAATTCCTGCAGGTCCTGCGTCATCAGGATGTTTCCCACGGGACTGATGACACTGACATCTGCTGTTTTTAGTTTTTATGACCTGTTTAACACCTTTCTGGACTTCTAAACATATGGTCTATAGTGTCATACTCTGCTCCTTTTATTAGACCTACATCTGTTTAATCTTTTTACCATAATGAATTTAGAATTTGCTTCAAATTTTCTCATCCCCTCGTTTGTTAATGTTTGGTCATGTAGGAGATTTCTGAGTGTCAATGTGCACAGCCTTTTGTGCTGTGGTTACCCAGTAAAGTGACAATGCATATGTTTCTACTTTAGGAGAATATTCTGTCGTAAGGTCAGGTGTTGGCTTTCCATGGATGGCTATATTTCCCAGCAGAGGTGACAAAATGTCCAACATTTTCCAATCCATGTGTTTGGGTCTAACCAGTGAGATATGTGGAACCCCCATTGGTTAAAATGTCTCTTATCCTCTTCAAATAGGACAATGGATGCTTCCACACATTCCCTTGTTTACCAGTACAAGTTTTATGACCAATTTGGAGGATGGATTTGCAAAGAATGGTTGTTCATAATTTGGATCAGATCCGTTTAGTTGCCAATAATACATGGGGTACAATGCTACTTTTACAGATTTTGATAGGTATTCTACTGTTAGTTTGCTATTTGCAGATTTTAACTATTACTTTTTCTGACTTTGAAAAGTCCTGTATGTCATTACCTGAAGTTACTAATTCACATGCACCTGCGTCACACAAATTTAATCAGAGTACCTTGAACTTCAGACATTACTTCTGGTTAGCACTATTGCTAACATTAGAGCAATGTCAGGTAAATGGAAGATGTCTGCTATTTTCTAATAATTTAATTTTTTGCTAATTTTCTGTGTATGTGTAGAAGTGAGTCCACTTATCTGTTCTAGTCTTAAGCATGCAGTCCTGTTTTTCCCGTAGCAGATGTGGATCATGGGTGCCTCCCCTCCCAGCGGCCGGACTCGCCATCACTCTGTTTCCATTGTGGGTAGTAGTAGTAGTAGATTAGTTTATTTGACAGGGACAGTGCAATAAACATAGACAATTAATCAAAGACAATTAATCTGATGTGTTGCACATAGAGTGTATAGCTATTAGCTAATTTGCAACTCTTGTCCCTGGATGGGCTTTAGAAAAAAGAATCAAGATAAAAAATATACACAATAACCACATACATCAATGCAGAAAAATTATAAATACACAATTATAAATATTATAAATATTATAAATACACAAATATAACAGCCTGACTCACATTTAACATAAATATTATAAATATTATAAATACACATATATTATAAAATATTATAAATACACAAATATAACAGCCTGACTCACATTTAACACATATAACATAACTCACATTTGCCTATTTCAGGCCTTCCTCCCTCCGTCACTCACTATAAACAAACACATTTATTCCTTCCCTTCATTCACTCTCACTTTGCAGACAAATAATTCATACATGAGTACATTCTTGTTTATTTTTCAGCCAGTTTTTAACATTTTTAGTGAATGTTTTAAAGTCCGTTATTATTTTAATTTCATTTGGCATTGTGTTCCAGATGTGACTGCCCTTTATAGAGAAAGTTGTTTGTCCAAATGTGGTTCTGCGGTGGAATATTTTACAGTTATTGTTAACAGAACTCCTGGTGGCTCTGCTGCTGTCCTGTCTTTGGACGAAACCAGCAAGTGGCTCGGGTGCTGATTTATGGAAACATTTGAACGTTAATTTCAGAAGACAGAGGTCAATGAAGCTCTCAAAACTCAATAGGTTGTATTTTTTTAAAACATTACAGTGATGCCACCTAATGGGCTTTTTGTCCAAGATTTTTAGGGTTTGATTATATAATGAACCTATATGTCTTATTGTGGAAGGGGCTGCTTGAGCCCAGACTGTCAAACAGTATGATATATGAGAAAAAACCATAGAATGCATATACAGTGCAGCTGCTTCGTAAGGTATGTAATATCTAATTAATTTAAAGCAGTTCAGATTTTTTTTTACTGTTTTTGAAATTTTCTTTATATGAAGATTAAATTTGAGTTGAGGATCTAGTACAATGCCAAGGTATTTGAATTCTGTAGCTAAACTGATGTCATGATCATGTATATTAACTTTAAAATGTTGCAGGTTACATTTTTTGATTGAAAAGCACATTGAGACTGTTTTCTGAAGGTTCAGCAATAGATGGTTCTTGAGGAGCCACTCTTGGACATCAACCATACTTGTAGACAGTACATCTGCAGCCTGTGCTGGAGTCTTGGCAGCTGTGTAAATAACTGCATCATCTGCATAAAGTTGGCATGTTGCAGCTGAGCAGTGTAACGGCAAGTCATTAATAAAAATGCTGAAAAGTAAAGGACCAAGAATGGACCCTTGTGGGATACCCATGCGGTTGTTTAAAAATGAGGATTTATCCTGGTGAACTTTTACACACTGTTCTCTATTCTGGAGATAAGATGCAAACCATTCTAATGTATTTGGGGAGAAGTTAAAAGATACCATTTTGGATAAAAGCAAACTGTGGTTTACAGTATCGAAAGCCTTTTTGAGATCTAGAAAAACAGCTCCTACCACATTACCCCTGTCCAAGGACTGTTTGACGTTTTCAATAAGGCAACAATTTGCTGTTTCTGTTGAGTATCCTGGTCTAAAACCAAATTGATGTGGATGAAGAAGTTGACTGTCTTGTAAGTAGTCTATCAGCTGTGTAGCTACAACTTTTTCAAGAACCTTAGATAGGACTGGTAAGATAGAGATTGGGCGGTAATTGCATATATCGTCTTTACTGCCTGATTTATGAACTGGTATGATGACAGCTTTTTTCCAGCCAGATGGAAATGTACTAGACCTAATGGAGAGATTAATGAGATGAGTCAGTGGTTTGATTAATATTTTGCTGTGCATTTTGAGAAAGGAGGTGCTCATATTGTAGATATCATTAGTTTTTGAGTTTGACAGTGTTTTAACAATACCAGCAATTAACTTCTCATTTACCTCATCGATGTGAAAAGTATCTGTTGGAAGTATGGAATTTGTGTTGTTGAGCACATTTGGCAGCACAAAAATTTTTGTTAAGTCTTCCACAGAGCCCACAAAGTGTGAATTAAATTCATTTGCCAAAGTAGCCTTGTCACTGACGGTCTTGCCATTGATTCTAAGTTCCTTTACCCCCTTCTGATCGTTTTTTTTATTAGTCAAGTTATTTAAATGCCTCCATAGGGAACTGTTGTTACCCTTTGCATGATCTATCAGTTTATTGTAATAAGATATTTTTGATTTTCGCAGCTCATGTACCACTTTATTTCTTAAACTTTTGTACACAAGGTGATCATTTTGTAGTTTGGAGGTTAGTGATGTTTTCAGTGCATAGTCTCGCCTCTTCATAAGTTTTCTTATTTCATTATTTAACCATGGTAGGCTAATCTTCTGTTGTCTACTTTTAATTTGCTTTGAAAATTTTTCTATAGACTTTGTGATTGTTGCAGTTATAAAATTACAACAATCATCTACTTCACATGTTGCCATGAGCTGCTCCCAATTTTGATTCTCTAAGTAATGTTCAAACTCCTCATTTTTTGATTTGGGGATAATAAAATTTGATTTGTCAATATCGACTCCCCCAAAATACTGTAGTCGCTTTTTAGTAAGTTTCCTGACAGCAAGAACCATGTTATGATCTGAGAGACCAGTTACAAGATTATAGGTTCTGGTTATTCGTTCTGGTTTATTAGTAAATACCATGTCAATAAGTGTTCTGGATTGTTTGGTTATCCTGGTGGGTCCTTTGATGATTTGCTGGTAATTAAATTTAGTCATGAGGCTTTTCAGTTTTTGTTTGTCTTTTTTATCAGACCAGTTGATATTAAAGTCACCATGAATTATTGTTTCTCTGTTCTTCTCAAGTTGTTTAACCAGATCACTTAATTCATTATAAAAGGAAGAGTTGTGTGACGGTGGGTTGTACACTACTGCAATGTTGAAATTCATTACCGGAGAGAGACATACATTAACAGCTAAACATTCAAGTGAAGTATTCAAATCAACCAGTTGACATTTATATTTCTCTTTGATGTAAATTAAAACACCTCCTCCCCTCCCTACCTGCCTGTCTTTTCTAAAACACTGGTAGCCCACAATATCGATCATATTAGTGTCTATGTTACTGTGTAGCCAGCTTTCTGAGAGACAAAGATAGTCCAGATTTGAGTCCAACAGCAACACCGAAATCTCATCTCTTTTGGGGATTATGCTCCGTATGTTTAAATGACCGCCGAGGATCCCCTTTGGTTTAGCCTTGGTGTCCCAAAGAACTCGTGCATGATTAACAGTTTGGAAAAATAAATGTACGTTGGCCCCTCTTGCCCCACTGCTGTCCTCCCCCTCCTGCTTTTGGCTTCCTTTAATAAAGAAAAGCAGATTCATGGGGAGCCTCAGGCTCCCTGTGTGTCAGCCATTCCATAAATAAGTGTGAGTTTTTCTTCAAATTTTATTTTCCTTTCTTACCTAGATTTCCAAAACCAGTCTGTTAATGCCTTCAAATTTAGTGCAATGCTCAAACAATATTTATGAGTGATCCAGACCAGCTGAGAGTTTTTTGTAAATAGTTTGCTGTTATTCTATGCTTAGTTCTCACTAAATGGCTATATTTTATCTGTCTGATTCAAGTCCAAGAGTTCAGTCCCTATAAACTAGGTTTCATACTTTGATTTAGGTTATAATTAATAATATTTAAACATTATTATTTAATCTACGTCCAAATCATATCAAGTGCAAAAGATTCTGAACTTTGTTTTCCCAGTAACACAACGACACACTGCTTCATTTTTCTGTAGGACAGTGCTGTGAGAAATGTCTTGACCTGCTAATTGATCAACTCACATAGGATCAGATCGATATAATTCTGATTTTTATTGCTTGACATTAGGTGTGCACCTTGCTTCTAGGTTAGGATGCAGAGTTGGATAAAGGGAGAAGTAATCTTTATTTTTACACTATATTGTGAATTTCTAGCTAGCGTAATTTTCCATTGCTTTTTACACACACACACACACACACACACACACACACACACACACACTCTAAACCCAAATTGTTGACATGTGTCATAATGTTCTGCAAAGTGGGGGAGTCTCAGCTCAGTGCAATGTAAGTTTTTGGAAGTACATCACGGCGTCCCTCTGAAATCCAATTTTAGGTATATTTTATGCCATAGCTGTTTAAAATAATGCCGTTCCAAGACAGTAGAAATGGTTTTACAACTTACATTCAGGCTTATGCTTTGTCTTCATGTCCGAAAACCCTCCTGCCACCACTAATTTGACTTTTTTTTTTTCCCACACACAGGTGAATTCCAGATTCGCTGGGTTTTTTCTTTTTCTCTCTTGGGCTTTTAGTGAATGGAACTGCTGGTCAATTATAGTGAGATGTGATTTTAATGGTAGTTTTAGGCACCAGTTATGCAATCCTCAATTCTTGTGAACATGTGCTGACTACAGCTGATTCACGAATACTGTTTATGCACACTTGGAGAACATATGAGTAGCTTGCTGAATCTGGAATGGCTTGTTCATACTAACACAGCTTCCTGGCAAAATACGTATGGCTTATGCAGGCTAACACTAAAATGTTCATGAGTGAGACTCAGTATTTGAGACACTATGACTAGCGTAATTGGAAAGCAACAATATAATTTTTTACTTACGTGTGATCAGTTGATCATCTATGACCCATCTTTTGATGTCCCTTTGTTTTACATTCTTTTACTGTAGTCACGGAGGGAGGAGGGGTTTGTTAGGTGATGGCGTGTGTGTGTGTGGGGGGGGGGTGGACGCAGCCAATTCAAGTGGGTCTGAAGAAGAACTCACACGGTCGCTGGGGTAGGGAGATGCAGGGATGTAATTTTTCCGCTAATTCACAGAATTCCGCTTTTTTTAATCTTCCAAAATAAAAAAAAAAAATTCTGATTTTTCAGTAACGACGCACCTGATTGGCTGATCGTCCTTGCAGTGACCAATGAACGCGGCTGTTTCTTATCTTAAAGGCAATCCTTTGTTTTCCTCGCTCTTGCATAGCTGACTTGACTTGCATTGCAGTGATGTCGGTGATTGAACGTTGGCTAGAAAAGGAGATTGCAGTGGATGTTGGGAAGAAAACTGTGACAAATTTGTTTAGCGATTTTATACGGAATATCGACCGTGCCGGGAAGGCGATATGCACATGGTGTCACGACATGACTGACTATGGTGGAGGAGGATTTAAGTCTCTCGAGAGTCATGCTAGGAGCAAAAAACATGTACAAGAGGTCAAATCGAGGTCCACTAATTATTCAATTGCTTGAGCTTCCGGTGTTCAGAAAAAACCATCCATCCATCCATCCATCTTCTTCCGCTTAATCCTTTTCGGGTCGCGGGGGGTCTGGAGCCTATCCCAGCATCTTTGGGCAAGAGGCAGGGTACACCCTGGACAGATCGCCAGTCTATCGCAGGGCCAACACAGAGAGACAGACAACCATTCACTCTCACAGTCATGCCTAAGGACAATTTAGAATCCCCAGTTTGATGCCAATTAACCTAACTTGCATGTTTTTCAGAAAAAACCATCGAAACCATACGGCCTCCACCCTTTGTTAATGACACGATCGGACATGGAAATCGAAAGGAATGATCCACCCCAACAACCAGTGCCAGTTGCGGATAGATTAGTGAATTTTGAGGTATGTGAAGATGTATTTTTGTATACATGTCATCTAGTTAATATTTTCTTCATCTTGCCTGCTGAAGATGTTTTGGACTTTATTTAAAAATATTTTTAACACCACACATACTTAGAATTACATTTATGTTTGTGCTTTTCTGTCTTCCCTAATTAATAAGTAGTGTAGATATAGGGGAATATGCTGAAATGGACTTGGAACTTTGCATATTTTCTGTAGATTTGTTGACATTGATGTTGAGGAGAAAAAAATAGCAAAACAATTTAGTTAGATTACTTTTATGATTCCAAACAGTTTGAAATTGACAGTGCACAGTGGACATTGACTCATAACTTTTGAATATTTCTAAGACTTAGCTACATCAGTGATTGTGCAAAATGAACTGCTCAAGACTCAATGGAGATTGAAACTGGTGATCTGAAATGAATGCTGAAATTATAAAAAGTAATGGTATATTGGAATTTTATTTCTATTATGGAATAGATCAAATTAACTGATTTTGATTTGATAAAGTGTTAAAGCATGTGATGGATAATGCTTGTTGGAATATTTTAGGAATGCTATCTTCTTGGAACATAAGTCAATATTATACAGTAATAAGTGGCATTCAGCTGTTTGTTTTATGTCATTTAAGCACAGTTCTGGTACTTAAAAATCATAAAAACCTGAAAAATTTGAAAAAAATCTGAAAAAAATTTTTCAGATCATTTTCAGATAATTTCACCGACCCCAAATCTCATCCCTGGAGATGATCCACAGCCAACGCCATCATCTCAGATTAATAGAGAAACAGACAAACCATTAAACAGCATCTTTTTGACCTTTTTTCCCATTTTTATCATGTTTATTAATTATTTTGCTTTTGTTCTCACCGTTGCAGCATAAGTCTCTTATTCTTATGTTTTTTTCTTTCCTTCTTCCAATCGTTTCTCCATACTTTTCTCTTGTATCCTGCACAAAGCTTTAACAATTCATCAGCCTGCAATTTTTCTCTAAAACCAAACTTCCTTTTCCATTTTCTGTCCGCTCTCAGCATACAGCATTCACTTCACCATCATGCACATTTCCACAACTTTTTTTCTTATTTCCTTTTTTCTTCATTTAAATTACCCCACTTTTATATATTCTTCACCTATATTTTTCCTTTTTTCTTCATTTAAATTACCCCAGTTTTATATATTCTCCACCTAGTATTTTTCTACACTTTTATTTTATAAGTAGAAATAAATTTACTTATTCTCTCCTCTGCCCAAATTAAAGTTGAACCTCTTCTCTCCAGCTGACTGGGTAATCTCTGCCTCACTACATCAAACCCGCATTGGCGGGCGTGGGAGGTCTTTATATTCTTTTGCCATGCACAGTCTTAAAGCTTTCGTTTCAGCCAGAGATGAGGCTCCAAAATTATTAGGAAAATTTGAGGCTCGATTTGGTGGTACATTTATTGAAAGAATGCACTTCCTATAGCGTCCTGTACTCAAGGAGGAGGAGATACAGTGACATTGCTTGAAGGTGTTTCAAGATGGCATTTACCCGCACATGCGCACTGAATGCCACGTGGCCGCCTCTGCCACGTACAACTGTGAATGCACAATATCGCCCTGGAGCCTATTATCCACAAACCACGACTTATTTTTCAAAGAAACTGGAGCACTGTCTCCTTAAATTCAGCTTTAAACATGCAAGAATAACCTTACAACCTTAATTTAGCATCCATTTTAATGCTGTTACCTCAAATAATCTCCTCTTAGTAACTTTTATCATGTTTTAAACAATCTCTCAGCTCCACTCAGGAATGGGGGTGAATTACCTCCCTCCTTTGTGGACAAACACACACACTCAACTTTGTTCTCCACATGACAAGAAAAGTGCCATTTAAGATAAATCTTAAACAACAACATTTTTTTATATTATATAGAAGATGGCAGTGCGCAGAGACGCAGTGGCCCCTCTTGGCATCAGCGAGTGTGAGAGTTTTGATCATCCCAGATGTACATTCTGTAAAACTTACAACTGTGAGACCTTATTAAACATCAAGGTACTGCACGCTGCAAGAATCGCGGAGCTCGGTTGTGACTTGGACATTCTACACCAGCATGGAACTCTGGCAGAGTCCCTGCTGGAGGCTACACAGGAGAGGAGGAAACATAAGCGGAGGGAACACAAGCAAAAGTGTGGAAAAAGGGCCGGGATTCATGCTAGGCTAAAGGCTAACCCCTCCAGACCAGCAGTACCGTCGCTCTTTCTCTCTAATGTCCGCTCCCTCGACAACAAGCTGGACGAGTTGTGTCTGCTGAGAGAAAACCGGAGAGAGTGGAGGGACTGCTCTGTGCTTGTGTTCACGGAGACATGGCTCCACGACAACATCCCTGACAAGGCCATTCAACTGGAAAGTACGACGGCGTTCCGGGCAGACAGAGAAACGGCGAGCTCCGGTAAGAGCCGTGGGGGGGGGGGGGGGGGGGGCTATGCATCTATGTTAATAAGAACTGGTGCGTTAACACCACGTTAGTATCTAAACACTGCTGTCCATTGGCGGAGTTCCTTATTGTAAATTGTCGGCCATATTATCTGCCGAGGGAATTCAGCAACATGGTTGTAGCTGCTGTTTACATAGCACCGAGCGCTAACGCTAATGCTAAAGAGGCACTCGGGGAACTGCACGATGCTATTAATGAAATCCAAACTTCACACCCAGACAGTTTTGTGGTGGTTGCGGGGGATTTTAACCACACCAGCTTAAAGACTGTGCTCCCCAAGTTTAAACAATGTGTAGACTTTAAGACCAGAGGAGAGAATATGTTGGACTTAGTGTACACAAACACAGATGCATATAACGCAATACCCCGCCCCCACCTCGGCCTTTCTGACGACATATCCATGATACTGGTGTCTGCCTACAAACCTCTACTGAAGCGCAGCAGGCCATTAGTGAAACAAATCAGGATTTGGCCAGAGAGTGCAACCTCTCCACTGAAAGACTGTTTTCTGCACACAGACTGGGAGGTCTTCAAAATAGCAGCCTCCCAGGAAGACAAGACAGATGTGGAGGAGTATGCTGAAACGGTCACCAGCTACATCGCGAAGTGCACAGAGGATGTCACTACAGTGAAGACCATCACTGTACGAGGAAACCATAAGCCCTGGATGACTGCAGAGGTGCGCTCGCTGCTTACAGCCAGAGATGCAGCCTTCAGAGCGAAGGACAGGATCGCCCTCCGCTCAGCCAGGTCTGCGCTCTCAAAGGGAATTAAGACGGCAAAGCGCGCCTATGTGGAGAAAATCCAGGGACACCTCTGTGACACTAGGAACACCAAGCAGATGTGGCAGGGAGTTCGGAGACTGACGGGCTATAAGTCTAGGCAGGGGGTTGATGATGACGACGCTTCGCTTCCAGACAGGCTCAACGACTTCTTTGCACGTTTTGAAGCATCAAACCCGACAATCAGAGGGAGGGCTGGCCCATCCCCACCATCGGTTGGACCAGCTTTCACCATCAACACAGCGTACATACGGAGGGCCCTAACCAGAGTCAACCCACGTAAAGCTGCAGGTCTGGACAACATCCCGGGACGTGTGCTCCGAGACTGCGCGAGTGAGTTGGTGGATGTACTGACTGACATTTATAACATCTCCCTGAGTCAGGCCATCGTTCCCAGATGCTTCAAGACCTCTATCATAGTACTGGTGGCAAAGAAACCAGTTGTGTCCTGTCTGAATGACTATCGTCCTGTTGCACTGACACCAATTGTGATGAAGTGTTTTGAACGGCTTGTCAAACCACACATTACAGCCTGCCTTCCTGCATCACATGACCCGCTCCAGTTTGTATATCGTTCAAACCGCTCCACGAAGGATGCTATAGTCACCACCCTGCACTCTGTCATCACCCACCTGGATCAGAAAGACACCTACGCCAGACTCCTGTACATTGATTTCAGTTCAGCATTCAACACCATTATTCCCCAGAGACTGATGGAGAAATTATTCCTTCTTGGTCTGAACACCGCCACATGTCTCTGGATCCTGGATTTCCTGACTGAGAGACCTCAGTCTGTCCGGGTTGGAAACAACATCTCCAACTCTGTCACGCTGAGCACTGGATCCCCTCAAGGCTGCGTACTCAGTCCACTGTTGTTTACACTTCTAACACATGACTGTGTATCCAGACACGAGGGGAACCAAATTATTAAGTTTGCAGACGACACCACAGTAGTGGGACTTATTCAGAGGGATGAGGAATCAATGTACAGGGAAGAAGTGAGAGACCTGGAGGGCTGGTGCAGGGAGAACAATCTGGTGCTCAACGGGGACAGAATGAAGGAGAAGATTATCAACTTCCGGCGGTCACAGCCTGAACACGTTCCCCTCAGCATCAGCGGCCGTTTAGTGGAGAGTGGAGAACATAAAGTTCCTCGGAGTGCAGATCTCGCAGGACCTGACCTGGAGCAAGAATTCCTTGGGGATCAGGAAGCGGGCCCAGCAGAGACTGCACTTCTTGAGGAAACTCAAACAGGCCTCTCTCCCCATCTGCATCCTCAGGACCTTCTACAGAGGTGTGGTGGAGAGTGTTCTGACGTACTGCATTGCTACATGGTACTCCAGCTGCAGTATGTCAGACAAAAAAGCCCTGCAGAGGATAGTTAAGGGAGCTGAGAGGGTAATTGGAGTCTCCCTCCCCTCTGTCCAAGAACTTTTTCAGAACCGTTGCAGGAGCAGGGCACTGAACATTGTCAAGGACTGTTCTCACCTTCTGCATAAACACTTTGAACTTCTGCCATCTGGCAAACGATTCCGGAGCATCAGAGGCAGAACCACCAGACTGATTAACAGCTTCCTTCCACAAGCTGTTAGGATGCTGAACAGTTGATCCGGAATCTCTCATACATACTACTGCACATATTATTTGTATATTATAGTTCTGGTTAGTTTTTCAAGTATGTCTCAGGGATGTGTGAATGGATGTAGTGGGGTGGGGGGTGGGGATATGTGTGAGTGTGTCTTAAATCATTTTCTTTTACTTAGATGGATGCCAAGAGAAACGCAATTTCATCTTGCCTGCACTACAGTTTTATGTACAGCAATATGACAATAAAGGTTGATTTGATTTGAAATCATGCTATGGGAAAAAGTTAGTAGATATTCCCAGCCCCCGTTATTTCTCAACCCACACATTTATTCCTTCAAGACTCACAGAATTAGCACAAACGCCAGCGTGCACAATATGGACAGTGTATTTAAGTGTGTCCTTCCCTGCCGCAAATTTGCATATACTCTTTCTCCTATCTTTATTATTATGGACAGTTGCTCACTATTGATGTTTCATAAGATCTCATGCTGTACCATAATACTTTTACTCACTTAGTGATGTTGTTTAAGGTCTTGTATTAGAATAAATTCTTTTACTCACTCAGGGATTAAATTTGAGATCTCGTATTGGTACATTACTCATTCATTGATTAAGTTCGAGATCATTATAATGTATTAGAGTACCTTATTTATAAAAAGCGGCTCTTTGATCTGTCCGTTGTTAGAAAGTTTTTGATTTTTTTTTTTTTCTTCAGTGCCGACACCAGGCTAGTCCTGGGTCCCATAATTTGGGAGACGAACAGGGGTGATTACTGATCACCGCTGTTTTCGAAGTCTCATAATTATTTCGGGACAGATTGCATCAGAAATACTTCACCCACGTGGCATCGTTCCTTAACGGCATCAGGTCGAACACTTAAATTCCCCCCACCATCAGGCTATCCCTGGCTATTTTTAATTTGGAAGATGGACACGGGCGTTGTCCCCTAAGTCTTGTATTTATTCCGGGTCAGACTGATCCCAGAATACTCCACCTACTTGCTTAACTCTATGTAGAGGATACTTCCACTGAGCCTCGTCAGGTCATCAATACAAGGGGTATCGTATCATAAAGTTCGGTGACTTTGCTGCCTAGCGGCATCGGGTCGAACAATTTAAATGGCTCCCCCAGGCATCAGGCTAACCGTGGCTATTTTTAATTTGGGAGACAAAGACGGATGATCATTGACCACCACGGTTCCCTAGTCTTGTATTTATTTTGGTTCAGACTGACTCCAAGATACTTCAAAATTTGGAGGACTGTACACTTCCGTGAATCGTACGTCCTGATTGCCCTAACTCAGAATGATATTAGGACATGTGCACTTTCTTTCGCGTGAAACTGTTTGTTCAGACTTTACATGTGACCCCCGATTTCCATCAAAAGGCAGTTTCTCTGGAGTTAAAATTTTACTTCCCCGCATTATAAAATCTGGAGATTGGATATACCTCTTAATCAGACAACTCTAAATTTAGTATGCCCAAATTGCAGAAATTTGCGTATAAAAGGTTTTCTGCCTACCTTTTTATTCAGGCACCACGGCCGTCTGAAAAAGGCTCCTTGATCTGCTCCGGACTCGTCTCAGAATAATTCAATCCAGGTCACGGCACCATGATTGTTAAAACCCCAATTCTTTGGTTGAAAGCTCCAAGAATAAGCCAGAGAAGTCTTCTGTTTAGAGATGCAACATTTATTCAGAGGTCATATGTAAAGCAAGTAGCGCTGGGCCCAGTGGGACGTAGCTCCCGCAGGAACGCAGTCAGTCCCGACTTCCGGGAGTTACGTACACTTATCTCCTTGGGCCGGGCATGCCCCGTACAGTGGGATGGACTTGCTGCAACCGTCTGAGTGGCCAGTTTAATTCTGACGTGAACAGGCCATCCTCTGTTCACGTATACTATCCACTATAATGTATTGGGAAATGTGTGTGTGTGTGTGTGTGTGTTGATTTGGGTGTGTAACTAATGCAATAGACCTCACTTAATAGGATAGAGAAAGAGAGAGCTCTATGGTTTACATCCAGTTCCTGTCTATCAGATTTCGGTTGTTTAACACGTCAGATGATGGTTTAATACTTTCAGCATTTTTGTTCATAAGAACTCAAACAGAATATGTGTAGAGCATAATGGGAGATTACCTACAGAATTATTTTGTCACTAACTTTTCATGACCCTTTCACCGCGACTCCTAGTGAATGGGCTGCTAGTCTGTTCATGACACTTCTGGACGTTAAAGATTTTCTTATTAAGAATGGGCACAAGATGTCACCCGACCGAAAAACCGCCAGGAATTGTGGGAAAAGTGTTCATCCTGTCTGTTTAGTAGTGAGCAACAAATGGCGGTTAAGCTTAAGTTTTTGAGAGGGTTGCTTCAGTCTGTTATGTATTTATTTTTATTTATTTATTCTGATTAAAATTATACTGAATATGGTATACAAACATAGAAAATGTAAAAATACATATAAAAGTGTCATACAAAATCCAGGATGACACATGAAAGTGAAAACACTTATTTCCAATGGGGTCTGTTACCAACCTTATTAACCAAGATTGCCAGGGGAGATAAAAGGACATAACACAACAACTGGCTACAGCATAAAAAAAAAAAAAAGAATCAACTTACAAAATAAGCACCATAGGACTGCTGGTCATCAAAATAGTAAGTGCAGATTTATTTACAAGTGAGACCCAAAACAAACAGAGGAGAACTCAGAATAAGGAGGAGGCGACAACAGCTTCAGGGTTCTCCCAGGCCAAAATAACAAACAAAACCACCCACTCTTTCTAGAAAGGAAAAGAAAACTACCCTAGTGAAATAAAATACAAAAGCTTGCCTAACTGGCTCACCACAAAACAGGAGAAAAAATGAATCAAAAAGAAAAGGCAGAGAACCCCTACAGTCGCTCCTTTTGCAATAAACACTTCAAGGTGCATAGGCGCTAAATAGACTGGCAAATAGTGATGGGCAGGCAGGCACCGGTGATCCGAATGGTGATCCGATCTTATCCAGGAAATATTTGGTGAGGCGTGTTTCCAGGCGTGACTCGTGACGTATTGTTGACGTCGGACCACATGACTGGGCCAGGCGAAATAAACTGAGCAGCGCTTGTCACAGCCAATTTTCAGATGGAGCCAGCACCAAAAACACTTGAGCTTGTTTCTCCAATTGATGCATTTTTGACATAGCGGCTTTTTATTGCAACTGTGGTGATGGCTTAGCGATAGTATATCCATTTTGCAAGCGGGAGACCTGGGTTTGAATCCCAGCTGTGTCATTCTTTTAATTTCATTTTTATTTGCAAGGAAGAGCTTGGATCATTATTACGCATCATTATGCTGAGACACTATTGTGCCCTGCATGACAATAAGGACAGAGATGAATGTACTGAGAAAGACAGTATGACTGCTGAAAAGTTATTTCTTTAAAAAAAAAAATGGATAAGTAGCACAAGCACATTCACTATAGTCACCTCAGTTTCATTTTTCTGCCTTATGATTATTGATATTTCTTAAAAGACAGCATTTATTGAAATTGAAAAAATACACATTAAACCAACAATACCCTTGTAAAAATCAGCATGTTGTATACATTTTGTCCACTAGATGGCCTGGTAGAGAAAATGAAGTCCCACATGAGGCCTTGCCTATGTGAACCATTTTGATGAAAGGCCTCAAGTCCTCCAGAAAGCCTCATTTGGCCATCACTACCAGCATCATGTTCTTTGACTTCTCCAGTGCTTTCAACACCATCCAACCGATGATCCTGAAGGACAAGCTGCTGCGTGCAGGGGTGGACCAGCACCTGTCATCATGGATCCTGGACTACCTCACGAACCGGCCTCAGTTTGTGAGAACCCGGGACTGTGTGTCCGACACGATCATCAGTAGCACGGGGGCCCCCCAGGGAACGGTGTTGGCTCCCTTCCTGTTCACTCTTTATACTGCGGACTTCTCACACAACACAACACACTGCCATCTACAGAAGTTCTCTGATGACTCTGCGATCATTGGCCTCATCTCCAATGGAGATGAAGCTGAGTACAGAGGGCTTATCCAGGACTTCATGGACTGGTGCCATCGGAACTGCCTCCAGATCAACGCGAGGAAAACTAAGGAGCTGGTGGTGGACTGCCGCAGGCAAGGACAACCCCTCACAGCACCAGTAAATATACAGGGAACAGACATTGAGATGGTGACATCCTACAAGTACCTGGGTGTTCATCTGAACAATAAACTAGACTGGTCACACAATACTGATGCACTCTACAAGAAGGGACAGCGCAGGCTGTTCCTACTGAGGAGACTCAGGTCTTTTGGTGTACAAGGGGCGCTGCTGAAGACATTCTATGACACGGTGGTGGCATCAGCCATCACTTTTGGAGTGGTCTGCTGGGGCAGTGGCATTACTGCAGCTGATAGGAAGAGACTGAACAAACTGATCAAGAAAGCTAGCTCCGTCCTGGGGCAGCGCCTTGATCCGGTGGAGGAGATAGGAGAGAGAAGGACGGTGGCTAAACTGTCATCTCTGCTGGAGTCCGAGTTCCACCCTATGCAGGACATACTGAATGCACTGAGGAGCTCATTTAGCAGCAGACTACATCATCCCAGGTGCACAACCGAGAGGTTTCGCAGGTCCTTCCTACCAACGGCTGTCAGACTGTACAACCTAAGCAGGGCTGCTCGCAGAGATAGCAAAAAGACGTAACAACTTAATAGTTTTTTGAATGCAAAAGATGCAATAGACTTAAACAATGGTCCCCTCCGGCATACAACTAGGAAAATACCGGTAGCTACGGCGGGTGAGAATATGTATGGGCACATAATCATACCGTGTAGGATAACTAAGTAGACGGTTGTGCTGTTTCATCCCATCTAGCAACAATGCTCTACACTGTGTGTGTTTATACATTTACATATTTATTCCATCTAGCTACAATGCTCCGCACTGGGTGTGTTTATGTTTATGTTTATATTTATATATCTATATATTCATTCCATCTAGCTACAATGCTCCGCACTGTGTGTTTATATATCTACATATTATTCCATCTAGCTACATTGCTCCGCACTGTGTTTATATATTTACGTATTTTTTCCACCTAGCTGCAATGCTCCGTACTGTGTTTATATATGTACATATTATTCCATCTAGCTACATTGCTCCGCACTGTGTTTATATATTTACATATTTATTCCATCTAGCTGCAATGCTCCGTACTGTGTGTTTATATACTCATATATTTATCCCATCCAGCTACAATGCTCTACACTGTGTGTCTGTGTGTATATATATATATATTTATAGTAATATGTACATATGTACTGTATATTAGCTGCTCTTGCTTGTTTGCTTTTTTTTTTTTCTTGCCTTCTGATTGTTGCTCTGAGTGTTGCTATCCCTGTGCTGTTGCAATCCTGGAATTTCCCCGTTGTGGGACTAATAAAGGCTTATCTTATCTTAAATACTGAAGCCTAATGCACTGGTCAAAAAAAACTACACCAAAGCAGTCCACACACTCTAAAGCCCAGTGGCCAAATGGCAAAGAACGCTGGATGCAGGATCTTCAAATAGGCTGCTCGGTAATGGGTTGATGCAAAGCAGCTGCAGGAGCCCAGGTGTGCAGTTCAGGGTCCCCTCAGGAGTGTAGGAGACACCTGACTCACCAGGGTTGATGCCAAACAGCTGTGGAAGCCCAGGTGTGGTTCAGGGTCCCCTCGGGAGTGTAGGAGAAACCTGTATAGGGGAGAGAAGGGGGGGGGGGAACAGAGTGCCTCTCTTCCCAGAAAAAACACCGTTAAGACACGTCACAGGGTCCTTTCAATCACATTATTATTCATCTGTATACCATGCAACGTTACAATGGGGAAGTTTTGCTGCATTATCAAATGCAACAACTGCTCTCACGAATGGCGTGGAAAAACATTGATAACTGCTTACATTTTTTTTTTTAACTTCCCGACTTGGAAGAAAAGTGGACAGAATTGGGTCTTCGAGGTAACAAAGAGGCATTGGATGGAATGAATTGTAGTGGTCAGAAGGAAAGACATCAGATTCGACAGTATTCCTGCACATATGGCCATGTGTTCATGGCATTTTCATGAAGGTAAGTTGTAATTTAAAAAATAATAAAGATGATATGCATATCACACAGTCCAGCTGGTTGGGTGCTGGACCCCAGAAAACATATCAGAAAAATCAAAGGCAATCCGCACATCGAAAAGCTTACATTAAGTATTTATTATCAGCAATGTTGGGCAAGTTACTAAAAAATAGCAACTAATTACAGTTACTAGTTACTTCTTTTCAAAAGCAATTGAGTTACTTTATCAATTACTGCATGATTAAAGTAACTAGTTACTTGGAAAAGTGACTTTCACGCTACTTTTAAATGCTTAAATCATCTTTAACACATAGCAAGATAATTTAATTAATGGTACCGAGGTACCGTGGACAGGCATATTTAAATGCTGTTTAAATGTCTCACCTGCGACACAGTTAATTGTGTTAAACATGCTTACAGTAGGCAGTCATGCCTTACATCATTTGAAAGCTTACAATTTCATCTATTTGGTTATTAAAACAGGTTTCAGAAAAAGTCATAACACTGGATTTAAATAGAACTTTTAATCAGCTAGCATTAGCATGAAATCAAACAAGTGACTCACCAAAGGAGCGTCCTTGCCGTCCCTGAATGAATGCTCATTCAACAAATATAGTTCATTTGTATTGCAAAAGGTCCAATAGATCCATTTAGAACCCTTCCGGTTCCGGTGCCACACGAGTTGGCTGCCTTTTGCAACAGCGGCTCAATTCTGAGTCTTTTTATCTTCCTTCTTCTTTCTGATCGGGTGATAACTTTCTGATCCGGCACACCTTTCACTCTATATAAATCACGGACACACAGATTGCCCCAAAGGTCTCCCGAGTCGGCGGACGGAGCCTCTGTTTACAGCAGGAGACGATACAGCAGGGAAGAGCTAGCTAGCACTCAACCGCCACCCGGTGCTAACGGAGAAACTCGACATACCGGGAGAACTGAAGCGAAAATGACGCGGGTGCCGGGCTGGAGTTTAGGCGGCGTGCAAGAAATATAAGACAGAATAATAAAGAGCGATGGCAAGAACCAAGCAGACCGCCCGTAAATCTATTGGAGGAAAAGCCCCCCAGGAAGCAGCTGGCCACCAAGGCTGCTCGGAAAAGCACTCCGGCCACCGGCAGAGTGAAGAAGCCTCACCGTTACAGGCCCGGTACCGTGGCTCTGAGAGAGATCCGTCGCTACCAGAAATCCACGGAGCTGCTCATCTGTAAGCTGCCCTTCCAGCCCCTGGTGAGGAAGATCGCTCAGGACTTCAAGACCGACCTGCGCTTCCAGAGCTCCGCCGTCATGGCTCTGCAGGAGGCCAGCGAGGCCTACCTGGTGGGTCTCTTCGAGGACACCAACCTGTGCACCATCCACGCCAAGAGTGTCACCATCATGCCCAAAGACATCCAGCTGGCCCGCCGCATCCGCGGAGAGAGAGCTTAGACTTTCTGCTGCACATCCACCAACCACAATGCTCCGCACGGTGTCTCTCTCTCTCTCTCTCTATATATATATATATATATATATATACTGTATATATATTAATATGTACATATGTATACTAGCTGCTCTTGTTTTTTCTTGCCTTCTGATTGTTGCTCTGAGTGTTGCTATCCCTGTGCTGTTGCAATCCTGGAATTTCCCCATTGTGGGACTAATAAAGGCTTATCTTATTTGAGTAAGATTTATTGTCCATCTCGATGACGATGGGGAAAACTGCCCATAAAATTGGAGCATTTGTTTGAAAATCAGCTGAGAAAAGTTAGCTCTTTATGCTAAAAACACCACACTTCTGGGAGGTTGAAATGGAAATCCAAGGTGGGAGCAGAACTCTGCAATTGATTAACAGCTCATTTGACACAATAGAGCCTCCATTTTGTGATTGAAAGCTGTAGAAACCCAATGAGTGATATAAGTCCATAAAAGTCCATCCTCATGGCTAACAGGAACACAACGAGCCAATTGTATCAGAGTATGCAAATGATGGATGTGTGGCTTAGCCAATTAATTTCTGAATTCATGGATACCTTACGGGGGGGGGGGGGGATTCAGCCCACTTACCCCCTCTAAAGCCCGTGTGTAAAGCATGTGCGTAATGCTAGCATAAACCAGTCCGTAAATCCAAGGCAGAAGCATTGTAACATCACTCACCTTTTTGAAAAAATGGCTAAAATTAACACTGAACATCAAAGAAATTATTAATTACTTGACCTGGTTGTTAGCTGAAGAATCATGGGGGGAAGGGGGCATGACCATGATTCCATTTGGCACAGTTTGAAGATGCCTGGTTACAGCCTGAGAAAAAAGATGTGTAATATATTCATTTCTTGGCCGATTGTTACCAAATTTTTACCTGAACTTCATAACAAATGGTTCTACATTCCTATTGTGTTTTCCAGCCAGTATCTAACAGCTGTATGTTATTTTCAGGCATTTGTATCTAAAAAAAAACAACAACACCCAGGCGAACTTTATTTTCTTCAAATTTAGTATGTTTAGATCACTGTTACTCAGTGGCTGAAACACTTATAGGGATTCTGACTGTTTTGCTAAAAAATTTAGTGTTTATTTTTGAATGAGGCCAATCCCATTAAGATAGTGCAAGGGGTTGAAGAACAGCATTGAATTTAGTTGGGTATGTTTTTTTCAGGAGCTTCAAAGGGAAATGGGTTGTCAGACTGAAAACAGACTGTTTCAGACAGCGCTTTTAGAACATGTTCAGTCTGCTTTATCCTGCCTTGAGAACTGTTATTGTGGGAAAAATCTGAAGAAAATCAACATTGCCAGTAATTGCCTCATTTTGAAGTGAGAGTTGGCAACACTGCATAA
The DNA here is from genome assembly GCA_020510985.1 of Pholidichthys leucotaenia. Taxonomy (NCBI): domain Eukaryota; kingdom Metazoa; phylum Chordata; class Actinopteri; order Cichliformes; family Pholidichthyidae; genus Pholidichthys; species Pholidichthys leucotaenia. Next base: position 199,858,784 of record CM035849.1, on the reverse strand, counting down.
AGCTGCCCATGTTTCTTACATTTATGATATGGATTTAATGTGATGTGCAGTGATCCAAAGAAAAAGTCCATTATCCACAGTCCAAATGTTTGCTGTGACAGAGACATGATCCAGTCTCTCAAATTCCTTTTGGAGATCAAAACCCATTTTTGAATAATCTTTATTTAGGTAGCAAGTAAATGTGTTTTAACTTCAGTGGCTCACAGTCTCAGCTGTTTGATGGAAGGTCACTGTTATCACATCTTCATTCTGTAACAACGTATCTGGCAATCAATCGGTTTAATTCTTGCTGGGTCACAAACTATCCAGATGCATACCTATGCTTGAAATCCAGCTGTGGCTGTTCGGAATACAGTAGATCCACTTCATGGTGTTGTTAGCATAGCTAGCCATTACTTAGCACTAGCTTTGTCGGAGCTTGTTGCTGTTTTCAGGCACTTAACTCTCATCCGGCACGTTAGCTTGCAACCCACCAATATTCTTTTATTCTTAACTGTGACAAAGGAAAAATATGTGGCGATCCCGAGGGCGGGCCTGCTCCTTGCTCGAGTCACTTATTATTTTCTCCTTTTTGTCTCTTTATTCTGGCTTGTTATGATGATGTTTATTTGTGCTTTTATTTTGACAGCGCCGCAGCAGGACTTCCGCCTGTCAGCTGGCTCGCGGCCTGTCACAGCTGTTTGTGTTTAATTCATTACCTTGTCTCCTCACCTGTTTGTGATTAGTTTTGTGTACTATTTAAGATCACAGTTGAGGCTCACTCCTCGCTGCGACCTCGCCCAACCTAGGCTGGAGTTCCAAACCCTGACTCCAGTCCCTTTCCAGTGTAAGGTTTCGCCCTCGCTATTTATATGTAAGTTACTGCATTGATTCTCTTTTTATTCTTTGTGTGTCTCACGTTATTGCCCAGTGAGGTTGTGTGTATAGCTGTTTGTGTTTGCCCCTCGTGGCACGTTCTTTTTTCTTTTTCACTAATAAATAAGCAAACTCACTGCTGGTGTTTGGTGCCTCATTTATGCCCTGAAAGGGGCAAACATAACAGTAGGTCGCAGTCATAGCAGGTGCCAGTCACAGTGAGTCTGTCTTTTTTGGCTCTATTTTTTCTCTTTTTGGGTGCCAGCATTTTTTTGAGAGTTATGCCGTCATTCACCAGGTATGAGCTTGGGTTTTGAGCTCGTCCAGGCTGTAATGGAAATAGATGACCTCTTGGCCATAGCTCATGGTCGTTCCCCCAAAGGGGGACCTGGACCTTGCGGAGGCGGCTGTTAAGCGTCATCCTTGCCTTGTCGAGCACACTGAAGACAGGGAGTGGAATTCGGAACTATTGGTGCTTCAGCAGCAGAACCATGAGCTGACGAAGAAGTCTCCCAGGAAGCCTAAACCGGAGCTGACGGTAAAGCACTCCCATCCCTCGGTTTGTCAGGAGGTTCCTGCTACAGCTACAGCTCCCGTGTCCCCATCGCCGAAATGCCATCTCCCAGCGCACCATAGGAAGAGGGCAGCCAGGGCTCCCAGCAAAGATGAACAGTGGGCAGCTGAATTCATCAGGGGCCATGTGGCTGAAGCTCTCTCTTCCTGCAACCCGGGTAAAGTTCTTAAGAACGTGGTGGCAGCTGTTAGGATTGTGGAGGCACATCCCCGTCTAAATAATTATCCGGAGTTCGCTGAACTGTTAGCCACTGTCTCTGCGCAGCAGCAACGTTTCCCTAATTTGACGATCAGTTTGCCTCCAGCCCGAAGACGCCGCCGCCCAATGCAGAACCCTTCTCCTCCCTGCAACACGGCTGTCTCGAAGCGGAAGGAGGAGAATCACCTGGTCAACACACTACGAGGCTCCCGTTTGGATCCAGCTACGGGCCACCAGAAAAATTCCTTTGTCTCTCAGCCAGCTGTTTTTTCTTCGCCACAGCAGAGAGTGAGGACAGCAGCTTCAGCCTCCAGGTCTTTTTTTTTTTTTGCAGCTGTTTTGCCAGCTCCCCTACCCCGGACTGCCTTGGCTGCTCCTCCCTCCCCCACGGCGGTTCTCCCAGGTGCTGTGAGCCCTGTGGTTTTTTCTTCGGCTGCCTCAATCATCGATCCTCCTGGAGTGGCTCCTCCTTGTCTTCCTGAGGGGCCCGCCATCACAGTTACAATGGGAGAAGGAAGAAATGAGCCTGCTGCAGCAGTCACCACCATATCCCAGGAAGACAGGCAAGTGTTTTTTTCATTCTATAGCACAATTTGGTGAATTACCTTGTCTGATTCCTGGGAATGAGGCTCAGTTATTGCAGTCGACTGAGTCCTCATCACCTGCTGCAGCCAAAAATGAATCTATTGCTACCTCTGTGTCTCCTACTACTTCCCCCGAGTGTCCGCCAGGTCCAGGATCAAGCCACTGGATGGAGGAGTAGCCTGCAGGCCTGGAGAGCCTGGTTCCAGCCCTGCAGCCATGACACGGACAGAGGAGGAGGGCTGTCTGTACCCCTGAGCCGGAGCCAATGATGAAGCATCCCTGGACGTCACCGGGGCAGAGTTCAGCCCCAGCAATTAACAGATCTCCTGCCGCCATGCTGAGCGAGCCATTGGTGTGGGTTACATTACCAGGGGGTTCGAGGACTGCGAAGACCATCATGCCGATTGCGGAGGTCACCACAGCCGAGTGGGAACCGGAGTCACTTATTATTTTCTCCTTTTTGTCTATTTATTCTGGATTGTTATGATGATGTTTATTTGTGCTTTTATTTTGACAGCGCCACGGCAGGACTTCTGCCTGTCAGCTGGCTCGTGGCCTGTCACAGCTGTTCGTGTTTAATTCATTACCTTGTCTCCTCACCTGTTCGTAATTAGTTTTGTGTACTGTTTAAGATCGCAGTCGAAGCTCACTCCTCGCTGCGACCTCGTCCAACCTAGGCTGGAGTCCCAAACCCTGACTCCAGTCCCTTTCCAGTGTAAGGTTTCACCCTCGCTATTTATATGTAAGTTACTGCATTGATTCTCTTTTTATCCTTTGTATGTCTCACGTTATGTCCCAGCGAGGTCGTGTGTATAGCTGTTTGTGTTTGCCCCTCGTGGCATGTTCTTTTGTTCTTTTTCACTAATAAATAAGCAAGCTCACCGCTGGCGTTTGTTGCCTTATTTATGCCCTGAAAGGGGCAAACAAAACAAAATAATCTATTTCCACAAAAACAAAGCAGCTTCATCTTTTTCCCAGCAGGAGCAAGCTCCATTTGTGGCTGCTAGCTGCAGCAGTGAAGAGGCGCTTTGCAACAGGTCACGTTGACTGATGGCTGCATCAGCTACGTAGGGTCAGTTTGTATTTATTTGCGCTAAATATATCTATCCATATTAATGTAACGAGAAACACATCTGATCAAATTTCTGTAACTGTAGCGCATTAAAGAATTTTTAAACAGTAATTTCGCTACACAGCACGTTACTGCAAAAGTAGTGGCATTACAGTAATGCATTACTTTGTAAAGCGTTACTCCCAACACTGTTTATCATTAACGTTTCGGGCCACCTGCCCTTCCTCAGACCAGTTGGACTAAGAACGGTTGGACAGGTTGCTGTGGGTTGGCAGCAACACCTCCAGACCATCACGCTGAGCACAGGGGCCCCACAAGGGTGCGTGCTCAGCCCGCTGCTCTTCACCCTGCTGACCCATGGCTGTGTACCAGCTTACAGCACCAACCACATCATCAAGTTTGTGGATGACTCAACGTGTCATGACAATGTCATCAACATTGAGGAGACCAACTACAGAAATGAGGTGAGCCAACTGGTCCAGTGGTGTAAAGACAATAATGTCTTCCTGAATGTGGGAAAAACCAAGGAGATAGTAGTCAACTTCAGGAGAGGACACACACAGCATCCTCATCTGATCATCGATGGAGCAGCTGTGGAGAGGGTGAGCAGCACCAAGTTCTTGGGGGTGCACATCTCTGAGGACCTCTTCTGGTCCAACAACATCACATCACTGGCCAAGAAGGCTCAAACTCACCTCCATTTCCTCCACAAACTGAGGAGAGCACGAGTCCCCCCCCCCCCAGTCATGTGCTCATTCTACCGGGGCACCATTGAGAGCATCCTCACCAGCTGCATCATGGTGTAGTATGGAAGCTCCACCACCTCCTGCCGGAAGACACTACAATGCACAGTAAAAGCAGCCAGCAAGATCATTGGTACCCCTCTGTCCCCCCTCTCGGACATCTACCTCACCCGCAGAGCCATCAACATTGCAGGCGACACCTCCCAACCCTCACATTCCCTCTTCAGCCCCCTGCCCTTGAGGAAAAGGTACCAGAGCCCCCAGGGCTGCTCCACAAGACTGCTAAACAGCTTTGCTCACCAGGCCATCAGGACCCTGAATTCTGTCCCCCAACCTCCACCCCACCCCCCGGACCGTAATGCAGTCACCCACACAATAACTACTTCAGCTGTTGGCACAGAAAGACTGGCACACCAGCAGTAATACATCTGCTGCTGCATGTCTCTGCACTTTACTGCAACCATTTGCACAAATGCCAGACCTGCTGCTGTCTGTTTTTGCAATACTGATCATGTGCAGTCCTATTTGTCACTGTCTGCACCTACACTACCGTATTCAAACTTGCAACTACGAGTATTACTGCCCTACTTTTTCTGTACATAGGATTGCTGGGTTTTACCATTTATCTTTATTTGCACTATGGGATGTCAGGGTTTATCTTTTGACGCTATTTGCATTACAGGTAGCATTACTGTACATAGACTGCTGTTGTTGTTTTTCCAGCCTTATTCCTTGTTTTATATTGCGCACACCACTGAAGAGAGAGAAATGCCATTACAGTTCTTCTGTATGTCCTGTACGTATAGTAGTATTGACAAATAAAACCTTTGAATCTAAACAGCAAATGGGAAAATGCCCAGATAGCACATCCGAAATAAAGATTCATTCATTCATATCTAATGGGACCAAGTGACATCAAGTCAACTAATGGGACACGTTTACAAATATTCGAGACCCACTGTAATTGTTAGAATAAAATTGAATTAAATGAGACTGAGTCAAAAATTCAATAGGTGGATTCTGAGTTATGAGCCATTTATTTTCTGGCCCAGGAGAAAGTGTACATTCAACCACCCACAGAGTCGTTCATGCACCTTTCTGACCATTCATTCTGAGCTCGGTATTTTTTATAGCCCTTCAGGATAGATAAACAAAGAAGGAGACATCCTTGTGGCATATCTGGAGACAGGCAGAGTGTCTATAAATCAAATCTTCATGAACTCTTAATTTTAGCACATTCCTTGGTCACAGAAACTTAGCAGGGCACGTCAATAAACAAAGATTATCAGTATAGCCTGTCACATCATTTACGTCTCTACTGACCTACATTCTCAGCATTCACATGCACATCCACTCAAGACTCTGGGACATGAAGGCCACAGATAGACGAATTGTTCACAGAAACGCACCAAAAATATATCAGACATATAATATGAAAGAATAATATAGAGGAATATATGAAATTATTCTACATGGAATGCACATATTAAAATCAGAAATGAGATAGGAAAGTCATGGAATAATATAATAATATGGAATTTTTCTATCAGTAATATATTCCTTGAAGTTTAATTTAGTAATTTTGACGTTTTGTGTCCTGTTTGGACATGTTTGTTGTTTAATCTAAATACTAACCATACATTTAAAAAGCCATCATTACATCTCGGTCATGAAGTAAAAAAAAAAAAAACGCACACTGAGCAGTCAGAGATGACAGTCAGAGATGCTGCACCACCAGTTGTTGCTGAGCAGAGCTCACAGGTACATAAAGCAATGCTGCGTAAAACTACAGTGGATATAAAAAGTCCACACACCCCTGTTCAAATGCCAGGTTTTTGTGATGTAAAAAAATGAACCAAGATAAATCATTTCAAAACTTTTTCCCCCATTAATGTGACCTATAACCTGTACAACCCAATTGAAAAACAAATCCTTTAAGGGCCCCCTCATGGATTGTCACCTTATCGTGGTGGGGGGTTTGTGTGCCCCAGTGATCCCAGGAGCTATGTTGTCCGGGACAATTGGCCTCTGATAGAGTCACTCAAGACAAACTGGTCCTGGGTGAAGGGCCAGACTAAGAACGATCCAACAGACTCTCATGATAAATTCTAGATCAGTGTACCCCGCCTAGTATGGGGTTACCGGGGCCCCACCCTGGAGCCAGGCCTGGGGGAGGGACTCGATGGCTAGCGTCTGGTGGCCGGGTTTCCACCCCTGGGACCCGGCCGGGCTCAGCCCAAAGGAGTTACATGGGTCCGCCCTCCAGTGGGCTCACCACCTGCAGGAGGGATCATGGGGGTCCGGTGCTATGTGGATTAGGTAGCGGTCAAAGGCGGAGACCTTGGCGGACTGATTCCAGGCTTTCTAAACTGCTTTTGGTACGTGGAATGTCACCTTTCTGGTGGGGAAGAAGCCTGAGCTGGTCTACGAGGTTGAGAGATACCAGCTAGATATAGTCGGCCTCACCTCAACACACAGCTCTGGTTCCGGAACCAGTCTCATGGAGAGGGGCTGGAGCTTGGCCTTTTCTGGAGTTTCCCCAGGCGAGAGGCGACAAGCAGGGGTGGGTATTCTTGTATCCCCCCACCTTGCTGCCTCTATATTGGAGTTTTCCCCGGTGGACGAAAGGGTTGCTTCCCTGCACCTTCGGGATGGGAAACGGGTCCTGACCATCATTTGTGCCTATGCACCAAATGATGTTTCAGAGTACCCACCCTTTTTGGAGTCTCTGACTGGGGTGCTGGAGGGTGCTCCTCTTGGAGACTCCATTATCCTACTGGGGGACTTCAATGCGCATGTGGGCAATGACAGTGAAACCTGGAAGGGGGTGATTGGGAGGAACGGCCTGCCCGATCTGAACCCAAGTGATGTTCAGTTATTGGACTTCTGTGCTAACCACAGTTTGTCCATAACGAACACCATGTTCAAGCATAAGGGTGTCCATATGTGCACCTGGCACCAGGACACTCTAGGTCGCAGGTCAATGATCGATTTTGTTATCATGTCATCAGACCTGCTACTGTATGTCTTGGACACTCGGGTAAAGAGAGGTGCAGAGCTGTCAATTGATCACCACCTGGTGGTGAGTTGGATCTGATGGCAGTGGAGGATGCCATTCAGACCTGGGAGCCCCAAATATATAGTGAGGGTGTGCTGGGAACATCTGGCTGAGGCCCCCGTCTGGGAGGTCTTCAACTCCCACCTCCGGAAGAACTTCAACCACATTCTGAGGGAGTCTGGAGACATGGAGTCTGAATGGGCCATGTTCTCCACCTCTATTGTTGAAGTGGCGGCCCAGAGCTGCGGCCGCAAAGTGGTCGGTGCATCTCGTGGTGGCAACCCCCGAACCAAGTGGTGGACACCAGTGGTGAGGGGGGCCATCAAGCTGAAGATGAAGTCCTATAGAGCTTGGTTGGCTTGTGACTTCCAAAGCAGCTGAGGTGTACCGGCAGGCCAAGCGGAGTGCAGCTCAGGTGGTTGCTGAAGCAAAAAACTCGGGTGTGGGAGGAGTTCGGTGAGGCCATGGAACAAGACTTTTGGTCAGCCTCGAAGAGATTCTGGCAAACTGTCCGGCAACTCAGGAAGGGAAAGCAGCTCCCTGTCCACACTGTGTATGGTGTGGATGGGGTGCTGCTGACTTCGGCTGGGGACATCGTTGAGCGGTGGAAGGAATACTTCGAGGATCTCCTCAATCCCATTAACACACCTTCCACAGAGGAAGCAGGGCTTGAGGACGAGGGGGACAACTCGCTGATCACAGGGATTAAGGTCGCCAAAGTGGTTAAAAAAACTCCTTGGTGGCCGGGTCCCGGGGGTGGACGAGATTTGTCCTGAGTACCTCAAGGCCCTGGATGTTGTAGGGCTGTCATGGTTGACACACCTCTGCAATGTAGTGTGGAGGTCGGGGACAGTGCCTTTGACATGGCAAACCAGGGTGGTGGTTCCTCTTTTTAAAAAAGGGGACTGGAGGGTGTGTTCTGACTTTAGGGGGATCACACTTCTCAGCCTCCCTGGGAAGGTCTATGCCAGGGTACTGGAGAGGAGAGTCCGACCGCTGTTCGAACCTTGGATTCAGGAGGAGCAATGTGGTTTTCATTCTGGCCGTCGCACATTGGACCAGCTCTTTACCCTCTTGAGAATCCTCGAGGGTTCGTGGGAATTTGCCCAACCAGTCCACATGTGCTTTGTGAACTTGGAGAAAGCATTCGACTGCATCCCTCGTGGTCTCTTATGGGGGGTGCTGCGGGAGCATGGGGTATTGGGCTTGTTATTATGAGCTATCTGGTCCCTATATGACCGTTGCAAGAGTTTGGTTCGTATTGCCAACACCCAGTCGAACTCATTTCCAGTGAGGGCTGAACTCCGCCAGGGCTGCCCTTTGTCACCAATCCTGTTTATAATTTTTATGGACAGGATATTTAGGCGCAGTCAAAGATTGGAGGATGCCATGCTCAGTGACCACAGGATCTCATCACTGCTGTTTCCAGATGATGTTGTCCCATTGGCCTCATCAAGCAATGATCTACAGGCCTTGCTGGGACGGTTTGCTGCTGAGTGTGAAGTGGCTGGCATGAGAATCAGCATCTCCAAGTCTGAGTCCATGGCCATCAGCCGGAAAAAGGTGGATTGTCCTCTCTGGGTTGAGGACAAGCTCCTGCTCCAAGTGGAGGAGTTTAAGTATCTTGAAGTTTCATTCACGAGTGAGGGGAGAATGGAGTGAGAGATTGACAGATGAATCGGAGCAGCATCTGCAATGATGCTGACATTGTACTGGTCTGTTGTGGTGAAGAGGGAGCTGAGCTCTAAAGCAAAGCTGTTGATTTACTGGCCAGCCTACGTTCCTACCCTCACCTATGGTCATGAGCTTTGGGTAATGGCCGTAAGAATGATCTCTTGGATATAAGTGGCTGAAATGAGCTTTCTCCATACGATTGCTGGACTCACCCTAAGAGATAGGGTGAGGAGCTCAGTCATCGGGGAGAGGCTCAGAGTAGAACCACTGCTCCTCCATATCGAAAGGATCCAGTTCAGGTGGTTTGGGCATCTGATCAGGATGTCTCTTGGACGTCTCCCACTTGAGATGTTTCGGGCACATCCCACTGGGAGGAGATCCCGGGGCTGACCCAGGACATGCTGGATAGACTACATCTCCCAGCTGGCCTGGGAACGTCTTGGTATCCTCTTTGAAGAGCTGGAGCAGGTGGCCGGGGAAAAAGTCTGGGCTTCTCTGCTTGAGCTGCTGCCTCCGCGACCCAGACCTCCAGAAAAGTGGTAGAAAATGGATGGATGGATGGATGGATGGATGGATGGATGTAATAGGTTCACACTACATTTTATATCATGAAAGTAGGGCATTTAAGTAGAAGCATGCAGTGGTGATTTCCTCATCTCAAAAAATTTATTGAAACAAAAGCCAACAACAGTGGTGGGTATACCACAACATAAAATGTCAATGTCTCAATAACTTGAGCATCAATTAAAACTTGACAATGATGTCTCATGCTGTTCACAAGTCGACTTATTGTCTGCTGAGGCATGGTATTCCACTGTTTTTGAAGAGCGGCCCTCAGCTCATTGAGGTTGTGGGGTTCAGGGTTACGAACCTCTACACAGTGACTCAGTTGATCCCATAGGTTTTCTATGGGATTCAGGTCTGGAGAAAGTGCAGTCCACTCCATTTGAGGCACCTCAGACTCCAACAGCCATTCCCTAACTGTGAGGAGGTGGACACAGGAGGCTGCTGATGCACTACAGGACTGCTTCGAGACGACAGACTGGGGTGTACTCTGTGAACAACATGGGGTGGACATAGACAATATGATCGACTGCATCACAGACTACATCAGATTCTGTGAAAACACAGCCATGCCAGCTCAGACCATGCACAATTTCCCCAATAACAAACCATGGATTACCAGTGACCTGAAAGCACTTCTGAACAAGAAGAAGAGGGTTTTTATGTCTGGAGACAGGGAGGAGCTGAGGAGAGTGCAGCGTGAACTGAAAGAGATGCTGAGGAGATGTAAAGACTATTACAGGAGGAAGTTGGAGGATAAACTACAGCAAAATGATACGAAGGATGTCTGGACATGAATGAAACAAATCACTGGGTGTAGGGGGAGAGACAAACAGACATCGGGGAGCCTTGAGAGAGCTAATGAGCTGAATCTGTTTTTTAATGGGTTCAACCCACCGTCTGTCACCCCCACAACACAGCCAGACCCCCACACACCCATCCCCCTCCTCCTCCTGTGCAGCACCTCCCCCCATCCCCTCCTTTTCTTCTGGGGACACCAGCACCAGCCCCCACCCTTGCATCACTGTGACTACAGACCAGGTGAAGAAACAGCTGGAGAGACTCTGTGAGCGGAAAGCTGCAGGCCCTGATGGCATCTCCGCTAGGATCCTGAGGACCTGTTCCAATCAGCTAGCTCCGGTAGTGAAACACCTGTACAAGCTTAGCCTGAGTCTGGAGAGCGTACCGATGCTGTGGAAGACATCCTGCCTGGTTCCTGTCCCCAAGAAGTTGTCTCCATCTAACCTGAATGAGTATCGACCAGTTACCCTCACATCTCATGTGATGAAGGTCCTGGAGAGACTGGTCTTAGCCCACCTGAAGCCGCAGGTGAAGATGTGGCCGGACCCTCTGCAGTTTGCATGTCAGCCCGTTTAGGAATTGAAGACGCCATCATCTAGCTACTGCAACAGGCCCATTTGCACCTGAATGGTGGAGGAGACACTGTGAGAATCACATTCTTTGATTTCTCCAGTGCCTTCAACACCATCCAGCCACTGCTGCTGGGTGAGAAGCTGCGGGGGATGGGGGTCAACAGCTCTGTGATCTCCTGGATTACTGACTACCTGACAGGCAGTCCACAGTTTGTCCGGCTGGGCAGTGTCTTGTCTGATGTGGTGGTTAGTGATACGGGAGCTCCACAGGGGACTGTGCTTTTGCCTTTTCTCTTCACTTTATACAACCGAGTCATGCCACCTGCAGAAATTCTCTGAAGGCTCAGCTGTTGTTTGGTGTATAATAGAGGGAGAGGAGGGGGAGTACAGGGCACTGGTAGACAGATTTGTGGAGTGGACCGAGCAGAATCACCTGAGGCTGAACATCAGCAAAACCAGAGAGATGTTGATTGACACCTTCACAGCCATTGCAGATTAGGGGGAGGATGTGGAGGTAGTGGAGGACTATAGATATCTGGGTGTCATGATCAGCAATGGACTGGACTAGAAATCCAACACCGATGCTGTGTACAAAAACAGGGGATGAGCAGACTCTACTTCCTGAGGAAGCTGAGATCCTTCAACATGTGCAACAGGATGTTGGAGCTTTTCTATCAGGCATTTATCATCAACGCCATCTTCTTTGCTGCTGTCTGTTGGGGTAGCAGTATCAGAGCCAGCGACGCCAACACACTTGACAAGATTATCAAGAGGGCTGGCTCTGTAATTGGTCTCAGGCCGGAGACCATTGAGACTGTGGTGGAGAGGAGGACACTAAACAAACTGTGATCCATCATGGACAATCCTGATCACCCCCTCCACCACACACTGGACAGTCAGTGGAGCACTTTCTCCAGTAGACTACTACAGCATCGTTGCCGAATGGTGAGGTACAGGAAATCTTTCCTGCCACATGCCATTTCACTGTACAATACCTCACTCTGATGTTGATTTCTGGTCATAACTATGCTGCCATACTGCACCTTGCAGTCTAATTGGTGCCTCACATTTATTAGAAAGCACTGTATACATTTTCATTGTTATGCAGATGACACACAATTATACCTGTCAATGAAGCCAGATGATACTAATCAATTAGCCAAGTTAGAAGCCTGTCTTAAGGAAATTAAAGCTTGGATGACTTGTAATTTCCAGCTATTAAATTCAGATAAGACTGAAGTCATTCTTGTTGGTCCAAAAAACCTTAGAAATTCCTTTCCAAATCAAACTTTCAGTTTGGATGCAGTTACTCTTTCTCTTAATAGCTCTGTGAGGAACCTTGGAGTTATTTTTGATCAGGATTTGTCCTTCAATTCACATATTAAATTTGTTTCTAAGACTGCCTTCTATCATTTGCGTAATATTGCCAAGATTAGGAGCATCTTGTCTCAGAGTGATGCTGAGAAACTGATCCACGCTTTTGTTAGCTCGAGATTAGATTATTGTAATTCTTTATTATCAGGCTGTCCTAAAACATCTTTAAAAAGTCTTCAGCTGATCCAAAATGCTGCAGCAAGAGTTTTAACAGGTACTAGAAAGAGAGATCATATCTCTCCGGTTCTGGCCTCCCTTCATTGGCTTCCCATAGAGTTTAGAATTAAGTTTAAAATCCTTCTTCTTACTTACAAAGCTTTAAACAATCAGGCTCCTTTTTATTTAAAAGATCTGATACTACCGTATCATCCTAACAGAGCACTACGCTCCCAAAATGCAGGATTACTTGTAATACCTAGAATCTCCAAAAGTACAATGGGAGGCAGAGCCTTCAGTTATCAAGCTCCTCTCCTGTGGAATCAGCTGCCAATCTGGATTCGGGAGTCAGACTCGATCTCTGTTTTTAAGAATAGGGCTAAAACCTACCTTTTTGATATAGCCTACAATTAGGGAGGGATCATGTGTTTCTGAACCCTCCCTTAGTTATGCTGCTAATAGGTTTAGTCAGCCGGGGGACCTCCAGTAATGCACTGGGCCTCACTCCTTTCCTCACTCTCTATGAAATTTTTTTTTTTTTTTGCTGGTCATTAACATTTGTTTGTTCTCTCCCATAGATTGAGTCCCCATCGTGCTGTTTGCTCTCTACATGTCTGTTCTTTTCTTCTTCTCTATCCCCTCACCCCCCAGCCAGTCACAGCAGATGACTGCCCCTCCCTGAGCCTGGTTCTGCTGGAGGTTTCTTCCTGTTAAAAGGGAGTTTTTCCTCTCCACCGTCGCCAAGTGCTTGCTCACAGGGGATCGCCTGATTGCTGGGGTCTTTCTGCAACTGTGGGGGTCCCCCCTACAGTTGATAGTGCTATGAGATGACTGTTGTTGTGAAATGGCGCTATATAAATAAAGTTGAATTGAATTGAATTGAATTGAATTGAACCCTGCACCTGATAGTCCTGCATTGTACAGTGGGTACGATTCATGTATCTATACGGGTCAGCATCTTTTCATCTATGATGTATATGAAATATTTAGGCAGTTTTACTTTCCATGGGTAATCCCTGTGTCTATTATACTGTGTGTTTCTGTCATTTTGGTTGTCTACTGTCATGCTGATGTTACACTGTAATTTCCCAGTTTGGGGTTATTAAAGATAAGATAAGATAAGTCTTTATTAGTCCCACAGTGGGGAAATTCCAGGATTGCAACAGCACAGGGATAGCAATACTCAGAGCAATAATTTAGCAGATAAGATAAAAAGAGCAGTGAATATACATACTGTATGTACACATAAATATATATACTCAGTGCGGAGCATTGTAGCTAGATGGAATAAACAGCATAATGGTCTATTCAATTACCCTACCTAGTATAAATATGTACCCATACAGCACATTTCGTATTTGAGTCAGTCTAGTTGTCACCCTCTGTAGCGATTGATATTATCCTAGTTCTGTAATGGAGGGGACCATTATTGTGCAAGTTTGTGGTGTCTTTTGCATTCAATGGTTATTAGGTCATAAAGGTTTTTTTTTTATTTTTTACAACCTCTATGAGCAGCCCTGCTTAGGTTATAAAGTCTGACAGCCATAGGTAGGAAGGACCTGCGAAACCTCTCGGTTGTGCACCTAGGATGATGCAGCCTACCATTAAATGAGCTCCTCAGTGTGTTCAGCATGTCCTGTATGGGGTGGGACTCGGACTTCAGAAGAAATGACAGCTTAGCCACCATCCTCCTCTCTCCTATCCCCTCCACTGGGTCGAGGCGCTGCCCCAGGACAGAGCTAGCTTTCTTAATCAGTCTATTCAGTCCTGTCGGCTGCCTTGATGGCGTTGCCCCACCAGACCACTCCAAATGTGATGGTTGATGCCACCACCGAATCGTAGAAGGTCTTCAGGAGCACCCCTTGTACACCAAAAGACCTGAGCCTCCTCAGTAGGAACAGCCTGCACTCTTCCTTCTTGTAGAGTGCGTCGATATTGTGTGACCAGTCTAGTTTATTGTTCAGATGAACACCCAGGTACTTGTAGGATGTCACCATCTCAAAGTCTGTTCCCTGGATGTTTACTGGTACTGTGAGGGGTTGTCCTTGTCTGCGGCAGTCCACCACCAGCTCTTTAGTTTTCCTTGCATTGACCTGGAGGCATTTCTGAAGGCACCAGTCCATGAAGTCCTGGATAAGTCCTCTGTACTCAGCATCATCTCCATCGGAGGTGAGGCCGACGATTGCAGAGTCATCAGAGAACTTCTGTAGATGGCAGTGTGGTGTGTTGTGTGAAAAGTCCACAGTATAAAGGGTGAACAGGAAGGGAGCCAGAACTGTTCCCTGGGGGGCCCCTGTACTGCAGTTGATTGTGTCGGACACACAATCCTGGGTTCTCACAAACTGTGGCCGGTTTGTGAGGTAGTCCAGGATTCACGATTATCTATCTATCTATCTATCTATCTATCTATCTATCTATCTATCTATCTATCTATCTATCTATCTATCTATCTATCTATCTATCTATCTATCCTCAATGAGCTGGAGCATTGTCGTTCATGAAGATGAAATTAGGCCTGTGTTATTCATGCAGGGGGACAATGACTGGATTTATGATGTTATTCAGGTAGTATCGGCTTGTCACTGTACCATTCACAAGGTGTAGGGTATTTCCATATTGAGTAGACACACCTGCCCAGACTGTAACACCACCACCAAATGCTCATCTGGTGAAAACAGTGGCTAATGCATAGCGCTCTCCTTGACATCTCCAACATCACTGGCGGCCATCATTTCTGCTCAGCATGAATCGACTTTCATCAGAGAACAGCACACTGAATACAATGGGGGGCAGAGCCTTCAGTTATCAACCTCCTCTCCTTTGGAATCAGCTGCCAATCTGGATTCGGGAGTCAGACTCGATCTCTGTTTTTAAGAATAGGGTTTAAACAGTGTTTTCTCTTGCTTAAACACCTTGGCACAGTGGCAACATATTTTTCCCGGGGGGGGGGGGGGACATACTGGAATATTTTAATTTTATACTATTAATTTCTTTTTAAAATTTTACACAGGAACGTTGCATATGGAACTTACCATTTGAAGTATTGTACAACCGAGGCTTGAATATTGGGCCAGTTGGGGTCTCACCCAGACATCCTGTGTTTAGACTTTTTAGTGGTGTTATCCTTCTCTCCTTCCTTTGCCTGAACACTTTCCTCTCCTTGGCTCCTCTCGTCTGTCTCA
This sequence comes from Pholidichthys leucotaenia, assembly GCA_020510985.1. NCBI lineage: Eukaryota > Metazoa > Chordata > Actinopteri > Cichliformes > Pholidichthyidae > Pholidichthys > Pholidichthys leucotaenia. The sequence continues at coordinate 199,843,376 of CM035849.1, read as the reverse complement.
TCTTGCCCTCTCTGAGCTCTGTCTAATTCAGGTTCTCTCTCTGTCTATGGTGGTATACAAACAGGTTAGAAAATATCAAGTGTCATGTTTTGTCCTGCAGGATTTTTTTTGTCATGGTTTACATAAATGACAAAAATATGTGTATTTTTTGTATTTTTATTCTAGTGTTTCTTTTTTCCATTGAGAGAGTAGGGAAGGGAAAGAAACATTCATAATAATAATGTACTCATGCATACTTAAATTATATGATCAAGTGGTATAGTAACCAGAAATTCTACTCATGTAAAGGCAGTGCTTTGAAATTAATAATTCAAAGTAGACAACCAAAAATTTCTAGTTGAGTTAAGGGTACAAAGAGCACCTACTTAAAAACTTGAGTAATGACCTCAGTCTTGAAGGTTTGAGGTTTTTCCTCAAAGATTTATAACAATTTTCTTATAGTTTTTTACTTTTCTCTGTAAATCTATCTAAAGTTGAAACCATGTTCCTCAAATTTGTAATTTCCTCTTGTAAAATTGACTTTTCTTGTACATTTGAAACTTTATTATAAATTTGTGGATTATTTTGTGTCTAATTTTTGTCTTTTTTTAAAAAATAAAATTAGGGTTTTTTTTTTTTTTTTTTTTAGATACATTTGAAACAGACTGTGGTAAAAAAAAAATTACTTTTTCCTCATAACAATTTACATTTTTGACCATAATTTTGCAGTCAGAACAGAACAATAATTTAACTCTGATTACAAAGAAAAAATATTAATAAAATTGTATTTAATTAAATAAATTAACTTAAATGACCAAGGATGCCATTATTTCTGTTATAATATTTCTTTATATTTATAGGTTTGTTTGTTTTTTTTTTGTTTTTTTTTAGAAATCTCACCACCACCCAGACATCAGGAAAAACCTCCCTTATTTTGAAATCAAATGTTGGCACGTTTAGTTTGTCTGAAGGCTGCTGACAGATTAAAGTCATTGACTTAGTGAATTTCGATCATCTTAACCTGCTAGGTACATAATAGGGAACTGTAGCGGACTCTAAAGACATAATTCACCACAGTATGTGTTCATATACAGAATGATCTGTTTGGGCAGTTATAGTTGTGCGCTCAGGCTTTCTTATCAGGCACCTCTCTCAGCAGCCGCTGAAGGACCTCAGTTTATGTTGAAAATAGAGCTAGTGTTTTTAGCTGTTGCTTTTTGTCACTGCCGCTGGAGAATAAAAACGGCATGCCTGCTTGTGCGAGAAAAGAGAGAAATTGCCGGTCTCTTCATTCCTGCAATTCCTACAGAACATAACTTAATATTGTAGTGGCTGGTGAAATATATCCTCAGCAATTCACCAGTCCGCCTCGCCTTTCCCTTCATATGAAGCTGGCTGCATATGAATTCTAACCACGTCTCTTAGCTAAGCGACTCTTCCATTATTGCTCCCGTTAACAGTGGGCTAAAACCATGATAAATGCCTCCAGTGCTTACATACGTACCTCTTCTGATTTTTTTCCGCGTTTAAAGTACTTATACTCATGTTTTTGTCGACAGTCACGCTTAGCGAGACACTGCCTGATGACTGAGTTGAGAACTCGCGTGGGCGGGGCACATCTAAACTCCACGCGGATGACGGCCATGCACGTTGTTCGTGTGCGCGCTTGCGGAAAGTCATCGCTTCATATATTTTTCTTAATAAAATCATATCGGCTTGGCGTGGCGGTACCATTCCTGGTGAGGCGGGTCGCCACGGAGAAATGTTACCAGAGGAAACCCTGGGTTAAAACCTTCCTTTTTGATGTAGCCTATAATTAGGGTGGGGTCAGGTGCCCCTGAACCCTCCCTTAGTTATGCTACTAATAGGTTTAGACAGCCGGGGGACCTCCAGCAATGCACTAGGCTTCACTCCTTTCTTCACTCTCAATGAAATATTTTTGCTGGTCATTAACATCTGTTTGTTGTCTCCCATACATCGAGTCCCCGTCGTGCTGTTTGCTCTCTGCTTGTCTGTTCTTTTCTTCTTCTCTATCCCCTCACCCCCCAGCCAGTCACAGCAGATGACTACCCCTTCCTGAGCCTGGTTCTGCTGGAGATTTCCTCCTGCTAAAAGGGAGTTTTTTCTCTTTGCCGTTGCCAAGTGCTTGCTCACAGGGGATCACCTGATTGCTGGGGTCTTTCTGCAATTGTGGGGGTTTCCCCTACAGTTGAAAGTGCTATGAGATAACTGTTGTTGTGAAATGGCGCTGTATAAAGTTGAGTTGAATTGAACTGAACTGAACTGAGGCCCACTAGTCCCTTGTCCAGCATAAGTGCTCCCTGGCTCATGCAAGATGATGATGCCTGTGCCTGGTGTGGTCAGGTACCGTTGCAAGTCATCTAGCATGCAGACCACGCTGATGTAAACCATTTCAAATGGTCTGACGTGACACTCGGGTGTCTCTCACCTCCCTTAAATGTGCCTGGAGTTGAGTGGCTTCATCATCCCATTCCCCATGGCACTGTTCATAATGGAGTGGCCAGTGGCCATCAACGTGGGATGTGGCCAAAGGACGTCCACTTCTATGCCTTTCTGTGACTCTTCCAGTCTCTCTGTGTCTCTGTTGTAACCTGCTGATGCCACTGTAAGCTCAATGGCCACTTTCCTCTAAGAACATCCTGTTTGAAGCCTCGCAATGGCGAGGTACTGTTGATCAATTGTTAGGTGTCGTCTTGGTCACATGATGTCACAGTGTGAACAGCATGATGAAGAGGACTGTTTAAATACCAATTCTAATTGAATCAGAAAATATATTGGTCGATTCATGGATTAAACACTTGTTGGGAAATTTGCCATTAAGCACCTTGTTAGAGAACAGCAAGTTATGCAAAAAGTACTGAAACATTGAACAGTTGGACAAGTGCATTCAAAAGGTTAGAGAAGGTCAAATAAATTCACCTGTAAAGGTTATAGTGCATTTTAGGGGCATCCTGACATTTCACCCAAAAGCCGAATATCCCTGACTTTTTTGTGAATAGTGTGTGTGTGTTTATATATTCTCATTTGCTCTCTCTCTCTCTCTCTCTCTCTCTCTCTCTCACACACACACACACACACACACACACACGTTTTTCCCCAAAGACCAAGCTGCGTTTTAGGGCAGAACTGCCAAGCTCCCTTTGTTGTGTTTGGGTGGGTATTGATTTTGTGTTTGTCCTGGTAAATACTGTATGTTGGAACCCACTGCATCACTGAAATCCTGACAGCATTACTGGATGGTAACAGAGGAGATGGAATGACACACAAGGGAGGGGGATAAATAAGAGCATGGAGCAAAAATTCTGCAAGTAGCAAAGAGAGGAGAAAAATATGAGCTTGTGGACTAACAAAATGGAAAGTGGATAATTAAACTGTAACAAAGGTGTAAAAGGAGAGGATAAAAATAAGCAATAATGGAAGTGGGTAAAATGCAAAAATCAAATAAAAAGGGAACGAGGAGTGTGATTGTGGCGTTTTTTTCCTTACTTTTGAATGTACTTTAAACTGCTACAGCAGAGTCGGACAGATGTTCCTTATTCCCCTTGCACTTGAATGTTTCAGATCATCAAACAAATTTAAATATTAGACAAAAATAACACAAGTAAACACAAAATGCAGTTTTTAAATGAAGGTGTTTATTATTAAGGGAAAAAAATCAAAACCTACATGGCCCTGTGTGAAAAAGTGATTGCCCCCTAAACCTAATAGCTGGTTGGGCCACCCTTAGCAGCAACAACTGCAATCAAGCGATAACTAGCAGTGAGTCTTATACAGTGCTGTGAAGGAATTTTGGCCCACTCATTTTTGCAGAATTGTTATAATTCAGTGACATTGGAGGTTTTTTGAGCATGAACCACCTTTTTAAGGTCATCCCACATCATCTTAATCGGATTCAGATCAGGACTTTGACTAGGCCACTCCAAAGTCTTCATTTTGTTTTTCTTAAGCCATTCAAAGGTGGACTTGCTGTTGTGTTTTGGATCATTGTCCTGCTGAAGAACCCAAGTGCGCTTCACCTTGAGGTCATGAACAGATGGCCGGACATTCTCCTTCAGGATTTTTTGGTAGACAGCAGAATTCATGGTTCCATTTACCACAACAAGTCTTCAGGTCCTGAACAATAAAACAGCCCCAGACTATCACACTACCACCACCATATTTTACTGTTTGTATGAATGAATGAATTGAATGAATGAATGAATTTATTTATTTCGGATAATACAGTACAGGTTAAAAGAAACTGTATAATATAACAACAAGGTCAAATTAGACAAAGACTCCTTCTTCTATACAATTCCACGTGAGTTATCCGAAATGGGTGATGGCTGAAGCCGCAGCTTATATTGCCCACCCATATTCCATCCAAGAATTCAAAAGAAAAAAGAGTAAACAAGACAAGAGTGATTACAATTTAGAACAAAGCTAAGACAAAGTGTGACTGAGAGAAAAAAAGAAAACTAAGCTAAGCTAGGTTAAGCGGTTACTATTCAAGACAAATCTAAGACAGAATGTCACAGAGAGAAAAAAAAACAAAAAAAAAAAAAACAACTAAGCTACAACACAACACAGGCTGGATATGTCAATCCTTATGTGAGTTTACATGTCGTCTTGTAAATATGTTTGGAGTATTTCTTCCTTTAGTTTTTGTTTAAATTGTCCAAGCGTTGTACATGATTTTAATTCAGGTCCATAATCGTTCCATAATCTGACTCCTTGCACTGAAATACAGTGTTGCTTGGTGGTTGTTCTCACTGTAGGCTTTTGAAATATACATGTTCCTCTGAAGTGATATCGTTTCTCCCTTGTTTGGAACAACTTTTGGATATTTGCGGGCAGTGATAAATTCTTCACTTTGAACATTATTATTGCGGTTTTAAAGTCAACCAGATCTTTCAACTTGAGAGTTTTTTGTTTAAGAAAAAGTGGGTTTGTTGGTTCCCTATAAGCTGCTTTGTTTGTTATTCTAATAGCTCTCTTTTGAAGCATAAAGAGTGGATATATGTTTGTTTTGTATGTATTTCCCCATACTTCATTACAATATGTCATGTATGGGAGTATTAATGAATGATACAAGGTGTATAGTGTGGGTTGATTCAGCAAATATTTCACTCTGTGTAATATTGCAATTGATTTGGAAACTTTACCTTTAATATAATTAATATGTGACTTCCAACACAGTTTGTTATCAATTATTACTCCAAGGAATTTAGTTTCAGATACCCTTTCAATCTCTACACCATTTACACTGAGTTTGGGTACTGGATTGTTGTGATGGTTGTTAAAGACTATAAATTTTGTCTTACTTAAATTGAGCGTTAATTTGTTTGAATCAAACCACAGTTTAAGCTTTTCTAATTCCTTCCCGAGTGTATCCAGAAGTTGTTCCAAATTGTTTCCACTGCATAGCAGATTAGTGTCATCGGCAAACAATATTAAGTCCATTTTTTCTGAAACTTTACATATATCGTTTATATACATATTGAATAATAATGGTCCCAAAACTGAACCCTGTGGGACTCCACAGGTGACCTTCAGCAACTCTGAGTTTTTGTTGCTAACACATACATACTGATATCTATTCTTTAAGTAACTACTTAACCAGGACAGTGCTACCCCTCTAATACCAGAATTTTGTAGTTTCTTTAATAATAAATTATGATCTACTGTATCAAATGCTTTTTTAAGATCTAGGAATACTCCAACTGAATACTCTTTATTTTCAATGGCTGTTGATATTTTTTCTGTAAATTCCATTAGGGCATATGCAGTTGTCCTCTTGTGTCTGAACCCATATTGCTGCTCACATAGTAAATCATTCTTCAGTATGAAGTTGTCAATTCTCTCATAGAATATTTTTTCAAGTATCTTGGAAAATTGCGGTAATAGTGAAATTGGTCTATAGTTTGAGAGTTCCCCTCTGTCGCCCGTCTTGTATATCGGAATTACTTTAGCTATTTTCATTGCATTGGGAAATATACCTGTTTGGAGAGACAGGTTGCAGATATACGTCAGTGGTTTTACTATGCATTCGATAACAGTTTTGACTAGTAGCATGTCAATACCATCACAGTCAGTAGATGTTTTACTTTTGAACGATTTAACAATTTCAATGACCTCTCTTTCGTCTGTGTTCTTTATGAAGATGGAGTCTTTTACAGCAGTGTTATTGCATATTGTATCACCTGTAGGCACCGTAGTGGGTATTTCTCGGGCCAGTTTAGGTCCAATGTTAACAAAAAAATTATTAAATTCATCTGCAGGTGAAGCAATATTCACACTCTGAGTCGTTTTATTATTTTTTGGAATATTAGTTGGGTAGCTTGTATTTCTGCTTTTATTTCCAAGGACACTGTTGAGTATTGTCCATGTATTTTTAATATTGTCCCTGTTTTTTCTCCAGTTCTTTACTGTAATAGTCTCTTTTACTACATCTTATTATATATGTTAACTTATTTTTGTATGTTTTATACCGCTGCTCTGCTTCTTTTGTTCTTTTCTTTAGGAAAGCTTTATATAATAAATTTTTCTTTTTACACGCCTTTTGTAGTCCTTTGGTTAACCATGGCTTATTAGCAAATTTGTGTTTAAGCTTTTTTATTACTAATGGGCAGTTTTTTTCATAAAGAGTGGTTACAATATTTATAAATGTGTCATAGGCTTCATTTACATCTGATACATAGACTTCTGTCCAGTCTTGCTTCAGCAAGTCCTCTTTAAGAGAACTGATTGCATTTGGTGATTTGTGTCTGAACAATTTTGAGGTTTTTCTGCGTTGGGCCCCATGTGGCCATGGATAAGTGCAAAGGTTGGCAAGTGGTCACTTATATCATTTATCAATAATCCACTTTCTATTTTCTTATACTGTTTGTATGATGTTCCTTTTCTGAAATGCTTTGTTACTTTTACACTGGATGCAAACTTTTGTCTCGTCAGTCCACAGAGTATTTTCCCCAAAGTCTTGGGGATCATCAAGATGTTTTCTGGCAAAACTGAGGCGAATCTTTATGTTCTTTTTGCTCAGCAGTGGTTTTTGTCTTGGAACTCTGCCATGCAGGCCATTTTTGCCCAGTCTCTTTCTTATGGTGCAGTCATGAACTCTGACCTTAACTGAGGCTGTCACAACTCGCTCTCGCCCGTCCTTTGTTTCAGCCGCGCGCACACCTGCACCTCATCAGCCTTCAACTATTTGACCCGCTCTGCCTGGAGCCTCGGCCTGGAGCCGTCTGCTCGTCTACGCTCCCAATTCCAGTGCACGACCCTTCCTTTCCGGCCTGTGCCTTCGTTCCTCATGCACATAAGCTGTTATTCCCTTACCTGCTCTCCAGTATTCTTCCCTGTGCACAGGTGGATCCTCCAGGCGGCGGACTACTCCCTCCTTCGTCTCACCCTCGTCCGTCCCATCCTCGCTTCACTGAGCGCGCACCTGGGCGCTGTCCTCCAGGCAGGAGTCTGCAACTTGCCAATGCCAGCCACCTCAACATCTGCAAGTAAGCAGCACTTTGTGTGCAAACCCCGCGTGGTGAAGATCATTACTCACTCCTGTCTTTGCTCTGCCCTTAGGGTTGCCTGGCTGCACGGTGCACTGTTCCGCCCTCAGCGCTCCCTGTCCTCCAGCAGTCCATTCACACCTCACACTCACGCATCCAAACACCTGTTGTTGTTGAATAAAGCTTTTGAATCTCACTCGAGCCTGTGTGCGTGTTCCCTGGGCCCGACATCATGTCAGAGGCAAGTGAGGCCTGCAGTTCTTTGTATGTTGTTGTTGTTATGATTCCCCGTGTGCCATTACGCAGCGCATGGAGGAAGGAATTAAAACCCACGAGCAAAAGTAGTAGCGTGCATTTTATTGAACAAAAACCAGAGCTTCAGTCCAGCAAACAGTTAAGGGGTCAACAGAATGATGAGTTACAGTCAATGAGGACACCAGGAGAGCAGGGACGCCTCTAAGACGCTCAACAGCCTGGGGAAGGAAATGCCTAGTGCCACAGAACAGCTGAACAGCACAAGGAGAAAGGCAACCATAAACTTATGGGCTGGAGCAGTCTGAGGCAGTCCGTGCTGTCCGATGTGAGCAGGCTAACAGGAGCAGCCACTAACATCAGGCACCGAGCGGCATCGGGTGACGTAAGAGAAGACAACTAAGTCAGGCTGAAAGTATACCGTAGGGACTAGAGGCTTGCTGACACAGAGAGAACAGACACTGTGTACGAAGCGCAATGATCCAGCGATCTCTTCCTACTCAAAAAGAGCTTAAGTAATAGATAGATAGATAGATAGATAGATAGATAGATAGATAGATAGATGTACTTTATTGATCCCAAACTGGGAAATTACAGTGTAACAGCAGCATGACAGTTGACAGCCAAACAACAGAAACACACACGACAGACAAAGGGATTACCCATTAATGACCATACTAATGAGGAAAGAGACCGCCGGTGTGAATGTGCGTGGGCTGGATAGAATAGAAAACAGGTGTGTGTGAGTGAGTGTCTGAGCATGTGAATGACAATGAATGGAAGTGTGTGTATGTGTGTGTGTGTGTGTGTGCGAGAGGAACAGCTGGTGCACTGACAGGAGGAGGGGGCGTGGCTGAGCTGTCAAGGAGCGGAGGACCCAAAGATCTCCCTGAAGTGCCTGATGGAAAATAAACAATGGAAAGAGACAAAATAGCCCTAGTATCAGAACTGGGTTTGGGACACCAAACCCAAGTTCATGACAGTTGTGGGGTCTTTTGTGACCTCTTGAATGAGTTGTCAATGTGCTCTTGGGGTAATTTTGGTTGGCCAGCCACTCCTGGGATGGTTCGCCACTGTTCCATGTTTTTGCAATTTGTGGATAATGGTTCTCACTGTAGTTCACTGGAGACTCCAAGCTTTAGAAATGGCTTTATAACCTTTTCCAGACTGATTGATCTCAATTACTTTGTTTCTCATTTGTTCCTGAATTTCTTTGGATCGCAGCATGATGTCTAGCTTTTGAGGATCTTTTGGTCTACTTCACTTTGTCAGGCAGGTCTTATTTGTGATTTCTTGATTGAGAACAAGTGTGGCAGTAATCAGGCCTGGGTGTGGCTGGAGAGATTGAACTCAGCTTTCCAAAGATTCAAAATTCAAAGGCTTTATTATGTGCACAGCTAAGAAATGCTACATTTCCTGAGCAATGAAATTCTTACTTTGCTCTCCGAACGAATGCCAAGGTAAAGGGTATAGAAACAACAATTCTAATAGGTCATGACACACTAACACAGTAACTCAGTCCTAATACTAATGGATGCTAATAACACACACACCAACACACCAAAATTCACTGGATGACTAAAGTGATAGTGGTATATTGAAATCAGAGATGATGTGAAACTCAGATGGCATGAACATATTTACAGTGTGCAAATGGGCATTGTACAACGTGCAGTGTATAATTACAAATTGCAAATTATTTCTGTAATGGTAGTACCAGTAGACTGTGCATGATAAGTAGCAGCAGAGATGATAATTAGCAGCAGAGATGATATGGACATCAGACAGATGATACTATATCTACTGTACAGGTGACCAGTGTCAAATTTAGCAGCCAGTGTGTGAGTTCCAATATGCAAAGCTGTGTTATGGAGTTTTGGGAGTTATCTGTTCAGGAGTCTGATGGCAGTGGGAAAGAAGGAGTTCTTCAGTCTGGTTGTCCTGCATTTCACACTTTGTATTTCCAGCCTGAGGGTAGAAGTGTGAACAGTCTGTGCTGGGGGTGGGTGGGGTCCCGGAGGATGGCGTCAGCTCTCCTTTGGACTCTGTTGTGGTAGATGCTCTGCAGAGAAGGGAGTGGAGTCCTGATGATTTTCTCCGCTGTCTTCACCACTCTCTGCAGGCGTTTGCACTCCAGGGCAGTGGTGCTGCCATACCACACAGTGATGCAGTTGGTCAGGATGCTCTCGATGATGCAGCTGTAGAAATTGTTGAGGATGCAGGAAGACATGCCAAACTTCTTCAGTCTCCTCAGAAAGTACAGTCGCTGTTGAGCTCTCTTAACCAGCTCTGTGGTGTTATGTGTCCACTTAAGGTCCTCGTTGATGTGGATGGCCAGGTATTTCAAGCTGCTCACCCTCTCCACCTAAAGCTTCCGGATGAACAGTGGCTGATGGGGTCTCCTCCTCCCTTTCCTCATGTCCACTATCATCTCCTTTTGTCTTGTTCATGTTGAGGGTGAGGTTGTTGTCCTCACACCATGACACCAGGTTGGCCACCTCCCGCCTATAGGATGCGTCGTCATCACCAGTGATGCATCCTATCACTGCTGTGTCATCCGCAAACTTTAGGATGATATTGTCCTTGTGGGAGGCAACACAGTCAGAATCAGAATCAGAATCAGGTTTATTGCCATTGTTCATGTAGTACACAAACTAGGAATTTGTCTCGGTACAATGCTGCAACATTAAACATGATAAGATAAGAGAAATAAACTATACATGTAATAAAGTGTAGGATAAGATTAAGTGATACTGGTCAACAGTTAAAATATATATTAGCCAGCAGCAGATACTGTGGAGAACTATATAGTGCAGTCGGTAATGCAGGAAGAAAACAGTAATGATTGACATGAGTCTGGTTGAGCTGCTGTACATGGTGCACGAGAGTCACTTAGTGTTCAGCAGTCTAATGGCAGAGGGGAAGAAGCTGTTCATGTGACGGGAGGTTTTAGTCTGGATGGACCGAAGTCTTCTACCAGAGGGGAGGGGGGCAAACAGTACGTGACCAGGGTGTGAGGGATCGGCTATGATCCGGCCAGCATGCCTCCGGGTCCTGGAGATGTACAGATCCTGGAGAGATGGGAGCTTGCAGCCGATCACCTTCTCAGCAGTGCGCACGACGCGCTGCAGCCTTAGTCTGTCCCTGGCAGTGGCTCCTGCGTACCACACGGTTATGGAGGTGGTGAGGATGGGCTCGATGATGGCTGTGTAGAACTGCACTAACATCTTGGTGGGTAGCTTGAGCTTCCTCAGCTGCCGCAGGAAGAACATCCTCTGCTGGGCTTTTTTGATGAGTGAGCTGATGGTCAGCTCCCATTTGAGGTCCCTGGTGATGGTAGTGCCTAGGAAGCGGAAGGAATCAGCAGTGGTGATGGGAGAGCCTGAGAGGGTGAGGGGGGGCAGAGGAGTAGTGACTTTCCTGAAGTCTACAATCATCTCCACTGTCTTCAGAGCGTTCAGCTGCAGGTTGTTATTGCTGCACCAGGATGCCAGCTGGGCCACCTCTCTCCTGTAGGCGGACTCGTCGCCGTTGGAGATGAGCCCGATGAGGGTGGTGTCGTCCGCAAACTTGATCAACTTGACAGACTGGTGGCTGGAGGTGCAGGAGTTGGTGTAAAGGGAGAAGAGTAGGGGGGAAAGTACACAGCCCTGGGGTGATCCGGTGCTGATGCTAGTATAGTCTGAGACAGTCTTTCCCAGCCGCACATGCTGCCTCCGGTCCGTCAGGAAGTCGATGATCCACCTGCAGAGGGAGTCAGGCACGTTGAGCAGGGACAGCTTGTCCCGGAGCAGAGCGGGGCGGTTGGTGTTGAATGCGGAGCTGAAGTCCACAAACAGGATCCTGGCGTAGGTTCCCGGGGAGTCCAGGTGCTGCAGGATGGAGTGGAGGGCCAGGTTGACTGCATCGTCTACAGACCTGTTGGCTCGGTAGGCAAACTGCAGCGGGTCCAGGAGAGGGGTGGTGATGGACTTGAGGTGGGACAGGACCAGGCGCTCAAAGGACTTCATGACTACAGAGGTGAGCGCTACAGGTCTGTAGTCATTAAGTCCAGTGATCCGTGGCTTCTTGGGGACAGGGATGATGGTGGAGGATTTGAGGCAGGATGGCACGTGGCATAACTTAAGGGAGGTGTTAAAAATGTCTGTGAATACAGGAGCCAGCTGTTTCGCACAGAGTCTCAGGGTGGAGGGAGACACGCCGTCTGGGCCGGGGGCCTTGCGCGGGTTCAGTCTGGAGAACTGTTTGAGCACATCCTGCTCACTGATGATAAGGGGAGGGGGGGAGGAGGGGGGGGTGCCTTAAATGAAGTAGGGAATGTGGAGGCTGTGGAGCTGGAGGGAGGGGGGGAGTTGGACACAGATGACGAGGTGTCAAAACGGGCATAGTGTTGGGACAGTCTCTGACAAAGGGCTTTGTCATCCTGACCTTTAGGAGCCTGAGGCCGATAGTTGGTGATCTGCCTCAGTCCTCTCCACACGGAAGCCGAATCATTAGCAGTGAACTGCTGCTGGAGTCTCTCTGAGTACACAGATTTAGCCCTCTTCAGCTCTCTGTTAAACCGGTATTTAACCTCCCTGTAGCAGTCCCTGTCTCCACTTTTCAGCGCTGCTTCCTTCTCCTTCCTGATCTGTCTGAGCTTAGCTGTGAACCAGGGTTTGTCATTAGAGTAACTCACCCTGGTGCGTGATGGAAGAATGTTCTCTTCACAAAAGTGGATATATGAGTTCACAGTGTCCGTGTACTCATCCAGATCATGCGTGGCTCCTTTAAGCATGCCCCAGTCAGATATTTCCATGCACGTTTCCAGCTTCTCCTCAGCTTCACTGGTCCGTATCTTCGTAGTGCTCACAACAGGTTTAGTGAGCTTCAATCTCTGTCTGTATGTGGGAATGAGGTGAACCATCACGTGATCAGATAATCCCAGCGCAGCTCGAGGGACAGCGCGATATGCGTCTTTCACTGTGGTGTAACAGTGATCCAGTGTGTTTAATCCTCTGGTGGGGCATTTAATAAACTGTTTGTAGCGGGGGAGATCGTGGCTCAGATTGCACTGATTAAAGTCGCCAGCCACAATAATCAGCGAGTCTGGAAAACTCCGCTCTGTGTGTTGAATGTGATCCGCGAGCACGCGCTGAGCTTCGCGCGTGTCCGCGTCGGGAGGGGCGTACACAGCGATCAGTATAAAAGAAGCAAACTCCCGCGGGGAATAGAAGGGCTTGCAATTGATAACAAGAAATTCCAAGGCAGGAGAACAGTGTTTGGAAATTACCGTTACATCAGAGCACCAGATGCAGTTGATGTAGAAGCAGACTCCGCCTCCTGTGGTCTTGCCGGAAAGCTCTGTGTCACGATCAGCACGGAAGAGCTGGAAGCCGTCGAGGCGCAGCGCGCTGTCCGGTATATTTTCCCGGAGCCAGGTCTCAGTAAAGCAGAGGACAGCTGAGGAGGCGAGGTCCTTAAAACGCATCAGCAGTCTCAGTTCATCCACCTTGTTAGTGAGAGAGTTGGTATTGGACAGAAATATGCCAGGCAGCGCCGTTCGCGAGCCTCTCCTGCGAAGTCGCACGAGAGCGCCCGCTCGTCTTCCTCTCTTCCGCCGTCTCACTTTCCGAGCCAAACAATAAACCAGATCGGCGGCAGGGGCTAGAAAAACTGGGAGGAGGTCCGTGGGGGTGAAAGTCCTGATATTTAAAAGTTCTTCACGGGTATAAGTGCAAGCAGACACACAATTGACAAACAAAAACAAACAAAGAGCGCAGCGAAGCACCATGTCGACCGCTGTGGGCGCCATCTTGGATCATTGTCATGATCAGTCATGGGTGAAGAGGCTGTAGAGGATGGGGCTGAGAACACAACCCTGTGGGACACCTGTGTTTGTGATGATGCTGGTTGAGGTCCTGTTACCCATCCTGACAGACTGGGGCCTGCCAGTTAGAAAGTCCAGTAGCCAGTCGCAGAGGGTGGGGTGCAGGCCAAGTGAAGACAGTTTGTCGGTGAGTTTGTGGGGGATGACCGTGTTGAAGGCAGAGCTGTAGTTGACAAAGACCATCCTAATGTAGGAGTTTTTGTCTTCCAGGTGGGAGAGAGAATAATGGAGTGCTGCAATGATGGCATCTGAGGTACACCTGTTGGGCCGGTAGGTGTACTGAGGGGGTCCAGGGTATTCGATATGCTGCCCTGAATGAGTTGCAGCACCACTCTCTCGAAGCACTTCATGATGATTGAAGTGAGTGCTACCGGTCTGTAATCATTCAGACAGATCGGCGGGCTCCTTTTGGGGAGGAGGATGATGGTTGTCATTTTGAAGCAGGAGGGGACTATGTTCTGGTTGAGGGAGAGGTTGAAGATGGATGTGAGAATGTTGGTCAGCTCTGCAGTGCGTGCTCTGAGGGCCCGCCCAGGTATGTTGTTTGGTCCTGCTGCCTTGCGGGGGTTGATATTCCTCAGTGCTTTGTTTACCTGGCCTGGTGAGAGAGTGGGGGACGGGGATGTGATAAACCACAGTTGATTTATGTTTTAACGGGGGGGGGGATTACTTTTTCACACAGGGCCATGTAGGTTTGGATTTTTTTTACCCTTAATAATAAATACCTTGTGGGGAGCTGCCCGGCGCGGGATTATCTGGCAGAAATTCCCCGGGCAGCCGTAGTGGCTGCGCAAAAACGAGCTCTGCCGGGAAAGCTTCCAGATCCTCTTTCGGCATGGAGCGCAACCCCAATAAAACCCACGGCAGCCTGTCTACCTAATTTGCATCCGTCAATGAAGCCCTGAGTGCTGCTTTCAGTGATCTATGAAAACGCTCGCATAAACCATTGGCCTGTGGGTTGTATGCGGTTGTGCAGTGAATTGTAACACCCAGGCTGCGGGCCATCGCGGACCAGAGTTTTGGAAACAAATTGAGGGCCCCTGTCAGACATAATGTCCGACGGGACTCCAAAACGCGCCACCCATGCTGTTAAAAAAGCGCGTGCTACGTCTGCGGACGTGGTTGTCGCCAGTGGGACTGCTTCTGGCCAGCGCGTGGTGCGGTCCACCACTGTCAAGAGGTGCGTGCACCCCTGTGATGGCAGGAGGGGGCCCACGAGGTCCACGTGAACATGGTCGAACCTCTTAGCCGGAATACGAAACGGCTCCAAGGGAGCCTTCGTGTGTCTGTGTATCTTGGCTCGTTGGCACGCCACGCAGGCTGCAGCCCACTCTTTCACTTGTTTGCGTAGGCTCGGCCACACAAACTTCTCTCCCACCATTTTGACCGACGCGCGCACTCCTGGGTGTGCCAGAGTGTGAAACGACTCAAACACGCGGCGGCGCCACGCGACCGGGACCACCGGACGCGGGCGACCCATGGAGACATCGCAGATTGGGGGGGGGCCGCCATCTTGCAGCACCCTGCTCTCCAGCCTTAACCCTGTTGGTCCAGACTGGAGCGCGCGCACGTTTGCATCGCTAATCTGCTCCGCGGCCATGGCTGCATAATCTATCCCCATGCAGACCGGGGCCACCATGGCGCGCGAGAGGCAGTCCGCCACCACATTCAGTTTACCCGACACATGTTGAATATTGGTAGTAAACTCTGAGATCGCGGCCAGCTGTCTCTGCTGCCGGCCCGACCACGGTTCTGAAACCTTGGCCATCGCGAATGTTAACAGCTTGTGGTCCACGAACGCGGTGAAGCTGCGCCCTTCCATCCAGAACTGGAAGTGGCGTATGGCCAGGTGGAGAGCCAGCAACTCTCTGTCGAACGCGCTGTATTTACGTTCGCTGTCACGCAAAGTTCTGCTGAAAAAGGCGAGCGGCTGCCAAGCCCCGGCTACGCGCTGCTCCACGACAGCCCCTATGGCCACGTCTGAAGCGTCGGTGGTGAGCGCTATGCGGGCCGCCGGGTCCGGATGCGCCAGCAGTGCGGCGTTTGCCAGGGCTGCTTTAACTTCCGAGAACGCCTGCTCTCGCTTCGGGGTCTATTCGACCCTATCCGCGGGTTTCTGTTTCTTGAGCGCGGCGTACAATGGTTGCATGAGCTGTGCCGCGTGGGGAAGGAAACGGTTATAAAAGTTCACCATCCCCAAAAATTCCTGCAGCGCCCTGACCGTCTGAGGCCTGGGAAAATCCGCCACGACGTGCACCTTGTCAGGCAGCGGGATCGCTCCTTCGGGAGAGACGCGGTGCCCCAAAAAATCAATCTCCGTCACGCCGAACTGGCATTTCGCCGGGTTGATTATTAACCCATGCTCCTCCAACCTCCGGAAAACCGTCCTGAGGTGGGTTTCGTGTTCGTCTTCAGACGCACTGGCTACCAGGATATCGTCCAGGTAGACGAACACGAATGGGAGATCGCGCAGCACTGCATCCATCATGCGCTGGAACGTCTGTGCCGCTCCTTTTAACCCGAATGGCATGCGCAGGAACTCGAATAGTCCAAACGGAGTTATTACCGCTGTTTTGGGTATGTCCTCAGTGCGCACTGGGACTTGGTGGTAACCGCGGACCAGGTCTATTTTGGAAAAAATGCGTGCTCCGGCAAGGTGAACGGAAAAATCCTGTATGTGGGGAATTGGGTAGCGGTTGTGCGCTGTGGCGTTGTTCAACCTGCGGATATTCCCTGCACGGTCGCCACGATCCCTCAGCCTTAGGGACCATGTGTAGCGGGGATGCCCATGGGCTGTTCGAGCGCCTGATCATGCCCAACCTTTCCAGGTTGGCGAACTCCTCGCACGCTATGGCCAGTTTAGCTGTGTCCAAGCGCCGAGGTCTTGCAAAAACGGGCGGCCCGGTGGTGGTGATAAAGTGCTCCACCCCTTGTTTAGCGATGGCCGCGGAAAACGTCGGGACCGTGAGTGCTGGGAACTGAGTGAGCAGTGTGTGGAACTTACCGCCTGTAGCTGTGACGTTGGCTTGTGCTGTTGGCTGGGTCACTCGAGCTATACAGGGGAGAGAGTCAAAGGACAGTGCATTAACCAGGTGCCTGTCAGCAACATCAACCAGTAAACCATGTGCACACAGAAAATCAGCCCCCAGGATATGGTAATTCAGTGCTGCTACGACAAAAGTCCACTCATATGTACGGCCGTGTAGAGATAAGAGCAGAGTCCTCTCACCAAAGGTCTTAATATCCGAGCCGTTTGCTGCCAACATCTCGAGGCCGCTAGGTCCTGCCAGCTGGTCAGCGTAGGTCGGTAGGATGAAACTCTTCTGGGCTCCGGTGTCCACGAGGAAATGCCTCCCCGAGCGTGCGTCCGTCAAGTAGAGCAGCTTGTTCTCTTCACCGAGGGTCGCAGCTGCTACCGACCCCCAGCCTTGGCGTTTCCCGAGCGCTTGAATTGGCACGGGGGCATACATCTGCGTGCCTTCTCTCCGAAGCGGCGGTGATAGAAACAGAGCGTGTCTCTCTGGCGCTCCTTGGCCCCCGCTGCTGCTACTGTCGGTGGCTCCTCGCCTCCTCTGGTCATCTCGCTGGGCTCCGCCGCTGCCGCGTTGACTGCAATCGCCCTGGTAGTGAGGATGATCCGGTCTGCCTCCTGGGTTAGCGCACGGTAGTAGCGCGCGGCCAGCGACGGCAAGTTGGCCAGAACCGCTCTCGCCACTGTTGGAAGGTTCCGGAGGAAGAGGTGGGCAAACAGAAAGTGCCCGTCGTCCGTGCCCATTAATGCCAGCATCTTCTCCATCAGGTCTACGGCCGAACCATCTCCTAACTCGGTCCGCGTCAGGAGCCTCTCCGCTCTCTCACAGTCCGAGAGCGTGTAGCGCTGGATGAGCACAGCCTTGAGCGCCTCATATTTGCTGCTGGCTGGTGGCTGATAAGCAGGCTCGCTACCTGCTGAGCTGTGCGGGCATCCAGCGCTGCGACCACATGGTAGAATCTGCTGGTGTCGTCTGCCGTTACTCCCCGGAGGGCGAACTGGGCCTCGGTGAGGTGGAACCAAGAGCGCGGGTTGTGCTGCCAGAAATCCAGTAGCTTGACTGAAACCACACACGCGTGGCTGGAGGTTCCAGTCCTGGCTGTCTGTGGGATGGCTGCCGCCTCGCTGTAGCTTCCTGACCGCACCGGCTCCGGGGATCTTGCCTCATGTTCCATAATACGTCTTGGGTCACCATGTGGAGTGTGTAAATGATGAGGCAGAATCATTTCAGACGATTTATTACACACTCACATCTCACAAGCAAAGAACAGACTTAACTTTTCAGCAGGCACTCTCCTCTTAAGTTTCATGGCATCTCTCCACACACATGACATTTGCATCACACTGCATTCAACCCCCTATGTCCTTGACTCCTTCCTGCTATCTCGTCAGGAAGCTCCTGAGTATTGTTCTCCCATGTTTATCCACTGTCTCCTGTCTGAGATGCTACATAATCTGGCTCTTTCAAGGTGCTAAAACCTTCATTTAAAAACTGCATTTTGTGTTTACTTGTGTTATCTCTGTCTAATATTTAAATTTGTTTGACGATCTGAAACATTTAAGTGTGATAAGCATGCAAAAAAATGAGACATCAGGAAGAGGGCAAACACTTTTCACATACAGAATAATTCTCTTCCTACATACATAAACTCCAACTTGCCCCTGTTTTCCAAATATCTATTGATACGTATTTGAGAAGTTTTAACATCAACATATCAAGCAAATAAAAAGTAACCCTTTGGCCCAGGGAGGCGAGCAGTGTGACCCCGTATCGGGAGCGACGGCAGCAAATCATCCCCCAACAGGCCCTCAAACTACATATGCCAAATTTTCTGCCACGTGCAGGTAGTGTAGATGAAAACTGATTCCATCACTCAAGAATCCCCACCGCCCAACCGGAGGAGTGCAGCAAAAAAATGTTGTCGCACCAACAGAAAATAGAAACCGTGAGAAAAAAAATTTAACAGACAAATTGAACTTTAATTTTCTTTATTGCATGTTTTGGGTTAACTCGCATGAAAAACTGTACCAAGGTGCACACATAATTGCTCTTACTACATTGTGAAAAGGCAGCCAGACAACTGATAAATGAAATAATCACAGTGTGTGTGCATACTGTGTTCACATCTTAACATCTGCTGTCACTATATCAGAACTCTAGTGAAGGGACCAGGGAACTTAGCTTGTGTATGACACCACAGCTGAAAACTAACCACTCTGATAAAAAAAGAATGAGAAACAAAAAAGTCGCTGATTACTATATTATTGTATTTGTTTAATTAACAGTAACCACTGATAGTAATCACTGACAAATTTAAACTGTCATGCACTGTAGATGTTCTTAATATGGTGATATACAATCTTTGTTATTTATTGATCTCTAGAATAAAATTGTTGCACTGCACAAAATCAAAGCAGATCATATTGTGGTATAGCTCAAGTAAAAAATTAACATTAACTACACACAAGTACAGTGGGTTTCCTTATTTATATTTCTTTTCAGAGTAAAATTCTAAATTTTACTATTTTATTTGTTGCTCTCAAATTTCAAATTGCCTATGTTTTACATTCGATGTACTTTACTGAACATTTTAATGATGGAGTTATTACATGCTTGTTATTCCTATAACAAAGTCTTTGCTTTACTGTTTAAAGGGAACATGTTATGCATTTTTTCGGAATGTTGAGATAGTTCCTACATGTCTTAATGAAATGTCTATGACATGCTTTGCTCAAAATACCTCAGGGTTTAATTATTGCAGCACCATCTTGAGCCAGCTTTTGCAGCCTCATTTCAGTGCATGTCTCTTTAAATGTGCCCCACTTCACCCCACCCTTTCATCGCTGCTAAGGTCAGTTGTTGATGCCATATTGCTTATGTAAGCTAGCTAGCTCCTAGCTCCAGTAGCAGACATAATCTGAGCCAACTAACGTAAAATAATCTGAACAATTTAATGAAATGAAGCATTGCTGGGGGAGGGTGGTGCATGGTTTAAGTGGTTAATAGGATATGATTGATCCCTGGAGTACAATAAACACAGAAATAATCATGAGTAAGTTACCTGCCAATATTATCCAACTGCCCTTAGCTCTGGTCAGTGTATATTGAACTATAGCTCATAGGGATACTTCCACCATCATTAAAATGGGTGGAGATGAAGGTGGAAGGGTGGTGTCATTCCAGAGAGCTCCTGCTCTCACCTCATAACCGTGGTCTCATCACAGCTGCTTGTTTTGTGAGAGGTACTGACACTTGGGGTACTGAGGTTTTGGTTTTTTTTCAGACTTTTTCTGTTGGTAGCTTCTCAAGATACCCAAATAAATGTAGAAAAGCACTGAAAAAGGGAAATTTTCATCATACGTCCCCTTTAAATGCATAGAAATGATCAGAACGCCTGTGTCATATGAATGCATACAAGGATGCGGTAACAGTGCCTGAATATATTTTATTTGAATTTAGGAGTGGTTAGCACTGCGGCAGCACAGCAACTTGGCCAGGGGATCCTGGGTTCGATCCCAGCCCCCAACCAACAGTGATCTGTGTGGAGTTTGCATGTTCTCCCCGTGTCTGCGTGGGTTTACTCCGGGATTTCTGCTGTTTCCTCCCACATGCTAAAACATGCAAGTTAGGCTAATTGGCATCAATTGGGGATTCTAAATTGTCCTTAGGTATGGATGTGAGAGTGAATGGTTGTCTGTCTCTGTGATGGCCCTGCGATGGACTGGCGATCTGTCCAGGGTGTACCCCGCCTCTCACCCAAAGATACTGGGATAGGCTCCAGGCCCCCCGCGACCTGAAAAGGATTAAATGGAAGAAGATGGATGGATGGATTAAACTACAATAAGGTATGCCTGAGTTTAAAGTTGGTCTGCTGTTATGGAAAAATATTAGAATTTTCATTTCCATATTAAGATTAATGTAGTCCACTACACGATATGTTTCCATATTTGGTGACTTGTAAATGTAAATGCACAAAATTTAGGTAGCTGGTTCATTTATGTGGCTGTATATTATCCACAGTAGGTCAAATTAAGTATGTATTACTTTATGAGTTTGTAAATAAATTTCAATTTAAATGTTTTCCAGTAACACACAATCCTATTATTATGTTTTATTTTCTGGTTTAGATTATTATGTAAATATAATCCTTATCAGTTTCCAGAAACGGATATCATCAGTATGGATTTAAACATACTATTTCTGTCAGTAGCTATATTGGTAGTGTTACTGGAAAATGAAATTTCCAAGTGCATACATACCCACACCACAGAATCTCTTTTATATATATAAAAATATTAAGTCAAGCATGTGTTTGCTTGGGAGTGTACATAGGCCATCTCTTGTCAGGGCTGGCAAGCAGAAAGTCTTATTCAAAAAGTGTGAACGACAAGATCTAAGCAGTCACTATTTGTTATTAGGGATCACAGTGTACATTGCTAATATAGTTGTAGCTGCATGTCTTTTATTGCAGCTACTGTATTGTATTACTGAAAATCTTGCAGATCAGCATTGAAATTAAACTCTGGAAATTAACATTAATATAATTTTGACGTGAGACAAAAGGACTGCTACAGATGGAGGCTGCATTAGCTGAACTCTTGACTAGATAAATTGCAGAGAAAGCTCTTGCTGAAGCACCACTCAGTCTCTAGCACCCTGAGGAGGTATTCCAGTCTGCTGGGATGCCCTCCTCCATTTATTAAATGATTTTTGCTGCAGTTACATAGCTATATAAATGTCAGATGACATGTGGGTGAAACTCCATTTAAAGCTTGTCAGAGATTTATCAGGATATTAAAAACTTTTAAATGTGTGTCCTTTTTTATTGCTGTTGTGATGCATCTTACAATTGTGCAGCTGTGTATCATTGAAGAAGTGTGAACAGGACTTTTTAGTCCAAATAGCTGGCCGTTTTTCTCCAGTAAAGGCCTCCACTGATTAAGTCAAGGTAAAATAATTGTCTTGCTTTATGCATTGTATTACTCATGTAGATGATGATATTTAAATTACATTGAAATTAAATATATTACCCAAAAAGGATTAAGCGTAAGAAGATGGATGGATGGATAGAATTTGGTTGAAGCACTGAAACAAAGTCACTAGAAGTCATATTATTTTATACATTAAAATCACAGATAACGGGCAAAAAAGAGTGTACAGGTGCATCTCAATGAATTAGAAGATTATCGAAAATTTCATTTGTTTCAGTAATTCAATTCAAAAAGTGAAACTCATAACGTCACGTGGTAACGTATCGTCACTTCCTGTATTGCTGTCTGTCCGTGTGGTTTGCTCTCCTCATTCTTCTGAGGATTTTGCTTTTAATTGTATTTTAACC
The DNA here is from genome assembly GCA_020510985.1 of Pholidichthys leucotaenia. Lineage (NCBI taxonomy): Eukaryota > Metazoa > Chordata > Actinopteri > Cichliformes > Pholidichthyidae > Pholidichthys > Pholidichthys leucotaenia. Next base: position 199,821,398 of record CM035849.1, on the reverse strand, counting down.
ACTTTTTTCCGTCTACCATTCTCATTTCTGTTTATCAAGCCTCCTGCACTTGTGTGCGCATTCAGTGTCATCTAATCACCCTCTTCAGCCTTCTGTTCACCTTTTATCTGTGTTTTTGTTAGCTTCGGGTTAGCCAATAGCTATGGCTACTAGCTCTCCTAGCTCTCCTTCCTCTTCTCCTCTGGTGTGCTCTCTCTGTCAGATGTTTAGCTACACCTCTGCCTCTTTTAGTGATAACGGTAAATGTAATAAATGTTGTCTTTTTGAGGCGCTCGAGGCGAGGTTGTCTGATTTGGAATCCCAGCTCCGCTGCATTGAAACACTGTCTGCGCCAGTTACTCTTGACGGACGTCCCCTAGCTGCAGCAGAGCTCCCTAGCTTAGGGCGACCTGTTAGCTGTCCTCCGGTCCTCCTCAGCAGCGAGGAGACTGAGTGGGTGACGGTGAGAAGGAAGCCTAGTCGCAAAGCCCCGGTTAACCACCAACCTGTTCACTTTTCTAATCATTTTTCCCCGCTCAGCGACATGCCCGCTGAGGAAAAAACTCTGATCATTGGCGACTCTGTAGTCAGAAACGGGAACCTAGAGACTCCAGCGGCCATAGTCAAATGCATTCCTGGGGCCAGAACAGGCGACATTGAGTCAAATTTGAAAATGCTGGCTAAAAGTAACTGTAGATACTCCACAATTGTTATTCATGCTGGCATTAATGACATCCGTCTCCGGCAGTCGGAAGTCACGAAACTTAATGTAGAATCGGTGTGTGACTTTGCAAAAACAATGTCTGCCTCTGGAGTATTCTCTGGGCCCCTCCCCAATCTGACCAGTGATGACATGTTTAGCCGCTTGTCATCCTTGAACCGCTGACTGTCTGTGTGGTGTCCTGCAAACAACGTGGGCTACATTGACAATTGGAGCTCATTTTGGGGAAAATCTGGTCTTATTAGACGAGACGGCATCCATCCCACTTTGGATGGTGCGTCTCATTTATCTAACAATCTGGCATCTTTTTTATCCAAATTTCCAAAACCTTGACAACTCAGAGTTGGGACCAGGAAGCAGAGTCACAGTCTTACATGCCTCTCTGCAGCTCCTCTTCATCCACCACCCCTCAACTTAGCCCCTGTCTTCCCCATCAGAGAATCATTGTCTGCTCCCTCCAAAGTTAATAAAAATATAATGTATAAGCATCCCAAAGTGATTAAACAAAAAGTTGGTAAAACTCAAATTAAACATGAAGCCTTTAAATTGAATGATTTGGCCTCTCTTCTGCCTGATAATTTAAAAATTAAATGTGGTTTGTTAAATATTAAGTCTCTAACTCCCAAGTCTCTGCTAGTCCATGATCTGTTAATTGATCATCATATTGATTTAATATTCCTTACAGAGACTTGGTTAGGGCAAGAGGATTATGTTAGTTTAAATGAATCAACTCCCTCTGGTTATTTAAACTGTCAAAATCCTAGAAGTTCTGGTCGTGGAGGAGGAGTAGCCGCAATTTACCATTCCAAATTACTAGTTAATGTAAAGCAAAAAACATGTTATAATTCCTTTGAGGGCCTGGTCCTCAGTATTGGGCACTTTAGCAATTTTAGGCTAAACCCAATTTTATTTGCCATAATTTATCGTCCTCCATCAACCTACTCAGAATTTTTATCCAAATTTGCCAAATTCTTAGCTGATTTAGTGCTGAAATCAGACAGAATAATTATAGTAGGGGACTTTAATATACATGTAGATGTAGATAGTGACTGCCTTAATGTGGCATTTAATTCAATTATTAGACTCGATGGGGTTTTCTCAGAAAGTAGGAAATTCTACTCATTATCTCCACCATACGTTGGACCTTGTTCTGACATATGGCATAGAAATAGAAAATCTTGTAGTGTCTCCTCATAACCCTGTACTGTCAGACCATTGTCTGTTAACCTTTGATTTTACTATTTCTGACTATTTGGCTCCTAAAGAAAAATATTACTACAGTAGATGCCTCTCAGATGATGTTGTTACCAAATTTATGCAGATTGTTTCTTCTATGCCATGTGTCAACACAACGGAAATAAGCTATAGACAGCTTGCTCCTTCTGTAATTGATAGCATGGTAGATAGTGTTACAGCTTCTCTACATCAGACTCTAGACTTGGTGGCCCCCTTAAAAAAAATAAAAAGTCTAATCAGAGGTTTCTAACTCCTTGGTTCAACACAGAAACTCGTAGCTTAAAACAGAAGACTCGTCAATTAGAAAGAAAATGGTGCTCCACTAATTTAGATGAAATCTATTTAGCTTGGAGAAATCATCTTTTAATTTATAAAAAATCTCTTAGAAAAGCTAGAACATGTTATTATTCTGCATTAATAGAAGAGAACAAGAATAATCCCAGGTTTCTTTTCAGCACTGTAGCCAGGTTGACAAAGAGTCAGGACTCCGTCAACCCTAGCATTCCCTTAGAGCTTACTAGTCAGGACTTTATGAACTTTTTCAATAATAAAATTTCATCCATCAGAGATAAAATCAATCATATTCTTCCCACCGTTAACTTAAATACAATAACTACTACAACTCCTTCAATTGATATCTGTCTTGATGAGTTTACTCCAATTGACCTTTTAGAGTTAGACAAAATAGTTTCCTCAGCCAAGCCTTCAACTTGTCTTTTAGACCCTATTCCTACCAGGTTATTTAAAGAAGTCTTCCCACTTATTGGTAGCTTTATTCTTCATATAATCAATTCTTCATTAACTTTAGGCCATGTACCGCAGGCTTTTAAAACGGCTGTAATTAAACCCTTACTCAAAAAGCCAACGCTAGATCCAGGAGCTTTAGCTAACTAGAGACCAATCTCTAATCTCCCTTTCATTTCAAAAATCTTAGAAAGAGTTGTTGCTACGCAATTATTTGACCACCTGCAGGGAAATGGTTTACTTGAAGAGTTTCAATCTGGGTTCAGAATCCATCATAGTACTGAAACAGCCTTAGTGAAGGTCACTAACGACCTCCTCATCGCATCTGATAATGGACTTGTTTCTGCACTTGTCCTTTTAGACCTTAGTGCAGCTTTTGATACTATCGATCATAATATTCTACTTGATAGATTAAAACACTATGTTGGACTTAATGGAATTTCATTGCAGTGGTTTAGATCATATTTATCAGATAGGTTCCAGTTTGTTCATGTCAATAATGAGTTTTCTTTCAACTCAAAGCTCAGTCATGAAGTTCTACAGGGATCTGTGCTTGGCCCTACTCTTTTTAGTTTATATGTGCTTCCGTTAGGCAACATTATTAGAAAGCACTGTATACATTTTCATTGTTATGCAGATGACACACAATTATAACCGTGAATGAAGCCAGATGATAGTAATCAATTAGCCAAGTTGGAAGCCTGTCTTTAGAAAATCAAAGCTTGGATGACTTGTAATTTCCTGCTATTAAATTCAGATAAGACTGAAGTCATTCTTGTTGGTCCAAAAAAACCTTAGAAATACCTTTCCAAATCAAACTTTCAGTTTGGATGCGGTTACTCTTTCTCTTAATAGCTCTGTGAGGAACCTTGGAATTATTTTTGATCAAGAGCTGTCTTTCAATTCACATATTAAATTTGTTTCTAAGACTGCCTTCTATCATTTGCGTAATATTGCCAAGATTAGGAGCATCTTGTCTCAGAGTGATGCTGAGAAACTGATCCATGCTTTTGTTAGCTCTGGATTAGATTATTGTAATTCTTTACTATCAGGTTGTCCTAAAACATCTCTAAAAAGTCTTCAGTTGATCCAAAATGCTGCAGCAAGAGTTTTAACAGGTACTAGAAAGAGAGATCATATGTCTCCGGCTCTGGCCTCCCTTCATTGGCTTCCCGTAGAGTTTAGAATTAAGTTTAAAATCCTTTTTCTTACTTACAAAGCTCTAAACAATCAGGCCCCTTTTTATTTAAAAGATCTGATACTACCGTATTATCCTAACAGAGCACTACGCTCCCAAAATGCAAGATTACTTGTAATACCTAGAATCTCCAAAAGTACAATGGGAGGCAGAGCCTTCAATTATCAAGCTCCTCTCCTGTGGAACCAGCTGCCAATCTGGATTTGGGAGTCAGACTCAATCTCTGTTTTTAAGAACAGGGTTAAAACCTTCCTTTTTGATATAGCCTACAATTAGGAAGGGATCATGTGTTTCTGAACCCTCCCTTAGTTATGCTGCTAATAGGTTTAGTCAGCCGGGGAACCTCCAATAATGCACTGGCCTCACTCCTTTCTTCACTCTCAATGAAATTTTTTTTTTTTTTTTTTGCTGGTCATTAACATCTGTTTGTTATCTCCCATAGATTGAGTCCCCATCGTGCGGTTTGCTCTCTACATGTCTGTTCTTTTCATCTTCTCTATCCCCTCACCCCCCAGCCAGTCGCAGCAGATGACTGCCCCTCCCTGAGCCTGGTTCTGCTGGAGGTTTCTTCCTGTTAAAAGGGAGTTTTTCCTCTCCACAGTCGCCAAGTGCTTGCTCACAGGGGATCGCCTGATTGCTGGGGTCTTTCTGCAACTGTGGGGGTTCCCCCTAAAGTTGAAAGTACTATGAGATGACTGTTGTTGTGAAATGGCGCTATATAAATAAAGTTGAATTGAATTGAATATAGATTCATTACACACAGAGTGATATAATAATGGGATGCATTTATATAGCGCCTTTCAAGATACCCAAAGCGCTTTACAATGAGTCCATTAATTCATTCACTCCACAGACAGACAATGGTAGTGGTAAGCTACTGCTGTAGCCACAGCTGCCCTGGGGCAGACTGACAGAAATGTGGCTGCCAATCTGCACCAACGGCCTCTCCGACCACTACCAAACATTTATACCTGTACACATCCATACCCAGTGTCATGGAGACTGGACGCAAGGTGGGTAAAGTGACTTGCCCAGGGACACAACGGCAGGATGGCTGGGGAGAGTGGGATTCGAACTGCCAACGCTCTTGTTATTGGACGATCTGCTCTACCTCCTGAGCCATTGCCGCCCCACTTCAAGCATTTGTTTCTTTTAATTTTGATGATTATGGCTTACAGCTAATGAAAACCCCAAATTCAGTCTCTAAAATTTTTGGAATATTACTTAAATTGAATTTTAAAAAGTGGATTTGTAATAAAAATGTTGACCCATTGAAAAGTGTGGTCATATATGCACTCCATACTTGGTCAGGGCTCCTTTTGAATGAATTACTGCATCAGTGTGGCGTGCATTGGAGGCAATCAGCCTGTGGCACTGCTGAGGTGTTATGGAAGCCCTGGTTGCTTTGGTAGTGGCCTTTAGCTAGTCTGCATTGTTGGGTCTGGTGTCTCTCATTTTAGAACGTAACCACCGCTGACCCAGTCTTTCCAGACGGATCGTGCTCACATGTTCCACGAGCTGCCTTGATGGTTGCCTGGTCCATACCATGAAATTATGACAGCAATGTCATTTTTATAATCATTATTCTAGAAGTAGAGCTGATACAACCAAACCAACTATGGGGCTTTTGTCATGGTGGCTGCTGTGAGCATCGTAAAAGTCCCCCTGGTGCTTTTAGAGATGCATACATGTGCGATCACTTCTCATTTACACATGCACACAGCCACAGACTGTGGAACAGTGGATTTATGTTATGTGAACAACAGTTTTTTTTTTTTTTTTTTAAGTAAGAGCTTAGGCAAACAGTATTTGGAGCCAACTGATCATTACGCTGGACTTTACCTCATTTGTTGGAACACAATTCTGTCTTTGCCAGTAACACTGATTAGAACTTCACAAAACTAGAAGTGGACTAGACAAAAAAAGAGTTCTTGTTATTAAACATGAGTGGTTTTCAGTGGCTTCATTTTATTAAAATTAATTAAAAAATCTCTGTATTCTGTTTTATGTGCCTGCTATTCATTGGGTTCTCCACATTTGCACTTTAGCTTGTAATTATTTGGTCATTTACAAAATGATATCAATATTACTTTTTAGCCTTGACTATACTGTAGATTTGTCAGTTTGTTAGTATTTTGCTGACTGTTTCTTAATAGCATCAGAAAAACTGCCTTTTTGTCATCAAGACTATCTTCTTTCTAGTGGCAGGTGCAGTAACATCATGATAGTTCAATCCATGAATGTTAAGGGCCCTTTAACACAGACGGAGATTGTTAGGTGACCATCGAGAGTTTAAAAATTGACCCAATCCCTCAACGATCTCCTAAATCCTCAAAAAAGTATTTTCTGTGTAAATATTTGGGAGATCCTTGTAAGGTTTTCATGGCAATCTATTGAGATCTTTGAAAGATCCTTGAGACATCACTGGGAGACCAGTAGAGATTACTGAGCGATCATTGAAAGATCGTTTGGAGATCTGGAAATTTTTCATCACTCAGTGATCTCTCAATGATCTTAAACCCTGTGTAAAGGGGGTATAAGAATTTTGAAGGCTGTCTAAAGAAACCAGTGTCTTTGAAGAAGACTTCCATGATTTCCCCATTGAAAATAGGAATAAGTTTTTTTTATACAATCACAATAAAGACTGCATCTCTCATGCATATTCACACATGCACTCATAGATGGTGGGGGATGCATTGGGGTGGGGGGTCACCATAGCAGTTAAAGTCATGGTGTACAAAACTTTTAAGGGTAAACAAAAGTTGTTCAAAACTCAATATTACAGCAACCAAACTTTGGACGTATAGTTGAAGCCAGAAGTTTATGTACATTGTATAAAAAGACACACAACCTTTTTTTGTTTCTCTGTTTGACATTAACTCAGACTAAACTTTTTCCGCTTTTAGGTCAGTTAGGATTATCAAAATTATTTATATTTGCTAAATATTTTTTAGAGAATTTTTTTAATTACTTTCTTCAAAGTCAGAAGTTTACATACATGAAGATTACTATCCCTTTAAACAATTTGGGAAAAGCCCAGATGATGATGTCATGACTTTGAAGCTTCTGATAGGTTAACTGAGAACATTTGATTTAACTGAAGGCACACCTGTGGATGCATTTTAAGGTACACTGCAAACACACTGCTTCATGTATGACATCATGGGAAAGTCAAAAGCAGTCAGCTAAGATATCAGGAAAAGAAATGTGGCCCTCCATAAGTCTGGCTCATCCTTGGGTGCAATTTCATGATGCCTGAATGTGCTACATTCTTCTGCAAACAATTATACGCAAGTATAAACACCATAAGAATGTCCAGCCATCACACCGCTCAGGAAGGAGACGGGTTCTGTGTCAGAGATGAATGTGTTTTGGTGCAAAATGTGCATATCAACCGCAGAAAAAAAGCAAAAGACCTTGTGAAGATGCTGGCTGAAGCTAGTAAAAGAGTGTCACTATCCACAGTGAAACTAGTCCTATAATGAAATAAGAATAATGGATTAGATTTAAATGGCACTTTACATGTCAAGTGACATCTCAAAGCACTTACAGTGAGTCCGTTATTCATTCAGTCCAGATAGACATTGACAGTGGTAAGCTACTGCTGTAGCCACAGCTGCCCTGGGGCAGACTGATGGAAATGTGGCTGCCAATTCACGCCAACAGCCTCTCTCGAACATTTACAGTGGTGTGAAAAAGTGTTTGCCCTCTTTCTGATTTCTGTTTTTTTTGTATATTTGTCACACTTAAATGTTTCAGATCATCAAACAAATTTAAATATTAGACAAAAATAACACGAGTAAACACAAAATGCAGTTTTTAAATGGTGTTTATTATTAAGGGGAAAAAAATCCAAACCTATATGGCCCTGTGTGAAAAAGTGATTGCCCCTAAAGCTAATAACTGGTTGGGCCACCCTTAGGAGCAACAACTGCAATCAAGCATTTGCGATAACTGGCAATGAGTCTTACAGTGCTGTGAAGGAATTTTAGCCCACTCATCTTTGCAGAATTGTTGTAATTCAACCAAATTCGAGGGTTTTTGAGCATGAACCGCCTTTTTAAGGTCATCCCACAGCATCTCAATCGGTCTGGTCAGGACTTTGACTAGGCCACTCCAAAGTCTTCATTTTGTTTTTCTTAAGCCATTCAGAGGTGGATTTGCTGGTGTGTTTTGGATCATTGACCTGCTGCAGAACCCAAGTGTGCTTCAACTTGAGATCACAAACAGATGGCCGGACATTCTCCTTCCCGATTTTTTGGTAGACAGCAGAATTCATGGTTCCATTTACCACAGCAAGTCTTCCATTTCCTGAAGCAGTAAAACAGCCCCAGACCATCACACTACCATCACCATATTTTACTGTTTGTATGATGTTCCTTTTCTGAAATGCTGTGTTACTTTTACACCGGATGTAATGGGACACACATGTCATGACCCGAGCGCTGATCTCGTCCGCGCTCGGGCTATGCATCATCTCTGCCGGCATTGACAGCTGTGGATTACATTCTGGCTCCACCGGGCTCTTATTGTGACAGCGCTCGGTGGGGTTTCCGGCTGTCAAGATCAATCAGCTGTTCGGCATCACAGCTCGTTAGCGCCGGCTTTATTAGCGGGCGCTGACAGCTGATTGATGCTGGAGTATCGTCAATCATTGATGCTGGAGTATCGTCAATCATTCCTGGTCCTTGTCATGTCAGGTTTGTGCTTATCCTTGTTCATAGTTGAGGTCATAGTAGCTGGGGTTAGCCCTATGATCCCTATATATAGTGTGTGTATTTTGCCCTCAGCGGCTCACAGCCTTGTCTCGTCTTGTTTTGTGAATAAAACATCTATGCAAATCTCACTGGTGACTTTTGGCGTCTTATGGTGGCCCGCGAGGGTCACCGCATGACAGTATACTCCAGCCAAGGTCATCTAAACGGAGACGCCACACCAAGATGCCTTTTCACCGTGAGTTTTTGCTGTAGGGTGGAGTTTTCACCGTAAGTTGGACTTAGTAGAGAGATGCCCGCCTGCGAGTGTGGTTTTTGCCCGGAGTGGCTAGAGGAGATTGACATCTAGCGGAAGCCGCCCGTCTCATGCCCTCCAAGGCGGCCGACTACCACTTATGCCTCGCCCAGCGGGCCCTGTGCAGTTACCACCTTACCTCTACTCCGGAGGGAAGCGAGAGGTTATCATGGATTGTGGCACAGTGCAAAGTGATGGCAAGAATGCTCCAAGAAACCCCTCCACCTCCTGCGAGGACAGCGTCCCTGGTGAGAGTGGGGATTCTTAGGCTGGAGGGAAAACACGGCAGGAGACCTGCGGATCGGAATCCAGCTCCTGTCGCCCATCCAGTCCCAGCGCCATGTGTTCCTGGGTCCCGCGCCGCACCGTTGGCCAGATCACCATGCTCTTACCAAGTCCCAATGAGAATCCCGTCCGGATCCAGCTCCGGGTCGTCGAAGGAACCCAGCCCCCCAGTTGGCCGCATCCCTTACGTCATGACAGGAGGAAACCCCTGCAGTCGCCGCCCCCAGGTCATCTGTTCCAGCTGCGCTGTCAGCTCCTCGTGCCCATGTCACCCCGGCTGTCATGTCCTCCTCTGCGACGTCATCCCCAGCGGCTGGGATTGCTGTGAGTCATGCTTCGGCGAGGCCCGTCAGCAATCCTTCCCGAGCGGCTCCTCCTCGTCGCCCCGAGGGGCCCGCCGTTACCTCCCGGAGGAATAGAAGGAGGTCTCCACCCGCTGCAGCAGGCACCATCTTCTCCCCAGGAGGCAGGCAAGTGCAAGTTCATTCATTCCACCACAATTATGATCTGCCTTGTCTGACTTCTGAGGGCGGAGTTCGGGGTTCGCAGCCCCCCGAGCTCCCGCCACCTTCTGTAACTGTGATAACCAAACCTGCTGCCTCTGTGTCTCCCTCTGCTGAGTGGTCCGCAACGCCAAGTCTACGTCACGGGGTGAGGAGGGGGCCTGTAGTGCTGGAAAGCCTGGATCCGGCCCTACAGCCACGTCGTGGACGGAGGAGAAGAGTGGACTGCGGCCCGGAACCTGTGCCAACGATGAAGCGTCCCCGGGTCTCCTCACCGGAGCGGTCCGAACCAGTGGGTCGAGGCTCCCCTGCCTCCACACCATACGGGTCATCGGTGTGGGCATCAGCGCTAGAGGAACCTCAGGCTGCAGGATCCATCTTGCCAGCTGCGGAGCCCGACGCAGCTGAGTTGGAGCCTGCGCACGAACTTCTTCGCCCTGAGCCTGGATCGACGGAGTCCTGGACGGCAGCAGAACCCGAGTGCAGGCAAGTGCTCCCTCTTGTGTCTCTGTCCCCTGTGTTGAAGCATGTTTGCCTGCCTCTCGGGGAGGCGAGTGAGGGGCAGCTGCCTGCTGCGCCCAAACTCGTCTCGCTGGGTTTTGTTGCTGCCGGTGACACTGATCCCGGTTTTTCTCTGTGTCCTGAGCTTCCTTGCAGTGTCACCGGCGTGGAGCCAGTCGGAGTTGTCGAGTTGGAGGTTCCAGGTTCGGGGGTGGAGGTCGTCAGCGGAGCTGCATCGACCCAGTCAGGGTCCGTTGTGGAGGCTGCTTTGGCCCAATTGGGGTCTGACGTGGGTGCGCCCGAGACCCAATCGGTGTCCATCGCGGGAGCTGCTTTGGCCCAATTCCAACGTGGGTGCGCCCAAGGCCCAATTGGGGTCCACCGCAGGTACTGTTCTGGCCCAATCGGGGTCCCACGTGGGTGCAGCCGGGACCCAATTGGGGTCCAGCGGAGGTGCAGCGCCGGTGTGGTCCACGGACGGTGGAGGAGCTGCAGACCCTTCGCCGCCTGACCCAGTTCGGGCTCATCCTTGCTTTCTGTCCCTTCTACAGAGTCATCGCCTCTGCGCATCATCGCCGGGGGCCGTGGGGGTCCCTTTTCGCTCGCCCAGGCTCTCCCGAGTTTTGTCCTCGCCAGGGAGGCCGCCGCAGGTTCAGGATCAGGTTACTTTATTTGTACCCGTAGGTAGATTTGTTTTGCAGTCTGGTGACATCCATATTTACAAGCCACAAATTACATTCAACATAGACACAAACACAGGCACATATGAAGCTGACTATAAACATGATAAGAATACTCAAGGCTCCATCAATCAGGGTATAAAAAGACAAAGAGATGGGAGAAAAAACAGAGGTAAGAGAGAAGGGTCATATTAGAAGTTAAAAACTAGTCAAAGAGGTTAAAAACTCAAAGGTCTAAAACCCAATAAAATATTTAGAACCCAAGTGACATCCTACAAAAATAAGTAAATATAAAATTGAGTTAATAAATAGGTACCTTGTGGAGAGTTGTGAAGGACGCGACTGAGTGTATTCCTCAGGTTCAGCTTTATTCACAATGACATTCTCCAACATTCGAAAGCAGAAAAAGAAGATGAATCTTCTCACATCTGTCCTTTTATACCAGGACATCAAACATACAATCACATGGTGCTTAATCAAACATACAGTCATATGGTACTTAATCCCAGTCACAATGTAACTTCCCTCGATCTTAACACCATCAACCTCCTAGTCTCGGGTGGTCAGGAAATCTCTCAAGGCCATCTCCTTGAAACAAAAGGCCAGATCTCACACCCTCCCATTACCTCTGGAAGGCTCAGTCCCTTTGATCCCCTGAGACGTGAAGTATACAATAAGCATACAGTGATATATCTGTGGAGCATCTGAAACCAACATATGTGCATATACAGTGGGGTAAAAAAGTATTTAGTCAGCCACCAATTTTGCACATTCTCCCACTTAAAAGATGAGAGAGGTCTCCAATTTTTATCATAGGTATACCTCAACTATGAGAGACAAAATAAGAAAAAAAAAATCCAGAAAATCACATTGAAGGATTTTTAATGAATTAATTGGTAAATTCCTCGGTAAAATAAGTATTTGGTCAATAACAAAAGTTCATCTCAATACTTTGTTATATACCCTTTGTTGGCAATGACAGAGGTCAAATGTTTTCTGTAAGTCTTCACAAGGTTTTCACACACTGTTGCTGGTATTTTAGCCCATTCCTCCATTCAGATCTCCTCTAGAGCATTGATGTTTTGGGGCTGTCGCTGGGCAACACAGGCTTTCAACTCCCTCCAAAGATTTTCTATGGGGTTGAGATCTGGAGACTAGCTAGGCCACTCCAGGACCTTGAAATGCTTCTTACGAAGCCACTCCTTCGTTGCCCAGGCGGTATGTTTGGGATTATTGTCATGCTGAAAGACCCAGCCACGTTTCATCTTCAATGCTCTTGCTGATGGAAGGAGGTTTTCACTCAAAATCTCACAATACATGGCCCCATTCATTCTTTCCTTTACACGGATCAGTCGTCCTGGTGCCTTTGCAGAAAAACAGCCCCAAAGCATGATGTTTCCACCCCCATGCTTCACAGTAGGTATGGTGTTCTTTCTCCTCCAAACACAACAAGTTGAGTTTTTACCAAAAAGTTCTGTTTTGGTTTCATCTGACCATATGACATTCTCCCAATCTTCTTCTGGATCATCCAAATGCTCTCTAGCAAACTTCAGACGGGCCTGGACATGTACTGGCTTAAGCAGGGGGACACGTCTGGCACTGCAGGATTTGAGTCCCTGGCGGCGTAGTGTGTTACTGATGGTAGCCTTTGTTACTTTGGTCCCAGCTCTCTGCAGGTCATTCACTAGGTCCCCCGGTGTGGTTCTGGGATTTTTGCTCACCGTTCTTGTGATCATTTTGACCCCACGGGGTAAGATCTTGCATGGAGCCCCAGATCGAGGGAGATTATCAGTGGTCTTGTATGTCTTCCATTTTCTAATAATTGCTCCCACAGTTGATTTCTTCACACCAAGCTGCTTACCTATTGCAGATTCAGTCTTCCCAGCCTGGTGCAGGTCTACAATTTTGTTTCTGGTGTCCTTTGACAGCTCTTTGGTCTTGGCCATAGTGGAGTTTGGAGTCTGACTGTTTGAGGTTGTGGAGAGGTGTCTTTTATACTGATAACGAGTTTAAACAGGTGCCATTAATACAGGTAATGAGTGGAGGACAGAGGAGCCTCTTGAAGAAGAAGTTACAGGTCTGTGAGAGCCAGAAATCTTGCTTGTTTGTAGGTGATCAAATACTTATTTTCCACCATAATTTGCAAATAAATTCTTTAAAAATCAGACAATGTGATTTTCTAGATTTTTTTTTTCTCATTTTGTCTCTCATAGTTGAGGTATACCTATGATGAAAATTGGAGACCTCTCTCATCTTTTAAGTGGGAGAACTTGCACAATTGGTGGCTGACTAAATACTTTTTTGCCCCACTGTATGTGTGCCACATGACCCCCCCCCCCCCCAAACGTCTAAGATGGAACAAATGTAATACAGTTTGCAAGTCATGGTCACATTATTACACATCAGTCCAAATGTTGCTTGGGTCTCAGTCGCCTTCCATATCTGCTGTAAGCGGGCTTTACCACCCCCGCGGCGTCTTCCCGCTGTGGAGCTGCTGTTTGAGGATTAGAACTGTTAGTCAATCTCTGTGGGTGTTCTGGGGAATGCTCTCTAGGGGGTCTGCCGTGCCGAGGAGCCCTCGCCAACTGCACCACTTCGTCAGCCAGCACAAAAGCGGGTTTGAGCCTGTTTATACAAATCATTTCTTTCCTGCCCCCCAAATCTAGCAAAAGATGCTTGTCCCCTGTTTCCAGCACTCTGTATGGTCCGTCATAAGGTGGGCGTAAGGGTGGGCGGTGTGCATCATGTCTGACAAAAACAAACTCCGCATTTTTTAAAGCTTTAGGCACAAAAACGCGCAGGAAGCTGTGATGAACTGGGCCAGGAAGCGTGCTCGCTCCCGTGTCGCTCTGCAACTGCTGAGCGGGTGGGCACTCTGGCGCAGGATTATTCGGGAGAAACTCCCCGGGCAGCCGGAGTGGCTGCGCAAAAACCAACTCAGCTGGGGAGGCTTTTAAATCCTCTTTAGCTGCAGAACGCAACCCCAATTAAACCCATGGTAGCCTGACCACCCAATTTGCATCCGTAAGCGATGCTCTGAGGGCTGCTTTCAATGACCTATGGAAACGTTCGCATAAACCATTAGCCTGCGGGTTGTATGCGGTAGTGCGGTGGATCGTTATCCCCAGGCTGCGGGCCATCGCTGACCAGAGCTCAGAAACAAATTGAGGACCTCTGTCAGACGTAATGTCCGACAGAACTCCGAAACGCGCTACCCATGCTGTTAGAAACGCGCGCGCCACCTCCTCGGCTGTGGTTGATGCCAGTGGGACCACTTCCGGCCAACGCGTGGTGCGGTCCACCATTGTCAAAAGGTGTGTGCACCCCTATGACAGCGGGAGGGGGCCTACGAGGTCGACATGCACGTGATCGAATCGCTTAGCCGGGATGTGAAAAGGCTTCAAAGGAGCTCTAGTGTGTTTGTGTATTTTGGCTCTCTGACAAGCCACGCAGGCTGTTGCCCACTCCTTGACTTGCTTGCGCAGGCACGGCCATACAAATTTCTCTCCTACCACTTTGACCGACGCGCGCACCCCCGGGTGCGCCAGAGAATCAATCAAGTCAAAAACGCGGCGGCGCCACGTGGTCGGCACCACCGGGTACGGTTGTCCCGTGGAGACATCGCAGATTGGGGGGGCATACCATCTTGTAGCACTCTGTTCTCCAGCCTTAACCCTGTTGGTCCAGACTGGAGCGCACACACGTCCGCGTCGGCAAATTGATCCGCGGCCATGGCTGCATAATCTATCCCTACGCGGACTGGGGCCGCGCGCACTTCCGCGTCACTAACCTGGTCCGTGGCCATGGCTGCAAAATCTACCTCTGCGCGGGCTGGAGCCACCACGGTGCGCGAGAGGCAGTCCGCCACTACATTAAGTTTACCCGCTACATGCTGGATATCGGTAGTAAACTCCGAGATGGCGGCCAGCTGTCTCTGCTGCCGGCCCGACCATGGTTCTGTAATCTTGGCCATCGCGAAAGTCAGCGGCTTGTGATCCACGAACGCGGTGAAACTGCGTCCCTCCAGCCAAAACTGGAAATGGCGAATGGCCAAGTGGAGAGCTAACAACTCCCTGTCGAATGCGCTGTATTTTCGTTCACTATCGCGCAAGGTCCTGCTGAAAAAGGCGAGCGGTTGCCAAGCTCCTGCTACATACTGTTCCACGACCGCTCCTATGGCCACGTCTGACGCGTCAGTAGTGAGCGCTATGCGGGCCATTGGGTCTGGATGTGCCAACAACGCAGCGTTTGCCAGGGCTATTTTGACTTCAGCGAATGCGCGCTCCCGCTCCGGAGACCATTCGATTTTGTTCGTGGGTTTTTGTTTTTTTAGTGCAGCATACAATGGTTGCATGAGTTGCGCTGCGTGAGGGAGGAAACGGTTATAAAAATTCACCATTCCCAAAAACTCCTGTAACGTTTTGACCGTTTGTGGTTGGGAAAAATTTGTTATTGCGCGCACTTTGTCAGGCAGAGGAACCGCTCCTTCTGGAGAGACGCGATGCCCCCAAAAATAAATCTGCGCCACCCCGAACTGACACTTCGCTGGGTTGATTATTAACCCGTGCTCTGCCAACCTCCGGAAAACTGCTGTGAGGTGGTTTTCGTGTTCGTCTTCGGACGCGCTGGCTACCAATATGTCGTCCAAGTAGACGAACACGAAGGGGAAGTCACGCAGAACCGTATCCATCATGCGTTGGAACGTCTGCGCTGCACCTTTAAGACCAAACGGCATGCGCAAAAACTCAAAAAGCCCGAAAGGAGTTATTACCGCTGTTTTGGGTATGTCCTCAGCGCACACTGGAACCTTGTGGTAACCGCGTACCAAATCTATTTTAGAAAAAATGCGCGCCCCCGCCAAATGCACCGAAAAATCTTGGATGTGCGGGATCGGATAGCGGTCGTGTGCTGTAGCATTATTCAACCTGCGGAAATCGCCGCAAGGTCGCCACGAGCCATCAGCCTTTGGGACCATATGGAGCGGCGAAGCCCAGGGGCTCTTCGACCTCCTGATGATGCCCAGTCTTTCCAGGTTGGCGAACTCCTCGCGCGCTATGGTCAGTTTAGCTGAGTCCAAGCGCCGAGCTTTTGCAAAAACGGGTGGGCCGGTGGTAGTAATAAAATGTTCCACCCCATGTTTAGCCACTGTCGCCGAAAACGTTGGGACCGTGAGTGCTGGGAACTGAGTGAGGAGTGTGTGGAACTTACCACCCGCAGCTGTGACGTTGGCTTGTGCAGTTGGCGGGGCCACTCGAGCTGTGCAGGGAAGAGAATAAAAGGAGAGTGCATTAACCAGGCGTCTGTTAGCAAGATCAACCAATAAACCATGTGAGCACAAAAAATAAGCCCCTAACATGTTGAAATTGACTGCCGCTACAACAAAAGTCCACTCGAATGTACGGCCCTGCAAAGACAGAAGCAGAGTCCTCTCACCGAAGGTCTTAATCGCCGAGCCATTCACTGCTGTCACCCGGGGACCACTGGAAGGCGCCAGCCGGTCCGCGTAGGAAGGCGTGATGAAGCTCAGCTGGGAGCCTGTGTCCACGAGGAATTGCCTCCCCGAGCGTGCGTCCTTCAGGTAGAGCAGCTTGTTCTCTTCTCCGAGGGCCACGGCTGCTACTGACCCCCGGCCTTGGCGTTTCCCGAGCGCTTGAAGTGGCCCGGTGGGATGCACTTGCTTGCCCTCTCTGCGAAACGGCGATGGTAGAAGCAAAGGACGTCGTCTGCTCCGTGTCACCTGGCCCTTGCTGCTGCCGTCGTCGGTGAGTCTGGTGCTGCAGCCTCTGGCCCCATGCCGTCTCCGGACGTCGCGCCTAGCTCTGCTGCTGCGGCCGAAGCTGCGCTCCATTTGTGGGCGTCGACGAGTCGCTGCGCCTCCTGGCTCAGCTCGTGGTAGTCTCGTCGGGCCAACAGCGGTGAACCGGCCAGGGTCACTCTCACCGCTGACGGTAGGGTCCTGAGGAAAAGGTGGGTGAAGATAAAGCTGTCATCATTGGAGTCTCTCAACCTCAGCATCTTCCCCATCAGGTCTGCGGGTCTGTCGTTCTCAAACTCCGTCAACGCCAGGAGCCCCTTTGCTCGCTGTTGCACCGAGGGGGTGAAGTGGCTGATAAGCGCAGCCTTCAATGTGCCGTACTTGTCGCTGTCCGGTGGGTGGTTGAGCAGGCTCTCCACCCTCTGGACTGTGTGGTTGTCCAGCTTCGCCACCACATGGTAGAATTTTGTGTCGTCTCTCGAAATTCTCTGGAGGTTGAACTGTGCCTCGACCGCGCTAAACCAGGAGCGCGGACTGTTCTGCCAGAAGTCCGGCAGCTGGAACGTGGCGGCATTCGTCAGGCTGGCTTCTGACGAGTCTGGCTCAGGAGAATTACTTCTGCTCATGCTTCGTCATAAGGTCACCAGTGGGGAGAGTTGTGAAGGACGAGACTGAGTGTATTCCTCAGGTTCAGCTTTATTCACAATGACATTCTCCAACATTCAAAAGCAGAAAAAGAAGATGAATCTTCTCACATCTGTCCTTTTATACCAGGACATCAAACATACAATCACATGGTGCTTAATCAAACATACAGTCACATGGTACTTAATCCCAGTCACAACGTAACTTCCCCCGATCTTAACACCATCCACCTCCTAGTCTCCGGTGGTCAGGAAATCTCTCAAGGCCATCTCCTTGAAACAAAAGGCCAGATCTCACACCCTCCCGTTACCTCTGGAAGGCTCAGTTCCTTCGTTCCCCTGAGACATGAAGTATACAATAAGCATACAGTGATATATCTGTGGAGCATCTGAAACCAACATATGTGCATATATGTGTGCCACAACCTAAATTATGTGCAATATATTTTTACAGCTTGTTCAACTCTTTGACAGCAGCAGGGACAAAGCTGTTTTTGTAGCGCTGGGTTCTACTTTTTGGGACAGCAAACCTCCGTCTCGAGGGAAGAAGCTGAAAGTGTCAGTGCAAAGGGTGGGAGTCATCATTTAAAATGGAGGTAGCCATCCTCTGTACTTGTCTGGTGTACAGGGATGTCAGGCTCAGCTGTGGCTCACCAAGCAAACGACTGGACCATCTAACTACCTGATCCAAGGATTTCCTCTGTTTCAGTTTTATCTGACCAAACCATGACACTAAAGAAAAGGATAAAACAGATTCAATAAAAGCCCGATAAAACTTGGAAGCGTGCAAGTTTTCTCAAGCAATGCAAATGTTGCTGACCCTTTTTGCACACCCTTTCACAGTTCTCTTCAAAGTTAAAATTACTATCTATAATAGTCCCAAGATATTTGTAGCCCGCCCTCAGAGGGATGGTACTGTCATGACCCGAGCGCCGATCTCGTCCGCGCTCGGGCTATGCATCATCTCTGCCGGCATTGACAGCTGTGGATTACATTCTGGCTCCACCGGGCTCTTATTGTGATAGCGCTCGGTGGGGTTTCCGGCTGTCAAGATCAATCAGCTGTTCGGCATCACAGCTTGTTAGCACCGGCTTTATTAGCGGGCGCTGACAGCTGATTGATGCTGGAGTATCGTCAATCATTCCTGGTCCTCGTCATGTCAGGCTCGTGCTTATCCTTGTTCACAGTTAAGGTCGTAGTAGCTGGGGTTAGCCCTACGATCCCTTGTATTCTATAGTGTGTGTGTTTTGCCCTCAGCGGCTCACAGCCTTGTCTCATCTTGTCTTGTGAATAAAACATCTATGCAAAGCTCACTGGCGACTTTTGACGTCTTATGGTGGCCCGCGAGGGTCACCGCATGACAACACACCTTCCAAAAAGTTCAACTTTTGTCTCATTGTCAGAAAATTGTTTATCATGCATGTTCAATCATTTTATAATTACTAACATCATTATCATTATCATTGCATAACCATCTTATATGATTAAAATGTATACTGCATGCATCTTCTATGAGTTTATAGCATACTGTATTGTTTCTGGGTAATAAGTGGACCTATTGAGTGTCCTTCATTAAGATGTGCTTAGAAGTCAAAGTGTCTCACCAGACCAGACTATGTATATGATAAGGGGTCTGGGAGTGAGGGAGAATTAATCTTGTTTTCCTATGAAATGCTGTGACTATGATTAACTTGGAGGCACACCTGCAAGGCCATGTTTTCAGTCCAGGCCAGTGTTTTGTATACTCATATTATGACTGTGAATTGTATCCAGTAGATGTTTGTGTGACTGACTATGTATAAATACTTCCCGATCTTTTTTTATTGCCAGTGCTGCATTTTCTGTTAAAAGTATGGCACTCCTTGCAAGTAAAGAGCTCATATGAGGAATATACTTGTGTCATGAATCTTATTTGAGGTAACGAACCAACATACGATCACTCTAAAGTTTCAAGATTCTGACACTCATCAGTCCACAGGGTATTTTCTCATAAGTCTTGGGGATCATCAAGATGTTTTCTGGCAAAACCGAGACAAGCCTTTATGTTCTTTTTGCTCAACAGGGGTTTTCGTCTTGGAACTCTGCCATGCAGGCACTATATCCAACAAGCCAGCGCTGAAGATTTTCTTGATGGTCCTTATAAGTGCTGGCAATTAAGAGGCAGCAGGTGTGATGATTGCCTGCGGAGCCGGGGAATCTTTAGCAGGAAGGAGGGGGCGCGCGCTCACCTGAATATGACAGTGCCCCCCCTCAAGGAACGCCTCCTGGCGGTCCACTGGGCTTATCCGGATGGGCTTGGTGAAAGGCCCAGACCATCCTGTTGTCATGGAAGTAAGATTTGGGGATCCACAACCTTTCTTCAGGGCTGTAGCTCTCCCAGTGGACTAGATATTGTAAGCCTTGGCCCCAGCAGCGAATGTCTTGTGTTCTCTGGACGGTGTAAGTGGACTGGCCGTCGAGGAGCTGAGTGGGAGGGGGTGGCTTGGGGGGGGGACAGAGGGGACTGGTGGAGAGGGGTTTGATCTGGAAGACGTGAAAAGTTGGGTGGACACGGAGGGTCCGTGGGAGCTGTAGGTGGACTGTGGCATCGTTGAGGATCCTGATGATGGGAGACGGACCCAAGAAGCGAGGTGATAACTTTCTAGGTTCTGTTTTCAAAGGTATCTGGTCCGCCGAAAGCCACACTTGCTGACCGACCTTGCACTTGGGAGCTGGGGCCCGCTTCTGGTCCGCATACTGGCAGTTGCGCTCCATGGAGTGGAGGAGAACTGAATGGTTGGAACAGAATTGTCGCAAGGGATGAAGCAGGCCAGCAGGGGGTGAGGAGTTGGACTTGTTGTGAGTGCAGGTCTGACACGCCTTAACATAGTCTTGAATGTCCATCTGCAGGGTGGGCCACCAGAACACTCGCCGGACCAGGTCTATCGTCCGAATTACCCCAGGATAACAGGTGAAGTAGCTGGAGTGGCCCCACTGGATGATATCACTGCGGAGGGTGGCAGGAACAAACAGGCAGTCTCTAGGGCACCCTGCTGGTTCAGACTCCAGGGACTGGGCCTGTCGGACCCTCTGCTCGATTTCCCAGGTAAGGGCTCCAAGGATGCACGAAGGTGAGACGATTGGCTAGGAGAGGGACGGGGGGACTGGATGGTTGGAACAGAATTGTCGGGAAAGAGCATCCGGTTTGATGTGTGAGCCAGGCCTGTATGTGATGGTGAAATTGAGTCTGCGGAAGAATAAGGCCCAGTGGGCCTGCCTGGCGTTAAGCTGGTGGGCTGACCGGAGGTACTCTAAATTCTTGTTGTTGATCCACATAACTATAGGATGGACCGCTCCCTCCAACCAGTGCCTCCACTCCTCTAAACCCAACTTAATTGCTAGGAGCTCTCGATCCCCTACGTCATATTTTCTCTCGACTGGGGTAAGCTGCCGAGAGAAAAATACACATGGGTGGAGTTTCCGATCGGAGGTTGAGCGCTGTAAGAGGACAGCACCCACCCCAAATCAGAAACGTCCACCTCTAGGGTAAACTGGAGCTGAGGATTGACCTGGACCAAGATAGGCGTATTGGAGACCAGGCTTTTTAATTTGGAAAAAGCCTGCTTGGCTGCCTCGGACCAAAGAAATGGCACCTTAACGGAAGTCAGCTGTGTAAGAGGCTGTGCTACCCCACTGTAGTTCTTGATGAACCTGCGATAAAAGTTTGCAAACCCCAAGAAGCGCTGGAGCTTCTTGCAGGAGTGGGGTGTAGGCCAATCCAGCACAACCTTCATCTTGGCCAGGTTGGCTCTCAGTTCCCCGTCCACCACAATAAATCCCAGGAAGGAAGTGGAGCTGGTGGAAAACTTGCACTTTTCAACCTTCACAAAAAGTTGGTTCTCCAGGAGCTGTTGTAACACTGCCCTGACATGGACCTTGTGTTCCTCTGGCGTGTGAGAAAAAATGATGATATCATCCAAATATACGAAAGCAAATTGATTCACCATATCGCAGAGGACGTCATTAATGAGGTGTTGGAAGACGGTGGGGGTGTTGGTCATCCCAAAAGGCATAACCAGATACTCAAACTGCTCCAAGTGTGTTTTAAACGCCATCTTCCATTCATCCGCCTCACAAATACGGATTAAATGATATGCATTGCGTAAATCAAGCTTGGTGAACACTCGCATGCACTGAAGGAGTTCGAACATGGAGTTTATCAGAGGCAAAGGATATTTGTCTTTGATGGTAATAGTGCTCAGCTCCCGGTAATCAATACACGGGCTCAGAGATCCGTCCTTCTTACCAACAAAAAAGAAACCTGCCCCAAGAGGACCCGAGGAGGGCTGAATGAGGCCGGTGTTCAATGAGTCTTTAATGTATCTCTCCATTGCCTCCCTCTCCAGACCAGAAATACTATAAAGATGACTGGACGGCAGCCATGCACCCGGGAGGAGGTCTATAGCACAGTCGTATGAGCAGTGAGGTGGAAGAGAGAGCACTCTAGACTTACTAAAGACCTCCCCAAGGTCATGATAGACCTCAGGTACGAGGGTGAGGTGAGGTGGCTCTACCGGAGGGGAGGAAATGGGTAGAGATGGTGAACACCCAGCCGAACTCAAACAGGATGCCAAACAATATAGACTCCAGGAGGAAATGGAGTTTTGTGCCCAATTAATAGGATTATGCCTCCAGAGCCAAGGGTACCCCAGGACCACCAGAGAGGATGAATTTGGGAAAACTAGGAACGATAATTCCTCCCGGTGGTTCCCAGAAAGAAGGACGGAAATAGGCGCTGTG
Organism: Pholidichthys leucotaenia; assembly: GCA_020510985.1. Classification (NCBI taxonomy): domain Eukaryota; kingdom Metazoa; phylum Chordata; class Actinopteri; order Cichliformes; family Pholidichthyidae; genus Pholidichthys; species Pholidichthys leucotaenia. The sequence goes on along the minus strand of CM035849.1, from coordinate 199,799,363 downwards.
CATTCCAAGACCGATGCCACGTTCTGGCCTGATAGAGTAGTGACATTCAGGGAATTGGCTAGTTTAGTAGTGGGAATATCCATCTCCCGAACGAGTTGGGAGGAGATGAAATTCTGCTCCGCCCCTGAATCAATCAAAGCCGTAACCCTCCTCTTGAGCACCGGCAATTGGATCAGCGTCGAAATAGAGAAATTACCGGGGGGATGAGAAAGAGTCCCACCCGTCAGATCCCCCACAGCTACTGACGGGCCGCATCTTTTTGGCCTCAGGTGGCAGTCGTCCAATCTATGCTTTAAAGAGCCACAGTATGAGCACGCACTGACCCTCCTCCGCCATCAGTACTCCTCTGGAGTCAGCCGAGACCGGCAGAGCACCATCAGTTCAGAGGAGGAATCGGCTCCACCTCTGTCAGTAGCCTGGAGGGACACGCATGAAGGGTGGGCGAGAGGAGGATTTGCGCTCTTTCACATGCTCGCGGTACCAGTTATCCAGGCCGACAGCCTGATCAGTTAGACCATCCAGGGAGGAGGGAGCAGTATGAAACACTTGGTCATCACGGAGGTTGGGGTTTAAACCCTGGAGGAAGGCGCTTTGTAGGGAAACGTCATTCCATCCAGAGTCCACTGCTTCAACCAGAAACTCCACAGAGTAGTCGGCTACAGACCGACTTCCCTGGCGAAGAGACAAGAGGCGGCTCATTATGTTGCCCTCACTCTCCGTTCGGTCAAAAGTTCAGGAGAATTCGGTGACAAAATGATCGAATGTGTAGTTAGGACCCTCCGGGCTGTCAAGAACAGACCATGCACAACTAAGGGCCCAGTCGCGCAGCAGGAGGGTCAGGAAATGGATCTTGGAAGTCTCGTCCGGGTACTCCCCACCCCACACCTGGCCCAAATGTAGCCGAACAAGACAAAGAAAATCCTTACATTTCCCCACCTCCCTCATGTAGGGGGCAGGGGAGGGAATGGAAGTAGTTTGGCGCATGATGGAAGAAATGGGCTGCAGGCGGGAGAGGAAGGCCTCAAGCGAGACATATGGTCCAAATGCTCGGTGACCGTACTCAACTGCTGCACAATTGTTTACAACTGCTGCGTGAGTATGGCCACCTGTCTCTCTGTGGCGTTGAGGTGGTGAAGAGCGGAGTGATCCGCTGATGCAGCTCCCGCTGAGCTTATGTTGTGGCTGGCTTGTTCTGTCATGTTGATAGAATGAACAGCTCATGTGCAGGATGCTACATCAGAGAAAACGCTCACGACACAGAGAAGCAACGTTTAAATAGTTTATTAATTTCAAAAGAGGAGCACTGCTTATAGAAAACGTCACTCGCCAGGGGAAGACACAGCCTGTGGGGAAAGACGAGAGCAATCAATAAGAGAAGGAAGGCAGGGAAATGGGAAAACGAATTTGCCACCTATGTGAGCCGAGCAGAGAACCCGACAAAGAACCCAGTAGGAATAGACAAACCAGCAGGATGAAGCTGGTTGGGGGTTGGAGCTGAGTGGTGTCTGACCGGGTGGAGATAGGAAGCTAAGGTGGGGTGAGGATGATGGAGCAGATGAGTGCACAACAATCCCCAGAGATGCACCGCACAGATGGCAGCAACCTGAAAAAGGAGAAAAAGAGAGGAATGTAAGTAGGCAATCCTCTGTGATAAATTCAAACTTACTTGCTGTTGCCATAGGCAGTATACCCAACGAGCCAGCGTTGAAGCTTCCACTTGATGGTCCTTATAAGCACTGGCAAGGAAGAGGCAGCAGGTGTGTCCACTCATGCAGGTGTGATGATTGCCTGTAGAGCTGAGGAATCTTTAGCAGGAAGGAGGGGGTGCATGCTCACCTGAATATAACAATTTTTGCCTAGTCTCTTTCTTACGGTGGAGTCATAAACACTGACCTTAGCTGAGGCAAGTGAGGCCTGCAGTTCTTCAGATGTTGTTGTGGGGTTTTCGTGACCTCTTGGATGAGTAGTTGCTGCGCTTTTGGGGTAATTTTGGTCGGCCGGCTACTCCTGGGAAGGTTCACCACTGTTCCATGTTTTCGCCATTTGTGGATAACGGCTCTCACTGTGGTTCGCTGAAGTCCCAAAGCTTTAGAAATGGCTTTATAACCTTTTCCAGACTGATAGATCTCAGTTATTTTGTTTCTCATTTGTTCCTGAATTTCTTTGGATTGCAGCATGATGTCTAGCTGTTGAGGATCTTTTGGTCTACTTCACTTTGTCAGGCAGGTCCTATTTAAGTGATTTCTTGACTGAGAACAGGGGTGGCAGTAATCAGGCCTAGGTGTGGCTGGAGAAACTGACTTCAGCTTTCCAAAGATAAGATAAACCACAGTTACAGTATCTCACAAAAGTGAGTACACCCCTCACATTTTTGTAAATATTTTATTATATCTTTTCATGGGACAACACTGAAGATATGACACTTTGATGCAATGTAGTCAGTGTACATCTTGTATAACAGTGTAAATTTGCTGTCCCCTCAAAATAACAACACACAGCCATTAATGTGTGAACTGCTGGCAACAAAAGTGAGTACGCCCCTAGTGAAAATGTCCAAATTGTGCCCAATTAGCCATTTTCGCTCCTCGATGTCATGTGACTCATTGTTGTTAGAACATCTCAGGTGTGAATGGGGAGCAGGTGTGTTAAATTTAGTGTTATCGCTCTCACACTCTCTCATGGGGGGGTCAGCCTGTCAGTGCTCAGACCATACACCCCACACTGCACCAAATTGATCTGCATAGCTGTCGTCCGAGGAGGAAGCCCCTTTTCAAAGATGATGCACAAGAAAGCCCACAAACAGTTTGCTGAAGACAAGCAGACTAAGGACATGGATTACTGGAACCATGTCTTGTGGTCTGATGAGACCAAGATAAACTTATTTGATTCAGATAGTGTCAAGCGTGTGTGGTGGCAACCAGGTGAGGAGTACAAAGACAAGAGTGTCTTGCCTACAGTCAAGCATGGTGGAGGGAGTGTCATGGTTTGTTGCTGCATCAGTGCTGCTGGCACTAAGGAGCTACAGTTCATTCAGGGAACCATGAATGCCAATAAGTACTGTGACATACTGAAGCAGAGCATGATCAGAAACTGGGCCGCAGGGCAGTATTCCAACATGATAACGACCTCAAACACACCTCCAAGATGACCACTGCCTTGCTAAAGAAATTGAGAGTAAAGGTGATGGACTAGCCAAGCATGTCTCCAGACCTAAACCCTATTGAGCATCTGCGGGGCATCCTCAATCAGAAGTTGGAGAAGTGCAAGGTCTCTAACACCATGATGTTGTCATGGAGGAGTGGAAGAGCATTCCAGTGGCAACCTGTGAAGCTCTACTGAACTCCATGCCCAAGAGAGTTAAGGCAGTGTTGGAAAATAATGGTGGCCACACAAAATATTGACACTTTGGGCACAGCTTGGACATTTTCACTTAGGGGTGCACTCACTTTTGTTGCCAGCAGTTTAGACATTAATGGCTGTGTGTTGAGTTATTTTGAGGGGACAGCAAATTTACACTCTTATACAAGCTGTACGCTGACTACTTTACATTGCATCAAAGTGTCACATCTTCAGTGTTGTCCCATAAAAAGATATAATAAAATATTTACAAAAATTTGAGGGGTGTACTCACTTTTGTGAGATGCTGTAATTTGTTTTAACGGGGGGGGGGGGGGTGATCACTTTTCTCACAGGGCCATGTAGGTTTGGATTTTTTTTAACCCTTTATAATAAACACCTTCATTTAAAAACTGCATTTTGTGTTTACTTGTGTTATCTTTGTCTAATATTTCAATTTGGTTGATGATCTGAAACAAGTGTGACAAACATACAAAAAAATGAGAAATCAGAAAGGGGGCAAACACTTTTTCACACCACTGTACTTCAGCCTTATGCTCCATCACGATCCCTAAGATGAGTTGATCACCTGCTTTTGGCAATCCCTAAAACAGGGCTGAAGCTCAGAAGGGATCAGACCTTTGCTGCTGCAGCCCTTAGGCTATGGAACGAGTTGCCATTACATGTTAGGCAGCCCTCCTCACTTAGTGTTTTTAAATCTCATTTAAAAGCACGTGTTTTCCTTTACTTTGAACTCGCCTTAATTTTGTTAATTTTATTGTCTGCTGTGTTTGGCATTTGGTTTTTACACTTGTGAGTTGCTTCTTTTTCTGCTGCATGTTATGTTTTTAATTGTCTTTTACTTATCTTTTGTCTATATGTACTTTAGGTTATTTATTACTGTGCAGCACTTTGGTCAGCTTTGTTGTGTTTAAATCCATCCATCCATCCATCCATCTGTCTTCTTCCACTTAATCCTTGTCGGGTTGCGGGGGGGGGGGGGGGGCTGGAGCCTATCCCAGCATCTTTGGGCAAGAGGCAAGGTACACCCTGGACAGATCGCCAGTCCATCACAGGGCCAACACAGAGAGACAGACAACCATTCACTCTCACATTCATACCTGAGGACAATTTACTATCCTCAGTTTGAGGCCAATTAACCTAATTGGCATCAAATCAGCGGTGGTAAGTGGCGGGGCTAGCAACGGAGGGGCTAGCTGAGGCCCCAGCTGGATCCGAGGTCAGCTGGACCAGATACCGACAACACCAGCAGAAATAATCCTGCTATCGTCAGGTCAGTAAAAAATGCCACCAAAGAAAGAGGAAATGGAAGAGATTAAAAAATCTCTGAACTTCATGTCAGAAGAACTTACCAAAGTGGCCAATCAACAGTCCAAATTAATAGGGCTAATGGAGGAAGTCAGAGTTGAAATTAACAATTGAGGAAAGAGACAAAAAAACCTGCAGACTTGGAGCAACACATCGAGGATCTTGAACAGTATACTTGTATGTGTAGCGGTTTGATTAAACCCCCCACAACACACAAACAGAACACAGAGACAGTCAGCTCGCACTCCTGGGGTTTGTTCCGCTGCACGCTGAGTTTACAGCCTTGAAGTTAAAGTGTTCATGCATTTTGCCCTTACTGTGACCTAGAGACTCAGATCAATATGTAGATGTGCTGGTTAGCCTCTTTGTCTGACACTTGGAGCGAGGTCTAGCTAATCTGCCCATTGTGATGTATGTCTTACAAATGCAAATACCTCCTGCCTGTTCTGTTGTCCCTTTGATCATTCTAAACTGTGGGGTACGTCTCTTTGATGTATTGTTATGATCAAGTATTTAAGGTGCAACTCTGTAACGCAATCTCTCTCTCTTACTCTCTCAATCTGACTTCAACCCTGCTGCAGGACACAGATTTTGTGTCCCCTCTTCACTGAGAGCCTGAGGAATTCGGCTTCAGCCTGCTCACGCTATGGCTGGAGCCGAGTTCCCGTGAAGGCGACATGATTAATAAAATCTGCTTAAAACCACAGCATCACTGCTTATTTTTCCATGCCGCCTCACTGGTGACCCCTCGAACACGCACACGTTTTGTGCGAAAGCAACCTTCCGAGCTGGACAACCACACAGCTGCGTTGGTGGCCCCTTGAAGACGCACACGTTTTGTGCAACGCAGCCTTCTGTTTTGGATGGCCACGCTGGCGAACCGACGCTGAAAAAAACGAGCGGCCAGCGAACGCAACACCCGGGCATGAATGCTCCGTCGCAGCGGCCTACTGGTTCCCCCTCCCTGCGGCTTCAGGGAGACTTCGACGCGGAGCCAACACAGGCGAGCCGTTCTCCGGACATCACCCACGACCGGGTAAACTGCAGAAAACGTCATGGCGCGACCCTCGCCTGAGATCTGCACAACCACGCTGGACCGGCCGCTCTCACAGAGAGCGCACGCACCTCGTTCTCTCCCCAGACGGCAACCTCCAGGGCCGACGGGGAGCGCAGCGCGTGGAACTGAACGCACCATGGCCGCACGAGCGACAACGATCGTCTCCTCCCTCTCACCGCTCCAAAGCAGCTGCACGAGCCCGGGGCACAAAGATCGTCTATTGCCTCGCACCGCTCCAACGCGCCTCCACGAGCCCGAGGGACGGAGATCGTCTACTTCCTCACACCGCTCCAACGCAGCTGCATGAGCCTGAGGAACAAAAGATTGTCTATTCCCTCCCGCCGCTCCAACGCCTCTGCACGGGCCTGAGGGACTAAAGATCGTCTATTTCCTCTCACCGCTCCAACGCACCATGGCCAATCTACAGCCACAACTCAACCTGGATTTTACCGGCGCCGTCTGCGCCGTTCTCCACCAAGTTTCTGCACCCTGACTCACCAATCCAGCGGCCCACCCACGCACTGAACCCCCGCGCACGCATCGGGGAGTTACAAGGACGGCGCATCACGCATGGGACAAGTAATGGCTCCACAGACTGCCTTCCTCCTTCGCCGCTGCCTTTCAGGGCTGCTCGCTCACCTGAGGCACGCATGCAGCATACTGGAAGGATTTGTTAACAGTCTCAGCCACGCCACAGACCGCCATCGTCCTCCGCCGCTGCCCACAGAACCTTCAGGGTTGCTCGTTCACCTGAAGCAAGCACGCAGCTCGCCACTGGATTTTTTAATGGTCTTAGCCACGGCACAACGGGATTTCAGCCGTCAGCTGTTCCCAGGAGCTTTGGGGTTGCTTCAGCACCCAAAGCCAACAGTCCCTATGCTTTGTTTACTTTTTCTCTTACAGCCGCTCCTGCTTTTCTTCATGGCCACGAGAGGAGTCAGAGACTAATTTTTCTTCTTGTGGACCGCTGCACGTTCAACGGGACCAGCCCTTCGACATTGCGGACCCACAAGCAATTTTTGCACGGCTCAGGACGATTTCACAGCTCCTGCCGGCACTTACTACCCCTCCCCTCCCTCCCCCTCCGCCTGCAGCGAGCTTCTCCCACAGCTCGCTCACACAGATGGATTATCGAGGTCGCGACCCCCTGCCGCGTCCTCTGGGGGGGAGCGTGTGTGGCGGTTCGTTTTAACCCCACAACAGACTAAGGACACTCAGCCCTCTTTTCTCTGTTTTCCTGCTACACTACTGAGATGCAATGTGCCATTCATGTATTTGTGATGCAAACATGCATGTATTGTGATGTAATGCGCCATTCGGTATAGTGTGCATATGGCTTGTCCTTACTGTGCTTTTTCTGAGCATCTTACATATGTAGATGTGCTTTGGTGTATTAATGTCTACAGGTAGACGAGTTTCTTCTGTCTCACCTATGTGATGTTAATCGTTGCCTTTCATGCATGGTATTCACATCGCGGAGCAGCAAACACTTTTGGTGCGACTACCCCCCCCCCCCTTCCTCCTGCACAGAGCTTTTCCCTGCTCGCTGCCCAGACTGCAACATCGAGGTCACGGTCCCCTACCGTTTCCCTCTTGGGGGGGAGCAGTGTAGCGGTTTGATTAAACCCCCCACAACACACAAACAGAACACAGAGACAGTCAGCTCGCACTCCTGGGGTTTGTTCCGCTGCACGCTGAGTTTACAGCCTTGAAGTTAAAGTGTTCATGCATTTTGCCCTTACTGTGACCTAGAGACTCAGATCAATATGTAGATGTGCTGGTTAGCCTCTTTGTCTGACACTTGGAGCGAGGTCTAGCTAATCTGCCCATTGTGATGTATGTCTTACAAATGCAAATACCTCCTGCCTGTTCTGTTGTCCCTTTGATCATTCTAAACTGTGGGGTACGTCTCTTTGATGTATTGTTATGATCAAGTATTTAAGGTGCAACTCTGTAACGCAATCTCTCTCTCTTACTCTCTCAATCTGACTTCAACCCTGCTGCAGGACACAGATTTTGTGTCCCCTCTTCACTGAGAGCCTGAGGAATTCGGCTTCAGCCTGCTCACGCTATGGCTGGAGCCGAGTTCCCGTGAAGGCGACATGATTAATAAAATCTGCTTAAAACCACAGCATCACTGCTTATTTTTTCATGCCGCTTCATATGGATGATTTAATCATTAGTGGACTAGACATTAAATATCAATCATATGCTCATGCTACAGCAGGAATGAGAGGTGAGGAGGCTCCCCCAAGTGAATCAGTCTCCTTGGAAAACCAGGTGCTTCAGTTCTTTGAAAGTAGAAACATAAAGGTTGATGTAAATGCAATTTCAACCTGCCATACTCTACCCAGAAAGGATAATAAAACAAAGAAATCAATTGTGATGCGCTTTGTGAACAGAAGGGTAAAAAATGACATACTGAGGCAGGCCAGAAAGCTGCGGGGAACAGAAGTTTACCTTAATGAACATTTAACAAAGACTAATGCTGAAATAGCACGGCAAGCAGGGATGTTGAAAAGACAAAACAAGATATAGGCAATATGGACAAGAAACTGTAGAGTCTGGATTAAACTAGATGGAACACCTGAGGAAGCAAAGGCCATAATAATAAGAGATCTCACTGACTTAAATAAATATAGATGAACACCGATTAAGAAAATTAAGAGACTACGATAATCCAAATCCACACACACGGCAAGAACAGTCCTTTTGTGACATAACATGATAATGTACTTAAAAAAAAACAACAAAAACTCATGACTGACTTTAGTAGACATCAGTCATCCCCAAATGGAGGAAGTCATTTGACACAAAGAGAGGAAATTCAGACTCTGAATATATGTCATTATGCTGAACATAAACCACAAGCGATGGACAATGATACTGATCCTGACAACCACTTCTTCAATAATATTCATAATCATTGTGAATATCACACTGAAAAGCAATTCAAAAGTCAAGTGCAAGTAGATGGTAAATTATCAATAATACACTTTAACAGCAGAAGTCTTAACAAAAATGTTCCACAGATTCAGGACTATTTAAAACAGCTAGATAGAAAATTTACAGCTATCTTAGTCTCTGAAACTTGGCTCAATGAAGAGCAGGCTTCTTTGATGGCAATAGAGGGATATCAGATGTTTCATATTAATAGATCTCAAAAAAAGGGTGATGGTGTTGCACTGTATACTGATGAACTGTATAGGTGTAAACTTGTAAATGGAATGTCCTTTGCACTACTGGGGATTCTGGAATGTGTTACTGTTGAGATTGACCATGATAAAACAAAAAATCTAATTATAAGTTTATATATAGAACACCGGGAACTTGAGTTGCGACATTCAGAGTTGAGTTAGTCGAGCTGTACAATAATATAACTAATAAGAAAATGGTTTTAATCTGTGGAGACTTCAATATTGATTTACTAAATCAATTTCAACAAAATGTAATTACAGAGTTCATGAATTCTATGTACAGCATGAGTCTATATCCTACAATAACACATCCCAGTAGAATCACAGTTCACACTGCTACACTTATTGACAACCTGTTTGTTAATATTATTGATAAGAAAATAGAAAGTGGATTATTGATAAATGACATAAGTGGCCATCTGCCAGTCTTTGCACTTATCCATGGCCACACGGGGGCCAATACAGAAAAAAACTTTAAAATCTTTCAGATACAAATCACAAAATGCAATCAGTTCTTTTAAAGAAGACTTGCTGAAGCAAGACTGGACAAAAGTCTATTTATCAGATGTAAATGAAACCTACGATACATTCATGAACATTGCAACCGCTCTTTAGTAGTAGATTAGTTTATTTGACAGGGACAGTGCAATAAACATAGACAATTAATCAAAGACAATCAATCTGATGTGTTGCACATAGAGTGTATAGCTATTAGCTAATTTGCAACTCTTGCAACTCTTGCTCTTTATGAAAAAATGTCCATTAATAAAGATAAAGCTTAAATGGAAATTTGTCAACAAGCCATGGTTAACCAAAGGATTACAAAAAGCGTGTAACAAAAAAAAATTCACTATAAAAAGTTTTTCTAAAGAAAAGGACAAAAGAAGTACAACGGTATAAAACATACAAAAATAAGTTAATATATATAATGAGATGTAGTAAAAGAGACTATTACAGTAAAGAAATGAGAGATAACACTAAAAATAAATGGACAAGCTACCCAACCAATCTTTAAAAAAAACACAAAAAAAAAACAACTCAGAGTGTGAAAGCAGTCTCACCTGCAGATGAATTTAATAAATTTTTTAACATTGGTCCTAATTTGGCATGAGAAATGCCCATTACGGCACCTATAGGTGACACAGTAAGCAAAAACACTGCTATAAAAGACTCCATAAAGAACACAGATGAGAAAGAGGTAACTGAAATTGTTAAATCGTTTAAAAGTAAAACATCTGCGGACTGTGATGGTATTGACATGCTCTTAGTCAAAACTATCATTGAACGCTTAGTGAAGCCACTGACGTATATCTGTAATCTGTCTCTCCAAACAGGTATATTTCCCAATGCAATGAAAAAAGCCAAAGTAATTCCAATATACAAGACGGGTGACAGAGGGGAATTTTCAAACTATAGGCCTATTTCACTATTGCCGCAATTTTCCAAGATACTCGAAAAAATATTCTGTGAGAGAATTGACAACTTTATAATGAAGAATAATTTATTGTGTGAGCAAAAATATGGGTTCAGACACAAGAGGACAACTGCATTTGCTGTAATGGAATTTATAGAACAAATAACTGCTGTAGAAAATAAAGAGTATTCAGCTGGGGTATTCCTGGATCTTAAAAAAGATCTTTGAATTCTTAGATGGAACATGGGTGGGCATTATAAGCTGCGGCTTCAGCCATCACCAATTTTGGATAACTTATGTTGAATTGTATAATCTGAGGAGTTATTGTTTAATTTGACTTTGTTGAATTTTTTTTCTTTGTTATTTTATTCTGTTCCTTTCTTTTAATCTTTTTATCTTTTAATCTAATCTATCTGAAATAAAAAAAAAAGATTCAATCATTTGCATGTGGGAGGAAACCAAAGAAATCCCAGAGTAAACTCATGCAGACACGGGGAAAACATGCAAACTCCACACAGATCACTGTTGATCGGGGGCTGGGATTGAACCCAGGATCCCCCGGCCAAGGGTGAGTTGCTGTGCTGCTACAATGCTAACCACTCCGCCACTGTGCTGCCCTGTTGTTTCTGAATGTTCTTTATAAATAAATTTGGTATGATATGGTATGGTAAACAGTTCAACAGGACCACAGGATATGTCTCCAAAATGTCCTTGTGTGCATTTGCAAACTTTTTTATGTTGCTTTTGGAGTAATGGCTTCTTTGTCGCTGAGTGGCCTTTCAGCCCATGTTGGTACAGGACTGGTTTCACTGTGGGTAACGACACTCTTTTACCAGCCTCATCTAGCATCTTCACAAGGTCTTTTGCTTTTGTTCTGGGGTTGATATATGGTATACAGCTCTGGAATAAAATTAGAGACCACTGCAAAATCTTTCCTAAATCAGCATCTCTACATGTATGTATGTCAACCATTCAATTTGAGTATCTGTTGAATTCCAACACAAGGATACCTCAATCTACTTAAGGGGGTACTGATTAGGTGATCATCTCAGCATGGTAAGAAGCAATCAGTTATTCCACAAATACATATTTTCCAGTTCTTCCCAAGTTAAAACATACATATTGCAGTGTTTAAGAATAAACATGAACTTGTTTTCTTTCCATTATTTAATTTAAAAAAGCAAAAAATTTTTTTTTGCTGTTTTGGCCACTTGTCATTTTCTGTAAATAAATACTCTATCCATCCATCCATCCATCTTCTACCGCTTAATCCTTTCGGGTCGCGGGGGGGCTGGAGCCTATCCCAGCATCTTTGGGCGAGAGGCAGGGTACACCCTGGACAGATCGCCAGTCCATCACAGGGCCAACACAGAGAGACAGACAACCATTCACTTCCACATCCATACCTAAGGACAATTTAGAATCCCCAGTTTTGATGCCAATTAACCTAACTTGCATGTTTTTGGCATGTGGGAGGAAACCGGAGTGCCCGGAGTAAACCCACGCAGACACGGGGAGAACATGCAAACTCCACACAGAAGGGTCACCGATGGTCTGGGGGTGGGATCGAACCCACGATGGTCAAGGGTGGAATCGATCCCATGACCTTCTTGCTGTGCTGCCACTGTGCTAACCACTGCGCCACCGTGCTGCCCTGTGCTAACCACTGCTCCACCGTGCTGCCCATAAATACTCTAAATAACAATATTTTGACTTGAAATTTGGGTGAGTTATTTTCAGTAGATTTGAGAAAGAAAACAAAAATGTTCATTTTACTCAAATACATATTAATAGTTGAACCAGATAAAGTGATAATTTTGCAGTGGTCTCTTAGGTCTCTTAATTTTTTCCAGAGCTGCACTCCCCTCCCAACACACACACAAAAACAAATTTAAAAAAACATTCAGTGCACTAAATGTATATTGTGATATACAGTATATTGTGTATCATGATATAGAGAAATTATATTACAAAACTATTTTTATATGTTATGATGATGTCTGTCTGTCTGTCCACCCATGAGTAAGACTTTTCTGGTGAAGTCCTCCTTTTCAAGCTAAGACTTTTTATTTCACACATTGTTTGTACATGTATCGAAGTTGTGCATTTTTCAAGGATTTTGATCTTGATAATTTTTGTGAAAATTACAGGTTTTACAACTTTATCTTTTTTTTAATGAAATTTAATAAAGGGTACATGGTTTGTCTGGAAAACTGCATTTTTCAAGCTAGGTATTTCCATTTCACACAGTGTGCATATATTGAAGATGTGCATATTGTCTGGGTTTAAATTATTTTGATATTTTCTTTGCATTCGTTCCACTATGAATTGTAGATTGTTTGCTTTGCTTAAACTCCTTGCAATTACATGCATATTTGTTTTCTTATAGATCTATTCTACACTATATTGAAATATGAATTTGTAATCGATTTTTCAGTTGTTGGTATGCTAGCTATGCACTATTGATAATGGTTATGGACGGGCGTATAATGTAATTTTTTTTTCAATTTGCTAAATTGTCCAGCTCTAATCTGAGGGTAGAATTTTCTTCCATAGTTGTGGCATTTTACCTGATAGTGTGATGATTCTGCCTGCCTGATTCTCCACAGCTGCGCACACACCTGCTCTCCCTCATCACCCAAGCTATTTAACCCCTTGCACTCTGGTCAATTTCCCTAAAAACGCCAAAAAATAATGTGCCCAAAGTAAATCAAAAGCTGTTCTCCAACCCTTTGCAGCAGCTTCATGGGGTTGGTCTCATTTAAAAGAAAACACTTTGAATTTTTTGGCAAAACAGTCATAATCTCTCTAAGTGCTCCGGCCACTGAGTAACAGTCATCTAAACATACTGAACTTGAAGAAAATAAATTTGGCCTGAGTGTTTTTTTGGATACAAATGCTTGCAAATAACACACAGCTTCAGATCCGGGCTGGAAAATGCAACAGAAATGTTGAACCAAGTGTTATCCAGCTGAGGTCAAAATTTTGTAACAATACCACAAAAAATGAATATATTACACAGCTTTGTTCTCAGGTAGTTCCCAGGCGTTTTTGAACTGTGCCAAATTGTGCCAAATGGCACAGTTTGGAAAAACGTCTGTAACTTTTGAATGATTCAATATAGAAGCTTCATTTTGTGCTCTAATGAAAGGTGACACTCAGGGCTGTGTGTGTGTGTGTGTGTGTGGGGGGGGGGGGTTGTTTATTCATTCATTCATGAATGAATGAACAAACAAGCCCCCACACACAAAGAAGCATGCCACGTAAAAAATGTGTGGCTTTTTTTTACAAGAAAAAATAACCTGCAGTGCACTAAAAAATTATTCTAAAATATTTGTAATGTAGAAGATAACAACTCTCCCCCCCCCCCCGCTACAGAGGACAGACATCGGCCATCGCTACATGACGGAACAGTCATGTGGCAATGTGGCGACTGCGGCGCACAGTCCCCGCAGTCCCCCCCCCCCCGCTACAGAAGAGTAGTGGTGGGGGGGGCGTTCATGGTCCGGACGCGGCGCACGAACCGTGTACTGCGGCGCACGGACTTCGGACTTTGTGTGCCGCACAGTTGTAATTTACCGATCGGTCAAAAGTCATTTTTGATTACAATTTTCAGGGATAAAGAATAATTTAGCTTATAACACTTACCTGTTCACAACAGCATGTGGATGGTCTATGATGACCATGGAAGAGAATCCTAAACGTCTACTCTGCTGGGACAGCACCGCCTGTGGCTGAACAGGCTGATGCGCGAATGGCAGTCCCTGTCACACAGGTCGCACTTGTGGGTGGTCTCAGTGCTGCTGGGTCTGTGGCGGTTCTTCCTGCGGGTCCTTTTTTCATCTGCTGCAGCAGTCAGTCTCTCTTCACCCAGCCTTACACAAAACAGCTTTCGAACTTCTGTGCTTCAATTGGCTCACTGTGTTCGCAGTCGTTGGTAGGCGGGTCCTTCTTGCTAGGTTTTCAGTCATTGGTTCTTCAAGGTTTCAGAAACCCAATTCAAGGCTCTTATTAGTCGTATGAGAGGTCAATCATATCTAATCTGTTCGCGGCTGTGTCTGTAGTGGAAAAACGGAAATGCAGCTTTTTTTTTCAGTACCTCCTACGACGCAGCGCCCTCGTGCGCTCTAGGATGCAGAGACGTGCCCGCCCGCGGTACACAGAAGTGCAACAGGTTAAGCTGTGCTGCCTACAGATCAGCACGGAGTCGTCTAACTCCCTTGGTCTGATGAGACTGGCTCACGTCTTCGTCTTCCTCCAAGAATCCACCTTCTTGTCGTTTTCGTTCTCCCATGGACTCATCACCCTCCGTCGTCGTCTGGAGGGACCCTCGTCTCAACAATAACTAAGCCATCTCTTCCCTCATCGTTGTTTTGCTTTTGATCCCCTGTGCACAGGCGGAGATCCGTGGTGGCGGACCTCTCCCTCCTGGCAGCGGACGAGCAACACTACACCACAACAACTCCACTATTCTCTCCCCCTGCAACCGGGACTGCGGGCACTGTCTCCCTGGCCGGAGCCTTCGGGTCAACCTGAGCTGTCCACCATCTCGTCGACAGTAAGCGCTAACATACCTGTATATTCCCTCCGTTGCTCAGACACTAATCCTCCCTGTCTTTGCTCATTCCTAGGGTTGCCAGGCTGCATGGTGCTCTGCTCGCCCCCGGCTGCTACACCTACACACACACACACACACACACACACACACACACACACACACACACACACATGCACACACACACTCTGCACATAATAAAGATAATTGAATCTGCTTTTGAATCCGTGTCTGCTCACTGGGTCCTAAAAACCGTCTGTCAAACTGTCAGATAGATTGGCATCAAACTGGGGATTCTAAATTGTCCTTAGGTATGACTGTGAGAGTGAATGGTTGTCTGTCTCCCTGTGTTGGCCCTGCGATGGAGAGGAATTATAACATTGGGGACAGGGAGCTCCTGGCGGTCAAGCTTGCGCTGGTGAAGTGGCACCATTGGCTGGAGGGGGCTTCCCAGGCGTTCTGGACGGACCATAAAAACTTGGAATTCCTCAGGATGGCCAAGCGTCTGAACGCGCGCCAGGCCCATTGGTCCCTGTTTTTTGGTCGTTTCGATTTCACCATCACCGACCATCCAGGATCCAAAAACACCAAGCTGGACGCCCTATCCAGACAGTTCGCCTCAGACACCGCAGAGGTCTCAGAGCACCCCATCATTCCCCCATCATGCATCATGGGCACCCTGTTGTGGGGTATCAAAGAGAAGGTCTTGAGAGCACAGGAGACCGAGGCAGACCTGGGCGGGGGGCCAGCGGGGAGGCTGTTTGTTGCATCTGCCGTCCGGGGTGAAGTGATTAATTGGGTCCACTCCTCCAATCTCTCGTGCCACCCTGGGATGGCACGCATGGTGGCACTGCTGCAGAGGACTTTCTGGTGGCCTTCACTCCAGAAGGACGTCGGGGAATACATCCGCACCTGTCCCCAGTGCGCCGCTGGCAAAACGTCCTCCTCTCCTCCAGCCGGTTTTCTTCACCCTCTCCCTATTCCTGGCAGGCCCTGGTCCCACATGGCCCTGGATTTCATCACTGGGCTTCCACCCTCTAACCATCACACCATCATCCTCACCATTGTGGACAGGCTCTCAAAGGCAGCCCACTTCATCCCCCTACAGGGGCTGCCCATGGCAAAGGAGACAGTGGACCTGCTCGTCCTTCACATGGTGAGGCTGCATGGCATCCCCCTGGACATTGTGTCCGACCGGGGGCCCCAGTTTGTTTCTCAGGTGTGGAAATCCTTTTGTAGTGCCATAGAGGCTACGGTGAGCTTGTCATCAGGGTACCACCAGCAAAGTAACGGGCAGTGTGAGCAGGCCAATCAGGAGTTGGAGGCAGCATTGCGGTGCATCATCACCACCAACCCAGCATCCTGGAGCACCCACCTTCCGTGGATCGAATGCGCCCATAACACCACGGTGTCATCAGTTATTGGTATGTCTCCTTTTGAGGCTTCCCTGGGCTACAATCCTCTGCTGTTTCCCAAGGAGGAGGGGGACATTGCTGTTCCGGCCGTCCAAGCCCACCTGAGACGCTGCCGCTGGCTGTGGAGAGCTACCCAGACTGCGCTGTGGCGCACGGCAAAACGCAACTCCACGATCGCCAATCGTCGCAGGACGCCGGCTCCACCTTACCGGGTGGGCCAACAGGTATGGCTCTTGACCAAGAACATCAATCTTAAGGCCGAGTCGAAGAAACTCTCGCAGTGGTTTATTGGGCCGTTTGCTATTACCCGCATTGTGAATCCTGTGGCTATGCGCCTAGCTCTCCCCCCCTCCCTCCGCATCTGTCCTACTTTTCATGTCTCTCAGGCTAAGCTGTTCTATTCCAGCCCTCTGTGCCCCCCCCTCCCAAGACGCCACCTCCGCCAGTGGTGATTGATGGCAACCCAGTGTGGAAGGTCAACGCCATCCTGGATGTCCGTCGCCGGGGTCGTGGCCTGCAGTACCTGGTGGACTGAGAGGGTTACGGCGCTGAGTGGAGGTCTTGCGTACGTCCCTCCTCTGTGTTGGACCCACAACTAATCAGGGACTTCCATCGGATGCACCCAGGTAGGCTGGATCGGTTGCCGAGAGGTGCCACGTATGGGAGGAGTACTGTGGCATTTTACCTGATAGTGTGATGATTCGCTCTGCCTGCCTGATTCTCCACAGCTGCATGCACACCTGCTCTCTCTCATCACCGGAGCTATTTAAGTCGTCTAACTCCTTTGGTCTGATAAGACCGGCTCACGTCTTCGTCTTCCTCCAAAAATCCACCTTCTCGTCGTCTTCGTTCTCCCGTGAACTCGTCTCCCTTCGTTGTTGTCTGGAAGGACCCTCATCTCAATGACAAGTAAGCCATCTCTTCCCTCATTGCTATTCTGCTCTTGATCCCCTGTGTACAGGTGGAGATCCGTGGCGGCAGACCTCTCCCTCCTGACGGCAGACCGAGCAACACTACACCACAACAACTCCACTATTCTCTCCACCTGCAACTGGGACTGCAGGCGCTGTCTCCCTGGCCGGAGCCTTCAGGTCAACCTGAGCTGTCCACCATCTCATCGACAGTAAGCGCTAACATACCTGTATATTCCCTCCGTTGCTCGGACACTAATCCTCCGTCTTTGCTCATTCCTAGGGTTGCCAGGCTGCACGGTGCTCTGCTCGCCCCTGGCTGCTACACCTACACACACACGCACACACACACACACTCTGCACATAATAAAGATAACTGAATCTGCTTCTGAGTCCGTGCCTGCTCACTGGGTCCTAAAAACATGTCAGATAGATTGGTATCAAACTGGGGATTCTAAATTGTCCTTAGGTATGACTGTGAGAGTGAATGGTTGTCTGTCTCTCTGTGTTGGCCCTGTGATGGACTGGCGATCTGTCCAGGGTGTACCCTGCCTCTCGCCCAAAGACGCTGGGATAGGCTCCAGACCTGAAAAGGATTAAGCGGAAGAAGATGGATGAATGGAATTCATGGTCCAACTGCAATTTACAGACTGCAATTGACTGTGACTTCTGTAATGATAGCTATATCTTTATTTATTTTATTAAAGTGTTTTTTGATGAGGGATTAAAAATATCTGTTAGGATTACCCCTCCAGAGCAAGGGAGAGGACCCAAACATGAGGCAAATTTTGTACATATTTATTGTGACCAACTGAACAGAAAACAGAAATTAATGCATATTGTGGGGTGGAACCAAAAACATGACTAGGCAGGTACAGGGCTATGGGCAGGATACAGAACAGGACGGGAGCGTGTAATCACGCCAACATGAGACAAGGACACCCCCACTGGACAGAGACTCACACTGACATAAATAGACAAGGGGGCAATCAAGACAACACAGAACAAATGGGAACAATCAGGGGCAATCAGAGACATCAGGGCATGGCAACAGGTACAGAAAACATGAGAGATTGAGACAAAAGGTAAACAAGAACGGAGGGTACACAAGAGGCATGAACACAAGACCAGGGAATACATGACCACAGCAAATAATGATAATAATAAACAACTAAGAATTGGCCAGGGACAAATCCTACGGAACATAAGAGACATGATAATGAAAGTAAACACAATAACCAAATTGAGCTGAGGCAGGGAAAACACAGAGAATAACAAAAAAAAAACTTAAAATGTGAGCATGGTCCCTAGACCATGCCCAGACCCTGACAATATCTTGTTTGTTTTTAATGATGTTTCTGTGATAGATTTTTTTTATTTAAAGTTTTCTGACAACACCTTTTCAAAAGTTAGGAGGGTGATGAGTTGCAGATATTGTTTCTTCATTAGAGAAGGAATTAAGGAACTAATCTCATAAATCTTCATCAAATGTGTCTGTAACAATAAACACAGTGATTAAATGAGACACATTTGACAAAAGAGCTTGGAAACTATTAAAGCAATAAATGAAGAGATATTAGCAAAACCACCTGTGATAAATAAGTTTGCAGGAGTTATGTGGAAAATTGGGTTAGCACCTTCTTTCTTCATGACTATATATAACTCATTGTGCAAAAGAAAAAACTGGATCTGTCTGGTGAAAATACATTGTGTTGAAACCCATGTAACTTCACATATTCAACCAGACCGTCAATAATGGAGTAGCTCATTTTGGCCTGATGGAATCACCTGAGAGTAGATCTCCTCACTGTTGACCTTGACTTTAAGTACAGCCAAGATACAGACCCATCTAGGATATGCATCAAGTCAAGGTCAGTGGCCTTCCAGAGGAAGGCGTCGGGACCGGACGGCATCAGCGCAAAGCTCCTCAAGTCCTGTGCAGACCAGCTGTGTGGGATTGTGACGTATATCTTCAACATGAGCCTGAAACTGGGGAGGGTACCACAGCTGTGGAAAACATCTTGTGTGGTACCTGTACCAAAAACTTCCCACCCCAAAGACCTGAACAGCTTCAGACCGGTGGCCTTGACGTCCCACTTGATGAAGACCCTGGAGAGACTGCTCCTTGCTCATCTCCGCCCCCTGGTGGAACCAGCGATGGATCCACTCCAGTTCGCCTACCAGCATGGCATTGGGGTGGAGGATGCGGTGATCTTCCTCCTTCACCGTTCTCTGTCCCACCTGGAGAAGCCCGGGAATATGGTGAGGATCATGTTCTTTGACTTCTCCAGTGCTTTCAACACCATCCAACCGATGATCCTGAAGGACAAGCTGCTGCGCGCAGGGGTGGACCAGCACCTGTCATCATGGATCCTGGACTACCTCACGAACCGGCCTCAGTTTGTGAGAACCCGGGACTGTGTTTCCGACACGATCATCAGTAGCACGGGGGCCCCCCAGGGAACGGTGCTGGCTCCCTTCCTGTTCACTCTTTATACTGCGGACTTCTCACACAACACAACACATTGCCATCTACAGAAGTTCTCTGATGACTCTGCGATCGTTGGTCTCATCTCCAGCGGAGATGAAGCTGAGTACAGAGGGCTTATCCAGGACTTTGTGGACTGGTGCCATCGGAACTGCCTCCAGATCAACGCGAGGAAAACTAAGGAGCTGGTGGTGGACTGCCGCAGGCATGGGCAGCCCCTCACAGCACCAGTAAATATACAGGGAACAGACATCGAGATGGTGACATCCTACAAGTACCTGGGTATTCATCTGAACAATAAACTAGACTGGTCACACAATACTGACGCACTCTACAAGAAGGGACAGCGCAGGCTGTTCCTGCTGAGGAGACTCAGGTCTTTTGGTGTACAAGGGGCGCTGCTGAAGTCATTCTATGACACGGTGGTGGCATCAGCCATCACTTTTGGAGTGGTCTGCTGGGGCAGTGGCATTACTGCAGCCGATAGGAAGAGACTGAACAAACTGATTAAGAAAGCTAGCTCTGTCCTGGGGCAACGCCTTGATCCGATGGAGGAGATAGGAGAGAGAAGGACGGTGGCTAAACTGTCATCTCTGCTGGAGTCCGAGTTCCACCCTATGCAGGACATACTGGATGCACTGAGGAGCTCATTTAGCAGCAGACTACATCATCCCAGGTGCACAACCGAGAGGTTTCGTAGGTCCTTCCTACCAACGGCTGTCAGACTGTACAACCTAAGCAGGGCTGCTCGCAGAGATAGCAAAAAGACGTAACAAACTAATAGTTTTTTTTGAATGCAAAAGATGCAATAGACTTACACAATGGTCCTCTCCGGCATACAACTAGGAACATACCGGTCGCTATGGAGGGTGAGAATATGTATGGGCACATAATCATACCATGTAGGATAACTAAATAGATGGTTATAAGATAAGATAAGATAAGATAAGATAAGATAAGCCTTTATTAGTCCCACAACGGGGAAATTCCAGGATTGCAACAGCACAGGGATAGCAACACTCAGAGCAACAATCAGAAGGCAAGAAAAAACAAGCAAGCAAGAGCAGCTAATATACATATGTACATATTACTATAAAATATATATATACACACACACACACACAGACACACAGTGCAGAGCATTGTAGCTGGATGGAATAAATATATGAATATATGAACACACAGTGCAGAGCATTGTAGCTAGGTGGAATAAATATGCAAGTATATAAACACACACAGTGCGGAGCAATGTAGCTAGATGGAATAATATGTAGATATATAAAAACACAGTGCGGAGCATTGTAGCTAGATGGAATAAATATATAGATATATAAATATAAACACACCCAGTGCAGAGCATTGTAGCTAGATGGAATAAATATGTAAATATATAAACACACACAGTGCAGAGCATTGTTGCTAGGTGGGATGAAACAGCATAACCGTCTATTTAGTTATCCTACATGGTATGATTATGTGCCCATACATATTCTCACCCTCCATAGCGACCGGTATGTTCCTAGTTGTATGCCGGAGGGGACCATTGTGTAAGTCTATTGCATCTTTTGCATTCAAAAAAAAAAAAAAAAAAAACTATTAGTTTGTTACGTCTTTTTGCTATCTCTGCGAGCAGCCCTGCTTAGGTTGTACAGTCTGACAGCCGTTGGTAGGAAGGACCTACGAAACCTCTCGGTTGTGCACCTGGGATGATGTAGTCTGCTGCTAAATGAGCTCCTCAGTGCATCCAGTATGTCCTGCATAGGGTGGAACTCGGACTCCAGCAGAGATGACAGTTTAGCCACCGTCCTTCTCTCTCCTATCTCCTCCACTGGATCAAGGCGTTGCCCCAGGACAGAGCTAGCTTTCTTAATCAGTTTGTTCAGTCTCTTCCTATCGGCTGCAGTAATGCCACTGCCCCAGCAGACCACTCCAAAAGTGATGGCTGATGCCACCACCGTGTCATAGAATGACTTCAGCAGCGCCCCTTGTACACCAAAAGACCTGAGTCTCCTCAGCAGGAACAGCCTGCGCTGTCCCTTCTTGTTATGCTGTTTCATCCCACCTAGCAACAATGCTCTGCACTGTGTGTGTTTATATATTTACATATTTATTCCATCTAGCTACAATGCTCTGCACTGGGTGTGTTTATATTTATATATCTATATATTTATTCCATCTAGCTACAATGCTCAGCACTGGGTGTGTTTATATTTATATATCTATATATTTATTCCATTTAGCTACAATGCTCCGCACTGTGTTTTTATATATCTACATATTATTCCATCTAGCTACATTGCTCCGCACTGTGTGTGTTTATATACTTGCATATTTATTCCACCTAGCTGCAATGCTCCGTACTGTGGGTGTTTATATATTTACATATTTATTCCATCTAGCTACAATGCTCTGCACTGTGTTCATATATTCATATATTTATTCCATCCAGCTACAATGCTCTGCACTGTGTGTCTGTGTGTGTGTGTGTGTATATATACTGTATATTTTATAGTAATATGTACATATGTATATTAGCTGCTCTTGCTTGCTTGTTTTTTTTCTTGCCTTCTGATTGTTGCTCTGAGTGTTGCTATCCCTGTGCTGTTGCAATCCTGGAATTTCCCCGTTGTGGGACTAATAAAGGCTTATCTTATCTTATCTTATCTTATCTCGGAGGAGTAATATTTTTTGGGAACTCATAAATGCCCAGAGAGGGACTACAGATGGAAATTAGCAAGTTTGCTAAAATCTGACCTATTTGCTTCTACAACTTGATGGAAGTTCATTAATGGGTATTGTCCCATTTAAATAACATGAATTCAGAGGCTCCTTGTGAGTTAGTTTGGTAACAACTGGGGCAATAGCCTAGGAGGAGTAGCGATTTTTTCTGAAATCACATATAAGTGCCCAGATTTCCTGACCTTTGACCTTGAGCACAACTTGGTTGCAGACCCACCCGAGGATCATTGTGAGTGAGTTTGGTGACCATTGGGGAAAATACTAATGGCTAATGCAACGGCAGACACCACATCATCACATTAGCTCCTTTCGGCTTTGCCGGAATGAGCTAAAAAACCAGTAAAAGTAATACCAGTAAAAGTATTTGCATGCAGCTAACTTGGCTTATTCAATTAATGTGTCAACATCTGCTCAAATCCAAGCAGGGAGCATAATTTAACTCAAGGTGGTTGTGAAATGCATTTGTGTGCACTTTGGGAGTGCATGTTCACAGATGGAGTGTTTGTGACTGCAGGTGCATGCCTGGTTCAGTTTGGATGCTTGTGATTGCATGGCTGCCTTAATGTGTGTGTGTGTTTATAAGTGGTTGCTAGGCAAGGATGAGATAAAGCATTTAACTGAGGCACAGGAGATTTCCAACTTGCTCCTCTGTTGAGCTGCTGAATACATAACAGGAGGGAGTTCAGCAAAGTTCAGACAAACCACTTCTGACTGCATACTCAGTGCTACATGAATATTGATTTGCATTAGTCTGCTTGATTTTTTTAATAAAAAGTATTAATAATAATAATAATAATAAAAAAATTCCTCTCATGGATTGTCACCTTATCATGGTGGGGGGCACTAATGATTCCAGGAGCTATGTTGTCTGGAGCAATTTGCCTCTGGTAGGGTCACCCGAGATAAACTGGTCCTGGGTGAAGGGCCAGACTAAGAACGATCCAACAGACTCTCATGATGAATGCTTGAACAAGGATTCAGTGTACCCCTCCCGGTATGGGGTTGCCAGGACCCCACCCTGGAGCCAGGCCTGGGGGAGGGGCTCAATGGCTAGCACCTGGTGGCCAGGTTTCTGCCCATGGGACCCAACCGGGCTCAGCCCAAAGGAGTTACATGGGTTCGCCCTCCAGTGGGCTCACCACCTGCAGGAGGGACCATGGGGGTCTGGTGCTACGTGGCTCAGGTGGCAGTCGAAGGCAAAGACCTTGGCGGTCTGATCCCAGGCTTCCTAAACTGGCTTTTGGGATGTGGAATGTCATCTCTCTCGTGGTAAAGGAGCCTGAGCTGGTGCATGAGGTTGAGAGATACGGGCTAAATATAGTTGGCCTCACCTCAACACACAGCTCTGGTTCTGGAGCCAGTCTCCTGGAGAGGGGCTGGAACTTTACCTACTCTTGAGTTGCCCCGGGTGAGAGGCGACGAGCAGGGGTGGGTATTCTTGTATCCCCCCACCTTGCTGCCTCTATATTGGAGTTTTCCCCAGTGGATAAAAGGATTGTTTCCCTATGCCTTTGAGTTGGGAAAGGGGTCTTGGCCATCATTTGTGCCTATGCACTAAATGATGGTTCAGAGTACCCACCCTTTTGGGGATCTCTGATTGGGGTGCTCCTCTTGGAGACTCCATTGTCCTACTGGGGGACTTCAGTGTGCACATGGGCAATGACAGTGAAACCTGGAGGGGGTGATTGGGAGGAACGGCCTGTCCGATTTGAACTCGAGTGGTGTTCAGTTATATGACTTCTGTGCTAACCACAGTTTGTCCATAACAAACACCATGTTCAAGCATAAGGGTGTCCATATGTGTATCTGGCACCAGGACAGCCAAGGTCGCAGGTCGATGATCGATTTTGTAATCGTGTCATCAGACCTGTGACGGTATGTCTTGGACACTCGGGAAAAGAGAGGTGCAAAGCTGTCAACTGATGACCACCTGGTGCTGAGTTGGATCTGATGGCAGGGACGATGCCATTCAGACCTGGTAGACCCAAATGTATAGTGAGGGTGTGCTGGGAACATCTGGCTGAGGCCTCTGTCCGGGAGGTCTTCAACTCCCACCTCCAGAAGAACTTTGACCACATTCCGAGGGAGTCTGGGGACATGGAGTCTGAATGGGCCATGGTCTCCACCTCCATTGTTGAAGCGGCTGCCCTGAGCTGTGGCTGTAAGGTCATTAATGCATCTTGTGGTGGCAACCACCGAACCAAGTGGTGGACACCAGTGGTGAGGGGGGCCATTAAGTTGAAGAAGGAGTCCTATATAGCTTCGTTGACTTGTGGGACTCCTGAAGCAGCTGAGGTGTACCGGCAGACCAAGTGGAGTGCAGCTTGGGTGATTGCTGAAGCAAAAACTCGGGTGTGGGAGGAGTTCGGTGAGGCCATGGAATAAGACTTTTGGTCGGCCACGAAGGGGTCCTGGCAAACTATCCGGCGGCTCAGAAGGGGGAAGCAGCTCCCTGTCCACACTGTGTATAGTGCGGCTGGGGCACTGCTGACTTTGACTCGAGATATCGTCGGGCAGTGGAAGGAATACTTCGAGGATCTCCCCAGTCCCACTGGCACGCCTTCTACAGAGGAAGCAGGGCTTGTGGACCAGGGGGACAACTCACCCATCACATGGGCTAAGGTTGTCAAGGTGGTTAAAAAGCTCCTTGGTGGCTGACCCCAGGGGTGGATGAGATTCACCCTGAGTACCTCAAGGCCCTGGATGTTGTTGGGCTGTCATGGTTGACATGCCTCTGCAACATTGCGTGGAGGTCGGGGACAGTGCCTTTGGCATGGCAAACTGGGGTGGTGGTTCCTCTCTTCAAGAAAGAGGACCGGAGGATGTGCTCCAGTTTTAGAGGGATCATACTTCTCAGTCTCCCTGGGAAGGTCTGTGCCAAGGCACTGGAGAGGAGAGTCCAGCTGTTGGTCGAACCTCGGATTCCGAAGGAGCAATGTAGTTTTCGTCCTGGCCGCGGCACACTGGACCAACTCTTTACCCTCTTGAGAATCCTTGAGGGTTCGTGGGAGTTTGCCCAACCAGTTTACATGTGTTTTGTGGACTTGGAGAAAGCATTCGACCGTGTCCCTTGTGTTTTTTTGTTGGGGGTGCTTCAGGAGTATGGGGTATCGGGCTTGTTGTTACGAGCTGTCCGGTCTCTGTACGACTGTTGTGAGAGTTTGGTTCGTATTGCCAACACTCGGTCGGACTCATTCCCAGTGAGAGATGGACTCCGCCAGGGCTGCCCTTTGTCACTGATCCTGTTCATAATGTTTGTGGACAGGATTTCTAGGCACAGCCAGGGAACGGAGGGTGTCATGCTTGGTGACCACAGGATCTCATCTCTGTTGTTTGCAGATGATGTTGTCCTGTTGGCTTCATTCAACAATGACCTACAGCTCTTACTGGGACGGTTTGCCGCTGAGTGTGAAGCAGCTGGAATGAGAATCAGCACCTCCAAGTCTGAGTCCATGGTCCTCAGCCGGAAAAAAGTGGATTGTCCTCTCTGGGTTGGGGACAAGCTCCTGCCCCAAGTGGAGGAGTTTAAGTATCTTGGGGTCTTATTTACGAGTGAGAGGAGAATGGCGTGAGAGATTGACAGATGGATAGGGGCAGCATCTGCAGTGATGCGGCCATTGTACCGGTCCGTTGTGTTGAAGAAGGAGCTAAGCTCTAAGGGAAAGCTGTTGATTTACCGGTCAATCTTTGTTCCTACCCTCACCTATGGTCACATGCTTTGGGTAATGACCGAAAGAATGAGATCGTGGATACAAGCGGCTGAAATGAGCTTTCTTCGTAGGATTGCTGGACTCACCCTTGGAGATAGGGTGAGGAGCTCAGTCATCCAGGAGAAGCTTAGAGTAGAACCACTGCTCCTCCACTTTGAAAAGAGCCACTTGAGGTGGTTTAGGCATCTGATCAGGATGCCTCCTGGATGCCTCCACTTGAGGTGTTTTGGGCACGTCCCACTGGAGACCCTGAGGAAGACCCAGGACTCACTGGAGAAACTATGTCTCCCAGTTGGTCTGGGAATGCCTTTATGTCCTCTCTGAAGAGCTGGAGCAGGTAGCTGGGGAGAGGGAAGTCTGGGCTTCTCTGCTTGAACTGCTTCCTCTGTGACCCGGACCTCTGGAAAAGCGGTAGAAGATGGATGGATGGATGGAATAAAAAAAATTCCAGCCAAAACAAACAGACTGTAATGCACATACTTAAGGGAGGGGCATAAGTACAGCTGTAAGATTTTGAACTATAACTTGACAGTGCCAAAGATGGGACATAAACTCAGGAACAGGTTAGGCTCTGTAAATTGTAGGGGAAGGGGAGGAACACGGTGGTACAGTGGTTAGCACTGTTGCCTAACAGCTAGAGGTTCCAGGTTCGAATGCCCAGGCTGGTAGGTGTAGGAACCCTTCTGTGTGGAGTTTGCATGTTCTCCCTGTGCTTTGTGGGTTTACTCCGGGCACTCTGGTTTCCTCCCACAATCCAAAGACATGCATGCTAAGTTAATTGGTGACTCTAAATTGTCCCTAGGTATCTGTCTCCTATAGGCCCTTAGAATAGAGGTTAGTATGAGTGAAGGTTTTTGAGATTAGTAAAAGCACTATATATATATATATATATACTGTGTATATACAGTATATATATATATATATATATATACAGGTCATTATCCCTAATTGAGTATTTTTGACTGAAGGACTCAGTTACTTGTTGCATATAACAGAATGTTTGTTATAAGTCTTATCACTCTACATATAATTCAAGAAATCTCTGTCTGTCTGTCAGTCTGTATGTGTGTCACGATCATAGGACTCGCTAAAAGATCTTAGGACTCACTGTGACATCAAAGATCAAAGGCAGGCATCACTCATGATCATAGGACTCGCTATGACATCATCAAAGATCAAAGGCAGGCGTCATTCACGATCATCGGAGTCGCTATAGGACTCGCTGTGACATCATCAAAGATCAAAGGCAGGCATCACTCATGATCACAGAACTCGCTATGACATCATCAAAAGCTCAAAGGCAGGCATCATAGGACCCGCTATGACATCATCAAAGATCAAAGGACTCGCTATAACGTCATCAAAGATCGTAGGACTTGCTGTGACATCGCCAAAGATCAAAGGCAGGCATCACTGAACAAGTGATGACATTAAAGATTGAACGAGTGGTGACGTCAAAGATCAAAGGCAGGCATCACTGAATGAGTGGTGACGTCAAAGATCAAAGGCAGGTTTCACCATGGTTACTGTTGCCATGGTAACAGTAACTTTCTACGGGCATGCAGAAATGCTTGCTTACACCTGCTTTCTACGGGCATGTAGAAATGCTTGCTTACACCTGCTTTCTACAGGCATGCAAGGGTATGCACTAGTCATATTATAATGCAAGAAATCTCCCTCTGTCTGTCTATCTGTCTGTCTGGTGTTCCGTGTGTATCTCCCGAACCGTTCCTTGGACTGGCGTCAGATTTTATATGTGCTGTGTTGAGGTTATGAGGGTGTGGCTCCCCAGATTTCAGCCTACCTGGGCATGCAGAAATGCATACTTACTTGGTTTCTACAGGCATGCACGGGTATGCACTAGTTTGTTCAAATTCACGATACTCTGAAGTCTGTGTTGTAGCAGCAAATGTGCTGCTACAGTTTTCATGTTGGTTTTTGAAACATTAAAAGATACTGATGGCAAGATGATGTCCATCGAGGCGGACATCTTTGCTTGTTCCATTCACGA
The DNA here is from genome assembly GCA_020510985.1 of Pholidichthys leucotaenia. Lineage (NCBI taxonomy): Eukaryota > Metazoa > Chordata > Actinopteri > Cichliformes > Pholidichthyidae > Pholidichthys > Pholidichthys leucotaenia. Next base: position 199,771,201 of record CM035849.1, on the reverse strand, counting down.
ATGCCTACTTCTTCTCTTTTTATGCATGTTTGCTGCTCTTTCTACAGTGCATAAAGGTCGTGCACTGGTAACATATGACCGACAGATACTACTGGACATCACCAAGACAAGCAGTCATATGGAATTTACTGGCTTCATACCACTCAATCTGCAATGCACTGTGCAGCCACACAGTGATCAGCACCACCCCCAGGAAGGCCCTGAAGCACCGAGCCCGCATGAGCACGTTGAACCCAAGAGAGCACATTGGAGGCGGCGCCGGAGACAAGGTAAAAGAGGAGGGCTACATGCGAGGCTAAAGGCTTGAGCCAGCTGACCACTGTTGCTCAGCCTCTTGCTGGCAAATGTACGGTCTCTGGAAAACAAGCTAGATGAACTAAGAGCAAGGATTGAAGACCAGTCGGAGATAAGAGAGTGCTGTGCCTTAATTTTCTGTCAGACCTGGCACTCGGACAGAATCCCAGAGTGTGCCATTCAGCTGCAAACCCACTCAACACATCAGGCAGACAGAACTGGAACTTCGGGTAAGACAAGGGGAAGGGGGTGTATGTGTGTTTATAAACAACTTGTGGTGTGGAGATGTACAGACTGTTTACAAGCACTGTTCACCTGATGTGGAGCTTTTACTGCTGCAATGCCGTCCCTATTATCTACCGAGGGAATTTACCGTTGTGTTTTTTGCCACTGTCTACATTCACCCACAAAGCAACTACTCAGTAGTGCTAAGCAAACTCCATGATGTCATCAGCGCAGTAGAGACGACCCATCCTAATGCTGTTTTTATTGTTGCTGGTGACTTTAACCAGTGCAATCTACGGACTGTTGGTTAGTTAATTCCTTTCACGCCATGAAGGCGCATAGGGCGGTGCCCATCTCCGTTTCTCTGACCCTAGGCCACACAGCTACTGTAAGTAGTGAAAGCTACAGTGGGGGGTCAGTCCACTGGTAGCTCTATGCGTAACTTTTACTTTCCCCGTTCCATTATGCGGAGCACCACGCTAAAAGGCAGAAAGTACCATTTTTATATGGTCTTTGGTATGACCCGGCCGGTATTTGAACCTCTGCCTCCCGGGTGTGGGGCGGATGCTCTACCAACTGAGCCACCACTCCGGTGGTGGCTCAGGTGATGTCACCTCAGGTGGTGACATCTACGGACTGTACTCCCCAAATATTATCAGCATGTGGACATTCCCACCCACGATAAAAGCACACTGGATCATGCTTACTCCAACATATGCGGTACTTACAGAGTGGCACCCCGCCCCCACTTCGGGCAGTCAGATCACATCTCCTTGTTTATGTACCCAGCCTACAGACAAAAGCTAAAACAAACAAACCCTGTTATTAAGCAAATTAAACACTGGACTCAAGAGGTTGAGAGAACCCTGCAAGACTGTTTTGCCTGTACAGACTGGGATGTGTTTAAAGCTGCAGACACCCGGGAGGACTCTTCTGTTAACATACAGGAATATGCTGAGTATGTGACTGGGTACATTAGCACATGTGTTGATACCATCATACCCACCATACAAGTCTGGAAGTTCCCCAACCAGAAGCCCTGGATCAACAGTCAGGTGCATCAGATGCTGCGTGCTTATTCTCTTGCATTTAAATCAGGCAATGAGGTTGAGTACAAAGCTGCAAAGTATGGACTGAAGAGGACTATAACAACAGCCAAGAGGCAGTACAGGAAAAAGCTGGACAGCCTCTACTCCACTCCTGACCCAGGGCGCATGTGGCAAGGCCTGCAACACATCACAGACTACAAGAGGACCAACAGCAGCACCACAAGCTCCACAGACAGCCTGCAGGACGATCTCAACCTCTTTTACACCCGCTTTGAGACCACCAGCTTCAGTGCAGAGAACAGACATACACTCATGAACCCTCCCCCTCCACTAACAGTCTCACCAGGCCAGGTAAACGAAGCACTGAGGAATATCAACCCCCGCAAAGCAGCAGGACAAGACAACATCCCTGGTTGGGCCCTCAAAGGATGCGCTGTTGAGCTGACTGACGTTCTCACATCCATCATCAACCTCTCCCTCAACCAGAACATAGCCCCCTCCTGCTTCAAAACCACAACCATCATCCCTCTCCCCAAAAGGATCCGCCGACCTGCTTGAATGATTACAGACCAGTAGCACTCACTCCAATCATCATGAAGTGCTTCAAGAGAGTGGTGCTACCCCTCATTCAGGACAGCATACTGGATCCCCTGCAGTACGCCTACCGGCCCAACAGGTCCACCTCAGATGCCATTGCTGCAGCACTCCATTACTCTCTCTCCCACCTGGAAGATAGAGACTTCTACATTTGGATGCTTTTTGTCGACTACAGCTCTGCCTTCAACACAGTCATCCCCCACAAACTCATCGACAAACTGTCTACACTTGGCCTGCACCCCACCCTCTGTGACTGGCTACTGGACTTTCTAACTGGCAGGCCCCAGGCTGTCAGGATGGGTAACAGGACCTCAGCCAGCATCATCACAAACACAGGTGTCCCACAGGGTTGTGTTCTCAGCCCCATCCTCTACAGCCTCTTCACTCATGACTGTGTTGCCTCCCACAAGGACAATATCATCTTAAAGTTTGTGGACGACACAGCAGTGATAGGACACATCACTGGTGACGACAAAACATCCTACAGGAGGGAGGTGGCCAGCCTGGTGTCATGGTGTGAGGACAACAACCTCACCCTCAACACGGAGAAGACAAAGGAGATGATAGTGGACATGAGGAAGAGGAGGAAGAGACCCCATTGGCCGCTGTTCATCCAGGAGCTTGAGGTGGAAAGGGTGAGCAGCTTTAAATACCTGGGCATCCACATCAGCGAGGACCTTACGTGGACACACAACACCACAGAGCTGGTTAAGAGAGCTCAACAGTGACTGTACTTTCTGAGGAGGCTGAAGAAGTTTGGCATGTCCCCCAGGATCCTCAACAACTTCTACAGCTACATCACCGAGAGCATCCTTACCAGACCAACTGTATCACTGCATGGTACAGCAGCACCACTGCCCTGGACTGCAAACACCTGCAGAGAGTGGTGAAGAAAGCAGAGAAGATCATCAGAACTCCCCTCCCCTCTCTGCAGAGCATCTACCACCGCAGAGTCAAAAGGAGAGCTACCGCCATCCTCTGGGACCCCACTCACCGTTGGCACAAAATATTCACACTTCTACCGTCAGGCCGTAGGTACAGAAGTGTGAAATGTAGGACAACCAGACTAAAAACTCCTTCTTTCCCACTGCTATCAGACTCCTGAACAAATAACAAATTCCTAAAACTCCGTAACACAGCTTTGCAAATAGGAACTCACACACCGGTTGCTAAATTTGCACATTGTTCATTTGTACAGTGTGCATAGTCTCACTGTTGTGTCCGAATAATGAGGAGGCGAGGTGACGTTTTATGAAGTTTATTATAACAATGTGGAAATGTGAAAGGACGAGACAGAGTTTATTTCACGAGTCAGGTTTATTCACATTCTCCAACATCAGCAATACAGAAAGAGAGAGAAACCCAGACCTTCATCCCCTTTTTATACCCCAGGAGCTTCAAAGCTCCAGTCACAATGCATTTAATCCCAAATAACAATGCATCCTTCTTTCTACACCTTTCACTCTGTATATATATATATCACGGACGCACGGATCGCCCCGGGGGTCTCCCGGGTCGGCGGACGGAGCCACGGTTTGCAGCGGGAGACGCTACAGCGGGGAGGAGCTAGTGCTAGCTAGCACTTGGCCGCCGCCCGGTGCTAATGGGAAACTTGACATACCGGGAGCTGTAGCGAAAATGACGCGGGTGCCGGGCTGGAGTTTAGGCGGCGTGCAAGAAATATAAGACAGAATAATAAAGAGCGATGGCAAGAACCAAGTAGACCGCCCGTAAAATCTACTGGAGGAAGAAGCTGTCACCATGGGGTGAGACGCCGGCTCGGCGCTCAGCCCATGCTCCTTTTATCCCTGCCTCTCATTGGGCAGTGCCTCAGCTGGTTCCCAGCTGTCAGTGTCACGGGACGGCTGGGGCCAATTAATCCTCATCAGCTGGGGCGCTGTTAATGAGTATAAAGAGGAGCAGCTTCGATCATTCGGGGCTGCGACATAAGCACTGCTAGGCTGAAGCCCCTTCGTCTGGTGTCAGCCTCAACTCCCCTTGCAGCATTCCGGTGTTTGTATCCCGCTGTGAGTATGCACGTCTTGTTACCCCCATGTCCGGTACGAGCTACCTACCCCTGCGCTGTGCAGCCCGAGAATGTACGTCTGTATGAGTGTCTGTGCTCTCCTCATCCCTTATCCCTTACCCAGAATAAAACATCTCGACTCACTGGCTTGTCCCTGGCTCTGATTGCCCGGCTCCCTAGAGCCGGATATGACAGTATGTCGCAGCCAGAAGAGTTGCCGGCGGCCGTGAGTCGCTGTGGAAATGTACCTTTCTGTCCGGGTGTCAGCGCTGCTAGCATGCCGTTTCCCAGGAGTCACTTCCGGCGCCAGGGCGACGGGCTGAGGTCCATCTCGGAGGCAGTCGACGGGACGTTCTTCACCCTGCACGACGCCTCCAACGCGAGACGCTGGCATCCGGGCCGTGCTGAGGAACTCCTGGACTGTCACCCTCACTCTCTGTACCATCTGGAGGACAGTGCCAGGATAGACGCTGCAGGTACACAGCGAGAGAAGCTCCACGGGGTGGATGGAAATCCCGGCAGGGAGTCGAAGTGGGCGACGTCTTTCCCCGCTTCGGAGTCCCGTTCCTGCCGCTATTCCAGTCCGGGAGTTTGCGCCAACCAGAGGACTTCCCCCGACCTGCGCCACGTCACTCGGGATTCCCTTCGAGGAGCCGCAGCTGACAGCAGTTATGTCCGGGGTCGAGTGGCTGTCGCGAGCTCTACTGTGTTTCCTGTCACCACCTTCAGGCATGTGGCGGCGGCAGTGAGATTGATGGTGAGGACTTCAGGGCTACGAAGCCTTCCCGTGCTCGACGCCTTCCTCGTCTCGATCTCCGATCTGGAGCGGCGAATCCTGGGTTTCCCCCTCGCTTCGTCCCCTGGGAGTAGTCGTCATCACATCGCCGAGTCACCTCTGCACGAACCTCGTCCGGATCCAGTTCTGGGTCATCGTCAGGACCGTTCCTCCCACGCAGCTGTCATCCCTTCGCCTCGTCAGTGTGGAGATTCTACAGCCTCGTCCCCTGAGCCTCGTTCCCCCGCTGTCATTCCTGGACATTCGGGCTGGCTCACCCCGGCTGTTTCCCCCTCCTCCTCGACGCGCTTCCTGACCGCTGTGTGTGCCTGGAATCCCGGCCTGGTGAGCTCTCTGCTGGAGACAACGCGAGCGATCCTCAGACGAATTCCCGGGGGGTCCTCCGTTATCGCCGGGCGGGGAGAGGAAGAAGCAGATTCCACTACAGCAGGCGATACTCAACCTCCAGGGGGCAGGCAAGTCATTGTTTTTTCACACCTGCTTAATGATTTGCTCTGTCACATCCCTGGAGGAGAAGTTCAGGGTTCGCAGCTCCCTGAACTCTCCCCACCTGCTGTAACCTGTATGCCTAATCCCGCATCCTCTGTGTCTCTCTCCGCCGAGCGGTCCCCGGCTCCGGGTCAACGTGGTGGGATATGGAGAGGGCCTGTGGTTCCGCAGCTACATTGCGGACGGAGGAGGGGGACTGACTGCTGCGTGGAGTCTACGCTGACGACTGAGCGTCCCTGGGTCTCCACGGAGGAGTGGTTCGGTCCAGCGGGACGAGATTCTTCTGGCTTCACGCCGAGTGGGTCGTCGGCAGGGTTACCTGAGCTGGAGGGATCTCAAGCTGCGCTGACCATCGTGCTGGCTGCGGGGCCCGACGCGGCTAGATGGGAGCCTGACAACGACCTCCTGACGACGGATCCTGGATCTTCGCAGTCCTGGACGGCGTCAGAACCCGAGATCAGGCGAGTGCTCTCCTTTCTTTTCTTTCTTTTTATCTTTGAGCACTTCAGCCTATCTCCAGGGGAGACGAGCAGGGTGCAGCCGCCCGCTGCGTCTGAGCTCGTCTCGCCGGGTTCTGGCGCTGCCGGTGATCCTGATCCCGGTTCTGTTTTCTCTTCTGAGCCTTCTTCCAGGGTCACCGGCGAGGAGTTGCTGTTCCTCGTGGTGCTGGAGGGTCCGGGTTCAACGTTGGAGGTCGGTTCTGGTGCAGTGTCCAACGTGGGTTCGCCCGAGACCCAATCGGGGTCCAACGTGGGTTCGCCTGAGGCCCGATCGGGGTCCGACGTGGGTGCTGCCCCAGTGTTGTCCAGGTCCGGTGAGGAGGTGGCCGTTTCCCTGAGGCCCGCCGCCCTCGTCATCGGCTCTCCCCTGAGCCTCTTCCACCGGGATCCGCTCTGACCCTTCGTCCGTCTCAACGGTCCTGGTGGTTGAGTGATGCGGGTCGACGACCCGACCCGCAAAACTTTCGGTTCGGCGATCTGGTTTCCCCCCACTGGTCTGTGTTTGCCTTTGGGCGGCCTGGTTCGGCAGCCGTTGGACTGGATTCCTGGGATCTGGGCCCAGAGTTCGCCGTCCGAACATTTCTCTTCCCCGGGTTGCCAACTGGACAATGGGCGGGGAGATTACCAGAACAATTCCGGCCGTTTTGGACTCTGCCTGCCGTCTCCTCGGGTGTCCTTTACTTCTTTTATTATTATTGAGGTCACTCGGGTGTAGTTTCTTTGTCCATTAGGGGAATATATGTTTTTGTGCTGTGTGTTGTTTTTTTTTAACCATACTCAGCATTTTTATCGTATTGTTATCCTGTTACCCTGTCACCTTTTTTCCTCTTGGTGACTCACCTTATGTATCGCGCTGTGTATTGCATTTTCTTATCTTTACTCAGCGTTTTCATTCATCCTTACCTTAGCCTTGGCCTCGTCGGTGCATCATGGAGTATGCGTGTGGTTTCCTGTTCAACCATACTCTGTGATCACCCCATTCTGTCTTATTATCCTCGTGGGGGGCCTTCCCTAGCCCCGACTTTAACATTGACTGTGTTTGTTATTGTTTGAAGTAATGTGTTTCATTCCCACTTAACCGTACTTCATTATTACCCATTTGTCCTTGTCACCTCTGTTTCTTTAGGTGATCTTTTATATATTCGGTGCTGTGTGTTTTGTTTTCTTTAGTATCCATGCACAGCGTTTTTCATCATTTTTTGTCCTGACCTTTGTCTTGTTGGTGCATTATGGAGTAGTGTGTTTTGTTCCCCTTAACTATACTCTGTGATTGCTTTATTCATTCCTGCCACCTTTTTGGTGGGTTTTTGGTTTTCTTTTTTTTGCCCCGATCTATACGTTATTTGTATGCTGTCTGTAGTCATATTTGGTATTTTCCCTACCTGTGTCCTAACTCAGTTTTCTCCCTAACTGTGCTCTGGGTTAATCCTTTTCCCTGTGTTGTAGGGTATTGTATTTGGGTTTTTTTTTCTCTGCCCTGCTGCCCTACATTGGTCTATTGTTTTTTTGTCCTTCCCTTTGCATCTTCCCCTCCGGTCCTGCCTCCCTTCCGCCCGCCCTAGGTGGGGTGGGGAGGGGGGGGGGCTGGGATGTTCCTGGTCGTTCGGGAGCCCGACCGTGAGGGGGAGGCTCTGTCACCATGGGGTGAGACGCCGGCTCGGCGCTCAGCCCATGCTCCTTTTATCCCTGCCTCTCATTGGGCAGTGCCTCAGCTGGTTCCCAGCTGTCAGTGTCACGGGACGGCTGGGGCCAATTAATCCTCATCAGCTGGGGCGCTGTTAATGAGTATAAAGAGGAGCAGCTTCGATCATTCGGGGCTGCGACATAAGCACTGCTAGGCTGAAGCCCCTTCGTCTGGTGTCAGCCTCAACTCCCCTTGCAGCATTCCGGTGTTTGTATCCCGCTGTGAGTATGCACGTCTTGTTACCCCCATGTCCGGTACGAGCTACCTACCCCTGCGCTGTGCAGCCCGAGAATGTACGTCTGTATGAGTGTCTGTGCTCTCCTCATCCCTTATCCCTTACCCAGAATAAAACATCTCGACTCACTGGCTTGTCCCTGGCTCTGATTGCCCGGCTCCCTAGAGCCGGATATGACAGAAGCCCCCCAGGAGACAGCTAGCCACCAGGGCTGCTCGGAGAGGCGCTCCGGCTACCGGCAGAGTGAAGAGGCCTCGCCATCACAGGCCCGTGGCTCTGAGAGAGATCCGTCGCTGCCAGAAATCCACGGAGCTGCTCATCCGTAAGCTGCCCGTCCAGCGCCTGGTGAGGGAGATCGCTCAGGACTTCAAGACCGTCCTGCGTTTCCTGAGCTTCGCCGTCATGGCTCTGCAGGAGACCAGCGAGGCCCACCTGGTGGTCTCTTCTTTGCTAAGGGGGTCACCATCATGCCCAAAGTCATCCAGCTGGCCCGCCGCATCCGCGGAGAGAGAGCTTAGACTTTCTGCTGCACATTCACCAACCAACCATAATGCTCTGCACTGTGTGTCTATATATATACATTTATAGTAATATGGACATATGTTTACTAGATGTTGTTTTTTCTTGCCTTCTGATTGTTGCTCTGAGTGTTGCTATCCCTGTGCTGTTGCAATCCTGGAATTTCCCCATTGTGGGACTAATAAAGGCTTATCTTATCTTATCTTATCTTATCCCTTTCAGATCTTATCACCCCCACCCCAAAGTCACTGGCAGCCAGGAAATCTCCCACGGCCATCTCTTTGCATACCAAAGACCACATTTCACATCCTCCTGTTATCTCCGAGGAGGCTCAGTCCTTTGTTCATCTGAGACGTGAAGCATACAGTAAGCATACAGTGATATACATATGAAGCATAAGGTGATATACGTTTGTGCATATGAAACCCACATATGTGTCCCACATGACCCCCCCCAAACGTCTAAGATGTAACAACAGAATAACAGTCAGCCTGTCATGATAAAATCATTACACATCAGCCCACGTGTTGCTTGGGCCTCAGTCTCCTCCCGTATCTGCTGTAAGCAGGCTTCAACACTTCCGTGGCGCCATCCTGCTGGGGGGCTGCTGTCTGAGGGTGAGAATTGTTAGTCAATCCCTGTGGGTGTTCTGGGGGATGTTCTCTAGGGGGTCTGCCGCGCCGAGGAGCCCTGGCCAACAGCACGTCGTCGTCCGCCACCACAAAGGCAGGTTTGAGCCTGTTAATGCCAATCTTCTCCTTCCTGCCCCCCAAATCTAGCAAAAAATGCTTATCCCCTGTTTCCAGCACTCTAAATGGCCCATCATAAGGTGGTCGTAGCGGCGGGCGATGGGCATCGTGTCTGACAAAAACAAACTCTGCGTTTTTTAAAGCCTTAGGTATAAAAACACGTGGAAAACTGTGGTGAACGGGGCCAGGCAGCACGCCCAATTCCGTGCCACGCTGCAACCACTGAGCCGGGGAACATTCTGGTGCAAGATTATCTGGGAGAAACTCCCCGGGCAGCCGAAGTGGCTGCGCAAAAACTAGCTCCGCCGGGGAGGCTTCTAAATCCTCTTTAGGTGCAGAATGCAACCCCAATAAAACCCATGGTAGCCTGTCCACCCAATTTGTATCCGTAAGCGACGCTCTGAGAGCCGCTTTCAATGACCTGTGAAAACGTTCGCATAACCCGTTAGCCTGCGGATTGTATGCGGTTGTGCGGTGGATCATTACCCCCAGGCTGCGGGCCATTGCTGACCAAAGTTCTGAAACATATTGAGGGCCTCTGTCGGACGTAACGTCCGACGGGACTCCAAAACGCGCTACCCATGCTGTTAAAAACACGCGCGCCACCTCCTCGGCTGTGGTTGACGCCAGTGGGACCACTTCCGGCCAGCGCGTGGTGCAGTCTACCATTGTCAGAAGGTGTGTACACCCCTGTGATGGCGGAAGGGGGCCTGCGAGGTCCACGTGAACATGATCGAACCTCTTAGCCGGGATGTGAAACGGCTCCAAAGGAGCTCTCGTGTGCCTGTGTACCTTGGCTCGTTGACAGGCCATGCAGGCTGCTGCCCATTCCCTAACTTGTTTGTGCAGGCTCGGCCATACAAATTTCTCTCCCACCATTTTGACCGACACACGCACTCCCGGGTGCGCCAGAGAATGAATCGAGTCAAAAACGCGGCGGCGCCATGCGATGGATACCACCAGACGCGGTCGCCCAGTGGAGACATTGCAGATTAGGGGGGGCATACCGTCTTGCAGCACCCTGTTCTCCAGTCTTAACCCTGTTGGTCCAGACTGGAGCGCGCGCACGTCCGCGTCGCTAACCTGATCCACGGCCATGGCTGCATAATCTACCCCCATGCGGACTGGAGCAGCCACGGCGCACGAGAGGCAGTCTGCCACTACATTAAGTTTACCCGCCACTTGCTGGATATCGCTAGTAAACTCTGAGATCACGGCCAGCTGTCTCTGCTGCCAGCCTGACCACGGTTCTGAAACCTTGGCCATCGCGAAAGTCAGCGGCTTGTGATCAATGAACGCGGTGAAACGGCGTCCCTCCAGCCAGAACTGGAAGTGGCGAATGGCCAAGTGGAGAGCTAACAACTCCCTGTTGAAGGCGCTGTATTTTCGTTCACTATCGCGCAAGGTCCTGCTGAAAAAGGCGAGCGGTTGCCAAGCCCCGGCTACATGCTGCTCCACGACCGCCCCTATGGCCACATTTGACGCGTCAGTTGTGAGCGCTATGCGGGCCGTTGGGTCTGGATGTGCTAACAACGCAGCGTTTGCCAGGGCTGTTTTGACTTCTGAGAATGCTCGCTCTTGCTCCGGAGACCATTCAATTTTATTTGTGGGTTTTTGTTTTTTTAGTGCGGCATATAATGGTTGCATGAGCTGCACTGCGCGGGGGAGGAAACGGTTATAAAAATTCACCATTCCCAAAAACTCCTGTAACGCTTTGACCGTTTGTGGCTGGGGAAAATTTGTTACCGCGCGCACTTTGTCAGGCAGAGTAACCGCTCCTTCTGGAGAGACGCGATGCCCCAAAAAATCAATCTGCGTCACCCCGAACTGACACTTCTCTGGGTTGATTATTAATCCGTGCTCTCCCAACCTCCGGAAGACTGCCGTGAGGTGGTTTTCGTGTTCATCTTCGGACGCGCTGGCTACCAAAATATTGTCCAGGTAGACGAACACGAAGGGGAGATCGCGCAACACCGCGTCCATCATGCGTTGGAACGTCTGCGTCGCGCCTTTAAGCCCAAACGGCATGCGCAAAAAGTCGAATAGACTGAACGGAGTTATTACCACTGTTTTGGGTATGTCCTCAGCGCGTACTGGGACCTGGTGGTAACCGCGTACCAAGTCTATCTTAGAAAAAACGCGCGCCCCCGCCAAATGAACTGAAAAATCTTGGATATGCGGGATTGGGTAGCGGTCGTGCGCTGTAGCGTTGTTCAACCTGCGGAAATCTCCACAAGGTCGCCACAAGCCATCAGCTTTCGGGACCATGTGAAGCGGTGAAGCCCATGGGCTTTTCGAACGCCTGATGATGCCCAACTTTGCCCAACTTTTCCAGGTTGGCGAACTCCTCGCGTGCTATGGTCACTTTAGCTGAATCCAAGCGCCGGGCTTTTGCAAAAATGGGCGTTCCGGTGGTAGTAATAAAATGTTCCACCCCGTGTTTAGCCACAGCCACCGAAAATGTTGGGACCGTGAGTGCTGGGAACTGAGTGAGCAGTGTGTGGAACTTACCACTTGCAGCTGTGACGTTGGCTTGTGCTGTTGGCGGGGCCACTCGAGCTGTACAGGGGATAGAATAAAAAGAGAGTGCATTAACCAGGCGCCTGTTAGCAAGATCAACCAACAAACCATGTGAGCACAGAAAATCAGCCCCTAACATATTGAAATTCACTGCAGCTATGACGAAAGTCCACTCAAATGTACAGCCGTGCAGGGACAGAAGCAGAGTCCTCTCACCAAAGGTCTTAATCACCGAGCCGTTCGCTGCTGACACCCCGAGACCACTGGAAGGCGCCAGCTGGTCAGCGGAGGAAGGTGTGATGAAACTCAACTGGGAGCCTGTGTCCACGAGGAAATGCCTCCCCGAGCGCGCATCCTTCAAGTAGAGCAGCTTGTTCTCCTTCCCGAGGGCTGCAGCTGCTACCGACCCCCGGTCTTGGCATTTCCCGAGCGCTTGAAATGGCATGGTGGTATACATTTGCGTGCCTTCTCTGCAAAGCGGCGATGGTAGAAACAGAGGGTGTCTCCTCCGCGATCCTTGGCCCCCGCCGCCGCCGTCGTTGGTGGGTCTGCTACTGCTGTCTCTGGCCCCTCGCCGTCTCCGGCTGTCGTGCCGCACCCCGTCGCTGCTGCGGTGGCCCCGCACTGTTTGCTGGTGTTGAGAATCCGGTGCGTCTCCTGGGCCAGCGCGCGGAAGTCCCGCTGGGCCAACAACGGCGAACCGGCCAGGGTCGCTCTCGTGGCCGACGGTAGGGTTCTCAGGAAAATGTGGGTGAAGAGGAAATCGTCGCTGTCTGAGCCCCTCAACCTCAGCATGTCCTCCATCAGGTCAACGGGCGTGCCATCTCCCAAGTTGTTCAGAGCCAGGAGTCTCTCCGCTCTCTCCTGGGCTGAGAGAGTGAAGCGCTGGATGAGCGCAGCCTTCAACACGCCGTATTTGTCGGCGGCCGGCAGTTTCACCAAAAGGCTCTGCACGTGCCGAGACGTGCGGTTGTCGAGCTTGGCAATTACATGGTAGAATTTCGTCTCATCTACCGTTATCCCCCGGAGGGCGAACTGTGCTTCGACCAAGAGGAACCAGGAGCACGGGTTGTCTCGCCAAAAGTCCGGTAGCTGGACGGTAGTGGCATACGCCTGGCTGGGAGCTCCTGACCTGGCTGGTTCGGCGGAATTTCTTTCACTCATTGTCTTAGGGTCACCAGTGTGGAAATGTGAAAGGACGAGACAGAGTTTATCTCATGAGTCAGGTTTATTCACATTCTGCAACATCAGCAATACAGAAAGAGAGAGAAACCCAGACCTTCATCCCCTTTTTATACCCCAGGAGCTTCAAAGCTCCACTCACAATGCATTTAATCCCAAATAACAATGCATCCCTTTCAGATCTTATCACCCCCACCCCAAAGTCACTGGCAGCCAGGAAATCCCCCACGGCCATCTCTTTGCATACCAAAGACCACATTTCACATCCTCCTGTTATCTCCGAGGAGGCTAAGTCCTTTGTTCATCTGAGACGTGAAGCATACAGTAAGCATACAGTGATATACATATGAAGCATAAGGTGATATACGTTTGTGCATATGAAACCCACATATGTGTCCCACAACAAGAACTATGTACACATGGGAGTCCCTACTATGAGTACAGGAGCCACAGTGAAGAGAGAGTATATGTTTCCCGCTACTGGCTTATATACCACAGGTGATGCCACCCCCCCAAAGGCGGGGCATGAGCCCTCCCTAGCCTAGGGCACCACCATGCTAATATAATATATATATTACGATCCTACATTCCCCACCCTTTTCAAAAAACAAACAAACACACAATTCTCCCAACCACATAATTTGCACCCGATTCACATGGTAATACAAAGGGGTATGGGCCTACACATTCACACACCACACTGGCCCAGCAGAGCTCTCCGTGTACACATACAGCCAGTGAAAAGGAAAGGACCACACACCAAACTAAATCAATCCCGATAAAATAAACACATATACATATGCATATACATATAAATATAACCTACATATACAAACAAGTATAAAATAAACGAAGGCGGTACCCGACCCCATAACTCATAGGATATATACAATAAACTCAGAGATTCCCGAAAAAAAACCCCAAAACACCCAACTTACACCAAAATAGGGCAATGAATATATACACCTCACACCAACAGTCACATAAACATTCACACCCAGGTGTCACTGCACCTTCCACACACACACCAGTCAGCCACCAAGCATACACACGCACAACAGTGGTAAAGTGCACAAAATCAAATAGGCAGTAACACAACATTTGCATTACCGTATTGACAAAACAGTGCCTCCCTTTTTTTTTTTTAACAAAACCACTGAACATATCATGAACACCATCAATCAACAATAACAGACACAATTTGAATGCACTACATCAGACACACTGTAAGCCGTCATTCATACTCTATCCCAGGTCTCCCGAAGGCCCCCCCGTGAAGTGTCCGTCCCACGGCCCACTTCCACAGTATCTCTGCTTAATCATGGCAGGAGACGGGCTACATTGGCGTCCTTTCCTACCCAAACACCACACCTCGTTGGGATGTTGTCTTGACTCATCAGTCAAACTCAGTTACCCGTCGCCGCCGGACTGGACCACCCGCAGATTATCCTGTCCAGTTGTCAGTTCCCTAGAACTGCGCACCCGACCAAGCCGAGGCTCAACCCTAGGGCAGATGTCATCACCCTCACCCAGGGGAGCACTCATTGGCTCCCTCCGTCATCTGCGTCGCGATCTGGCACCCTTATAGCTCCTCAGCGGTTCACCAAGTCAACTTGAGCCACATCCCTTGCTTTTGATGTCAGCACAGCCAGGGTTTGTGCCCTCAGATGTTACTGCGGTTGCTAGATGTTGATGCGTTGGAGCAGCACCAGCCACTGTTGGCTGGGCAGCCCTATCCAGTTGGCCACCGGAGCCCTGTAGCTCACGCTCTTTGGACCTTTCCGTCACCGCAGGGTCAAACCACACCGCTCGAGTCCACCATCCGTGAGACCACGAACATTGGCACAGGACCCTCGCCTCGTCAGTGTACAATGGTGCTGGCGGTGTCCCTCTTCACTTGGAATGGGCCACCCAATGTCCCACACATCTTCGCCACTTCCCACATAAAACGGCTGGTCCCACAGACCACCATCTGCCCAATCCTCCACATCTCCATAGGTGATGGAGAAACCAAACCCACTCGCTTTGTAGTGAGGAAAACGCTGACTTACTGTTTCAAGTTGAGGATGGAGACCGCTGACCCTGTGTCCACCAACAGCAGTATCAGCGTCCCGTCCAACTAAATATCACAGATGATACAACTGTCTGTGTTGGGCGAGACCGTGTGGACCACCGTAGGTGCCTTCTTCTTAACACCGTCCTTAGCAGGCCTCCGTGCCTCCTTGTCAAAATTGTGGCAAACTCTGGAGAAGTGATGGAGCAGACCGCACCGTCCACAATGCTTGCCCTCCGCTGTGTACTCCCTGGCTCGATGACGGTGCCTGCTGGATCCACAGCCGTAGCGTCTTGGCGTCCCCAGTGCGGACTGTATTTTGACAATGGACACATACTCGTCGTTGCTTTCATCGTCCGAATCCAAGGCCAGGGTCTTCCCACGTGCGTCGTTCTTCGACAGGGCAACGTCATTATTGAGATTTCTCGGTAGTCGTTCCACTGCCTTGTGTCATTGTGCTAGCTCCATGGCTGCTAGTGGTGTTAGCTCACCAGCGTGAGTTAGCAGGCGAACTCTTGCTGAGGAGTAGGCCCCGTGTTCCGCTAACTGGTTGCGGACCAACTCCTCCTTCAAAGGCCCAAGCCTGCACTCACCCGCCAGCCACCGAAGGTCCACCAAAAACTGTCGAACCGACTCTCCGGGTCGCTGACGTCGCTGCTTGAACTGCATGCGCCGCGTCATGATGTCTTCAGGGGCGCGAATATAGCCCGCCATGAGCCTCATTACATCACTGAATAAGTCACCTCCTCCAAGCGTGCTCAGGACCCTCCGGCTCTCCACATCCAGGTTATGGACCAGAATAGCCCTTGCACATAATTTGTCAAGGTCGCCGAGGTCTAACGCCAACAGATTCGAAGGCCGCATACCGTCTGGCCCAAGGGACCAACGGCTCACCCTGAGCCTCCAAAACTGCACGAAGCGCAGTAACAGCCCTCTCCATCTCCGTATATCCTCATCGCCAAATGTTGTGTCTGAATAATGAGGAGGTGAGGTGACGTTTTATTAAATTTATTATAACAAGAACTATGTACACACGGGGAGTCCCTACTATGAGTACAGGAGCCACAGCGAAGAGACAGTATGTCTCCCGCTACTGGCTTATATACCACAGGTGACGCCACCCCCCAAAGGCGGGGCATCATCCCTCCCTAGCCTAGGGTACCGCCATACTAATATAATATATATATATTATAATCCTACACTCACCCCGTCTGATGTCCTTATCAACTCTGCTGCTAATTATCATGTACAGTCTACTGGTATTATCATTACAGAGAAATTCACACGCTGGGTGCTAATTTGTAATTTGTATACTGCTCATTTGCACACTGTACATAGGCTTATGCTATCTCAGGTTCATATCATATCTGATATCAATATAACACTGTCCACTATAGTCACCCAGGGAATTTCAATTTCAATCTTCTTGTTTCCTCTAGTTATTCTGTGGTTTGGTTCTGTGTTATTACCTCATTAGTATTGTTGTGTACCTATTACCTTGGCATTCGGTCGGAGAGCAGAGTAAGAATTTTATTGCTCAGGAAATGTTGCATTTCTTAACTGTGCACATGATAATAAAGGCTTGAATCTTGAATTTTTAATCTTGAATATTGGAAGTAAATTCATAAGCCACTGCAAATGCTTTAAAAGTAAGAAGTTGTCACATAGTGGGAAGAAAAAAATTCTGAATAGAAAAAAAAGTGCATCGAGAATCGAAATCTGCTCAATTCGTTGGGTGCCTAAAGATTCCCACCCCTAGTAAATTGCATATAAATATTCACAGTAAGCCACTGAAGATCTGAAAAAAAAATGTCTTATTTAGGGTTATACGTTTACCTCTTAAATTTAACATTTTTTCATACCCTGGGGTGCCTTGGGCATTGCTGCTTAGCTCCATTTCAGTGATGTTGTGCTGCACAGCTGCTGAAAGTAGTAAAAGTTTCATTGAAGTGGTGTGTGTGTGTGTGTGTGTGTGTGTGTGTGTGTGTGTGCGCACGCGCGTGCATGCGTGCACACATGCGCGTGTGTGTGGAAGGTGAGGGAGTGGGCGGTCAGTCCTGTGGTAGCTTTGTGCAATAATTTCCCTTTCCCTCTTCTATTTATGCTGATTATCAGGCTAGAAGGCAGAAAGTACTTTTTTTTTTTAAATGTATGCCCTGTTTGGGGATTAAACCTCAGCTGTGGGGCAAATAATCAGCCATCAGAAGTGGGCATTAAAAGTTTCATTTACTCACTCATATACATGCTGTCATGACTCCCCGTGCGCTTTTATGCAGCGCACAGAGAGGGAGAATGAAATAACGGATTTACGTGCAGGTTACACAACAACACATTTATTAAAGCAATGACAAACAGTTCCCAAAAGGGTGAAGACGAACAAAAATACAAAGATACACTTACGATTGGCGTTTGGGGTCCGGCATCGCCCTGCAAACGCAGGAGGAGAAATGTGTAGCCACGCTGGCGTCCCACAGCTGGTATCGCTGTGCAGACGCAAGAGGACCACAACAAACGCGGAGTGGCTAACACATTGAAAATAGTGCTGACAACAAACTAATCACAGACAATGCAATGACCCAGCAATGCGTGACTGGCAAAAGGCTGCTAAAGTACATGCATTGCTGCTGATGGTATGATTGGAAGCACCTGGGCGAGGAGCGGGGAGCTGGCAAGCGGGAAAGGGAACAGCTGGCAGTAATGAGAGAGGAGGCGTGGTCGGACTGGTTACTAGTCCAGCTTACTCAGATTAATCTGAGTAAGCTGGACTAGCCTGCCACAATTTCGATATCCAGCTTATTTTTTCCCATTAAAATCTGATGTGTTTTCAAAGTTTTCCCTTTATTTTTTTTGAGCAGTGTATATATATATACAGTATATATATATATATATATATATATATATATAGCAAGCTGTTCAGGAAAAAATAATTACAAAGAAAAGCTTGGAATTTATTGAATGAAATTGCAAATATATTGAATGAAACTGGGAATATATTGAATGAACTTCAGATTATATTGAATGAAACTTGGAATATATTGAATGAACTTCCGAATATATTGAATGAAACTGGGAATATATTGAATTAACTTTAGAATATATTGAATGAACTTCAGAATATATTGAATGAACTTCCAAATAGTATATTGAATGAACTTCATAATATATTGAATGAACTTCCGAATATATTGAATGAAACTGGGAATATATTGAATGAACTTCCTAATATATTGGATGAAACTGGGAATATATTGAATGAATTTCTAAATATATTGAATGAAACTTGGACTATATTGAATGAACTTCCAAATACATGAACTTCATAATATATTGAATGAAACTGGGAATATACCGAATGAACTTCAGAATGTATTGAATGAAACTGGGAATATATTGAATGAACTTCTGAATATACTGAATGAAAATGGAATATATTAATTGAACTTCAGAATACAGTGGTGTGAAAAAAGTGCTTGCCCTCTTCCTGGTTTCTCATTTTTTTGGTATGTCACACTTAAATGTTTCAGATCATTAAACAAATTTAAATATTAAACAAAGATAACACAAGTAAACACAAAATGCAGTTTTTAAATGACGGTGTTTATTATTAAGGGAAAACAAAATCCAAACCTACATGGCCCTGTGTGAAAGTGATTGCCCCCTAAACCTAATAACTGGTTGGACCACCCGTACCAGCAACAACTGCAATCAAGCATTTGTGATAACTGGCAATGAGTCTTTTACAGTGCTGTGGAGAAATTTTAGCCCAGTCATCTTTGCAGAATTGTTGTAATTCAGTCACATTGGAGTGTTTTGAGCATGAACCGCTTTTTTAAGGTCATGCCACAGCATCTCAATTGGGTTCAGGTCAGGTCTTTGACTAGGCCACTCCAAAGTCTTCATTTTGTTTTTCTTAAGCCATTCAGAGCTGGACTGGCTCGTGTGTTTTGGATCATTGTCCTGCTGCAGAACCCAAGTGCGGACATTCTCCTTCAGGATTTTTTGGTAGAAAGAAGAATTCATGGTTCCATATACCACAGCAAGTCTTCCAGGTCCTGAAGCAGCAAAAAAGCCCCAGACCATTACACTACCACCACCATATTTTACTGTTGGTACGGTGTTCCTTTTCTGAAATGCTGTGTTATTTTTACCCCGGATGTAATGGGACACACACCTTCCAAAACGTTCAACTTTTGTCTCATCAGTCCACAGAGTATTTTCCTAAAAGTTTTGGGGATCATCAAAATGTTTTTTCGGCAAAACTTAGAGGAGCCTTTATGTTCGTTTTGCTCAGCAATGGTTTTCGTCTTGGAATGCTGCCATGCAGGTCATTTTTGCCCAGTCTTTCATATGGTGCAGTCATGAACACTGACCTTAACTGAGGCAAGTGAGGCCTGCAGTTCTTTGGATGTTGTTGTAGGGTCTTTTGTGACCTCTTGAATGAGTCGTTGCTGCGCTCTTGGGGTAATTTTGGTCGGCCAGCCATTCCTGGGAAGGTTCACCACTGTTCCATGTTTTTGCCATTTGTGGATGATGGCTCTCACTGTGGTTCACTGGAGTCCCAAAGCTTTAGAAATGGTTTTATAACCTTTTCCAGACTGATAGATCTCAGTTACCTTGTTTCTCATTTGCTCCCGAATTTCTTTGGATTGCAGCATGATGTCTAGCTTTTGAGGATCTTTTGATCTACTTCACTGTGTCAGGCAGGTCCTATAAAAATGATTTCTTCATTGAGAACAGGTGTGGCAGTAATCAGGCCTGGGTGTGGCTAGAGAAATTGAACTCAGCTTTCCAAAGATGTGATAAACCACAGTATGGTTTATGTTTTAATGGGGTGGGGGATCTTTTTTTTTTTACCCTTAATAATAAACACCTTCATTTAAGAACTGCATTTTAGGTTTACTTGTGTTATCTTTGTCTAATATTTAAATTTGTTTGATAATCTGAAACATTTAAGTGCGACAACCATACAAAAAAGTGAGAAATGAGGAAGGGGGAAAACACTTTTTCACACCACTGTAGGTTAGAGATAATTGCACTAACATGAGACAGCTGGGACTACTTAAGAGATAACAGGGGAGCTGCTACAAACAGGATGGGCGGAGCTGTGCAGACAGAGGACACTGGAGAACAGGGAGGACAAATAATGCAAACAATAATCATAAATAAACCAAATCAGGGAGAGAACATAACTGAGCTAAGAACCTGAGGATAGCCCAACAAACTAATGATAACAGAATAAAGGCACAACAGTTCAAAACCAACAGAAAATGTGGACATGGTTGGAAACTTTGTCCAGATATGACAATGAAAGAGGACTGGAGGAAAATTTTCAGTTCAAACACATCCAGTATTAGAGTAATCTTCAACATGAGAATCGTTTTGGAGACTAAAACCACCATTGCAGGGAGGACTAATTGGAAATGTCTGCTGATTGGCTAGTGACTTTGTCACCCGCCCCATGCCTTAGCTATTTGATTGGTTGAAAGTGTTAGGACTGCGCTGTCTGCAGCAGATTAATTAGGTCACCTCATTGAGTTCAGATGCATATTGCATAAAACCAAGATAAGGGATTAAGCCAGGATTTTTAAATAATTCTGGCTTAATCTATACTTGACTTGGTTGTATAAAAGTAGGATAAATTAAGCCCGGTCAAGTTGCTATTGAGATTTATTCTCTACAGCTAGCCTGGTCCAGAGCAGGCTAAGAGTCAGGCTAAAATTAATCCTTGTGATTTATTTGTCAGTGCAGGAGTTAATTCTATAAGAAATCAGTGCTTTTCTGTGTCAATAAATGGTCTACTGATGTAGTCTGACTAGTAGATGATAGGTGATGTGTAAGGTAATTTTGATGAAGCTGCACTTAATGCCTGAGAAGCTATTGAATTTTATTTCAAATAAATATTTCCAAAAAATATGAAAAAATGTTTTCTACCCACACTAAGTGATGTAGTTTGACCATCAGATGACAGATGATGTGTGAGGTGATTTTGGTGAAGCTGCACTTAATATCTGAGAAGCTACTGAATTTTATTTCAAATTAATATTTCCAAAAAATATGATTATTTTTTTTTTACTCAAACTAAGTGATGTAGTATGATCATCAGATGATGGATTATGTGTCAGGTCATTTTGGTGAAGCTGCACCGAGTTATTTAGAAGTTTTAAACTATCATTTCTAATAAATATTTCCCTAACCTATAATTTTTTTTTTTTGGTCCAACTAACAAGTGTTTCTAACAGGAGACCCTAATGGCTGGGTAGCATTTAGTGGCACTAACCTTGATGATGCTGAAATTTAATCCTAATAAATATTCCCAAAAGCTATGAAAGCATTTATTTAATCCAAAATATGTGTTGTAGTCTGACTAGAAGAAGATGGATTGCATGTGAGGTGATTTTGGTGAAGCCACACTTTGTAATTTTCAAGTTATTGTATATTTTTTAAATAAATATTTCCCCAAACTATGAAAAATAAAATTTATGCAAACTAAGCATTTTAGTCTGAACAAAACGACACAATTGACGTATGAACTGATTCTGGTGACATTACACCTTATGATCATGACAGTATTTAATTTTAAGTTGTCTTTTTTCCCTCGGAGTCGCAATTTGCAGACGGTCCCCATTTGTCTCCCCTATGGCAGCTCATAGACACCAGTGTCACTGCTGGAGGTCAGAGGACGGCTCTTTTTAATGAAAATAAGGTTGTAGCTCGTTGTCCACTTTACCAATCTATTAGATTGGTGTGGTTTGTGTTTTAACATCGTTTTGTCCACGAATTATTGATCCGCAAAGTCCGAATCTGTGAATATCTTGCCACCTTTACTGAAGTGTCCCCCATGGTGGAACACACTGAATACATTTCTTCATTGGTAGAATTTTGGCCACTACATACAGTACATTTGCCAGGATGTTAACCAGCTCTTCATTACTGAGGATAGCTGCAACTAACTTTTTTGCTGATTCACTTAATGTATAGCTGCACTTCTTCCATTTCCGTTCATTACATATAACACACACCGAAAACAATGCTAAACATCCAA
This sequence comes from Pholidichthys leucotaenia, assembly GCA_020510985.1. Classification (NCBI taxonomy): domain Eukaryota; kingdom Metazoa; phylum Chordata; class Actinopteri; order Cichliformes; family Pholidichthyidae; genus Pholidichthys; species Pholidichthys leucotaenia. The sequence continues at coordinate 199,749,241 of CM035849.1, read as the reverse complement.
ATGGTCCTGATCACATACGTACAAAACACAGAATATATTGAACAAAACTCTGAAATATACGTATATACAAAACACTTGGAATATATTGAATGAAACTGGAGCCCCAAAGGCTGATGGGAAATGTAGTTCATTCAATATATTCTGCGGTTCATTCAGTATATTCCCAGCTTTTCTTTGTAATATATATATATTTTTTCTTGAAAGGCTTGCTATTATATGTATGTATGTATGTGTCTGTGTGTGTGTATACATACATACATACATACATATATACATACATATACACACATATATATACATATACGTATATATAGTGTGTGTGTGTGTGTGTGTGTGTGTGTGTGTGTGTGTGTGTGTGTATGCGGGTTAAACGAGTTCCACCTCCGCTGTCTTCAGCACCTTATGCACATCAAGTGGCAGGACAGAGTCCCCAACACTGAAGTCCTTAAGCGCGCTGACTTGCCAAGCATCCCTGCATTTCTCAGCCAGAGACAACTCCATTGGCTCGGCCCCATGCACCGTATGGAGCCTGACTGTCTGCCGAGAGAAATCCTTTACGGAGAACTGTGGGTGGGTGACCGCCGTGTGGGCCGACCACTGTTGCGTTTTAAAGGTGTCTGCAAATGTGACATGCGGTGTGCGCAGATCAATGCCAATAACTGGGAGGTTATTGCCAAAGATCGAGCCACCTGGCGCCACAGTGTCAAAGAGAGTGTTCTCAAGATGGAAGTGAACACGAGAGTCCAGATGGCAACGAAATGTGCGGCGAGGAAAGAATGCGCAGCATCAGCACGTGCACCATCAATCTTCATCTGTGCCAACTGCTCCAAAGACTGCCACTCAAGGATTGGGCTGTATAGTCATTCCAGGCACTGCTCCAATCCTTGACGCGCTAACCATCGCCTCTTCGAGAAGAGGATGCCAGATATATACATATGCTGTTCATATGACCCCACAGGAGATGCCAGCTATGCTCCACCAGACTGATTTGAACCCCCAGAATTGAATCAAATGAGGAAGAACAGGAAGGCAGCTCATTTCAGTATAAACAATTGAATATGATATGAAACTTAACTTCATAAATCATTTTTAAGATAAACTGATATAGTAAATATTGTGGCAGGCTTACATTTAACATAAAAATAGTAGACTAAAAGCCTGGCAATTAAATGGACCAGCCTATTAAAAAACACTTATGAACTGATTCCTTCTGGTGTTTCAGTATTGTCATTTACTTTTCATGGCTAACCAGAGTAGCCCACAGTTCTTTTTCTCTAAATACTGCTGCCTCCTGTATGGATCAGCATCATGCCTGACACGGTAGCTCCTCTGCTTTTCAGCAGCACTTAATGGTGTCTTAGAGCTCTGTATAAATGTTTAGAATTGACACTCCACTGCCACCTTAATATTCATTGCACAGGTGTCTTCCCCAATGACTGCTCCATCACATCACCTTTATCCCACTCACCAAAGTCCTGCGGCAAGGAAAACATGGTGACAGGGGCAGGGAGAAGATGCTCCTGGAAGCCTCTAGCCACACTACCCTCAAATGGCGGTCCGGGTGTCACAGTTGCTCTAGTGCCAACATATGAAGCAACGGCCTAGTTCGCATCCTGTGTTCAAGATGGCGGCGTGTGCACAACACGAGGCTCAGCGTCTCTTCAGATTTTGTGGATTAGCAGTGTTATTTCTGCTCATTTCGGGTCTGTTCGTTCAGAACAGCTTCGCTTTCACATCTTACACCCGAAATGAGCTTTTGGACATTGGATTACAAAATAACGATAACGATCTTTTTATCAGCAACCAACGTCTCATCCCTGAGCTCCGGAGAACACCCGACGCTCGGCAAGCTTCCCGGCCGACCGGAAGTGCTCGCAGGCGGCGTAGAGACTGTAAACAAAGGCGGAGGAAGCGCGGTGGGCTAAGAGCTAAGCTAAAGCTAACACCGCACCAGCTTTCTCTACCCAGTATTTTCCTCGCTAATGTACGGTCACTGGTGAACAAAATGGATGAGCTACGGCTTCGGATCACCAACAATAAGAGACTTATGAACTGCAATATCATGATTTTCACGGAAACATGGCTACACAGTGGAATACCCGACAATGCTATCGAGCTAGCCGGCCTACACACTCTCCAGGCAGACAGAGCAGCTGATGACTCCGGTAAGACCAGAGGTGGGGGAGTGTGCATTTATATTAACAAGGCTTGGTGCACGAACTCTGTCACTGTTGAGAGACACTGCTCAGCTAACCTAGAGTTTCTCATGGTTAAATGTAGACCTTTCTATCTGCCACGCGAGTTCATTTGTACCATCATAACAGCTGCTTACATTTCTCCGGATGCTAATGCTAAGCTTGCTATGAAAGAAATGCATGCAGCTATTAGCAAACAACAAACTGCACACCCAGAGGCAGCATTTGTTGTGGCGGGTGATTTTAACCACTCTAACCTCAAGACAGTGCTTCCTAAATTCTACCAGCATGTCTCCTGTCACACAAGAGGGGACAAAACATTGGACCATGTTTACACCAATATTGTGGGAGCCTACACAGCAACACCCCCCCCACACACACACACACCTAGGTCAGTCTGATCACTTATCTTTGTTCCTTACCCCCATGTATGTACCGCTCATCAACCGGGTGAAGCCATCAGTGAAGACCATCAAAGTGTGGCCAGAGGGGGTTGACTCTGTACTCCAGGAAAAGTTTAGGAACACAGACTGGAGTATTTTCACCTCTCAGGCTACCTGTGGCTCCCACATAAACATCGACTCTTACACCCACTCAGTCCTAGACCATATCAACACCACTATTGACAATGTCACCACGGAAAGACAGATCACCACGTACCCAAATCAGAAGCCGTGGATGAACAGAGAAGTGCGGCTTCTGCTAAAGGCACGTAACAATGCCTTTAGATCTGGTGACGCACAGGCCTACAGTTCATCCAGGGCAGATCTGAAGAGGGGCATCAAGAAGGCCAAGCACAGCTACAAGCTGAAGGTGGAGGAACATTTTGGGGACTCTGACCCCCGACGCATGTGGCAGGGCATTCAAGCTATCGCTGATTATAAGCCCAGCAACTCCATACCTATAGCCATGACTGTGTCCTCTCTCAATGAGCTAAATGACTTCTATGCTCGTTTTGACAAGGACAATAACGAAAAGAACATCAATTTCCCACCCTCTGACGACCTCCACCACTTCACACTCACCCACACTGACGTCCGTAACGCACTGAGTCATGTCAATGTACGTAAGGCTGCTGGCTCTGACGGCATTCCTGGGCGTGTGCTGAGGGCATGCGCTGAGCAGCTGGCAGGGGTCGTCATAGACATCTTCAACCTGTCCCTGGCCCAGGCCGTGGTACCAGCGTGCTTCAAGACCACTTCGATAGTACCAGTGCCGAAACATTCAACACCATCGTGCCTAAATGACTATCGCCCTGTGGCACTGACGCCCATAGTCATGAAGTGCTTTGAGCGACTGGTCTTGGCACAGCTCAAAAAATGCCTGCCCCCTACACTGGACCCTCACCAGTTTGCCTACCGGAACAACAGGAGTACAGAGGATGCGGTTTCTACAGCGCTGCACTATGTACTCTCACACCTGGATGACAAGAACACCTACGCAAGAATGCTGTTTGTTGACTTCAGCTCAGCATTCAACACAGTTATCCCCTCCAAGTTGATCACTAAACTTGGGGACCTGGGAATCAGTACCTCCACCTGCAACTGGATCATGAACTTTCTGACCAACAGACCCCAGCATGTTAGGTCAGGCCCCAACCGTTCTTCCGTCATCACACTCAACACTGGTGTACCACAGGGCTGTGTGCTCAGCCCATTCCTCTACTCCCTCTTCACCCATGACTGCAGGCCTATGTATGGATCCAATTCCATCATAAAGTTCGCAGATGACACCACGGTGATCAGACTCATCAGGGACAACGATGAGTCAGATTACAGGGCAGAGGTTGAGCACTTGGCTACTTGGTGTGCTGACAATAACCTGCTCCTTAACACCAGCAAAACCAAGGAGCTCATAGTGGACTACAGGAAGGAGAGGGGAGAGACACATGACCCCATCCATATCAATGGCATAGCTGTTGAACGTGTCCCCAGCTTCAAATTCCTGGGGACCCACATCTTGGAGGACCTGTCCTGGTCAGTTAACACCACCAGCTTGATCAAGAAGGCCCATCAGCACCTCTTTTTCTTGAGGAAACTGAAGAAGAACCATCTGTCAACTGACATCCTGGGCAACTTCTACCGCTGCGTGATAGAGAGCACCCTGACCAACTGTGTCACAGTCTGGTGTCTGGTATACGAGCTGCTCTGTCGCTGACCGTAAGGCGCTACAGCGGGTGGTGAAAACCACCCAACGCATCACAGGGACTCCACTTCCAGTTATAGAGGACGTCTATAGGAAAAGATGTCTGCGCCGGGCATGCAGCATTCTTAGGGACTCCAACCATCCTGCTCATGGACTGTTCCAGCTTCTCCCCTCCGGAAGGCGTTTCAGAAGCCTTCGGACTAGAACCAGCAGGTTTAGGAACAGTTTCTTTCCAACAGCTGTCACGTTATTGAACTTAGTTCCCTGTTGACTCTCTTACCATCATCTATTACCATCCTCACCTGTACATAACTGCCCACCTAACTTATTGTACATTATTTGCACATAACAGTACTCTTAACTTTCTGCACTGCTGCATATATTTGCATATATTTGCTTAAATTGCACATACTGTCAATTACTGTATATACTGCACTGCTGTCCTTTGCACTTCTGATTGGATGCTAAACTGTGTTTCGTTACCTTGTATTCATACATGTGTAATGACAGTAAAGTTGAATCTAATCTAATCTAATCCTGCCTGGACGACAAGGCAGCTCTTTTTAGGGCTAGCACTGCCTTCTACTGACGGGAAGTGGGGGGAAGGGGGGGGGGATAAAAGCACCCCTAAAGAAAGGTTGCTCCATCCTCTGACCTGTTTGCTAGCCGCGGTGGACTGGTCATCCAGCATTGTGGCCGAAAACCTAAGAGCAAAATGATCAATATTGGTGCATGGAATGTCAACAATTTACAGGACAATGATAACAGTCTGCAGCTCTGGACAGTTATTGTTGCCAAAGAATTACAATGATATAACATTGCTGTAGCAGCTTTAAGTGAGAGTCGCTTTGCTGACTCGACACAGTTAACTGAGAATGGCTCGGGATACATGTTCTTCTGTGTAGGACAACCAGCTAGTGAAGACCGTCAGTCAGGAGTTGGGTTTGCTATCAAGTCCTGCTAGCTCAGCCTGCTTGACTCACTGCCGCATGGAGTCAACAACCATGGCAGTTGCCTCTGTCTCCAAAAATGGAAAAACATATGATTGAGTTTGCGTGCACAGCAGTATTCAGATTGGTTTTTGAGGCACTGCAGCTGCCACTCAGTAGACATGTTTCCCGCATGTGCATTGAATATAATCTGCCATTCACATGCCCATACTGTTGGTGGCAGCAAAGAGCCACCAAACTGATTTGGACAGCTGCAAACTAAACAAAAAAGAAGAGCACTGTGGTTTAGCCTTCCTGGAGTCAACCTGCTGCTTCTCTGAGTGTGTTCTGGCTTTGCCTGCCTGGAGTCAACCTTCTGCTGCTCTGAGTGTGTCTAACTGGGCCTACCCAGAGTTAACCTGCTACTTCTCAACCTAGCCTACCTGGAGTCCAAATGCTACTGTTGCTCTGAGTGTGTCAAGGTAAAGTTGTTTTTTTTTTGTTTTTTGTTTTTGTTACTTATTTGTACCCGTAGGTAGACTTGGTTTGCAGTCTGGTGACAAGCCACCGGCTGCTGGTCGCTGCGTGCGCGAGCGCCCTAAACCTACATGTTTTTGGTGTGCGGGAGGAAACCGGAGAAATCCCGGAGTAAACCCGTGCAACACGGGGAGAACATGCAAACTCCACACAGCTCACTGTTGGTCGGGGGCTGGGATCGAACCCACGATCTCATGATCCCCGCGATCCCCCGGCCGAGGGTAAAACTGTGCTGCCACAGTGCTAAACCACTGCGCCACCGTGCAGCCCACCTTTCTCCAAAGTTTGGAGAAAGGTGAGCATTGGATTGCAGATAATGGTCCACAGCAAGACTGCTTAATTCCACAAAGGTACTGTGTAGATATGATGGGCATTTGGTTCAAATGATGGCAACAGCAGGCAAGCTAATGAGTTAGAGTGATCCGTATTAACCATAATCTATTCGAATCAACTAGCACCAATTACAACACAATGCCACTCAAAAGGAATGTAACATATGATGAGGTTGAGGAATTTAAAAAAATCACTTGACTTTCTCTCAGAAGAGGTAACTGTGGTGAGAAAACAACAAAAACAGATAATTGACTTGGTGGAAGAGGTCAAAGCCTTGAGGCTGGAAAATGAGGAGAAAGACAAAAAGATTGCTTTTCTGGAAAATAGGGTGGACAGCCTGGAACAGTACACTTGAATGAATGACATTATTGTTTCAAGATTAGAAACAAAGCCCAGATCCTATGCCCAGGCTGTGGCAAGAATGGATGATACAGACCTTTGTGAGCCGGACGCCAGATTGGTGGAAGAACAGGTGACAACCTTCCTCCATTCTAAAGGCATAGAGACAGTAACAACATAGAGGCTTGTCATCCTCTTCCTAAAAGAAGGAAGGGTGAAAAATCGGCAATAATCATCCGTCTCACAAACAGAAAGTATAAAATGGATCTGCTGAAACAGGGAAGGAAGCTGAAAGGGACAGAAGTTTATTTGAATCAACACCTGACCAAGAGAAATGGAGACATCACCAAAAAGGCGCAATTCTTGCGAAAACAGAGGAAAATCCAATTAACATGGACTTTCAACTGCAAAGTCTTTATAAAACTGAATGGAACACCAGAAGAGTCCAAAGTGCTGGTAATCAGAAATGTGGAGGAGCTGGATAAATATATATAAGGAAGTAAATCACAGTGAGGACAAATATGATTCTCCTGTGTGATCTGTAATTCCATAATTTCATCAATGTTTGGACCAGAACAAGATATTGATCCTGATAACAATCTCTACAATAATCTAAGCAACAATTACTCTTATTACACAGATGAACAGTTCAATCTAAATGTCAAGTCTGATCATTGTATATCAATTATCCATTTCAATGGCAGAAGTTTATATGCAAATTTTCAAAAATCAAAGAATATTTAAGTCAGTTAACTAAACCATTTAATATGGTTGCTATCTCAGAAATTTGGCTTAGTTCAGAGAAGGGGATGGACTTTGATTTGAAAGGCTATGAGGTGAATTGCAATAATAGAAAGAATAAAAGAGGAGGGGGTTTAGCTTTATATATTGATAAAAGTATCAACTATAAAGTAGTGGAAAAAATGACATCAGCCATTGATGATGTAATGGAATGCATTACAATAGAAATCTACATGAAAAATAAGAAAAATATAATTGTTAGTTGTGTATACAGAACACTTAATTCCAGAATTGAAATATTTAAGAATAATTTGGAAGGCCTGTTTGCAAAGTGTAATCAGAAGGTTGCGTTCATTTGTGGAGACATGAATATAGACATGTTGAATCCCCATAAGCATGTGATGATGGATGAGTTTGCTGTAACCATGTATAGTATGAGTCTATATCCTCTTACAGTATTTCTAAGCCAAGTAGAATAACATTGCATAGTGCAACATTAAGAGATAATATTTTAACAAATAATATGGAAAATAATATAGTGAGTGGATTATTACTGAATGATATTAGTGACCATTTGCCAGTTTTTGTGCTGTACAATTGTGGTTATAACAGGGAAAGTAAAGAATGTAAAACTAGATATAGGAGAGTAAGAACAGAAGAATCATTGAATGCATTTGGAAGTGAATTATTATCACAAGACTGGAAAAAAGTTTATGAAGTTGAATATATTGATATAGCCTATGATTCCTTTTTGAAAATATTTAAATTATTATATGATAAAAATTGTCCAATCCAGCAATACAAGAAAACAATGAATTATCTGGATAGGCCATGGATGACAAAGGGATTGAAAAATGCTTGCAGAAAAAAAGAATACCCTACATAGGACATTTCTGAAATATAGAACAACAGAGGCAGAGAATAGATATAAAAGATATAAAAATAAATTGACTAATATTATAAGGATATGTAAAAAGGATTATTATAATAAATTATTGGAAAATAATAAAAATAATATTAAGGGATCATGGAAGATATTAAATAGAATTATTAGAAATGGACTAACCAATACTAGTTGTCCTGATTATTTCATTGATGGTGGTAAGATAATTAATAATATGAATGAAGTAGTAGATAGGTTTAATATTTTTATTTTTTTTTGAAGTGTTGGACCTAAACTGGCTGATCAAATACGTAGATGATCCACAGCTTAGAGATGGAGATGTTATTAAGGCTCATGGAGAAAGAAATCCTAGCTCAATGATTTTAAGGGCTGTGGATAAAAATGAAATTATAGATATTGTTAGCAAATGTAAAAATAAAACATCTAAGGATTGGGATGATATTGATATGATTCTTGTGAAAAAAAAATTATTGATTGTATTGTTGAACCATAAGAGTATCTCTTCAATTTGTCATTCAATACGGGTATATTTCCATGCAAAATGAAAACTGCAAAAGCTATCCCATTGTATAAAGCAGGAGACAAACATCAGTTTACAAATTACATGCCTGTATCCTTACTTTTACAGTTCTCTAAAATACTGGAAAAACTCTTTGTTGCAAGATTGGACAGTTTCAATGAAAAACATAATTTATTAATGGACAGTCAGTATGGGTTCCAGGCAGATACAGTAGATCAACATCAATGGCATTGATAGAGATGATCGAGGAAATTACCAGTTCTATTGACAATAAGAAGCATGCTGTGGGTGTGTTTATAGGCTTGAAAAAAGCATTTGACACAATAGATCGGCCTGGCATTAGTTTAACTGTCAATCTGGCCGGTTTTGATAACTTTCTTATATAAATTCTCTTCACCCCCACTGGAATTCTTGTTCATCTATCAACACTTAACAATGTGTGTCACGAAGGAGTCTGTGACACATTGTGGGTGACAGCACTTTGACCATGAGGTATCCTAACGACAAATAAAAAAGCAAAGGCTTGTGAGAGCTGTGGAGATAGCTGTGGAGGTGGCAGGACGACGCAGCCAGTTAACAGCTTCTGCTCATCTGTGCAGAGCTCAGCTGTGTGGGGCGCCGGAGAGGAGCAGAGTGGAGGTGTCCCGGGCAGCGAGACGAGCACCGTGGGAGCCAAGTACGCCAGAGGGCCAGAGGGCCAACGGCGCTTCGGTAGCTGGAGAGGAACGTGGCTGTGACACCTGTTCACCTGGACGAGCAGCCAGAGAGGCGTGGTGGTGATATCTGGGACGTGGACCACTTGTTTGGGGATTTCTCCTGCATATTCCATGTTTCAAGAACTGGGTGTTTTTCTGTGAGAGAGACGTTTCAGCTCTGTGGCATTCAGCTGGACTGAGGCGGATTGGTGAAGGACGACGCTAGCTGGGACGATGCTAGCAGCCGAGGGAGCCTTGGTTTCACCGGCGGATTCAGCTGTTAGGTGGTGACGCCGGTTGGTGACCTTCACTAGCCATCACTGGCCATCGGGAGCGCTTCGACCTCGCAGTTGGGTGACACCTATAATTGAGACGGCGGGCCAGCTGGCGGCCTCCACTAGCCATCGGACGTGCTTTGCCTCGTGTATTAGACAACAGGTGAGCCGCCTTTGATCCCAGTCTAGTCAGTATGCCTCCGAAAAGGAATCAGGTAAATGGAGAGGAATTGGAGGAGATCAAACTCTCATTAAATTTCATGACTGAAGAAATATCCAAGATAGCAAAACAACAAACTTTGCTTATTGGCCTTATGGATCAAGTGCGTGAATTAAAGGCTGAAGTCATGGAAAAAGACAAGAAAATTAATTTCTTAGAAAGACGTGTGGATGAATTAGAACAGTATATGAGAATGGATGATGTCAATGTGAGCGGTCTTAACACCAGACACCGCTCCTATGCACATGTGACAGCTGGAGTTGGTAACCAGGATGGGGAGGATGAGACATTGGCAGGATCACACACTCTTGAGCTGCAGGTATTACATTTTTTCAACTCTAAAAACATTGTTGTGGACAATGAGACTATTTCGGCTTGCCACACGTTACCTAAAAAAGACAGTAAAGGAAAACCAGCGATCATCATCCGATTTGTCAGCAGGAAAGAAAAAACTGATCTTCTGCGACAAGCAAGAAAACTGAGAGGAACGGCTGTCTATATAAACGAACATTTAACAAAAAAAAAAACTCTGAAATAGCTAGACAAGGCAGGGCTCTCAGAAAACAAGGGAAAATACAATTGACATGCACAAAGAACTGTAAGGTGTGGATTAAACTGCTTGGCACTCCAGAAGAAGCTCAAGTAATAATGATTAGAGAAATGGAGGAATTAGACAAATTTAAACCTTAGCCCTGATGCAAGAATAACAGTGCAGTAAGATCATGAGTGGAGATTTTTGTGTTCTTTTCCTTTTGGTGTACATTGTTGACATAATTTATGATTAATACTTTAACCAATCATCCTTCCTCATTTAATAATGAAGGTGTATTAGGGCAAATTGAAGCTGGAATCTTTGTCAATACTGAACAGCAACCACAAGACATTTTAGGAGATATTGACCCAGACAATAACTATTTTAATCATATTAATAATAAGTGTGTTTATTATGATGAACAACAATTAAATGGAATTATGAATTTGGATCAGACATTGACAATAATACATATTAATAGTAGGAGTCTCTATGCAAACTTTGATAGTATTAAGGGATTTTTAAATCCATTTAACACCCCATTTAGGATTATTGCAATAAGTGAAACATGGATTAATGAAGAAAAAGATGTAAATTTTGAACTATATGGATATGAGATGTACACACAAAATAGGAAATGTAAAAGTGGTGGCGGGGTAGCACTGTATGTTGATAGAAAATTAAAAAGTAAAAAAGTGGACAGCATGACATCAACAGTGAATGAAAGTATGGAATGTTTAACAATTGAGATTACGATGGAAAATAGAAAAAACATAATAGTAAGTTGTATATATAGAGCACCGGGATTTGATATGGAAAAATTTAGAAATGGGATGGAAAAGATGTATGCAAAAATAAGACAAAAAGATATCTTTATTTGTGGTGACTTTGATATGAATGAATGAATGAATGAATTTATTTCGGATAGTACAGTACAGGTTAAAAGAAACTGTATAATATAACAACAAGGTCAAATTAGACAAAGACTCCTCCTACTATACAATTCCACGTAAGTTATCCGAAATGGGTGATGGCTGAAGCCGCAGCTTATATTGCCCACCCATATTCCATCCAAGAATTCAAAGAGAAAAAAAAGAGAAAACAAGACAAGAGCGATTACAATTTAAAACAAAGCTAAGACAAAATGTGACTGAGAGAAAAAGAAAACTAAGCTAGGCTAAGTTAAGCGGTTACTATTCAAAAACAAATCTAAGACAAAATGTCACAGAGAAAAAAAGAAAAAAAAAGAAAAAAAAACTAAGCTACAACACAACACAGGCTGGATATGTCAATCCTTATGTGAGTTTACATGTCGTCTTGTAAATATGTTTGGAGTATTTCTTCCTTTAGTTTTTGTTTAAATTGTCCAAGCGTTGTACATGATTTTAATTCAGGTCCAAAATCGTTCCATAATCTGACACCTTGCACTGAAATACAGTGTTGCTTGGTGGTTGTTCTCACTGTAGGCTTTTGAAATATACATGTTCCTCTGAAGTGATATCGTTTCTCCCTTGTTTGGAACAACTTTTGGATATTTGCGGGCAGTGATAAATTCTTCACTTTGAACATTATTATTGCGGTTTTAAAGTCAACCAGATCTTTCAACTTGAGAGTTTTTTGTTTAAGAAAAAGTGGGTTTGTTGGTTCCCTGTAAGCTGCTTTGTTTATTATTCTAATAGCTCTCTTTTGAAGCATAAAGAGTGGATATATGTTTGTTTTATATGTATTTCCCCATACTTCATTACAATATGTCATGTATGGGAGTATTAATGAATGATACAAGGTGTATAGTGTGGGTTGATTCAGCAAATATTTCACTCTGTGTAATATTGCAATTGATTTGGATACTTTACCTTTAATATAATTAATATGTGACTTCCAACACAGTTTGTTATCAATTATTACTCCGAGAAATTTAGTTTCAGATACCCTTTCAATCTCTACACCATTTACACTGAGTTTGGGTACTGGGTTGTTGTGATGGTTGTTAAAGACTATAAATTTTGTCTTACTTAAATTGAGCGTTAATTTGTTTGAATCAAACCACAGTTTAAGCTTTCCTAATTCCTTTCCGAGTGTATCCAGAAGTTGTTCCAAATTGTTTCCACTGCATAGGAGATTAGTGTCATCGGCAAACAATATTAAGTCCATTTTTTCTGAAACTTTACATATGTCGTTTATATACATATTGAATAATAATGGTCCCAAAACTGAACCCTGTGGGACTCCACAGGTGACCTTCAGTAACTCTGAGTTTTTGTTGCTAACACATACATACTGATATCTATTCTTTTAGTAACTACTTAACCAGGACAGTGCTACCCCTCTAATACCACAATTTTGTAGTTTCTTTAATAATAAATTGTGATCTACTGTATCAAATGCTTTTTTAAGATCTAGGAATACTCCAACTGAATACTCTTTATTTTCAATGGCTGTTGATATTTTTTCTGTAAATTCCATTAGGGCATATGCAGTTGTCCTCTTGTGTCTGAACCCATATTGCTGCTCACACAATAGATCATTCTTCAGTATGAAGTTGTCAATTCTCTCATAGAATATTTTTTCAAGTATCTTGGAAAATTGCGGTAATAGTAAAATTGGTCTATAGCTTGAGAGTTCCCCTCTGTCGCCCGTCTTGTATATCGGAATTACTTTAGCTATTTTCATTGCATTGGGAAATATACCTGATTGGAGAGACAGGTTACAGATATACGTCAGTGGTTTTACTATGCATTCGATAACAGTTTTGACTAATAGCATGTCAATACCATCACAGTCCGTAGATGTTTTACTTTTGAACGATTTAACAATTTCAATGACCTCTCTTTCGTCTGTGTTCTTTATGAAGATGGAGTCTTTTACAGCAGTGTTATTGCATATTGTATCACCTGTAGGCACCGTAGTGGGTATTTCTCGGGCCAGATTAGGTCCAATGTTAACAAAAAAATTATTAAATTCATCTGCAGGTGAAGCTATATTCACACTCTGAGTCGTTTTATTATTTTTTGGAATATTAGTTGGGTTGCTTGTATTTCTGCTTTTATTTCCAAGGATACTGTTGAGTATTGTCCATGTATTTTTAATATTGTCTTTGTTTTTCTCCAGTTCTTTACTGTAATAGTCTCTTTTACTACATCTTATTATATATGTTAACTTATTTTTGTATGTTTTATACCGCTGCTCTGCTTCTTTCGTCCTTTTCTTTAGGAAAGCTTTATATAATAAATTTTTCTTTTTACACGCCTTTTGTAGTCCTTTGGTTAACCATGGCTTATCAGCAAATTTGTGTTTAAGCTTTTTTTTTTTACTAATGGGCAGTTTTTTTCATAAAGAGTGGTTACAATGTTTATAAATGTGTCAAAGGCTTCATTTACGTCTGATACATAGACTTCTGTCCAGTCTTGCTTCAGCAAGTCCTCTTTAAAAGAATTGATTGCATTTGGTGATTTGTATCTGAACGATTTTGAAATTTTTTCTGCGTTGGGCCCTGTGTGGCCATGGATAAGTGCAAATGTTGGCAAGTGGTCACTTATATCATTTATCAATAATCCACTTTCTATTTTCTTATCGATAACATTGACAAACAGGTTGTCAATAAGTGTAGCAGTGTGAACTGTGATTCTACTGGGATGTGTTATTGTGGGATATAGACTCATGCTGTACATAGAGTTCATGAACTCTGTAACTACATTTTGTTGATGTGGATTTAGTAAATCAATATTGAAATCTCCACAAATTGCTACCATTTTCTTACTAGTAATATTATTGTACAGCTCGACTAATTTATCTCTGAATGTCTCAATGCAAGTTCCCGGCGTTCTATATATGCAGCTTATGATTAGATTTTTTGTTTTATCTTGGTCAATCTCAACAGTAACACATTCCAAGATCCCTGGTAGTGCAAAGGACATTTCACTTACAAGCTTACACCTATACAGGTCATCAATATACAGTGCAACACCACCACCCTTTTTTTGAGTTCTGTTAATATAAAACATCTGATATCCCTCTATTGCCATCAGGGGAGCCTGTTCTTCATTAAGCCAGGTTTCAGAGACTGCAATAGCTGTAAATTTTCTGTCTAGCTGTTTTAAATAGTCCTGAATCTGTGGAAAGTTTTTGTTAAGACTTCTGCTATTGAAGTGTATTATTGACAGTTTACCATCTAATTGCACTTGACTTTTGAATTGCTTTTCAGTGTAATATTCACAGTGGTTATGAATATTATTGAAAAAGTGGTTATCAGGATCAATATCATTCTCCATCTCTTGTGGTTTATGTTCAGCATAGTGGCATATTTTCAGAGTTTGAGTTTCCTCACTCTGTGTCAGATGACTTCCTCCAGCTGGGGATAATTGATGTCTACTCGAGTCGATCATAAGTTTTTGTTTATTTTGCTTATTTTTTTAAAGTACTTTGGCATGGTGTATCAAAAGAACTATTCTTATCATGTGTATGAATATGGATTATCATTGACTCATAATTTTTTAAATCGGTGTTCATCTGTATTTATTTAAGTCAGTAGCATCTCTGATCATTATACTCCTTGCTTGCTCAGGTGTTCCATTTAGTTTAATCCAAATTCTACAATTTCTTGTCCAGGTTGCCTGTATCTTATTTTGTTTTTTCAGCATCCGTGCCTGCCGTGCTAATTCAGCGTTTTTTTTGTCAGGTGTTCATTTAGGTAAACTTGAGTTCCCTGTAGCTTTTTGGCCTGCCTCAGTATGTCATTCTTTACCCTTCTGTTCACAAAGCGCATCACAATTGATTTCTTTGTTTTGGGATCTTTCTTTGGTAGAGCATAACAGGCTGAAATTGCATTGGCTTCTACCTTAATGTCTCTATTATTAAGGAACTGAAGCACTTGATTTTCTAAGGAGACTGATTCACTCATGGGAGCATCTTCACCATTCAGTCCTGTTGCGGCATGGGCGTATGACTGATATCTGATGTCTAGTCCACTTATAACTAGGTCATCAATACGAGAACCTTGTTCAAGATCCTCGACGCGTTGCTCCAAAAGACGCCCGTGTTGCTCCAGGTCCATAATTTTTTTGTCTTTTTCTTGAATTATTGAATGTAGGGCTTGTACCTCTTCTATTAGGTCTATTATTTTGGCCTGCTGGCTAGTCAATTTGGCCAATTCTTCTGACATAAAGTTCAGAGATTTTTTAATTTCTTCCATTTCCTCTTTTTTTGGTGGCATTTTACTGACCTGTGGATAGAAATAAACAGAGAATCCAGCTAGGCCTCAACTAGCCCGGCCGCTGCTGGACCCGCCGCAACCGAGCTCCTGCACAGCTCCTCCGCCAGGAAACGCTGCACAGCTCCGCTGATCACCGCCATCGATCGCCGCCGCCTGCCGCCCTCTGCCTGGCCGGTTATGCCGCACACCGCCGGCACAGCCGAACTCCACTGATCACTGCCGCTGATCACCGCCGCCTGCCGCCGTCTGCCTGGGTGGTCCAGGTGGCCCCTGGACCACCTGGACCACCCAGGATATAGATATCCCACCTGGATATAGATTTAATGAAAACAAAACAACACAAACCAACTGAAGATTTCTTAGATACAATGTATAGCTTAACCTTATTTCCAAAGATTACAAAACCTACGAGAATAATGACACACTGTGCTACCCTGATAGACAACATTTTTCCCAATGTTATTGAATATAATATGGTGAGTGGTATACTAATAAATGATATTAGTGACCACTTGCCCGTATTTGTTTCTTTAGATGTTAATTATGGGGCTAATGAGAGTAAGAATAATAATAAACCATGTAAAAAGATTATCTATAAAAGAATACGAACAGAAGATGGAGTCAATGATTTAAAAAAAAGACTTAATGTTACAGAATTGGGATGTTGTCTATAGAGAGAAAAAAGTGGACTTGGCATATGATAAATTTATTGATATATTTAAATCATTATATGATAAAAACTGTCCAATTAAAGAAATTAATAAAAAACATATATACAAAAATTGCCCATGGTTAACCAAGGGGCTACAAAATGCTTGTAAAAAGAAAAATTATCTCTATAAAAATTTCATTAAATTAAGAACCAAAGAATCTGAAAAAAGATATAAAACATATAAAAATAAATTAACTGAAATAATACGAACTAGTAAAAAATTATACTATAGGAAAATATTAAATGAAAATAAAAATAATATAAAAGAAGTCTGGGATATATTAAATAAATTAAGGAAAAATGGAACTAAGAAAATGATATATCCAGAGTATTTTACTGATAATTGTGGTGATAATTATGATAAGAATATGGTAGTAAATAAAATGAATAAATTTTTGGTAAATGTTGGACCAGAGTTGGCAGCAAAAATTCCAAACCAAGGAACAGACACTGTGAGTGAGACATTGATTGGAAATAACCCTCGGTCAATCTTTCTTACAGCGGTGGATGAACTAGAGGTAAAATCTGTTGTTGAAAAGTGTAAAAATAAATTATCTACTGATTATGATGGTATTGATATGGCACTAGTAAAAAGAACTGTTGATGGCATATTAAAACCATTCGCATATATTTGTAATCTATCATTTCAAACTGGCTCATTCTCGCAGAAAATGAAAATAGCAAAAGTAATACCATTATTCAAGCAAGGAAATAAACACCAGTACACAAACTACAGACCAGTATCGCTTCTCCCACAATTTTCAAAGATTCTGGAAAAACTTTTCAACAACAGATTAGAAAACTTTTTAAATAAATACGATGTGCTTAATCAGAACCAATATGGATTTAGAGCCAAGAGTACAACATCGTTGGCGATAATGGAAGCAACAGAGGAAATAATAAATGCATTAGATCAAGGAAAATATGCGATTGGTGTATTTATAGATTTTAGAAAAGCATTTGATACAATAAATCATTCAATACTTCTTAATAAACTGCAAATATATGGTATTAGGGGAATGGCTCTGAATTGAGTTACAAGTTATCTATCTGAGAGACAGCAGTTTGTGAAGATGGGAGAATATCTGTCTGAGTGTATGGGAATTGCCTGTGGGGTCCCCCAGGAGTCAGTATTGGGCCCCAAATTATTTAACATATACAGTATATAAATGATATATTCCAAGTGTCAAATTATTAAAAATAATATTATTTGCTGATGATACTGATATATTTTATTCTGGAAATAATTATAATCAACTAATCCATACTCTAAATAATGAATTAAATAAGCTTAAAAAATGGATGGATTGTAATAAATTATCACTAAATATAGATAAAACTAAGGTAATGATATTTGGTAATTGTAAAAATAAAGAAGATATACATATTCATATAGATAATGTGATTATTGAAAAAGTTAAGGAGATCAAGTTTTTGGGTGCAATACTAGATGATAAAATTAGTTGGAAACCACACGTCAGATACATACAAAACAAAGTTGCAAAAAATATTGGAATTCTAAATAAAATTAAGCAGGTCCTAGATTACAAATCACTTCATATCTTGTATTGCTCATTAGTACTTCCATACTTGACCTATTGTATAGAGGTCTGGGGTAACAATTATAAAAGTAAACTTAATTCATTGCTAATATTACAAAAAAAGGCAGTCCGTGTTATACACAAAGTCGGGTATCTCGAACATACTAATTTATTGTTTTTACATTCAAAGTTATTGAAATTAGATTTTGATTTTTGATTTGATTTTCTATACTTTATTGATCCCCAGAGGGGAAATTGAGGGCATCCACCTGGCTGGATGAAGCAGCCATGGTACGGCGCTATCCCTTAACCATTCACACACACATTCTCTCCTAGGGCCACTTTAGAGTCTCCAATTAACCTAACCTGCATGTTTTTGGCCTGTGGGAGGAAACCGGAGAAATCCCAGAGTAAACCCACGCAGATACGGGGAGAACATGCAAACTCCATACAGATCACTGTTGGTCAGGGGCTGGGATCGAACCAGGGATCCCATGGCCAAGGGTGAGTTGCTGTGCTGGCGCAGTGCTAACCACTGCACCACCGCACCGCCCATTTACGGGATCTGGTTCATTATTATACAGCACAATTAATGTTTAAAGTCAGTAAAAACCTTTTGCCACACAATATACAAAATCTTTTCAGTGAGAGAGAAGGGAAATATAATTTATGGGGAACACAAAATTTAAAATGCACTTAGTCAGATCTACTAGGAAGGTTTTTTGTCTGTCTGTGTGTGGGGTAAAATTGTGGAATGGGTTGGGGGAGAAACACAGGCAATGTCCAAACATCCATATATTTAAATCAACATATAAAGAAATGATTTTTTTGAGCAGTATGAAAATGAAGGGCAGTGATGTTACAATGTGTCTTCAGTGAGGGAAGGTTGTTGTTGTGTGTTATTGTGATTGTGATGGTGAAGGTGTTATCTGTGTTGTGTTGAACATGCCAGAAGTGTTTGTTTATTGTTGTTGCAATATTGTTGGATGTTGGTATTGTTATCAATATGGACTGTCGTTGTGTCATTTCTGTTGTATAATTTGACTATGGGGTGTTTTATGGTGAATGTGGTTGTGGGATGAATGATGATTAAGAGTGATACTGTAATTTGTTGGGTATGGAAAAGGGGTGGGACTATATAAGCGTTGGCTTCTTCCCACTCCTTTTGAACTTTTTTTTTGGCTTGTTTTTTGTTTTGTTTTAAATTCTTTTTTTTTTCTTTTTCAGAATGTTCAAATAAATAAAATCAATCAATCAATCAATCAATCAATCAATCAATCAATCGTGACATTTTAATTAAAAAATTGGAGGACTATGGTGTAAGAGGAATAGTCTTAAATTGGCTTAGAAATTATATTAAAAACAGACAACAGTTTGTGCAGTTGGGTGAAGTTAGATCAAGTCAGTTAGAAATTGCTTGTGGAGTTCCCCAAGGGTCAGTATTAGGCCCCAAGATATTTTGAAACTAGTAGTTTTTGCAGATGACACTAATGTCTTTTGTGCTGGTGAGAATTTGCAGCAGTTGTTGAATGTGGTCACAAATGAATTGGGTAAATTAAAATTATGGTTTGACAAAAATAAATTATCTTTAAATTTGGATAAAACTAAATTTATGTTGTTTGAAAACCGTATTATACATGAACAAGTGAAAGTGATGATTAATAATGTATTGATAGAGTATATGAAATAAGTTCTTGGGGGTAATACTAGACCACAAACTCTGCTGGAAAGCTCACATAAAACACCTGAGCTCAAAGCAAGCTAAGAATATTGGACTTTTGTGTAAAGTTATCCAGATTCTAAATCACATCGCACTGTATACACTGTACTGTTCACTTGTTTTACCGTATCTGCTTTATTGTGTTGAAGTCTGGGGTAACGCCTACAAAAGCACCCTACAGAAATTATATACATTACAAAAGGGAGCAATAAGAATAGTAAACAATGTAGGCTACTATGATCACACTAATGTTTTGTTCTTAAAGTTAAAATTATTGAAATTTATGGATATGGTGAAATTAAAAACTTTACAAATATTTTATAAAGCAAGAAATAATTTACTCCCTGGAACTATATATAAATTGTTTCTGGAGAGAGAGGGAGAGCATGATTTGAGAGGAAGATTTAATTTAAAAGTTCCCTGTTTTCCCATTACACAGAAAAGTTTGTGCATTTCAGTTTGTGGGGTGATTTTGTGGAATGATTTGGATAAGGACATTAAACAGAGTAATAATGCAATACAGTTTAAGAAAAAGTACAAAAATATTATTCTTGAAAGGTATCATCAACTTGAGGAAGAGAATTGTTTTGCTCCCTAATGGGAAAGAAATAATGATATACATTGTTCTTCATGTGTTTTTATTGTTTTTTTCCCCCTCATTCTGGATTGGTCTGTATAGGTGGCAGCTTGTTTTCATTTAAGTATGAAGCACTTACAGTACTGAGGGGTAGGACTTGAAAAGCTTTTGCTTCTTCCTACTGTTTTTCGGACACCCAAGGAAAGGGTTTCGTTACTTTGCATTGTGTTTTTGTATTTTTTGGTGTATTTGTTGGATGTTCTTTTTTGTTTCCTTTTGTCCGAAATAAATAAATAAATAAATAAATAAATTTTGAATGGCAGAAGTGATAGAGTTACATGAATACGATGATGATCAAGATGAACAGGAGCTTTTGGTGTTAGTGGCAGAGGAAGAAAACAGACAGGCAAAGAGATGGACACATGTTCTCCCAGTTTTGGCAGATTGCCCAGTATTTCCCTCTGGTGGGAGTTTCCTGGCACATGCGCAGTTCACTGTAGCCACTTGCATACTTGTATGTGTGTTCACTTTTTTGGGGCTGCATGTGCTTAGTCAGCGCTCACCCTCTGCGTAGTGTTTGCATATGAATGCGTCCACTGCGCTCACTCGTGTATCAATGCGATTTTGCCACAATGAATTGGACTTTAGTTGAGATACGCTTATCTGACATAATGATGTCAGTCCCTGGTACCGAGGGGAAAGTGTAACGTCACCACCAGAGTGCCACTTGAGACCGTCAAATGTAATATTCTATTGGCTGTAAATACTAATTTTTACCAAATAATTTTAAATGCTCTAGCGGCTGATACTGATAGCATGCCAACATATATTGTGCATCCCTAATTTACATGTAACATAAATCCATAGTACTGCCTATTACCGGAGTGGTGGCCTAGTTGGTAGAGCATCCGCCCCACACCCGGGAGGCCTGGGTTCAAATCCTGACCAGGTCATGCCGAAGACCATATAAAAGTGGAACTTCCTGCCGTCCAGCTTGGTGCTCAGCAATAATGGAACGGAGGAGGGAAATTTGTGGTGGCGCCTTGCATGGCAGCGACCCCTCTGATTCTAGATGTGATTAACATTGTAGATAAGAGAAACGTAATTTCGTTCTACTGTACATGATTGGCTGTATGGATTGAATGACAATAAAGTTGGCTTTACCTTTTTAATTCATATCTTAAAAAAATATATTTATTTATTCTTTATTTATACAGGGAAGGCCCACTGAAAGGCAACCTCTCTTTTTCAGGGATGCCCTGTTCACATTCACACATTCACACCTGGAAGCAGCCCAGTACACCCACACACTGACGTGTGGCCACTGAGCAGCTCCACTGGAGCAGTTGGGGTTAAGGCCCTTGCTCATGGGCACCACAGTGGGGATAATAAGGGTGGGGCAAACACTGCTATGTCATCTGTCCCATCCAGATCTGATTCTGCTGCTTCTGGGAATTAAATTGGTGACCCTAAACTCACCAGCCTACATCCTTAACCATTAGGCCACCATTTCTCACCAATACTGTCATGCTTTATGTTCATTTTAGTCTTTGCTTTTTCACAGTATTATTATTATTATTCTGATTCTGATTATTATTATTATTAAGTGCCCCCGTGTTCCCTGATCCGTGTCTGTCATGTCATGTCTCCCCCATTGTTTGTGTCTTATGGTTGTCTTTTTATATTTGATTACATTTTGTCATCCCTGTCTACTTGTACTATTTAGTATTATTGTGTTCTGTCTTGTCTCCTGTGCATTCCCTGTCTGTGAGTGTGTGTACAGCCCCGCCCGTCCTGTCTGTAACTGCCCCGTTATCCTTAATTAGTCCCAGCTGTCTTGTGTTAAGTTCATTACACAACATAACAAAAATAATTTTTTTGTAAGCTGTATGCATTTTTTCAACTAATTTAAGACAATTTTGCACCGCTGAATCCAGAAATGACATCCGTTTCTCTCGATCAGGTCAGGTTTTTATGTTAAGTTATAAGCAGTTGTACAGCAGTTGTACAGGTGTACTGTAAACTGAATAGTAGACACTGATAAACGTACAGTAAGTACATGCAAATTGAATGTTGCGTCATCATTGTTCAAAATTCAGAGAATTTCAAGAAATAAAAAAGAATTTTCATCATATAAAGCAAAAATACCTGTACATGTAAACAAAAACGTAAGAAAACATGTGGCCATAGTTCAAAAAGTTGACCTGATTGAGCAAAACCAATGTGATTTTTGGATTCAGCACATCAAAATTGTCCGTCATTGCACATCAAAATCAGCTAAAAAAAACCTTATAGACAATAAATGTGGTGTTGACCAGCGCTACCAGTTCCCCTATTTATGTGAGTTTGTGCTCATGCTCTGTTAGGCATCCTCATCATCTTACCCTGATGTTCTCCCTGTTTTGATTATTGCTCCCTGTACATTCTGCCATGAAAATTGCCTTATTATTCTGAGTTCAGCCCCCGTGCTGCTTTTACTTTGTCCTCAGTGGGTTTTTTTGTTAATACAGACGTGGACAAAATTGTTGGTACCCCTCTGTTAATGAAAGAAAAACCCACAATGGTCACAGAAATAACTTGAATCTGACAAAAGTGGTAATAAATAAAAATTCTATGAAAATTAACCAATGAAAATCAGACAATGCTTTGGAATTGTGATTCAACAGAATTATTTAAAAAAAAACAAACTCATGAAACAGGCCTGGACAAAAATGATGGTACCCTTAACTTAATATTTTGTTGCACAACCTTTTGATGCAATCACTGCAATCAAACGATTTCTGTAACTGTCAGTGAGACTTCTGCACCTCTCAGCAGGTATTTTGGCCCACTCCTCATGAGCAAACTGCTCCAGTTGTCTCAAGTTTGAAGGGTGCCTTCTCCAGATGGCATGTTTCAGCTCCTTCCACAGATGTTCAATAGGATTTAGATCAGGGCTCATAGAAGGCCACTTTAGAATAGTCCAATGTTTCGCTCTTAGCCATTCTTGGGTGTTTTTAGCTGTGTGTTTTGGGTCATTTTCCTGTTGCAAGACCCATGCCCTGTGAGTGAGACCAAGCTGTCTGACACTGGGCAGCACATTTCTCTCTAGAATACCTTGATAGTCTTGAGATTTCATTGTACCCTGCACAGATTCAAGACACCCTGTGCCAGATGCAGCAAAGCAGCCCCAGAACATAACAGAACCTCCTCCATCTTTCACAGTAGGGACAGTGTTCTTTTCGTGGTATGCTTCATTTTTGCATCTGTGAACATAGAGCTGATGCGCCTTGCCAAAAAGTTCCAGTTTTGTCTCGTCTGTCCATAGGACATTCTCCCAGAAGCATTGTGGCTTGTCAACATGCAGTTTGGCAAATTCCAGTCTGGCTTTTTTATGATTTGTTTTCAACAGTGGTGTTCTCCTTGGTCGTCTCCCATGAAGTCCACTTGACTCAAACAACGACGGATGGTGCGATCTGACACTGATGTACCTTGACCTTGGAATTCACCATGAATGTGTTTAGAGGTTGTTCTGGGCTCTTTTGCTATCATTCGTATTATCCGTCTCTTCCATTTTTCATCAAGTTTCCTCCTGCGGCCACGTCCAGGGTGGTTGGCTACAGTCTCGTGGATCTTAAATTTCTGAATAATATGTGCAACTGTAGTCACAGGAACATCAAGCTGCTTGGAGATGGTCTTATAGCCTTTACCTTTAACATGCTTGTCTATAATTTTCTTTCTAATCTCCTGAGACAACTCTCTCCTTTGCTTCCTCTGGTCCATGTTTAGTGTGGTACACACCATGTCAACAAACAGCACAGTGACGACTTGTCACCCTTTAAATAGGCCGACTGACTGATTACAAGTTTGTAGACACCTGTGATGTTAATTAGAGGACACATCTTGGTTGAACATGTCCCTATGGTCACATTATGTCCCTATCGTCACTCTTCCGGTTCCGGCGCCACACGAGTTGGCTGCCTTTTGCAACAGCGGCTCAATTCTGAGTCTTTTTATCTTCCTTCTTCTTTCTGATCCGGTGATAACTTTCTGATCTGGCACACCTTTCACTCTATATATATCATGGACACACAGATCACCCCAAAGGTCTCCCGAGTCGGCGGACGGAGCCACTGTTTACAGCAGGGAAGAGCTAGCTAGCATTCAACCGCCACCCGGTGCTAACGGAGAAACTCGACATACCGGGGAACTGAAGCGAAAATGACGCGGGTGCCGGGCTGAAGTTTAGGCGGCGTGCAAGAAATATAAGACAGAATAATAAAGAGCGATGGCAAGAACCAAGCAGACCGCCCGTAAATCTACTGGAGGAAAAGCCCCCCAGGAAGCAGCTGGCCACCAAGGCTGCTCGAAAAAGCGCTCCGGCCACCGGCAGAGTGAAGAAGCCTCACCGTTACAGGCCCGGTACTGTGGCTCTGAGAGAGATCCATCGCTACCAGAAATCCACAGAGCTGCTCATCCGTAAGCTGCCCTTCCAGTGCCTGGTGAGGGAGATTGCTCAGGACTTCAAGACCGACCTGCGCTTCCAGAGCTCCGCCGTCATGGCTCTGCAGGAGGCCAGTGAGGCCTACCTGGTGGGTCTCTTCGAGGACACCAACCTGTGCGCCATCCACGCCAAGAGGGTCACCATCATGTCCAAAGACATCCAGCTGGCCCGCCGCATCCGCGGAGAGAGAGCTTAGACTTTCTGCTGCACATCCACCAACCACAATGCTCCGCACTGTGTGTCTATATATATATATATATGTATATACATATATATATTTATTTATTTATTTATTTATTTATTTATAGTAATATGTACATATGTATACTAGCTGCTCTTGTTTTTTCTTGCCTTCTGATTGTTGCTCTGAGTGTTCCTATCCCTGTGCTGTTGCAATCCTGGAATTTCCCCATTGTGGGACTAATAAAGGCTTATCTTATCTTATCTTATCTTATTACCTCCGCCAGGCCGCAGGCCACAGGAGGTTATGTTTTTGCCAGCGTTTGTCTGTCTGTTTGTCTGTTTGTCTGTCTGTCTGTTGGTTAGCAAGATAACTCAAAAAGTTTTGGACGGATTTCCATGAAACTTTCAGGCGTTGTTGGAAATGGTACAAGGAAGAACTGATTAAATTTTGGGGATGATCCGGATCACCGTCTGGATACAGGAATTTTTTAAAGGATTCTTTAACATTGTGAGATACGGCCATTTTCAACATGTGTGCAGGTGCAATGGAGGGCGCTGGTCGTCGTGTCTGACGAACACGAACTCCGCGTTCTTCAAAGTTTTAGGCACAAAAGTACGCGGAAAACAGTGGTGGGCCAGGCCCGGCAGCGTGCCTGTGTTTGCGCTACGCTGCAAAAGCTGAGACGGGCAGCTGTCCGGCGTGGGATTATCTGGCAGAAATTCCCCGAGCAGCCATAGGGGCTGTGCAAAAACAAGCTCTCTGCCGGGGAAGCTTCCAAATCCTCATTTGCCGCGGAGCGCAACCCCAATATAAAACCCACGGCAACCTGTCTACCCAATTTGCATCTGTCAGTGAAGCCCTGAGTGCTGCTTTCAGTGATCTTTGAAAACGCTCGCATAACCCATTGGCCTGTGGGTTGTACGCGGTTGTGCGATGAATTGCAACGCCCGCAGCCTGGGAGTTTGGAGATGGAGGAGATGGACACAACAGCAACACTTCAGTTTATTACCTCCGCCAAGGAGGTAATGCTTTTACTACTGAACCATTAATCCTATCATTGTGAATCCAATTGCTAGTCATATGTTTTCATGGTCAAGGAATCTGAAAACGTACACACAAACACTGTATGGGGGGGGAACTGTGGCGCTTGGTGGAGGTCTGCGCTGTCCGAGTGCTTTTCTAGTTTTCAATCTTTTCTAGGGGTACCATCATTTTTGTCCAGGCCTGTTTCATGAGTTTGTTTTTTAAAGTAATTCTGTTGAACCACAATTCAAAAGCATTGTCTGATTTTCTTTGGTTAATTTTCATAGAATTTTTATATATTACCACTTTTGTCAGATTCAAGTTATTTCTGTGACCATTGTGGGTTTTTCTTTCATTAACAGAGGGGTACCAATAATTTTGTCCACGTCTGTAAATCTTTGCTTGCACCATCATCCTGTCTGCACGAGTCCTCCCTCTGCACCCTCATCTGCCCGGAGGGCAGATAATGACAGATACAACGACCACTTCACACAGAACATCAAAATAACCGCGCACAGTAATTATCAGAACAAAATTTACATTGTTACCATATTAACACCGTATCAATTTTAAAAAGACTTAGACATTAATGGCTGTGTGTTGAGTTATTTTGAGGGGACAGCAAATTTACGCTGTTATACAAGCTGTACACTGACTACTTTACATTGTATCAAAGTGTCATATCTTCAGTGCTGTCCCATGAAAAGATAATAAAATATTTACAAAAATGTGAGGGGTGTACTCACTTTTGTGAGATACTGTATACACAGTGATCTTGGTCTCAACTTGGTCCCTGCCTAGCTTGGCCTTGGTCCTTATTTAGTCTCAACTGCTAAAGTGTTGGCTTTGTACACTCTGGTTTCAGTCTGGTCTCAATGTGGTCTTGATTTCAACACTCGTGAAGAGCCACCAGAGAGACTTTATATACTGTTTGCATTCTGCTTCCTTTGATTGTTAGCGCCATATTTTGTACAATACTGTAAATCCACTATAGGGCATCCCATGGCCTAATAGTTACAGAGGTTCCAAGGTTGTCATAGCCAGGAGCGGCACTGGGGTTAAGCTCCCAGTGCTCATAAAATGCTCCTTACGGCGTGCATCTCGAAAAGCCTCTGACAACCAAGTCCAACTCCTAGCCTGCCCGTGTGGTTTAGTCTCTAAGCCCGGTGGAACTGCTTTTACTAACAGGAGAAGGGGCGAGGGCGGATCTCTGGCGCCTTAAAACCAGATGCTTCGGGTAGATGGTGGCTCGTCAACCTGGGAAGGTAGCCCATCTAGGGGAAGGTAAACCCTGATTTCAAACCTCCACTGCCTTGCGGCACACCCGGTCACGGGAAAGGCTTTGGGAGTCAACCCTGAGGAAAAATCCGGAGTCGGAGCCCCTAAGGCAGTTTTCTGTTGTGCTCAACATTGTTCTGGCAGCTCCTGCGACGGCGCTGGTACCAAACTGTAGCAGCCCTGCTGTTTCTTTGGATTCATCAGTGACGTGGAGAGGGGGGACATGCTGCATGGGTAACATCTTGTCCTCCATATCTTCCTGCCCAGGCTTGAATCCTACCAACGCCCAATGCTGGAAGGTAGAACACCGGTGCGCATCGGCCTGTTCAGCCACAGGCGGTGCTGTTCCAGCAGAGTAGACGTTTAGGATTCTCTTCCATGGTCATCATAGACCGACGGAGGCCGACGAATAGTCACAGACCAGCCCATACCATAAGAGAGTGCTGCTCTGAGTCCTGGCCCAGCAACCTTTCCTGCATGCCTTTTTGTCACTCAGAAGGTGTTGTTGGTTTGTCTGGTTTTTGGTTTGGTTTTGGTTTATTCACAGCATCCACTATGTTTTCCCTGACTAGCTGTCTGCACATAAATCCACAGGATCTTCAATCATCTCAAAGAGAGCTTGGCGGGACATCAGAGTGCCAATAAAATTGAAATTCAGTTCATCTGTGTGAGCAAAACTCCATTCACCAGGTCAAATGACACAGTGGAATTTGCTTCAGGCACAGGAACATCAACACAGTGTAACAGACAATTTTCAGCAGGATATAAAGTGCCTGAATTGACCCCTATCTTCAGCTCTAAATTACTCACCAGGTGTCAGGGGGGCATTTATGGTCATATGACAAATAGTGGATGTTGTTTATAGGGTACGCCTGGAGAAAGAAACCCACTTGTAGCCATGTCATTCTCCTTAAAATTGGAGCGAGGCAATGTAATACCTCTCCTTTTGACAAAAATGGAAAATGAAAAAGATCAGTTCGGACTGGTGGTTACAAAATCGTCCATGCTTGACTGTGCCCTTTGTGATGACCATTTCTCAAGAGGCCAGAGAGTAAAAATACCATCATACAGTGACACTCATGGAGGATAGTGGTTCACACTCATCCCTTTTCCCTGTCAGACCAAAAGTGAGTAGTACTGGATTAATTTGTGATATTATTAGTAGTTTTATTCTTGCCGTACTGTGTACGTGTATCTAGAATATTTAGCTGTTATGACAGGTGGTGTAATAGCACACATTGAACCTGTATCCATTTTGGAAAAAATGAAACCAGTCTTGACGTCAGATGAGTTGTCAACCTTCCATGCTGTTTGCTTCTAATGATTTCCCCTTTTTTCTTGGAAATGATCTGCTTAGTAATTAAATTTTTATATCTCCTTTCAAATGCCACAGGGGAAAATCCTTGCAAGGCATCCAAGAAATATCTTGTGTCATCCGAGACACAAAGTGCTGCAATATGCCCATTTGGTACTGACTTACAGCATCTTATAAAGGATTATGTGCATTGGTTTTTGTAGTAATGATGCAGGAAGTGTGCACAGTAGGCAGATTCTGTGGTTCCCTTGGCAAGAAGAAGCAGTTTGTTATCCTGTGTAACTAAGTAGTAGAGGGATACCTCTGCCACTGACAAGGAGTTATATTCCCAATGGAGCCACTCATAACAATCTCAGGAATACAGTTTGGTGCAGGAATTTGCCCTTTTTGGCCATTTGTATTGCAGCATTTTCAGTATTTTGTGATTCTTTTTTCTTTTACTTTAAAGCGTCCCCACTGAAGCTTACCTTGTTCTTTTGTTCCATTCTCACTCCCAATTCTCACTGCCAGAGTACACTGTGCTGCCAAAAAACAAAAACAAAAAAGACAAAACAGAAACAGATACACTCTCTTTCAACGTCAATAAATGAAGGGTATGAATTATAAAAATACAGTATATTGTGCAGTTGTTTCTGGCCTTAAAGGGGTCATTGACTGAAAAATGGAGTGTTGGTTTTAATTATGTGAAATGTGTCTATTGGTCACGTAATTATCGAAAAAATATCAAAATGTCTCTTGTCCTAACAAAACAGACACACAGCCTTTATCCCATTTTTCTCTCTGAAAAATATTTTTGAGTCTTCTGGGGGTTTTCCTCTACATCAAAAAATGGGAAACCTCACTAAAAGGTAAATGCCACTAGCCTTGATACCTGCTCACTGCTCTATTATTGGCCCACCTAGCTGTCTGTCATGTAGAAGGAAGGGGAGCTAAAGGTATTAGCCCCTGGGCTAACACTAGTACTAGGAGGCTCGGACCAAGCATGGCTTATGTTGTTATTTTCTTCAGATCTTCGTCATCCTCATAGCCATCCCTGTTACTACTTGGTTCACTAAGCCACAGTCGATAATATATTGATAGATAGATAGATAGATAGATAGATAGATAGATAGATAGATAGATAGGTGTACTTTATTGATCCCAAACTGGGAAATTACAGTGTAACAGCAGCATGACAGTTGACAACCAAACAACAGAAACACACACATGACAGACAAAGGGATTACCCATGGAAAGTAAAAAACTAACACGACTATAAAACCTATATACATCATAGCTTAATATATGATGACCCGTATAAACACATGAATCATCCCATTGCACAAAGAAGGACTATCAGGAGCAGAGTGAAATGTGAGGTACCAGTTAGTCTGTAAGGTGCAGTGTGGCAGCATAGCTATGACCAGAATACAACATCATAGTGAGTTATTGTACAGTGAAATTGCATGTGGCAGGAAAGATTTCCTGTACCTGGATGTTCGACAACGAAGCTGTAGTAGTCTACTGGAGAAACTGCTTCGCTGTCTATCTAGTGTGTGGTGGAGGGGGTGATCAGGATTGTTCATGATGGATCGCAGTTTATTTAGTGTTGTCCTCTCCATCACTGTCTCAAAGGTCTCTGGTCTGAGACCAATTACAGAACCAGCCCTCTTGATAATCTTGTCAAGTCTGTTGGTATCTCTGGCCCTAATACTGCTACCCCAACAGACCGCAGCAAAGAAGATGGCGCTGGCGACAACAGTCTGGCAGAAAAGCTCCAGCATCCTGCTGCACACGTTGAAGGATCTCAGCTTTCTCAGGAAGTAGAGTCTGCTCATCCCCTTCTTGTGCGCAGCATCGGTGTTGGCTCTCCAGTCCAACCCGCTGCTGATCCTGACACCCAGATATTTGTAGTCCTCAACCACTCCCACATCCTCCCCCCTAATCTGCAGTGGCTGAGAAGGAGCCTTCCGCTTCCTGAAGTCAATCACCATCTCTCTGGTCTTGCTGACATTCAACCTCAGGTGATTCTGCTCCGTCCACTCCACAAATCTGTCTACCAGTGCCCTGTACTCCCCCTCCTCTCCTCCTCTTATACACCCCACAACAGCTGAGCCATCAAAGAATTTTTGCCGGTGGCATGACTCAGTGTTGTACTGATAGTCAGTGGTGTATCAGGTAAAAAGAAAAGGAAAGAGCATAGTCCCCTGTGGCACTCCCGTATCACTAGCCACCACTCCAGACAAGACACTGCCCAGCCTGACAAACTGTGGTCTGCCTGTCAGGTAGTCAGTAATCCAGGAGATCACAGAGCTGTCAACCCCCATCACCTGCAGCTTCTCACCCAGCAACAGTGGCTGGATGGTGTTAAAGGCACTGGAGAAATCAAAAAAAGTGATTCTCACAGTATCTCCTCCACCATCCAAGTGCAGATGGGCTCATTGCAGCAGGTAGATGACAGCATCTTCAACTCCTAAATGGGGCTGATATGCAAACTGCAGAGGGTCCAGCCACATCTTCACCTGCGGCCTCAGGTGGGCTAAGACCAGTCTCTCCAGGACCTTCATCACATGAGATGTGAGGGCAACTGGTCGGTAGTCATTCAAATCCAATGGAGATGACTTCTTGGGGACAGGGACCAGGCAGGATGCCTTCCACAGCACCAGTACTTTCTCCAGACTCAGGCTCAGGTTGTACAGGTGTTTCAGTACCGGAGCTAGTTGGTTGGCACAGGTCCTCAGGGTCCTTGCGGAGATGCCATCAGGGACCAAAGCCTTCCGCTGATGGAGTCTCTCCAGCTGTTTCTCCACCTGATCTGTAGTCACCGTGAAGTGAGGGAGGGTCCTGGTGCCCCCTGAGGAGAAGGGAGATGGAGAGAGGTTCTGCACAGGAGCGTGGGTGGGGAGGGGTGCGTGGGGGTCCGGTTGTGTTGCCCGGGTGACAGGCTGTGAGTTGAACCTATTAAAAAACAGATTCAGTTCCGCAGCTCTTTCCTGGCTCCCAGATGGCTGCCGGACTCTCCCCTTGTACCCAGTTATTTGTTTCATTCCCTCCCACACATCTTTAGTGTTTTGCCTGAGTTTCTCTTCCAACTTCCTCCTATAAATGTCCTTGCACCTCCTCAGCATCTCTCTTAGCTCATGCTGCACTCCCCTCAGCTTCTCCTTGTCTCCAGCCCTAAAAGCTCTCTTCTTTTTGTTCAGAAGTGCTTTCAGGTCACTGGTGACCCATGGTCTGTTGTTGGAGAAGCAGCGTACAGTCTGAGCTGGCATGATCATGTCTTCACAGAATCTAATGTATTCTGTGATGCAGTCGGTCATATTGTCTATGTCCACCCCATGTGGTTCACAGAGTACGCTCCAGTCCGTCGTCTCGAAGCAGTCCTGTAGTGCATCAGCAGCCTCCTGTGTCCACCTCCTCACAGTCCTTGTATAAGCAGGCTGCCTTTGCACAAGGGGGACGTACTTGGGTGATAACATGACCATGCAGTGATCTGATTTACCAATGGGGGGTAGAGCTGTTGCACTATATAT
Organism: Pholidichthys leucotaenia; assembly: GCA_020510985.1. Classification (NCBI taxonomy): domain Eukaryota; kingdom Metazoa; phylum Chordata; class Actinopteri; order Cichliformes; family Pholidichthyidae; genus Pholidichthys; species Pholidichthys leucotaenia. The sequence continues at coordinate 199,717,322 of CM035849.1, read as the reverse complement.
ATCCCTGACATTGGCATACAGTAAATCCAGTGTTTTGTTCTCTCTGGTGGGACAGTCAACAAACTGGTGAAAGTTTGGTAGTGTTTTTCCCACTGATACATGGTTAAAATCACCTGTGATGGCCATGAATGCATCCGGGTGTTTCTCCAGTAATGTGGCCGCAGTGGAGCTGATGACGTCACAGGCCACCGCTGTGTCAGCTGACGGAGGGACGCAGACGATAACAATTAAAGCGCACTTCATTTCTCGTGGCATATAATAGGTTCTCATACTCACAGCCAGCAGTTCAATGTCCGAGCTGCAGCATTTTTCCTTCACATAAATGTGCCTGGGGTGACACCATCGTTCATTAACAAGAAGTGCCACTCCTCCTCCTCTCTTTTTCCTGCTCCTTATCACGTCTCTGTCCCCTCGTATAGTCCTGAAGCCAGGTATCGCTACGTTTACATCCGGGATCTGTGAGTGTAACCATATCTCTGTAAAACACATGAAACTACACTCACGATACTCCTTTTGCATCCTGACCAGCGCTGTAAGCTCGTCTGTTTTATTTCCCAGCGATCGCACGTTCCCGGTGATGATCATTGGGACAGCCGGCTTATGCTTCCTCCTCCTCCTCCTCATCTTCGCTCCAGCCCTTCGCCCGCGGGAAGGCAATTTCAGTAATAGTAATTAGAAATTAATTAGTAATTAATTAGTAATTAATAATTTAGTAATTTCACACTCTACAGTGAACTGTTAGCACTGGTGTGCTGGGTGGTCTGCATTAGTCACCATGACTGATTCGGGCCAGGATTCAAGGATGCTGGCTGGAACTGGTGGTTTGGCCACTCATTCATGTGTGCTTGTTGTGCTCTAGGAACTGGTCATGTCCTGTCGACCACTGGGACCACAAGCCCCTGTTAGCCAGTGTGATGCTTTGTTTCATTCATTTTTTGAGACAAACGTTCACACCACGGGGGTGGCAGACCGGAGTGGCTACTGGCCCAGATTCTTGGTGCACTGAGTGGAGAACCCCTTACAATATTCCTTACATTTGCTGGTGACCGAGAAAAGTCTTACAGAAATTTTTAGCTTGCACAATTATACCTGTGTCCCACGGAGCTGCAAGCACCACTACCCAGGGGCTCTGTTCCGAGGGAGTCCCTTGGGGGTTGGCGGGGGAGCTGCCGAGCTCCGAGGTTGACTTGACTTTTATTTGGTTGAAGATGCATCCAATCCAGTGTCGCTGATCCGAGCTAGAAGGTGGCTAAAAGCTAAAGGCTAGAAGCTTGCCAGCTAATAGCTAAGTGATGTAGGAGGGAGGGCGGAGTTGAATAGGTCACAGATTTTTCTTAACATGATAGGCTTAAAATCAGAGTGTTTCAAGAAAGGTGTGGAAAATTCAAAACAAATTTGCCACAATAATTAATTAAAGAAAATGTGAACAAAATATGTCACAAACATTTCTTTAAGACATGGGTAAGACATCAGTAAGCTGTTAAAATGTGGGAAAAAAGTGTAATCAATGACCAAAGCCGCAAAATGGGTAATTTATTATGTCTGGTTATGCCTAGGTAGAGATGATGGACTCATGCAGGAACAAATTGCAACAATTTATTAAACTAAAGGCACAACTCAAGGGCTGGAAAACACACACCTAAACTCAAATACAAAACAATAAACTAAAGATACAAATCAGACAGGAGTGTGGTGAACAGCAGAGGAGTGACAATCATAACATGGGTTTATCTCTCAGCGGGAAACAAAGGAATGAGGGGAACCTATATACAAACACTAATGAAGGTAACTGGGGAACAGCTGGTGGAGGTTATGCAACCAACACGTAAATCATAAATCATGATGGTGAACTGGAAGGAGGACTATGACAATAAAATTACAGGAAATGAAACGGGCATGATTCAAAATAAAATCAAGCACAGGAACTAGGAATAACTAAGCAGAGAGAATAATAATAATGATAATGACAGTGATGATAATAAAGATGATAATAATAACAACAACAAAGAATACACAAAAACACAGAAAGTGCTCAGCATGGCCAGGAGCCAAGGCCAGACACTGCGTAATACATATCATTTTTTGTCATTTTAAAACTGCTTTTTGTATTTACTCGAGTTATCTTTGTCTATTCAAATTTATTTGATCTGAAACATTTAAGTGTAACAAATATGCAAAAAATTTAATAAATTAGGAAGGGTAAAATACTTTTTTAAAGCACCGTATGTGCCCTCAGTATCAGTACCTTTTAACATTTTAATTTAATTGCTAACATTCCCTTTTTGTATAACATATTAGTCTCAAGACCAACAAGTCTTTGCATTTCGATTTAAAATCGCAACTCTTAGTTAGATTGGGATTTTTTTTCAGTGTGTTCCTCTTCTCTCCATTTTTTATTTCTCCTCTCCTAGGACTTTCTTCCCCTCCTCAGGTGACAGGGTGATGGATTTAGCCCAAATAAACTCGTTCATCTTTCAATTAGAGCCAGTGTTGAGGAGGTGCTAGCCATTATGAAGCTGTCTGGAAGACTGGGAGCAAGGTAGTGATGGAGAGAAGAAGGGGGAGAAAAGGGCGAGAGTGAGTTATGGCATTAGCACGAGAGACAGAGATGGAAAGATGTTTGTGAAAGACAGAGTGGATAAAAAAGTGAGAAGGAAATCAAGAGTTTTGTATGTGTGGGGAAGAAACGTATTGACTGAAGAAGCTGATCCAACTATTGTAACATCAGTCATGTGCCACCATTAAAATAAACCACCCACGCTCTGCTTCCTCACGCCATCGCCAGCCTGCTTCACACTTTTATACAACATTGGCTTTCACTGATTTGATATTTCCCCCCCTCCTCTGTTGTTGTCACTGTTTCTTATGAGTCTGGGGATTTTTTTCTGAGTGGCTTAGTCATGTCTGTGTGTGGTAGGCCTCTTGCATTTACACAGCGAACATCTTTGCGGCTTTTCAAATGTTAAAATTATTGTCCATCACCCAAAACCACTGTGCAGGGGCTTGATTGGAACAGCATTCATTTTACAGCCTGATGGCAAACTCATACAGGCAACCAGTCAAAGTCCTGTCTGTAGAATTGATAAAAGCACCAGGGGGTGCTGATGCCTTGGTGTTTCGCACGCACGCACACGTGCGCGCACGCGCACACACACACACACACTGACAGACTACCCTATGCCTCGTTTCACCAAGGCATAACAAAACCAAGGAGACATTTTCATCATAATTTTTAAAAGATATTTCCTCACACTAGGAAAAAAAAGAAATATACTGAAATAACTGCTAATTTGCTCATTCTATGCCATTTATTAAGTCAGCTTAACTCAATATAGATTTGAGACTGTCCTCCAACAGAAAAAGTATATGGACCTTTACTGAACAAAAGCCAGATTCTATGGGCCCTATTCTGATGATCATCCACAGACTTTTATGCCAGACTTTCCACCATATGCCAGTGTTTTTGTTAGATTCTGTCAGCGCATTGTCTGTTTTTTACGCTTTGTGTCACGCCATCTAATTACCAGTAGACAGTGCACCCACTATACGCTGGGAGTGGGAAGCTCATTTCAAAGAACTGTGGCGGAGCGCAATGTAATGCGCATTACTATTATAGTGCATGTCATGACAATCCACTTTTGATCAGAAAAAAGGAGGTCTTTCATCAGAAACACATTGTTTAATGCTAAATTAGTGGCAATTTGAAATTGCACAGCTCTGGAGCTCATGAGGAAATGGCATGTGCTGGGATCATCTTTTATTTTAATGGAGAGTTGTAACACTCATAATCGCCCATCATTTTAATTATATAATGATCACACAGTAGTTTTTTTTTATTCCAGCTACACTCTCATTTTAATGGCGGCTTTACCATTGGAATCTATAGATTAGGCATTAATGGAGGATTTTTTTAGGGGAATGAATGAGTGAATATGGAGGATGTGTGCATTCCAATGTGATGTGCGGCACACTGTGTGTGTGTGTGTGTGTGGGGGGGGGGGGTCAGTCTGAAGATTTTTTTATTCCGTTCACATTTTCGTTTTCATCACTGACTTATTAGGCATTAATGTGTTTATTTTTAGTGGAATAAATGAATGAACAAGGAATGTGCAGTGCTTTACTTTTCACTGTAATTCCCCAGACAGACAGGAGATGCGTCCACATCTGCCTCGGCCGCACGCCCTGGGTTTCCAGCTGGACCGAGGCCACCCGCCCCAGCAAACTCCCCCCAACTGCCACCTGTCAGCTTCCAGCAGAGGCTGCCAAGAGCGGGCTTGCTTCGTGGCGGGAGTTGGCAGAGGACAGGAAGCTGCGCCAGATCTCCTCCTTCCCTCTCAAGTGGGAGGGACTGAGACAGAGAGCCACAAACCTCAGCAGACCCCCGCATGAGATGGGGGGGGGGACCCTCGGTCAGCAAAAGCAACAGGAGAGGGAGCACTCCCTCTCCCCACTGCCAGGGGCAACTTCCACGCCATTGTTATTGAAAGTTTATGAAAGTTTGCATAAGCATCATCCTCTTTTCCTGAAGTTCTACACTACATGAAGTGTGCACTACATAAAACCATTCAGCTGATTTTTCAACTCAGCATTCTTCCCTGTTTGTTCTTTCTAACATAACTAACTGGGCATCAACTATGATTGATGTCTTCCTTATTACCAAGCAGCGTTACTGTCGCGGGCATTTTGGTTCACATGCTTTGGTCAGCACTCACTTTAGATGATGCGCCTCTGTGCATTAACGGGATGAACAGGAGTGCTTTGGCTTGGATTATCCAAAACACACCTCTGAATAATTAGACCAGCCTCTTTGCGTCATATGCCGGCAGAAAGTTCATTTCTAGGCTGTTGTGATAAGGAAATGAACTTGGAAACGCCCATAAATACATTCTGTGTTAATGACAACTAACTAACCTACCGTGTCGTTGGAATATGGCTAACTGTATTTTTATGCATTTGAGGAGGGGATTAAATGCCCGATGTAACAATTATTTATTTTTATCACTGGAACCACAAATTTAAACATTTTTTTCAACATTGTCATTATTAAATGATTCCTAAGTGCTTATCAAAGTCCAATAACAGGTCGGGGCAGAAAGTTACATGGGGCGGATTGTTATCCCCTTCTGCTCACATTGGGCATTTGTAGCCTTTTGAATTTTAGACTGTGCATGCGCAAAACACCCTATACTTTCCTGCTGCACACGAGCCACGCTTGTGGATACTTGTACATGAAAGAGGACAGATAAATAAATTAGTGGCCTTCAGTAATTTAGCGAAAATCCGTTCAAATCTTCTTCATAGTTGTCAGGCCACAGTGATCTTGTGCACTATGTTTTGCTCGTGAAACTAGACTGGGGGCATGTCTATTTTCACGCTAAATAGCACAGGGTTCCTTCCTGGTAGTGTCAAAAGTAAATGGTGATGGTGGGGCAAACTGTTACAGAAAGACCGGGGCACACTGTTACAATGTACTGTAACTACTGGATGGCATTGTGGATTACTGTCAAGTTAGTATTTTATAGTATGGTGTAATTATGTAAAAATGCTTCTAAAGGTTTTAGGTATAATCAAATTAACAATTTATTTAAAGAAATAATCATCACAATATGTGTTTAAGATCTGAATTTGTTAGTTACTGTATATCCTATCTCATTTATGGTATGGCTTCAAAATTCCACCTACTTTGTGCACCTTTCCCAAGCCATATATAGTCAGCAGTGTGACATCTTTATCTGTGTGGACTGCTACACTGCATTCACGTTTTATTTCAGATATAAAGCCTGGTGTGGAAGTACTGTATAAGCATTTTGTGTACAGTTTGAATAAAAACTACAGAAGAAGTACTTTGTCTTGTGAATTTATCAGCTTACCACCCACCTTACCCTGGTATACAAAACAACTTTCTCTGGCACTGGCGTAAAAAGCTGCATAGCCATATATGCATGTATGCCATTTGCCCAATACAAGCATGTAATATAATGCAAAATAAAAACAATTACATCATATGAACGAGGACATGTCCAAAAGTATATGGATGAGATTTGTGTGAAATAAAACTATTTTAACTACATTTATGTGACAATTGTAAGAAATTGTAGCTTTGTGCCCCAGCTTACCCTGCTGTATAACAGACAGCACATTGCTAATCAGTTTTCACAGCCCTACAGGGCAGAAAATATACAGTACATTACAGTTAATTCTCCCCTTTCTCTTCCTTGCATAGACTTGGAAACAAACTTTATTTTAGACTAGGAGAGGTTATTAGAAGAACAGCACTGTACTTATTTCATTCAGTGCGATTTCTGACACCCCTTCTGCTGCACAAGGGATTTGACATATTATTGATATCCAGGCTTTTGTCTATTGCAAGGCTGACAGATTCTGCAGAAGACAGTTTTTCCTTGAGATTATTTGCAATACTCTCTTAATACACCAATCAATGTCCTTTTTAACTGCATTTTAGACATTAAGTCCTGGATGGCAGAGAATTTCCTACAGCTCAACCAGGACAAAACTGAAGTTTTAGTTATTGTTCCTGAAGCTCAGAGAGAGAAACTTTTACCAAGATTACAAACATTGTGCCTTATTCCATCAAGACGAGTTAAAAACCTGGGTGTTATTTTTGACTCTGAGCTTAGTTTTGTTCCCCATGTTAATAATATTTTTAAAAACTGGATTTTATCATCTAAAGAATATAGCCAGAGTCCACCCATTTCTCTCTTGAGAAAACACAGAGACGCTAATGCATGCTTTTATTTCTAGTCGTATTGATTAATGCAATGCTCTCCTTTCTGTTCTTCCTAAAAAGATGATCAGCAACTTACAACTATTACAGAATTCAGCAGCCCAAGTGCTGACGAGGACCAGAAAGAGAGAGCATATTACGACAGTTTTAGAATCGCACTGGCTCCCTCTGAGTTATAGAATCGATTTTAAAGTTCTTTTATTAGTTTATAAAACTCTTAATGGTCTTGGTCCTTCTTATTTATTTGATCTGCTTTTACCATACCATCCCTCACGGACACTGAGGCAGTCTGGTACCAGCCTTTTAATGATACCTAAAGTTAGGACAAAACCCCACGGTGAGGCATCGTTCCAGTTTTTTGGCCCACGTCTGTGGAACGGCTTCCCAGAGGACCTCAGGGCTGCAGAGGGCGTTGATATTTTTAAAAGGAGGCTCAAGACCCACCTTTTTAATTTAGCTTTTAAGTAATTTTATCATATACTTATTTAGCTATTTTATTTATATGTCTTTCTATTTTTAGATTATTTCCATCCTGTTTTGCATTACAATATATATATATGGGTATATTTATTATTCCTTTAACCATTTTATTCTCTTTATCTATGATCTTATTCTGCTTCTTATTATATTTTATTGTATTTTATTTTATCTTATGGTGTTTGCAGCACTAATGTTTCCTCACTGGGAGCCTCTCGGCACTTGGAGCTGTAATTGGCTGTGGCGGTGGGGATGCTGCTGTGGTGGTGGCCCTGGCTTGGTGGGATGGGGGAGTCCAGTCACAGCCTGTTGGTTGTGGTGTGGACTCCTCTGTCTGCCTGGGTCGGGGTGGCCCCTGTGGCGGTGTCTCTGCAGCTGTGGACTGAGACTGGCTCCTGGTGCTGACAGTCCCCCTATAATGGCGTTTCCTCACTCAGGTCCTCAGTTCTCAGCCATGTTTGTGTGTGTGTGTGTGTGTGTGTGTGTGTGTGTGTGTGTGTGTGTGTGTGTGTGTGTGTGTGTGTGTGTGTGTGTGTGTGCGCTCTGGGGTGGGTTGGGGGTCAGTTGGATGTATGCCTTGGATGAGAGTGGGGGTGGGGGGGGGCTCTCTTTGTCTTTTTATTGTTTTGTTTGTGTTCTATCTGGAATTGTTTTTAACTGTAAAGCACTTTGAGCTGCACTTTGCTGTATGAAAGATGTGATATAAATAAATAAAGTTTAAGTTTAAGTATCAGATCCCCTCCAAGCCACAGTAGAATCAAACAGCTGAATTTTTTCCCTCTCATTCTAGATCTTTTTTGTTGGGCAGCAGTCAGGCAAAGTGGTGCAATCCAAGATGCAGTCCAAAGATTTTATTTGTCAATACTACTATACGTACAGGACATACAGAGGAACTGAAATGCCATAATCTTGCTGAAATCCTTCATCAATTCGCTATCATTACATTGCTTCATTTTCTTTATGAGTTTATGTGGAATTTTTATAGGATACCTCTGCCACCTTTTCCCAAATATTTGGATTTTTTTTTTGGAGCAGTTTTACTCTGTTTGAGTCTCACCAGCTTTTCAGCCCATAACTGTCCACCCTTTAGAAAGTGCAAGTACTGGAAACAGTTGCCTACCCTGATCTCAGTTAAACAAATGCAAATGAGGCACTAGTTTTCTGTGTTGGATGTCAGTGGTGTCTCTTCAGAGCTTGGTAAAGAGTACAGTGCAGTTTGCTTTCAGCTGTTGTCAGTGGCTTAGCCTAGATGGATGAAAGGTAGAGTTGTTATGGAAAAGTGAATTATCAATTGTGATCCAAAATATTTCTTACAAGGATGCAATCCTGTTTGTTCTTATGCTCAAGTGAAACATGGGAGACAGCCTGAAGTCAGCTTTATTTTTCAGCCCTCTGTGTTGGCTGTTCATTCTGTATCACCTTTATAAGGGTTAGGGTTTTAGCTGAGACTGACGAGGTTGCTATACTGAATAATGCCTAGAAAGTAGAGCTGACAGATTATCTGATAAAGCCTTATTGTCCAATCAGTTTTAAAAATATTATGTAACTTCTGATGAAGTAAATTTGACTATTTTTGTAAGAAAAAAATGTACTCTGTCTCTCGCCCAGAGATGCTGGGACAGGCTCCAGCCCCACCACGACCCAAAAAGGATTAAGCGGTTGAAGATGAATGGAAATATGAAATGTTAATTAACGACCAGGTGTAATTTTAGACTTAAAATTAAAGTTCTAAACCTAAGATTTAGGATTAAAATTTAGTTGGGTTGTGGTAAATCATTTTACCTGGGATAATTTATTGCTGTTTTTTAAATAAATATGTTGATGTACCACTATTCCAGTAATTATAATAATAATGTGATGCAAATGCTTGCTAGTAATGTTGGAATAAGTTCTCAGAAATGTCAACCACTTAGGCACAGTGTAGCCTCTGAGATTGTAATGTATTTCACTGTGCTTCTGGCATTAACTTCAGGATTTCGGAATAAGAAAAAATTGAGAGACACTCATATATTTTCTTCTGTATAGTACATTATTTTCAAATTAAGATCAATGCCAATTTGATAGTAGATGTATTATTCCAAACCTTGCTAGATCAGGATTTTATATGGTGCCACAGACTGTACATCCCCTTGGAGCCTAAAACCATGATGTTAAGTCATCATGAAAAACATATGTAGTTCTTAACAGAACTGCACCTATTCATTAAAACCTCTTGAGTCCTTACCGAGTAATTAAATCTTGCTGTTTTAAAGATTACTGGCAATGTAAGTGTAGCCCTGCTGACAATTTGGGGAATAAATAACTCTGGTAATGGACAAAATATATGAAATAATGAGTAAAACATGGAGTGAATTTCTTTTATGTTTTTAATAAAAGAATGGTTAGACATTATGCTTTGAGAACATAAAACAATGATTTTATGGTTAAGTAAAAACAGAGGAAAATGCAAAATGTGACAGTGTCAATGTACTTTACATGCTATGTTTGTTAATTTGTAAATGTATTTAAGTTTCAGAAAAAATGTCTGATAATTAACCTGTGGCAATTGAAGGGTGTGGTGGGGAGGAAAATAACGAATGGACAGAGGAAGAGGGGACCGGAAGAGAGAGGGGAGCGAAACACGAGGAGAGTGGCAGCAGAGAGAAGCAGCAGTCTCCATTAAGTTCGATAAACGTAACCAAACAGCCGTTGATAACTTGGCTCAAGTCCATGTAAAGAGCTGTGTGCTTGTGTGTCCCCGAAGATACCACTGAAAGCAACTGACCCTGCGAGGAGAAGGACTGGTGTGGAGGAGTTAGCTGGTCCACTGGGGAGGCCTGCTTGTCCGTGTGCCCTGGCTGGGCTGCTGTGTTGCCGACTATCCACCTTTTTCCTAGGCCCCATGATGCCTTGCGTGAATTATGGTAGCAACTTCCGGCACTAGTTTAGAACGCATTGTTGTCACTGAAACGGGGCACTTTTCCTTGTTAAAAAACAATGACTTTGGCATCAGAAATGCGGGAACACGGCCTCTTGCACTTCAAAACAGTAATATAATCATACCACTTCCCACAACTATCGAGGGATGGGAAGATGACCTTAAAAAGTGGCCTCATACACAGTAGCTCCGTTAGTTAGTACCGCTGCTAAGATGCTAACGATGTAAACAAATGACCCTTGCTGGAAAAATGAGTCACTTTGAGGACATTTTCAGAACTGATGTAACATTATTTCCGTATTCTGTATTGAAAGACCTTCAAAATGATATTTAATTTGTAGGTAGTGTGAAAAAACTGACCCAGAAAAAGATGATTTGTTGATAATTTAGCTAGGTTGAAAACTCGCGTTCGATCGGTCGGGAGTTATGTCTGCTGCAAAAACATAGGTATTTTTAAAAAGTACAATTTCTAAGCTTTCATATGATACCAGACACTAATGGAGGGGTCTTCCTGGGACTTTGCCACTATCAAACAGAGAAAGAGTCATGATTTATGACTTCTGTTGCCTGTAGCTTGTAATGACGCGGTGCACGTTCTGACTCATTTTGTCAACACGAGTCACAACTATCAATATCTCCACCTCAATAAAGTCGGCTGCATTTTGTTAAAATATGTTGGACATAATGAAATTTACCTTAAAGCAGACATACGCCACAACACCGTGCTTGGATGTCATCTGTCACTGTGTGGTGAGAAGCCTCCATTCATTCAGTCTATTGGCACAACCACGAACACCAGCAAGTGCCAGAACGACGCCAAAACATTTAAAAAATACAAAAACTAGAAGAGCTGAAATTAGCTGTCATTTGGAAAATCTGTATGTGGACTATACATTAAAATGAATTTGAAAAACTTTTAAAAACGCTATTTTAAATGCCCCTGCGACTCCACTCAAACTGACTGATTTAACACTGCAGCAGCCGAAACCGGAAGTTCCATCCATAATCGTTCTTACAGCAGCACCCTCAGGAGTAAGGTGGATAGGAGCCATGCGTTGCCAAGGAGGAGAAGGTATGTATGTGATGTCTATAACTAATGGAGTCGGAATCATGCTTCATCCAGCATAGAACTCTCCTTTATTATAACAAAATTGGGTATTTATACACAGTGGGCCGTGCCCGCCTGAAGTCACCCTGTGGGTGGGCATGGCATCACATACACACACAGTCCCATACACAACATTCTCCCCCCCTTTAGAAAAATGCAAAGCCACACACACCATTGAAAACCTCCCAAATTTAGAACCCGAATCACGCAGTAAGAACATGGGGAATAATATATTGCACTAAAACAACCTATCACATTCACACAAAGAACAACTAAAACTGGACCTTGTCTCTTGAAAATACAAAATAATGCCATATTATTCACACTCACTCACATGCACACCAGCATAAAATATATACACAAAATACATGTATATATATATACACACAGATATTTACACAAGAGATATATTCTCAGGTAACACCAATGTCTCTGGGCTGCCACCATTTTTCACACTGCCACGGAGGCCCAGAGCAGCCCCACAGCATCCGTACAGCTGGCTGGCTGCTGCCCACGTCCTGGGTCGAAACCACCCCCTCCCCCCCCCCCGGCAAAAATGTCTTTTCCCAACATAAGGCGCTTCTTCCCTCTTGTCTCGCTGTGCCGGTTTCCCATGCGCCATCTCTTTGCGCCCGCAGAACTGTTCCCGACCACCGTCCTCACCACCATCATGGCCCCAGACACTCTGTCCCCCAGTGGCCACACTTCTGGAAGAACCAAAACTCTCTCATCGGCGCCGAAGCAGGCTCAGGCTCCTCGCCGTACCACCCAGCGCCCTCGTCCAAGGTGCATGGAGCTTTGGCACTGAGGCACTGCCCGGCCTCTATGGCACACGGCTGCTGCTGCTCACTCCCAGTGTTCACCAAGACGCCCTCGCCAATGTTATTCTCCGACTCCGGCTGCGGCCGTTGTCCCTCGGGGCTCCCGGTGACACTCCCGTTGGCTCTATCCTCCAACCCGGGCACTTCGTCACTGCTCTTGGCCCCCTCGCTCCAGGTGTCCCGCTGCGCCATCTCTGCGTCCTGCCGCTGCTGCTCTTCCCCGGGGCCCTCAGCCTGCACTGTCCCGCTCTCTCGCTGCTTAGCTTCCAGCAGCGGGGCTGACTCCCGCTCTGGTTCTGGCTGCTCGAGGGGTAGGGGCAATCCCGGTTCTTGTTCTTCCGCCGTTTCGTAGTCACTATCTTGGTCCCATTCACTCTCAGTGTCACTCTCACTGTCCACACTGTGCTCTCCGGCCACACTCACGTCTGCAAAGCCTGTGTGAACTGGTTCTGGGCCACTGATTATTTGTCCACCGATTTCGAGGGTGAAACCCAGCGCATTGAACAAGTCCCACCCCATGACATTTTCACCCCAGCATGCGACCTGGAACTGGAATGCCGGGATTACTTTTGCGCCATACTGCACTGCCAATGTGATGCTCCCGCCGGCACCGGAGTGCCCATCGCCTGGTAGTTTTACTGCGTCCAGGCGCCAGGGGGTGAGCCTCCCAACCATGGCCTCATTCACAATGGACCACGTGGCGGCGGTGGCCATTATCATGGGCACACTTATGCCATTCTGCTTCACCACATGGTGCAGTCCTGACCAACCTTTGGGGCACGCAATGTTTATACTGTCCCCATTGTCCTGCTTGCCGCCTGCTGTCAGGTGTTGGCACGCTCCCATTGTTTTACTTGTTGCCATTGTTATGTCTATAAATAATGAAGTCAGAGTCAGTGTTCATGCAGCATAGAACTCTCCTTTATTATAGCGAATTTGGGTATTTATACACAGTGGGCCGTGCCCGCCTGACATCACCCTGTAGGTGGGCACGGTATCACATTCACACACATTCCATACACAACATTGTGTCCCGTCGTCAGGTGGAGAGCGGATGCTGTGAATTAGGGATGGGTGATACTGTGGTGACGCCAGCACACGGACATTATCTCTCACCCAGAAGCAGACACGGGCTGAATAATGGACTGGGGGGCATAGCACCCCACAGGGGTAATTACACCAGACTCTAAGACGCCTCCGCCTCCTGCTGCTTTAAACTACAGCACAGGGAGGCAAATGTATGGTAGGAAGGTAACGTGTTATGTTAATAGTGCCACACAGTGCTTTTGTATGTAACGTGTTATTATAATCTTGCCACTCATGGCCTTTGTCAGATCTAATGAATACGCGCCAGCCTCAGTTCCGACGCGCAGGTCAATAAAGCTATATAAGAGAGTGCAGAGGAACTGAGGCAAGGCCTTTCCAGACTAGGCTCTTCACAGCTCCAGCGTCTACGCTGGGGTCCCAGGCTGTACAAATGATAGAGGGTTCAATAAAGAATCTGTGTCGACCTACGCTCGTGCCTCGCCTCCACATCCTTTCCCTTTTACCCTCTACAATACCAGCATTTTTCCTTTCAATATGATGCCATTAATTTATGGGACTTTTTCTTCGATACCGATACCAGTACTTTTTGCCCCTTAAAGGAAAATCACATGATTGCAGTTTCATTCACAACTTTATTGCAAGGGCAATATGAAATATGAATAATCCCTCATGGATCCCTCATGGATCGTCACCTTATCGTGGTGGGGGGGTTTGCGTGCCCCAGTGATCCCAGGAGCTATGTTGTCGGGGGCAATTTGCCTCTGATAGGGTCTCCCAAGACAAACTGGTCCTGGGTGAAGGGCCAGACTAAGAACAATCCAACTGACTCACATGATAAATTCTAGATCAAGGATTCAGTGTACCCCGCCCGGTATGGGGTTACCAGGGCCCCACCCTGGAGCCAGGCCTGAGGAAGGGGCTCAATGGCTAGCGTCTGGTGGCCGGGTTTCCACCCATGGGACCCAGCTGGGCTCAGCCCGAAGGAGTTACATGGGTCCGCCCTCCAGTGGGCTCATCACCTGCAGGAGGGATCATGGGGGTCCGGTGCTATGTGGATTAGGTGGCGGTCAAAGGCGGAGACCTTGGCGGACTGATCCCAAGCTTTCTAAACTGACTTGAATAAAACTCATGAACATAAATACTTGAAAGAAATACTTAATAAAAAACATAAAAAACCTTATAAAATTATAATAAAATAGAACAATGAGCAAAATAAATAAAATTATTATTTTTTTTAATTATAATAGAAATAGACTTAAAATGAATGCAAAATTAATTCAATTTCTTAATTTGGTGAAGATTTTCAGGCATCCAGGCAGGTAAGAATGCTGTATGAAAGCTCAGTCAAGTCAACTGGATTCAAGTATTTTTTACTTCTGAAATGTTTCACCATTCATCCAGATTCCATGGCAATACCAAGCAGCATATGTGTGTATTTTTTTTCACAATGCAATGTTTTTTTAAATTTTTATTTTATTTATTTATTTTATTTTACACTATTACACCACGTTCCAAATTATTATGCAAGTTAATTGGAGACTCTAAAGTGGCCCTAGGTGTGAATGTGTGTGTGAATGGTTAAGGGACAGTGCCGTACCGTGGCTGCTTCATCCGTCCAGGTGGATGCCCTCAATTTCCCCTCTGGGGATCAATAAAATATACAAAATCAAAAAAAAATCAAATAGGATTTTAGTGTCATAAACATTCATCTTTTTGTTTTTCAATTAAACTCATGGATGGTATTGTGTCTCAGGGCCAATGTTGGGAGTAACGCGTCACTGTAACGCCATTACTTTTGCAGTAACGTGCTGTGAAACGAAATTAGTTTAAAAATTCAGTAATGCATAACAGTTACTGACATTTGATCAGATGCATTACTCGTGTTACTCGTTTTATTAATGTGGATAGATACTTTTAGTGAAAATAAATACAAACTGACCCTACGTAGCTGACGCAGCCGTCAGTCAACGAGCCATCATTCAAAGAGCCTCTTCACTGCTGCAGCCACAAATGGAGCTTGCTCCTGGTGGGAAAAGATGAAGCTACTTTGTTTTTGTGGAAATAGAAAAATTATTTTTTCTTTGTCGCAGTTAAGGACAAAAGCATATTGGTGGGTCCTGCGAGACTGATTGCAATCTTCAGAAGCATCTGAGAACAGCAACAAGATCAAAGCTAGTGCTACGCTAACACCGTGTTATTAGTGGATTTATGCTGTCTGAAAAGCCACGCTGGATTTCAAGCACAGGTATACATCTGGACAGTTTGTGCCCCAGCAAGAATTAAACCGATTGATTGCCAGATACGTTGTTACAGAATGAAGATCTGATAACAGTCATTTTACATCAGACAGCTGAGACTGTGATCCACTGAAGTTAAAACACATTTACTTGCTACCTGGATAAAGATTATTCAAAAATGGATTTTGCTGTCCAAAAGGAATTTAAGAGACTGCATCATGTCTCTGTCACAGCAGACATTTGGACTGTGGATAATGGACATTTTCTTTGGATCACTGCACACCAGATTAAATCCATAATATTGAAGGTCAGAAACATTGACAGCTTTATGCAATGTTGCCAACTCACTCTTTTGGAGTGATTCTCTCTCTCTTTTTTCCTCTCTCTCACACCACAAAACCCTATTTCTCAATCCAAAATGAGGAAGTTACTGGCAATTTCGTGTTGATTTTCTTCAGATTTTTTTTCCACAATAAGAGCTCTCAAGGCAGGATAAAGCAGACTGAACATGTTCTAAATGCTCTGTCTGAAACAGTCTGCTTTCAGCCTGACATTAATAAGCCCGTAATGTAATCCATTAATTAAATTATTTTACTATGTGTGCAAGATGATTTAAGAATGCATTTAAAAGTAACGTGAAAGTTACTTTTCCAAGTAACTTGTTACTTTAATCATGCAGAAATTGGTAAGTAACTCTGTTACTGTCATGATATACAGTGCTCGAGTCTTTTGGTTATTATCCTTTTTCTGTTTGTGTATTTAGTCCTGATTTTCTGCCATTATTATTTGTGCTTTGACAGCGTCGTGACAGGACTTCCACCTGTCAAGTGTGGTCGCGGCATGTCACAGCTGTTTAGTGTCTCTGATTACGTTTTCACTCATGCTTCCACACCTGATTCTCATTTTGGGTTTTTCTCTGGTATTATTTAAGCTTGCTGGCGAGGTGTATTCCTGGCTGCGACCCCACATCATGTGTAGACAGGAATCCCCACACTTGATTCCTGTTTTAGTCCCAGCCTTATTCTCTGCCTCGCCAGTTTAATTGTAAGTAACCTTTCATGGTTTTTCTTCATTTGTATTTTTCTGTAATTACCCTTCGTGGTCTTTGTAAATAGCCTTTTGTAATTCGCCCTTTGTGGCAAGCATTTGTGTTCCTTATTGTTATTTATTAAATGAGCAAACTGACAGCAGGCAAATGGTGCCTTATTTCTGCACTAAAGGGCCGATCATGACAGTTACTTTTCAAAAGTAGTAACTAGTAACTGTAACTAGTTACTATTGTTTAGTAACTTGCCCAACACTGCTCAGGGCTCTTTGGTTCACTTATCTCAATCTCAGACACCCGTCATAATTAGGTTGCCAGGTGAGCCCAATTAAAGGAAAACTACTTAAGAAGGATGTTCCACATTATTAAGCATGTCACAGGTTTCAAGCAATATGGGGGGGGGGGGGATCTCTCTGCTGCTGAAAAGTGTCAAATAGTGCAGTGCCTTCGACAAGATATGAAAACATTAGATATTTCATGAAAACTTAAGTGTGATCATTGTACTGTGAAGAAATTTGTGGCTGATTCAGAGAACAGACGGGTTTGTGCAGATACATTATGCAAATGACATTTGTCTGCGAATGTCCTAAACAGTCGATGCAAATGACAGTCATAATTTTCAAGTCATCAACCCTTAGAGCATAATTCAAATTTTGTTGAACAAACCTCCCAATGACAACTATTTTTTTGAAAAATAAAAAAACTCAAATTGCACTGTTCCAAATTATTATGCACAACAGAGTTTCAAAACATTTTATTGGTTGTAAAGAACTTAAAATGGTCAGTTGCTGAATTTGCAGCATTAGGAGGTCATATTTACTGAAACCAAAAGCTACTTCATTCAAAAACATTTTAACAGGCCAAGTTACATGTTAGCATCAGACCCCTTCTTTGATATAACCTTCACAATTCTTACATCCATTGAATTTGTGAGTTTTTGAAGAATTTCTGCTTAAATTTGTTTGCAAGATGTCAGAATAGCCTCCCACAGCTGCTGTTTTGACGTGAACTGCCTCCCACCCTAATAGATCTTTTGCTTGAGGACGCTTCAAAGGTTCTCAATAGGGTTGAGGTCAGGGGAGGATGGGGGCCACACCATGAGTTTCTCTGCTTTTATGCCCATAGCAGCCAATGACACAGATATCGTTTGCAGCATGAGATGGTGCATTGTTATGCATGAAAATAATTTTGCTACGGAAGGCACAGTTCTTCTTTTTGTACCATGGAAAAAAGTGGTCAGTCAGAAGCTGTATATACTTTGCCGAGGTCATTTTCACACCTTCAGGGATCCTAAAGGGGCCTACCAGCTCTATCCCCATGATTCTGGCCCAAAACATGACTCCGCCACCTCCTTGCTGATGTCGCAGCCTTGTTGGGACATGGTGGCCATCCACTACTCCATCCATCTGGACCATACAAGGTTGCACGGCACTCATCAGTAAACAGGACTGTTTGAAAATTAGTCTTCATGTATTTCTGGGCCCACTGCAATCGTTTCTGCTTGTGAGCATTGGTTAGGGGTGGCTGAATAGTAGGTTTCTGCACAACTGCAAGTCTCTGGAGGATCCTGCACGTGGGACTCCAGAGGCACCAGCAGTTTTAAATACCTGTTTGCTGCTTTGTAATGGCCTTTTAGCAGCAGCAATCTTAATCCGATGAATCTGTCTGGCAGAAACCTTCCTCATTATGCCTTTATCTGCACAGACCCAACTGTGCTCTGAATCAGCCACAAATTTCTTCACAGTACAATGATCACATTTAAATCTTAGTGAAATATTTTATGTTTTCATACCTTGTCCAAGGCATTGTACTACTTGACACTTTTTGGCAGCAGAGAGATCCTTTTTCTTTCCCATATTGCTTGAAACCTGTGGCATGCTTAATAATGTGGAACATCCTTTAGTAGTTTTCCTTTAATTGGGCTCACCTGGCAAACTAATTATGACAGGTGTCTGAGACTGATATCAGTGATCCAAAGAGCTCTGAGACACAATACCATCCATGAGTTTAATTGAAAACAAAAATTGAATGTTTATGACACTAAAATACTGTTTGCATAATAATTTGGAACACGGTGTACAGTAACATTTGCGAATTCTCTACCTCTAAAAAATCATTATTTAATATTTGTTCTTGTTTGTTAAAAGGTTGTCTGGGTCACTTATTTTAAATGTGGTGTATAAATACCAACACCCCTGTGTTAAACTGTTTACTGTAAGTACTTTTATATTTATTCCACTCATTTAGGTAAACGTTTGTGGTAGCTAGTTTAACCCCCCCCCCCCGAAGAACTCAACACCCCTTCTTAATTTGGACAAATCCTGTTTGTTTAAATGTTTTTCATTCCGTGAAAAGTGGTGGGGTGCTACACAAGTGTTACCATAGATGTTTGTCAGCACATTTGTGTGATTAATCTCCTTGTGTATGAGAATATATATTTCTGCTATAGTGTGTAAATACAGTTATCTTATTCATGTGCAGTAATGTGTACATGTTGGCACATGAGAAGAAAGAGACAGTGGTGTTTGAGGAGGTTGTCGTGACTTTGTACTCTCACTTTCATTCTCACCTAGAAACCAGTACCAAGCCGTTGGCATATTTTCATTTTTTTCAATTTTACTTCTTCTACTTCTTCATGGAATATTATGTACTGTAGGCACACAGGGACGGGTTCTAATGAATTTGAATGAGCGTCTCAATTTATTTTCCATGTTTTATTTATTTTTTCAGGGTTTGGGGAGTAAATTGAATCGACGGCGGTGATGCGTGCGCTAGTCAGGAGCAATATAGGGACCTGCTGTTCTGATTAAGTTCCTGTTATGGAGCCGTTCATTATTGATTTCATTTCTCCTCCCTCTCACATTCACATTTACTCCATGTGTCTTTCTTCTCAGCAGGTCTCTCCCTCTTTCTCTGTGCTTGTATTCTTCTTCGCTGTCAGCTTTCATTTAAAAGCCCCAAGTTGTTCTTTATAGAGCTGAAAAAACAATAAGAAAATAAAACTCCACGGTTGTATTTCAAATTTAATACAGATTTTTTTCACCCCTCTAATGCCACTAGTGTTTTGGGTTTTGAAGTTGCTTGGCGGTGCTGTAGTGAGCATTACTGTAATGCTGTTATAGGTGCAAAGCCCTGGATCATGGACTCAGATAAATTGACTCACCAACATCCCTTGTTTATTTACTAACCAGACAGATATAGAGCTCAGGCTTGGAGAAAAGTATTTTTGAGTGATGCGCAAAATATATTTCTCTCTGTGTTATTAAATTTTGCTAGGACTGCTGACAGAACAGAAACTTCCCTGCCAAAATTGTGACATGTTAAATTTTAGGTGATTAACTTGACAGCTGTCATGTCGGTCCTCATGTTTGTTGTTTTAGTGTGACTTAGAATATTTGCACTCAACCAACTTAGTACCTGGCACCAATTTACACTTTACTCAGGTACCTAGGATTTTTGCAGTAATATTACTGCAAGTAAACACTTTTTGTCAATACTTAAGACACCAAAACACTTACCCATGTAATCCGTGAGATTTTGAGGTTTCGTCAGGGTTCGTGAAAGGTTGCCCAAAAAAAGTTGCAAACAGTTTTTAAGGTCCCAAACAGTTTTTCTTGTCGCCAAAAACATCTGAACATGTTTGAATTTTTTTGGCGAATGTCTTTTTCAGCAAACAGTTGCAAATGTTTGCAAAAAAATTGTAAGCCTTAGCAAATGATTGTAACATATGTCGCTACAATTCTTTCTAGTTCTCCAAGTAGTGAACCCGAATCACTAGACGGTCTAACTGATAGTTTGAGGTTTTATGATGTGAATAACTTTGAACAAAATCTACATGCCTCCCAGTTCATGACTTTTCCTAATATGTGTGTTTTATGTTTTCTGATGTCTGAAATTTATTAAACTAAAACTGATATTTCAGAGCATTTATTCCTTGGACTGGCACCCGTTGTCATTTAGATCTCAGCTGATTGATCACAACTGTGACCATATAAGGTATTAGAGCCACATTAGGAGTGTTTCACTTTCCAGGGATGTTTTCGTAGTCTGTGCCTCTTTATTTTTGTTGTCTTCCTCCTAATATTACATTATATATCCTGAGCCTGAAACCTCTGGGGGAAAAAAAGCTCACTGTCCACTGACACATCTGTTAGCAAGCCTATGTCCACTCCAGGTAGGAAGCGCTACTACAAAGACATATTTTGTGGATACAAAGTTACAAATAACAAACATTAGCAACAGTGTTTACAACAATTAGCAACTATTTACAACTCTTTTGCTGCTGTTTGAGAATGTTTGAGACCTTTGTCAACTCCTGGTAAAATACCAGGCGAATGTCAAGTGAATCTTGGATTCATCCCAATAAAACAGGGTGTGCCAACCCTCCCCAGCATTTATTTTCTCCTGACCACTGTGGAAGACAGCCACCTGTAGAAGCTACACAGAACATATATTGAATAACAAAATATTCTTGTTCAAAATGCTTGTTCAAAATATTCAAAATGCTTGTTTTTTTTCTTGCCTTCTGATTGTTGCTCTGAGTGTTGCTATCCCTGTGCTGTTGCAATCCTGGAATTTCCCCGTTGTGGGACTAATAAAGGCTTATCTTATCTTATATATGAACAGAAAACACAATCTAACTCTGCTTGGATTGACTGGGTATTTACTGTGGCAGCATAGGCCAAAACATATGGTGCACAGCTGGGGCAAAAGCTTCCCACCTCATCCATGCTCACATGAGCTCCACACTGCAAAATGCAAAGATAGACCACACACACTTGGGCTAAATACAGCAGGGAAAATAACTATTGAACACATCAACATTTTTCTCATTAAACATATTTCTGATGGAGCTGTTGACCTGAGATGTTCATCAGATATCAGTAGCAACCCAAGTAATCCATACATACAGAGAAATCAAGGCAGCTGTGTTCACAAAACAAGTTATATTTAATAAAGTGGAATGACACAGGGAATAAGTATTGAACACGCTCGGTGAAATTAATTTAATATTTAGTAGAAAAGCCTTTGTTGGTAAGAACAGCTTCCAGATGCCTCCTGTATAGAGTAACTAGGTGCAGGCATTGCTCAGGAGTGATTTTAGCCCATTCTTCCACACAAACTGTCTTCAAATCTTGAAGGTTCCGTGGGTGTCTTTGATGAACTCTGATCTTGAGGTCATTCCATAGATTTTCAATTGGATTAAGGTTAGGTGACTGACTGGGCCATTCTAGCAGCTTTATTTTTCTTTTCTGGAGCCAGCTGAGAGTTTCCTTGGCTGTGTGTTTGGGATCATTGTCTTGCTGAAATGTCCACCCTCTGTTCATATTCAGCATCTTGGCAGATGGCAGCAGGTTCTTATCAAAGATGTCTCTGTGCATTTGTCCATTCATCTTTCCTTCAATTATATGAAGTCTGCTTGTACCATGTGCTGAAAAACACCCCTACCCCATGATGCTCCCACTTCCAAACTTCACTGTTGTTATGGTGTTTTTGGGCTGATGTGCAGTGTCATTTCTCCTCCAAACATACTGTCTGTTGTGACATCCAAAATGTTCAATTTTGGTCTCATCTGACCAGACTATATTCTCTTCTCTCAGTATTTTACTGGCTTGCCCAAATGTTGTGCAGCAAACTTTAAATGAGCTTCAGCATGCTTTTTCTTCAGCAATGGAGTCTTGTGAGGTGAGTGGGCATAGACCCCATGTCAGTTGGGTGCATTACTTATTGTTTTTCTTTGAAACAGCAGTGCCTGCTAACTCCAGGTCTTTCTGGAGCTCTCCACGAGTGGTCTTTGGCTCTTCTGATAATTCTTTTGGCTCATCTTCTTTGTAAGCAGGTGCTTCCCCAACCAGATTTGTGGTGCAAAGCCAAAAATAGTCCAGTTCAAAAGCAGAAGAAGGCAACACACACCAACTTTGACAACTAACTGGTTGAGGTTTTCTGTCACAGATTCGCACCATCTACATGCACCCTCTGGTGGCAAAGATTTTTTTCAAGAAAATATTCAGTTTCGATATCACAAATTCCAAAATCTGTAACTTGAATGTGGTAAGAGATAATAGCTTACTGTAACTAAGAAAGATGTAGAATATGATCCAAAAGTTTATGATAGGAGTAAATTTACACATCTAATTTGCATAATGTGATGGCAGCCATATTGGATTACACAACTTTAGGTCAAAGTGGACTTTGGACATATTTACACAAAGGATGGTTTTGTTTTGGGTTTTTTTTTTATCTTATCTTCAAAATATATGAACCAGAAAATCAGTAGAATGTAAGGGTAAGGGATAAGGACCTGTTCTTATATAGCGCTTTTCTAGTCTCAAAGACCACTCAAAGCGCTTCACTAGTACTAACCCTCTACTCTAAGGGCCTATAGGAGACAAATATCTAGGGACAATTTAGAACAACCAATTGACCTAACATGCATGTCTTTGGATTGTGGGAGGAAACCGGAGCCCCCAGAGTAATCCCACGCAGCACAGGGAGAACATGCAAACTCCACACATAAAGGTTCCTATCCCTGCCAGCCTGGGGATTCAAACCTGGAACCTTCTAGCTGTAAGGCAACAGTGCTAACCACTGCACCACCGTGCTGCCCTGTAGCACATTAGCACATTAGCTGTAGCACATTAACTCTTTGACATTTATGTAAAATCACACCATTAGTAGGCTAAGTGTCCTGTTCGCGTCTTCCATGAATCATATACATTCATCATATACATATCATACATCATATATCATACATCATACATATATCATACATCATAAACATTATATACAGTACATATACTGTGTTTGTGTTTATGTTGAATGTAATTGTGGTTTGTAAATATGGATGTCACCAGACTGCAAAACAAATCTACCTACGGGTACAAATAAAGTAACCTGAACCTGATATACATTAACAGTCTAATGATGCCTAGGGCTGTATTACACAAACTGATAATATATTCCATTATAAAAACAGACTTACCGGTTGAATTTATTTATACAGGGAAGATCCTCAGCCTGGTCCTCAGCTGGAAAAGGATGGATTGTCCTCCAGGTTGGGGACAAGCTCCTGCCCCAAGTGGAGGAGTTGAAGTATCTTGGAGTCTCATACATGAATGAGGGGAAAATGGAGCGAGAGATTGACAAATGGATCGGCGCAGCATCTGTAGTTATACAGGTGTTGTACCAGTCTGTTGTGGTGAAGAGGGAGCTGAGCTTTAAGGGGTAAGGATAAGGACCTGTACTTATATAACGCTTTTTCTAGTCTCAAAGACCACTCAAAGCGCTTCACTAGTACTAACCCTCTATTCTAAGGGCCTATAGGAGACATATATCTAGGGACAATTTAGAGTCACCAATTAACCTAACATGCATGTCTTTTGGATTGTGGGAGGAAACCGGAGCCCCCGGAGTAAACCCACGCAGCACAGGAAGAACATGCAAACTCCACACAGAAAGGTTCCTACCCCTGCCAGCCTGGGGATTTGAACCTGGACCCTTCTAGCTGTAAGGCAACAGTGCTAACCGCTTTAAAGAAAAGCTGTCAATTTACCGGTCAGTCTGTGTTCCCACCCTCACCTATGGCCATGAACTTTGGGTAATGACCGAAAGAATGAGATCGCAGATACAAAAAGCTGAAATGAGCTTTCTCCGTAGGATTGCTAGACTTACCCTTATGCTACATGTCCACTGGTTCTGATTTTTCGGAAAGGAATCTGCATACCGCAACTTGTGAGCTGTGGAAAAGGGGAATGTAGCGTAGATCTCAGCTAGGCGGAGTCAAACAATGCGGGAGGAAATACTGGAATAGTCATTATTAACCATGAGCAGATTGTTTTTAATAGTGCTGGTATATTTGTGCTACAAAAGATGACTTTGTCGTCATCGCAGCCGGTTTTGGGTTCACCCAATCCTACAGACCCGCACAATGCATGTCGAATTTAACCGCCTGGTTCGTGAGCTTCGGCTGGATGAGCCCATGTCCCACGGCTCTCCACGCATCTTTCCTTTGTATGTTGTTTCTATATGACAGCAAGAACTGGTCATATAGTATCGAGTTGCCTGAAACAGCGGTTATTAATTTCTCCTTCAAGTCTTCACAACAACAGGTAATGTACAGATCTGCTTGTGTCCCCCCCCACCCATCTTCTGCTCCAGCTGGCTGGTTCACTGGATTGGTCGATGGGTCCAGCTGTGGGCGGGCTTCAGCTCTCGGCTGCTACTGGACAATATGGCGTCCTTGGTCTCCATATCTTTAAAACAAACGGGTGAAAAGTGTTTCTAACATCATTTCGTGCAAGAAATTGTAGGTTCAATTAATGAATCTATCGTTATTTGACATCAAAAACCGCTGGTTTAAAAGTTCAGGATGACAGTGCTGCCTCCGGTTCATGACCGTACGGAAAAAATCTTTACTGAGAGAAATCTCGATGCAAATGAGCTGTAGGGTACCCACGGGCAACTCGGCACAACACAGTACAGTTTTCGACCGCTCTGCACCCAAATGCTTTCCGCTGCGTTTCCAATACACAATGAATGGGAAGAAGAAAAACGGCGGAACCAGTGGACACGTATCTTCAGAGGTAGGGTGAAGAGCTCAGACATCCGAAAGAGGTTCAGAGTAGAATTGCTGCTCCTCCACATCGAAAGGAGCCAGTTGAGGTGGTTTGGGTATCTGATCAGGATGCCTCCTGGAAGCCTCCCATTTGAGGTGTTTCGGGCACATCCCACTGGCAGGAGACCCTGGGACAGACCCAGGACACACTGGAGAGACTATGCTTCCTAGCTGGTCTGGGAATGTCTTGGTAGCCTCTCTGAAGACCTGGAGCAGGTGGCCAGGGAGAGGGAAGTCTGGGCTTCTCTGCTTGAGCTGCTGTCTCTGCGACCTGGACCTCTGGGAAAGCAGTAGACAATAAATGGATGGATGGAAAATCGATTGGGAGGCAGCCTCTCTTTTTCAAAGACACCCTGAATGAGGATTGATCTCCTGAATGAGGAAATTTCATATCCAGTAAACTGTTAAGTGCAAATACATGTACACACATTCCAGTATGTGGTAAATAGTTTAGTCTTAAATACCTAATAAAAATGTAAGACTCAACTAGGGCTGAGTGATATGGCCTAAAAATAAAATCCCGGATTTTTCATGCCACATCTGATTTCTGATTTTAGTTTTGATTGAAGACAAGGAACTATTTCAAATAAAGTTTTTAATTTTTCCCAGTTAAACATGATTCCATATTGGGAATAAAGTGCAACCCTGGCTTTCACCAAACCAAACCTTTTTTTACCCCTCAGTCATCACCCTGCCAGGCAGATGGGTGGATGAGCAGATGGGCTTCAACACCTACAACAACAAGAGAAAGAAATGATGTGGGCTTTTTAGCATTTCCTCTGCCCTTTTATTATAGAACAAGTAAAGCTTGGGTCACCAAACTTGGGGCACAGATTCACCCTGTGACCCTGACCACTGACTACGGTTTTGAGATTGCAAGGTCATAGGTCAAGGTCAAATTGCTATTTAAACTATATCTCAACAGCAAAGCTTGGTTCACAGGTTCACCTTGGGGCCCAACCCACAGCTATGTGTTTGGGGGTCAAAAGTTGCAAGGTCAAGGTCAAAATGCCATATAAACTATACATAAACAACAATGAAACATAGGGTCTCCAAACTTTGTACACATGTTCACCCTGAGACCTTGACCTCTGACTATGGGTTTGGTGTCAAAAGGTCAAAGGTCACGGTTAACTTCCCCTATGCCCTATATATATATGCCGGTACAGAACAAATAAAACTAGGGTCACCAAACTTTATATTGTACATAGATTCACCCTGTCACCCTGACCTCTGCTAACAGTTTTGGGATTGCAAGGTCAAAATCCATCATAGCCGATCCCTCACACCCTGGTCACGTACTGTTTGCCCCCCTCCCCTCTGGTAGAAGACTTCGGTCCATCCAGACTAAAACCTCCCGTCACATGAACAGCTTCTTCCCCTCTGCCATTAGACTGCTGAACACTAAGTGACTCTCGTGCACCATGTACAGCAGCTCAACCAGACTCATGTCAATCATCACTGTTTTCTTCCTGCATTACCGACTGCACTATATAGTTCTCCACAGTATCTGCTGCTGGCTAATATATATTTTAACTGTTGACCAGTATCACTTAATCTTATCCTACACTTTATTACATGTATAGTTTATTTCTCTTATCTTATCATGTTTAATGTTGCAGCATTGTACCGAGACAAATTCCTAGTTTGTGTACTACATGAACAATGGCAATAAACCTGATTCTGATTCTGATTCTGAAATGCCATATAAACTACATCTCAACATCAAAAAGAGGCTGAGGGGTACCACTAGCAGTGGCTGGCCAGTATTTTCAGAATAAATGTTTGATCAAACAAAGATGACTCCACACAATTATGATTAATAAAATGCCAACTTAAGTTTTACAAAATTAAATTTGAGGGTGGGGGAGGGGCTAGTGCCATGATGCTGAGCACTGGGGTGGGGCGTGGGGGTACTGTGCTCATGCTTTCAGTTTGTCCAGATTATTTTATGTATTTTCTTCATCTTGGTTTCATTTTGTTTTTGAGGTCTTGTTACTATTATCTCGGTTTTTGCCTTTATCCACCTTATTCCTGAGGGTGCTGCTGTAGGAATGATTATGGGCGGAACTTCCGGTTTTGGCTTAAGTCATGTTAAATCAGTCAGCAAGAGTGGAGTAGTGGGGCATTTAAAATAGCGTTTTCAAAAGTTTTTCAAATTCATTTTAATGTATAGTCCACATACGTGTTTTGCACTCAAGTGGCAGCTAATTTCAGCTCTTGTAATTTTTGTATTTTTTTGAATGTTTTGGCGTAGTTCTGGTACTTGCTGCTGGTGTTCGTGGTTGTGCCATAGACTGTATAAATGGAGGCTTCTCACCGGCAATGCGTCGATCATGCACTGAAAACTAAAAAGGACTGTTGGTGGGACAGACACAAAAGCACACCAGGTATGTTTTGTATGAATGTCACAGATCTGACGCTTATGCGTCATATATGTCACCAGATGCAAGGCTGCATGAAGTAAAATAATAAATAAAAACAGTAACGGTTTGCTTCCTAAGGCTTAATGATTTAAGAAAGACATCAAATAGTTTTTTGGGTTATTTTTTTTTTGCATTTGTTGCACTGCCTTGGAACGATATGGGCTTAATATTTGCAGCTTCAGCATACATTAATTTTTAAATTATCACAAAATATAGCTCAATAAAATTTTGAACAATTGTCAGAAAAGGTCTGTACGTGTTTAGTTAAATAACAAGCATTCATGGCATGACAGCAGCATGAGCATTTAAATTTCGGGGTAAAACAAATGCCTGCAGCTGTCTGTATACACCATAACAGTCAAGCACGGTGTTGTGATGTATGTCTACTCTAAGGTAAATTTGATTATGTCCAACATCTTTTAACAAAATGCATCCGACTTTATTGCGGTGGAGACATGGATATAGCTCAGAGCTTTTATGTGTTTACAGCGTTAGCATCTTAGCACCAGAGATAACTAACAGAGCTACTGTCTGCCAGGTCACTTTTTAAGGTCATCTTCTCATCCCTCAATAGTCGTGGGAAGTGGTATGATTATGTTACTCTTTTTGAGGTGCAAAAGGCCGTGTTCCCGCATTTGAGATGCTAAAGTCATTGTTTTTAACAAGGAAAAGTGTCCCGTTTCAGTGACAACCACACGTTCTAAACTCATATCAGAAGTTGCGCCCATAATTCACACAAGGCATAATGGGGGCTAGGAATAGTGGATAGCCTTGGTCATTTTTTTATGCATTCACTACCATCCAGTTTCATATTATAATTATTTTTTACCTATTTTTAGATGAGCCTACCCTCACATTTTTATTTATATTATTTTGATTTCTTCTTGTCCTCGCCTTGGTGGATGTATTATTTCTTCTTTGTGTATTCTGGTCTGTTCCCATTTTGTAATTATTGCATATTTATTTCCTTGTTAGTTGTCTTTTTACATTCTTTATTCATCCTCTGTATCATGACTCATTATTCATTCCTGTCCATGCTTTTATTCTGACAATGTTCTTTATTTACTTCCTGTTTTTTCCGGTTTCGCGGTTCATCACAGCTGTCACTAATTTGAGTTGATTATCCTCCTGTGATCCACATCTGTTATTCATTGTGTTAATTTCTATTTGCCCTATTTAAGGATGGCTGCACTGCTACTCAGTGCAGCATCCTTCTGAGTGTTTAGATGGGAGTGCCCCGTCTTATTTTCTCTGGCGTATGCTCCACGCCTCAGACTGGTCCCATCCAGGCTGTTCTCCTTGTCTCTGTCTATCCTGGCGTTCCTGCACACCTTACCTGAATCTACTCCTGCCTACGTCATGTGTAAGTTTTTGTCTTGTGGTATTTTGGTGTTTTTTGTTATTAAACATCTTTGCAACTCACAGCCAGCGTTTGGGTCTTCGTCCAGCCCTGAGGAGTGGTTTATGACAGCTAGGCTGCCATATTTTCTCTTGTGAATAGGAAAATGGAATTTCACGATATTTATTGTTTAAATTTGTCAAAAAAAATTATTTTGATTTCAGATTGATTTATTGCCCAGCCCTAAATTTAACATAGAAAGATGAAACAAGCTCTTAAATACAAATTCTCTTCAAGGAGACAGAAGGAGAAAGAAATACAGCTTTAGTAAACCTAAAAGCCATATAGCTTATAAGTGACTGATCGATGATTAAGGTTATATCTGAAGTACTCTGTGTTATTATTACTAACTTCCTATGACCTGGCCTCTCCATGAGTCAAGAGCCAACTCACAAAAAAAGGAATGCACTGACAGGTTCTGTGGAAAATTAAGGAGCGGAACCTGTTGCTTTAATGAGTGTCTGGCCTTTATAACTGGCTGGCAGTTGTGCTTACTGGCGGAGTGGGTGCCAAGATGGATGACAAGACACCTTTAGCTGGAGCCTTTTTCTTCCTGGCTAATATTTTTGCTTCTTTGGCATTTTTAATGTCAAGTAAAACACAGTCTGTGGGTTAGAGTTCCACTCTGTTCATAGGTTTTAAATTATAATAGCATCATGTTAGCCTGATTTGTTTATTTATACACTTCATTTTATGTAGACATCTGCAAGCTAATCTCAGAAGTAACCTTTCTACTTTAGCTGTTTCTGGCATCTTTGGTCTGACTTTTAAATGACCACTCTGTCAGTAGTTTGGCCTTCTTACCCCAAACTGTGAGAGAGTGAGAGTGACCTGCTCTGACATCTGTGGTCTTGGCTGGGAATGAATGGCTATGGATACACTGGGATTAAGGATCTTGGATTTGAGCTCTGGGGTGGGGTAATGGAGAGGTTGGCTGGGGGTTGTAAATTGGGAACAAGGGGTTGTGTGAGGCTGGGGTGAGGCTATGGGGCTGGGAAACAAGAGAAGGATGGAATTTATGGAGAACTAGATGTGGGAGTTTTGGATCGGCTGGTTTGAATTGGGGTGGATTTTTAAATGGTGGGGTGAGTGTTAACAAACTGTTGTTAATACTGTAGCTGAACAAACAGACAGCAAACACCTACTTAAAAATTCTTGCTGCTGGTGGACTTTTTGCATTTCTTAAATTAACTTTTATCAAATCACTACAAATACTTATAATAAATCACTCTAATGCTAAGTCAATGTTTTGACGGAGGAATTTTGTTAAAGCAAGCCAAAGACTTAGGTCGGTAACATAGCTAATGAAGTGGGTTGTGGTTCTGTGATGTGGAAACTGCGGTGAATCATAATTCTGGAACTGGTTTAGGGTCCTTGGATTGAGGTTTGTGGACACAGAGTTACTTTCTTTTTTTTTTTTTTCTCTCCCTTTAGGCCCACAGTAGAAGCCACTTATTGAGAAAAAGAATGTCTGTTGTAGCTAAAGTTGTACCAAATAGACAGATGGATTACAGATAAGTTGGAACACAAAAGAATTTGAACAGAGTTTTGATATGTGTGAGAGCAGCTCACTTCCCGGCTGGGAAATTGGTTAGGGGGGTCAGTGGAGGGTTGAGCGTGGGTCATTTGATGCTATTTTGATAGTTCTCTGATTCAGTAAGCGCACGCATGCACACACACACACATGCACGCGCACGCACACACACAGATTCCTTTCATGTTGAGCCAGATGCAGTTTGGAAGACTTTTTGGGAAGATGATTTTATGGGTGATGCAGAGCACAAGATGACAAGATGGTCACAGGAATCCCGGAAAACCAACAGTGGTTGGCTGAACTACACAGACTGAGAGACAGCAAGACAGAGGCAAACAGAGGGAAAAAAAGAGAGGAAAGTGTAAAACCCAAGGTGAAAAGCAGAAAGGGAGCCATGAGAACATATCAGCAGGGTACTAATGTTTTGATACATTCTGGCATTATTTAATGATGACTTCATCTAGATTTTAATTAGTAATTAATTTCAGCAAGTATCAATTTCACTCACTGATGAAACATCCAATAAACAATTTGTGCCTGATATTAATTGACATTCTATTAAATCTGCATTAATTTCACTGCAGCAGTATAAATGCTTCATCTAAACATGTGGTTTCTGCTACTGAAATAAAACAGTCCTGCTGTTTCAATGTCAAAATAGAACAAAACAAAATATTGCCATCAGTAGGAGTTTTATTACCTATTATTTACTTCTAGTTAAGATGAATATCCTGCTATAATGTTCTTGCAGATTCGCAACAGAAAATAAAATAGAGGAATAACTGAATGAGGCAGAACATTATAGTCAGGTAGAACCCTCTTACAATCTTAAAAAAGTAAGCTAAGCCATCTTATGGCAATTTTGTCTTTATAAACAAAAGTAAATGTGTACATTTGATCTTAATTTTAATAATGAGAAATTAAGGTAGCATAATTAAATAAAACTGAAAATGTCTTTTAAAAATTATTTGTAAAATGTAATTAATAGAACAGCAAATAAGGAAAAAGGATTCATTACTAAAATGTCTAGTTGTAATTTTTGTTGCACCAGAATTTTTATTCTAATTACAACATAGGATAAGGAGCAATTAGGAAGATTCTAATTTATTTAAACCTCAAATATGTATTTTAGTTTGACCTGGATTGTGGTGTCACCACCGTGAGATCAAAGGTCCCCAAGGGCTTCAAAAAAGAAGATTGTAGATGCATGAGTCTTGGAAAGGATATGAAAGGATCTCAAAAGAATTTGAAATCAGCCAGTCCACGGTGCAGAAAATAGTTTTGACCAACATAGCCAGGTCAGGTCATCCTAGCAAATTTAGCCCGAGTGGACCTGAAGATGGCTGAAGAGGTCTCTACCTCTTCATCCGCTGTGGTAAGAGCTACCAGTAGCTCTTACCACAGCGGATGTTAATGTACATGAATCTACCATCTACTATCAGAAAGGGACTATACAAGTTAGATTTTCATGTGAGACATGAGACTGGCTTGCTAGTAAACACCTAGACAAAGATCAGGACTTGTGAAAAAAAATGTGGACTGATTAGTATAAAACTGAATTGTCTGGGCACAGTAACAGAGGTTGTTTTGGGCATAAACCAAAGACAACATGGGAGCAAAAGTACCTTATACCCAGTGTGAAGCATGGGAGTGGAAGTGTCACAGTCTGTGGTTGCTTTACTGCAGAAGGCATAAACGGTTCACTATCATAGAATCTACTATGAATTTTTCATTGTATCAGAAACTCCTGGAGGAAAATGTGGGATCATCTGTCAAAAAAAATAAGCTGATGTGAAGGCACGGAATAGCTCAAAAAGAAATGAGGAGATTGGAAAAGCACAGATCTTAATCCTATTTAGATGTGGCAGGGTGATTTAAAACGGGTTTTGAATATATTGCTAGAATCCTCAAACATCACACAGCTGAAAGAATTCTGGAAAGCAATTGAAGAAAACTCAGTCAATGTCAGTTAATCTCAGGACAAAATGGCTCCTTTGTTATATTCATTCTTGAAATAAGTGATTTTTCTTGGACTCATCCCGGCAAAGCCGAATGAAGCTGATGCAACAGCACGGTGTCTCTCATCCATCCATCTGTCTGTCCATCCACATTTCATAGGAATCGCTAGTGCTCCTAGCATTTGTCCCGATGATCACCCAAACTCCTCAGATAGGTCTGCTCAATGTCAAAGATCAGGAGATCTGGGCACTTATGTGATTTCTGATAAATCAATACTCCTCCTAGGCAATTGCCCTAATGCTCAGCAAACTGATGCACAATGATCCTCAAGTGGGTCTGCATCTAGGCCAGGGGTCAGCCACCTCTACAATGCAAAGAGCCAGTTTGAGAGATTCTTGACCCGCAAAATCTGCATGGAGCTACAAAAATATCAGAGCCTGAAAACTAAGGTAAAACAACAAAGTTATGTGACACAATCAACATTTTTCCTCATGAAATCATAACTTTTATCAAAAATGTTTGAGATTTTTACCATTAATTTTGTGGTTTTCTAATAAATTGTGAAATTTTTCTTCGAAAATGTGTTACTTTTTCAGGTAAAATTGCAGACTCTTTCCACATAGATTTGTGAATTTCAAAGTTTACATTAAGATTGTGATTTTTTTTTCAGAAATTTTATGATTTTTTTTTCCTTGAAAATTTGAAAGTATTTTTCTCATAAAATTACCGCCCCCCCCCCCAAAAAAAAAGAAAAATCTGTCCTTTTTTTTGGCATAAGTTTTCTGCTTTTCTCAAAAAAAAAAAAAAATGTTCTAATCTCCGTTGTAAATTTAGTACCCTTTTCAAGTAAATTTGTAGCACTTTTTCCACATAAATTTGTAACGTTATTCTTAAAAAATTGAAACTTTTCAACTAAATTTATGTTTTTCCCACAGAAATGTTATGACTATTTCTTGAAAATTTGGTGTGGTGTTTTCCTCATAAAACTGCAACCTTTTTTCCAAAATTTCTGAAATTTTTTTGGCATACATTTTCAGCTTCTCATAAATTTGTTATTTTTCCAAATTTTTCTCACAAATCTGTACCTTTTGTAAGTGAAAGTTTTGATATTTTTTTTGTCAAGTCTTAAGGAGCCACTGACCATGTGTGGCTCTAGAGCTGCAGGTTGCAGACCCCTGATCTTGGCTGTGCTCGAAGTCAAGGTCAGTGGTCAGGAGATCTGAGCACTCTCTGGGTGATTTCATCAGGCTGGAATGAGCTACTTCATCATTGGTGGTCTGGGTTTTTTTTTTTTTTTTTTTTTGCATAGTTGATGCACTTATATCAGCTTTATCCACAGATATAATTTAAAGAAGATCAGATATTGATGTGTTAATATTTCTTAATAAAGAACTAAGCTTTTAATGGGTTACCCTAATCTTTTTTCACATGAATCTAACTAATATATTATACAATGCTTTTTTTCTCCTAAATATATGGAGTTTATGAAACTACTACAAAAACACTACCTATTAAAATGCTATTAACATACCATCAGAGGACTAGTCCTATTGGTGGAACACAACTTTAAACTCTATTTAAACTCTCTGACGAAGGTGTTCATGTTGAAACATTTGGTCGTTCTTTACATTAAGCATGGTCATGCAGTGAATGTCATGGAGTATTCCTGATTTAACTTTATACTTTTCAGTTTTAAAGAACACCCTAAACAAAACAGAAGTGCTCCCAAACTTTTGGTTTGCTGGAAATGTAGTTTCAGTGCTAATAGTGGAACAGAACTACTATGGTTTAGAAGCTGCATTACTAGTGACATCTGCCACGTATATCATGGTCCAGAAGTCATTGTGTAACATTAGTATGACTGATTTGAGAATGATTTATTAGATATTAAATCTCCACCATATAACACTTCTTTTTTTTCCCTTTGGTTTTGTGCTGTAAATGGTTCTAACATTTCAACTTTTGACTGTTGTCCTGCCAAGTCAAAGGTGTCCAATAGCTCAATTCCAGTATGCTGTATTTTTTCTTTTTCTAGACAGATGTTTCTGGTTCCTCCAGGCTCGCTTTAAAAGCTGTCTCAGCTTTCTATGGCCCAGTTGTGAGAAAGTATTTCTGTAGTAGATAGTAAAACTGTAATTTTAGATTGAATGGGACAGATTTAGCTTAATTAAAAGCAGCAATCCTTCCACTATAAGCATTGTCTGTTGTGTGAAATCTAGTTATGAAAACTGCCAAGATTATGAAATAACTGAACAAGCAGAAACAGCTGTAGACCAGTGATGCAACAGCACATTTTACATTATATTAACAAAGAGCATGTCTTACCCGTAAAAGTGGTGGCTTACAGTGGAAACACTATTAGATAAGTAACACTTGCTCTGGTGCCAACCTGGCAGTTAAAGACCAGCATAAGAGTGGAATAGTGCTGACTCACAATTAAGCTCCTGGTATAATGTGCCTTCTAAACTTTAGCAGAGTTGCAGTGACCTTGAGCACCGCAGAATGGGGCGAGTAACGCAAGGAGTTAAACGAGGAGCAGAATAGAGAGAAAACCTTCCAGCATGCTTGCCGACAGATAATCTGTCAACCCCCTACTGGTCCCCAGACTCATGGAACATGCGGCATACACACACTTAGGTAGAACACACACACACACACACACACACCTCACCAGCCGCTCGCTCCTGCTGCACAGCTGAGTGTTTGACAGATAGGGAGATGGTAGAAAACGTGCTTACCTCACTTTTCTTCTTTCTTTTTAGCTCCATCCATCACTCCCTACACACTCCTTTCTTACTCTGACTTCACATCCTCTCTCCCCTTCATTGTCCTCTCTGTTTCATAACCTTTCTCTCCTTGTTGCTGCAGGTTCATGATGCTCTTTCACTCTCAGGATTTGTCCTTTTTTCTCTCCAAGTTATCGTCTCTTTTATTTGCCTTTGCTGAAAGTTAGAAAGGGAAAAGAGGGGAGAAAACATTCACCAGTGAGAAATGGATACTGTGAAGAGCACACACTGGTCTATAACACACACACAGCACACACTAGTCACCCTGGACTACCTCACGAACCGGCCTCAGTTTGTGAGAACCCGGGACTGTGTGTCCGACACGATCATCAGTAGCACGGGGGCCCCCCAGGGAACGGTGCTGGCTCCCTTCCTGTTCACTCTTTATACTGCGGACTTCTCACACAACACAACACACTGCCATCTACAGAAGTTCTCTGATGACTCTGCGATCGTTGGCCTCATCTCCAATGGAGATGAAGCTGAGTACAGAGGGCTTATCCAGGACTTCGTGGACTGGTGCCATCGGAACTGCCTCCAGATCAACGCGAGGAAAACTAAGGAGCTGGTGGTGGACTGCCGCAGGCATGGGCAGCCCCTCACAGTACCAGTAAATATACAGGGAACAGACATCGAGATGGTGACATCCTATAAGTACCTGGGTATTCATCTGAACAATAAACTAGACTGGTCACACAATACTGATGCACTCTACAAGAAGGGACAGCGCAGGCTGTTCCTGCTGAGGAGACTCAGGTCTTTTGGTGTACAAGGGGCGCTGCTGAAGTCATTCTATGACACGGTGGTGGCATCAGCCATCACTTTTGGAGTGGTCTGCTGGGGCAGTGGCATTACTGCAGCCGATAGGAAGAGACTGAACAAACTGATTAAGAAAGCTAGCTCTGTCCTGGGGCAGCGCCTTGATCCGATGGAGGAGATAGGAGAGAGAAGGACGGTGGCTAAACTGTCATCTCTGCTGGAGTCCGAGTTCCACCCTATGCAGGACATACTGAATGCACTGAGGAGCTCATTTAGCAGCAGACTACATCATCCCAGGTGCACAACCGAGAGGTTTCGTAGGTCCTTCCTACCAACGGCTGTCAGACTGTACAACCTAAGCAGGGCTGCTCGCAGAGATAGCAAAAAAGACGTAACAAACTAATAGTTTTTTGAATGCAGAAGATGCAATAGACTTACACAGTGGTCCTCTCCGGCATACAACTAGGAGCATGCCGGTCGCTATGGAGGGTGAGAGTGTGTATGGGCACATAATCATACCATGCAGGATAGCTGGGTAGACGGTTATGCTGTTTCATTCCATCTAGCGGCAATGCTCTGCACTGTGTGTGTTTATATATTTGCATATTTGTTCCGTCTAGCTGCAATGCTCCGTACTGTGGGTGTTTATATATTTATATATCTACATGTTATTCCATCTAGCTACATTGCTCCGCACTGTGTGTGTTTATATACTTGCATATTTATTCCACCTAGCTGCAATGCTCCGTACTGTGGGTGTTTATATATTTACATATTTATTCCATCTAGCTACAATGCTCTGCACTGTGTGTTCATATATTCATATATTATTCCATCCAGCTACAATGCTCTGCACTGTGTGTCTGTGTGTGTGTGTATATATATATATTTTATAGTAATACGTACATATGTTTATTAGCTGCTCTTGCTTGCTTGTTTTTTTTTTTTTTTTTTTTTTTTTTTTTCTTGCCTTCTGATTGTTGCTCTGAGTGTTGCTATCCCTGTGCTGTTGCAATCCTGGAATTTCCCCGTTGTGGGACTAATAAAGGCTTATCTTATCTTATCTTATCTTATCTTATAATGTAAGTACACACTGGTGCACTCTGGATTATGTTAGCCTGGTGAAGCACTGTAGCCCAACTGTGAAGGGTTGCTTGCACATTTAAAATGGCAAACTATTGATTAGTCCATTCCATGTTAATCAGCACACCTGCATGTTTTCTCTGTGTGTGTGTTCTGCACATACACAAGTCAAATGAAACCGAGCTTGTGGATAGCTGCGGGAGAAGACTGCTCTATTAAGTACTCTATTATTATGTGCTGAAACACAGTACAGCATAAAAAAAATGCTTAATCTGTTCCTTAAATCTGTTGAATTTGCTTAAAGCCATGCCGTGTATTCAAATGTATTACTTTTGAAATGTAATCTGGTCGAAAACCTTTCTAAATACTGTGGTATTAAAGGTAGAGGTAGAAAAACTTCTGGGTGGAGGAAAATGGGAGGAGAATTAGAAGTAGTTTGGCTTTACATGACAGGGTCTTATGGAGTTCGGGGCTGTTTGATTCAGGGAAGAATGAACACAAGGTAAGAAGTGAGTGTGAGACGGGGAGCTTCAGAAGATTCACAATCTCAGCCCCCAAAGACAGATCGGCTGGACTGTGGGGTATTTTACCATTCTTGGCAAATAAAACCTGCAGCCAGTAAAAAGGAATAGCAATACTGAGAACGAAGAAGGAAGAATCGGTGCTGAAGCTCACGTTTCCTGCATTGAGGATTATTTCAGTATTCATGACCAGAGTGGATTAACCCGAGAAGTGCCGATTGGAGTTATTTTTAAATTAAAGTTGGCAATGAACAATCACCCAGCATTCCCTGTTTACATAGGTATTATATGGAATTCAAAAGACTTTGAGCCTCGTGTGTGTGCACAGCTGGTCTGTGGCCTGAAGCCAAACCTTGACAGGAAGAAAGTAGTAAAGGCCTGCCATCTTCATCCTCTTCTTATAGAAAATATCTCTTCCAACCAACTTCAGATTGAATCTTAAAGTAATTTCAAGTTAGTTTCGAGAGTTGTGGTATCAGTCTGTCCAAGTGTTTACCTCAGACGTTGCTTGCAGGCCAGTATTTGACAACTGACCCCTGCCTTAGAACAAAACATATACAGAGAAAAGTGCAACTTGTAAATTACTCAGTTTTACTGGATCTTTTACTTTTTCCCCTCAGTGGATAATCATGTGCAAGCTGTCCTAGGAAAGATTTCAATTTATGGGGAACTGGATACAGCAGTTACAGTAACTTGTGCTTTTTTTTCTTTTCCCTGAGTGGGTAGAGTGAGCACCATGAGTCAGTGGGCTGACATTAACTGGCAATCGCGCAAAGTGCGCAGATGCATCACAACGGTTCCATTAGTCACTCCTCACATTAGAGATGATAATTGCACTTACTGACTCAATGACCACATTTAGATTTGAATTATTTCTTGGGAGGTCTTTGTGAAACAGACATACTAGAGCAAAGTAAAGTGAGACTTGGAGGGAAAGGGAGAAATAGGTATGTTGTAAAAAGATAGTGGTGTGAGAAGGAGATTCAGAATTTAGTTTTCTTTTTAATGGTAATGTGTCCTGTTTCATGTGTGATGATTTAGACCATTACTGGCCGTGTTGTTTTGTTCTCAGTGTCATTACTGCTCTCTCGTCCATCTTTCTGCCAACTTTATTTCCCTCTTTTGTGTGACAGCAAGACTTATAGATGTGTGCCCCCTCTGAGCTGCCACGGGAGGTTGAGCTGCACAGATGTGATGAAACTCTGTCCAGAATCCAAGAGCTACAGTCCACTTCCCACTCTGTGCCAAAGAGCCGCATGAATGTGGGCGGAGTTGGTGAAAGTGGCCGAAACTTCTAAAAATGCTGTGAACTAAACTCATGGTGGGTAAGAGGATCAGGGCGAATAATGGATTGAATCCAATTTGATGTTTGGACTTCATTATATTCAAATGTTTTCAGCAATCTTAATTTCATTTTGATGCATGATCACAAACAAGTCAGAGTTATAATGTATTCTGTTCAGTGACAGAGACCATCAGTGCCCTGAGCTTATTATTACAGTCAATTTAGGATTACATGACTGAGACAAATTAAATTAGCAGAATATATATACCTGTATATTCAAACCTTCTTTGTATTATTATTCAGTTCAATTCAAAACACTTTATTCATTCCCAATTAAACAACACAGAGAGCGCAAATATAAACAAGATGTAAAAACATCAGGAACAGACAACACTATAGATGCTGTCTGCAGACATCAATTACAGCTAAATGCTTAAGGTGAGAGAAAGTGCCATGTGCAGTTCAGCCATAGAGAAACTGCCTGTGGGAGAAGGGGCAAGGAGAGATTGCAACGCTGGAGCAGAGAAGGATCGGAGTTTAAATGCCGGACTGCTATAGGGACAAAAGTGGCTCTCCTCCTCTGTGTCCTACATCCTGGACAACGCAGTCTACGTCCCGATGGAAGCCACTCAAACACAGGATATAGAATGTGTGAGGAGTCTTGGAGGATCCTATAAGCAATATTAAGTATCTGTTGTTCACAGAGGGCAGTCAGAGCTCTAACAGTGTCCAATAATTTTAGAACACGTCTTAATTACTGTGTTTAAGCATGGCCAATCCTGCAGGCTGATGGAGTTAAACCAGGAAGTAGAATGAAAAGGTAAGCACACCCTCGATGAAGGAGTGATAAAATGTGGTAAAAAAAATATTTTTACTAACTCCAAATGAACTCAGCTTCTTGAGTAGATACTGACGCTGGTGACACTTCCTCAGGATCTCCTCAGTATTGGAGGAAAATGGCAGGAAGCCATCAAAGATAGTACCCAAGTACTTGTACTCCTCCACTGGCTTCCCCTGGATGATGGTAGTAACATCCTCTGACAACTGTCTCTGCCCACTTGAAAAGGTCACAATAGGCTCTTTTGTCATGTCTACATTCAGTTCAAGACAAGAACTTTCACACCAGGAGACAAAACTCTGCAAAGCAGAGCTGTGATATAATGTGGGGGCAGACTGCAGAGAGAGCAAGACCATGTCATCAGCAAACTTCACCATATGACAGGCTGGGTGGACCTACAGTCATCAGTGTAAAGGATGTAAAGCAAGGGTGAATTATACCGCTACCAGCCAGCATGGCTGAAGGTTAAAATATTCAGTTTGCATGTAATATTGATTTAGTCCTGCACCAAGCCTGATAATAAATCACAAAGCATGGACCATATAAAATCACACAATGCTTTCCATTAGTTTAACTCTCATAATTTTATTATTGTACTCATGGCAACAGAAAAAATACACATTTTCCCCACTAACGGCATACAGAACTTCAGGACTCATCAGATGTCTGTCAAAACAAAAGCCATAGCTGTTGCTTAATGAAGCATTTTATTTCCATCATTGTCTCTACACTCCCACAGGATTTCAGTGTATCTTTTTACTTGATGTATGTGAAGTGCAGAGCACCATATCTGCATAATTTTAGATAGAGGGCTCTGAAGCAGTGCCTCAGTCTTCAGTATAAACTGGTAATGAGAGTCACAGTTCTCCTCGGCAGAGAAATAACTGATGTCTCGGTGTATGTATGCATGTGTATGTGTGTGCGAGTGGAACAAAAGTAATTGAATGTAAGTGGTGCCTATCAACTCGTGGTTGTATTTCTCTGTGTGAAAACGGGGAGAGAAACCTACAGAGACTTGAAAACTCATTTAGCCGTGCCACTTCAAAGGAAGAGAAATATTACATGAAATACCGCATTAAAGACGATGCTGAAAGTGGTGGCACTGTGTTCTCCGAAGAAGGACACAAAAGACCTGGCCTGGTGAAAATGAATTAGGGACCTCGTCTGACCGTGTTTTCACTGCACTAAGTATATGCTTGTATTCATGCTAATTAGTGTGGCCACTGAAAAAAAAAAACAGGAAGCTATTCCCATTCCGCGAAGATGAAAGGCATTAGAGCTGTGTCCAGTATTTCCTCCCTGGTGTGTTCCACTGTAGCCCTGCAGCCTCTCACAATGAAATCTCTGACAAAGGAAGAAAGAGGCAGAGAAACACTTTCATAAGCTCCCCTTAACAGCAACATTAGAGTAAAAGCTCTTGTTTCTAAAAAGAGCAGCGAGGTTAGGAAGGTTCCTGTGCAGTACAAAGAAGACACACAAAACATGTGCTTTAAATCACGTCAAACAAGAAACTAAATAGTAATCCCTAAATGAATGTCCTGTGTGTGCATGTGTGAGTCTGTGCCTAAAACTAGGGCAGCAGATGTAATGAGTAGCATGTCTGGAGTCAGATTTAATTAACTTTAAAAAAAAGATTTTAACTATTTAATTACATTTATTTGAAGTAGATACTACCCTAACATTGTTTTAATACACACAGTTGGGAAATTAAATGCTAATGTCACTATGTAGTTTTGCTGATAATGCTGTAATAGAAATGTAATTGTGATCTAATTGTGTTCCTGTTACATCAGGATTGCCTGTACACTTCAGTAGTCATTCCAAAATGTGTTAGGTGCAATTATGATATGCTTATGAAAGAAAAATGGATGGAAAGTTTGCTGCCAGGTAAATAAGCTGACAAGTTTTGTAGTTTACGCTTTTATAAAAGCTGATGGGTGAATGATGACAGAGCTTACTGGCCTGAAGAACTTTTATAATTACACTGGAAAGGAGCGTGCTTTTTTATGCTAACGTGACAGAAGTGGCTGAAGGGGACAACTCTCCAAGTCTAATTAAACAAAGAACCTATTCATAATATACTATGAAATATTTATTATGTGTCCCAGATACGCATTCTCTACATTTCACCACGCATTATTACCTGAGAGAGGCTCAGCTCAGTCGTCTGTTGCCTGTCTGTCTTGGCAGCACAACATCACCTCTGATCTGTTTTGTTATTCCTTTGTCAGTGCGTTGGCTTTTTTTTTTTTTTCCTGTGCAAATTTAGCCACCAGCAATAGTCAGATGTAGCCCTGCTTTTTTCCTTGCTGAAAATTTTTATTAATTTTTTTAAACAATTTCTAAATTAAAATTACATTTTTAAAGTTTGTTTTTAAACCAATAAAATAATTCCTTCTTTGGATTTGTCTCATGTATCAATTACCTCCTCATCCCCTAACCACTTGACATGTACAGGAACAGAAGAGGCACACGTGTAAATGCTGACAATGCTTATTCATTTATTTAATCTGAATGCTAATCATATTTTGATAACATTTGATCAACTATTTTCCTGAGGGGTGTACTGTGAAGCGAGGTTAGTGCCTTAGTGAGGTAAGTTGAGGCTTCAGCCAGGTTTCAGAGTTTTCTTTATCACGAAGCTGACTCTCTTTTTACTTGGCTAGATCGCCATGGTAACTTATGCTGAATTTCGGTTTGAAATTGGCTCAAAGTGCTTCGCGATCACGGTCATAATTTTCAGACATTATAAGTGAGATATATATATATACTGTAGATCTGTGGATTTATGCAAAACTGAATTGTGATACAGTTGTGCTCATAAGTTTATATACACTGGCAGAATTTGTGATTTTTTTTTGGGGGGGGGGCATTTTTCAGGGAATATGAATGATAATACAAAAACTTTTCTTTCACTCATTAAGTAGTGGCTGGGTAAAGCCCTTTATTATCAAACAATTGTGTTTGCTCTTTTTAAATCATAATGACAACAAAACCTACCCAAATGACCTGTCAGGGCATGGGCTGAGTCCCATGTCCTCACCTTTATTTATCAATTGTGACTCGTACTGGCAAAATGAGTCGCAATGAGGAAATTTTCAGAACTGAGGTAACGTCATTTTCATATTCTGTATTGAAAGGCCTTCAAAATGATATTTAATTTGTAGGAATTGGGCAAAAACTGACCAGCAACAAGCTGCTTTTGTTTATATTTTGGCTAGTTTGAAAACTTGCGTGCGATCGGTCCTGAGTTACACCTTCCGCAAAAACGTGTATTTTTAGAAAGTAAGAGTTCCAAGCTTTACAATGATACCAGGCAATGACGGGGTTTTTCCC
The DNA here is from genome assembly GCA_020510985.1 of Pholidichthys leucotaenia. Lineage (NCBI taxonomy): Eukaryota > Metazoa > Chordata > Actinopteri > Cichliformes > Pholidichthyidae > Pholidichthys > Pholidichthys leucotaenia. Next base: position 199,674,385 of record CM035849.1, on the reverse strand, counting down.
AGGACTTGCCACCAGCAAACAAAGAAAGAATCATGATTTATGACTTCATGTGCCTGTGGCTCGTAACTACCCGGTGTGCATTCTGATTCATTTTGCCAGCACAGGTCACAATTATATTCCTTGTCTTCAGGGCATTGGGCCCCAGCCCACATCCTCACCTTGAGTTTATTATTGTATGATTTTCTGTGTTTTGTTTTGGTCCTTAGTATTATCAGTATTATGTTCTTGTTGTATGTTTTCTCCTGCTTCGCTTTGGATTTTGATTATTGTCTGTGGTGATTCACTCTGCCTGCCTGTTGCTTTATCGTCCACAGCTGCGCGCACACCTGCACTCCTCATCAGCCTAACTATTTAAGCCGTGCTGCCCTCTGGTCTGCAGAGTCGTCTAACTCCCTGGTGTGATGAGACCACTACACTGCTTCATCGTTCTCCTGAGACTCCTTCTCTAAGATAAGATAAGATAAGATAAGATAAGATAAGCCTTTATTAGTCCCACAACGGGGAAATTCCAGGATTGCAACAGCACAGGGATAGCAACACTCAGAGCAACAATCAGAAGGCAAGAAAAAAAAAACAAAAAAAAAACAAGCAAGCAAGAGCAGCTAATATACATATGTACATATTACTATAAAATATATATATACACACACACACACACAGACACACAGTGCAGAGCATTGTAGCTGGATGGAATAAATATATGAATATATGAACACACAGTGCAGAGCATTGTAGCTAGATGGAATAAATATGTAAATATATAAACACCCACAGTACGGAGCATTGCAGCTAGGTGGAATAAATATGCAAGTATATAAACACACACAGTGCGGAGCAATGTAGCTAGATGGAATAATATGTAGATATATAAAAACACAGTGCGGAGCATTGTAGCTAGATGGAATAAATATATAGATATATAAATATAAACACACCCAGTGCTGAGCATTGTAGCTAGCTAGCATTCCATCTAGCTAGCATTGTAGCTAGATGGAATAAATATATAGATATATAAATATAAACACACCCAGTGCAGAGCATTGTAGCTAGATGGAATAAATATGTAAATATATAAACACACACAGTGCAGAGCATTGTTGCTAGGTGGGATGAAACAGCATAACCGTCTATTTAGTTATCCTACATGGTATGATTATGTGCCCATACATATTCTCACCCTCCATAGCGACCGGTATGTTCCTAGTTGTATGCCGGAGAGGACCATTGTGTAAGTCTATTGCATCTTTTGCATTCAAAAAAAACTATTAGTTTGTTACGTCTTTTTGCTATCTCTGCGAGCAGCCCTGCTTAGGTTGTACAGTCTGACAGCCGTTGGTAGGAAGGACCTACGAAACCTCTCGGTTGTGCACCTGGGATGATGTAGTCTGCTGCTAAATGAGCTCCTCAGTGCATCCAGTATGTCCTGCATAGGGTGGAACTCGGACTCCAGCAGAGATGACAGTTTAGCCACCGTCCTTCTCTCTCCTATCTCCTCCATCGGATCAAGGCGTTGCCCCAGGTCAGAGCTAGCTTTCTTAATCAGTTTGTTCAGTCTCTTCCTATCGGCTGCAGTAATGCCACTGCCCCAGCAGACCACTCCAAAAGTGATGGCTGATGCCACCACCGTGTCATAGAATGACTTCAGCAGCGCCCCTTGTACACCAAAAGACCTGAGTCTCCTCAGCAGGAACAGCCTGCGCTGTCCCTTCTTGTAGAGTGCGTCAGTATTGTGTGACCAGTCTAGTTTATTGTTCAGATGAATACCCAGGTACTTGTAGGATGTCACCATCTCGATGTCTGTTCCCTGTATATTTACTGGTGCTGTGAGGGGCTGCCCATGCCTGCGGCGTAGACCAATTATCACACCAACAACAGGTCATACTTACAAAGCTGGTAGAGATAAACTCCTGTCTGGATCGCCTGTTAGGTCCTCAGCCCTTTCCCTTGGCTTCGGGTAGCACGGCCACTTCAGCTAGCTCCATCCCTTTTCCGTCTCCACCATCCTGGCTGACGCCAGTCCCCATGCCCACACGCTTCAACGGTAAGCTAGGGGAAGCTAGGGGGAGCTAGGGGATTCCTGTTACAATGTGGGATAGTGTTTCAGCGGGTTCCAGGGGATTTTCCCACCAGCCAAAGCCGCATAGGCTATGTAGTTAATCTTCTGGAGGGGTGGGTGTTAGCCTGGACTTACACGGTTATGGCTAGGGCTGATTACGCTAATTTAACTTATGACCAGTTTGTGAGTGAATTTAACGAGGTGTTTGACCATTCAGACCGAGATAGCATGCTTACCTCCCGGCTTCTCAACTTAAGGCAAGGGAACAAATCTGTAGCCGATTATGCCGTAGACTTCCGGGTGGTAGCCACGGAGGTAGGGTGGGAGGATGCCTCCCTTTGCAGCATCTTCGTCCGCAGCCTTAGCCCTAGCATGAGGGATGAGCTAGCCCGTTTGGAGAAACCCAGTAAGTTAACCAAGCTCATTTCTCTGGCCATTAGTCTGGACAGTCAGTTAAGGGAATGGGCCAACGAGTGTAAAGCTTCCGGTCGCTCAGGCACTCAGTTTCGCAGCTCCCCCTGCTGGCCCTTCCTCCCTCTGATCCAGTAGACTCCCCTGAGCCAATGGTAGTAGGTCAGTCCAAGTTACCACCGGTGGAGAAACAGCGCCACCGGGAGTTGGGCCTATGTCTGTATTGTGGCAGTGATGAACATTAGCTCGCTACTTGCCCCATCCGGCCAAAAGAGGGAGTCCATGCGTTGCAGTAGGGGGACTCACGGACTCACTCCAAAACAATCCCCTCACTAAATTCCTGTTACCTATTTGTTTTGTTAACAACCATGTTGAGATTTCCACACATGCACTCATCGATTCAGGGGCCGAGCAGAGCTTCATCTCTGAGGAACTGGCAACCCGATTGGGGCTCACTTGCCACCAGTTAAAGACACCACTTAAGCTCATCGCTCTGTCCAAGGCTTCACTGGCTTTGGTGTCAAAATAAACTTCCCCGGCCTTGGTTACTGTGTCTGGAAATCACCGTGAGCAGCTCAGGTTGTTTGTGCTTCTGGTCTCCACCTCTCCGGTCATTTTAGGATATCCCTGGCTCCGGTTGCACAACCCCACCATTGACTGGCACTCTGGGAACCTAGTCTCTTGGAGTTCGTTTTGTCTCAGCGCTTGTTTCCAGTCCACTGCTTGCTTGCCCTCTGTGCCTCTCGGTGTCCCTGACACACCTCCACCGGACCTGTCCAAGGTTCCCCTGGAGTACCACAATCTGGGGGCCGTCTTTAGTAAGTCCCAAGCCTTATCTCTTCCCCCCCCCCCCCCCCCCGCCTATACGATTGTGCCATTAACCTCCGGCCCGGAGCTCCATTACCATCTAGCCGGCTGTACAGCCTGTCAGTTCTGGAGCAGGAGGCCATGAAGAACTATATCAAGGAGTCCCTGAGCTTGGGCATAATTCTTCCATTGTCCTCGGCGGTGGGGGCGGGATTCTTCTTCATGGGCAAGAAGGACGGCTCGCTGAGACCGTGCATCGACTTCCGGGAACTTAATAACATCACCATTAAGGGCAAATACATACTCCCACTCATCAACACGGCATTTGACTCCCTCCGGGGGGCCTCCTGTTTCACTAAACTAGACCTCCGCAACGCCTACCTCCTGGTGCGAATCCATGAGGGAGACGAATGGAAGACGGGGTTCCGGACCCCTAGTGGTCATTTCGAGTACCATGTCATGCCATTTGGGCTGACCAATGCTTCCGCTGTGCTCCAGCGGCTCATTAACGACATGTTGAGGGACTTTTTGGGCTCGTTTGTCTTTGTTTACCTTGATGATATCCTGATTTTTTTCTCAGTCCCTTGATGAACACTGGGTGTAAATGAGGCAAGTGTTGCAGAGGCTGCTGGAGAACAAACTGTTTGTGAAAGCAGAGAAGTGCAAGTTCCACACTCCAACCACGTCATTTCTGGGCTTCGTCATTTCGCACAATGAAGTCATGCGGACCCAGGCAAGGTAAAAGTGGTGGCAGAGTGGCCGACAACTTCCTCCGGGAAGCAATTACAGCAGTTTCTGGGATTCGCCAACTTCTACCGGCGCTTCATAAAGGACTACAGCATCACTGCCCTTCCTCTCACTTGCCTCACCTCCTCCAAGGTGCCCTTCCGGTGGACAGAGGAGGCTGAGGCTGCCTTTGGGGCATTAAAATCACTATTCTCCTCTTCTCCGATCCTGGCGCAGGTGGACCCCGTTCTACAGTGCTTGGTGGAGGTCGACGCTTCGGACTCTGGCGTAGGAGTTGTGTTGTCCCAACACTCCCCGGTGGATGGCAAGATTCACCCCTGCGCATTCTTCTCCCGCCGTCTCTCCTCAGCGGAGAGGAACTATGACATCGGGGACAGGGAGCTCCTGGCAGTGAAGCTGGCACTGGAGGAGTGGCGCCATTGGCTGAAGGGGGCCACCCAGCTGTTCATCGTCTGGACAGACCATAAGAACTTGGAATACCTCAGGACGGCTAAGCAACTGAACACGTGCCAGGCCCGCTGGTCCCTGTTTTTTGGCCGATTTGACTTTACCATCACCTACCACCCAGGGTCCAAGAACACCAAGCCTGATGCTTTATCTAGGCAATTTCCCTTGGCTGCTGTGGAGGTACCAGCGCACCCCATCATTCCCCCATCATGCATCACTGGCGCCCTCTCGTGGGGTATTAAGGAGAGGGTTCTGAGACCGCAGAAGACCAAGGCAGACCCGAGCGGGGAACCAGCGGGGAGGTTGTATGTGTCTTCTGCTGTCCGGGGTGAGGTGATAAATTGGGCCCACTCCTCCAAGCTCTTGTGCCATCCGGGGATGGCATGCACAGTGACTCTTCTTCAGAGGACCTTTTGGTGACCATCGCTCCGGAGGGATGTTGGGGAGTATATCTGTGCCTGCCCCCAGTGTGCAACCGGCAAGACGTCCTCCTCCTCCTCTGGCTGGGCTGCTCCATCCTCTCCCTATCCCTGGCAAGCCCTGGTCCCACATGGCCCTGGATTTTGTCACCGGCCTCCCATCCTCTGCCAACAACACCATCATCCTCACCATAGTGGACAGATTCTCCAAGGCAGCCCACTTTGTCCCCCTGCAAGGTCTGCCCACAGAGAAGGAAATGGCGGATCTGCTTGTTATCCATGTGGTGAGGCTTCACGGCATTCCTCTGGACATCGTTTTTGACCGTGGGCCCCAGTTCATCTCGCAGGTATGGAAAGCCTTTTGCAATGCCATTGGGGCTACAGTGAGCTTGTCGTCGGGGTACCACTCACACAGCAACGACCAATGTGAGCGTGCCAATCAGGAGCTGGAGGCAGCGCTACGGTGCGTCACCACCGCCAACCCAGCATCCTGAAGTACCTACCTGCGGTGGGTTAAGTACGCTCATAACACCACCGTTTCGTCTGCCATAGACATGCCTCCATTTGAGGCCTCTTTGGGATACAACCCCCCGCTGTTTCCCGAGGAGGAGGGAAACATTGCTGTACCTTCAGTATGTGCCCACCTGAGGCGCTGTCGCTGGTTGTGGAAGGCTACCCGGGCCACGTTGCAGTGCACGGCAACCCGCAACTCCACCATCGCCAACCATCGCAGGACTCCGGCTCCACCCTACCGGGTTGGGCAACAGATATGGCTTTCTACAAAAAATATCAACCTCAAGGCTGAGTCTAGAAAGCTCTCTCAGTGTTTCATTGGTCCATTTGCTATCACCCATATTGTGAACCCTGTGGCTGTGCGCCTAGCTCTCCCCCCTCCCTCCACATCTGTCCCGCCTTTCACGTCTCCCAGGTGAAGCCGTTCTGCTCCAGCCCTCTGTGCCCTCCTTCCAAGACGCCACCTCCACCAGTTGTGATCGATGGTGACCCTGAGTGGAAGGTCAACGCCATTCTGGACGTCTGTCGCCGGGGTCGCGGCCTCCAGTACCTGGTGGACTGGGAGGGTTATGGCCCTGAATGGAGGTCCTGGGTGTGTCCCTCCTTCGTGCTGGATCTTTAGCTCATCAGGGACTTCCACCGGATGCACCCGGGTAGGTTAGATCGGTCGCTGAGAGGCGTCACATGGGGGGGGAGTACTGTGGTGATTCCACAGCTGCGCGCACACCTGCTCTCCTCATCATCCTGACTATTTAAGCCATGCTGCCCTCTGGTCTGCATGGAGTCATCTAACTCCCTGGTCTGATGAGACCACTACACTACTTCCTTCTCTACTTAGTTGTTCTCCTGAGATTCCTTCTTCACTTCGTCGTTCTCCTGGGAGTTCCAGTTCCCCAATGCCAAGTACGCTCTCCTTCATCTTCATTACCACTCTACGCTCTGCTCCCCTGTGCACAGGTGGAAATCCATGGCAGCGGACCTCCTCCTCCTGGTGGCAGACTGAGCACTCCCTGCACTTCACCAAGTCTTCCTCCATTCCCTCTGCAACCGGGGCTAACGATGCTGTCTCTCTGGCCAGAGCCTTCGGGACCAAGCCTGTGCTGCTCACCAACTCACCTACAGTAAGACTGAACATAATGGTACCATCTCTCCAGAGTATTGACACTAACCCCCCTTGTCTCTGCTCTTCCATAGGGTTGCCAGTCTGTACGGTGCTCTGCTTGCCCCGGCTGCTACATTCACACACACACACACACACACACACACACACACACACACACACACACACACTCATACATACACAACATAATAAAGATAATTGGGTTTATTTCTGAGTCTGTGTCTGCTTCCTGGGTCTCGAATCATGTCAGTATGACTCCGTCAAATCGACCCAGCAGACAGTGCGCTAGCACACAAAATTAACATCTTAGAGGCTCGAGTAGACCAATTATCACACCAACAACAGGTCATACTTACACAGCTGGTCCAGATAAACTCCCACCTGGATCGCCTGTCAGGTCCTCAGCCCTTTCCATCAGCTTCGGGTAGCATGGCCGCTCCAGTTAGCTCCATCTCTTCTCCGTCTCCACCATCCCGGCTGACGCCAGTCCCCACGTCCACACGTTTCAACGGGAAGCTAGGGGATTCCTGTTACAATGTGGAATAGTGTTTCAGCTTGTTCCAGGGGATTTTCCCACCAGCCAAAGCCGCATAGGCTATGTAGTTAATCTTCTAGAGGGGCGGGTGTTAGCCTGGGCTTACGCGGTTATAGCTAGGGCTGATTACGCTAATTTAACTTTTGACCAGTTTGTGAGTGAATTTAACAAGGTGTTTGACCATTCAGACCGAGATAGCCTGCTTACCTCCTGGCTACTCAACTTAAGGCAAGAGAACAAATCGGTAGCCGATTATGCCGTAGACTTCCGGGTGGTAGCCATGGAGGTAGGGTGGGAGGATGCCTCCCTTTGCAGCATCTTCATCCGCAGCCTTAGCCCTAGCCTGAGGGATGAGCTAGCCCATTTGGAGAAACCCAATAAGTTAACCAAGCTCATTTCCCTGGCCATTAGTCTGGACAATCGGTTAAGGGAGCGGGCCAATGAGCGTAAAACTTCTGGTCGCTCAGACACTCAGTTTTGCCTCATACATACACAACACAATAAAGATGAGTCTGTGTCTGCTTCCTGGGTCTTGAATTATGTCATTGTCATTATTATTATTATTATGATTGTCTTGGTCTTGTCTCCCCTGATCCTCTGTTTTTGTTTCTGTGCATCCCCTGTCAGTGATTGCCTGCGCAGCCCCACCCGTCCTGTTTTCCCATTTCTGTCGTCACTGTTCTACCCATGTGTCAGCTGTTAGTCTTGATTAGCGTCCTCAATTGTTCTGTATTCATTGATTACCCCTTGCCTTATTTAAACCTGTGTCTGCCTTTGTTCTGTCCGGTGTCCTGGTCATACGGTGTATTCTACATGCTCCTGTTCTGCCAAGCAATCCTCTTTGCCTGTATGCTGCCCGCTTTATATTTTTTGCTAACCTTTGGTTTTGAGCTCTCGAGCTGTGTCAGGGTTGACCAGCTCAGAATAAAACTTTAAACTTTAAGTCCAGCATTTTGGCCTGGAATTCTGCCCCAGAGGGGCACACATCGTGACAGCAGGACACCAGCAGTATGGACCCAGTGGGTGCAGTTTTTTCAAATGGGCCTCGATGAGGAGGAAGTTTGGACTGCTTCCAACATCGAGGCTCTCATCGAGGACACCCGCAACTCGCACACACTGGAAATAGGCTTGCACACACTGCAACTCGCACACACTGGAAATAGACTCCACGGAGAGACAGTACAACCCGGCAGGTCACGGATCCCCTGCCATCACGCCGTGTGGGCCCTCGACATGGACGTCAGCGTTGGGGGGTCCTCAGACTGTAGAAACCATCCTGCCGGTTGCGGAGGCCGCCGTAGCCGAGTGGGAGCCAGAGGATGTCCTCCTTCCTACGGAACCCGGATCATTGAAGTCCTGGACGGCGACAGAACTCGAGATCAGGCAAGTGCTCTATTTTGTCTTTCTCTTCTCAATTCTAGAGCATTTTTGCCTGTCTCTCGGGGAGACGAGCCGGGTGCAGCCATCCGCTGCATTCGAGCTTGTTTCACCGGGCTCTGTTGCTGCCGGTGATCCTGATCCCGGTTCCCTTTCTTCTCCCGGGCCTTCTCCCAGCGTCACCGGTGTGGAGTCTATTCCTGTTGCCATTCTGGAGGTTCCGGGTTCGGGTTGGGAGGTGGTCTCTGGTGCTGCCCCGGTCCAGTTGGGGTCCATCGAGGGTGCAGCGCAGTCTCGTTTGGGATCCGACTAGAGGGCAGTGCCAGTTCTGGTGGAATTCGGAGGTGGAGCTGCAGATCCTTTGCTGAGCGACGCCGGACTGGTCCCTTATCCTTCCTCCGTTGTTTTTCCCCTTCCATCGGGGGCCGCAGGAGTTATCCGTTATCGGTACGACCTGCCCTCGTTTTCCCTCTCTATAGGGGGGGCCGTCTCCGAGTTCTCCCCTGCAATCCTGGTGGCTGAGTGACGCGGGTCGGCCGCCTGGGAGACTGCCTCGCCCATTTGGCGTTCTGGGTCGGCCACCCGACCATTTGGACTTTCTGTTAGGTGACCTGGTTCGGCCACCAGAGGCACTGGTTCTCCGGACCTGGGACTGGGGTAGACCGCCCAAACTCTTTCTTTTCCCCATGCCAGCGATTTGGACGCTGGATGCAGGTAGACCTCCCTAACTATTTGTTTTTTGTGTTATGGTGCTCTGCCTGCTTACATTCCTGTAATGATTTTTTTTTTCTCTCTCCTTTTGATTGTCCCCTCCATAGTCTGAGAGATGTTCTTTTGTTGCCTATGGCCGTTTATTTGAATTGATTTAAACTGTTTGTATTTCGCTGCTCTTTAGCGTGTGTTTTTTTTTTCTTTCTCCCCCTCTGTAGTCTGAGATATGTGCTTTTGTCGCCTCTGCCAGTTTATTTGTACTGATTGGAACTGTCTGTATTTTGCCGCTGTTTTAGCGTGATTTTGTGTTTTCCCTTCCTCTGTTTGAGAGACGCGTGCGTATTATGGTTGTTTAACCGTGTATCTGTTATTTGTTTTTTTGGCTTTGTCTTCTACCTGTGCATTATGGAGTATATTTGTGGTTTTTTTTTTCCTTGCTCTGTTGTGCACCATGCTCATAGTTGTTCTGTATTGGCCCTGGTCATTGTTTTTTTTTTCTCTCTCTTTTTGTGCCTCTTGCCCACCGAGCCATTTCCTCCCTCCACCCACCCTGGGTGGGATTTCGTAGCCTTCTGGGTGGGGGGGAGGCTTGGATGTTACATTTACGCCCAGAGTGCATCCTTCGGGGGGGAGTACTGTCATGGTCTCAGTGCCGATCTCGTCCGTGCTCGGGTCATGCAGTGTTTTCTCCCCATTCTTTAGTAATTCCTTGTGGGCTCTCTGAGCTCTTATTTTGACAGCGTCTCTGTGGGGCTTCTGGCTGTCAGAGCCGAGCTCAGCAGTGACAGCTAGCTTTGATCTGATTCAGCTGTTGATGCCTCATCAGCTGATTAATTATCTCGCCCTATTTTAGGGAGCAGCTCCTGTCTCTCAGGGCTGCGATCTCAACAGACGTCGTCAGACATTCACTCGTTGAACATTTGTCTAACTTCCATTCATCACAGTAAATGTTTTCCCTGGGACTCCGTATCCTGTCTTGTTATAACCTTAGTTGTGTTTTTGCCCCTCGTGGCTCATTGTTTTGTTATTTGTCTCTCTTTAATAAATTATGCAAACTCATCGGTGGCCTATAGTGTCTCATTAGCGGTCCGCGAGGACCGCACCATGACAGAAAATGAGGGATTCTGTTGAAACCAAGCCACAGTCAGGTAGACCAACAAAAATTTCAGCCACAACTGCCAGGAAAATTGTTCGGGAAGCAAAAAAAACCCCCTTCAAAATAACTTCAGCTGACATACAGGACTCTGGAAAAAAAAGTGGTATGGCTGTTTCAAGATACACTATAAGGAGTAACTTCAAGAAAAATGGGCTGCATGGTTGAGTCGCCAGAAGAAAGTCACTACTACACCAATGCCACAAAGCAGCCCGCTTACAATACACCAAACAGCACAGACAAGCCTCAAAACTTCTGGAACAAAGTTATTTGGAATGATGAGACCAAAATTGAACTTTTTGGCCACAACCATAAACGTTACATTTGCAGAGGAGTCAACAAGGCCTATGATGAAAAGTACTCCATCTTCTGTGAAACACGGAGGTGGATCACTGATGTTTTGGGGATGTGTGAGTTACAAAGGCACAGGAAACTTGGTTAAAATTGATGGCAAGATGAATGCAGCATGTTATCAGAAAGTAATGGAAGAAAATTTGCTCTCATCAGCCCGGAAGCTGCTCATGGGACGCACTTGGACATTCCAACATGACACTGAGCCAAAACACAAAGCCAAGTCAACTAGTCGTTGGCTACAGCAGAAAAAAAGTGAAGGTTCTAGAGTGGCCATCTCAGTCTTCTGACCTCAATATTACTGAGCCACTTTGGGGAGATCTCAAATGTGCAGTTCATGAACGACAGCCCAAGAATTTACAGGAACTGGAGGCTTTTTGCCAAGAAGAATGGACAGCGTTACCATCTGAGAAAATAAAGTGCCTCATCCACAACTACCACAAAGGACTTCAAACTGTCACAGATGTCAAAGGCGGCAGTACACAGTATTAAAAACTCGGGTATGTAAACTTTTGATCAGGATCATTTGAGTAGTTTCTGTTGTCATTATGATTTTAGAAAGAGCAGACACAATTGTTTGATAATAAATGGCTTCACCCAATTACTAACTATAAGTGAAAGAAAAGTTTTTGTATTATCATTCATATTCTCTGAAAAAGAGCCCTAAAAAAATAACCAAATTCCACGAGAGTATGTAAACTTATGAGCACAACTGTATGAATACATTAAATGACACACTACAGTATAATTACAGTAACATTACCTAGGGCCATGTTTTTCAACCTTTTTTGAACCATAGCACATTTTTTATATTGGAAAAAAAAAATATCCCACGGCACACCACCAACCGAAAATGTTACACAATGCCACATTGTAGCCTATTGCTACATACAGTAAGTAATGACAATTTAGTCTTGTAATTTGTTTATATTCATTCTGTGTGAAACCTGGGCCTATTTAGTCTTGTCATCAAGTTGCAATGCAAATTTCCCACTGTTATGTATCTTTTCCAAAACAATCAACATCTGCCGACTTGTCATGAATATTTTGGCAATTGTGTTATCTGAGAGTGTCAGGAACTGAGCCGGCTTGGTTCCCCAAGGCTCGGTCCTGGCCTCTCTGTGGGTACGTGCCACGTTGTATGTATGTTAGTATGTATTTCTGTGTGTTTTGCCATACCCATAGCCGCTGCTTTCTGGCCGGCAGCGGTGAGGCAGCCTCTTGGGCTCATGCTGGAGTGAGCGGTGTCTGTCTGCCGGTCTGACCATGACCCCTCTCTATTACTGCCAGCTATTCCCACTCCCGTGTGCCATCTCCCTGCTCCTCGCCCAGGTGTGCCCAGTTTGTGGATCCAGCAATGCATGTACTTAAGGAGCCTTTTTCCAGTCATGCATTGCTGGGTCATTGTGCTTCATCTGATCGTTCATCGTCTAGTGAAGTCAAGGTCAAGGACGATTTCTCTCAGGGCTTATTTGGACTAACTGGACTGCTCCAGCTCTGTGAATAATTACTGCATGTGTTTTCCCTGGTCACTCTCCCCTGTAGACTGTAGAGCGTCCAGAAGGACTCCTTAAGCTTCTGAGGAAACAATAACTGTAACTGTTTGTCAGTTTGTCGTATTAATAAATGTGTGTGGTGTTAACCTGCGCGTAAATCCTCATTATTTCACCCCTCACTGTGCGCATTGAAAAAGCGCACAGGAGGGTTCATGACAGAATGACCCAGCCATCGAAAAAGAGTATTTAGCGGGTACAAACACACATAGCTCTTTTTTCTATTTTTTGTATTGTTTTTCACCCACCAGTTTGCCCCACTATGCCTTTGGCGTGCCACTCCCACGCCGGCCGGAGGAAATCAGCGACGAGGCATCCCACAGTGGAAGAGAAATGGGCGGCGACCTTCATCCAGGACTTTATGGATGAGGCCCACAAGCACCCACGGCAAAGTGGAGCAGCCTGGACACAGCGGAGGGAATCCTGGAAGTGCATCCTGGTCTCTGGGATCACCCTCAGTACGCAGACTTGATTGCTTCAGTCTACGCGCTCCAGAGCATGTTTCCTGATGTGGGGAGAGCGGCGTTCATCACGGAGCCTGAGCGGGAATGCGCTCCACAGTCTGCAGCCGTTCTCTCCCCCGCCTCGTCATCAACGTCGGCCGCCCAGAGTCAGCATCATCACGCGAGGAGACGCCGGGAGAAGCCCTCCTTGTCTTCCGTTACCTCCCCTCCAGCGGTCATGAGGTCTGCTAGGGATGCCCCGGGAACGCCCATCTCTGTAGCTATGGAGACGGCTCCTCCACAAACCATGGAAAGGAGCCAGATCGCCGCAGACATGGGGAGGGCTGACTGTTCATCTGCTGCAGCTGTCAACTTCAAACACCAGGATGACAGGCAAGTGTCTTTTCATTCTGTACAATCTGATAACACCAAACCTTGTCTGTCTCCCGAGGGAGAGGCCCGATTTCAGCAGTCCGCTGGGTCCTCTCCTCCTGCTGCAGATAATAATTCTTTTCTTCCTCTCTCCGTGTCTCCTTCCTCGTTTCCTGAGTGCCTGTCGGTCCAAGAACCAAGCCGCCAGGTGGTGGAGGAGGTTGGGGCCCTGGATGATCCTGCCCAGGGGCCCGCACAAAGGTGTTCTCCCACAACCACGCTGGTGGAGTCCCCTGCATCTTCTCCCAGGCCGGCCCCCACCCAATCCTTGGATGTCATGACGGAGGAGGAGAGACTGGGGTTGCTGGCCATGCTAGACCACCGGATCAAGGAGGAGCACCGCGAGAGGGAGGCCCAAGGACGCGCTTCCCTGGCTGTGAGGGCTCCACCCCCCGCGCCTGCTCAATCCACGGGCTTGCCGATGGACGAAGAGTGGTCGAACCTGCTCCCCGCGCTCAATCGCTGGGTTGAGGAGGAGCATTGTCAGAAGGAGGAGCAGAGACTAGCCCTGCTCAACCGCCAGATGGAGGAGGAGCACCATGAGAGGGAGGCCCGAGAACGCACTTCCCCAGCTGTGAAGGTTCCACCCCCCGCGGCTGCTCAATCCCCAGGTGTGCCGTCGGACGAGGAGTGGTCAAACCTGCTCATCGCACTCAACTGCCAGGTTGAGGAGGAGCATCATGAGAGGGAGGCCTGAGGACACGCTTCCCTGGCTGTGAAGGTTCCATCCCCGGGTTTGCCGACGGACAAGGATTGGTCAAACCTGCTCGCTGTGCTCAACTGCTGGGTCGAGAAGGAGTCGGATGAGGGTCCCCCAGCGTTCAAGCTCCTCATGACCACTCCACTTCCCTCTCCAGAGAAGACGGAGCTGCCCAGCACAACTGACTCCCTGTCCAGCGTGGCGCTTCGTATCCCGGACTATCTGGTCCCTGAGCCATCTGGGAGGAAGAAGAGAAGGAACCCCTGCCGGAGGAGGCCTCCGGTCTCACCAGCGCTGCACAAGGAGGAACGCCTGGAGGGGGGAGATGTCTCGGAGGCTGTTGAGGACATCTCGTGTCAGGAGGGCAGGCAAGTTACTTCTCAATTAACTTTTATGCTTGATGAACAAGTTTGTCTGCCTCCTGGTGAGGAGACCCGGCGACCCTGACCCGGTCTCTCTTTCTCCCTCTCCGGGATAGGAGCCCCCAGACAGGGTTGCCGGAGAGCAGCTGATCCCGCCAGAGGCCTCCAAGGATCGGGGGCAGCGCCAGGGGTCAAGGGGAGCATGTTGGGGAGTTCACCATGGAGTTCACCATGGATGCAGCCCAGCTCCAGCTGGAGGTCACTGTGGGTGCAGCTCAGCTCCAGCTGGAGGTCACTGTGGGTGCAACCCAGCTCCAGCTGGAGGTCACCACAGGTGCAATGGAGCCTCAGCCGGAGGTCACTGCGGGTGCAACGGAGCCTTAGCCGGAGGTCACCGCGGGTGCAACAGAGCCGGCCTGGTCAGGGTCCATCGTGGGTGCAGTGGAGCCGGCCCGGTTGGGGTCCATCACAGGTGCAGCGGAGATGGCCCGGTTGGGGTCCATCGCGGGTGCAGCTGTGTCCCAAGCCGGGACCACTGAGGGTGCTGTGGATATGCCTAAGGACACCGTGGCCCCCTTCTTCTTCCTGTCCATGGAGGTTCCCTCTCTACGGTCCGGTCACCCACTAGTGAGCCTTCCGGTAAGCAGGCCACTTCATGCTTCACCCCTTTGGTCCTGGTGGCTAAACAACGCTGGTTGGCCGCCGGAAGGATTGACTCCCCGGGTCTGGTGGCCCATGTTTTCCGGTAGGCCACCGGATTCCGTTCACCAGACCTTCTGCTGGGCCTGGGACTCTGGGCAGCCTCCTGAGCCCCAACGCCTGTGGACTTGGGGGGGGGGGCATTAATTGTGGTCCCTGGGCGGGGTGTTGTGTTCCCACCTTTCTTGTTTCCCCTACCTCCCACCTGGGTTTGTGTTGTTTGTTCCTGTTTGGGGGGGGGGGGGGGGGTCTGGGATGTTACCTTGGGCGTCTGGGAATCCACCCCTTAAAGGGGGGGCTCTGTCAGGAACTGAGCCGGCTTGGTTTCCCTCCGGCTCGGTCGTGGCCTCTCTGTGGGTACGTGCCACGTTGTATGTATGTTAGTATGTATTTCTGTGTGCTTTGCCGTACCCACAGACGCTGCTTTCTGGCCGGCAGTGGTGAGGCAGCCTCTTGGGCTCACACTGGAGTGAGCGGTGTCTAACTGTCTGCCGGTCTGACCATGCCCCCTCTCTATTACTGCCAGCTATTCCCACTCCCGTGAGCAATCTCCCCGCTCCTCGCCCAGGTGTGCCAAATTTTTGGAGCCAGCAATGCATATACTTAAGGAGCCTTTTTCCAGTCATGCATTGCTGGGTCATTGTGCTTCATCTGATCGTTCATCGTCTACTGAAGTCAAGGTCAAGGATGGTTTCTCTCGGGGCTTATTTGGACTAGCTGGACTGCTCCAGCTCTGTGAGTAATTACTGCGTGTGTTTTCCCTGGTCACTCTACCCTGTAGACTGTAGAGCATCCAGAAGGACTCCTTAAGCTTCTGACGAAACAATAGCTGTAACTGTTTGTTAGTTTGTCGTATTAATAAATGTGTGTGGTGTTAACCTGCGTGTAAATCCTCATTATTTCACCCCTCGCCGTGTGCATTGGAAAAGCGCACAGGAGGGTTCATGACAGAGAGAGGAACTTTACCTACTTTTTTAACTGCATCAAGGCCAAGCAGCTCATTCACAGGAAAAACCTCCCATATTTTGAAATCCAAATGTTGGCAGGTTTAGTTTGTCTGAAGGCTGGAGGATGTTAATGGATTTACGTCATTGACTTTGTGAATTTCGCTCATTTTTTTCTTGCCAGGTACATAACAATGAACATAAATTATTATTATTGTCGTGGTTGGTGAAGTAAATCCTCAACAATTCAGTCATCATTGCCTCTGCCTCAATTAGCCTGCATATCAAGCCAAACCACACCTGTTGATTAAGAAACTCATTATTATCCCTGTTAATGGGATGAATGCCTCCACTTAGTGATGGGCAGGTAAAGCCTCAATGAAGCTTTGAGGCTTTCCTTCTAATTGTGCTGAAAAAGATTCAAAGCTTCAAGGTTCATTCTAACTAAGAACAGTCACATCTGGTGGCCAACTGAAGCCATAACAACTTCTCAAGCATGAATCCCATGGGACCCATAGAATTGAATCCTATGTCAGCAATAAAAATTCAGAAAAGACTGGTCGTTTTAATCTGCTGATGTTTTTGTTCATTTCTACATCCATCCATCCATCCATCCATCTTCAACCGCTTAATCCTTTTTGGGTCACAGGGGGGCTGGAGCCTATCCCAGCATCTTTGGGCGAGAGGCAGGGTACACCCTGGACAGATTGCCAGTCCATCGCAGGGCTCATTTATACCAGTGATTCTTAATTTTTTTTATTCCGCACTTAGGGGAGGCAGGTGATTACCAAGCCCACCTACACACACAGATCTTTCTCTGCCCCCTCCACACCCACAATGACTCCAAAAGCAAGGTAAGCCTCATATTTCCTTTTCTTCCTGGCTTTTTGGTCAGTTACCATCAGGAATTTCTCTTTGCCCATCATTTTGATTGCGAGAGTCTGCCCCAGGGCAGCTGTGGTTACAGCAGTAGCTTACCACTACCATTACCTGTCTGTGGAGTGAATGAATAATGGTCTCATTGTAAAGCACTTTGGGTATCTTGAAAGGCGCTATATAAATGCAGTCCATTATTATTATTATTATTATTATTATTATTATCTGATTTAATCATTCATTTTATTTCTAATATGATAAAATGCTGAGTAACTTTAATTGTCATTTGTATTTTCAGTTTTAATTGTGAATTTACAGGATGGGCACACAGATTATGAATTTATTTTTTGTTCAACATACAGTAAATCAGATCCATGTGACTGCTGGTACAGAGGAAAACAGCGGTCCTCCTCCAAACTCCTTTAAACTTTAATCTCAGAAAAAAAACTGTCAAGAGTTCAGTGGATATGATCAAATAACTCCTGTTTCTGTTACAGTATGGTTTTAAATCATCCTGTTAAACCGATGACAGTGAATAAGGAGTGAAATGGTGATGAAATGAGATACCGATGGATACATATTTTGGTAGTGCATGCTCTGGTGTCCTGGTGGGATGTGTGCAGGGCGCAGCAGGCAGCACAACTTCACTGCAGCCCAACAGCAAAGAGCACTGTGCAATAGTGGGGTGACGGCTGTTCCCTGGTCCTCCCAAGAGAGGAGGTAGATCGATTTCTCAGACTGACCAAATAAGGACACTCAAACAGCAGCAAATGTGCATTGATTTGTTTTTCATTCTTGCAATGCCGGTGCTCCAACCGCCAGGCTGGTCAGCCAGCTGCTGTGAGGAGACTACGCGCAGATGGAGAACATCGTCATGATGTGCAAGATGTTATGAAAAAAATATTAAATACAGTGCATTAGGAAAGTATTCACAATGCTTCACTTTTTCCACATTTTGTTATATTACATCCTTATTCCAAAGGGGATTAAATTCATTTTTTCCTCAAAATTCTACACACAATACCCCTAATAACAATGTAAAAAAGTTTTTTTTTGAGATTTTTGCAAATTTATTAAAAATAAAAAACTAAGAAATCACATGTACATAAGTGTTCACAGCCTTTGCCATGAAGCTCAAAATTGAGCTCAGGTATATCCTGTTTCCACTGATCATCCTTGAGATGTTTCAATAGCTTAATTGGAGTCCACCTGTGGTAAATTAATCTGACTGGACATGATTTGGAAAGGCACACACCTGTCTATATAAGGTCCCACAGCTGACAGCGCATGTCAGAGCACAAACCAAGCATGAAATCAGAGGAATTGTCTGTAGAACTCTGAGACAGGATTGTCTTGATGCACAAATCTGGGGAAGGGTACAGAAAAATTTCTGCTTCTTTGAAGGTCCCAGTGAGCACAGTGGCCTCCATCATCCATAAATGGAAGAAGTTTGGAACCACCAGGACTCTTCCTAGAGCTGGCCGGCCATCTAAACTGAGCGATCAGGGGAGAAGGGCCTTAGTCAGGGAGGTGACCAAGAACCTGATGGTCACTCTGTCAGAGCTCCAGCATTCCCCTGTGGAGAGAGGAGAACCTTCCAGAAGGACAACCATCTCTGCAACAATACACCAATCAGGCCTGTATGGTAGGGTGGGCAGACGGAAGCCGCTCCTTAGTAAAAGGCACATGACAGCCCACCTGGAGTTTGCCAAAAGGCATCTGAAGGACTCTAAGACTATGTGAAACAAAATTGTCTGGTCTGATGAGACAAAGATTGAACTCTTTGGCGTGAATGCCAGGCGTAATGTTTGGAGGAAACCAGACACCGCTCATAACCACTTCAATGGTGGTAGCGGCATCATGCTGTGGGGATGTTTTTTAGCAGCAGGACCTAGGAGACTAGTCAGGATAGAAGAAAAGATGAATGCGGCAATGTACAGAGACATCCTGGATGAAAACCTGCTCCAGAGCACTCTTGACCTCAGACTGGGGCGACGGTTTATCTTTCAGCAGGACAACGACCCTAAGCACACAGCCAAGATATCAAAGGAGTGGCTTCAGGACAACTCTGTGAATGTCCTTGAGCGGCTCAGCCAGAGCCCAGACTTGAATCCAATTGAACATCTCTGGAGATATCTGAAAATGGCTGTACACCGACGCTTCCCATCCAACCTGATGGGGCTTGAGAGGTGCTGCAAAGAGGAGTGGGTGAAACTGCCCAAAGATAGGTGTGCCAAGCTTATGGCATCATATTCTAAACGACTTGAGGCTGTAATTTGTGGTGTAGGGATACAAAGTTTACAGGGAGTGGTGTGGCACCTTACCTGTGACATCATCACTTCATATATATTGGACAACCCGCCATTTCATGAGTCAGTTATACTGAGGTATACGGAGTAGTGACTGCATGCGAGACCAGTGATAGGAAGTTAGCCATAAACACATGCTTGTATCTTCTATGCTAACTTGTAATAAAGTTCACCAAACGGCAGCATCCTTGTCGGTCATCATTACCAGGTTTGTAGATATAACATTTGGCGACGAGAGAGTGAACCATGGAAGGGTGCTTACAACCATTTCGGTCTTTCCTTGAGTGCCCGGGGAAACCAGCAGTCCCGTGGCCACTTTGGCTGGACATGTTGGAGCCCTACATCTCCGCGCTGGACCTGGGTAAACTTGACAAAATAAGGAAACAAGCACTCCTTGTCCACAACCTCAGCATAGAAGGCCAGAGAATTTTCCACACGTTAGGACTGACTGAGTCTTACGTGGATGCCGTCAAGCTACTAGCTAGCTACTTTGCCACCCCTGACAACATAATTGTATGACGAATCCGCTTTTGCAAGCGACACCAAAGGGTCAGTGAGTCAGTACAACAGTTCATCGCTGACTTGAGGCATTTAGCTAGAATGTGCAGTTTTGGACTATTCGAAGATGAAATGGTGCGGGACCAGTTAGCTGAGCATACAAGTAATGCAAGGCTATGGGCTAAAATGCTAACAGCGTCAAACAACATTACACTAGCTAACACTATTGAGCTAGTGTTCTAGCTAGAGGCAGCAGGGAGGTTAGCCTCGAAGCTAAATGGGTACCAAACACCTGGACAGACGACGTTAGCAAACACAGTGAGCCTGGATGGAGAAGAGGACTTGGTGGAAGAGTTTGAGACAAATGCTGTTAGCTGAAGGTCCGCTCCGAGAGGCTCCGTCTGTGGGAGCTGTGGGTCCCCGACATACCAGGACAGAGCACGTTTTTGCCCAGATAGAGGACAACGATGCAACAAGTGTGGGCACCTCAACCATTTCACTAGAGTGTGCCAGTCAGCAGCACTGTGGGGCCCACCAAGTAAGCCAGCCTGCTCGCCAACAACGACCATCCATGCGGTAAGCCCCAACATCAATGGTTATTCATACAGCATGGTGGAGCTAGACAGGCAAGCCATACTGCTCTTGCTTGACACGGCAGCAGCGTGCTCAATGTTTTACTGGGCCATGGTGAAGAAGTTTTTCCCCAACCACAAAATCCAGAAGACCCCGATGCCACTGTATGGTTATGGGGGTCACAGACTGTGCAATGTCCCAACGATTGAACTGACCATTTATTACAAGTCTAAATTCGTGTATGACTTCTTGTTCCAAGTGGCAGCGCACAGCGACAACATCACGGGATGCGACCTCTTCTACAGGCTTGGCTTCACCATTAGGGACAGCGCGGGGTTTGAATGGTCCGGATGTGACAGCTGGAGCACAGCGGACCTCGAGGATAATGACATCGTGTGGGACGAAGCAATCACAAGCGGCACCGATACCAAAGCGTCCACCGTGCGCTCTCAGGAGGAGAGCCACCCAGAAGGGGGGCAGCTGGACTCGCCTTCGTCCCTTGCTCAGCCAGAACCATAGCCGGAGGGAAGGCAGCCCGACCGTGCAGAAAGCCCTGAAGCGCAACGACAGCAACCGGGCATGAATGACACTCATGACATGGCAGAACTCCTCGGATGGAGGAGTGGAAGACCTGGACGACTTCCGTACCCTCACGCAACGAACCACAACCGAGCCGACGGGTGAAGAGTCCACCTCAGCAACTAACATTGGAGAGGCTCCGGACACCTTCTGCACCCACAATGAGCCTCAACCAACAATGGAGACAACGGGCGAAGGGTCCACAGCGAACACAGTAACTATCGAACTGCCACAGCACACAGAGCCACCAGGAGTGCAGCAAAGCATCAAACCGAGCAAGGTGCCACTCCAAGTCACAGACTGGGTTCGGGTCCACCCCGGCGAGAGACCGGGTTGACAACAGACCAGGCCACAGCCAACAAAACACCAGGCATTGCTGAGGATCGTGGCAAAGCTGGGAACAGTGTGCTTCAGGCTGACAGACGGTTCAGTTCGGCACACTAATCAACTGCGGTGTGTCCAGGTGGCTGCTCCAGATGGCGAGGCTTCACAGGAGCCGGCTACCGCAATGTGGGATCCAGGGCCCAGCATCATGAACATTGGCCCTGGCCCTGGAAGTCCAACAGTTCCGGGGATGAGGCCGCCACGGGCCCACCACAAAGCCCCTCAGGCAGAACTGTTCTCCCCGTGGAAGACTGTCCGCAAAAAGACTGTTTGGGCAAGAGCGCGGCTAACATGGTGGCAGAGTAGCCCACCCAGCCGCGTTGGGTCTTGCGGTGGTCTACCCGCAGATCCTAGTCGTTAGGCTTTGGTTATGTTCATGTTAAAAAAACAAACAAACAAACAAAAAACACAACGAGAATGTTCTTTAAATAAAATGAAAGTGTGTGTTTTGATAATATGTTTAGATAAGCATAACTAATATGTTTACATAGCCAATACTTGAACAGAAGTTCGCCTAATACAATTTTAAGTTGAAACTGTCAACTACCTGAACAGCAAAGTCTAACCATTTTGTGTGAAGTTCCATTATGTTTGACTAGCTTGATTTTGAAATGTTTTGTGTGAATCATAGTGATAAGATATATTTAATAAGAAATTGATTAGTGGGATTGATTTACAATTTGGGGAGGACACGTTTGCTAATGTTAATCACAGTTCTCTAAAATTTTGCAAGGGGGGGAGGAGAATGTAGTGTAGGGATACCAGGTTTACAGGGAGAGGTGTAGCACCTTACGCGTGACGTCACCACGCCATGTATATTGGGCGACCCGCCATTTCATACGTCAATTATACTGAGGTATACGGAGTAGTGGTTGCATGCGAGACCAATGATAGGCACTTAGCCCTAAACACATGCCTGTATCTTCTATGCTAACTTGTAATAAAGTTCACCAAATGGCAGCATCCTTGTCGATCGTCATTGCCAGGTTTGTGGACATAACATAATTCCTGCCAAATGTGCATCAACAAAGTATTGAGCAAAGGCTGTGAATACTTACGTACATGTGATTTCTTAGTTTTTTATTTTAATAAATTTACAAAAATCTAAAGAAAACAACCTTTTTTCACATTGTCATTATGGGGTATTGTGTGTAGAATTTTGAGGAAAAAACGAATTTAATCCCTTTTGGAATAAGGCTGTAACATAACAAAATGTGGAAAAAGTGAAGCACTGTGAATACTTTCCAGATGCACTGTACGTAAAAGGAAGCAATAACAATAACAACAAACATACGTGGTGCATACAGAGCGGCACCCCGTCCCCACTTTGGACAGTCAGATCACATCTCCCTGTTTATGTGGCCTACAGACAAAAGCTGAAACAAAAAACCCTGTTATTAAACAAATTAAACGCTGGACTCCAGAGGCTGAGAGCACCCTGCAAGACTGTTTTGCCTGTACAGACTGGGATGTGTTTAAAGCTGCAGCCACCCAGGAGGACTCTTCTGTAAACATACAGGACTGAGCTGAGTATGTGACTGGGTACATCAGCACGTGTGTTGATACCATCGTACCCACCATACAAGTCAGGAAGTTCCCCAACCAGAAGCCCTGGATCACCAGTCAGGTATGTCAGATGTTGCGTGCTCGCTCTCTTGCATTTAAATCGGGCAATGAGGTTGAGTACAAAGCTGCAAAGTATGGACCGAGGAAGGCTATAACAACAGCCAAGATGCAGTACAGAGAAAAGCTGGACAGCCTCTACTCCACTCCTGACCCGGGGCGCATGTGGCAAGGCGTGCAACACATCACAGACTACAAGAGGACAGACAGGAACACCACTTGCTCCACAGACAGCCTGCCGGATGATCTCAACATCTTTTACACCCGCTTTGAGACCACCAGCTACAGTGCAGAGAGGAGACACACACACGCACCCTCCCCCTCCACTTAAATGTCTCATCAGGCCAGGTAAATGGAGCACTGAGGAATATCAACCCCCGCAAGGCAGCAGGACAAGACAACATCCCTGGACGGGCTCTCAGAGCATGTGCTGCTGAGCTGACTGACATTCTCACATCCATCTTCAACCTTTCCCTCAACCAGAACATAATCCCCTCTTGCTTCAAAACCACAGTCATCGTTCCCCTCCCCAAAAAGAGCCTGCCGACCTGTCTGAATGATTACAGACCGGTAGCACTCACGCCAATCATCATGAAGTGCTTCGAGAGAGTGGTGCTGCCCCTCATTCAGGACAGCATACCGGATACCCTGGACCCCCTGCAGTACGCCTACTGTCCCAGAAGGTTCACCTCAGATGCCATTGCTGCAGAACTCCAGTATTCTCTCTCCCACCTGGAAGATAAAGACTCCTACATCAGGATGCTCTTTGTCGACTACAGATCCGCCTTCAACACAGTCATCCCCCACAAACTCAGCAACAAACTGTCTTCACTTGGCCTGCACCCCACCTTCTGTGACTGGCTACTGGACTTTCTAACTGGCAGGCCCCAGTCTGTCAGGATGGGTAACAGGACCTCAGCCAGCATCATCACTAACACAGGTGTCCCACAGGGTTGTGTTCTCAGCCCCATCCTCTACAGCCTCTTCACCCATGACTGTGTTGCCTCCCACAAGGACAATATCATCTTTAAGTTCATGTATGACACAGCAGTGAGAGGACATATCACTGGTGGTGATGAAGCATCCTACAGGAGGAAGGTGGCCAGCCTGGTGTCATGGTGTGAGGACAACAACCTCACCCTCAACACGGGCAAGACAAAGGAGATGATAGTGGACATGGGGAGGAGGAGGAGGAGACCCCATCAGCCACTATTCATCTGGAAGCTTGAGATGGAGAGGGTGAGCAGCTTTAAATACCTGGGCATCCACATTAGCGAGGACCTTACGTGGGCACTCAACACCACAGAGCTGGTTAAGAGAGCTCAACAGCGGCTGTACTTTCTGAGAAGGCTGAAGAAGTTCGGCATGTCCCCCAAGATTGTCAACAATTTCTACAGCTGTGCCACTGAGAGCATCTTGACCAACTGCATCACTGCGTGGTACGGCAGCACGACTGCCCTGGACCACAAACGCCTGCAGAGTGGTGAAGACAGCGGAGAAGATAATCAGGACTCCACTCCCCTCTCTGCAGAGCATCTACCACCGCAGAGTCCAAAGGAGAGCTGCCGCCATCCTCCAGGACCCGACCCACCCCCAGCATAGATTGTTCACACTTCTACCCTCAGGCTGGAGGTACAGAAGTGTGAAATGCAGGACATCCAGACTAAAAAACTCCTTCTTTCCCACTGCCATCAGACTCCTGAATAAATAACAAACTCCAGACACTGCTTTGCAAATAGGAATTCACACACTGATTGCTAAATTTGTACATTGTTCACTTGCACAGTGTGCATAGTCTCACCACGTCTCATGTCCATATCATCTCTGCTGCTAAATTATCATTGTACAGTCTACTGGGTATTATCATTACAGAGAAATTCTCACACTGGGTGTTAATTTGTACATTGCTCATTTGCACACTGTACATAGGCTTATGCCATCTTAGGTCCATATCATCTCTGATATTATTATACCATTGTCCATGATAGTCATCTAGTGAATTTTCAATTTTCATTCTTCTTGTTTCCTCTAGTTCAACTGCTTTAACTGCTTTAGCTGTCCTAATTGCCTAATGTGTGTTATTGTTTTAACTGTACAGACTGGGAGATGTTCACACTGTCCTGCGGGGATGATTTGGACTCTTTGGTGGATGTCACATGCTCATACATGGGTTTCTGTAAAAATACGATCGTTCCACGAAAACGTGTCAAAATATATCCCAACAACAAGCCATGGGTTACAAAATCAGTTAAATCCTGCTTACAGAGGAAAGCACTTGCCTTTAAACAGGGGTCTGTTTCTGAGCTACAGGTTGCCACAAAAGAGCTGAAGGCCAAAATTTTAAGAGCAAAACAGAATTATAAATCAGAATTGGAAAGCAAGATGGCAGCAAAGAAACTTGGTTCAGCCTGGGCCAGTATGAAAACTATTGCAGGCCTTCAGAGCACAGAACGCAGTAATCGTGTGTTTTTAGATGGTTTTAATTCAGACACAGAGCTGGCTAATGCTCTTAATTGTTTTTATGGTCGTTTTGATTCCTTTGATTTTAGCACTGAAACCCAAGATTTGAAACAGAAACTCAAAGACAATCAGTACTTTAATATTGAGGTGCAGGATATTAAAAGGGAGTTCTGTGCTGTAAAAGTGAACAAAAGTCAGGGCCCTGATAATATATGTGGGCGCTTGGTAAAGTCCTGTGCACATGAACTGAGTCCTATATTTCATTACATTTTCAATAAGTCCTTACAGACACAACATGTGCCTAAGATCTAGAAAGAAGCCGTGGTTGTTCCCGTTCCAAAATCCAGCTGTCCTAAAAGGGTAAACGACTTTAGACCAGTTGCTTTGACTTCAATTTTTTTTTTCCACAATATCTTTATTGAACCTTTTTTTTTTTTTAACAAACATGATACAAACAATCAAACACTAACACTAAAGTACTACAAAAAAAATGCACTAAAAACACCAACAACCACCAACAAAATCAAATCTTCAACAATGCTCCTCTGTTTAGTCTAGACAATCCAATACATAAGTATACATATTATGTTCACCAGTTTGGAATTTACAAGGTCCACACACATCATTCACCTTCTTCTTCAAGAGTTATGTTTAAATTTTTTACATAGTCAATAAAAGGTCTCCATATATTCTCAAACACAATTTCCTTTGATTTCAGTATATATGTTATTCTTTCTAAAGGAAGGTTTGTTAACATCTGTCTTAACCACTGAGTCACATCTGGTCTATGAGTCTTTTTCCATAATAGTGCAATACATTTTTTGGCATTAAGCAAACTGAGGTCTATGAATGTTCTTTCACTTTTATTAAAATTATGCTTTTCTGGGTACAGACCCAACAAAAACAGTTTAGGATTCAATATGATTTGTTTTGAGATTATTTTTTCAATTGTTACCCTCACCTCTTCCCAAAACATTCTTATTAATCTACATTCCCATAAACAATGAAATAGGGTTCTTTTACTTTCCATGCATTTTGTGCATGTATCTGGTATATTTTTGTTATATCTATTTAACTCCTCCGGTGTAACATACATCCGCATTAACCATTTGAAATGTATCAATTTAAGGCGTGCATTTATTGATTTGGTTTGAGCTTCTGTACAAGCCAATTCCCATTGTTCCTCTGAAATTTCAGTTTGCAGATCTTCTTTCCAGTAGTTTAATCTTTTCAGTGAATTTTCACTTGAAGATAGTGTCAATGAGTTATAAAACTCTGAAATAATACCCTTTCTTTTACTATCTTTCATCATCATTTTTTCCAAGGATGAATAAATAGGTCGAGTGAGAGCTTTATTTTGATTTGATCGAATAAAGTTTCTAAGTTGAAGAT
Organism: Pholidichthys leucotaenia; assembly: GCA_020510985.1. Lineage (NCBI taxonomy): Eukaryota > Metazoa > Chordata > Actinopteri > Cichliformes > Pholidichthyidae > Pholidichthys > Pholidichthys leucotaenia. Next base: position 199,647,911 of record CM035849.1, on the reverse strand, counting down.
ATTTAAAAAAATGTGTTCTATTGAGATTAAATTTGATCCTCAGCTCTTCAAAAGACATTATGTTATCTGCACATGGCAAATATAAATCCTGAATCTTTTGTATCCCTTTTAAATTCCATACTTTAAATACAGCGTCCGCTCTCCCTGGTTTAAAATATTGATTACCCCATATTGGACTAAATTGTGACAATAACTGTGGTTCTTTTAAATAGTTTTTAGCTTCACACCATATTTTGATCATATGCTTTACAAATGGATTTTTAACTTGTTTTTGTAATTTTTTTGCCGAATCTGAGTATATGAATATGGGAAGAGGTAAAGGTAAATTGTATGATTCCATTTCAGTCCAGTGAGGGAGATCATTTGATGAAAAATAATATGTCATAGACCTCAGTTGTGCCGACCAATAATACAACATAAAATTTGGACATTTCAGACCTCCACGATCAAATGGTAAATATAATAAAGACAAACATAATCTAGCCCTCCTGTTATTCCATATAAATTCCACTAACTTTTTTTTTATTCTTGAGAATAGATCTAAAGGTGGTGATAAGGGAATGTATTGAAATAAATAAAGTATTTTAGGTAAAATATTACTTTTAAGTATATTGATTCTCCCGATCATCGACATTGGTAGTGACATCCATCTCTGAGTTAACTCATTGATATCTGACATTAAGGCTTCATAGTTGACACTGGCGACTGATTCTAGCTTAGGCACAATTTGGATTCCTAAATATTTAAACTGATTTACAACATTGAATAGATTTACCTCAGGGGCTGGGTAATTTCTCTGGGTCTCATTTAGCATTAATATTGAAGATTTAGTTTTATTTATTTTATATCCTGATATTTCCCCAAAATTCTTTATTAAATTCAACAAGGTTGGAATTGATTCTTTTAGATTCGACATAAACAAAATTATGTCATCGGCGTACAGGGAGATTTTATGTTCTGTTGGTCCAACTTTAATTCCATATATTTGTGAATGTAAACGTATCGCTATCGCTAAAGGTTCAATTGCCATAGTAAACAGTAAAGGTGAAAGTGGACAGCCTTGTCGACATCCTCTATTGATTTTTATTGGTTTTGAAATATTGTTATTTGTTAGGATTTCTGCTGTAGCATTATTGTATATTATTTGAACCCATTTTATGAAATTATTTCCAAGTCCAAACCTTTGTAGGACTTCAAAAAGAAAGGGCCATTCAACTCTATCAAAGGCCTTTTCGGCGTCCAGTGATAGGAGAGCTGTATCCGGTGCTTCTTTATTAAAATAAATAATATTAAATAGTCTTCTTACATTATGGAAGCCTTGTCTACCCTTTATAAAGCCATTCTGATCTCGATTAATAATATTTGGTAAAATTTCTTGTATTCGTCTTGCTAAAATTTTACAGATTATCTTAAGGTCGGCGTTTAATAGGCTTATTGGTCTCATATTTTCACATTTATTAGAGGGCTTACCTGGTTTTGGCAGCAGTATAATTAAGGCATTATTTATGTATGATGGTAAATTATTATTTTGAAATGCTTCTAAAACCATTTCCAAAAAAGGTTTTATTAATTTATTCTTAAATTTTTTATAAAGGTCAACTGGAAGACCATCTGGTCCTGCACTTTTTCCTGATTTCATATTATCAATGGCTAGCCCAACTTCTTCTTGACTAATTTTAGACTCCAATATCTCCCTGTTTTCATTTGGAATACACGGTATAGATAGTTCGTTCAAAAACCCATTTAGTTTTGTTAAATCAGGTTCATTTTTGGTATCATATAATTTTTCATAGTAATCTCTAAAGGCTCTATTAATTTCTAAAGGATCTATAACTACCTGTCCCTGTCCGTTACTTATAATACTGGTAATTGGTGTTTTAATTTCTAATTGTTTAATCTGCCATGCTAATAATTTTCCTGATTTTTCACCTTGTTCATAAAAAGATTGTTTCAATCTTAGAAGACTCGAGGCAGCTCTATTCGCTGATTTTTTGTCGTATTCAGCTCTCAAAATCAGTAATTCATTCTCCAACCTTGGGTCACTTCCTGCATACACTTTTTCCTGAAGACTTTTTATTTTATGTTCCAATTTAGCTCTCTCCTCTCGAGTCTTCTTAGATTTTGATCCTGTATAACTAATAATATGTCCCCTAATAAAAGCTTTGAAAGCCTCCCACTTTACACATGCTGATGTTTGTGTAGTATTGATGTCAAAGAACTCGTCTATCTGTTTTTCTATATACTTGACAAATTCCTCATCCTGAAGCCATTTATGCTGAAATTGCCATCTACCTGATTCCTTTGTCAATTTTTTATCTACATATATTAGACAACAGGGTGCATGATCAGAGATCACGATGTTATCATAAAAGCAGTTTTGAATCTTGGACCTTAATTCTGTGGAAATCAAAAAATAATCAATACGTGAGAATGTCTTGTAGGTACTGGAATAACAAGAATAGGCTTTAACTTGTGGTTTCATTTCTCTCCATATATCTAACAATCTCAATTCTTTCATAAAATGATTAATAGTCATCCTACATCCAATGTGCGTACAATCCAGTCCTGTTGATCTATCTATACCTGGATTCAATGTACAATTAAAATCCCCTGCTATTATATGTTGCCCTGTAAGTGATGATAAGATAAGAAATAAATTAGCAAAGAACTTCTGATCATCTATATTGGGACCATATAAGTTCACAAGATTTATATTTTCTAATAGCAAAGAACCTTGAATGATTACATATCTTCCAAATTTGTCTCCAATTACATTTTTCACTTGAAAAGGAACTGATTTATGTATGAGAGTCATAACTCCCCTGGCTCGGGATGAAAATGAAGAGGTGAATACACTTCCTTGCCATCTACTCCTAATTCTTTTAACATCCTCCTCTATTAGATGAGTTTCTTGTAAAAACACAATTTTTGAACCCATGTCTTTTATTTTATTCATAACTTGTTTAAGTTTTTTTTAAATTTTGTAGACCTCTGCAATTCCATGAAGTTAAATTAAGATTAACACTTTGGTTTATGATCAATAGAGAGTTTGGGATTACCTTGCAGTGTAAACATGCTCATACAGAGAAGCAAAAACATGAGTGGTTGAACATTCATCCTACAAACTACACACTAACAAATTTCCCCTTCCCACACTTGTGGCAAACCCCCCAAAATCAAAAGAAAAATTCTGTCTCCCGATATAGCCATCGACCGTTCCACACCCACGGGGAACAGCCTAAGCCACTCCTTCTTCATCCTCCCAATCACCCTAACTCTACTGCTTTTAATGACGTAACATTAACTCTCCTCTGTAGTTTTCCAACTTAACTCCAAAATTTTTAACAACTTTGTACATCATAGTTTTTTTTGTTTGTTTTGTTTTTGTTTTGTTTTTTTTAATATATAATACAATCTATATTTTGTAAACTTACTATTTACTTCAAGTCAGTCAGATGCCTGTGCAAATGCTTAATTATTCTACCTTATATTTTGTTCATGCTTAGCTCCCACCAGTCTCTTCTTCTTCTTTGATCTTCTTGATGAACTCCTGCGCCTCCTCTGGGGTCTTGAAGATGTGGGTTCTGCCCTCATACGTGGTCAGCAGTCTCGCAGGATAGATTACACCATGACGAATCCCAAGGTTGCGCAGCTCCTTACGTATGGGATCAAACTGCTTCCTCAATTGCTGGATTCCTGTGGCCAAATCTGGGTAGAACCGCACCTGCTGATCCTGGTGTTTAATCTCTCCTTTAGCTCGTGCAGCGTTGAAGATCTTCATCCTGTCTCTGTTGCTAAGAAACTTCATAATTAAGGTCCTCGGCGGTCCCTTATCTCTCCGTGGGCCAATACGATGTGCATTTTCCAGAACCACTGCTGATTGCAATTCCTCGCTGCCCAGCACCTCCGGAATCCACTTTTCCAGAAAGGAACATACGTCCCGACCTTCTGATTCCTCTGGAAGACCCACCAGCCTCAAGTTATTCTGTCTCGACCGAGATTCCAAATCCAAAATATTATTTTCCAGAGATTTATTTTTTTTTCCAAAGTGCGCACCTTTAATTGAAGACGGGTGACGTCATCTTCAGCACTAGCGAGACGGAGCTCCATCTGCGCCATTCGTTCTACACAGTCACCCAATTCCTTTCTTATTCCTTCCAACGCTGTCATAATCCCATCAAATCTAGAGGAAAAGTCCGCTCTCATTTATTTAGCGAATGCAAAGTCCTTAAGCCAAGCAGTTGCCTCCTGGTTTGCTGTATGGAGGGTGTGTAATCCTCCTTCCAGTCTTTGGAGCGGGCAAGCCTCTATGATGTGTTCCATTGTTTGCTCCTCTCCACATGCGCACAGTGGGCTAGGGCTACTGCCCCATCTGTAAAGGCTGGCCAAGCAGGGGCCATGTCCAGTCCTGAAGCGATTGAGTGTAGACCACTGTCTCCTTGGGAGGTTGGTGCCCGGGACCTGTTGGTTGGGGTTTATCACCAGCTGTTTGTTTGGGACCTCCTTGGTCTCCCATTCCTCTTGCCAAGCTGTCTGGATGGTAAAGTCAGCTGGGGGAGGGTTTTTCCAAATCGGCCGTCTGGATGAAAGTCGGGCAGTGGGTGGAGTGTAGATATCTGCATGGATTGGTAAGTGAGGAGAATCTTTAACTTTTTGGAGCATCCTTTGAGTTAATGCTGCTCGCCGGATGTGTGGAGGGGCTATGTTTGACAGTACAGAGAGCCAGGGGAGTGGTGTTGAGCGGATTGTTCCAGTTATAGTTCTCATGGTTGTGTTGAGCTGGGTGTCTACATGGTGTGTGTAAGATGACCTGGACCAGACAGGGGCACAATATTCTGCTACAGAGTATGAAAGGGCCAGTGCTGAGGTGCGCAGGGTGGAGACTGCCGCCCCCCATTTTGCATTCCGCTCTCATTGAACTCATGGCAGCCATCAGCGCATCTGCGCCTCCCCCCGCAGACATCGCACCGTTGCCAGCCTCCTCCGCCATATATGGAGTTTTATTTGCTGCGTCACAGACCTGAAAGTCCGTTAATTTGGACTGTTTCGGCGGCTCGCTTTTTCCTTTGCCTGGTTTTCCAGCCTTAGGCTTCGCCGACATATCCTCGCCCAAACGCTGGGATACGTTCTGTCCCAAATGAGAGAGTTATTTGCCAATTTTTTTTCTCCAGGAGCAGAGCAGAGCGAGACACGTCCGTCCTACGTGGCAGCCATAACCGGAAGTCGCTTTGACTTCAATTTTAATGAAAATTTTTGAATAACTGGTCAGATGTGAGGTCCTAAAGCAGACTGAGCATGCATTGGATCCTCTGCAGTTTGCCTATAGGCCTCACAGAGGAGTGGAGGATGCCACTGTCACTCTGTTTAACATGCTTTTTAAACATCTGGATTTTAATGGGACACACGCCAGGCTTTTATTTGTGGACTTTTCCTCCGCCTTTAATACAATCCAACCTCATATTTTAGTTGAAAGGCTCCTGCAACAATTTGATTTGAGCAATAATCTGGTGGGTTGGATTCTGGATTTCTTAACCAACAGGACGCAGAGAGTAAGGGTCAATGGTACATTGTCTGACCTAAAGTGCTCTTCTACTGGCTCTCCTCAGGGGTGTGTGTTGTCACCACTACTCTTCATCCTGTACACAAACATGTGTTGGAGCAGACATGACAACAGACACATTATAAAGTATGCTGATGACTCAGTTATTGTCAGTCTCCTCCAGGATGGTGAGAGTGGCCACGGCCCAGTAGTTGATGATTTTGTTCACTGGTGTGAGGATTCCTACCTGCAGCTGAATACGACAAAAACTAAAGACATGATTACTGACTTTAGGAGGAAAACTCCCAGGCACAAAGTCACCATGCTAAAAGGCCAGACCACCGAATGTGTACAATCCTACAAATATCTTGGGACGATTATTGATAGTAATTTAAACTTTGAAGAGAACTGTGAAAGGGTGTGCAAAAAGGGTCAGCAACATTTGCATCGCTTGAGAAAACTCGCACGCTTCCAAACTGACCGAACCATAATGACAATGTTTTATAGGGCTTTCATTGAATCTGTTTTATCCTTTTCTTTAGTGTCATGGTTTGGTCAGATAAAACTGAAACAGAGGAAATCCTTGGATCAGGTAGTTAGATGGTCCAGTCGTTTGCTTGGTGAGTCACAGCTGAGCCTGACATCCCTGTACACCAGACAAGTACAAAGGATGGCTACCTCCATTTTAAATGATGACTCCCACCCTTTGCACTGCAACTTTCAGCTTCTTCCCTCAAGACGGAGGTTTGACGTCCCAAAAAGTAAAACCCAGCGGTACAAGAACAGCTTTGTTCCTGCTACTGTCAAAGAGTTGAACAAGTTGTAACAATATATTGCACATAATTTAGGTACTTATTTATTAACTCCATTTTATATTTACTTATTTTTGTAGGATGTTATTTGGGTTCTAAATATTTTATTGGGTTTTAGACCTTTGAATTTTTAACCTCTTTGACTAGTTTTTAACTTTTTAATATGACCCTTCTCTCTTACCTCTGGTTTTTCTCTCATCTCTTTGTCTTTGTACCCTGATTGATGGAGCCTTGAGTATTTTTATCATGTTTATAGTCAGCTTCATGTGTGCCTGTGTTTGTGTCTATGTTGAATGTAATTGTGGCTTGTAAATATGGATGTCACCAGACTGCAAAACAAATCTACCTACGGGTACAAATAAAGTAACCTGAACCTGATTAGTATTCATTAGTATTAGTACTTAGTATTAAGGTGCTTTTAAGGTGTCCTATTTGCCTAATGTGTGTTATTAGTGTGTGTTATTAGTATTCATTAGTATTAGGTGTGTTATTACCTTATAAGGTATCTATGCCAAGGTACTGGAGAGGAGAGTCTGGCTGTTGGTCAAACCTCAGATTCAGGAGGAGCAATGCGGTTTTCATCCTGGCCGTGGAACATCAGACGCCTCTTGAGAATCCTCGAGGGTTTGTGGGAGTTTGCCCAACTAGTTTACATGTGTTTTGTGGACTTGGAGAAAACATTTGACTGCGTCCCTCGTGGTTTTTTGTGGGGAGTGCTTCGGGAGTATGGGGTATCTGGCTTGTTGTTACAAGCTGTTCAGTCTCTGTATGACCGGTGTGAGATTTTGATTCGTATTGCCAACACTCGATCAGACTCATTCCCAGAGAGAGATGGACTCCACCAGGGCTGCCCTTTGTCACTGATCCTGTTCATAATTTTTATGGACAGGATTTCTAGGCGCAGCCAAGATATGGAGATATCATGCTTGGTGACCACAGGATCTCATGTCTGTTGTTTGCAGATGATGTTGTCCTGTTGGCTTCATCCAGCAATGGCCTACAGGTCTTACTGGGACAGTTTGCCGCTGAGTGTGAAGCGGCTGGGATGAGAATCAGCACCTCCAAGTCCGAGTCCATGGTCCTCAGCCGGAAAAAGGTGGATTGTCCTCTCCGGGTTGGGGACAGGCTCCTGCCCCAAGTGGAGGAGTTTAAGTATCTTGGGGTCTTATTCATGAGTGAGGGGAGACTGGAGCAAGAGATTGACAGACGGAACGGAGTAGCATCTGCAGTGATGTGGACGTTGTACTGGTCTGTTGTGGTGAAGAGGGAGCTGAGCTCTAAGGCAAAGCTGTGGATTTACCGGTCAATCTACGTTCCTACTCTCACCTATGGTCATGAACTTTGGGTAATGACAGAAAGAATGAGATCGTGGATACAAGCAGTTGAAATGAACTTTCTTTGTAGGATTGCTCGACTCACCCTCAGAAATAGGGTGAGGAGCTCAGTCATCTGAGAAAGGCTCAGAGTAGAACCGCTGCTCCTCCACATTGAAAGGAGCCAGCTGAGGTGGTATGGGCATCTGATCAGGATACCTCCTGGATGCCTCCCACTTGAGGCATTTCGGGCACATCCTTCTGGAAGGAGACCCTGGGGCAGACCCAGGACTCGCTTGAGAGACTACGTCTCCCAGGTGATCTGGGAACGCCTTGGTATCCTCTCTGAAGAGCTGGAGCAGGTGGCTGAGGAGAGGGAAATCTGGGCTTCTCTGCTTGAACTGCTGCCTCCGCGACCCGGACCTCCAGAAAAATGGTAGAAGATGGATGGATTACCTTATAAGTATTAATGTGTCTATTACCTTGGCATTCGTTCAGAGAGCAGAGTAAGAATTTCATTGCTCAGGAAATATTGCATCTCGTAACTGTGCACATGATAATAAAGCCTTTGAATCTTGAATCTTGAAACAATAGGCTTGATAATCACTATTTAAAAACGGCAATCTAATCTGTCAAAATGACAGACAGCTTTCAGTTTTTTCTATCACTGCTATAAATGACAGAAATAAATGGCACAATAAGAAGGGTGAAATGTTGGTTCAGGTTCACTTAGAAACCTTTATTTAAAAACTGGACTATATTATATTTCTTTGTTTGTTTGCTTTGTATTTTTGTATATTATGTGCCTGATGATTGTTAATTAAAAAAACTGGACGAAACCTATACAGACAGCAAGACGCTCTGAGCCGATGAAAGCATCAAAATATACTGAGCCAATAAAGCGTGAAGCACGTGACACTGGTATTTTGATTCAAGCTCTGACACAGTGTTTCAAATCACTCGCTTCAGGAAGTGAAGCCTCAGTATCATTTGCACATCACTACCTCCACTGCTACATACCTCTTCTGCTTCTTTCTTCGATAAAAGTATGCTCATGCTTCATTCTGACAACAGGAGAGAGAGTACACAGATTCAATTTTGTCTCTCGGACAGCAACGTTAGACATACTTGGCTATCGTCTAGAACTGTAATGAAAGCTGCACACTCCTGAACTCCGGCTCCCCCGACGCTGTGAGTGACTGTTTTGATTTGGGTTGTTCGTGTGCATGCTGACAGTCATAGTGAAAATATGTATATGTTACGGGTGGCAAACCTGAGGCTTTCGTGCTGCATGTGGCTCTTTGGCGTCTCCTTTGTGGCTCTTTTCTTGTTTTTTTTAATTGGCTCCCATGCTGCTGTTTTTCAGAAATTATATATTTGGGTCATTCCAGAATTGGAGGACATTTGGGCTTCAAAATTCTTGAAAAATAAACCTTCACTTTTCTGATTTTCTGCTACATATTCATCAATAATAGGTAATAAACTATCAAAGGCTTGATTAGCTCAGCTTACAGATCAATGGTACAATTTTTATTACATGATTTATTTGGTGTTTACAATACTTGGTGCAACCCACAGCAACAGGGTTGCAGGTAAAAGGGTTGCAAATCCAGACGAACGTTAGCTTTCTCTCAGGAGTAGAAGCTAGCTGTTTAGCTAGCTGTTACTGCTGACCAAGAGGACAAACTTACTTATGTAAATAAGTAAAGAAAAAATAAAAACATAATTGTCTTATTCTGATCATATGCATAACAGGGTTGCATGAGGTGGAGTGAGACATTCAATCAAGGCTAACTATGTTATAAAAATATGAAAAATAGAAGAGAGGACATAGCTTTGCTCTACCCATTCTTTTGGAAAACTGTTTGATGATGTCAAGTCCAGCGTACCATGTGATTCACTGCATTCTTCTTCTTCTTCTACCATGCTAAAAAGTTTATGGTAACAGGGTTGCGTGCATGTTGTGGGACACACGTTCCATGAATAATAATTATTATTTGAAATATTATGTTTATTAAAACAAACGTTTCCACAGTTACAAGAGACAGCAATGAAACAAATAATACCAAAAAAAAATGAAATTTAAATTTCATTTTAAGTGTTTTATTTGAGATTCAATTTGGTCATTAGGGGGGTGGGACAAGAGAAAAATGGCATTTTAGGGGTACTCCAGACTTATTTGGTATTTTTAAAACTATTTTCAAGCATTCTTTTCTCTTAGTTTTTTTTTAGATTTGGTCTCAGAACAAGTAAATTTACTCAGAAACTGCATGTTTTAGTATTTTGTATGTGGATTATTTAAAATTTGATGGATGGGATGTAAAATGTCCTCCAATTCTGGAATGACCCATTTTTTCTTAATTTGGTGGACTGCCATGCAGAAATGTTACCAGTGGAAACCCTGCAATTATTTATCCACCACTGTTTTCCATCTTGTCAATGCCACCTCTCACACGTGTCACTTAACAAGTTCATTAACTTAACACTGAATGAGAACCTCAATTTAAAAAAAAGAAACACAAAGAGGGAGAAGTAGAAGAAGAAGAAGATGATGATGATCATTATCATTATTGCGCTCATACTGCCACCCACTGACATGGAAGAGCCACTACATTGCAGGGACAAACAAAATTATTTGTAGCAACTGCAGTAAATAATCATTTTTTGACCACTTAAGTGAAATTAGACAGTTTCTGGTGACACACCCGATGATCTCGCACATCACACTGTTGTGCCACGGCACAGTGATTGAAAATCATTGACCTAGGGATGTACTGATTTTGAGCTGATGCTGATGTTCATAATGATAAATTGGCTAGTGGCTGATAGCCGATACTGATTCTTTCTTTTGTTTTTATTGTCATCTGTTCCATCTTTAAAGCAAGGAAAATAACTAATATTTTAGAGATACAGTATGCATTATTAAAATAGTGAATATTAAATATGCTTCAGCCAGACAGATATCAGCTAATGCAATCTGTGAATCTTATTTTATTTGCTGATAGGCCGATATTAGCCAACAACGTGAACATCTGCCAATGGTGGCGCAGTGGTTTAGCACTGTGGCAGCACAGTTTACCCTCGGCCGAGGGATCGCGGGGATTGTGGGTTCGATCCCAGCCCCCGACCAACAGTGAGCTGTGTGGAGTTTGCATGTTCTCCCCGTGTTGCGTGGGTTTACTCCGGGATTTCTCCGGTTTCCTCCCACATACCAAAAACATGTAGGTTTAGGGCGCTCGCGCACGCAGCAACCGGCAGCCGGTGGCTTGTCACCAGACTGCAAACCAAATCTACCTACGGGTACAAATAAGTAACAAAAAACAAACAAACAAAAAAAACCCTGATATTTCGGGGCATCCCTAGCATGAATTGTATGGATCTCACTGGCAGGAATTTTGATGTATGCAGTTATAAGTTGCATTAAAGTACAAGCCTGCTTTAATTCTTTGTCTTGATTTCATGTTAAGTTGTTTCTACATTTTAGATATTGTAGTTACCACTCCAAAATATTTTGGAATATTGCCATGTCCCTGTGATTTCTTCCTGAAGGAAGCGGTACTTTTCTGGTTTACATCCGTCTATACGAGTAGAGAAAGAGACACATGACCCATTAAACGCTTGGATTAAAGGTGATTTGTTTGATGCAAACTAGCAAACTTTCTTTGTTGCTAACTTTTTAACAGGGCATCTTGTTTGGACAATATTTACTTAAAGATGGGGCCTTTACGACTCAGGGGAACTGCCGTAAAGTGCATAATTTTCCATTTTCCCATAATCGGTAATTGCTGACTTAGCATGGAATCCTTCACAATGCCAAACTTTAGGATGTCGTTTACTTGTTCTGTATTAAAACCGGTCGATTAAATGCTACAGCAGGACAAGGACAGTATAACTTAATGGCTCTTTTTTATTGTTGCTGTTAGGCCCTTGGCGAGCGATATCTTTATATTCAGCATCAGGGACACCGAAAAAGAAATATTTTTTTCACAGATTTTCCTTTCAAAGTTAACAAGGGCAATGCATGACATATTTTGTGTTAACAAGGGAAATGCTGTCCCCCCACTCAAATTGCCCCAGCCCTGTTAAAAGCCACCAGGGTATGAAGCAGAAGCCATTGCTGTGAGGAATGAAAGCCATTGAGTTAAGCTTGTTGAGTTTAATGGAGCAGGAAGGCTATACTAGAAGTAATGGCTGAGGGCAAGCTCAGCTACTGGCCTGTCAGGTACCACAGGGACAGGAGAGGAAGGTTAAATCCTCCAAGAGCCTATTATTATTTTCCCACTGACATCCATGCAGTGTTTACATTAATTACTTCATTTTAATAGCCTTGGCTTTCATTTCACAATATCAGTTTCTTGCTGTTGCAGCTAGGAGGGAATTCATGAATTGAGTTACTCAGCAACAGCTTTCAGAAATGATGAGGAATGATGGGTAATATTTTTGCAAAATAGCCACAAAGAGCCCGTATGATGTGTTGCAATGATGTAAAACCATATATGATTCTGTAGCACTATTCAACTGTGCCTGTTTGTGTTGCTGCTTTTTAAGTTTCTTTTTTGTTTTGCTTCCTAAAAATGGGTCTCCATGTCAGTGTTTAATGTGTAGTTTGACATCTTAATGGGTAACCAAGATATGACCCTGTACTATTTACCAGCTATGCCACCACACAGGTTGATTTCAGTTATGAAAAATCATCTAGGGACTTTTTGTACAACTTGGTTTGAAGGTAATCATTACTGCTGAAATTCCAGTACCTTCTAGAGCTGCCAGTGGGGTCACTTCTGCAGCTCACCAGCAAAAGTAGTCAGTTGTCCTTTCTTGAAGGTGGACAAGTACAACATTCATTTTCCTTTGTTATGATAATCAACTAATGGGGAGGACAGCAAATAATTTATTTGACTTATTGGGAATATTAATCTACAATTGCTTTAGGCTATGCTATCTTGGGATTCACCGACTGCGGAATTTTTGAAAAAAAAACAGTGTTTCAAATGACAATTTGACGGATTGCTGATATCAGTGCTGATATCAGTGGTTTGTTGTCATTCATTCTTTTTTTTTTTTGCCAAGGAAACAAAGAAATATGCATTCTTCATAATAAATTAACTATTTTTAAGTATTTCAAACTGAAATACTATAAAATGGTTTAGTCCTGAGGTTCGGCCGTTGGTCGAACCTCGGATTCAGGAGGAGCAATGTGGTTTTCGTCCTGGCCGTGGCACATCGGACCAGCTCTTTACCCTCTCGAGAATTCTCCAGGGTTTGTGGGAGTTTGCCCAACCAGTTTACATGTGTTTTGTGGACTTGGAGAAGGCATTTGACCGCGTCCCTCGTGGATTTTTGTGGGAGGTGCTTCGGGAGTATGGGGTATCGGGCTTGTTGTTACGAGCTATTCGGTCTCTGTATGACCGTTGTGAGAGTTTGGTTCGTATTGCCAACACTCGGTCGGAGTTATTCCCAGTGAGAGTTGGACTCCGCCAGGGCTGCCCTTTGTCACCGATCCTGTTCATAATTTTTATGGACAGGATTTCTAGGCGCAGCCAGGGAATGGAGGGTGTCATGCTTGGTGACCACAGGATCTCATCTCTGTTGTTTGCAGATGATGTTGTCCTGTTGGCTTCATCCAGCAATGACCTACAGCTCTTGCTGGGACGGTTTGCCGCTGAGTGTGAAGCGGCTGGGATGAGAATCAGCACCTCCAAGTCCGAGTCCATGGTCCTCAGCCGGAAAAAGGTGGATTGTCCTCTCTGGGTTGGGGACAGGCTCCTGCCCCAAGTGGAGGAGTTTAAGTATCTTGGGGTCTTGTTCACGAGTGAGGGGAGAATGGAGCGAGAGATCGACAGACGGATTGGAGCAGCATCTGCAGTGATGCGGACGTTGTACCGGTCTGTTGTGGTGAAGAGGGAGCTTAGTTCTAAGACAAAGCTGTTGATTTATCAGTCAATCTACGTTCCTACTCTCACCTATGGTCACGAGCTTTGGGTAATGACCGAAAGAACGAGATCGCGGATACAAGCGGCTGAAATGAGCTTTCTCCGTAGGATTGCTGGACTCACCCTCAGAGATAGGGTGAGGAGCTCAGTCATCCGGGAGAGGCTCAGAGTAGAACCGCTGCTCCTCCACATTGAAAGGAGTCAGTTGAGGTGGTATGGGCATCTGATTAGGATGCCTCCTGGACGCCTCCCACTTGAGGTGTTTCAGGCACGTCCCACTGGGAGGAGACCCCGGGGCAGACCCAGGACTCGGTGGAGAGACTATGTCTCCCAGCTGGTCTGGGAACGCCTTGATATCCCCTCTGAAGAGCTGGAGCAGGTGGCTGGGGAGAGGGAAGTCTGGGCTTCTCTGCTTGAACTGCTGCCTCCGCGACCCGGACCTCCGGAAAAGCGGTAGAAGATGGATGGATGGATGGATGGTTTAGTCCTGGATGGTTTTTTTTCCATGAATTTGTAGCTCTAGGCTACTATTGTTTTACATGGGAAAATCAATACCACACAACTGGAACACAGCAGATAAATAACAGCCTCTGATACTGGTGAATGTTATCTTATTTGCTGATAGGCCAATAACAGTCAACAGGGTTAATATCACCTGATATCTGTAAGTCATTATATCAGTGTATGTCATCCCATTTCATTTCACAATGCCAGTCTTAGCATTTAGACCCAGTCATAATCCAGTGTAGAAGAAATCATGACTATGATCCTTATAACATGGCCACAATAATCTAATAAATAATCAGATAATGCTAATTAATCAGGTATGACATGTGACATGCACTGAATATACTATTATTGGACATTATACAACAGTTTGTTCCGACTGAGCAATTTGATTGGACAATGGGGATTCCTGGAGTTACTAAAATCAGTGATAATTGCACTCCAACTTTCACTGGATATGTATCACTCCGCTTCAAAGGTGCTCGAGTAACCGTTAATTACTCACTATTATTTACTGTCGACTCCTGGTCAGCACTTTAAGGCAACATTAATGGAATGCGGCAAAACGATAGACATTTTTCTGAATATAACATTTGAGTTAAATTATGAATGATCATCAGAAGAGGAAGAGGAGAAGGGAAGAAGCCAATCTGTTTCCATGGAAACGTCCCAGTGTGCAAAAATTTCATCAGCTGACCTGGACAATCTGGAGAAGAGCAAAAATGAGGATAACACAGTAAAACCACAATACTTTTGTGGTGATGGACTCGTCTCATCTGAAAATGCCAAGAAAAGCAAGTGAAGTGTGCCAAAGAAATCGCTAGAATGCTAACTACTAGCCACCAGCTAGCTACCGGTGTTGTGCCCCGCGTTTTGATCTCAGGTCTTCTATAGTTCTGACTCAGTAGGTATACTGTATGTTTTATAAACAATGACTTTTGCACTTGACAGTATTTAATTTGTTTACATGTGTGTGATATGACAATTGATGTCTTCACGCTGATTGAGGTGTTTACCAACAGTTACTGGCTACATTTAGAAGGGACTAGTTTTTTCTCAGCTGTGCAAAATAACTGGTTAAACA
Source organism: Pholidichthys leucotaenia (assembly GCA_020510985.1). NCBI lineage: Eukaryota > Metazoa > Chordata > Actinopteri > Cichliformes > Pholidichthyidae > Pholidichthys > Pholidichthys leucotaenia. Next base: position 199,632,723 of record CM035849.1, on the reverse strand, counting down.
AATAAATTGTAATATTTTGTCCAATATTGCTGTCATTTAATAAATTGTGCTTGCCAAAACTGTTGTATAAAAGCAATATTACACTCGAGGTTGTTACGGTATCATGAATGTATCACACCTGCAGTTACTATATTCATTGATACCTTACTCCCTCTTGTGTAATATTGCTTAAATAAACTGTGTGGTTATATTATTTCCCATTAACCTGTTCATGGCCTTTATTAGAATATTCTGCTTACATGACTACTTAAATAATCAGATAACTCCAGCAATTGGATTATAATCGGTTTATTATTGTGGGTGTAAACATAGCCAATGTGTTCTTGTTTGAATCCAGTCAACCAATAGACATTTGAGAATATAGCAATACCGACTAAATATGGCCTTGAAAAACCAAATGTTTATATCTGTGATGGTAATAAGGGACAAGTTTTTGAGTTCTTAATGGTTAACTTTATGTCTGCAATTGTTTTTTTTTTTTTTTCAAGAGTTTGAGCTACAGTTCTCCTGATTGTACTGCTGAATGTCTATGTGGGCATAATAATCACATAGGGAGGATGGATTTGATTTGTTAGAGATTAGCCTCTCCTCTCCTCTCTTCTGGTTTCCGTTTCTGGTGGGTGCAAGCGTGAGTGACGGAGGTGCTGGGTGTGTGAGTGGTGCGGAGTTTTGGATTGTGCTTTTTCACAATGTTTGGACTTTTCCTTTATCTTTCATTATTGGCTGCATGTTCAGGTAAGTTTATTTCAATCTTTTGAGTGCAGTTGTGGATTTTTTTGTTGGCTTTTGGCATTTTGCTGGAGGATGGCATCCTTCAAGATGCCATCTCCGTCTATCCGGCAGAGATTGTCCAGCCGGATAGTAGCGTTACTGTGGAGGAGGTCCTTCTTGCTGTGGGTGAGAAGGGAGGACATATGATCTGCTTTACGTCCCAAATGAATAAAGCTGTCGTTGTGTTTTTGACTGGTGAGGAGTATGTTCACAGTCTAATTGGGAGCGGTGTTGTTATTGGGGACATGTACGTATGTACAGGTGTCCCCCTTATCTGTTCCATCAACATGAATCACTGTTTCAGGTGTTCCTCCTTTTATCCCTAATGAGCAGTTGGAGACTGAGCTTCGCAGATTTGGGAAATTTGCGGGCCCATTTAGAACTGTGAGTTTGGGATGTAAGGATATCAAATTAAAACATGTAAAATCACTCAGGTGATAGGTGTTCATGTTCTTGGACTCACCCACTCAAACACTAGAAGTGTCCTTTCAGTTCAAACATGGGGATGGCTCCTACATGGTGTATGCTAGCTCAGGACAAATGAAGTGTTTTGAATGTGAAGACGTGGGTCATAAACGGTTTGCTTGTCCCCACAAGAAAAGGGCGGGAGGCTCTGATGAAGCTGCAGGTGAAACCAGCAGTGCGGCCTCTGCTCATGCCGCTACTATGGGCAACGTTGCGTGGCCTTCCGCTGGTCCTGCTCCAGAACCTGCTGCTGTGTCTGTGGCCAGCCCGGCTGTGGCGCCTGCAGCTCAGCTTACGGTTGGCTGGTAATGAGGCCCAAACAGTTACTGAGGGTGCATCAGAATCTAGCTGTGAGAAAGAACGTGTGAAGTCAGCAGCTGTGGTTCCGATAGCTGTTAACGTTTCCGAACAGCTAACGGAACAATGCCAGCCAGCTGCGGTAAGTGGCGTTGAGGAAGTTGTAGCTCATGATCAATCAACTGAGGCAACTGTATCAAGCAGCCAGTTAAGTTGTGATGGTGAGGGAATGGATTCTGATTCTGATACTGTGTCCATTTGAGAAACTTGCAGTAAAAACACAAGTTTGTATTCACTGGAAGAAATAAATGTTTTTCTAGATGAAACATATAAAAGGGCGGTTAAAGTTACTGATTATTTCAGCGACGCTGATAAATTTATCAGATCTGTTAATGTGCTAAAAAGACAAGTTGGTCTTGACCTCCTGGATGAAAGAAAACGTTTTCTCTTTAAAAAGCACCTAACAACCCTGCGTAAATCAACAGGAGGTAAAAAGGTCATGTGCACCCGATAAATGAAATAACTTACATGGGCATGCACAGCACGGTGTTCTTATATATTTACTGCTCTTTGCTGTCTCTCTCTGCTCTCTGTCTTCTCCTCTAGCTCCCTATGCAAAACATAAAAGTAGGATCCTTAAACATCAATGGTGGGAGGGACAATCATAAGAGGGAATTAATTAGTGAATTATTTAGAAAAAAATCTGAACATTTTGTTTTTGCAAGAAACTCATACCACTTCTGCAGATGAAGTGGACTGGGGATTGTGGTGGAAAGGTCCTTTTTCACTCAGTCATGGTACAAATTTTAGTGCAGGAGTAGCCATTTTGTTAGAGGAATCTGTGAATGCAACAGTTTTATCTGCAGCGAAGGGCAGGCTGCTCTTTGTTAGGGCAGAAATGACATTTTTTGTCAACAGTACCGTGTTGCATAGAGTCTCAAACTCAACTCTTTGAAGGTCTTCCCAAGCTCAGCCCAGAGGAAAGGGCTGCTCTGGACTGGAAACTGACTTTTGATGAGTTAACTGCAGCAGTTAATCAAAGCTCTAGGACGTGCACCTGGAATTGATGGTCACGTGGATAAAACTGTTGGTACCCCTCTGTTAATGAAAGAAAAACCCACAATGGTCACAGAAATAACTTGAATCTGACAAAAGTGGTAATAAATAAAAATTCTATGAAAATTAACCAATGAAAATCAGACAATGCTTTTGAATTGTGGTTCAACAGAATTACTTTAAAAAACAAACTCATGAAACAGGCCTGGACAAAAATGATCGTACCCTACAAAAGATTGAAAATAATGTGAGCATAGGGACATGTTCAACCAAGATGCGTCCTATAATTAACATCACAGGTGTCTACAAACTTGTAATCAGTCAGTTGGCCTATTTAAAGGGTGACAAGTAGTCACTGTGCTGTTTATTGACATGGTGTGTATCACACTAAACATGGACCAGAGGAAGCAAAGGAGAGAGTTGTCTCAGGAGATTAGAAAGAAAATTATAGACAAGCATGTTAAAGGTAAAGGCTATAAGACCATCTCCAAGAAGCTTGATGTTCCTGTGACTACAGTTGCACATATTATTCAGAAATTTAAGATCCACGGGACTGTAGCCAACCTCCCTGGACGTGGCCGCAGGAGGAAACTTGATGAAAAATGGAAGAGACGGATAATACGAATGGTAACAAAAGAGCCCAGAACAACCTCTAAACACATTCATGGTGAACTCCAAGGTCAAGGTACATCAGTGTCAGATCGCACCATCCGTCGCTGTTTGAGCCAAAGAGGACTTCATGGGAGACAACCATGGAGGACACCACTGTTGAAAACAAATCATCAAAAAGCCAGACTGGAATTTGCCAAACTGCATGTTGACAAGCCACAAAGCTTCTGGGAGAATGTCCTATGGACAAACGAGACAAAACTGGAACTTTTTGGCAAGGCACATCAGCTCTATGTTCACAGACGCAAAAATGAAGCATACCAAGAAAAGAACACTGTCCCTACTGTGAAACATGGAGGAGGTTCTGTTATGTTCTGGGGCTGCTTTGCTGCATCTGGCACAGGGTGTCTTGAATCTGTGCAGGGTACAATGAAATCTCAAGACTATCAAGGTATTCTAGAAAGAAATGTGCTGCCCAGTGTCAGACAGCTTGGTCTCAGTCACAGGTCATGGATCTTGCAACAGGATAATGACCCAAAACACACAGCTAAAAACACCCAAGAATGGCTAAGAGCGAAACATTGGACTATTCTAAAGTGGCCTTCTCTGAGCCCTGACCTAAATCCTATTGAACATCTGTGAAAGGAGCTGAAACATGCCGTCTGGAGAAGGCACCCTTCAAACCTGAGACGACTGGAGCAGTTTGCTCATGAGAAGTGGGCCAAAATACCTGCTGAGAGGTGCAGAAGTCTCATTGACAGTTACAGAAATAGTTTGATTGCAGTGATTGCCTCAAATGGTTGTTCAACAAAATATTAAGTTAAGGGTACCATCATTTTTGTCCAGGCCTGTTCCATGAGTTTTTTTTTTTTTTTAAATAATTCTGTTGAACCACAATTCAAAAGCATTGTCTGATTTTCATTGGTTAATTTTCATAGAATTTTTATTTATTACCACTTTTGTCAGATTCAAGTTATTTCTGTGACCATTGTGGGTTTTTCTTTCATTAACAGAGGGGTACCAACAATTTTGTCCACGTGTGTAGCTCTAGGACGTGCACCTGGAATTGATGGTCTTTCTTCTGATTTTTTAAAACATTTTTGGGATATTATTGGATCAGACTTTTATGACGTTCTAATTGACCGTTACAGAACTGCATCTTTACCTGTCTCCTGTCGGCATGCAATACTATCTCTGCTGCCTAAGAAAGGAGGCTTGGCCTTGCTTAAAAACTGAAGGCCCATTGCTCTTCTCTGTACAGACTACAAGGTGCTTTCTAAAGCCCTATCAAATAGACTGAAAAATGTTTTGGATGTACTTATAGATACAGATCAAACATATTGTATTCCTGACCGAACCATTATGGACAATATTTTTCTCATATGTGATGTTCTTCATCTGAGTAAATTTTATGATTTAAATTTTGGGATTGTGTCTTTAGATCAAGAAAAAGCTTTTGATAGGGTTGATCATTCTTATTTGTTTTCCACACTTCAAGATTTAGGATTTGGTGACATGTTTTTGACATGACTGAATCTGTTATGTTAACTGGCATCAAACTGGGGATTCTAAATTGTCCTTAGGTATGACAGTGAGAGTGAATGGTTGTCTGTCTCTCTGTGTTGGCCCTGCGATGGACTGGCGATCTGTCCAGGGTGTACCCTGCCTCTCGCCCAAAGATGCTGGGATAGGCTCCAGCCCCCCCCCCCCCCCCACCGACCTGAAAAGGATTAAGCGGAAGGAGATGAATGAATGAATGTGTTATATACTGGAGCTGTGTTTGGTAAAGATGGGGGCAGGGCTGAGTCGGCCAATTGCTGTGCATCGGGGGATAAGGCAGGGTTGTCCGATCTAGGGTCAACTGTATAGCTTGGCTATTGAGTCTTTGCTGTGCAGGTTGCGCACTCAGCTAGGTGGTTTGACCCTACGGGGGGGCCCTCCAGTAGTTGTCGTCCACTTGTCTTGTCTGCTTATGCAGATGACATCAACATTTTCATCACATCCCATGGGGATGCATTTGGTAGACACTTTATCTATTTATGAAAAAGCATCTTCTGCACAGGTAAATTGGGGGAAAAGTGAGGGTTTATTGGTGGGGCAGTGAACACATCAAGCCATTACCATAGTAGTGGCCTAGTTGGTAAAGCATCCAACCCCACACCTGGGAGGCCTGGGTTCAAATCCCGGCCAGGTCATGCTGAAAACCATATAAAAGTGGAGCTTCTTGCTGTCCAGCTTGGTGCTCAGCAATAAAGGAGGGAAATTTGTGGCAGTGACCCCCTTTGATTCTAGATGTCATTAACATTGTAGATAAGAGAAATGTAATTTCATTCTACTGTACATGATTGGCTGTATGGATTGAATGACAATAAAGTTGGCTTTATCTTTACATTCCTCATCTACCTGGATGTCTTCTGTGGGGGAAAGCCGGTCTTAAAAGTGTTGGGGGTGTTTTGGGGGTTCTAAGGGCTTTGAAAGCAAGAACTGGGAGGGAATTCAGGAGAAGGTATGTGCTCGGTTTTCTAAGTGGAATTGGTTGCTACCACAGCTTGTGCCAGTGCTTTCTTCCATTTATTTCTTGTGCCTTTTGAAAGTGTGGTTTCATAGTTTTGGTGAATGTTTTTCTTATGATTTGTTTATTTATGGTCCTAAGTATAAAGTGGCAAAGAAGTCTGTACTGTACATACTTTGATAAACTTCTTATCTGGTACTGCAAAACTTGCCATCTGGCTGACAAGGAAAAATCGGACTATTAATACTGGCAGTGTGGATCCTGTGTTGGTTCGGAAGGCCTTGTTAAAAGTCAGACTCCGAGTGGAGTATTCTTATTATAAAATGGTGGACAATTTGGAGGCTTTCATTAATAGATGGACTGTAGGGAATATTCTGTGTTCTGTGGGGGAGGGGGATGAGTTATTGTTAAACTTTTGAAATGTGAGACACTTTGTGGAGTGATGGTATCATGGTGATTTGTTATTTTTGAATTGTGCAATAAACGGACTTTTAAAACCAAAACTAACCTCTCCTCTCCTCTCCTCTCCTCTCCTCTCCTCTCCTCTCCTCTCCTCTCCTCTCCTCTCTTCTGCCAGATGGCTGCTCCTTAATCAAACTCTTGTACCTTAGAGAGGTAAACACATTATGCTGCCCTGATTACACTGACTTGGCGAAGCGTACAATGGAATGTGCGTGTAGGCTCTGTGTGTGCGTGACAGCATGTGCATATGGATTTGTGTGTATGGACAAAGTACTTTGGGGGTGGGGGGTGGAGGATTGCTATTAAAAGTCAGAGCAAGGGGGGTATACACTTGGGCATCCTTACAGACTTATGAAGAGCTGCTCCTTCTCGCCAAACACACATACACACAATGCATAACTTTGGCGGGCAGAGATAATATTACTCAGCATATAAATAGAGAATTACTTTTTTCTTAATCTCTCATTCTCGGACAGTAAACAATTCCCTGTGCTCACTGTAGCTATGGAAACACTTGCTGCCACAGGTCTCTCATATGGCTACACTAGTCTGTTCTACAGTGTGGTATACTATAGTTCTCCCTGCCAAGTACTGAGGCAGGCATACTGCTGTCACACATTCCAGCGAATGCCATAAAGGGTCCTGTCATACAATCCAGCAGATCAATAAGCCCCTGGGCTTGATGTCACAAAGTAATGTATGTCTAGCTGTGAAAACACTGACATCGAGGCTTACCATGTAACTTGCTTTGGCAAGGGGAACAAAGCAAAGTGGGAGTGCAGTGCTAATAGTCTGGCAACCCGATAGTGTTAAAGGCAAACACAACGGTTTTCACAGGCCTCGGTTGACAGAGTGCTGAGCAATTGTGGTGTGAGTCTGCATGTCTTGGTCTCTGGGAATTCTGAGGGGAGACAGTGGCTGTGTTGCATGCTGCTGAGCTGTTTTAAAAAATAGTCATACACTCAGAACACTAAGCGGATTTAGTTTCATTGACCTTAGTTTTCAAGAAGTGGCAGTGCTGTAGGTGCCTAGTGCATGTGCAGCAAATTATAAGTATATCCTTGTGTCAGTATTTAGTTGTGGTGTATCTGCAGTTTGCCAGTCATGGAATAAGCTCTCAGGAAAAGTTACATTTCAAAAGAGATGTTTTATACTGAGTTGGCTTTAGTAGAGGGATTAGCCTGCCTCTTCACATGAATGAGTACTCTGATTATGGTATATAGCATCTGAAGTTATGAAGGTTGAAAAAAAACATAGTAGTTAACCTGAGTAAGTACTTTAATTTCAGTTGTTGCTATGCGTCTGATTAACATGAGTGGGAGATTCATCAAGCATCTGAGGTTGGTTTTTAATGGTGTAGAAATAGTGATCATCAGATACTTGGGAGTGAATCCTGATCTGCAGAATTCCATACTTTATCAAAGAGACAGAGTACAGTATATTTATTGTAGTTTATTGTGTAGTTTGATTTTTTTGAGAATGTATTGATTATATTGAATAATTCTCACAGAGGAATTTTAGAGTTTTGAAACTATAGCAATGCATCATTGACATAAAAGCTTAGTTTTTGCTCTGTTTTTATGGTGTTGAATCTGTAGATGATGCTCTTCTTTTGCGTTGCTGCTACAAATGGTTCTATAAAAATATCATCCACCATCTGCACACAGAAATGGTTCCAGTGACTTGGTTAATTATTGCAACATTTTAATGGGGGAAAAAAAAAGATCAAGCACATTGATGGATAGCTAAGCATATTTTAGATTCAGCTATATTTCTGGGTGGTGTATCCTTTAATTAAAGATGAAAAATTTAATTGTTCAACTTTTCTTAATAGAAAATAGACTGTCTGGATTTGAGTAATTAAAAATGGACAGTCATCAATAACACCCACAATTTATGTATTATAATTTTGTTAAAAAGGACTGATGCTACACTAGTGAAACTAATCTTTGTTGAATGTGATTATAGGGAAATTACAGGCAGTGACACTGACAAGAATAATTTGGGTTGTTCAGGTGTTTGTGTTCGAAGATACTGAAAGATTGTCATTTTGGTTATCTAATTAAGCTTAGATCTCATTTGACTAGAACACCACAGTAGTGTTTAATCCATGATGGTACACATAATTAGCAGTGATGATACTGGCCTTTGATGAGGCCGGATGAAATGTAGTGAAATCCTTCATGCATCATAATTTGTGTGGTGTGCAACAGTGTAGGCGTTTAGAGAATTAACACCATGAATATGGATGTTGGGCAAGCATCATGAGAGTAAATGTGCTTACTCTATTGATTAAATCTCCCATCAGTCACCTAACAGCGTGGTCCCCATCCCCTCTCCCTCCTCCCCCATGTCTCTCTCCCTCTCCCACATCTCTCTACTCATCTCTGTCAAGGCGGGCTCAGTGGAGTGGTTAAATTGTCCATAGCGCGTAAACGGTCGTTTATAAAAGCCGACAGACGTGGCGGTCGTTTGCTGAAATTAATTACCCCTCGGAGCCACAGCAAGCATGGGCTCGAGTCAGTCAGTCATGGTCCACCACCTCACAGGCCCTGTACCTGCAGAGAGAGAAAGAGAGGAGGGAGAGAATTACATTTTTGCACAACCTGATGTGAAAGACAGGGATGAATGAAAATTATGAAATATTTGGTAGATGAACATATACAGACACGGACAAAATTGTTGGTAGCCCTCTGCTAATGAAAGAAAAGTTTGAAGAAGAGTTTGTTTTTTAAAATAATTCTGTTGAACCACAGTTCAAAAGCATTGTCTGATTTCCATTGGTTAATTTTCATAGAATTTTTATTTATTACCACTTTTGTCAGATTCAAGTTATTTCTGTGACCATTGTGGGTTTTTCTTTCATTAACAGACCGGTACCAACAATTTTGTCCACATCTGTATTTCAATATTATTGCTAAATTATTGACTGAATGGATGTCAAATGTTCATATGACAAAAAAAAAAAGGAAGATCTAATTCTATAACCAGCTGCCTTGTAAAGCAAATCAAAAATCTGATATAACAGGTTAGTTAGTTAGTTAATCCCTTCACACCTGAAGGTGTATATGGGCGGCGCCTATCTCCGTTTCTCTGACCCTAGGCCACACAGCTACTGTAAGTAGTGAAAGCTACAGCAGGGGGTCAGTCCTCTGGTAGCTCTGTGTGTAACTTTACTTTCCCCATTCCATTATGCGGAGCACCACGCTAGAAGGCAGAGAGCACCATTTTTATATGGTCTTTGGTATGACCCGGCCGGGATTTGAACCCCTGCCTCCCGGGTGTGGGGCGGATGCTCTACCAACTGAGCCACCACTCCGGTTGATATAACAGGTACAAGGTATTAAACCGTATTGTTCACTTGGAGGAAAAAAATGGTACAGCCTCATTTTACATCAGCAAAAAAATCCACAGAGGTTTTGTGCTGACGCAGCCCATGAAGACAATGTGATTCTGACCATAGTGATGCGAATCTAATCAGAATGTGTTCATCTTCAGCAGGAGTAACTTAATGAACTTCAGCAGTATCTGATGCAACACTTCTCGAACATTAATAAAAGCTTCATCTTCTTTCTGATTTGCATAATTGTTCAAATGAATCCACTGACGCGCAGTTCTTTTTTTAATAAAGTGATGATCTGTGTTAAAGTGAGCTTTGGCTTGCTGTTAGGAGGGGTGGGGGTGGAAGAGAACATGGGAGGAGTGGGATTTGCAAAGAGCCTAAGGTGATTTGTCAACATTTTTACTCAGTCATGTAATGAAGCGTAGACTGTTGTACAAGGGGTTATTGGTTTGAAGTGATATTTCTTATGGCCTTATGGCAATAGAGATAGTTTGTAGAATGTGTTTCTCATATTGTGTAACCTAATATCACCCGTGTCTTGTCTCCCTGTCTCATTGACTGAGACATCAACATGTTCCCCGTGCCCCGAATCTACTTATTGCCTCTGTCCATTACAAATGCTGCACATCCCATTTTAGATAGTTGATTATTGCTTCTGGCACCTGACGTGGGCTTTATAAATTTGTCTCAAAGGTTTGCCTTTGAAATGCTTTCACCACAGGCCATAATTCCTGATAGATGATTGGAGTCTCTGTATGTGCTAGTTTGCTTAGTATTAATGTTACTGTCAGTTGCAGCTTCTCACAAGACTCCTGCCATTTTTCTCACAATTTTTTTATGCTGACATGAGAAGACCAAGGTATATCGTATATCTACTACACTGATAGTTACACGGTTCTCTTTTTTTTTCTTTTTTCTTCTTTTCCCCAGTCAGTTACACATTTCTCAATAACTTCAGAGAGAATAGTAGTTTGGCTCGGGAGTTAGTACAGAATATACCACTTGTGTCCCTTTATTAAATACAGCACACACAGTGGTATGTAAAATTTACTCAGCCCTTGACAAAATGCATTTTTTTCTTAATTACAGTTTTTCCAAATTGTTAAAACACTAAACCCCATTCTCCGAACCAAATTGTCAGTGGCCTGAACTCATTCTTTGAATCAAACACTCTTTTGACACAACCTTAAGCTGGTTGTATATATATACATACAGTATATATGATATACAGCGGGGAAAATAAGTGTTGAACACGTCAACATTTATCTCATTAAACATATTTCTGATGTAGCCGCTGACTTGAGATTTTCACCAAATATCAGTAACAACCCAAGTAATCCATACATACAAAGAAATCAAGGCAACTGTGTTCACAAAACAAGTTATATTTAATAAAGTGGAATGACACAGGGAATAAGTATTGAATGCCATCCATCCATCTTCTACCGCTTTTCCGGAGGTCCGGGTCGCGGAGGCAGCAGTTCAAGCAGAGAAGCCCAGACTTCCCTCTCCCCAGCCACCTGCTCCAGCTCTTCAGAGGGGATACCAAGGCGTTCCCAGACCAGCTGGGAGACATAGTCTCTCCACCAAGTCCTGGGTCTGCCCCGGGGTCTCCTCCCAGTGGGACGTGCCTGAAACACCTCAAGTGGGAGGCGTCCAGGAGGCATCCTAATCAGATGCCCATACCACCTCAACTGACTCCTTTCAATGTGGAGGAGCAGCGGTTCTACTCTGAGCCTCTCCCGGATGACTGAGCTCCTCACCCTATCTCTGAGGGTGAGTCCAGCAATCCTACGGAGAAAGCTCATTTCAGCCGCTTGTATCTGCGATCTCGTTCTTTCGGTCATTACCCAAAGCTCGCGACCATAGGTGAGAGTAGGAACGTAGATTGACTGGTAAATCGACAGCTTTGCCTTAGAACTAAGCTCCCTCTTCACCACAACAGACCGGTACAACGTCCGCATCACTGCAGATGCTGCTCCAATCCGTCTGTCGATCTCTCGCTCCATTTTCCCCTCACTCGTGAACAAGACCCCAAGATACTTAAACTCCTCCACTTGGGGCAGGAGCCTGTCCCCAACCCGGAGAGGACAATCCACCTTTTTCCGGCTGAGGACCATGGACTCGGACTTGGAGGTACTGATTCTCATCCCAGCCACTTCACACTCAGCGGCAAACCGTCCCAGCAAGAGCTGTAGGTCATTGCTGGATGAAGCCAACAGGACAACATCATCTGCAAACAACAGAGATGAGATCCTGTGGTCACCAAGCATGACACCCTCCATTCCCTGGCTGCGCCTACAAATCCTGTCCATAAAAATTATGAACAGGATCGGTGACAAAGGGCAGCCCTGGCGGAGTCCAACTCTCACTGGGAATGACTCCGACCGAGTGTTGGCAATACGAACCAAACTCTCACAACGGTCGTACAGAGACCGAATAGCTCGTAACAACAAGCCCGATACCCCATACTATGGGGTATCGGGTATCTAGTATTGAACACGCTTGGTGAAATTCATTTAATATTTAGTAGAAAAGCCTTTGTTGGTAGTAACAGCTTCCATACACCTCTTGTATGGAGAAACTAGGCACAGTCATTACTCAGGAGTGATTTTAGCTCATTCTTCCACACAGACTGTCTTCAAATCTCGAAGGTTCCGTGGGTGTTTTCTATGAACTCTGATCTTCAGTTCATTCCATAGATTTTCAACTGGATTCAGGTCAGGTGACTGACTGGGCAATTCTAGCACCTTTTTTTTCTTTCTGTGGAGCCAGTTGAGAGTTTCCTTGGCTGTGCGTTTGAGATCATTGTCTTGCTGAAATGTCCACCCTCGTTTCATCTTCAGCATCTTGGCAGATGGCAACAGGTTCTTATCAAGGATGTCTCTGGACATTTGTCCATTCATCTTTCCTTCAGTTATATGAAGTCTGCCTGTACCTTGTGTGATATGGTTTTCCAACACCTTATTGTGAAGTGTGGTGTAGTGACGTGCACTTCCTGTCACGTCACTGCACCGCCCTATAAATAACAGAGGGCATCCATATTGCAGCCTCTTTTGACTGGTGCCCTCTCCCAGGTGCCTGCTGTGTAACCACTGTTCAACATCATTCAATAAAACTGTGTACGTCCAGTCATCTTACCTCATCCTTCACCCAGGTATTTATTTATGTTATGTATTTATATACATAACATTTGGCGATGGAGGATTAACTCATGGAGGCATGTATCACACCACTTCACCCCTTCCTCAAGCTCCCAGTCGAGCTGCCGGGGCCTTGGCCGATGTGGCTTGAGGCTTTCCAAACATACATCACTGCGCTCAACCTGGGTAAGCTCGACAAGCTAAGAGCATGTGCGCTACTTTTTCACAACCTGAGTAATGAGGGCCAACGAGTCCTGTGCACAATCGGAGCTTTGGACTCTTTTGAAGACTTTGTGGAGCTGCTAGCCAATCATTTTCATTCCCCGGACAGCGTGACTGTCTGGAGGATTTGTTTTCGGCAGCGACATCAGCAGGTTGGTGAGCCTATTCATCAGTTTGTCACCAACTTGAGGCAGCTAGCTAGAGAGTGTCGCTTTGGGCCATTGGAAGATGAAATGGTACGTGACCAGCTTGCAGAGCACACATGCAGCGTCGCATTGCGGGCTAGGCTACTCATGGCACCCAGTGATTTAACATTAGCCAGAGCTGTCGCACTAGCTCTCCAGCTGGAGACAGCAGACAAGCTTGCTTCGGCGCTAACCTGGCTTCTATCACAGCAGCCACCAGACCCTCCTGCCGCAGCAAATGTTGTGGACTCAGATAGTGAGGATAGCTTGGATGATGATACAACAGAAGCCAATGCTGCCAGCCAAAGGTCTGCAGTGGGAAAACCCCTGTGCAAGGGTTGTGGGTCCGCAACGCACCACGATAAGGCTAAGGACTGCCTGGCAAGGGGAGCACATTGTAGCAGATGTGGATGCTTGAACCATTAGACTAGAGTGTGCCGAGTATCTGAACCAGAGAGCCCACGGAAGAAATCACTCCACCCACCCCCGACGACCATCCATACGGTGTCCCCTAGCACAAGCGGGTACACATTTTGCACAGTGGAATTGGACGGCGTGGAGGTAATGCTGCTGCTCAACATGGGAGCAGAGGGGTCATTGCTGAATTGGCCCACGGTGAAGAAGTTCTTCCCCCACTACAGGATTAGAGATAACCCAGTGCCGTTGTATGGTTATTCAAGATTCAAAGGTTTTATTATCATGTGCACAGTTAAGAAATGCTACATTTCCTGAGCAATGAAATTCTTACTTTGCTCTCCGAATGAATGCCAAGTTAAAGGTACAGAAACAACAAGTCTAATAGGTCATGACACACTAACACAGTAACTCAATCCTAGTACTGATGGATGCCAAGACATATACACCAACACACAGCTAGGCAGTACAGGAATGAAAATGAAAGTCACTGGATGACTAAAGTGATAGTGGTATATTGATATAAGAGATGATGTGAACCTGAGTTGGCATGAACCTATGTACAGTGTGCAAATGAGCACTGTGAAACCTGATGTGAACCTGAGATGGCATAGACTTATGTACAGTGTGCAAATGAGCATTGTGCAACAAGCTGTATAATTACAAATTATTGATAAGTAGCAGCAGAGATGATATGGACATCAGACAGGTGATACTATATCTGCTGTACAGGTGAGCAGTGTGCAAATTTAGCAGCCAGTGTGTGAATTCCTATATGGAAAGCTGTGTTACAGAGTTTTGGGAGTTGTTGTCTGTTCATGAGTCTGATGGCAGTGGGAAAGAAGGAGTTTTTTCAGTCTGGTTGTCCGGCATTTCACACTTCTGTACCTCTGGCTTGTGGGCAGAAGTGTGAACAGTCTGTTTTGGGGGTGGGTGGGGTCCCGGAGGATGGCGTCAGCTCTCTTTTGGACTTTGCGGTGGTAGATGCTCTGCAGAGAGGGGAGTGGAGTCCTGATGATCTTCTCCGCTGTCTTCACCACTCTCTGCAGGCGTTTGCGCTCCAGGGCAGTGGTGTTTCAGTACCACGCAGTGATGCCGTTGGTCAGGATGCTCTCGATGATGCAGCTGTAGAAATTGTTGAGGATCCCGGAAGACATGCCAAACTTCTTCAGCCTCCTCAGAAAGTACAGTTGCTGTTGAGCTTTCTTAACAAGCTCTGTGGTGTTGTGTGTCCACTTAAGATCCTCGCTGATGTGGATGCCCAGGTATTTAAAGCTGCTCACCCTCTCCACCTCAAGCTTCCGGATGAACAGTGGCCGATGGGGTCTCCTCCTCCCTTTCCTCATGTCCACTATCATTTCCTTTGTCTTGTCCGTGTTGAGGGTGAGATTGTTGACCTCACACCATGACACCAGGTTGGCCACCTCCCTCCTGCAGGATGCTTCGTCATCACCAGTGATGCGTCCTATCACTGCTCTGTCATCTGCAAACTTTAGGATGATGTTGTCTTTGTGGGAGGCAATACAGTCATGGGTGAAAAGGCTGTAGAGGATGGGGCTGAGAACACAACCCTGGGGGACACCTATGTTTGTGATGATGCTGGCTGAGGTCCTGTTACCCATCCTGACAGACTGGGACCTGCCAGTTAGAAAGTCCAGTAGCCAGTCACAGAGGATGGGGTGCAGGCCAAGTGAAGACAGTTTGTTGGTGAGTTTGTGGGGGATGACTGTATTGAAGGCGGAGCTGTAGTCGACAAAGAGCATCCTGATGTAGGAGTCTTTATCTTCCAGGTGGGAGAGAGAATAATGGAGTGCTACGGCGATGGCATTTGAGGTGGACCTGTTGGGCCGGTAGGCGTACTGCAGGGGGTCCAGGGTGCCTGGTATGCTGTCCTGAATGAGGGACAGCACCACTCTCTCAAAGTACTTCATGATGATTGGAGTGAGTGCTACTGGTCTGTAATCATTCAGACAGGTTGATGGGCTCCTTTTGGGGATGAGGATGATGGTTGTTGTTTTGAAGCAGGAGGGGACTATGTTCTGGTTTAGGGAGAGGTTGAAGATTGCTGTGAGAACATCAGTTAGCTCTGCAGCGCATGCTCTGAGGGCCCGCCCAGGTATGTTGTCTGATCCTGCTAAACATCATGTGTGTCTGCACATAGTGGCTAAGCTGGGCGCAGCATACTTCAGATTGTCTGATGGCTCAGCGAGGCATGCCAATCAGCTTTGGCATGTCCAGGAAGAGGCTTCAGGTGACGGGGCTGGACAAGCGCAGGTGTCGGTGGTGAGGAAGCGAGGCACTGGCTTATGGTAAAATGATGTTCTTTCCACTTCTGAATGATGGTTCCAACAGTGCTCACTGGAACATTCAGCAGTTTAGAAATGCACCTGTAACCAATGTCATCGTTATGTTTTGCAACAACAAGGTTGTTTTGCTTCTACCCATCATGAGTTCTTTGTGGTGTTACAATCTGATTTCACAGACTTTTTTAAAGGCTATCAGTCAGAACTTAACCAGCTGAAATTAATTTAATCTGATGGGATGAAATGGCTTGTTAAATTCTGATGGATTTCAGCTGGTTTCTTGGCTGTCTTTGCCTTTTGCACCTCTTTTTCTTCATGTGTTCAATACTTATTCCCTGTGTCATTTCACTTTATTAAGTACAACTTGTTTTGTGAACACAGTTGCCTTGATTTAGATAGATAGATACATACATACTTTATTTTGAACAAAAAAGTAAAAAAAAACCCAAAACAAATGACAAGTGAGATAAAATGAATTTAACTCCAACTCCTCTTTTCCATAAATAAATACAACACAAGTGAAATATATACAAACTACCACATTTAAGACCTCAAGTAAACAATTAACTATATTTTGTACATATCAACATTAACCCATCCATCCATCCCAACATACATACAGTCCATATATCAAAACCCAGCCCCAATCAACACAGATATACACAGTACTGTCCCACCTACCATTCCATAGTGTCCCAGAGTGAGCATAGTGAATCGAACATATAAATACTACCCTTCTAACATATATTCTTTCAGCAAATAATGTTTATACCTATTTTTAAATTGATTTCTGTTTGTACATAGTTTCAGTTCCAGCTCCAGAATGTTCCACAAATCCACCCCACAGACAGATATGCACATACTTTTCTTAGTTGTTCGTAACTTAGGTTTTGTAAAGTTTAAGTCTCCTCTCAAATTATAATCATTGTCTCTTTTTTTGAATATTTTTTGTATATTAGTTGGGAGTTGATTATTAATTGCCCTGTACATTAGTAGTGCTGCCTTAAATTTAACTACTGTAAATCCATGAACTTTATGACATGTGACTTTAAAAACAACGAATTGGTATGGTCTCTATAACCTACATTATTTATTATCCTTATAGCTTTTTTTGTAATGTGCATATTGACTGTAGGTTGGTCTTGTAGGTGTTTCCCCAGACCTCTACACAGTAGTTAAGATAAGGTAGAAACAGTGAATTGTACAGTAAGAACAATGATTTATAGTCCAAGATGTGTCTTGTTTTCCCCAGTATCCCTATACATTTTGCCAACTTGGCCCGGATGTGACTGATGTGAGGTTTCCAGCAGATTTTATTGTCTAGCGTCACCCCCAGAAACTTAAAGGGCCTTTTCCACTAGCACGGATTAGCACGCCACGGGACAGCTCAGCACGCTTTGTAAGTCTTTCCACTAGCTCCAACACGGTTTAACAGCAGCGATTCTCGGCCTCGCTCAAGGGCAGGGTCCAGTCGTGCCGAGTCGTGCCGTGTTGTGACGTTAAAAGACTGGTCGCCGCTGATTGGTCAGGTCTTAACGTCACGAAAGCGACCGTCTTCGCCATTTTCTGATACACGACCGCCATATGCAATATTTCACGGACTAACTCGGTCATGGAGTAAATACGATATTAATACAGACAGCGTTGTAGGTTTTGCGGAACTCTACACCGTGGTCCAATGAAGAGGTGCGGAGTTTTCTCTGCTTGGTGGCAGATCCACAGTGAGGAGTGACCTGGACCCATACAGATGGCTGGCCAGCATAGAAACCGGACTATGGGCAAGCTGAAGACGATCGTGAGAGAACCATCAATGGTGAGTGATTTGTAATAATGTGCATCTGTTTGCTTATTTATCCTGTTGGTGGTAAGCTCACTTTTTTTGAGCCATACAGCGCCATTTTGTGCTGGCTAACTTATTATAGCTAACGTTTTTTTTTTGCTAGTAGCTAGCTAGTACCAACTGCTGATTCGCGCTTGTTTTCTCCTAAATATTCGCTTGTGAGAGCAAAACGATGAAATATGTTAATCCTGGTTAAAGTCCTGGTTTTTGTTTTGTATTGCACTTTGGTGCTGCACATTAAATTGTATGCAATTTAATGCTAGAATGTGTTTCCACATGTCAGGGGTTAGCCTCCCTGTTGTGGATACTGGTGAAATGGACCACACGAGCCGAAATCTCGTCATATTAAAATTGCTTTTTCAAACCAGTGATTTATAAAGTCATTCATATAATTTTCTAAAGCGTCAGAATAGACACACACCCCTATTCTGTGGATCCTGCAGTGCTTGTCAGGGAAATGAAGCATGTCACATCCCACCACTGAATTTCACAGGTGTATTTCCCTAATACAGTTACATCTCCAAAAATTAGAATGTCATGAAAAACTTCAATATTTTTTGTCACTCATTTCAGAAAGTGAAATCCATATATTATATAGATTCATTACACAGAGTGATATATTTCAAGCGTTTATTTATTTTAATTTTGATGATTATGGCTTACAGCCCCTGAAAACCCCAAATTCAATTTGGCAAAAAATTAGAATATTACATAAAATTAACTTTAAAAAATAGTTTTTAAATATAAATTTTGGCCGCTGAGGTGTTGGTTAATATGGGCTGTAGCCGTAATCATCAATATTAAAATAAACACTTGCAATATATCACTGTCCCTGTAATGAATCTATATATGGGTTTCACTTTCTGAAATGAGTGAAAAAAATATAGAATTTTTTCATGGTATTCTAATTTTTGAGATGTGCCTGTATAAGTGTTGAACTTGCTTGAAACTAACCATCATCCATTTCTGACGTTCATCTAGGCAGGAGGAAATCAGCCAGCCCACAGCGGACCTCGCCACTGTGGAAAGTACTGAAATCCTTTGCTTTTATAGGTAAAGTGTCAAAACCAAAGTAGCACAATTTCCACTTAATATAAAAGGGACTGAACTGAGATTTATTTGATTGTGTGAATATGGCACATCAACTGTAAAATAAACCGCTTGTTAATGTATTTATTTTTTTGTCAGATCACTTGTGTGATCCTTTGTGAGTTATGTTCATAACTGTATGTTTTGGCAAATGTGAGACGTTCAGTCATCAATATAATTTACTTTATATGTGTAGTTTATAGTCTATCATCAATATACTCATGCAGTAACAGGACACATTACAAATATTTGAGACCAATTGTAGTGCTTCCTTTTATATTTTAGCAATGCTAGTACAAAACACCGCCCACACATGAAGCCAGGGCAAGAAGAGACACTTTTACACTTTTACAGACAAGACAAACTTTTATTGATAAAAACTTCATATTTTGACTGACCGACTCCATACTCGGTGATGCACAACTTCAGTTAAAGTACTAGATTCCATTCAAGTGAATGTATTAATTCATTCTGATTGCTGAGGCCACAGCAAAAAGAGATGATTTTAAATGTAACGCAGCCCTTCTAAAATCTACTGAAGCGCAGCTACATGAAAATTGTGGTTAAATACAACAACAAAGTACTTTATTGTCACATTTAAATTGTAATCCCTCCTGTTTTGTTTTTCTTTTGAATTCTTGGATGGAATATGGGTGGGCAATATAAGCTGCAGCTTCAGCCATCACCCATTTCAGATAACCTATGTTGAACTGTATAATCAGAGGAGTTATTGTTTAATTTGACCTTGTTAGATTTTTTTCCCCTTTGTTATATTATTCTATTTTCTTTTAATCTTTAATTTTAATCAATCCAAAATAAAGATTCATTCATTAATTCACACTCCACCACTGGCTTTTAGCAACAAGTGTATTTCCCAAATAAGTTTTAAACTTGCTTTAATTAACCACCACCCATTTGTCTTTTGTCTAGGCAAGAGGGAAACTGTCACCCCAACTGGACCTTGCCTCACTATTTACAGAAATGCAGGCTGAAGAGCTGCTGAACCAGGACCAGTACGATGGGCCGATCCAGTTGCTTCTCAGTGAGGCAGCGTGGTTGCCGTGTGTGACCATTCCAGTTTTTTTTTTACAGTTTGAATTTTGCACATTCTGAATAATCTGGAATTTGCTGCTGATTGTAATAAACAATTTAGTGACTTATGTGTTTGCATCATGATTTTCTATTTTGTCTGTTAAGACACCGGTGGGAAAAGCATCAACTGTACAAAGGATTTATCGGTGACCTTGAAAATAATGGATCATTTTTAAGAAAAAAGTAACCAAAACAATTATTTTATTAACTGAAGACTGTATTGTTAGAAGACTGTACAGAAGACCCTGCATACTTTAGTGACAGTACCAGTATATGGAGGAATTCTGATTAGCATCTGCTCTTCATCATAATGGGTTTGGGCAGGGGTGCCTAATCATGTGCCATGGAGGGCCAAGACCCTGCAGGCTTTACCTCCAACCAGTGTCTTCAACAGCAGATTCCACTGAACTTCTTCCACTGACTGATCAGTGAGAACACCTGCTGAAGAGACTGGGTAGAAGAGAGAACCTGCAGGGTCTTGGCCCCCCATGACACATGATTAGAAGCCCCCGGATTAGGTTTAATGGGATTTAACATTTTAACACACACTGCTTTATGGTTCATAATTCTGTTGACAGACTTACACCAAACCAAAAGTGATTTCTCAAACTGCTGGATTATTCTTAGCTTTTCCAATCTTTCAGTATTTAATTTATGCCACATGGTGGTAACCTTCACATATAAAAAAAGACATCTGCAAAAAATTCAGAGGTTTATTGTCAGTGCAATTCCCAGTGCAATATGACATGAATGCATGTCTAGTACATTGTTGATGCAGAGAATATATATTTCTACAGTACATGTATCTAGTAAATCAAGTATTTTCCATGTAACCTTGTGACTGCATTATTTTAATTGCTTTTAATCCTAGATCAAGTTTGTTTTGGCCTAAAAGGCATGATAACTGTCAAATATATCTTATTATACCTAACTCAGTAATGTTTACTTTTTGAATATATATTTTGTGGCTAATATAGTTATTAAAATGGTAATCAAGTTGTGTCAGCTGATCATTTTTTTCTATGACCATCTCAGACTCTGCTGCAGAAGCAGGTATGTGCATGATGTCTCAACAGTCTCTCCGTGATTTTCACGCAGATCAGAGCAATTTGTTGTACAGGAAATAAACGTTTCTACAGACATTCTTAAGCTCTATAACCACTGATCGTTTGTGAAGCTGTGCTGACATCAGTGACAGGCTGATGACATCCGTGACAGGCTGCTGAACGCCCAGACCGAATGAAGCGGTAATTTCCCCACAACAGAGCCATCTGAAACACACACAGCGTACATATTTTAGTACCTAACAGCGATAACTTGCAGACATTAAAGTGTAGTACGACATACTTATAGCAAACTAGCATTAGCAACATTAGCTTACCGTCATATATGACCTAGTTTGTATCCTCACGCCTTTGGCTCTCCCAGAAGCTGCAGAACTATTCCAGAGTGTTTCATCCCACTGCCTGTACCCTTGTCTGGCAGTCCTTTTTGGCATTTATGGTGAAAAAAGCCGCAGACCGAGGAGTGGCCTTGTACAGCTGTATATGTTATGTTTTGCTTGGGTTGCGTGTTCTACGTCACGGGAGTGTGGCGCCGCCTCGCTGTTATAGAAATCCCACCCACCCCAGCTTAACACGGTTGTAATGGAGACAAAAGCGTGCCGAACCGTGTTGAAGTGAATCAAGACGTGCCGAGGTGTGCTGGGCTAATGGAAAAGTGCCTTTATTTTCCTGTACTGTTTCTATTTTAGTATCATCTATCGTTACCATTATTTCATGATTTATTTTATAATTTCCAAGCAACATAATCTTAGTTTTTGTCAGATTTAGAGATAATTTGTTTTTGTTGAACCACTGTGTTAACCTTTTCATTTCAGTTGTGACCACCTCTAAAACCTGCTGCAAATTCTCACCAGTGCAAAGGATATTTGTGTCATCCGCAAACAAAATAAATTTCAGAATTTTTGATGCTTGGCATATGTCATTTATATATAAGATAAAGAGTTTGGGTCCCAAAACTGACCCCTGGGGCACGCCACAAGTGATGTCCATGAAGGGTGATTTGTGCTCATCAATTTGTACAAATTGTTGTCTATTACTTAAATAACTTTCCACCCAACTCAGTCCGACCCCTCTTATCCCATACCTTTCCAATTTCCTCAGTAGAATTCTGTGGTCAGTGGTGTCAAAAGCTTTCTTTAAATCTATAAATACTCCTACAGCAAACTTTTTTTTTTATCTATACAACTAGTAATTTCTTCTATAAGTTTGATCAGTGTCAAAGATGTAGATTTATCTGTTCTAAAACCATACTGGCAGTCTGTAAGGAGGTTGTGTTTTTCAATGAAATCATCCAGTCTATTAGTAAAGATTTTTTCAAGTATTTTAGAGAATTTCTTTGTATGTATGGATTGTATGTATGGATTACTTGAGTTGTTACTGATATCTGATACTGATAATTTAGGAAGCCATCTCATCCCCATCAGTTCAAATTCATTTCAGCAGGTTAAGTCCTGACTGATTATATACAGTACATATATATACAGTATATATATACTGTATATATATGTGTGTGTGTGTGTACATATGTACAGTATGTATGTATATATAAAGCTGTGCGATATGACAAAAATTTCATATCACAATATAAGTCATCTTTTATTAATGATATATATCACGATATACATTTAATTCTACAGTTGAGATAATCACATAAAAAGGACCATCTCTTTTTTTATTTACTTTTTTTACCTGCACCTTTTCCCCCTCATAATTTTGCAGTGTTGTTATAGTGTTGATTCTCATAAATTTCAGTATTTCTTCTAAATCACATCATATGAATAAAAAGTAAACATCAGTAAGTTAAATATTTCCTGAGCCAGAGGAGACTAGCAAAAAACAACCAACCAACCAACCAAACAAAAAACACGATATAAAAAATGTCTTAAAATGAGAAAATTACCCATCACTGCCATCTATAGATACAAATCAGCTGTTAGTTTAAATCAATGAAAATTCAAGTGTGGAGCTAGAGCCTGCAGCCTGCCACTCTGGCCATATTTAACCTGTTTGCTTGTTAGTTAAAAAAAAATTCAGATTGATCTGAAAATCAAAGACACAAAGGGCAATGCGATAAAATACATCTGATGACTTTAACTTTATTCATTATTGCTACTTGACTAATTAAAATTATTAGAAATCAAATAAATTACATTAAGAGCCAACTTACTCGTCCGACTCATTTTAATTAATTTATTATTTATTTTGCGTGTATGTGCCACCATCATGCGCTTTTGCAGCTTTAATAATTCTTTTTTCACACAAAACTAAAAAACTCAGCAGTAATTTAAACCAAAGAAATAATGGTCTGATACACTATAATGTTTCCAGTTAGCACAGCATAGCATCATTTAACATTTGCGGTTTTATAATTCGACATGGTGTTAACGTTGCTTACCTCCTATTAAAACGAGGTAAGCAGACTATCGTCTCTGACACAGCACGATGGAAAATAGTCCCACATCCCTGGCAAACAAGAGTAGCAGCTATTTGACCAAACCGGTAGTTTGGAGTTAGCAACTATCGGAGAGCCTAGCCACCCACCACACACCTGTTCCACTGCGCGCACTGCAGGGGAGAAGCGGGCTGCTGACAAGTAATGTTTGAAGAGCTTTGTTCAAGAAAGGGGAGTATGTGCATTGTAAATCACGATGTAAATGAGCATTCTATGAAATGATAGATGTTTTATTTCGCCATCCAAAATGACAAAAACTATCCAGAATATTCTCCAGAAAATTGTTAAAAGTATTAATGCATGTGCAAACAATGGAATGCCAGGTCTCAATAACATCCCTGAACAACAACCAGCCAGCAGCCAAAGAAAGAACTTGATCTTTCTCCCATAGCAAGCATCCACTGCTTTTAAGCAGATCAACACAAAACCTCATGTGTCACAACAGACACAATTTCCCTTTTAGCAGAAAAATTGCAACCATAAACAACAAACTGTCTTGGTTACGACCGAGATGACGGATGACGAGTCCGCAACAATGAATGACACAGAAGAGATGCCGGACACCTTCTGTACCCACGACCAACCTCAGACTACAGAAACAGCGACGGTGAAGTCGGGTGAAGGGTCTGCGACAAACACGGCAATGACAGAACTGTTGCGGCACGATGGCGGTCCCAAACCGGACGAGCATGCAGTGCCACAGTGATCACAGTGTCACATGAGACTGAGCAAGGCGCCACTCCAAGTCATGGACTGGGTTCGAGTCTGCACCGGTGAGAGACCAGAACAGCGGCTTGCCAAGTCACAACCAACGAGACAACGGGCGCCTCTGAGGATCATGGCAAAACTGGGATTGGCATGTTTTCAACTGACAGGCGATTCGGTTCGGCATACAAATCAACTACGGCATGTCCAGGTGGCTGCTCCGGATGGCAAGGCTTCATGGGAGTCAGCTGATGCAGTGTGGGACCCATGCCCCAACGTGATGAAGATCGGTCCTGGCCCCAGGGTCTGGCATGTCCAGGGGCATGTCTACCGTGGGCCTGCTACAAGGCCCCTCCGGCAGAGCCGCCTTCCCCATGGAAGACTGTTTAAAAAAAAAAAAAAAAAGACTGACTTTTCAGATAGGAGCGTGGCTGAAACAGGTGGCAGAATAGCCACTCTGGTATACCCCCAGACCCTAGTTCCAGGTTCGATACTGTGGTTTTGAATCTTGAAGTGTTTTGAAAATGTTGATTATATATATATATATATATATATATATATATATATATATATATATATATATATACAGTGGGGGTAAAAAAGTATTTAGTCAGCCACCAATTGTGCAAGTTCTCCCACTTAAAAGATGAGAGAGGTCTCCAATTTTCATCATAGGTATACCTCAACTATGAGAGACAAAATAAGAAAAAAAAAATCCAGAAAATCACATTGAAGGATTTTTAATGAATTAACTGGTAAATTCCTCGGTAAAATAAGTACTTGTCGGCCTCCGTCGGTCTATGATGACCATGGAAGAGAATCCTAAACGTCTACTCTGCTGGAACAGCACCGCCTGTGGCTGAACAGGCCGATGCGCGAATGGCAGTCCCTGTCACACAGGTCGCACTTGTGGGTGGTCTCCGTGCTGCTGGGTCTGTGGCGGTTCTTCCTGTGGGTCCTTTTTTCATCTGCTGCAGCAGTCAGTCTCTCTTCACCCGCCTTGAGCTGTCTGGTCAGGGTGCCTCTCCATTTGGAGTGGTCCGTTGCAAGGTCCTCCCAGCGCTCTGTGTTGATCTCCAGGGCCTTCATGTCTCTCTTGCAGACGTCTCTAAAGCGCAGCTGTGGGTGGCCAACGTCTCTCCTGCCAGTCGTCAGTTCTCCGTAGAGGACGTCTTTGGGGATTCTGCCATCCTCCATACAGTGAACGTGGCCTAGCCAGCGGAGCCTGCACTGCCTGAGTAGAGTGAACATGGAGGGAAGGCCGCCGCGGGACAGAACTTCTGTGTTGGGCACTTTGTCCTGCCAGGATATGTCCAGGATGTAGCGAATGCAGCGCAAGTGGAAGAAGTTCAGTCTCTTTTCCTGCCGGGCGTATGTTGTCCACGTCTCACTCCCATAGAGCAGTGTGCTGATGACGCAGGTGTTGTACACTGCCATCTTCGTCTTGACAGAGAGTTTGGGATTCTCCCACACTTGTGTGGTGAGGCGAGCGAGTGTGAAGGCTGATTTTCCAATCCTCTTGTCGATCTCTGTATCAAGGGAGAGGTTGTTGCTGATCGTGGACCCCAGGTACGTGAACTGATTCACGACTTCCAGCTCGTAGTCGTCGATGGTGATGGTTGGTGGTGCTTCCGTGCCTTGCGCCAAGACGTTAGTCTTCTTCAGGCTGATGGTAAGCCCGAAGTCCTTGCATGCCTGGGAGAAGTGGTCCATCAGGGTCTGAAGCTCCTGCTGTGTGTGGGTTGCAACTGCAGCGTCGTCTGCGAACAGCATGTCTCTGATTAGAGCCTTGCGTACTTTGGTTCTGGCTTTCGGGTGGGCGAGGTTGAAAAGCCTGCCGTCAGATCTTGTGTGCAGGTAGATTCCCTCTGTTGCTGTGCTGAAGGCATGCCTCAGGAGCATAGCAAAGAAAATCCCAAAGAGGGTTGGCGCAAGTGCACAGCCCTGTTTCACTCCGCTGCGTATGTTGAATGGCTCTGAGATGTTGCCGTCGTGCTGCACTATCCCCTGCATGTTGGTGTGAAACGATCCGATGAGGCTTTGCAACTTTGGTGGGCATCCTATCTTTGGCAGGATCTTGAAAAGGTCCTCTCTGCTGACCAGATCGAACGCTTTGGTGAGGTCGATGAAGGCGACGTACAGGGGTATGTTCTGTTCTCTGCATAGAATATGAATATGAATCATGTCTACCGTTGATCGCTCAGTGTGGAAGCCACACTGAGACTTGGGGTAGACACGTTCGGCAAGCTTCTGTAGACGAACGAGAACAACTCGTGTGTAGACTTTGCCAACAACGCTGAGGAGGGAGATGCCCCTGTAGTTGTTGCAGTCGCTTCTCTCCCCTTTGTTTTTGTAGCGGGTGATGATCTTGGCGTCCCTCATGTCCTGTGGTATGGCACCTTCCTTCCAGCACTGGCAGAGGACGTCATGCAATGGCAGCAGCAGGGCGGTCTTGTAGTGCTTGATCAGGTCGGGGGGTATGCCGTTGTTGCCGGGTGCCTTGCCAGCGGCCAAGCTATCAATGGCCTTGCTGAGTTCGTCGATGGTTGGCTCGGCGTCAAGTTCGTCCATGGATGGCAGGCAGTCGGTGGCATCAAGGGCTGACGGTGTCACAGTGTTCTGTCTGGAGTAGAGGTCAGAGTAGTGTTCCACCCATCTCTCCATCTGCTTGTTCTTTTCTGTGATCATCTCCCCAGTGGAGGATTTGAGGGGGGCCGTCTTGCTCTGAGCCGGACCAAGTGCTTTCTTGATGCCATCGTACATACCACGGATGTTCCCTGTTATGGCAGCGGTTTGAATGTCTTGGCTGAGCTGAGTCCAGTACTCGTTGGCACAGCGCTGAGCAGTCTGCTGAACTTTTCTTCTCGCAGCCCTGAGAATCTGTAGATTCTTCTCGTTTGGGTACTTCTTGTACTCAGCAAGTGCTGAGTGTTTGGCTTCAATGACGGGGGTCATCTCGGTCAACTTGGCATCAAACCAGTCCTGTGACTTCGAGGTCTTCCTCCCAAAGGTAGCCAAGGCTGTGCGGTGGATGGTGTTTCACAGCTCTTCCCACTTCTGCTTTGCAGATTCTCCTTCTTGTGGTACACCAAGTTCCTTCTCAAAGGTGGAGGCAAACTGCTCAACAAGTTCTGGTTGGGCCATCTTGCTGGTGTCAATCCCTGCCTTTCCAGGCTGTCTAGCACGATGGAATTTCTTTAGCTGCAGCTTGACCTTGCAACACACCAATGAATGGTCTGTGTCGCAATCTGCACTCTGGAACGAACGGATGATTAGCACGTTCTTCAGTGAGGTGCGCCTGGTCAGGATCAAGTCCAGCTGGTGCCAGTGCTTTGAGCGCGGATGTTGCCAGGAAACCTTGTGTTGAGGCTTGGTCTTGAAGAACGAGTCTGTGATGCACAGATCGTGATATGTGCAGAACTCGACTAGCCGCTGTCCGTTGTCGTTCATTCTGCCCACGCCAAATGGTCCAAGACAGGAGGGCCAGGAGTCGTGGTCAGCACCCACTCTGGCATTGAAGTCTCCAAGGAGAATGAGTTGTTCAGAGTTGGGGATGATCCTGACAGTTGTTGCGAGATTCTAGTAGAACTCGTCTTTTGCCTCTGGTGTGGCTGTCATTGTTGGGGCATACACACTGACGAGGGTGACTGGGCCTTGAGTGGTGTTGAGGCGGAGGGTGAGGAGTCGTGCAGAGCCATTGCTGCCCGGTTCCACCATCTTCAGCAAGGTGTTCTTCACTGCGAAGCCCACTCCGTGTTCCCTGTGTTCGTCACTGCCCTTTCCCTGCCAGTAGAATGTGTAGTCCTTCTCTCTTAGTGTGCCTGCGTCAGCCAACCGTGTTTCCTGGAGAGTGGTGATATCCACTCCCAGTCTCTTCAGCTCATTATTGATGATGGCAGTCTTCCTGGTGTCGTTGATGTCCTTGAGGTTAGCAGCGAGTCCTGTCATCATAGTGCGGACGTTCCAAGTTCCCAGTTTTAGAGTTGGTCTCTTTTGTTTCTTTGTCTTGCCTGGTGCAAAGGTTCTCAGCCTGCTGTTTGGACTTCTCCTCATCCCCATGCACCCAATGAGGAAAGCAAGCTGTGGCGGGACAACACCTTATTGGCTGGGGGCTGCCCAGCTTGAGGCGGGCGGTAGCTGTCCAGTGAGATCCGATGATCCCTCCCACCGTCGGAAACAACCCCTGGCGCCGCGCTCTACGCCAATTGAGCGGTGGCTTATAACCGGTAACTGTCATTCCCCGTGTTTTGTCTGCGCCAATGGCGAAGCTGGAGTGTCCTCTCCAGTGATCCGGTGTTCTACCTTCCAGCATTGGGCGTTGGTAGGATTCAAGCCTGGGCAGGAAGATATGGAGGACAAGATGTTGCCCATGCAGCATGTCCCCCCTCTCCACGTCACTGATGAATCCAAAGGAACAGCAGGGCTGCTACAGTTTGGCACCAGCACCGTCGCAGGAGCTGCCAGAACGATGTTGAGCACAATATAGAACTGCCTTAGGGGCTCCGACTCCGGATTTTTCCTCAGGGTTGACTCCCGAAGCCTTCCCCGTGACCGGGTGTGCCGCAAGGCAGCGGAGGTTTGAAATCAGGGTTTACCTTCCCCTAGATGGGCTACCTTCCCAGGTTGACGAGCCACCATCTACCTGAAGCATCTGGTTTTAAGGCGCCAGAGATCCGCCCTCGCCCCTTCTCCTATTAGTAAAAGCAGTTCCGCCGGGCTTAGAGACTAAACCACACGGGCAGGCTAGGAGTTGGACTTAGTTGTCAGAGGCTTTTCGAGACGCACGCTGTAAGGAGCATTTTATGAGCACTGGGAGCTTAACCCCAGTGCTGCTCCTGGCTATGACAACCTTGGAACCAGGTAAAATAAGTATTTGGTCAATAACAAATGTTCATCTCAATACTTTGTTATATACCCTTTGTTGGCAATGACAGAGGTCAAATGTTTTCTGTAAGTTTTCACAAGGTTTTCACACACTGTTGCTGGTATTTTGGCCCATTCCTCTATGCAGATCTCCTCTAGAGCAGTGATGTTTTGGGGCTGTCGCTGGGCAACACAGACTTTCAACTCCCTCCAAAGATTTTCTATGGGGTTGAGATCTGGAGACTGGCTAGGCCACTCCAGGACCTTGAAATGCTTCTTACGAAGCCACTCCTTCGTTGCCCGGGCGGTGTGTTTGGGATCATCGTCATGCTGAAAGACCCAGCCACGTTTCATCTTCAATGCCCTTGCTGGTGGAAGGAGGTTTTCACTCAAAATCTCACGATACATGGCCCCATTCATTCTTTCCTTTACACGGATCAGTCGTCCTGGTCCCTTTGCAGAAAAACAGCCCCAAAGTATAATGTTTCCACCCCCATGCTTCACTGTAGGTATGGTGTTCTTTCTCCTCCAAACACGACAAGTTGAGTTTTTAACCAAAAAGTTCTATTTTGGTTTCATCTGACCATATGACATTCTCCCAATCCTCTTCTGGATCATCCAAATGCTCTCTAGCAAACTTCAGACGGGCCTGGACACGTATTGGCTTAAGCAGGGGGACACGTCTGGCACTGCAGGATTTGAGTCCCTGGTGGCATAGTGTGTTTCTGATGGTAGCCTTTGTTACTTTGGTCCCAGCTCTCTGCAGGTCATTCACTAGGTCCCCCCGTGTGGTTCTGGGATTTTTGCTCACCGTTCTCTTGATAATTTTGACCCCACGGGGTGAGATCTTGCGTCGAGACCCAGATTGAGGGAGATTATCAGTGGTCTTGTATGTGTTCCATTTTCTAATAAATACTCCCACAGTTGATTTCTTCACACCAAGCTGCTTACCTATTGCAGATTCAGTCTTCCCAGCCTGGTGCAGGTCTACAATTTTGTTTCTGGTGTCCTTTGACAGCTCTTTGGTCTTGGCCATAGTGGAGTTTGGAGTCTGACTGTTTGAGGTTGTGGACAGGTGTCTTTTATACTGATAATGAGTTCAAACAGGTGCCATTAATACAGGTAACAAGTGGAGGGCAGAGGTGCCTCTTAAAGAAGAAGTTACAGGTCTGTGAGAGCCAGAAATCTTGCTTGTTTGTAGGTGACCAAATACTTATTTTACTGAGGAATTTACCAATTAATTCATTAAAAATCCTTCAGTGTGATTTTCTGGATTTTTTTTTTCTCATTTTGTCTCTCATAGTTGAGGTATACCTATGATGAAAATTGGAGACCTCTCTCATCTTTTAAGTGGGAGAACTTGCACAATTGGTGGCTGACTAAATACTTTTTTGCCCCACTGTATATATATATACAGTTAGGCCCAGAAATATTTGGACAGTGACACAATCTTCATGATTTGGGCTCTGCATGCCACCACATTGGATTTGAAATGAAACAACTACAACGGAATTGAAGTGCAGACTTCAAGGTTTAATTCAAGGGGTTGAACAAAAAATATATGATTAAGCATGTATGAATTGTAGCTATTTTTATACAAACGCGCCTCATTTCAGGGGCTCAAAAGTAATTGGACAAATAAACATAACCCTAAGTAAAATGTTGCTTTTCAATATTTTGTTGAGAATCCTTTGCAGGCCATGACTGCCTGAAGTCTGGAACCCATGGACATCACCAAACGCTGGGTTTCCTCCTTTGTGATGCTTTGCCAGGCCTTTACTGCAGCTGTCTTCAGTTGTTGCTTGTTTGTGGGTCTTTCTGACTTAAGTTTTGTCTTGAGCAAGTGAAATGCATGCTCGATTGGGTTGAGATCTGGTGATTGACTCGGCCATTGCAGAATATTCCACTTCATTGCTTTAAAAAACTCCTGGGTTGCTTCTGCAGTATGTTTTGGATCATTGGTGAAGCGCCGTCCAATCAACTTTGCTGCATTTGGCTGAATCTGAGCAGAAAGTATATCCCTATACACTTCAGAATTCATCCGGCTGCTTCTGTCTTTTGTCACATCATCAATAAACACAAGTGACCCAGTGCCATTGGAAGCCATGCATGCCCATGCCATCACACTGCCTCCACCATGTTTTACAGAAGATGTGGTGTGCTTTGGATCATGAGCTGTTCCAATTCTTCTCCAAACTTTCTTCTTCCCATCATTCTGGTACAGGTTGATCTTAGTCTCATCTGTCCAAAGACTGCTGTTCCAGAACTGGGCTAGCTTCTTTAGGTGTTTTTTGGCAAAGTCAGTTCTGGCCTTTCTATTTTTGAGGCTGATCCATGGTTTGCACTTTGTGGTGAATCCTTTGTATTTACTCTCATGAAGTCTTCTCTTTATGGTAGACTTAGATACTGATACACCTACTTCCTGGAGAGTGTTCTTCACTTGAGTGGATGTTGTGAAGGAGTTGTTCTTCACCATGGAAAGGATTCTGTGGTCATCCACCACTGTTGTCTTCCGTGGACGTCCAGGCCTTTTTGAGTTCCCAAGCTCACCAGTGCAGTCTTTTTTTCTCAGAATGTACCAAACTGTTGATTTGGCCACTCCTAACATTTCTGCTATCTCTCTGATGGATTTCTTCTTTTTTTTCAGCCTCAGGATGGTCTGTTTCACCTCCATTGAGAGCTCCTTTTACCGCATGTTGTGTGTTCACAGCAACAGCTTCCAAATGCAAACGCCACACCTGGAATCAACTCCAGACCTTTTAACTGCTTAATTGATGACAGGTTAACGAGGGAAGAGCCCATGCAGCCTTATTTTTTTTTTTTTTTTGCAGCCTTCTGAGTCAATTGTCCAATTACTTTTGGTCCCTTGAAAAAGAGGCGGCTATGTATTAAAGAGCTGTAATTCCTAAACCCTTGCTCCAATTTGGATGTGAATACTCTCAAATTATAGCTGAGAGTGTACACTTTAAGCCCACAGTGATTATATAATTGTATCCTGAATATGTTTTCGTAAACAGCTAAAATAACAAAATTTGTGTCACTGTCCAAATATTTTTGGGCCTAACTGTGTATATATACATACATATATATATATATACAGTATATATATATATATACATATATACACACTACCGTTCAAAAGTTTGGGGTCACTTAGAAATTTCCTTATTTTTGAAAGAGAAGCACTGTTTTTTTCAATGAAGATAACTTTAAACTAATCAGAAATACACTCTAATATCTAATATACATTGCTAATGTGGTAAATGACTATTCTAGCTGCAAATGTCTGGTTTTTGGTGCAATATCTACATAGGTGTATAGCGGCCCATTTTCAGCAACTATCACTCCAGTGTTCTAATGGTACAATGTGTTTGCTCATTGCGTCAGAAGGCTAATGGATGATTAGAAAACCCTTGTGCAATCATGTTAGCACAGCTGAAAACAGTTTAGCTGGTTAGAAAAGCTATAAAACTGACCTTCCTTTGAGCAGGTTGAGTATCTGGAAAAAATTATTATTTCAAATACAAATCATTATTTCTAACCTTGTCAATGTCTTGACTATATTTTCTATTCATTTTACAACTCATGGTGGTAAATAAGTGTGACTTTTCATGGAAAACACAAAATAATTGTCTGGGTGACCCCAAACTTTTGAACGGTAGTGTTGTAGCGGTTTCATTAAACCCCCCACAACACAGACAGAACACAGAGACAGTCAGCTCGCACTCCTGGGTTTTTCCGCTGCACGCTGCTTTTACAGCCGTGAAGTTAAAGTGTTCATGCATCTTGTCATCTTACATATGTAGATGTACTTTGAGGTAAATCTCCACAAAAAGACTGGTCAAACACAGCGCTCAGCTAGAGCAAGTAACAGAACAGTGTAATGTGTATTAATGTCTACAGGCAGACGCGTTTCGTCTGGCTCACCTCTGTGATGTTAATTGTTGCCTTTCATCCATTGTACTCATGCGTCCTGTCCTCACTGTGACCTAGGGACTGAGATCAATATGTCTCTCAAATGCAAATGTCTTATGCCTGTTCTGTTATCTCTTTGATCATACTAACTGCTGGGGTATGGCCTTTTGATGTATTGTTGTGGTCGAGTATATATGCTGCAACTCTGTAACGCAAACTCTCTCTCTCACTTCAGCCTCTGCTGCAGGACACAAACTTGTGTGTCCTCCTCTCCTTCTCTGAGAGCCGTGGGCTCGCTCTCGGCGCTCATGCACGGCGCCGGGAGCGGAGCTCGTGATGGTGGTATGATTAATAAAACTTCCTTAAAACTACCAGGTCACCACATTATTTCATGCCGCTGCACTGGTGACCCCTTGAAGACGCACACGCTTTGTGCGACGCAGCCTTCTGATTTGGACGGCCACGCTGGCGAACCGACGCTGAAAAAAACGAGCGGCCAGCGAACGCAGCACCTGAACACGCACACGCTTTGTGCGAAGCAATCTTCTGAGCTGGACAGCTGCACTGGTGACCCGTTCTACAGGATGAGATCTGCACGTCTGAGATCTGCTCATCCACGCTGGACCGGCTGCGCTCGCAGTTTCCTTCACACGAGAGCGCGGGCACCTCGTCCCTTCTCCACGACAGCGTCCTCCAGGGCCGGCGGAGAACGCAACGTGTGGACCTGAACGCACCACGCCCGAGCCGAGGAACAAAAGATTGTCTATTTCCTCCCACCGCTCCAACGCATCTGCACGAGCCTGAGGGACAAAAGATCGTCTATTTCCTCCCACCGCTCCAACGCACCATGGCCAATCTACAGCCACAGCTCGACCTGGATTTTTATCGGCGCCGTCTGCGCCGATCTCCACCAAGTTTCTGCACCCTGGTTCTCCTCTCTCCAGCGGCCCACCCACGCACGGAATCCCCGCGCACGCATCGGGGAGTTACGAGGACGGCGCATTACGCACGGGACAAGTAACGGCTCCAGAGACCGCCATCGTCCTCCGCCGCTGCTCACAGGACCTTCAGGGCTGCTCGTTCACCTGAAGCAAGCACGCAGCTCGCCACTGGATTTTTTTAACGGTCTCAGCCACGGCACAAAGGGATTTCAGCAGTCAGCTGTTCCCGGGGGGTTTTGGGGTTGCTTCTGCACCTAAAACCAACACGCCAGTCCCTCTGCTTTTGTTTATTTTTTTTTCTTACAGCCGCTCCTGCTTTTCTTCATGGCCACGAGAGGAGCCAGAGACTAATTTTTCTTCTTCTGATCTCCGCATGTTCAGACAGGACATCGCGGAGCAGCAAACACTTTTGGCGCGACTGGAATGATTTTCCCGCGCCCGGTCAGCATGACTACCCCCCCCCCCTCCTCCTGCACAGAGCTTTTCCCTGCTCGCTGCCCAGACTGCAACATCGAGGTCACGGTCCCCTACCGTTTCCCTCTGGGGGGGGGGGGGAGCAGTGTAGCGGTTTCATTAAACCCCCCACAACACAGACAGAACACAGAGACAGTCAGCTCGCACTCCTGGGTTTTTCCGCTGCACGCTGCGTTTACAGCCGTGAAGTTAAAGTGTTCATGCATCTTGTCATCTTACATATGTAGATGTGCTTTGAGGTAAATCTCCACAAAAAGACTGGTCAAACACAGCGCTCGGCTAGAGCAAGTAACAGAACAGTGTAATGTGTATTAATGTCTACAGGCAGACGCGTTTCGTCTGGCTCACCTCTGTGATGTTAATTGTTGCCTTTCATCCATTGTACTCATGCGTCCTGTCCTCACTGTGACCTAGGGACTGAGATCAATATGTCTCTCAAATGCAAATGTCTTATGCCTGTTCTGTTATCTCTTTGATCATACTAACTGCTGGGGTATGGCCTTTTGATGTATTGTTGTGGTCGAGTATATATGCTGCAACTCTGTAACGCAAACTCTCTCTCTCACTTCAGCCTCTGCTGCAGGACACAAACTTGTGTGTCCTCCTCTCCTTCTCTGAGAGCCGTGGGCTCGCTCTCGGCGCTCATGCACGGCGCCGGGAGCGGAGCTCGTGACGGCGGTATGATTAATAAAACTCTACTTAAAACCTCCAATAACGCCGCTTTATTATCATGCCGCCGCAGTGTATATAAATGTACCAAATTGGGGAGGGCTGATTTATTAATATATGTTCAGTGTTTTTGCGGGTGGGGGGGGGGGTGTAGTGTAGGAATATGGCCAGTTTACAGCGTGTGACGTGGCCTGCGGCTGACATCACCATGCCACTATATATTGGAGCAGTGCGCCATCTCATGGCAGTTACTTACTAGTTGGTTAGAGAGCAGCTAGCGAGAATTACCAATGTGAGAGTTATGACTAAGTGTTCACATGTGCTTTTGTACTATTATGGTTTGTAATAAAGTTCAGTTCGAGCACAGAATCCTCGTCTGTCTTCATTCCAGGTTTGTGGACAAAACACTAGTGTTGTCAGATTGTGCATTAAAAAGGCATCTCGGGTCCACGAAAACAGGCTCAAAAGAAGTGGTTTCTACAGTAAAAAATTGCAGGAAAAAAAAAAAAACAGACCTGGCAATGAACCCAAAATGAAACAGGCATGGGGGTGCTGAGTGCACCTGTGTGAGAGGAGAGAAGAGGTTTGTTTTTAAAAGTCCCTTTATTACACAGTTCAAAAATAACAAATTACTTCCACAAAATGTCTCAAAATTCAAAAGTTTAGCGATAACTCATCCCCCTCCCTCACAGAACATAAAATATTCCCTACAGTCCATCTATTAATGAAAGCCTCCAAATTGTCCAACATTTTATAATATTAATGTGACAGAGTGAATAAAAGCATTCCTACTGGGCTTGCCAAGGGGGTTGACCCTATTGGCGACACAGGTAGAGTGCTGGACTCCAGTAGCAGGAGGTTGTGAGTTCAAACCTCCCAGCCAGATGTCACCAGTTTGTGCCCTCAGTTACATGAATACTCCACTTGGAGTCCGCCTTTTAACAAAACTTTCAAAACCAACACAGGATCCACACTGCCAGTATTAAGAGTCCGATTCTTCCTTGTCAGCCAGATGCCAAGTTTAGCAGTACCAGATAGGAAGTTTATCAACGTATGTACAGACTTATTTGCCACTTTATACTTAGGACCGTAAATAAACAAAGCATAAGAAAAACCTTCACCTAAATTATGAAACCATATTTTCAAGAGATCAAGAAGTCCAGATAAATAAGAACATTTAACGAACAAATGATCCAGGGTCTCAACCTGGGAACAAAACAAACATTCCTCCCCCACATTAGGATCCAGGTGTGCTCTGTATTTGTTTGTAGCTATTTCCCCGTGGACAATCTTTCACTGGAGGTCTGCTGTCCATTTCTCAATGGGCAGCTTGTATCTGGACCGCCAGCTGCCTTTTGGGGAGAAAACTGGTCCCAAAAACCCAGCCCACTTCGATTCTTTCATCCCCATCAGAAAGGGCAGATTTAGGACCTTTACACAGGTGTGATACACCGTCTTCTTCCCTGCTAAATGGAACTTTTCCAGATGAGGGGTTTCTGAAAGTCAGTAGGTGGCCCTCTCCCTCCTGCCACTGCTAGACTTATGGAAAGGGCCGGAAAATTATACACAGTGTCTTCATCCCATTGCTCAAAAAGAGTATGGTTTTCTGCAAAGACTCTCAGTGGCTGTGACAGGGCAGCACAAACTTCTTTCACTACTCTGTAAACCAGTCTGACAGATGTAAAATTAGCACTCCGCCTCAGTGTTCCTGTAAACGTGGTTGGCATCTTCATCAGAAGACCAAGTTTAGTACAGCCAGCCTTTCTTAAACAAGTTTGCAGACTGACAGACTGCAGCATATGAGTGTTTATAAATTGACTGAAAAATAATGGTTCCTCAAACAACCACATGCCAGGGGTCTCGTCAGGAACACGGGCCATAGCGAAAACCTGCCATGCATGCAAAACAAATGTATTGAAAGATGAAAGTCCAGTAAGGTCCTCCTCCCCAGAATTCATGAGGAAAAGCTGTTTGTCATCGCCCAAGTGGCCAACTCTTCTCAGGAGCAGTTTTGCAGTGTCCATCCAGCAGGTGCCACATCTGCAGAGGAACCGCTGTGCAGTCTTAAGCCTAAAACAGGCAATCTTGGACTGTATGTATGTCAACCAGGCCCTGCCCTCCCTCAGCAATAGGCAGGTAAAATGCAGCTGAACACACACAATGTCGGCCAGACCAAAAGATGTCATGGTCTGGACATTTTGTCCACACCTTCTGCTGTGTTTAAAATATTTGCAAAATTCTGTTGTAATTAGTTTGTTGGGTTATCCTCAGTTTTCATTTGACCCTAATTAGTTACCCAACTGTCCCGTGTTAGTTAATTTCTGTATCCCTATTTATACCCGCTGTTAGAACGTCATAAAAGTCTGACCCAATAATATTCCAAAAAGATTTTTAAAAAAAGTCAGAAGAAAGGCCTTCAATTCCAGATGCGTGTCCCAGAGCCATCTGATCAACTGCTGCAGTTAACTCCTCCAGTGTCATTTCACAGTCCAGAGCAACTCCTTCCTCTGGGCTGAGCTTGGGAAGTCCTTCAAAGAGTTGATTTTGAGACTCTATGCAACATGGTTGTGCCCCAAACAGGGCACCATAGAAATCCACTGCATGGCTCCTCATCTGAGATGGATTCATGGTTACCTGGCAATTTGGGAGTTTTAAACAAGTCACCAATGTCTTTTTTCCAGCAGACTTCTCCAGGTTGAAAAGAAAAAGACGTCGGGGCATCCATATCCTTCAGCTGAGTAAAATGGGACTTAACAAGTGCTCCCTTCACTCTTTCTTGTAGGAAAGAGCTCAGGGCTGATCTCTTCTTCTGCAGCAGATGACCTGAGGTAGAATCCTGATCTCTAACCAAACTCTCTTCCAACCTCTCAATGGTGTCTTCAAGTTCACAGACTTTTGATTTAATAATAGCAGTTGAGTTTGTGGTGTACTGTTGACAAAAAAGGCAAATTTGCACTTTGCCAACCTCCCACTCTGCTCCAAGGAACTAAAAAGAGGCTTTGTAGTCCTCCAATGTTTCCCAAAGCACCCAAAATACTGACAAAAAGTGTTGTTACAACCCCAGTGGTGAAGAAAGAGTAACCTGTGTTTCTCCTCAGGTCTTGATTCCCCCGTCTCCCTCATTGGCTCTTCACAGCCCACACCTGCATCCTGTTGGACAATCAGTGTTCCTCCCCTGACTATAAAAGGCCAGAGATGCACAAGATCTTTCTTCCACCTTTGACTTGTCTTGCCACCACACCACCAGCCTTGTAATTTCTGCTGCCATTACAGACATTGATAGGTTTGAAGCCATTGGTATGCCCCTATATTTATTGAATGTTCACCTCTATAACTATAGTGAACCTGATTCTTTTTTGGTTAATTAGACTGCTTGTTAACCTGTGTTTGTTCTCTATCTTGCCGGAGGTAGGTGTAGGAGAGAGCTGCCATTTTCTTTGAACCCTTTTCTCCTGTTTATTTTGTGAATCAGGATGTCGCTTGTCAGAGTTTGTGCTTTTTCTTTAAACTTAAGTTTGAGGTAAGAATCTTTTGTTTCTAGCTCTGGGGCATTTTTGCTTGTTGTTTTGGCCTTGGTTCTCCATCCATCCATTTATCTTCTACCACTTTTCCGGAGGTCCGGATCATGAAGGCAGCAGTTCAAGCAGAGAAGCCCAGATTTCCCTGTCCCCGGCCACCTGCTCCAGCTCTTCAGAGAGGATATCAAGGCATTCCCAGACCAACTGGGAGATGTAGTCTCTCCAGCGAGTCCTGAGTCTGCCCAGGGGTCTCCTCCCAATGGGATGCGCCTGAAACACCTCAAGTGGGGGGTGTCCAGGAGGCATCCTGATCAGATGCCTAAACCACCTCAACTGGCTCCTTTCAATGTAGAAGAGTGGTTCTACTCTGAGCCTCTCTCAGATGACTGAGCTCCTCAACCTATCTGTAAGGGTGAGCCCAGCAATCCTACAAAGAAAGCTCATTTCAGCCGCTTGTATCCGCGATCTCATTCTTTCGGTCATTACCCAAAGCTATAGGTGAGGGTAGGAACATAGATTGACCGGTAAATCAACAGCTTTGCCTTAGGGCTTAGCTCCCTCTTCACCACAATGGACCGGTACAACGTCTGCATCACTGCAGATGCTGCTCCAATCCGCCTGTCAATCTCTCGCTCCATTCTCCCCTCACTCGTGGATAAGACCCCAAGATACTTAAACTCCTCTACTTGGAGCAGGAGCTTATCCCCAACCTGGAGAGGACAATCCACCTTTTTCCGGCTGAGGACCATGGACTCAGACTTGGACGTGCTGATTCTCATTCCAGCCACTTCACACTCAGTGGCAAACCACCCCAGTAAGACCTGTAGGTCATTGCTGGATGAAGCCAACAGGACAACATCATCTGCAAACAACAGAGATGAGACCCTGTGGTCACCAAGCATGACACCCTCCGATCCTTGGCTGCACCTAGAAATCCTGTCTATAAAAATTATGAACAGGATCAGTGACAAAGGGCAGCCCTGGCGGAGTCCAACTCTCACTGGGAATGAGTCCAACCGAGTGTTGGCAATATGAACCAAACTCTCACAACGGTTGTATAGAGACTGGATAGCTCGTAACAACAAGCCCGATACCCCATACTTCCGAAGCACCCCCCACAAAAAACCATGAGGGACGCGGTCGAATGCCTTCTCCAAGTCCACAAAACATATGTAAACTGGTTGGGCAAACTCCCATGAACCCTTGAGGACTCTCGAGAGGGTAAAGCATTGGTCCGATGTGCCACAGCCAGGACGAAAACCACATTGCTCCTCCTGAATCTGAGGTTCAACCAACAGCTGGACTCTTCTCTCCAGTACTTTGGCATAGACCTTCCCAGGGAGGCTGAGGAGTATGATCCCCCTAAAGTTGGAGCACACCCTCCGGTCCCCTTGCTTGAAGAGAGGAACCACCACCCCGGTTTGCCATGCTGTGGCATGCAGTTTGCCATGGCCTTGATTCTCCCTGAAGTCAGTTTTGCTTTCTTTTATTCTGGCAATAAACCATTTAACATTGATCAACTATCTCACTATTTTGTCACCTGGTTTATGTTACTCCCTTTTACTGCTAGACAGCCACTGGGGTCAAAACATAAGTGGAAGCTCGTCTAGAATAAGAATTGCCCATCCCCCAGGTGATAAGATTTTGAGGTAATTGATTGTTGGTGTGATTGGCAAAGATGGTAAGCATGGCAGCTGGTTTTAACTTGCAAGCTTTTTGAACAATCCTTCTTGGGAGGAGTTAAATGCTTGTAAAAAGATTTTTGCAGCACACTTTAGTTTAAAGGTCACAAAGCAAATGGCCAAAAAGGAAATAAAAGAAAAGGTCTCAGAGAGATTGGTGGATGAAGGTTTCCTCAGCATGTCTGGCTCACCAGCCTTTTCAGTTTTTCCTGACAGATCTCCTGATTTCCATTTGAAGCCTGCTGTGTCATTCAGGGAGGAGGAAGCACAAGCTGCTGGAACTCAAACTCAGGTTGGACATGTAAACAGTACACCACCCCATAGTCTCCCACAATCTCCTGGATCAAAGGAGGCAATGTTTAAGGTATGTTTGGTACGTTTACAGTTGGAGGCCCAAGATAAAATCCAAGCCCGTCAGTTTGAGCTTTAAAAACTGGAACTAGAGACTGAAGTTTTTGTTATACTTTTTTGTTTGAAATAA
This sequence comes from Pholidichthys leucotaenia, assembly GCA_020510985.1. NCBI lineage: Eukaryota > Metazoa > Chordata > Actinopteri > Cichliformes > Pholidichthyidae > Pholidichthys > Pholidichthys leucotaenia. Next base: position 199,592,156 of record CM035849.1, on the reverse strand, counting down.
AGTATCTATCTATCTATCTATCTATCTATCTATCTATCTATCTATCTATCTATCTATCTATCTATCTATCTATCTATCTATCTATCTATCTATCTATCTATCTATCTATCTATCTATCTATCTATCTATCTATCTATCTATCTATGTTGAAAATGTCCTCAAACTTAAAAGGCTTGAATTACTGTAGAACTGCAAGTTGAAAAGGAAATAAGGCTTTGTCAGCTAGAGTTGTAGGCTCAGGTTCCTAAGTTTCAGTCTCAAACTAGTGCTGCTACCCCAAGACCATCAATCACTGCCCCAGGGCTTTCATCAGACTCGACTGCATAGTGATGCCATGGCTGGCTCAAGCTTGTTCAATGTGAGCAAACAGACTGTGCTGGTGCCTGCTTTTTGTGAGTCTGAAGTTGACACATATTTCACCATCTTTGAATGTGTAGCTGCTCTGTTGCAGTGGCCTAAGGAGTAGTGGCCTTTACTGCCCCAATACAAATTAGTGGGAAAAGCCCAAAAGGTGTGCTTGTGGAGATGTGTGGAAGGACGAGACTGAGTTTATTCCTCAGGTTCAGCTTTATTCACAATCACATCTCCACCATTCAAAAGCAGAAAAAAAGAGGATGAATTTTCTCACATCTGTCCTTTTATACCTTGGACATCAAACCTACAGTCACATGGTGTTTAATCAAACATACAGTCACATGGTACTTAATCCCAGTCACAATGTAACTTCCCCCGGTCTTAACACCATCCACCTCCTAGTCTCCGGTGGTCAGGAAATCTCTCAAGGCCATCTCCTTGAAACAAAAGGCCAGATCTCACACCTCCTTGTTACCCCTAGGAGGCTCAATCCCTTTGTTCCCTGAGACGTGAAGCAAACAATAAGCATACAGCAATATCTCTGTGAAGCATATGAAACCAACATATGTGCCCCACATGCTCAGCTTTGTCACTGGAGGCTAGCTTGCAATATGATTGTGTTATACTTGCTGATTATGGGCTAGTGCCTGAAGCCTATAGGCAGTGTTTTAGAAACTATAAGATAAATCCTACACAAACTTTTGTGGAGTTTGCTAGAGAGAAGACAACTCTCTTTGATAAATGGTGTGCCTCTAGTAGCGTTTCAGACTTGAATGCACTGCGTGAGTTGGTACTATTGCAAGAATTCAAAAGCTGCATTCCAGAGAAGCTTGTTGTTCACTTAAATGAACTAACAGTATCACCTTTAACAGCAGCTGCAGTTGCAGCTGATGAATTTGCACTGACCCATAAAAATGTCTGTGTAAATAAATATAGCACATCTTCCTGGCGTGCCTCTAAAACAGAAGATTCATTGGAGAAACCTAAGCAACTTTCCTCTATTGCAAAAGATTGGTAGGAATGCTTATTCTGCCACAAACTGGGCCATGTTGTCTCCAAGTGCTATTCCCTGAAGTGCATAAAACAATCAGCTGGGGGAAGGAACACAAAAGGAGTGGGGTTAATAAAGACTATACAGTCCCACAATACTAAAAAGCATAAAAGTGGAAACCCTGATCCTTGCTTTAAACCATTCATCTTTGAAGGCTCTGTTTCTCTAACAGGAAAACCAGAAGATGAGCATCCTGTGAAAATTCTGAGACACTGGTGGGTCGAGGTCTTTAATATTGTCTGATGTGCTACCTTTTGATGAGACTTCCTCCTTGCCAGACTAGCACTTTAGTGCAGGGAGCGGAAGTGTGTTATGTCCCAGCACCCCTACACCATGTGTATGTTAACTCCATATTGATTAGCGGGTTATTCAGTGTTGCATTGCGGCCTTCTTTTCCCATCCAAGGAGTTGACTTTATCATGGGCAATGATATTGCTGGAGGAAGAGTCCATCCAACTCCTGAGATCATAGAAAATCCTGACTCTGACTCCCAAGATTATTTGGCAGAAGTTTACTTGTCCATTTTTTCTGCTAGTGCATGTACCAGAACTCGAGCTTGGCGCATGGCTGAGGAAGGCAGTTTGGCAGATTCTTTTCTGGCTTCAGGATTGACTGAAGATGAACCAGCTACAGCTAAAAACAAAAGTTCACCTGTCTCTAAAGAGCTGACTAATGACTAAATCTCTTTGAGGTGAAACCCTCTTCCTCACCTGCATTTAAACTGTCCTTAACACGTGAAGCACTCATTATGGCACAGAAATCTGACCCTTCTCCAATAAAAAGCTTTGCTTCTCTGTCTGAAACAGGGCAAAAATGCAGTTCTTGCTCCTACTTTTTGGAAGATGGAGTCTTGATGTGCAGGCAGAGGTCCACACTGATGAAGTTCCACCCTGATGAGAGTGACACTGAGACCAGTGCTAACTGGAAAAATGTGTATCAAATTGTTGTTCCATCTGACTATCAGCAGCATGTGTTATCCCTGGCACATGATCGTCCAATTGCTGGACATCTCGAGGTAACAAAAACATACAATAAGATACCCAGTCATTTCTTTTGGCCAGGACTAAAAGCTGATGTGGTGCAGTTCTGTCGTACCTGTAATAATGGATTAGATTTATATGGCGCTTTACATGCCAAGTGACATCTCAAAGCACTTACAGTGAGTCCATTATTCATTCACTCCAGACAGACATTGATAGTAGTAAGTTGCTACTGTAGCCACAGCTGCCCTGGGGCAGACTGACAGAAACGTGGCTGCTAATCCACGCCAATGGCCTCTCCGACCACGACTGAACATTTATACACATTCATACCAAGTATCAGGGACACAACGGCAGGATGGCTGGGGCGAGTGGGATTCAAACCACCAACCTTCTGGTTATTGGATGACCCACTCTACCTCCTGAGCCACTGCCGCCCACATTTCCCTCCTCCGTTCCATTTTTGCTGAGCACCAAGCTGGACGGCAGGAATTTCCATTTTTAAATGGTCTTTGGCATGACCTGGCCGGGACTTGAACCCAACCTCCCAGTTGTGTGGCGAATGCTCTACTTCTAGGCCACCACTCAGGTAAACTTTGCCAGATTGCGGGGAAGCCAAACCAAGTACTCCCACCTGCTCCCCTCTGCCCTATTCCTGCTCTGGGTGAACTTTTTGAGCATGTCATACAGACTGTGTTGGTCCCTTACCAAAGGCAAAGTCTGGACGTCAGTGTCTGCTAACTATAATGTATACAGCAACATACTTCCCAGAGGCATTTCCTCTGAGGGGGGTCACTTCTCTCCTGGTAACAAAAGCTCTGTTAAAGTTCTTTATAATCTTTGGCCTCCCCAGAATAGTGCAGATTGATCAAGGCACACAATTTCTGTCGAAACATTTTAAACAGATGATGAAAACTCTTGAATTAAGCATGTTGTTTAAAGCGCCTATCACCCTGAATCTTAAGGAGCTCTGGAGCAGTGGCACCAGACGCTAAAATCTATGCTAACAAAATACTGTTTGGAGACTGGTAAAGATTGGGATGGAGTACCTGTGATCGCGGCACTTATTGTGAAGTGCAGTGTGGTGACGCCGACTTCCTGTCGCATATCACTGCACTGCCCTATATAACGGGATGGGCCGCGAAAGGCACTTCCTCTTGTGCTGGATGATCCCACTGGGTGCTTGCCGTGTACTGCTTCATACCACCTTCAATAAAGCTGTGTTCAATGTTATCACTCTCTCCATCTCGTTCATCACCAGATTTGTGGACATAACATTTGGCGACTGAGGATTAACATATGGAGACGTGCGTTATGCCATTCCATCTGTTCTTTGAGCTCCTGGGTGAGCCGCTGGTGCCTTGGATGCGTTGGTTCGAGGCCTTCCAAACCTACATCACAGCGCTGGACCTCGGGAAACTCGATAAGGTGAGGACATGTGCGCTTCTCGTCCACAACCTAGGTATTGAAGACAAGCGAGTCCTACAGACGCTTGGCACGTCAGACTCACTTGAAGACGTTGTGGAGCTGCTAGCTAACCATTTCACCACTCCAGACAGCATAACTGTATGGAGAATTCGCTTTCGCTAGCGACGCCAATGTGTAAGTGATCCTATCCACCAATATGTTGCTGACTTGAGGCAGCTAGCTAGCGAGTGCTGTTTTGGGCTGCTCGAAGATGAGATGGTGCGCTACCAACTAGCAGAGCACACGTGCAATATTGGACTGCGAGGTAGGCTACTAATGCTGCCGAATGACTTGACGTTAGCTAGAGCTGTTGGAGGCCGCAGATAAGCTAGCTTTGGCACTAAACTGGCGCCAGTCACAGAAGCCACCGGAGCCACCTACCACAGCACATGTTGCAGACTCAGGTAGCTTGAATAGCTTGAATGACGATTTTACGGAAACCAATTCTGCCAGCCAAAGGTCTACCCCGTGAAGACCCCCATGCAGGCCATAAAGCGAAAGAGTGCCCGGTGAGAGGAAAATGTTGTAGCAGATGTGGATGCTTGAATCACTACGCCAGGGTGTACTGCTTATCTGAGCCGGAGAGCCCACTGAAGAAATCACTCTGCCTGCCCCATCAACTATCCATACGGTGAACCCCAGTACTAACGGGTATACGTATTGTGCAGTGGAGTTAGAAGGCGTTGAGGTGCCACTGTTACTCGACATGGTGGCGGTGTGGTCAATGCCGAGTTGGGCCACGGTGAAGAAGTTTTTCCCCCACCACAGGGTAAGAAATAACCCTGCGCCGTTGTATGGCGATGGAGGTAGCAGGCTGTGCATTGTTGGGACTGTGGTGTTAACTGCCCGTTACAAGTCGGCAATGATGATTGACTTCACCTTCCAAGTGGCAGCGCGTGGCACTAACATCATGGGGTGTGACCTGTTCTACGAACTGGGTTTTACCATTAATGAATGTGCTGGGAATGAATGGTCGGGTTGTGGCCGCTGTAACCCACCGGTTCTGGTGGTCAAAGAGGACGTGGTTTGGAACGAAGGACTAACGGACACCCTTGCTTTCGAGCTGGACCAGCTTCACTCAGAAGTTGTAGTGGGGGTTACCAAGCGTGACGGCGGGGCACCTGCTCTGGTGAGTGACACCATGCTAGCCCCAGATGCCTCCGGTGCTCGGCTGCAGTTGGGTGGGGGGTCTGAAGCTACAACGGTGACTGCTACAATGCTTATAGAAAAGGACGGGGCCAGACCGACAAGCACGGAGTTACCGCATGTTCAGCAGCAGCACACCAAGCTGAGTAAGGCACCACTTAGGGTTATGGACTTGGTTCGGGTTCGGGGTGATGAACGACCATGACGAAGATGGCCAGTAAAACATCAAGCATGTCTGCAGATAGTGGGGAAGTTGGGAACAGCGTACTTCTGGTTGTCTGACGGCTCGTCGAGGCATGAAAACCAGTTATGGCATGTTCAGGAGAATGCTCCAGGTGGCAAGCTTGGATGGGAGTCGGTGATGGCGGTGTGGGACCCGGGCTCCGTCGTCCAGAAGATCAGCCATTACTCCAGGGGCCTACTGCCTCCAGGGGCGCGCCTGCTGAGGGGCTGCCCTAGGGCCCCCCATGCCAGTTCCACCTTTCCCACCCAAGTGACTGTGCTGTGACAGCACTGTTTATAGTTCTTTTGTGTTTTTGTGTTTTATTGTGTTTAGTTTAGAGGCATGGCTGATATTTTTAGTTGCAATAAAGACTTTTAGTTTAATCTGGTGGCAGAATAATCCACTGTGCCGTGTGGTAGTCCACCCACTGGCTCTATTTTAGGTTGTTTTGTGCAAGTGTTTTAGGCCTTTTAGTACCTTAGTTTTCATTTTTTTAGAGTGTGATTCGGGTTCCATATTGGGGTGGGTTTGAATTGTTGGAGTGGGTTTTGGACTTTGTAAAGGAAGGGGGAGAATGTGATAGCAGCACTTATTGTGAAGTGCAGTGTTGTGACGTCGACTTCCTGTCGTCACCGCACTGCCCTATATAGCAGGGTGGGCCGCCATAGGCACTTCTTCTTGTGCCAGATGATCCTGTTGGGTGCTTGCCATGTACTGCTTCATACCATCTTCAGTAAAGCTGTGTTCAATGTTACCACTCTCTCTACCTCATTCATCACCAGGTTTGTGGACATAACAGTACCCTTAATGTTGTTTGCAATAAGAGAAGCTAAAGAACAATCATTGGGATTTAGTCCCACAGAACTTGCATTTGGACATGAAGTTCGAGGCCCTTTAAAATTACTCAAGGAAGAGTTCATGTCACCTCCAAAATCAGCCAAAGCTAATATCCTGGACTTTGTTTCACAGTTCCGAATGCGCCTCCACCAGGTTCAAACAGTGGCTTTGGAAGCACTATCCACAGCTCAGATCACTATGAAGCAGCATTATGACCAGAAGGCAGTTCTTTAGTCCTTCAAACCAGGTGATGAGGTTCTAGTTTTACTTCCTATCCCTGGGTCTTCTCTCACTGCTCGTTTTTCTGGACCCTATGTGTTACAAAAGAAAGTAAGTGATACATACTATGTTATAAAAACCCCTGACAGAAAATGCAGTACTCGCTTGTTTCATCTAAACATGCTTAAGTTGTACAACTCTAGAAATGCCCCTGTTCCTGAGCCTATTCACCAAACTTCAGTGCCTGTGGCACCTATTGTAGATGAGTACTTATCCACCTCACCCTCTGTCTCTTTAAGTACCTCTCTGGAGGTGAAGGATAAAAAAGATGAAGATGGTCTTGAAATAAAGGTCACAGATCACCAGACAGCCAGATTAATAAACTCAGAGGTGTTAGCAAACCTGCCTCAACATCTTTCTCATTTGTCTGACTCACAAAAAGCAGATATTGAAGCTCTCATCCAGACCCATTTAACATTGTTTTGTGACATCCCTACTCGCACAACTGTGTTGGCTCATGATATTAATGTAGGTGATGCTACTCCTATCAAACAACATGCCTACAGGGTCAATATGACAAAAAGGGAAATTATGGAAAAGGAAGTGACCTACCTCCTGGAACATGGGTTGGCAAAAGCAAGTTGCAGCCCCTGGAGTTCACCTTGCCTTGTGACCCCTAAATCCCCGTTTCTGCACAGACTACCAAAAGGTAAATACCGTGAGTGATGATTCTTTTCCTTTACCTCGAATTGAAGACTGTATAGATAATGTTGGATCTACCTCTTATGTCAGCAAATTAGACCTTAAAGGTTACCTCTCACTGGAAGAGCTTCAGAAATCTCAGCCTTTGTTACACCAGATCATTTTCTACAATACGTATACTGTAATGCCGTTTGGAATGAAGAATGCTTCTGCCACATTTCAAAGGCTAATGGCCACTATCCTGGGTGACGTCAATTGTAATATCTACCTTGATGATATTGTGATCTATTCTTCCAGCTGGTCTGCACATGTAAATACCCTAACTGATGTTTTTCAGTGACTAGTTGCAGCCTCGTTGACCCTCAACCTTGCAAAGTGTGAGTATGGTAAAGCCACTGTAACGTACCTCGGAAAAAGAGTCGGCCAAGGCCAGGTATGTCCCAGTCTTGCTAAAGCATCTGCTATAACGACCTACCCTGTACCCACAACACAGAGAGAGCTGCGTAGATTCCTGGGAATGGTTGGTTATTACAGATATTTCTGTAATAACTTTTCACAAGTGGTGGCACCACTGAGAACCCTTTGTAGCCCAAAGCAGCCTTTTGGTTGGAACAAAGAATGCTTTTGAATGTCCTAAAGCTCTTTTGCTCAGTGCACCTGTACTTGCCACACCTGACTTCTCCAGACCATTCAAAGTGGAGGTAGATGCCAGTGACACCGGAATGGGAGCCATCCTTCTTCTTCTTCTTCTTCTTCTTCTTCTTCTTCTTCTTCTTCTTTTAGATTTGATTGGCAGTTGGCAACCAGCTTACAGGTGCATTACCGCCACTGACTTGATTATCATCACTCTATATCTTTATATAAGGAGTTCTTATAAGGAGTTCTGACCAACTCCTTATGTGTGAAAAAAGTATCCGTCCTTGGACTGTGTCCTCGGCGGCGGCGTATGCTATCCTTCTCCAGGATGATGCTAATGGGATCCTCCATCCAGTGTGCTACTACTCATGCAAGTTTAATAAGCATCAGCAGAAGTACTCCACTATTGAAAAAGAAACTTTGGCCATGCTACTTGCACTACAGCAGTTTGAAGTTTATGTGGGGTCAACATCACAGTTTGTGGAAGTTTATATGGATCACAACCCTCTGGTATTTCTGGCATGCATGTATAATCACAACCAAAGACTAATGAGGTGGGCCCTCATCTGTCAGAACTATAATATCCAAATTAAACATAAGAGAGGAGATGATAATGTGGTGGCTGAAGCCCTCTCCAGGGCCTAAAAAAACTTTATCATGTATATGTTAAAGTAAAACCAATGGTTCTTTCTTCCACTTTTGACTTGGGTTGCCACCACACCACCAGCGTTGTAATTTCTGTTGCCATTACAGACACTGATAGGTTTGAAGCCGTTGGTATGCCTCTGTATATTTTGAATGTTCACCTGTAAAACTGTAGTGAACTTGATTGATTTTTAGTTAATTAGACTGCTTGTTAACCTGTTTGTTCTCTATCTCGCCAGAGAAAGCTGCAGGGAAGAGCTGCCATTTTCTTTGAATGATTTTCTCGTTTATTTTGTGGATCAGGGAGTTGCTTGTCAAGGTATGTGCTTTTTCTTTTAACTTAAGTTATAGGTAAGAATCTTTTGTTTCTAGCTCTGGGGCATTTTTGTTCGTTTTTGGCCTTGGTTCTCCCTGAAGTCAATGTTGCTTTCTTTTATTCTGGCAATAAACCATTTAACATTGATCAACTCTTTCATTATTTTGTCACCTGGTTTACGTTACTCCCTTTTACCCCAAGGCAGCCCCTGGGGTCGTAACAGTTGTCCTGAAGAAGTTAAGTTATTAAAATGCCAATATGATTTAATTTTTTCCCCTGGTGAAATAATTAAATATGCAGAGGCTAGATAATGGTCAGTAAAACTGACTGGACTTATGTTACTGTGAAGAATTCTTGGGCCAGGAATTCTAATCTAGCAGTAATGACCATATTATCTCTGACTCTAACCTATGTATACTGTCTAGTTGTTGCATGTTTAACTCTACATGTATCTAGTAAATCAAAGTGTACAATGATGTTTTTTAAACTGTATGAAGACTGTGGATGGGGTTCTGCGTTAGTTCGAGCCATAGTAATATCTAAGGTACAGTTGAAATCACCAGCAACAGTAATGGTCTTGGGGGTAGTTCTGCAATTCATTTTGAAGTTCATAAAAAAGACAATTCTTTCAGAGCTCTGATTTGGAGCATAAACATTAACAAAGCAAAACTCAGAATTCTCTATTTCCGCCCTAACAAAGAACAGCCTGCCCTTCACTACATCCACTACAGATAAAATTGCTGCATTCACAGACTCCCCAAACAAAATCGCTACTCCTGCACTAAAATTTGTACTATGACTGAGTGAAAATGGACCCTTCCACCACAAGCCCCAGTCCACTTCATCTGCTGAAGTGGTATGAGTTTTGTGCAAAAACAAAATGTTCAGATTTTTTTGTCTAAATAATTCACTGATTAATTCTCTCTTATGATTGTCCCTGCCTCTTGCCCTAAGATGCTGGGATAGGCTCCAGCCCCCCAAAAAGGATTAAGTGGAAGAAAATGGATGGATGGATGGATTGTCCCTCCCAGGACAGGAACCACAGTTACTGGCTTAACATGCTCTTTCTCACATCTAGATTTTGCTGCACCATCAGTAACTGTTAGGGCCTCATCACCAGCCCTGCTCTCAACTGGAGGCTGAGCTGCATGCACCAAAGCCAGGCTGGCCACAGACGCAGCATCGGGTTTTGGATCAAGACCGGTCAAAGGCCCCACAATACCATCTGTAGTAGCGGCACGAGCAGAAGCTGCACCACTGGTTTCAGCTATGGCTCCATCAGATCCTCCCACCCGTTGCTTATGTGGACAAGCGAAACGTTTGTGGCCCACGTCTTCACATTCAAAACATTTCATCTGTCCTGAGCTAGCATGCACCATGTACAAGCCATTCCCATCTTATTATCTTATTTAGTATTGCTCTGAGTGCTGCTATCCTTTTGCTGCTGCAATTCTGGAATTTCCCCATTGTGGAATTAATAAAGGCTTATCTTATCGTTACCCAAAATGACACTTCTAATGTTTGAGTAGGCAAGTCCAAAAACATGAACACCTGTCACCTGAGTGACTTCACAGTTTAATTTGAGATCCTTACATCCCAAACTCACAGTTCTAAATGGGCTTGCAAATTTCCCAAATCTGTGAAGCTCAGTCTCCAACTGCTCATTGGAGATAAATGGAGGAACATCTGAAACGGTGATTCGTGTTGATGGAACCGACAACGTGGATACCTGCACATACATATCCCCGATAACAACACCACCCCCAATCAGATTATGACCATACTCCTCACCAGTCAAAAACATGACAGCTTTATTCATTTGGGACGTAAAGCAGATCTTATCATGCCCTACCTGCTCACCCACAGGAAGAAGGACCTCCACGGTAACGCGACAATCCAGCGGGACCATCCTCACTCCCTGCCAGATAGACGGAGGTGGCGTCTCAGAGGATGCCATCCTCCAGCAAAATGCCAAAAGCCAACAAAAAATCCATAAATGCACTCAAAAGACTGAAATAACCTTACCTGAACATGCATCCAATAATGAATGATAGATGAAAAGTCCAAACGTTGTGAAAAAGTACAATCCAAAACTCTGCGCTACTCATACACCCAATACCTCTGTGACTCACGGTCATACTCATGCCCACCGGAAACGGAAACCAGAGGTGAGGAGAGGAGAGAGACACTGAGAGAAGCAGCCTTAAACTGCAGTGGAAATGCTAGAGATCAGCGCTAAACACATCTTATGTCTCGCGCATAGTAGAATGCATCAATATAACAAATATATTCATTGTATCGCCCAGCCCTACAATAAAGTGCAGCACAGTGCCAATCTCAGTCTTTAAGCAGAAGCAAGCAGAAGAAAAAATATTCTCAATTCTGAAGAAAATATTATGGAATCACCCAGTAATTTTCAGTACTTAAACAAAAAGCTGCATCAAATTAAATCTGCAAATTTGTCTTCAGTTAACAGTGCTTGCACACCTTTGTGAGCTATTACACCAAGCTGACAAACATGAATCGTGGCTCCAACACAAGAAATATCAGTTGAAACAAAAGAGAGGATTATAAAACTTCTTCAGGAAGGCCAGTCATCACAGAATGTAGCAAAAGATGTTTGTTATTCCCAGTCAGCTGTGTTTAAAATCTGGACCAAGTAGAAACAAAATGGGAAGGCTGTAAATGGGAAGCATACTGGTAGACCAAAAAAATCGTGAAAACATCATGATAAAAAAGTTAAAGCAATATGTCTTGAAAATTGAAAATGCAAAGCAAAACAAATGAGGAACAAATGGGCAGAAACTGGAGTCAATGTCTGTGACTGAACTGTAAGAAATGGTCAAAAGGAAATGGTTTACATACAGAAAAGCCAAATGAAAGCCATCATTAACACTAAACAGAAAAACAAGGTTATAGTGGGCTAAAGAACAAGCAATCATGGACTGTGGATGACTGGATGAAAGTGATATTCAGTGATGAATCACAAATCTGCATCAGGCAAAGTGATGACGCTTAAACTTTTGTTTGGTGCCGTTGCAATAAAATTTATGAAGATGATTGTCTGAAGAAAACATGCTTATTTCTGTAATCATCGATAATATGGGGCTGCATGTCAGGTAAAAGTATGGGGAGATGGCAGTCATTACATCTTCAATAAATGCACAAGGTTACATTGAAATATTGGATACTTATTCCATTAATTGAAAGGATGTTTGGTGATGATGACATCATTTTGATGATAGTGCACCTTGCCATAGGGCAAAAAGTGTGAAAGCTTTCCATCAAGAAAGACATCTACTGTTAATGACATGGCCTGCAAATAGTCCAGACCTCAATCCCATTGAAAATCTATGGTGGAAATTGAAGAAAATCATCCATGACAAGACTCCAACCTGAAAAGCTGATCTGGCAACAGCAATAAGAGAAAGTTGGAGCTGGATTGATAAAGAACACTGTCAATAGTGAAGTCCATGCCTCAGAGAATTCAAGCTGTGATCAAAGCCAGAGGTGATGCAACAAAGTGCTAGTGGTGTAGTGTTTTTTCATGATTACATAATATTTTATCTTCTTCTTATTGTATTTTAATCAGAATTGAGTGATTCCATGTTTTTCCTCTGCTTGTTCTAATAACTGACTACAGCAACTTTTTTCATTCTTTTTTTGTCAGTGGCCTCAGTTACATGGGCAGAATTTCTTCAGTCTGATTACAATTCAGATCAGAATTTTACTGTTTACATGGATCCTGAAAAAGGTGATCCGATTAGGCTGTGCGTTTCCATGTGTCACACGTTTGAACGGAATAAATCATTTTGACATGCGCACGTCGACATTTTGACATTCCGAAAATAGTAGAAGAAGCAACTTCCGGTGTTAGCAAGCCCCGCTTCGTGCTGAAATTGACCTGTATTGTGTTATTCACACTGTACTTGTGCTTCTGCTGGTCTCCGTAATGAAGCTACAAGTACATACTTCTGCATATGACGAACAGAGGGAGACAGCAGGACGATACAGACCAGTTTTGTTTTACTCCCGCTATGTTTTCCGCTAGCTGCTGCTAAGGCGGAAATACGTCACGTCGACGTGCGGCTGGTGTACAGACATGCGCAGTAAACATATTTTCTGCCCAACCTTAGGATTAAGTGTTTTCATGCGCACCATTCGGATTACCAATCGGCATAACCCACCCCTCTCAATCGGAATGAAATTTTGATCTGAATGAGCGTGATCGGGTTAGAATATTCAGATTGGCGTGTTTACATGAAGCATTTTTATTCCGATCAGGCTTTTAATTGTGTTTCTTAAAGCCAGAAGGTTGTCATTTAGAATAAAGAGTTTTGTGAGGTCTGTGATTTTTTTTTAACAAAATTAAACAGTTGAATGAACATCCTTTAAGAGTGGTGATTCCATAATTTTTGCAATGTAGTTGAACAAAGATTCAGTTTTGTTGATTCTATAGCTCACAGAACAAATATTCTATTAAGACAACAAATACATTATAGATGATTAGTGCATGACTTTCAAGGATTATTATGTTATATACAGTATACTGTATTTACCAACCAATAAAACCAACTTTCAAGTAATTTTTTCAACTTTAAACAAATTAGTCTTGCTTTAAACAAAGCTTTGTATCAATTGCAGCAATTTTTCAGTAGAACAAATTGGGGCGTGCTACATGCTGTATGTAAAAGTATCCATCAGGGTGTCTGTGACCTAAATTGTTTTCCACATCACACAGTGGTAGCAATTTGAAGCTAAAGGACACTTTGACAAGAGGACAGGAGGAGTTGGGTATTAAACCACCAGCTCATGGCCAACAAGCTCTCTTACCTGTGTTACAGCTGCCAGGTTCAGGATATATTTAGTCTTTCTCCAAAGCCACTGGCAGTGCTGAACATGTGTGAACAAGGTTGAAGTACAGTATGTACCTTGAATGCGATGTTGAAGAATACACACCTCATTCAGTAAATTGCAAAATATGTAATTCCTTTAAACCTAAATATGTCTTGTTTGATCTCGTGGACTGAGGAAACCCTAAGCTGTTTATTTCTACAGTGCCTGTATCTGTGTCTCAGGAGACTCACAAGGAGACAAATTTTCTCATGCTGTGTGTGGCAATTGGATGTAATAGTCCATTTACCACTGTAAATTTGCTGTGTGCAAATACCACAGTGTGCTCGTGTGATGTTATCCTGGCAAGTGTTTTCCCCGAAAACCTACCAGAGCAGCTTCTGTAGATGAGGACTATCATCATCACGACCTCTTCTGTTTTCCCAGCTGTGTCTGAGTGAAGATGTGAGGCTTTTACACTGCTGCTTTTTTTTTTTTTTTTTTTGGTTTGTTTTTTCCCCCCAGGCTCAGTGTTTGTTATACATCTGGTGGTCAGTGATGACAGAAGCCCAGCATGGCCTTTCCTGCTCCATTTCAAAACTGCTTTGATGGCTGGGAACTTTAAGGAGACACAGTGTCAATGAAAACACTTTGATATTTTGCTCCAGCTGTCAGTTTTTGTCTGGTATTTGTCAAACACTGGACGCAGCAAGGTCCTTTGAAGAAGGTCTTTGTACAGAAATGCAGATGCAGCAAAAACAGAATTTTTAGTCTTTAGAGGGCTTAGACTGTGCTCAAGACATAATGATTGCTCTCAAGATAAAATGGAAGTGTGTTTGATATTAAAATTAAGGCAATTAGGCAGCGTGTATTTACCACTGCCATCATGGCTCTCCTGTCATGCGATAAAGTAATTAGGAAGCTTTATTACTGCAGTGAATGTAGTGAGATATACAGATTGTGCTTCTCATTATAGGTTTGTACTTTGCAGTTGGAAAATTCCATTCTCTCTCTTTGTTTTCATAAACTGCAGTGTTAGCAGAATCTCCAGATTTCATGAAAACTTTGGCTGGTGTGTTACTCACAGTACACAGACCCACTGTATGCCTCACTGTTTGGCATTCCACGCATGTTGGCGTTAAATGAATCTACTACCATCCCCCATCAGTCTGCTTAAATCTGTGTGCTCCTGTGCCTGCAAAAATCCAAGAATGCCCACTCCTACGTGGATAGCATGTAATGCTTTCCATTAAGTTGAAACAATAATACAACAAGAAGCATGATAAATTGTATTATAAGGTTGTCAGTTAACCTGGGTTCATCATTCACCATCATTCATCATTACGTGCAAGCTCATTTTGAACAAGTGTTGTTTGCTAGTGGACCAGCCATTCCACATCTGGTTGTATGTTAATTAACAGCTTTGTTTGCTTCTATCGGTCATCATTTCAAACTTAGTGCATACCTGTATTGCTTCATAAACATTAAAACAACACAATGTATAATTTTCTCCTAAAATAATTCCCTTTGACCAGGCGAATATCTCTTCCACCATAGCCTGAACAGCCCCAATCGCTGGCAACAGCACTATGTAACTGCTTTTTGGGTAAATACACCAAAATGACTACAGCTGCCAATAGCCAGTCCTAGGCTGGTGTGTTAGCTGGTTGCTAACTGTAAGATGACACTAGCTTGGTATTTTCAGAATCTACATCATGGCAGAGCCAATGTTGAAACCAAAGAGGATCTTGTCAGATGACACAAAGAACACAAAGTGAGAGGGTGACCAAGCGAGAGCCTGGACAAAAGTGAATACTGAACTAGCTTATGCTTGTTGGCAAGAGCCAAAAGTTATAAAGGGATGCAAGACTGATGGTGACCTGAACTTATTGAAATTAAATTAGTCTTTTTTTTGTTTGCTTGTGTTTGGTCTATTTTGGTTGTTTCCAAATAAGGTAAAGGCTTCTGAATTCAGGGATACCTTATACGTTAGGGCTGTGAATCTTTAGAAGTCACACGATTCAATTCAATTCCAATTTTCGGAGTCACGATTCAAGTCAGAATCGACTTTCGATTCAAAACGATTTTCACTTCACATTTGACTCTCAGTTCAGTACAAAAAACCACTAATCTCAGGGAAAAAAAGTCCACTGCACTGCAAAAAAAAAAAAAATGATGAGGTAAGCTTGAAAGCAGAGTACAGTGTGTTGATGCTTTGGAGGGTTATATTTTTAAAAAATTACATCAGCTGATTTGCAATAAAATACTGTTAAATGAAAAAAGCGGGCTTAGGTTAGTAACTGCTTTTTTATTTCTTGAAAACTTGTGAGTTTCAAAAATGAAATCGTACACAAGTGAAATAAATTTAGAAAATTTTCCTTTTCAGCATATCACAATGCCTAACAGCTTTTACACAGTGCGCAGGTTTGGTCACCCTCCAGCATTCTAGAAATATAGGCTATTCATTAAAAAACAACAACAAAAAACAAAAACAAAAGTAAATTCTATCACAAATACTTTGACCATCCATTTAAATACTAGTTGTACCTGACTGTATGCAGTCAATGTACAGTTACCTATACAGTAACTTAATACAATGAACAAATTCAATAAGAACTGAATGCAATTGATGCATAAGATACAGTAAGTAACATTAATTTTAAACCTACACAAATGTAAACTTAAGCATTCAAATTCTTCAGAGACTTAAAAAACAAATTAAAGTTATAAAACAAAATAAAGAGCTGTTACAAGATTTCATGATTTATTGTTTTTGCCCATTCAGAATTTGCTGGGAATTTGTTAAAGTGGTTCTGTGTGCGTTGTTCAGCAGGAGGACTTACAACTTTTTCCACTTCTTTCAACTCTGGGTGATGGGAGTTAATGTGAGCCCGGCATTTGTGGCGTTATCAAAATACTTGAATCGTTTTGCAGACTTTACATATTATGTGTCATGTCTAGTGCTTTCTTTCCCGGAATGATGTAGAAACCAAAATGCGCCCACACACTTGCCTTCATTGAAGAAGGGACTGGCTGAATTTCTTGCTGCTCCATTTTTTCTTTATTCCGACTGTTTCATCTGGCTGCTAGCTAGTAAGCTACTGTGTGGTTCTCCTGCAATGTGTAATTGTGTGTCCTGAAGTGGCAATACGTGTCACGTGACGGGACCCCGGCACCACTGCAAAAAAAATATAATAATTAAAAAGAACTGATTCTTAATTTTTGTGAATCGATTCTGGATCATGTAAAATGAAAATCAAGATTCTTATGTGAATCAATGTTTTCCAACACCCCAATTATATGTCAGCTTGTAAACAAATGCACATGGTTCTCAGTGCAACACGTATTTATGACAGTGTTAACAGACAATTGAGCTTCAGAACTGTAGAGGGAGAGTAAGTGATTGCTTTACCTAAAATTATCTAATATTTCTTGTGAGTTTCTGGGAATCCATTCAATTATTTCTGGAAAATTTAAGTATATGTAAAATATTTCTTTGATGGAAACCATATGAATCCCCAATCTGACCAGTGATGACATGTTTAGCCGCTTGTCATCCTTCAACTGCTGGCTGTCTGTGTGGTGTCCTGCAAACAACGTGGGCTACACAGACAACTGGAACTCATTTTGGGGAAAACCTGTTCTTATTAGACGAGACGGCGTCCATCCCACTTTGGATGGTGCGTCTCATTTATCAAACAATCTGGCATCATTTTTATCCAAATTTCCAAAACCTTGACAACTCAGAGTTGGGACCAGGAAGCAGAGTCGCAGTCTTACACGCCTCTCTGCAGCTCCTCTTCATCCGCCACCCCTCAACTTAGCCCCTGTCTTCCCCATCAGAGAGTCACTGTCTGCTCCCTCCAAAGTTAATAAAAATATAATGTATAAGCATCCCAAAGTGATTAAACAAAAAGTTGGTAAAACTCAAATTAAACATGAAGCCTCTATATTGAATGATTTGGCCTCTGTTCCTCCTCATAATTTAAAAATTAAATGTGGTTTGTTAAATATTAGGTCTCTAACTCCCAAGTCTTTGCTAGTCCATGATCTGTTAATTGATCATCAGACTGATTTAATTTCCCTTACAGAGACTTGGTGAGGGCAAGAGGGTTATGTTGGTTTGAATGAATCAACTCCCTCTGGTTATTTAAACTGTCAAAATCCCAGAAGTTCTGGTCGTGGAGGAGTAGCAACAATTTGCCATTCCAAATTACTAGTTAATGTAAAGCAAAAACATGTTATAATTCCTTTGAGGGCCTGGTCCTCAGTATTGGGCATTTTAGCAATTTTAGGCTAAACCCAATTTTATTTTGCCATAGTTTACCATCCCCCATCAACCTACTCAGAGTTTTTATCCGAATTTGCCAAATTCTTAGCTGATTTAGTGCTGAAATCAGATAGAATAATTATAGTAGGGGACTTTAATATACATGTAGATGTAGATAGTGATTGCCTTAATGTGGCATTTAATTCAATTTTAGACTCGATGGGGTTTTCTCAGAAAGTAGGAAATTCTACCCATTATCTCCACCATACGTTGGACCTTGTTCTGACATATGGCATAGAAATAGAAAAGCTGGTAGTGTCTCCTCATAACCCTGCACTGTCAGGCCATTTTCTGTTAACCTTTGATTTTACTATTTCTGACTATTTGGCTCCTAAGGAAAACTATTACTACAGTAGATGCCTCTTGGATGATGTTACCAAATTTATACAGATTGTTTCCTCTATGTCATGTGTCAACACAACGGAAATAAGCTACAGACAGCTTACTCCTTCTGTAATTGATAGCATGGTAGATAGTGTTACAGCTTCTCTGCATCAGACTCGAGACATGGTAGCCCCTTTAAAAAAGAAAAAGTCTAATCAGAGATTTCTAACTCCTTGGTTCAACACAGAAACTTATAGCTTAAAACAGAAGATTGGTCAATTAGAAAGAAAATGGCGCTCCACTAATTTAGACAAAATCTATTTAACTTGGAGAAATCATCTTTTAATTTATAAAAAATCTCTGAGAAAAGCTAGAATGACTTATTATTCTGCATTAATAGAAGAGAACAAGAATAATCCCAGGTTTCTTTTCAGCACTGTAGCCAGGCTGACAAAGAGTCAGGACTCTGTCAATCCTAACATTCCCTTAGAGCTTACTAGTCAGGACTTTATGAACTTTTTCAATAATAAAATTTCATCTATCAGAGACAAAATCAGTCAGATTCTTCCCACCGTTAACTTAAATACAGTAACTACTACAATTCCTTCAATTGACATCTGTTTGGATCAGTTTACTCCAATTGACCTTTTAGAGTTAGACAAAATAGTTTCCTCATCCAAGCCTTCAGCTTGTCTTTTAGACCCTATTCCTACCAGGTTATTTAAAGAAGTCTTCCCATTTATTGGTAGCTTTATTCTTCAAATAATCAATTCTTTATTAACTTTAGGCCATGTACCGTAGGTTTTTAAAACTGCTGTAATTAAACTCTTACTCAAAAAGCCAATGCTGGATCCAGGGGTCTTAGCTAACAATAGACCAATCTCTAATCTCCCTTTCATTTCAGAAATCTTAGAAAGAGTTGTTGCTACGCAATTATTTGACCACTTGTAGGGAAATGGTTTTTTTGAGTAGTTTCAATCTGGGTTTACAATCCATCATAGTACTGAAACAGCCTTAGTGAAGGTCACTAATGACCTCCTGATCACATCTGATGATGGACTTGTTTTTGTACTTGTCCTTTTAGACCTTAGTGCAGCTTTTGATACTATTGATCATAATATTCTACTTGATAGATTAGAACACAATGTTGGACTTAATGGGACTTTGTTGCAGTGGTTTAGATCTTATTTATCTGATAGGTTCCAGTTTGTTCATGTCAATAATGAGTTTTCTTTTAACTCAAAGGTCAGCCATGGAGTTCCACAGGGATCTGTGCTAGGCCCTGTGCTTTTTAGTTTATATATGTTTCCGTTAGGCAACATTATTAGGAAGCACTGTATACATTTTCATCGTTATGCAGATGACACACAATTATACCTGTCAATGAAGCCAGATGATAGTAATCAATTAGCCAAGTTAGAAGCCTGTCTTAAGGAAATCAAAGCTTGGATGACTTGTAATTTCCTGCTATTAAATTCGGATAAGACTGAAGTCATTCTTGTTGGTCCAGAAAAACCTTAGAAATACCTTTCCAAATCAAACTTTTAGTTTGGATGCAGTTACTCTTTCTCTTAATAGCTCTGCGAGGAACCTTGGAGTTATTTTTGATCAAGATCTGTTTTTCAATTCACATATTAAATTCGTTTCAAAGACTGCCTTCTATCATTTGCCTAATATTGCCAAGATTAAGAGCATCTTGTCTCAGAGTGATGCTGAGAAACTGATCCACGCTTTTGTTAGCTCTAGATTAGATTATTGTAAGTCTTTATTATCAGGTTGTCCTAAAACATGTCTAAAAAGTCTTCATTTGATCCAAAATGCTGCAGCAAGAGTTTTAACAGGTACTAGAAAGAGCGATCATATCTCGCCGGTTCTGGCCTCCCTTCATTGGCTTCCCATAGAGTTTAGAATCAAGTTTAAAATCCTTCTTCTCACTTTTAAAGCTCTAAACAATCAGGCCCCTCTTTATTTAAAAGATCTGATATTACCCTATTATCCTAACAGAGCACTACACTCCCAAAATGCTGGATTACTTGTAATACCTAGAATCTCCAAAAGTACAATGGGGGGCAGAGCCTTCACTTATCAAGCTCCTCTCTTGTGGAACCAGCTGCCAATTTGGATTCGGGAGTCAGACTCAATCTCTGTTTTTAAGAATAGGGTTAAAACCTTCCTTTTTGATATAGCCTACAATTAGGGAGGGATCATGTGTTTCTGAACCCTCTCTTAGTTATGCTGCTATTAGGTTTAGACAGCCGGGCGACCTCCAATAATTGCACTGGGCTTCACTCCTTTCTTCACTCTCAATGATTTTTTTTTTTTTTTTTTTTTTTTGCTGGTCATTAACATCTGTTTATTCTCTCCCATAGATTGAGTCCCCATCGTGCTGTTTGCTCTCTACATGTCTGTTCTTTTCATCTTCTCTATCTCCTCACCCCCCAGCCAGTCACAACAGATGACTGCCCCTCCCTGAGCCTGGTTCTGTAGGAGGTTTCTTCCTGTTAAAAAGGAGATTTTCCTCTCCACTGTCGCCAAGCACTTGCTCATAGGGGATCGCCTGATTGCTGGGGTCTTTCTGCAAATAAATATATAAATATATAAACACACAGTGTGGAGCATTGTAGCTAGATGGAATAAATATATAAATATACAGTATATACACACTGTGTGTATATACTGTATATTTATATATTTATTCCATCTAGCTACAATGCTCCACACTGTGTTTATATATTTATATGTACATATGTATATTTGCTGCTCTTGTTTTTCTTGTCTTCTTGATTGTTGCTCTGAGTGTTGCTATCCCTGTGCTGTTGCAATCCTGGAATTTCCCCATTGTGGGACTAATAAAGGCTTATCTTATCTTATCTTACCTTTTTTTTTTTTATCTTATCTTATGCAACCCTCCCCATTTACCCGGGCTTGGGATTGGCACAAGGAGTACACTGGTTTTGTGCTTCCCCTTGTGACTAGGTAACCAACCTTTCCCTTACCTGAGCACCAAGCTAGAAGGCAGAAAGTAACATTTTTATGGTCTTTGGTGTGACCCTGCAGATGCTTTACCATTCAGCCTCCTCTCTGGTTCTTCAAGAATCTGTCCAATAAAGCAAAATGCCTCAAAATAACTCTTTAAAAAAGGTACTGTCCTTCACCATGGTAAACAAGACGTTGCTCAGAGCCGATTCCTGATGTAATCCCATCCCCACCTTGAATTCATCAGTGACTTCTACAACACGCATCACCACTCTCACATACTTTTCTGCCACTCCTGACTTCCTCAAACAGTACCATACTTCCTCGCTTGGCACCCTATCATATGTTTTCTCTAGATCCACAAAGACACAGTGCAACTCTATACTTGTCCATCAACACGCTTAGAGCAAACATTGCATCTGTAGTATTCTTTTTAGGCATGAAACCATAATGCTGCTCACTGATTGTCACCTCTTCTCCACCATGCAGCACCTGACCCAGTTGATCTCTTTTTGCTAACCTCCAATTAATGAATAAATAATCTTAATTGATTTTTTTTTTTTTTTTTGTTACTTATTTGTACCCGTAGGTAGATTCGGTTTGCAGTCTGGTGACAAGCCACCGGCTGCCGTTCGCTGCGTGCGCGAGCGCGAGCGCCCTAAACCTACATGTTTTTGGTATGCGGGAGGAAACCGGAGAAATCCCGGAGTAAACCCACGCAACACGGGGAGAACATGCAAACTCCACACAGCTCACTGTTGGTCGGGGGCTGGGATCGAACCCACGATCTCATGATCCCCGCGATCCCCCCGCCGAGGGTAAAACTGTGCTGCCACAGTGCTAAACCACTGCACCACCGTGCAGCCCAGAATGATGAGTCATTCATGTAATATTTGCTGAGGGTTACCATTTACAGTGAGGAAAATAAGTATTGAACACATCAACATTTTTCTCATTAAACATATTTCTGATGGAGCCATTGACCTGAGATTTTCACCAGTTATCAGTAACAACCCAAGTAATCCAAACATGCAAAGAAATCAAAGCAACTGTGTTCACAAAACAAATTATATTTAATAAAGTGGAATAACACAGGGAATAAGTATTGAAAACGCTTGGTGAAATTCATTTAATATTTAGTAGAAAAGCCTTTTTTGGAAATAACAGCTTCCAGACACCTCCTGCATGAAAAAAAAAAAAAACAACTAGGTGCAGGCATTGCTCAGGAGTGATTTTAACCCATTCGTCCACACAAGCTGTCAAATTTTGAAGGTTCCATGGGTGTCGTCTATGAACTTTGAGCTTCAGTTTGTTCCATAAATTTTCAATTGGATTCAGGTCAGGTGACTGACTGGGCCATTCTATCAGTTTTATTTTCCTTCTCTGGAGCCAGTTCAGAGATTCCTTGACTGTATGTTTGGGATCATTGTCTTACTGAAAGGTTCACCCTCGTTTCATCTTCAGCATCTTTGCAGATGGCAGCAGCTTCTTATCAAGGATGTCTCTGTACATTTGTCCATTCAGCTTTCCTTCCATTATATGAAGTCTACTTGTACCATGTGCTGAAAAACACATCCACACCCTCATGGGATGTGCAGTGCCATTTCTCATCCAAACATACTGTGTGTTGTGGTATCCAAAAACTTCAATTTTGGTCTCATCTAACCAAACTATATTCTCCTAGTATTTTACTGGCTTGCCCAAATGTTGTGCAGCAAACTTTAAACAAGCTTCAACATGCTTTTTCTTCAGCAGTGGAGTCTTGCGAGGTGAGCGGGCATAGAGTCTATGTTGGTTGAGTACATTACTTATTGTTTTCTTTGAAACAGCAGTACCTGCTAACTCCAGGTCTTTCTGGAGCTCTCCACAAGTGATTTTTGGCTCTTGGATAACTTGTCTGATAATTTGATTGACTCCTCTCTCAGAAATCTTGCGAAGAGATCCTGGTCATGGCTGGTTTATGGTAAAATGATGTTCTTTCCACTTCCGAAGGATGGCTCCAACAGTGCTCACTGGAACATTCAGCAGTTTAGAAATGCACCTGTAACTCTGATGAATTTTGATAGCCTTTTTGCACCTCTTTCTTCATGTTCAATACTTATTCCCTGTGACATTCTGCTTTATTAAATATAACTTGCTCTGTGAACACAGTTGCCTTGATTTCCTTGTATGTATGGATTACTTGGGTTATTACTGATACAGTGTATCTGGTGAAAATCTCAGGACAATGGCTCCATCAGAAATGTGTTTAATGAGAAAAATGTTGATGTGTTCAATACTTTTTTCCACACTGCATACACAGGTATGGTATTGGCTTCATGGATGGAACTATGTACATAAGAGTGCGGAGTGCAGAACACACAACTGAACACACAATTGAGTAAAATGACCCAAGGATTATGGAAAATATACATAGTAGAGGTTTCACGGATGGGTCACTATACATGAAAGT
Source organism: Pholidichthys leucotaenia (assembly GCA_020510985.1). Lineage (NCBI taxonomy): Eukaryota > Metazoa > Chordata > Actinopteri > Cichliformes > Pholidichthyidae > Pholidichthys > Pholidichthys leucotaenia. The sequence goes on along the minus strand of CM035849.1, from coordinate 199,568,665 downwards.
GCGGTGTGCAAAGGCAGGTGTGTTACTGTGATAATGAAAAAGGTCCTCAGTTCTGTGCATGTGAGCGTTCGGAGGGAGGGGAGTGGGTCCTCTGACTGTTTGCAGTATGGATGGCCCAGGGGAAGAAACTGTTTGTCAGTCTGGAGGTGTGGGACCTGATTGATCGGATCCACATTCTGTTTATTTTGCTAGTTGGCAACTTTAAGTACAATAAAAACTTTTGTCAAAAAATATAGGCATATATACAGTGGATATAAAAAGGCTACACACCCCCATTCAAAAGCCAGGATTCTGTGATGTAAAATGAGACCAAGATAAACTATTTCAAAACTTTTTCCACCTATAATGTGACCTATAACCTGCAAAACCCAACTGAAAAATAAACTGAAATCTTTTAAGGGGAAAACTGAAAAAAACTTACAATAACCTGGTTGCATAAATATGCACATCCTGTTATAACTTTGGCTGTGGCTGTGTTCAGAATTAACCAATCACTTTCAAACTCATGTTAAATGGGAGTCAGTGTCATGATTTGTAAGCCAGAGACTCAAACACAGAGCGAACAACACCAGAAGAACAGACAGACTCAGGTGAAAACATTTAACACAATTTATTGCAAAACAAAAACTAAAGAACAACAACAAAACTAATGGCTACAACAAAACACTAATGAGCATGCTGGAGGAGCACACAGCCTGTGAATAAGAGAGAAAGGAGAAATGATCAATAATGAAATTAAATAAGAAGGGAAAAGACGAGAGGAAGAAGAGGAGAGACTTACTAGCAAAGCAGAGGACCCGGCTGTGGATCCCAGCGTGTGGTGATAAGGAGCTGGCGAGAGAAACACCAGCGGGACGAACAGGCAAAGAGGAAAGTTGGCAGGATGGAATGGGGTAGTTGGTTGACCGGGTGGAGTAAAAATTGTCCTGATGAAGAAGAGGTTCAGGTGAGTGTGTGCAGCCCCGAAGTAACACACCGCTGAGATGGCAGCAACCTGAGGAGGAGAAGAAGAAGAGATGGTCAAACAACAGATAAGATTAAAAACCATTCAACTTAACTCGTAGCTGATGGCAGCAATACCCAATGGTACAGCGACAAAGCCTTCGCAAACTGGCTCTTTTAAAGCTGGCAGAAGAAGCAGCAGCAGCTGTGCACAATCATACAGGTGGGCGTAATCAACTCCGGAGCCAGGAAACAGGCAGGAGAAAAAAGCATAGGAGGGGAGGAGGAGCACGCTCACCTGATCAGTGCACCCCCCCCCCAAGGAGTGCCTCCTAGTGTCTTGTTGGGATTTGCCTGATGGAAAGCCCGAACCATGTCCCTGTTGTAGAAGTACGATCTGTGAATCCATGACTTCTCCTCCGGTTCATAGCCCTTACAGTGGACTAGGTGCTGCAGGCCCTGGCCCCAATGACGGATGCTCAAGATTCTCTGGACTGTACAGATGGCATGGTCGTCAAAGACCTGGGGAGGAGGAGGAGGCTTCAGGGGAGGACAGCGGGGGCTGGCGGAGAGGGTTCAATCCCTGACATGTGGAAGGTTGGATGGATGTGGAGAGACGGAGGCAGCTTGAGCCAAACAGTAACATCATTAATGATCCACTAGATAGGAAGCGGACCCAGAAAACATGGCAACAGTTTCTCAGACTCCGTCTTCAACGGGACCTGTTTGGATGATAACCACACCATCTAGCCAATGGTGTATCTGGGCGCCGGCGCATGTCTGCGGTTAGCATAGAGATGGTTCCGCTCGGAAGAGTGGAGAAGGGCAGCCCAAGTAGCTCTCCACAGACGGCGACAGCGGCAAACGTGGGCCTCCACAGACGGCACGGCAACCTCCCTCTCCGCCATAGGTAAAAGAGGTGGAGTGTATCCCAAAGAGGCTTCAAAGGGCATCAGGCCGGTGTCGGAGGAAAGGACAGTGTTGTGAGCATACTCCACCCAGGTCAGATGGGAGCTCCAAGTGGTAGGGTTGCAGGAAGCTACACATCTCAGGGTGGCCTCCAGGGACTGGTTGGCATGCTAACCTGACAGTTGCTTTGGGGATAATATCTGGATGTGAGACTGACGGTGGTGCCGAGGGATCGGCAGAAGGCCTTCCAAACTTGCGAAGTGAACTGTGGACCTAGGTCAGAAACAATGTCGACTGGAATTCCGTGCAGGCAGATGACATGGAGGGTAAGGAGGTTGGCAGTCTCAGCAGCAGAGGGCAGCTTGGGTAAGGGTACCAGATGGATGGCCTTGGATAAATGGTCTATGATAGTAAGAATAACAGTTTTGCCTTACGATGGAGGGAAACCTGTGACAAAATCCACAGCAACATGTGACCAGGGATGACTCGGAACAGGTAGGGGATGAAGGAGGCCGGCTAGAGGTGAGGAGTCCAATTTATTAGTGGCGCAAAGCTGGCAGGCTTTAACAAAGTCCCAAACATCAGCTCTGAGGGTCGACCACCAAAAAACTCATTACAGCAGTTCGACAGTCCAAGAGATGCCAGGGTAACAGGTAAAAAAACTGGTGTGCCCCCACTGGATGACTTCACTACGGAGGGCAGAGGGGACATACAATAGGTTAGCCAGGCCTCCCTCAGGGATGGGCTCAGAGGACTGGGCCTCCTGGAACCTCTGCTTGATTTCCCAAGAGAGGGCACCTACTATGCAGGAGGAAGGCAGGATAGGGTCAGGAGAAGAAGAAACAGCAGGAGGGAGATAAGAAGGTAAAGGGTCGGAGGAGAAATTGCGAGAGAGAGCATCAGGTTTTATATTGTGAGAACCAGGACTGTAAATAATGGAAAGATTAAACCTAAGGAAAAACAAAGCCCAACGGGCTTGTCTGGAATTTAATTTTCTGGCAGATCGAAGATACTCTAAATTTTTGTGATCTGTCCAGACAATGACATATTGGGTGTCTTCCTCTAGCCAGTGCCTCCATTCCTCTAGTGCCAATTTAATGGCCAGCAGCTCATGGTCCCCTACGTCATAATTCCTCTCAGCTGGGGTCAGCCGCCGAAAGAAATACGTGCGCGGATGTCATTTATGATAGGAGCCGGATTGCTGGGAGAGGGCAGCGTCCACCTCTGAATCAGATGCGTCCACCTCAACCACAAACTGTGATTGAGGGTCGACCTGAGCCAAGATGGGCGTCTCAGAAAAAAGAGCTTTTAATTTGGAGAAGGCCTGGTCAGCCTGAAGCGGCTGACCCGGCCTTCTCCAAATTTAAGCAGAATTTCAGTTGACATAAGCTGGGTTAATGGCAGAGCTACCTTGCTGTAATCCCAAATAAACCGGCAGTAGAAATTTGCAAAGTCCAGGAAATGCTGGAGGTGCTTTCTGGTCTTGGGGGTAGGTCAATCTACAACCGCCTTGACTTTAGCCAGGTTGGCCTTTAACTCACCCTCGGCTACTATAAACCCCAGACAAGAAGTGGAGTGGGAGGCAAACACACTTCTCGGCCCTCACGAAAAGTTGATTTTTGAGTAGCCGCTGCAAAACTGCCCGGACATGGACTGTGTGCTCCTCCAGCATGCAGGAAAAAATGACGATGTCGTTGAGATAAACAAAAACAAACTGGTTCACCATGACCCAGAGAACGTTGTTTATCATCCGCTGGATGACGGTGGGGGCGTTGGTCAGCCCAAAGGGTATCACCAGGTACTAAAACTGCCCCAGGTTTATTTTAAAGGACGTCTTCCAATCGTCACCTTTGCGTATACAAATTAGATGGTATGTGTTCTGGAGATCGAGTTTAGTGAACACTCGCACATGCTGAAGTAGCTCAAAAGTCAAGTTAATGAGCGGTAACGGGTACTTATCTTTGACAGTGACTGCGTTCAGCTCGCAATAATCAATGCACGGTCGCAACGATCTGTCTTTTCTCCCCACGAAAAAGAACTCTGCGCCGAGAGGAGTGGATGAAGGACGAATGAGGCCGGCATTCAGGAAGTCTTTGATATAACTCTCCATCGACTCCCTCTCCAGCCCAGACAAACTGTAGAGCCGACTGGACAGCAACCGCGCACCCAGGAGGAGGTCTATAGTGCAGTCATAGGACCGATGAGGTGGCAAAGAGAGGGCCCTAGACTTACTAAAGACCTCCCCAAGGTTATGATAGACCTCGGGCACAAGACTGAGGTCCGGCAGCTTGACCGGAGGAGAGGAGCTGGGGAAAGTGGGCGAACACATGGCTGAATGGAGGCATGATGAGAGGCAAAAAGGGCTCCAGGAGGAAATAGAATTTTGGTCCCAATTAATTATGGGGTTATGTTGGCGGAGCCACGGATAGCCCAGCATCACGAGGGTAGATGAATTGGGCAACACAAAAAACTGAATGCGTTCACGGTGGTTACCGGACAAAAGAATGGAAACAGGTGTGGTGTGATGCGTGATCATGGCTAGCCTGCACCCAGAAAGGGCTGAGACATTTAAAGGGGATGGTAGAGCCCTAGTGGGAATTTTCAGTTGTTGCACTAGACCCTGTGAAATAAAATTTTGCTCAGTTCCAGAATCAATAGGAGCTGAGGTTTTAAACAGCCCCTGGTAATTGAATGAGGGCCGGCAGTGTAAAACTGCTGGGAGGATTGTAGAAGAACCAACCACCAGACCCCCCATGGCTACTGACGGGCCGGATCTTTTGGCCGAGTGGGGCATTTCGGCAACGCGTGTTCTGTAGAACCGCAATACATACAGGCCCACACCTTCTCCTGACGCCGGCGTTCCTCTGGAGTCAGATGGGCCCAGCCAAGAACCATCGGCTCCCCAGGAGAAGCCGACCTGGTGAAGCAAGAGGATGGGGGGATGGTCGCGGAGCAGATGAAGAGGCAGATGCCTTCTGCTCCCTTGTGCGCTCGTAGTACCGATTGTCCAGGCCAATGGCCTGCTTGATTAGCTCATCCAGAGAGGCGGGATTGCCGTGGGTAGCCAGGTCATCGCGGAGGCTGGAATTGAGACTCTGGAGGAAGGCACTGCGTAGACGTCATTCCATCCGGACTCCACCACAACGACCCAGAACTCGACTGACAAATTGGCAACCGACCGATTTCCCTGCTGGAGCACCAGCAGTTGGCTTGCAAGATTACCCTCCCTCTCTGTATGATCAAATGCCCCAGTAAACTCCTGAACAAACCGATTATAGGAATAATTAGACCCCTCTGAACAGCTTAGTATGGGCTGGGCCCATTTAAGCGGCTGGTCTCTGAGCAACAGGGTCATGAATTGGATCTTAGATGAATCGTCTCGATACTCCCCCACCACCTGCTGAAAATAAAGTCAACAGTGTAGCAAGAACCCCTTGCGTCCCCCCATCTCTCCTGCGTACAGGACAGGAGAGGGGATGGAAAGGGTTCAGCAGATAGTTGGAGTAATTGGCACAGCAGTTGGGGGAAGAGACGCCAAACTAGGAAGCAGACACAGGTGGTCGGTTATGGTAGCTAATTGCTGAGTAATTGTTTGTAATTGTTCGGAGAGAAAAACAACTTGGTGTAGTGTCCAATCGGGAGAGCACTAACTGTTCTCCTGGTGAAGCGCTCGCTGAGCCTCGATCCTGGCTGGACCGATCTGTCATGATTTGTAAGCCAGAGACTCAAACGCAGAGCGAACAACACCGGAAGAACAAACAGACTCAGGTGAAAACGTTTAACACAATTTACTGCAAAACAAAAACAAAAGAACAACAACAAAACTAATGGGCTACAACAAAACACTAATGAGCACGCTGGAGGAGCACACAGCCTATGAATGAGAGAGAAAGAAGAAATGATTAATAATGAAATTATTTGAGAAGGGAAAGGAAGAGAGGAAGAGGAAGAGAGACTTACGAGCGAAGCAGAGGACTCGGCTGTGGAACCCAGCGTGTGGTGGTAAGGAGCTGGTGGGAGAGACACCAGCAGGATGAACAGGTGAAGGGGAAAGTTGGCAGGATGGAGTGGGGTAGTTGGTTGACCGGGTGGAGTAGGAATTGTCTTGATGAAGAAGAGGTTCAGGTGAGCGTGCGCAGCCCCGGAGTAACACACCGCTGAGATGGCAGCAACCTGAGGAGGAGAAGAAATGATCAAACAACAGATCAGATTAAACACCATTCAACTTAACTCATAGCTGATGGCAGCAATACTCAACGGTTTAGCAAAGAAGCCTTCACAAACTGGCTCTTTTAAAGCTGGCAGAAGAGGTGGTAGCAGGTGTCACAGTCACACAGGTGGGCATAATTAACTCCGGAGCAGGGAAACAGGCAGGAGTTAAAAACACAGGAGGGGAGGGGGAGCACACTCACCTGATCATCACAGTCAGCACACACCTGCCACCATTTAATGTGCCTCTGATTAACCCTAAATAAAGTTCAGCTGCTCTAGTAGGCTTTTCCTGGCCTTTTTGTGGTCACATCTTACAGCACAAGCCATGGTCCGCAGAGTGCTTCCAAAGCATCAGAGGGATCTCATTGTTCAAAGGTATCAGGACATTTTGCAAAAACACATTTGAATTCTTCCAAATGCATGTGGGAAAATGTGTTATGGTCTGATGAAACCAAGGTTGACCTTTTTGGCCATAATTCCAAAAAGTATATTTGGCGCAAACATAGTGAAGCATGGTGGTGGCACTATCATGCTTTGGGGCTGTTTTTCTTCAGCTGGAACTGGGGCCTTAGTCAAGGTGGAGGGAATTATGAACCAAATGTTCATAATTAATTCAATTATGTTCCAAATATCAGTCAGTGTTGGCACAAAACCTTCAGGCTTCTGCTAGAAAGCTAAAGTTGAAGAGAAACTTCATCTTTCAGCACGACAATGACCCAAAGCACATATCCAAATCAACCAAAGAATGGCTTCATCAGAAGAAGATTAAGGTTTTGGAATGGCCCAGCCAGAGTCTAGACTTGAATCTGATCAAACTTCTACGGGGTGATCAGAAGAGGGCTGTACACAGGAGACGCCCTCGGAATCTGAAAGATTTGTAGCGTTTCTGCAAAGAAGAGTGGGCAAACATTGCCACATCAAGCTGTGCCACGCTGCTAGACTCCGACCCAAAAAGACCGAGTGTTGTAATAAAAGCTAAAGGTGCTGCAACAAAGGATTAGTTTAAGTGTGCATATTTATGCAACCAGGTTATTTTAAGTTTTTTTTCCCCCTTAAAAGATTTCAGTTTGTTTTTCAATTGAGTTGTACAGATTGTAGGTCACATTAATGGGAGCAAACGTTTTGATATGATTTATCTTGGTCTCATTTTTTTACATCACAAAAACCTGGCATTTGAACAGGGCTGTGTAGACTTTTTATATCCACTGTATGGTGAAAGTCTCAGGTCAATGGCTCCATCAGAAATATGTTTAAGGAGAAAAATGCTGACGCATTCAATACTTATTTTCGCTGCTGTAAGTGGTAGATGATGGATGGATGAATGGATGGATGGAGAGTCATAGTTGTACACAGTATATGATGAGTTGAAACTGAAGAATCTGACTCTTTATTGCTATATCACTATAACTATATTACTAACCGCTAGGTGGTGCATGAACGTGCAGCGGCCTCTCTTCTCTCTTTGTGTTGGTGCCACTTAGTGCTGTTTAAATTACGCCTAAGTGTACTTAATGCCTGTATATGATGCTGCGCACAAGCTACAGTCGCCACAGTCACAGCCTTCACCATAAGGAATATGTCTAAACATTACGTCCCGCACCAGAGCATTACAGAGGAACTCCGTGGCCTAGGTCTCCTCCACCAGACCTCCACACCCCCGGACTCGACTACTGTGGCTCATTCCAAATGGAGATGCCGTTGACAGTGTGAGTGGCGACAAAAGAAAAGTAAATTTGGAGGTATCCGAATGAAGCTAACCACTAGCCCACACCAGCTGACGATTCCTTCCCTCATTCTGGCCAGTGTACGCTCACTAGACAACAAAATACACCACATACAGCTCCTGAGAACTACGCAACGTGATGCATGGAACTGCTGTGTTTTTATCTTTATGGAAACATGGTTAAATTACAATATACTGGACTCTGCTATTCAGTTAGCAGGGCTAACATGTTACCAAGGTGACAGAGCGTTCACAGACGGAGGGAAAACCTGTGGGGGAGGCGCCTGTGTGCACATCAGTGACGCTTGGCACCCTGATGCAAATGTTGTACACAAACACTGTTCTCCATTGGTGGAGTTTATGATCATTAAGTGCCAACCCTTTTACATTCCGAGAGAATTTTCATCTGTCCTACTGGCCGCTGTGTATGCCACGCCCAATGCCATTAGCAAGAGGAGCAAAGCACTAAAAGAACTCTATCAGGCCATCAGTGAGACACAAACAGCACATCCAGACAGATTCCTCATCACAGCAGGAGACTTCAACCATGCAGATTTAAAGGCCCTCCTATTAAATCTATACCAACATGTAGACTATCCAACGAGAGGAGACAATTTGCTGGACAGGCGGCGCGGTGGCGGAGTGGTTAGCACTGCGGCAGCACAGCAACTCACCCTTGGCCGGGGGATCCTGGATTCGATCCCAGCCCCCGACCAGCAGTGATCTGTGTGGAGTTTGCATGTTCTCCCCGTGTCTGCGTGGGTTTACTCCGGGATTTCTCCGGTTTCCTCTCACATGCCAAAAACATGCAAGTTAGGTTAATTGGCATCAAACTGGGGATTCTAAATTGTCCTTAGGTATGGCTGTGAGAGTGAATGGTTGTCTGTCTCTCTGTGTTGGCCCTGCGATGGACTGGCGATCTGTCCAGGGTGTACCCTGCCTCTCGCCCAAAGATGCTGGGATAGGCTCCAGCCCCCCCGCGACCCAAAAAGGATTAAGCGGAGAAGATGAATGATGTACACAACTCACAAGAAAGCATACAGAGCCTCCCCCCTTCCTCACCTGGGTCTCTATATGTGTGTGACCAGAGGTGACCTCTGATGCTCTGAAAGACTGCTTCAGCACAACAGACTGGGACACTTTCAAGCACACAGCCACTCACAAAGGAGACACAAACCTAGAAGAGTTCACTGAGGTTGCTGTAGCATTCATAGCTAAATGCATTGATGATGTTACTCACTGCAAAACCATCACTGTTCATACCAACCAAAAGCCATGGATGACAGCAGAGATCCACAGGCTCCTGAGGGCTTGGGACGCAGCCTTCAGGGCCGGCAACACTATAGGACTAACAACAGCTAGGGCCAACCTGTCCAGTGGCATCAAGGAGGCAAAACGACAATACAGCAAGAAAAGATCCGGCCACTTCAACAACACCAGAGATGCACGTCCCCTCTGGCATGGCATACAGACCCTCACCAACTACAAACCTCCACCTCAGAATTGTCCGAATGACATCACACTGCTCAACAACCTAAATGACTTCTTCGGCTGCTTTGAAGCACAAAACAGCACATCAGCACAGAAGACCACTCCTCCTCCAGACGAGCAGGCCATAAATCTAGGTACAGCTAGCGTGAAGAGGACCCTCTGCAGTATCAACCCACGCAAGGCAGCTGGACCAGATAACATACCAGGTCTGTGCAGAGGAGCTCAAGAATGTCCTGGCCGACATCTTCAACATCTCCCTGACTCAAGCTGTTGTCCCCACATGTTTCAAAACTGCCACCATCATACCAGTCCCAAAGAAGCCCATCCCATCCAGCTACAATAATTACCGGCCCGTAGCACTGACCCCATCATGATGAAGTGCTTCGATCGGCTGGTCATGCAGAACATCAAGTCTATCCTCCCTCCCACGACCCATCTCAGTTTCCATACAGGTCAAACAGATCCACACAAAATGCCATCGCTGCTGTTCTCTATCCAGCCCTCACCCACCTGGATTCAAAGAACTCCTACGTGCAAATATTGTTCTTGGACTTCAGCTCAGCATTCAATACAATCATCCCCCAGAACCTTATACAAACACACACACTTGGGAAACAAAACCTCTCTCTGTAACTGGGTGCTGGACTTTCTCACAGGGAGGCCACAGAATGTGCGGGTTGGCAGCAGTACCTCCCAGACCATCACACTGAGCACAGAGGCCCCATAAGGGTGCGTGCTCAACGTGCTGTTCTTCACCCTGCTGACCCATGAATGTGTACCAGCCTACAACACCAACCATATCATCAAGTTTGTGGATGACACAACAGTGGTGGGCCTCATCACCAACAATGAAGAGGCCAACTACAGAAATGAGGTGAGCCAACTGGTCCAGTGGCATAAAGACAATAACCTCTTCCTGAATGTGGGAAAAAAAAACCAAGGAGATTGTGGTTGGCTTCAGGAGGGGACACACACAGCATCCTCCTCTGATCATTGATGGAGCAGCTGTGGAGAGGGTGAGCAGCACCAAGTTCCTGGGGGTGCACATCTCTGAGGACCTCTCCTGGTCCAACAACACCACATCATTGGCCAAGAAGGGTCAAACTCGCTTCCATTTCCTCCGCAAAGTGAGGAGAGAACAAGTCCCACTCCCCATCATGTGCTCATTCTACCAGGGCACCACTGAGAGCATCCTCACCAGCTGCATCACGGTGTGGTATGGAAGCTGCACCGCCTCCTCCCAGAAGACACTACAATGCACAGTGAAAGCAGCTAGCTAGATCATTGGTGCCCCTCTACCCCCCGTCTTCGACATCTACCTGACCCGCCTCACCCACAGAGCCATCAACATTGCAGGCGACACCTCTTACCCCTCACACTCCCTCTTCAGCCCCCTGCCCTTGGGGAAAAGGTACCGGAGCCTCCGGGGCCATTCCACAAGACTGCTAAACAGCTTTCTTCATCAGGCCATCAGGACCCTGAACTCTGTCCACTTCCTCCCTGCCCCCCCCCCCGAACAAAATGCCCTCGCCCGCACAATAACTACCTCTGCTGTTGGCACAGAACAACTAGTACACCAACAGTAACTGCTGCTGTCTGTCATTGCAATACTGATCATGTGCAGTTCTATCTGTCACTGTCTGCACCTACTACATTGAACTTGTAGCGAAGAGTATTACTGCTCTGCTTTTCTGAATATAGGATTGCTGGGTTTCATTGTTTATCGTTTATCTTTATCTGCACTATGGGAGGTCTGGGTCTATCTTTTTTCACCATTTGCACTATGGGTAGCATTACTGTACATAGACTGCTTTTGTTGTTTTTCCAGCCTTATTCCTTTTTCTTTTTTATATTGTGCACACCACTGAAGAGAGAGAGAAACGCAATTTCAATTTTCCTGTATGTCCTGTATGTGTAGTAGTATTGACAAATAAAATTTTTGAATTTTTGATAACTCAGAGGATAGGCCAAGTTATGTGAAAATGTATGAGATAAGCAGATCTACAGGGGAATGATTAAGTAAATTTGAAAAAAAAAATTCTGTTAAGTCTGAAATTGAACAATACAACAAATATTCTTGTTTTTTCAGTCAGGATTGAGCTGACAGATCTGGGCAAAATCCTGACTGCATTAGCATCAGAATGAGTGAACTGCAATTATCTGACCATAATTTTGATTTGATTAGCTGTTTCATTGCTCTAAATTCATCATTCATAATTGGAACCAATAGATACTAAAAAATAATGAAAACAGGGCCCATCAGATAGTATCTGCATTTGGAATGCTTAAAAATGCTTTTGCCCTACAGGCTCTCATCCCAGAATTTGCTGCCAATTTTTTTTGAAAAAATAATTTTGATGCTGCTGACTTACCATTTAATGAGTTGACTGAGGTTATTGGATTAATGTATCAAGTAGAAACAAGTTAATTATAGTCATTAAATGACTAGAAAACAAGATGTTAATCTGACATGTTAGTATGGCAATGCTGACATTTAGCTCAAAGTAGCATTACCACCTTGGATCAGCTTTTGCAGCTTTTAAATGAGTACAGGTATATATCTGATGTATTTGTAGTGCTCTGATGCAGTCAGCTAATGGCTTCCATCAGACTTGCCTCTTGTCTCCCATTTCAAATCTTCTAATATTCATGTAAGATGAGCGGCCATTTACCTGATGACTAACTGCTTTCCTGTACTCTTTATGCCACAGAGAATGGCTGATACTGTAATTAGTAATTATAGTTTTCTCTTTAAAAGGCATTTAGCTTAAAAACTCTGTAGTGTCATAAGGATATAAAATATCAAATATTTACAAACCCATTAAGGACAAAAAATTATTTCTCTGAACAGCCTCATGAAGCATTACTAAAAGCATCAAAGATTCATTTTCAGTGTATACCTGAACATTCTAATTGTTTAGAAATTACTCCATGAAATGCATGCAGTTTTTTCATGTCTGTGGAGTAAATAATTTGTAACAGTTTGACTTATGGTTAACAAGACAAAACAGAGGAAAGTGAAAATAGGGGTGATTCACAGAGATGAAGTCAGGGTTGCCTCCAGGCATGATGTTACAGTCGCACTGTATTGTGCCTTTAACTTAGAACTGCTTTCACACATCAGTGCAGAGTCCAGGTTTAAGAAAAAAATCTTAATCATTAACTGACAACCCTGTTCAGACATTAGTGAGCTTCATGCAATTAAGAAAAAAAGCTGTAAACAAGCTGTTATCAGTGGCAAGCAGTCAATCTTTTTTTTTTTTTTTTTTCTAAATTAAAATGTCTGTATTGAGACACTATTTTTTGGATGCCTGGGCTGAGTTAATTTTCATTTTCACACAGCAGCTTTCTTGTGTATACTCCTTTTGGACAGATTTTGTAGTTAGATCTGGGTTAAACACAGTGTTGGACAAGTTACTAAAAAATAGTAACTAGTTACAATTACTAGTGTAAAAATTAACTTTGGACAGTTAGCAGAATCTTTTCAGTTAACCAACCAATATTCACAGAAACAATACTACTTCTCAGCTTAACTTTTACTGAATCACGCAGGGAGTCAGTGAACATGGCCGCAGGTCCCCTCCAGCTCCCTTTCCTGGAAAGGACCCAGTACAAAGCAATTCACAGCTACATATAGGCAAGTTACTGGGCGTTTCCTAGTAACTTTCCAACAATACATGTCCATTGTCCAAACTGTCCTCTTGGCATCCAGATGGCTCCCAGGGTCTCCTCGCTTTTATGGCCTCTATCCTGTTGGTTCCTGTCTCTCCAGATGTCTCCTCTTTGGTCCTACACGACTCCCATGCCCATATATGGAAACAGGAACAGAGACTTTCCTGTGGAGTTTGTACAGTATGTGTGCATGCATGTGTGTGTATGTGTGCAAGTAACTGATGTGTATGTGTAAATGGTGTACGTGTGGGTTTGACTTGTGTGTCTGTGTGTGGGTGTATGTGTGGATCTAAGAGATACTGTATGTGTATGCAAGCACTTTATGTAATATGTAATTAACTAATCTTCACTATTTATTTATTATAACACTAGTTACTTCTTTTCAGAAGTAACTGAGTTACTTTTGAGTTACTGCATGATTAAAGAAACTAGTTACTTGGAAAAGTAACTTTCACATTACTTTTAAATGCATACTTTAATCTTCTTGCACACATATCAAGATCAAGGGCCCCTTGTTCTCATCAGAAAAAAACAAGAAAAAGAAAACTGATGAGAAAAAAGTCTCATCTTACAGAGAAAAAAAGTCTCAGATTTACACAAACTATTCTTATCAGTAGAAAGTCAGAAATTTACTAGAAATAAAGCTGTAAATACACAGAGAAAATTTTGGATCCCCTGGTGGTGCTGTTTTTGGCCCACAAGCCATATGTTTGATACCCCTGGACCAGCCCATTAGCATATTTAGAGGATTTACTGCCATGAAATAGTTGCAGATTACAACAGCATGTAAATGGATGAGATAAAATAAAACAGAAAGCACAGATAAATGAAAGTTCACTGCTTAGAAAAAGCTTACTGCAAGAAATCACAGTCACTTTTTCTCTGTGCATAAGAAAATTTGCACAATTATTTACACAGCTTACACATTTACACAACCGCGGACATAAAATGCGAGCTTCTTACTCAAAAAATACTCATGTTTAACCACAGAGGTAGGAGCTGTTGGGGGTTACTCACTGCTGGGACAACAGGTGATCAGGGCTTGATATGAGAAGTCGCCTCCGCCACGACATTTCTTCCCACTGGGTTGTGTGAGCAGAACAGGAAACTGACAATTCTCGGCATAACACCGGCAGAGGAGACTGGCAGCTGCACTAGGGTAGGATCAGTTTATATTTATTTGCGCTAAAAATATGTATCCATATTAATAAAATGAGTAACGCGAGTAATGCATCTGATCAAATTTCAGTAACGGTAACACATTACTGGATTTTTAAACAGTAATTTTGTTATGCAGTACGTTACTGCCAAAGTAGTGGCGTTACATAACACGTTACTTTGTAACTTTGTAATGCATTACTTTGTAATGCGTTACTCCCAACTCTAGTTAAACATAATGATTGTAGATTGTTCATAAATACCAGACTTTTAACATCAATAAAACTCTGGGCTTGATTTGTTTTAATTGTCCTTAATGTAATTTTAACATAAAATTCTACATTTTTAAAATACCATCTGAGAGTTAGTTTTTAGATATTAGGAAGCTGCACTTTATTCTTTTGAAAAAAAAAAAAAGATTGGGCACCATATAGTGGCTCTGTAATGGACTCTCGCAGTGTAGAGTGGCGTACTACTTCTGGTCTCAGCAGCTCTAGTTCCTGTTTCATTATATTTGCCCATTCCCTGGTGCTTTCTCGTCAATCAGTCAATTTTATCACTTTCACTTATTATTTGACATTGTACTAGTGACCCACAGAGCAGACACGACTCAAGGTAGATACAATTAATTGTTTTATTGAATAAGTGTGCGTGACTGGATGCGTGCGTGCAGGGTTGTGTAGTGTAGTGCAATGTAATCTGGAATTCCAGCTGGGGCCGGCAGAGGACCATACGACCTGGCAACCCTGGGAAAAGACAGAGGCAGTTAGTGACAGCTTAGCCCGTCAGGCACTTGGATGTAACTGTGCTTACTGTCAGAGGTGGTAGAGCGTAGCCCAGGTAGCGCCGAAGCTGCAGCCAGGAAGATAGTGCCCGCAGGTGGCCGGTGAGCTGGAAGTTGGCGAGGGAGGCTGATTGTCCGCCGCCGGGAAGGGAATGGTCCACTGCCTCGGATCTCCGCCTGTGCACAGGGGAAGCAGACAGGGTGAAAGGAAAGCGTGGTGGCTTACTTGTTGCTTGGTGGTCCGGGAGGCGCAGGTCCCGACAGAGAACAGCAATGGCTTGGAAGCTGACATGAAGACACACAGTGAGCTGGGAAGCTCGAAGGCTGGAGTAGCAGGATTCTGGGTTGGGAACCAGACGACTCCGCACAGAGCACTGGCCCTGATGGAATAAATAGGCCAATGGAGATGGCAGGCAGGTGCGCGCACAGGTGTGATGATTGGCAGCCATGACATTATTGTACATACTGGAAATAGTGTGTGGGCAGATTGGTTTGCTCTTTACAAAGTTTGTGTTTCACATTTTGATCATTTTTGTAACCATACCGGGCTGTTTAATAGTTTGCCCAGTTAGCTTAGCACAGCTATCGTATTATAACGTTTCAAGGTTTCACACAATAATGAGAGAGGATTTGGAACGAACAGGCATTTACAGTATTTCTTCACTGCCAAACTACACAGAACAAAGGGGAGGTCATTTACACAGACACTCACCTCACACAGACACTTAATCTCTCACACACAGGGAAAACAACACTATCACAACCAGACTTATAACACAATTATAACGGTACAGTGGAAGATGAACGCAGACGAGGCAGCGAGCTAGACGACACAAACTTTATTCACCTTCCCACATCAAGTACAGAAAATACTCTCCCGGGGTCTCTGGGCGCCTCCTTTTAATACCCTTTATTTCTTCCCCATGACACCCAGGGAGCCAAAGACAATACACTCAGTGCACAAAGAATGCACATTAACATCATACAACACCAGCCCTGCTTCTCACACCCTCTCTTCCTCTAGTGAACTCCAGTGTTTCCTGAACTCCCTGGGGGGCGGATAGTCCTTTCTGATACATCTGAGACCACCCAGTTCCACTTCCTCCTTCAGTCCTCTGTTCCACCCCCCCCCTCCCCCAACTTCTGACTCTGGGTGGAGAACCCCCCACACAGTGCCACCACAGTACAACAATAACGCTCAGAACACAAGAATAATAACAGTCTTTGAATACCCAGTGGCACAAAGAATGCCTGGAGAATTCCTCCCGCACCTTATCACAGCCCTGACGTTACAGTATAGTTCCATTCCAAATACCACTGCGTGGGCTGTAATGGACCTATGCAACGAACATGTATTGTGCAAAGTCTTTGCACGAGCTCATTTGTATTAATTTGAGTCCATACAATGTTAATAGGAGTGAGTTGAAGTTTATTTTGAGAATAAATGGCACACTAGCAACTGGGAGCAAACTAAACGAATATCAATAACAGTAATAACAGCTCAAGTAGGTTCATTTTGTCTTCTTTTGATTATTTATCTTTTGTTCTTATTAAAGACAAGAATAGAAAGGAGATGTATTTACCTTCTTAACATGTTTCGATTGTACACTGCAGCCTTTGTCAGAAGAGTCAGCTGATTGCTGCCAGGTGACATTTATCAGCTGATTTTCATAGGCGGGGCCAGCTCAGCAGATCTGTCAGATCCACCGAGCTGACCTTGACCTTCAATAATGACCGTACCCTTAAAAGACGCACCAATCTCACAGTTCATGACATATCCAAACTATTACAATTTGTTGCAAAATCCACCTATTTTCAATACAGGAGGAAAAATTTACAGACAAAAAGAAGGATTTGCAATGGGAGACCCACTATCAGCCATTATGAGCAGTTTTTTCATGGAGGATCTGGAAAACAAAGCCACCAGCACAGCACCTACACAATGTAAACCCACCCTTTGGAAGAGATACGTGGATGACATTTTGGAAAAAATAAGGAAAGGACACACACAAGAACTCACTGACCATCTGAACAGCACGGACAGCACTGGAAATATAAAATTCACACACGACGAGGAGGAAAATGGCACCATAGCCTTTCTGGACATGAAAATCCACCACAACGATGACGGCAGCATAAAAATCACAGTCTACAGGAAGCCAACCCACACAGATCAATACCTACTATGGACATCGGAACACCCCACAGCACACAAGCTATCAGTTGTCAGGACGTTATATGAACGGGCCACCATCATCACAGACCAAGAAGACAGACAGGAGGAAGAAAACCACATAAAACATGTACTTATATGCTGCCAATATCCAGTGTGGGCCATAAACAAAGGGAAACAGCAAGTGAAAAACAAAAAAAACAAACAGGAAATAAGACACAGAACAAAAGCCAAAATCAAGAACAAGGACACCATAACCATACCATACATATGAGGGATCACGGAACCAATTCAAAGGATCATGAAAAAATACAAAATAAACACAGCAGTAAAACCACACAAAAAATTAAGACAGTTATTAGTACACCCCAAGGACAGAATAGAACAAGACAAAAAATGCAATGTAATATATGAAATATCATGCAGATCATGCAACAAAACCTACATTGGAGAAACTGGAAGATCATTCACCACAAGAAAAAAAGAACACCAGAAGGAATGTGAGAAGGAAATACAAGGACGACTCACAAGATCACAAAAAGAAAAGGCAGAACAAGAAACATTAAAATCAGCAATATCAGATCACTGCAAAAGAAATAATCACATCATGGACTGGGACAACGCAAAAATTATTGGATCAGAGAGCAACAGACACAAACGCTGGATCAAGGAGGCCATAGAAATCAGGAAGTGGGGAAAAGACACCATGAACCGAGATGAGGGGGCCTTTATGCTTTCCCACACCTGGGATCACATTCTCCAGAGACCATCTGACAGCGGAAGGTGGGGCCGGCTCAGTGGATCTGACAGATCTGCTGAACTGGCCCCTCCTACGAAAATCAGCTGATAAATGTCACCTGGCAGCAATCAGCTGACTCTTCTGACGAAGGCTGCAGTGTACAGTCGAAACATGTTAAGAAGGTAAATACATCTCCTTTCTATTCTTGTCTTTAATAAGAACAAAAGATAAGTAATAATAACAGCAATAACCGAGGGATTCTGCATACACAAAGTAATATTAAACAAGTCAGGTATCAACTAGGAGTTGGACATATGTGTCAGTGAGTTTCACAGGTCTATTACAGCCCATGCAGTGGTATTCGGAATGGCAGAGACATAAACAATACGATAGCTATGCTATGCTAAGCTAACTGGGCGAACTTATAAACCACCCAGTATGGTTACAAAAACAATCAAAATGTAAAACACGAATTTTATAAAGAAATTGGACTGTAAGGTCCAGTATGGTTACAAAAACAATCAAAATGTAAAACACGAATTTTATAAAGAAATTGGACTGTAAGGTGCAGTATGGCAGCATTGTTATGACCAGAATACAACATCAAAGTGAGTTACTGGACAGTGAAATGGCATGTGGCAGGAAAGATTTCCTGTACCTAACCGTTCGACAGCAAAGCTGTAGCAGTCTGCTGGAGAAAGTGCTCAGCTGTCTGTCCAGTGTGTGGTGGAGGGGGTGATCAGGATTGTCCATGATGGATCACAGTTTATTTAGTGTCCTCCTCTCCATCACAGTCTCAAAGGTCTCCAGCCTGAGACCAATTACAGAGCCAGCCCCCTTGATAATCTTGTTAAGTCTGTTGGTGTCTCTGGCTTTGATACTGCTACTCCAACAGACAGCAGCAAAGAAGACGGTGCTGGCGACAATGGTCTAGTAGAAAAGCTCCAGCATCCTGCTGCACACGTTGAAGGATCTCAGCTTCCTCAGGAAGTAGAGTCTGGTCATCCCCTTCTTGTGCGCAGCATCAGTGTTGGATCTCGAGTCCAGCCCGTTGCTGATCAGACACCCAGGTATTTGTAGTCCTCAACCACCTCCACGTCCTTCCCCTAATCTGCAATACTAACTAACTAACTAACTAACCTGCACTTATATAGCGCCTAGCTGAGAAGGTGTCTTCTTCTTCCTGAAGTCAATCACTATCTCTCTGGTCTTGCTGATGTTCAGCCTCACGTAATTCTGCTCTGTCCACTCCACAAATCTAACTACTAGTGCCCTGTACTCCCTCTCCTCTCCCCGTCTTATACACCCAACAACAGCTGAGTCGTCAGAGAATTTCTACAGGTGGCATGACTCAGTGTTGTACTGAAAATCAGTTGTGTATAAGGTGAAGAAAAAAGGCGAGAGCACAGTCCCCTGTGGAGCTCCCGTATCACTAACCACCACGTCAGACAAGACACTGCCCAGCCGAACAAACTGTAGCCTGCCTGTCAGGTAGTCAGTAATCCAGGAGATCACAGAGCTGTTGACCCCCATCACCTGCAGCTTCTCACCCAGTAGCAGTGGCTGGATGATGTTGAAGGCACTGGAGAAATCAAAGAATGTGATTCTCACAGTGTCTCCTCCGCCATCCAGGTGCAGATGGGTTTGTTTCAGCAGGTAGATGACAGCATCTTTGACTCTTAAATGGGGCTGATATGCAAACTGCAGAGGACCCATCCATGTCTTCATCTGCAGCCTCAGGTGGGCTAAGACCAGTCTCTCCAGGACCTTCATCAAATGAGATGTGAGGGAAACTGGTCAATAGTCATTCAGGTCAGATGTAAATGACTTCTTGAGGACAGGAACCAGTCAGGACATCTTCCACAGCACCGGTACCCTCTCCAGACTCAGGCTCAGGTTGTACAGGTATTTCAGTACCAAAGCTAGCTGGTTTTCACTGGTCCTCAGGATCCTAGCGGAGATGCCATCAGGGCCTGCAGCCTTCTGCTGAAGGAGTCTCTCCAGCTAGTTCTTAAACTTGTCTGTAGTCACAGTTATGGGGGGGGGGGGGGGGGCTGGTGTCCCCCGAGGAGAGAGGGAGGGTGAGGGGAGATGGAGAGAGGTGTTGCACAGGAGGGTGTGTGTGTGTGTGTGTGTGTGTGTGTGTGTGTGTGTGGTGGAGGTCTGGCTGTGTTGTGGGGGTGACAGATGGTGAGTTGAACCTATTAAAAAATAGATCCAGCTCATCAGCTCTCTCAAGGCTCCCACATATCTGTCTGTCTCTCCCCTTGCACCCAGTTATTTGTTTCATTCCTATCCGCACATCCTTGGTATTATTTTGCCTGAGTTTATCCTCCAACTTATCCCTGTACTTGTCTTTACACCTCCTCAGCATCTCTCTCAGTTCATGCTGCACTCTCCTCAGTTTCTTCTTGTCTCCGGACCTAAAAGCCTTTTTTTTTATGAATTTATTCGGTAATAATAATAAACACACATACAATACAATAAGAACACACAAAAGAACAACCAAAAGGGTGTAGGCTGAAGCTAGTGCTTATATAATGCCTACCCCATTACAATTTCAACATCAATAACATAAAAATTTAAGTCTTACCCAAAATCAACAAAGAAAATCAAATAGAACAAGTACGACAAAAAAAAAAAAAAAAAAAACTAAGTTATTACAGATTTATCTCCTAGCATTTACAGTGAGATACTGGGAGATTTTCTCATCTTTGTACAATTTTTTGAATTGCTTCAGAGTTGAACACGTTTTAATATTTTCAGAGCAACAGTTCCACAGTTTAACTCCAGTGACAGACATGCAATGATACTTTGTATTTGTTCTAACCTCTGGCTTATTAAAAACAGAGTTACCTCTTAGCTCATATTTGCTTTCCCTTTTTTTAAACAGTCTCTGAATATTAACAGGTAATTGGTTATTATTTGCTTTGTACATGATTTGAATGACATTATAATCTACCAGATCTCTAAATTTAAGAGTATGTAATTGAATGAATATTGGATTTGTTGGTTCACGGTGAGGTTTCTTTGATACAATGTGTACGGCTTTTTTCTGTAGTAAAAAGATTAAGTTTGTGTTTGTTTTATATGTGTTTCCCCAGATCTCCACACAGTATGTCATAAAAGGAACTATCAGTGAATTATCCATCCATCCATCCATCCATCCATCCATCTTCTTCCGCTAAATGCAAAGAGATTTCTGACACAGGAGATCCTTAACTTTATACAGTACGGCAATGGATTTAGACATTTTAGTTTTGACATAATTTATGTGTGATTTCCAATTTAGTTTGTTATCAACAATGACCCCGAGGAACTTGGTTTCGAAAACTGTGTCAATTTCAACATTGTTTATTTTAATTTTTCTGTGATTATATAATTTGCGGTTTCCAAATATTATACATTTTGTTTTTTCAAGGTGAATAGGTAATTTATTGGCAGTGAACCATTGATTGATTTGTTTAAGTTCATTTTCTACTGAATCCAGAAGCTGCTTAAGATTTTCTCCACTACAAAAAAAAGTTGTGTCATCTGCAAATAAAATACACTTGAGCAATTTAGACACAGAACATAAATCATTAATATACAAAATAAACAGCAATGGACCAAGCACAGAACCCTGTGGTACCCCACACGTCATCTTCAGCAGCTCAGAGTCTGTATTATTCACATGAACATATTGATATCTGTCTTTTAATAGCTGTGTAACCAGTCAAAAGCAATTTCTCTGATGCCATACTTATGTAATTTACTGAGGAGTAATTTATGGTCAACTGTATCAAATGCCTTTTGTAAGTCCAGAAATATTCCAACTGTGTATTCTCTTCTATCTGTTGCATCCATAATCTGTTCAACAAAGTCCAGGAGTGCCAGTGAGGTAAAAGTAAAAGCTTTCTTATTCTTGTTCAGAAGTGCTTTTAAGTCGCTGATGACCCATGGTTTGTTGTTGGGGAAACAGTGTACGGTCTGAGCTGGCATGGTTGTGTCTTCACAGAATCTGATGTATTCTGTGATGCAGTCAATCATACTGTCTATGTCCACCCCATGTGATTCACAGAGTACACACCAGTCCATCATCTCAAAGCAGTCCTATAGTGCATCAGCAGCCTCCTGTGTCCACCTCCTCACGGTCCGTGTATAAGCAGGCTGCCTTTGCACAAGGGGAATGTACTTGGGTGATAACATGACCATGCAGTGATCCAATTTGCCAATGGGGAGGTAGAGCTGTGGCATACAGTAAATCCAGTGTTTTATTTTCTCTGGTGGGACAGTCAATAAACTGGTGAAAGATTGGTAGTGTTTTTCCCGCTGAGACATGATTAAAATCACCCGTGATGGCCATAAAGGCATCGGGGTGCTTCTCCAGTAATGTGGCAGTGGTGGAGCTGATGACGTCACACGCCACCACTGCGTCAGCTGATGGAGGGATGCAGACGATGATTACCAGGGCACACGTATATTCTCGTGGCATATAATAGGGTCTTATACTCACAGCCAGCAGTTCAATGTTCGGGCTGCAGTGCTGTTCCTTCACATAAATGTGTCCAGGATTACACCACCTTTCATTCACAAGAAATGCCAATCCTCCTCCCCTCTTTTCCTCACTACTTATAGCGTCCCTGTCCCACTAGATAGTCTTAAAGCCAGGTATCGCTATGTTAATATCCGGGATCTATGAGTGTAACCACGTCTCTGTAAAACATATGATACTACACTCAGGATACTCCTTTTGCGTCCTGACCAGTGCTGTGAGCTCATCTGCTTTGTTTCCCAGTGACCTAACGTTCCCGGTGATGAACATCAGTACAGCCGGTTTATGCTTCTTTCTCCTCATTCTCACATTAGCTCCAGCCCATTATCACCGGCGTTTCCTCCTGAGCTCATGCGGGATGAAGGGCTTCGCTCCCTGCAGCGGTGCCAGCCTCCTCAATGCAATCAGCTGGTCGCGTGTGTAAACAATGCGTCCTCACCTCTGTTGTTCTCCATTGCCCCGAGGAAGAGAAAAAATAAGAGAAAGACTGGGGCTAAAATAGAAAAAAACTTGGTCCAGTCATTAATCCGAGTCTTTCTACCGAACCCTGGTGAAAAAAGGACACACTATATACAAGAATAAGCAGATAAAAACACAAAGACATGAGAGAGTTGCTGCTGATATGGCCGCCTCTCCTTCTGGCAGCCTTAAAAAAAAAAAAAAAAAAAAAAATTTCAAAAGCAAAAAATACTTGAATCCAGTTGACTTGACTGAACTTTCATACAGCAAACTTACCCACCTGGATGACTGAGAATCTTCACCAAATTAAGAAATTGAATTAATTTTGCATTAATTTTAAGTCTTAATTATTTTTTATTATAGTTGAATTATATTTTATTTTTATTTACTTTGCTCATTGTTCAGTTTTATTATAATTTTATAAGCATTTCTTTCAAGTATTTACAGTATGTTCATGAGTTTTATTCATATTTCATAGTGCCCTTGCAATAAAGTTGTTAATGAAACTGCAATCGTGATTTTCCTTTAAGGGGCAAAAAGTAGCGGTATCCGAAGCAAAATTAATGGTATCATATTGAAAGGAAAAATGCTGGTATTGCCCATTGCCATATAATATCTATCATACATATCATATAGTATCTCTCATACATACTGCGACACACTTTGAACTCGGCGCTGCCCCGTCACGTGGCTCATGGAGCTCCAAATAGTATCAAACAACAGCCCTTCTATAATGGCGTGTGAATGGCAGCTGTGACGATCTGCAGTATAAAAAACATTTTTTAGCCATATTAAGTAAATATTCAAAATACCTATCGGTAGGTATATTGATAAACTTATAATGAAGAGATTTAACTGTATTATAATACAAACAAGCAACGTTAACATTAACATTTTTCTGACAGAACTGTGCATAAATACGACTTCCGGCGCCACACGAGTAGGCTGCCTTTTTGCAACAGCGGATCAATTTCTGCCTATTTCTATTTACTATCTGGCTCTCTTGCCAATCTTTCTGATCCAGCATCACCTTTATTCCATCCAAACACGTAGATCGCCCAAATGTCTCCTGAGCCAGTGGACGGAGCCACTGTTTCTAGCAGGAGGCAGTACAATAGAGACCAGCTGTTAGCACTTAACCGGCCCACGATGCTAACGCAAAAACTCGACATACCGGGAGAAATAAGACGGAAACGGCGTGGGTGTCGAGCTGGAGTAAGACGGCGGGCGAGGAATATAAGGTACAGATCTGTCCTCCCATCCATTATTATGGGGAATGTTCGATCGCTACTCAGTAAGACTGATGAGCTAGCGGCTATCTCCCGCTACGAGAGTGTCTTCAGGGAGAGTAGTTTGATGCTGTATACTGAGACATGGCTAACAGAACTAGCAACAGATGCTAACATCGAGCTGGAGGGTTTCCACGCAATACGGGCAGACCGGACACCAGACAATGGGAAGACAAGGGGCGGAGGAGTGATAATGTATGTCAATAACAACTGGTGCAGACCGGGACATATCACGGTTAAGGAACAGCCCTGTAGCAAAGACACTGAGTTGCTAGCTGTTAGCATGTGCCCTACATATCTTCTGAGGGAATACTCACACATGATCTGCATTGTTATTTATGCAAATCCGACGGCGAACGCTGGGACAGCGCGTGACGTCATCCACTCAGTAACTGGCAGGCTGCAGACAGAACACCCAGATGCTCTTCTCCTCATCTCAGGTGATTTCAACCATATTTCACTGTCCCCCATTCTGCCCACGTTCACCCAGTATGTCACATGCCACACTAGAGACAAT
Source organism: Pholidichthys leucotaenia (assembly GCA_020510985.1). Classification (NCBI taxonomy): domain Eukaryota; kingdom Metazoa; phylum Chordata; class Actinopteri; order Cichliformes; family Pholidichthyidae; genus Pholidichthys; species Pholidichthys leucotaenia. The sequence goes on along the minus strand of CM035849.1, from coordinate 199,544,063 downwards.
AAAACACTGGATTTATTTTATGCAAATACTAAGGAGGCGTACACCTCATCACTACTCCCCCCACTCGGGAGATTGGATCACAACTTGGTTCATCTTCTGCTGGTGTACAAATCCTTAGTACACAGACAACCTCCGGTCATGCGCACGGTGAAGTTATGGTCTAAGGAGGCAATGGACGCGCTAAAGGACTGTTTTGAAATCACTGCCTGGGAGCAGCTCTGCGATCCACATGGTGAGGAGATTGATGGCCTCACTCACACCATCACGGACTACATCGGCTTCTGTGTGGACAACACCGTACCCACCAAGACCATACGGTGTTGCTCGATCAACAAACCCTGGATCAACCCTGAGATAAAAACACTTCTGAGAGAGAAGAAGAGGATCTTCAGGTCGGGGAACAGGGAGATGCTGAAGTCCGTACAGAGGGAGCTGAGGAGGAAGATCAGAGAAGGCAAGGACAGCTTCAGGAAGAAGATGGAGGACAAGCTGCAACAGAGTGACATCAGCGGGGTCTGGAGAAACCTTAAAACCATTTCTGGGCTCCAGAATACCTTCCCCCAGGCCACGGGGGGCAGGGAGTGGGCGAACAATCTGAACCTGTTTTTTAATAGGTTTGACCTATCGTCCTCCCCCTTGACTGCACAACAACCACTGCTGCCTCTAAAGTCATCGAGACCTGCTGTCCACGCCCCACTCCACCATCACCCCCCCCCCCCACTCCCAGCACACAGCCCCCCAACCTGACCCTTACTAAGACCCAGGTGAGGACGGAGCTGAGGAAGATCAAGGCGAGGAAGGCATCGGGACCAGACGGCATCAGCGCGAAGCTCCTCAAGTCCTGTGCAGACCAGCTGTGTGGGATTGTGGAGCATATCTTCAAGCTGATCCTGAAGCTGGGGAGGGTACCACAGTTGTGGAAAACATCTTGTGTGGTACCTGTACCAAAGACTTCCCACCCCAAAGATCTGAACAGCTACAGACCAGTGGCCCTGACGTCTCACATGATGAAGACCCTGGAGAGACTGCTCCTTGCTCACCTCCGCCCCCTGGTGGGACCAGCGATGGATCCACTCCAGTTTGCCTACCAGCATGGCATTGGGGTGGAGGATGCAGTGATCTTCCTCCTTCACTGTTTTCTGTCCCACCTGGAGAAGCCCGATAATGCAGTGAGGATCATGTTCTTTGACTACTCCGGTGCTTTCAACACCATTCAACCGATGATCCTGAAGGACAAGCTGCTGTGCGCAGGGGTGGACCAGCACCTGTCATCATGGATCCTGGACTACCTCACTAACCGGCCACAGTTTGTGAGAACCCGAGATTGTGTGTCTGACACAATCATCGGTAGCACGGGGGCCCCCCAGGGAACGGTTTTGGCTCCCTTCCTTTTCACCCTTTATACTGCGGACTTCTCACACAACACACTGCCATCTACAGAAGTTCTCTGACGACTCTGCGATCGTCGGCCTCATCTCCAACGGAGATGAAGCTGAGTACAGAGGACTTATCCAGGACTTTGTGGACTGGTGCCATCGGAACTGCCTCCAGATCAACGTGAGGAAAACTAAGGAGCTGGTGGTGGACTGCCGCAGGCAAGGACAACCCCTCACAGCACCAGTAAACATACAGGGAACAGACATTGAGTTGGTGACATCCTACAAGTACCTTGGTGTTCATCTGAACAATAAACTAGACTGGTCACACAATACCGACGCACTTTACAAGAAGGGACAGCGCAGGCTGTTCCTACTGAGGAGGCTCAGGTCTTTTGGTGTACAAGGGGCGCTGCTGAAGACATTCTATGACACGGTGGTGGCATCAGCCATCACTTTTGGAGTGGTCTGCTGGGGCAACGGCATTACAGCAGCCAATAGCAAGAGACTGAACAAACTGATCAAGAAAGCTAGATCTGTCCTGGGGCAACGCCTTGACCCAGTGGAGGAGATAGGAGAGAGAAGGATGGTGGCTAAACTGTCATCTCTGCTGGAGTGCGACTCCCACCCTATGAAGGACATATTGAACGCATTGAGAAGCTCATTTAGCAGTAGACTACATCATCCTAGGTGCGCAACCGAGAGGTTTCGCAGGTCCTTCCTACCTACGGCTGTCAGACTGTGTAACCTAAGCAGGGCTGCTCGCAGAGATAGCAAAAAAACGTGACGACCTAGTAGAATTGAATGCAAAAGACGCAACAGACTTACATAAATGGTCCCCTCCAGTATACAACTAGGACAATATCAGTCACTACGGAGGGTGACAATATGTATGGGTACATATTCATACTATGTAGGATAACTAAGTAGACGGTTATGCTGTTTATTGCATCTTGCTACAATGCTCCGCACTTGTATATATATTTATATATTTATGTGTACGTATATGTAGTATATCCACTGCTGCTCTTATTTATATTTTTCGTATCTTCTTAATTATTGCTCTGAGTGTTGCTATCCCTGTGCTGTTGCAATCCTGGAATTTCCCCATTGTAGGACTAATAAAGGCTTATCTTATCTTATCTTATCTTATCTTATCTTTTTTTTCCTTTTAAATGTGCTACTGTAGAAGCATGCTCAAATAACGAGGCTGAGTTTTAGTCATAAACCAGCTTTATTTGACAGAACACAGCTTCTAGCATTCTCAAAGCAGGAAAGAGAAAGAATCATATCTCAACACCCCTTTTATACATTTCCAGCATCAGGATTCAAGTCACATGGTGTCTTCAGTAAACATACAGTTACAAAGCATCCCTTTGAAGCTTCACCTATTGTATTATCTCATTTCCTGATGAACCGGAATACTCTCCGGGGCATCTTCTGTGGGACAAAGAGACAAATCTCACACTTCCTTGTTATCTTCTGCAGATTCGAGTCCTCTTGTCCTTGCAGACGTGACACCCCACAATACACATGCAGTCCTGTCTCTGTGGCAACGTGAGCCCACAATGTGTGTCGGCCACACTACCCCCCCCCCCCCCCAAACGTCTAGTAAGGCAGAACCTGCATGGCATAACAGAAAAAAAAAAAAAAAAAAAAGAAAAACACAAAGTACTCCATACATCGCTAATCAATCCACCAACTGCCTAGGTTTTAACCTTCTGCCGAATCTGCTGCAACCTGGCTTGGCTGCACCTGCAACATCTCTCTGCACCTGTGGAATAAAGCTGTTAACACCTTTCTGTGAAGACTTTGGAGAATGTCCTCTCGGCGGCCTGCCATGGCGGGGGGGCCTCGCGAGCTGCACCTCCTCGTCAGCCAGAACAAAAGCGGGTTTGAGCCTGTTTATGCAAATCAGCTCCCTTCTGCCCCCTAAATCTAGCAGAAAATGCTTCTGCCCGGTCTCCAGCACTCGAAATGGTCCGTCGTAAAACGGCCGCAAACTTGGACGCTGAGCATCATGTTTAACAAAAACAAACTCTGCATTTTTTAAAGCCTTTGGCACAAAAACGTGTGGGAAACTGTGATGGACTGGGCCAGGGAGCGTGTTTGCTCCTGAGGCGCTCTGCCACGGCTGAGCAGGGGGGCCATTAGGTGCGGGATTATCGGGAAGAAATTCCCCCGGCAAACAGAGCGGTTGTGCAAAAACTAATTCAGCCGGGGAAGCATGCAAATCTTCCTTAGGTGCAGAACGCAACCCCAATAAAACCCATGGAAGTTTGTCTACCCAATTTGTATCCGTTAGCGACGCTCTGAGGGCTGCTTTCAATGACCTGTGAAAGCGTTCGCATAAACCATTAGCCTGGGGGTTATACGCGGTGGTGCGATGAATCTTCACCCCCAAGCTGCGGGCCATCGATGACCATAGCTCGGAAATAAATTGGGGACCCCTGTCGGACGTTATGTCCGACGGTACACCGAAACGCGCGACCCACGCTGCTAAAAATGCTCGCGCAACTTCTTCCGCTGTGGTTGATGTCAGAGGAATCGCCTCTGGCCAGCGCGTGGTGCGGTCTACCATCGTCAAAAGATGTGTGTGCCCGTGTGATAACGGAAGCGGGCCGACCAGGTCAATGTGCACATGATCAAAACGCTTAGCGGGGATGTGAAAAGGTTCTAATGGGGCCTTAGTGTGTCTGTGTATTTTGGCTCGCTGACACGCTACGCAGGCTGCTGCCCATTCCTTGACCTGTTTGCGCAACCCTGGCCAAACAAATTTCTCCCCCACCAATTTGATCGATGTGCGCACCCCCGGGTGTGCGAGAGAATGGACCAAGTCAAAAACGCGGCGACGCCACGCAGCTGGCACCACGGGGCGGGGCCGCCCCGTGGAGACATCGCAGATTAGTGGGGGTAAACCGTTTTGTTGCACCCTGTGCTCCAGCCTTAACCCTGTTGGTCCAGACTGGAGCGCGCGCACGTCCACGTCGTTAACCTGCTCCGCAGCCATGGCAGCATAATCTAACCCAACACAGACCGGGGCTGCGCGCGCTCCCGCGTCGCTGCCCGGGCCCGCGGCCATGGCTACAGAGTCTGCCCCTATGGGGCTTGGCGGTGCTACTGCACGCGAGAGGCAGTCTGCTACAACATTGTGTTTACCTGCGACATGCTGAATATCAGTAGTGAACTCCGATATTGCGGCTAGTTGCCTTTGTTGCCGGCCTGACCAGGGTTCTGAAATTTTGGCCATCGCAAAGGTTAGCGGTTTATGATCCACAAAAGCGGTGAAACGTCGCCCCTCTAACCAGAACTGAAAATGACGAATGGCCAAGTGTAGGGCCAAAAGCTCCCTGTCAAACGCGCTGTATTTCCGTTCACTATCGCGCAAAGTCCTGCTGAAAAACGCGAGGGGTTGCCAGGTACCTGCCACAAACTGTTCAACTACCGCCCCCACCGCTACATCAGAAGCGTCAGTGGTGAGCGCCATGCGGGCCGTTGGAAATGGGTGCGCTAACAAAACTGCGTTTGCCAGGGCTGATTTGACCTGGGCAAAAGCGCGCTCCTGCTCCGGAGACCATTCAACTTTATTTGCGGGCTTTTGTTTTTTTAACGCGGTGTACAATGGCTGCATGAGTCGTGCTGCACTTGGGAGGAATCGGTTGTAAAAATTAACCATCCCTAGAAACTCCTGAAGCGCCTTGACCGTTTGAGGTTGCGGAAAATCCGTTATGGCACGCACTTTATTTGGAAGGGGAACTGCTCCCTCTGCCGAAACGCGATGTCCCAAAAAATCAATCTGCGCCACCCCAAACTGGCACTTCGCTGGGTTAACTATTAACCCGTGCTCTGCCAACCTCTGGAAAACGTGTTTTTCATGTTCGCCTTCGGACGTGCTGGCTACCAAAATATCGTCCAAATAAACGAACACGAAAGGCAGGTCGCGTAAAACTGCATCCATCATGCGTTGGAAAGTCTGCGCGGCCCCCTTGAGGCCAAAAGGCATGCGCAAGAACTCAAAAAGGCCGAAAGGAGTTATGACCGCTGTTTTGGGTACATCCTGCGCGCGCACTGGAACCTGGTGATAGCCGCGCACCAAGTCTATTTTAGAAAAAATGCGCGCCCCCGCCAAATGAACAGAAAAATCCTGAATGTGCGGAATCGGGTAGCGGTCATGAGCTGAAACGTTGTTCAACCTGCGGAAATCGCCGCAAGGTCGCCACGAGCCGTCAGCCTTTGGGACCATGTGTAACGGCGAAGCCCAAGCGCTCTTGGAGCGTCTAACAATGCCCAGTTTTTCCAGATTAGTGAACTCCTCGCGCGCGATGGCCAGTTTAGCTGGGTCCAAGCGCCGAGCCTTTGCAAAAACGGGAGGGCCTGTGGTTGTTATGAAATGTTCTACCCCATGTTTGGCCACCGTTGCTGAAAACGTGGGGACTGTGAGTGCTGGAAACTGAGCAAGCAGAGTGTGAAACTTACCACCCGCAGCTGAGACGCTGGCATGTGCAGTTGGCGGGGCCACCCGAGCTGTGCAGGGAATAGAATGAAAGGACAGTGCATTAATCAGACGTCTATTAGCAAGGTCAACCAATAAACCATGTGAGCACAAAAAATCAGCCCCTAACATGTTGAAACTGACTGCTGCTACAATAAATGTCCACTCAAATGAACGGCCCTGTAAGGACAGAAGCATGGTCCTCTCACCAAACGTTTTAATCGTGGAGCCGTTCGCTGCTGACACTGACACCCAGGGGGCTTTAGAAGGTGACAGCCGTTCGGCGTAGGTGGGTGTGACGAAGCTCAGCTGAGAGCTCGTGTCCACGAGGAACTGTTTCCCCGAGCGTGCATCCGTCAGGTAAAGCAGCCTGCTCTCGTTGCCGAGGGTCGCAGCTGCTACCGGCCCTCGGTCTTGGCGTTCCCCTGGCGCTTAAAATTGCACGGTGGGACGCACCTGTGCGCTCTCTCTGCAAAACGGCGGTGGTAGAAGCACGAGCCGTTCTCCGCTCCGCGTCGTCTGGCTCCTGTCGCCGCCGTTGTTGGTGCGTCTGGCGCCGCGGCCGCTGGACCCGCGCTGTCTCCGGATGCCGTTCCCGGACTGGCCGCCGCGGCCGGAACCGCGTTCCGCTTGTGGGCGTCGACCAACTTCTGCGCCTCCTTGCTCAACCCATGGTAGTCTCGCTTGGCCAATCGGGGTGACTCTGCCAGGGCCACTCTCACTGCTGGTGGTAGGGTTCGAAGGAAAAGGTGGGCGAAAATGAATTCGCCATCCTCAGAGGCTTTGAGCTGCAGCATCTTCACCATCAGGTCCGCAGGTCTATCGTTTTCTGCCTCCGTCAGCGCCAGGAGCCCCTCTGCTCGTTGTTGGACTGAGGGGGTGAAATGGCTGATCAGCGCGTCCTTCAATGCACTGTACTTGTCGCTGTCTGGTGGATGATTAACCAGATCCTCCACTCTCTGGACCGTGTCGCTGTCCAGCTTCGCTACCACGTGGTAGAATCTTGTGTCGTCGTTGAAGATTCTCCGGAGGTTGAACTGCGCCTCAATTGCGCTAAACCATGAGCGCGGGCTGTGCTGCCAGAAATCGGGCAGCCGGATCGTGGAGGCGGCCATCAGGCTGGCTTCCACCGAGCCCCGCTCGGGAGAATTCTGTCTGCTCATTTTCCATCGTAGGTCACCAGTGTAGAAGCATGCTCAAATAACGAGGCTGAGTTTTAGTCATAAACCAGCTTTATTTGACAGAACACAGCTTCTAGCATTCTCAAAGCAGGAAAGAGAAAGAATCATATCTCAACACCCCTTTTATACATTTCCAGCATCAGGATTCAAGTCACATGGTGTCTTCAGTAAACATACAGTTACAAAGCATCCCTTTGAAGCTTCACCTATTGTCTCTCATTTCCTGATGAACCGGAATACTCTCCGGGGCATCTTCTGTGGGACAAAGAGACAAATCTCACACTTCCTTGTTATCTTCTGCAGATTCGAGTCCTCTTGTCCTTGCAGACGTGACACCCCACAATACACATGCAGTCCTGTCTCTGTGGCAACGTGAGCCCACAATGTGTGTCAGCCACACTACCTTCTTTATTCCAAATTTTACTTTTTCGCATTGTTTGGAACTAACCGCTGCTCCATGACCCACGTGACTTCCACATTCCAAAGTTTCTATTGAAATCTATCAAAGTGTCGCAACTATCATACTATATGGCTATGGTATCACCCACCCCTAGCATGGGAGAGACTGGGTTGGTTGGGGGGTAAGAGTGGAGTGAGTATACATGCCACACTATGGGCAGCGTTAGGCCTTTCTAGGGGTGCTGTAGCACCCTTAAATTTAAACTCAGCACCCCTAAAAACTGGACTGAGAAAAGTTGTGATGATAAAATTTTAGTTCATCTTTGACAAGCCGAAATAACATCCAAAACATATTCAGTAGTTTGTTGTTTAAACTTTTTAAAAATGAAAATGAAAACACCCCTGCCACCCAAATGTATGATCCCTCCTCTCACACAGGTTCTCTTCCCTGTACCTGCACATGCTGTGCTGCAGCACTGGTGTGCACACACAGAGAGGTCTCTCCCATAGCCATATAGAATGATAACTGCGACACTCCGATAGACTTCAGTAGAAACTTTGGAATGCGGAAGTCACGTGGGTCATGGAGCAGCGATTAGTTCCAAACAATGTAGTTTTCCCCATAGACCACCATTCATGTCCCTGAGTGTCTGCTTAATAATCCCTGGTAAATTAATGAGTGGCCATTGCTTTGTTCATTTCACCACTTACGTTAACATGTAGATTATGTAGTCTGTGATAATATTTTATTTCGTCAGCTTTTTCGTGTTTATGTCCTATAGAAGCTCACAAACTTGCTCAATAGCTTGCTCCACACTAGATTCAGGTGAGTAGCAGCTAGCTCAACTTGATAACCTTTTTATCGGTGGCAGTGTTATTTAACATTCATAAATTAGCAATTTTAATATTTTATCATTCTGTTGTGTTGAAAATATTCTGTACTTATTTGAAGAAATTGTTGGGAGCAAGATGGGGTGAAAGACACTTGGGATATACAGTGGTGTGAAAAAGTGTTTGTCCCCTTCCTGATTTCTCATTTTTTTGTATATTTGTCACACTTAAATGTTTCAGATCATCAAACAAATTTAAATATTAGATAAAGATAACACAAGTAAACACAAAATGCAGTTTTTAATTGAAGGTATTTATTATTAAGGGTAAATGAAATCCAAACCTACATGGCCCTGTGTGAAAGAGTGATTGCCCCCCTGTTAAAACATAAATTAACTGTGGTTTATCACATCTTTGGAAAGCTGAGTTCAATTTTCTAGCCATTTCTAAAGCTTTGGAACTCCAGTGAACCACAGTGAGAGCCATTATCCACAAATGGCGAAAACATGGAACAGTGGAGAACCTTCCTAGGAGTGGCTGGTTGACCAAAACTATCCCAAGAGCGCAGCAACGACTCATCCAAGAGGTCACAAAAGACCCCACAACAACATCCAAAGAACTGCAGGCCTCACTTGCCTCAGTTAAGGTCAGTGTTCATGACTGCACTACAAGAAAGAGACTGGGCAAAAATAGCCTGCATGGCAGAGTTCCAAGACGAAAACCACTGCTGAACAAAAAGAACATAAAGGCTCATCTCAGTTTTGCCAGAAAATATCTTGATGATCCCCAAGACTTTTGGGAAAATACTCTGGACTGTCGAGACAAAAGTTGAACTTTCTGGAAGGTGTGTGTCCCATTACACCAGGCGTAAAAGTAACAGCATTTCAGAAAAGGAACATCATACCAACAGTAAAATGTGGTGGTGGTGGTGGTGGTAGTGTGATGGTCTGGGGCTGTTTTGCTGCTTCAGGACCTGGAGACTTGCTGTGGTAAATGGAACCATGAACTCTGCTGTCTACCAAAAAATCCTGAAGAAGAAAGTTTGGCCATGTGTTCGTGACCTCAAGCTGAAGCGCACTTGGGTTCTGCAGCAGGACAATGATCCAAAACACACCAGCAAGTCCACCTCTGAATGGCTTAAGAAAAACAAAATAAAGACTTTGCCTAATCAAAGTCTTGACCTGAATCTGATTGAAATGCTGAGGCATGACCTTAAAAAGGTGGTTCATGCTCGAAAACCCTCCAGTGTGGCTGAATTACAACAATTCTGCAAAGATGAGTTGGCCAAAATTCCTCCACAACGCTGTAAAAGACTCATTGCCAGTTATTGAAAATGCCTGATTGCAGCTGTTGCTGCCAAGAATGGCCCAGCCAGTTACTAGGTTGAGGGGGCAATCACTTTTTCACACAGGGCCATGTAGGTTTGGATTTTTTTTTCTCTTAATAATAAACACCATTTAAAAACTGCATTTTGGGTTTACTTATGTTATCTTTGTCTAATATTTAAATTTCTTTGATGATCTGAAACATTTAAGTGTGACAAACATACAAAAAAATAAGAAATCAGGAAGGGGCAAATACTTTTTCACATCACTGTGACATAACGCACGGCTCAGGAGACGCACACACACAGGCTTAGAGTAGTTCAAAGAGTTTATTAACAGCAGGAGTGAATGAGTGTGTGTCTGCGGGATGCAGATGTGTTGGTGGTGGCGTCTGCTTCAGGCACAGAGGCAGATGACCGTTCGGCCGAGCAACCCTATGGAGAGAGCACAGGGAGAGGGTGACGGGCATACACCAACACAGGATGAATTATGGCAAGAGAAGATCTTACTTGAGTTGTCAGGATAGCTGGCACAGCAAGGGGAACGTAGCCCGGGAGACAGCCACCTGGAGAGCTCCGTGCAGCGGCGAAGGATGGGCGATGGAACGGAGATGTCCGCCGCCGGGGAATCCACCTGTGCACAGGGGAGCAGACTGGAGAAGGAGGTAAGGATTCTTACCCAAAATAGCGATGCTGAAGAAAGGTATGCTCACGGCGGTGAGGAAACGAAGTCTGACGGCTTCAGGCCGAGCCTCCGGGCGAGGCGGCTTTTATCCCTCGCCGCTGATGAGGATCAGGTGTGTGAGCAGGTGGCGCCGCTGATGAACGGCGCGGCGTGACACACTGTAGACTGGTTTATTTTTTTAATACATTTGAAAACAAGTGATTATTTTAAGTTGGTAAACGAGGAGTTGAATGTTAAAAACAAACATTTTAAAAACAATTGTCATATTTACAAATGTGAAATACTCAGTTTTATAAAATGGCTCAGTTGAAATCAATTTTAAAAAAAATAACAAATCAACAGAATATATTTTCTATCCTTTGTAATCCGATTGTGGTTCAGGAAATTCATTTTATTTATGACTGTGTATGAATTTGATTGTTTTACAGAGTACACGTGTATAGTTTGTATTTTTTCCTCATGCTTAAACTTTTAAGAGAAAAATGTAACATTTCCAAAGTAGTTCACAAATGTGTGCATAAAAAGCTAGAATGAAGAAAACTTTTAAATTTAGTATAAAAATACATAAATCTGTAAGAAAAAGTAATGATATTTTAAAAACTAAAAATCAGCCACATTTCAGTTTGAAAATAGTCTCAAATGTACAATAAAAATCAGAGTAATGAGACAGAGAAATACAATATTATGAGGAAAAAGTAGCAAATTTATACGAAAAAGTAAAATTTAGAATCAAGAAGGTAGTGTGGAGAAAGGAGGAAGGGGAGGCAACAAGATGGACAACACAGAAACTTTATTCCTTCTCCAACATTATTTACAGCAAAAAAGCATCCCGGACCTCTGTGCATCCCTCTTTTATATCTTTATTTCCACGCACTGAAGCCCGGAACTTCTGACCATAACACATTATGTTTCGAACAAAGCCTATGTGACACATTAACATAACATAACCCTGGCGCCGCTGTCACATCCTTCTCCCAGCGGCCCGGTATTTACTCCTCTCCCCGGGGGGCACATAATCCTTACTGTCCCATCTGATACCCCCCGGTAATACCTCCTCTTTTGGTCCATTGTCCCCTGGGTGGAGAAGTCCAACACCGTGCCCCCACACAGCACCCCCCCCCCCCCCCGAACACCCAGAATGAGCCTTAACCCCCCGTCCTTTGGGCTTGAGTTGGCATCCATAGCGTCTGTAGCGGGGGGTCGCTGATCCAGTCGAACTCCCCTGCTGGTGGGGTGTACAGGAGGGCACGTCAGTCTGTGGAGGGAAAAAGGGAAGGGGAGAAAACATCTCAGCTTTGCGAGCGCTGGTCCCTGCTGAGGAGTCACCAACCTGCAGAGCCAACAACGGTGGGCATCCGCGCCGGGGAGCATGGACGAACACCACCTGCTCGTCTGCCAACACAAAAGTGGGCTTCAGCCTGTCGATGGATACGGCCTCCCTACCTCCCCCTAAGACCAAATGTTTCGCCCCACGTTCCAACACCCTTAACAGTCCATTGTACGGTGGGCACAGCAGGGTTCACTGCGCATCGTGCCTGACAAAAAACACACTGGCATTCTGCAAGCTTTTTGGGACAAATGTGCGGGGAAAACAATGGTGGGCTGGGGCTGGTACACTCACAGCCTCTATACTGTGTAAAAATTGCGTGGGCGGATCAGCCTCAGGCACAGGGTTTTTTGGTAAAAATTCTCCTGCAATCCGCAGCGGAAGACAAAAAACGAGTTCTGCCGGGGAGGCTGCCAAATCCTCCTTAGGTGTGGAACGCAACCCTAAAAGAACCCAAGGCAGGTGGTTGACCCAATTTGTGTCCGTGAGCGAAGCTCTGAGCACTGCTTTAAGCAATCTATGAAAACGCTCGCATAACCTGTTAGCCAGGAGGTTGTACGTGGTATTGCAGTGAATTTTGACCTCCAGGCTCTCAGCCATCGCGGACCAGAGTTCCAAAACAAATTGTGGACCTCTGTCGGATGTGATGTCCAATGGAGATCCGAAACGTGCAACCCAAGCTGACAAAAAAGCGCGCGCCACTTCGGCGGATGTGATAGATGCCAGCGGGACCACTTCAGGCCAGCGCGTGGTGTGGTCCTCGGCTGTTAAAAGGTGTGTGAAACCTTGCAACGGCGGGAGGGGTCCCACCAGATCCACGTGGACGTGGTTGAACCTCCTAGCCAGGATTTGGAACAGCTCGAGGGGAACGGCTGGTGTGCTTGTGCACATTGTCCCACTGAGTTATGACAACCTCTTGTCTATTGGCGGTAGGGGGCGCTACTGCTGCATCTCATTGTATATTATAGAAACTAGTGCATACCCGTGCATGCCCGTAGAAACCAAGTATAAGCAAGTATTTCTGCATTCCTGCCTTTGATCTTTGACATGGTTACCATGGCAACAGTAACCCTGGTGAAACGTGCCTTTGATCTTTGATGTCACCACTCATTCAGTGATGCCTGCCTTTGATCTTTGATAATGTCATAGTGAGTCCTATGATCGTGAGTGATGCCTGCCTGATGTAGACATCATAGGAACATCATAGGACATCATGTAGATATCACAGGAACACCATAGGTGGTCCTTTGATCTTTTAGCGAGTCCTATGGTTGTGACACACAGACAGACACACACACAGAGATTTCTTGAATTATAATATGATGTTCACCATTGGCTACCTATTCAACATGCTAAATTTGGTTGACTTCGGACAAAGTATGCCAGAGTTATTCAGCTTTGTTTTTCTGCTAGGGGGTGCAAGAGCTATGTGTAATTGTTCATTATAGAAAGGTTCAGTGTTGGTTAACCATGCACCACATAAAATTTGGTTGAATTTGGACTAAGTATTTCAGAGTTATAAGGCTTTGCTTTTTCTGCTAAGGGGCGCTATAGCTATGTGTCATTTTTCATTATACAAAGATTCAAAGTAGGCTACTAATGCACCACACAAAATCTTTTCTGGGTCTGACTAGTATCATATATATACGTATATATATATATATATATATATATATATATATATATATATATATATATATTTATAGTTTAGCAGCAATCAGACATTCTACATGTGAGTTATGCCAACTTCCTGTCCATTGGTGGTAGGGGGTGCTGTCGCTATGTGTCATTCTTTATTATGGAAATTATCAGTAATGGCTATGCTATTCATCACACAAAATTTGGTTGAAATCAGTCAATGTTTGCCAGAGTTAAAGCTATTGGAAGGGTGATGGCGATACTACAAACTTAGCCACGCCCCTTCCACCAAACCACCAAAGACATTTGGAAAAGTTTTCAACAGCTTTTGATGACATATGGGTACAGATGATTGTTACCATAAATGGTACCAATTAGACTATTTATTCCAGAGATACTGACGAAAACCTTTGTGTCTCCAAGAGATGGTGCTATTGCTACTCGTGAATATCCATAGCTATAATTGTTCGGAGGCATACCCATATACATCATACCTATCTTGGTGCCAATCCAACATTCCATTCACGAGGTATTAAAAAACAACATGACACAAACTTTCTGTGTCCTATAGGTGGCACTGTAGATTTCTATGAATATTGTTCTATAGAACTGTTTGGAATTGGACTAATATCCAAAATATTGAATTTGGTTGAAATCCAACAATGCAAACCAGAGTTATTGCTATCAGAATGGTCATAGAATGATCATGGCGAGGCATCAAATTTTGCAATGCCCCTACAGCCAAACCGTCGAGCTCTGCAAAAAAGTTTTCATTAACTTTTAATGGCACATAGATGATTATCACCACAAATGAGCTCAATCAGACTAAAACCCTAGGACGAGTTCGACCAATGCCCGAAGTGGAAATCAAGTCACCACCACTTCCTGCCAAAATGGCCGACTTCCTGTTGGGTGTAGAACATCATTTCTATGGAGTTTTTTGCATATCTTGACATGATAAATGTCTCACCTGATTTTCATCTTTCTATGCGAAAGTGAGCGTATGCCACTCCCCATTGACTTCACGTTAGGTGGCGCTATAGAGCCATCTTTGTGGGGTCATTCATATTTCCTCCAAAATCTAAATTTCATTGCCAGTCTTGAGGTCACTGCAAAAAATGGTGAGTTTTCGTGCACGGTGACTACCACAAAGATGAGATCTTAGATGGAGAAGAAGAAAAAAGGAAAATACTAACAAATACAATAGGGCTCCTGCCGACTGACGTTGTCAGTGGCTCAGGCCCTAATAATACATGGAGTGTGCTTTTGCTGGGAGGAGCAGCCAACAGCAAAGTAAACAGCTGTGCTCTGCGCTTCAGGTGATCAGCTGATTGAATCCTCCTCCTCCGGTGTTCTGACATTTTGGCATATCTATCAGAACAACACAGGACAGATGATTGTACAGTTTTCAGTTAAATGTGAAAAACCCTGACAGGTCCTGTGTGTGTGTGTGTGTGTGTGTGTGTGTGCTGCAGGCAGAGCTCTGTACGGGTTTTTCCTGTGAACCAACACTGCCAATATGCCATTTGCTCCATGAATGCGGGACGTATGAGCCATATGCTGGATACGTTGGAAAATTTTCAGAGGAGCCTGGCGAACAACGCCATATACCAGCGTGCTTCAGTGTTCTTCAGTGTGCTGTTAACCCTTTAACTGCCCTAGGTGCCATGTGGCACCTGGTGCAATGCAAGGCAACTCAAGGCCCCTCCCAGTGGTCAAAAGCAGTAAAAAATTTGTCAATAAAATACTGTAGTTCAGATTTCCAAGGCTATAACTTAAAAGTTGCAAGAGATAATGGCTTACTGTCAATTAGAAAGATATAGAACATGATCCAAAGTTTCAGATAGGAACAAATTTATACATCTAATTTGCATAATTTTGCAGCAGCTATATAAATTACATAACTCAGTCAAAAGTGGACTTTGGACACATTTACATAAAGAATGGTCCGTTTTTGGGTTTTTTTTTTACGCCAATTTGTCTACAGGGTTATGTTTTTATCTAATCTTCAAAGTATATGAACCAGAAAATCAATAAAATGTCAAAACATAATTCTCTCTTACCTGTTACCGGGAGGGGGGCTCGCCTGCCCATGTGACCGGTCTGTTTTCGTCCATCGTAGCCGATGTTTCTGTGTTTGCTCAGCCATTTACACCGTGTACCACATCTACAAACTCTTATGATTACCCCACGTGAATTTCATTTGTATTACATGGCTATTTTTTGTGTTTGATGCATTTTTCCTGTGGGAATCCAGGCCGCCCATCGGCGCTGCCATCTTGGTACGGGGAGCTCAGTTTTTTTGTTACATCGACCTCAATGTAGCACGTTTACTTAGTAATTTACACCCGTGTACCACATCTACAAACTCTTATGATTATCCCACGTGACTTTTGTTTGTATTACGCGGCTATTTTTCCCATTTCATGCAGTTTCCGTCATCATCGCGGCTGCTGCGATGACCGATCATGAAGGCATACACATTGGTGTGTGAGCTCAAAGTGGAAAAAGGAAGAATAACTAGAAAAGCACTCATAGAGCGCATACCTCCGCCAAGGCTCCTTCTGTTTCTCATGGATCACCTCCAAAATGTAATGGGTTTGTGTGTAGGCCTACAGCCACTTGTGGTGAAAATTGCATCAAAGTCTGTCCATCAGTTTTGGAGTATTGTTGCTAACACACTGTGAGAAGATAAGAGCCTTGGCTGAGGTATGCATTCTGAGATCATCACCAAAATGTAATGGGTTCCTCTCTAGGCCAAGAACCACCTTTGGTGAAAATGTCATCTAAATCCATCCCGTAGTTTTTGTGCAATCCTGCTGGACAAATACAAACAAAGCCCTTGGTGGAGGTATGCACTGTCAGATCATCACCAAAATCTAATCATCTGTTCCCCATGCCATTACACACCTTTCCTGAAAATTTCATCAAAATCCGTTCATAACTTTTGGAGTATTGTTGCTAACACACTGTGAGAAGATAAGAGCCTTGGCTGAGGTATGCACTCTCAGATCATCACCAAAATCTAATCATCTGTTCCCCGTGCCATTACACACCTTTCCTGAAAATTTTGTCAAAATCCATTCATAACTTTTTGAGTTATGTTGGTAACAGACAGACAGACAGACAGACAGACAGACAAACAGACAAACCCCAGTAAAAACATTACCTCCTTGGCGGAGGTAATAATGAGGATTTCTCTTTCTTTGCTATATTCTATGTCAGCCATGATTCCTTCGGAGCATGTCTGCCACCTTCTAAACTGTCAGATCAATAGAGATTAGTACAAACTCTCAGTAAAGCCGGGGGATGTCAATAAGTTGACAAGTGCAGTTGCTGCGCTGTGCCACTGGGGGCGCGTGACCCGTCCATTTAATCTGGGCAGTTAAAGGGTTAACTTAGACAAAACTGAGCCATAACTGATTCATATACCTCAGCGTATTCTCCAAATTTTTCTTACATTTTGCAAATACTGCCTAAATTGTCTAGGTGTGACAGGGCCTTAACCAAGGCAGCAGTGAGGCACTAAAACATAGCAGCAACAGCTGGATAAGCAACAGTACTTTTAAACCTTGGGGGAAACAAGTGGATCTGCTGCTCAACAAATGAGTGCGCATGCAAATGGAGCTCTACAATGAAAAGGTAAAGATTTTTAAAACTATAATTTTATAGTTAAAGTTATCTTTTACATGCTTTGTGTGGACGGCCCCATAGCCTATTTTTATGGTGTTAGGTATGAATGGCACTTAAATCGGGTAGGTGACCACTGAAGGCCTAGTTGTAAAATACACGGACTGCCACTGCAACTCAGTGGGTTGAGTCAGTGACTTTACTTTTTTTGCTGATTAAGCTACAGCTTCATAGTATTCTACCAAGCTCTCAATTGCCTCTGTGTGTACAGTAGTTATGTCAATAAACACATGCGTAAAGTCTGAAATGCAACAGCGTCACCCATTCCCCGGTGCACTTCATTCATTTACAATAGTAGTGTGTGTAATCCATGTAAGGTGTATATAACTATAAATGATGAGATTGGCATTTTGGACCTAAAATATGTACTCATGGAGTCTAATATGATCTGCTTTCAACTGACAGGTGGCCATGGCTACCCACTAAATAGGTTCATATTGTTGTCTTTCTCATGACTGTTTTCCTTTAATTCAACCAGCTGATCCACCCGGCTGGTTACAAATCACAGCGATCAGCTGACGCTTCTGGGGACAACTGCAGACGTCAGTGGAAACATGTCAAGGTTAAATAAACATTTCCTTCTCATCGATGTCTGAATAAAGGAAAACAGTAAACTTGTGGGGAGCGTGAAATGAAGACGCTGAGTGGTTTTATAATTCAGCTTTAATGTCAGCTTCACATCCCCAACATGTCTCACCCGAAGCAGAAAGCAGAAAGAGGCTGATCGCAGTCAGACCCCCATACTTATACCTCACACAACAAAAGCCAACATCACACATCCTTGTCATATCTTTCTAATCATCCAATGTCTTCTTCCGATGTCCTCCCATTCCTTCGCCTGACCCCAGGGGGTCAGGAAGTCTTTTCAGGTCTTCACCGCCGCGCCTCCATCTCCTCGTTGTTCTCCGCAGGCGGTCCAGACCTATTGTCCTCTTCTGAGACGTGAGGTCATTCCACACATGCAATCACAAAACATCCCCCTGTGTCTATACATATGCAGATATGGATATATGAAACACAGCCCCCCCCAAACGTCTAAGAAAAGGACAATATATGTAGATTCACAGAATATGGTGACATCACTGGCATAACTATACAAGTTGATCACGTTAAAAACACAGTGATAACAGTAACGGTACAGTCTATGCCCCATGTCCGCCTTAAAACTGCCCTGATAACCCCGACAGCATATCTTAAAACACATTATCACATTCACATCAGTCTGTGTGTCGTCTGGGTTTCAACCGTCTTCCAAATCTGCTGTACGCCTGCCTCGGCGTCCCAGCGGCGCTGTCTTGTAAGGAATCTGCAGCTTAAGGAAAAGAGTGGTTATTTGATCCCTGCGGGGGGGCTGGGACGTGTCCCTTGGGTGGTCTACCACGTCGAGGTGCTCTCGTCACCTGCACAGGCTCGTCACTCAACATGAAGGCAGGCTTGAGTTTGTCAATGCTGACTGTCTCTTTTCTGTCCCCCAAATCCAGCACAAAATGCTTATCTCCAGGTTCCAGCAGTCTATATGGACCATCATATGGTGGGCGGAGGGTTGGCTTTAAAGCCTCGTGCCTAACAAAAACGAACTCGGCATTTTTTAAAGCCTGGGGAACAAAAACCCGCGGAAAGGTTTGATGAACTGGGCCCGGGAGAATGTCCGCTCCCATGCTGCTTAGTGGCCTCAGAGCTGGGAGGCGCCCCGGCTCAGGATGTTCTGGTAAGAATTCACCGGGGAGCCTGAGAGGTTGAGCAAAAACTAATTCTGCTGGGGAGGCGTCTAGATCCTCCTTGGGCGCAGAACGCAACCCCAATAAAACCCACGGTAGTTTGTTAACCCAATCTGCATCCGTTAGTGACGCTCTGAGGGCAGCCTTCAAAGACCTATGAAAACGCTCGCATAAACCATTAGCCTGTGGGTGATACGCGGTAGTGCGATGGATTGTCACCCCTAAGCTGCTGGCCATCGCAGACCAGATCTCTGAGACAAACTGAGGCCCCCTATCGGACGTGATGTCCGACGGGACTCCGAAATGCGGTACCCAGGTCGTTAAAAAAACGCGAGCCACCTCTGCGGCCGTAGTTGACGTCAGCGGGACCGCTTCTGGCCAACGTGTGGTTCGGTCCACCATTGTTAAAAGATGTGTGAACCCCTGCGACGACGGTAGGGGGCCCACGAGGTCGACATGCACATGGTCAAACCTTCTGGCCGGGATTCGGAACGGTTCTAAAGGAGCTTTTGTGTGCTTGTGAATTTTGGCACGTTGGCAAGACATTCATGTTCTTGCCCACTCCTTTACGTGCTTGCGCAGGCCCGGCCAAACAAACTTTTCCGCCACCATTTTTACCGAAGCGTGCACTCCCGGGTGCGCCAGGGAGTGAACCGAATCAAAAACGCGGCGGTGCCACGTGGCCGGGACTACCGGGCGAGGTCGCCCGGTTGACACGTCGCAGATTAAGGGGGGCACACCGTCACGCAAACCCCTGCTCTCCAGCTTTAACCCTGTTGGTCCAGATTGGAGTGCGTGCACGTCCGCGTCACTACCCTGTTCTGCTGCCATGGCTGCGTAATCTATCCCTACGTGAACTGGGACCGCGTACGCTTCTGTGTTGGTCTCGCGCCCTGCGGCTGTGGTAGTATGATCTGCCTCCACGTGCCCTGACGATGTCACGGCGCGGGAGAGGCAATCTGCCACCATGTTGAGTTTGCCCGCTACATGCCGAATGTCCGTGGTAAATTCCGAAATTGCAGCCAGCTGCCTTTGTTGCCGGCCCGACCAAGGTTCTGAGATTTTAGACATCGCAAAAGTGAGCGGTTTATGGTCGACAAAAGCCGTGAAACGCCAACCTTCCAGCCAGAACTGGAAATGGCGGATGGCCAAATGAAGCGCTAACAGCTCTCTGTCAAACGTGCCGTATTTGCGCTCGGTTTCGTTTAAGGATTTGCTAAAAAATGCTAGCGGTTGCCAAACCCCGTCAACGTGCTGCTCCACGACCGCCCCTATGGCCAAATTTGATGCGTCTGTGGTAAGCGCTATGCGGGCCGAGGGGTCGGGGTGGGCCAAAAGCGCAGCGTCAGCCAGGGCTCTTTTTAATTCCACCAACGCGTGTTCCCGCTCCGGGGACCACGCGACCGCATTGGAGGGCTTTTTCTTTCTAAGCGTGGCATATAATGGCTGCATGAGCTGAGCTGCGCGGGGGAGGAAACGGTTGTAAAAATTTACCATTCCCAAAAATTCTTGCAGCGATCTGACCGTTTGTGGTCGGGGAAAATTTGTCACTGTGCGCACCTTATCAAGCAATGGGACTGCCCCTTCTGGGGAAACGCGGTGTCCCAAAAAATCAATCTGCGCCACGCCGAATCGGCACTTGGCTGGATTAATTATTAACCCATGTTCTTCCAACCTCTGAAAAACTGTAGTGAGGTGATTTTCGTGTTCCTCCTCAGACGTGCTGGCGACTAAAATATCGTCGAGGTAGACAAACACGAAAGGAAGATCGCGTAACACAGCGTCCATCATACGCTGAAACATTTGTGCCGTGCCTTTCAGGCCAAAAGGCATGCGCAGAAACTCAAAAAGACCAAAAGGGGTTATTACGGCCGTTTTAGGGACGTCCTCAGGTCGGACTGGGACTTGGTGGTAGCCGGGGACCAGGTCTATTTTAGAAAAAATACGCGCACCCGCCAAATGTAGTGAAAAATCCTGGATGTGAGGGATTGGGTAGCGGTCATGCGCTGTAGCATTGTTTAATCTGCGATAATCGCCGCAAGGTCTTCAGGAGCCGTCGGCTTTCAGGACCATATGCAGCGGCGAAGCCCATGGGCTTTTCGAGCGCCGAATAATGCCCAGCTTTTCCAGGCTGGCGAACTCGTCGCGTGCTATGGCGAGCTTGGTCGCGTCTAAGCGCCGAGCTTTAGCGAAGACAGGGGGGCCCATTGTGGAGATGAAGTGCTCCACCCCATGTCTCGCTACTGTTGCCGAAAATTTGGGAACTGTGAGTGCTGGAAATTGGGTGAGGAGTTTGTCAAACTTACCTCCTGCTGTGGCGACGTTGGCCTGCACGGGTGGTGGGGACGCTCGAGCTGCACAGGGGATAGAAGAGAATGACAGTGCATTGATTAAGCGTCTGTTTGCAAGATCAACTAACAACCCATGTGAACATAAGAAATCAGCACCTAACATGTTGAAACTCACCGCCGCTATGATAAAAGTCCACTCATAAGTGCGGCCGTGTAAGGACAGAGACAAGGTCCTTTCACCATAAGTGCTGATGTTCGAGCCGTTCGCCGCCGTTGCCCCGTTGCCGCGGGGTCCTGCCACTCGGTCAGCGTAGGTCGGGGTGATGAAGCTCACCTGAGCTCCGGTGTCTATGAGGAAATGTCGCCCGGAGCCTTCATCAGTGATGTAGAGCAGCTTGTTGGCCTCGCCAAGAGCCGTAGCTGCTAACGGTTCCCGGCTTTGGAGTTTCCCGAGCTCTTGAAACTGCACGGTGGCACACACTTGTATGCCCTCTCAGCGAATCACCGGTGGTAGTAACAGAGGTTGTCTCGTCTGTTGCGGCGCGACCGCGTCGCTGCCATGGTGGGCGGGATTTGCTCTGCTGTCTCCGGCTCCCCGATGCCCTGGGCTTCAGCACCCAGGTCCGCCGCTGCTGCTGTGGCCATCTGCTCGCCGCAGGAGTTGAGGAGCTGCTGTGCTTCCCGGGCTAGCGCGTGGAAATCCTGCTGGGTCTTACAACGCATGCTGGCCAGAGTCCCTCTCATGTGTGCCGGGAGATTGCTGAGGAAGATGTGCTGAAAGAGGAAGCTGTCGTTGTCTGCCTCCATCAGCTGAAGCATGTCTTCCATCAGGGCCATCAGCCTGCGCCCTCCTTGGCCATACATCGCCAGTAGTCTCTTGGCCCTTTCCTCGGCCGAGGGCACGAAGCTCTCGATGAGAGTAGCCTTCAGCTCCTCGTATTTGTCGCTGGCGGGCGGCTGCTGTATCACGCTCCGCACGCATTGTGCTGTGGCGGCGTTGAGCCTGGCGATGACGTGGTAGAACTTGGTTTCGTCTGCCGTCACCCCTGCGAGCGCGAACTGTGCCTCAGCCTGCTTGAACCACGAGTTCGGGTCGTTCTGCCAGAATTCTGGGAGTTTAATGGCGATGGCGCTTGCTCGGGCCGCCTCCGACGAGTCTGCAACGGGGGAACGCCGTTCATCCATTCTCACGTCTGGTCACCAATGTGGGGAGCGTGAAATGAAGACGCTGAGTGGTTTTATAATTCAGCTTTAATGTCGGCTTCACATCCCCAACATGTCTCACCCAAAGCAGAAAGCAGAAAGAGGCTGATCGCAGTCAGACCCCCATACTTATACCTCACACAACAAAAGCCAACATCACACATCCTTGTCATATCCTTCTAATCATCCAATGTCTTCTTCCGATGTCCTCCCGTTCCTTCGCCTGACCCCAGGGGGTCAGGAAGTCTTTTCAGGTCTTCACCGCCACACCTCCATCTCCTCGTTGTTCTCCGCAGGCGGTCCAGACCTATTGTCCTCTTCTGAGACGTGAGGTCATTCCACACATGCAATCACAAAACATCCCCCTGTGTCTATACATATGCAGATATGGATATATGAACCACAAACTAATCTTTCATTTTACGTGCCTCTACCTCATTCAGGAGCGCCTCCAACTCACAGTCCGTGAAATTCCATTAAATCCATTATTTTTGATCGTAGATACAGGAGAATCAAATGTGCAGCATTTGTATATATCTATTTTCATATTTATTTGCATCTAATTGCATATTCAAATGGAGGTGTGTCGAGGGAGGAGTCCGGCATTTCCTCATCTGCGTTCAGTTACAAGTAGATTGGGATGGACAAAGGAAATGTGCTTGGATTACTGCCTACGGACGATTTCATACATCTGGATTTTTTTTGCTTACAGTGTTTTCTTGATTTTAAACGTACGTCATCTTTCAGTAGGAAATCCACACGTTTGTACATGAGGCCCCTGGTCTCCATTCACATCTGCCAGCACCTTGGTCCTTAAGCTTCCAACATAACAGCCTGTTCCAAAAACCTTGGTGTTATTTTCAATCATGAAATGAAATTTGATGAACATATAAATTCTCTTCAGTCTTGTTACATCCAAGCTTTTGTTTCAATAGGCCTAGATTACTGTAATACTCTGTATTCATACCTCAGTCAAGATGCCATTAACTGTTTACAACCAAAACTCTGCAGCGAGATTACTCCCTAACACCCCAGTCCCTTCTCATATCACTCCAGTCCTCTATTCGCGTCACTGGTTACCGGTAAATTTTAGCATAAATTTAAAATGATTGTGACTGTCTCTTTGTAGTTTTAGGTCCCAGGTTGTGGAATAGTCTCACCTGAGAACTGAGATCTTTTTTTTGTCATGTCAGGCATTGGCTTGCTTGCTACTGAATAACCATGAAAACTGGTACTACCTGTCTCATGGGTCGGGCCGTCAGCGACTCAACCGGCATCCCCGCCCTTCCGAGGGCGTGGAGGGTGAAACAGGGCATCCTGGCAGAACTAAAAACGGTATCTGCCACAGGTCTGTAGTGGACCACTCCCAGTTACACGGGGTGAGACTGGACATCCTGGCAGATAAACACATCTGTTGAAAGGACTGTTGTGGACTGTGTCAGTCAGTGCATTGTGACATGTACTACACAAAGAGCAAAGATAAACAAACCTATCATCTGGTCAGTCACTGCAACAGATTCTGGAGTCAGTTTGTCTTGGCTTGTCCTTGCCACTGAAAATACCTTTATCTGCCAAGAATGTGCTGCTAGTCCAGCAAAAGCTAGCAGTACTCAAATACTTTGCAAGCAGTTTCATAAGATAAGATAAGATAAGATAAGATAAGATAAGATAAGATAAGCCTTTATTAGTCCCACAATGGGGAAATTCCAGGATTGCAACAGCACAGGGACAGCAACACTCAGAGCAATAATTTAGAAGATAAGAAAATAAGAGCAGTGAATATACATATGTACACACAAATATATAAATATATATACACAGTGCGGAGCATTGTAGCTAGATGCAATAAACAGCATAACCGTCTACTTAGTTATCCTACATAGTATGAATATGTGCCCATACATATTGTCACCCTCCGTAGCGACTGATATTGTCCTAGTTGTATACTGGAGGGGACCATTTGTGTAAGTCTGTTGCATCTTTTGCATTCAATACTATTAGGTCGTCACATTTTTTTTTTTGTTGTTTTTTTTTTTTGGCTATCTCTGCGAGCAGCCCTTCTTAGGCTATAAAGTCTGACAGCCGTAGGTAGGAAGGACCTGCGAAACCTCTCGGTCGCTCACCTAGGATGATTCAATTCAATTCAATTCAACTTTATTTATATAGCGCCATTTCACAACAACAGTCATCTTATAGCACTATCAACTGTAGGGGGGACCCCCACAGTTGCAGAAAGACCCCAGCAATCAGGCGATCCCCTGTGAGCAAGCACTTGGCGACGGTGGAGAGGAAAAACTCCCTTTTAACAGGAAGAAACCTCCAGCAGAACCAGGCTCAGGGAGGGGCAGTCATCTGCTGCGACTGGCTGGGGGGTGAGGGGATAGAGAAGAAGAAAAGAACAGACATGTAGAGAGCAAACAGCACGATGGGGACTCAATCTATGGGAGAGAACAAACAAATGTTAATGACCAGCAAAAAAAAAATATTTCATAGAGAGTAAGGAAAGGAGTGAGGCCCAGTGCATTACTGGAGGTCCCCCGGCTGACTAAACCTATTAGCAGCATAACTAAGGGAGGGTTCAGAAACACATGATCCCTCCCTAATTATAGGCTATATCAAAAAGGTAGGTTTTAGCCCTATTCTTAAAAACAGAGATCGAGTCTGACTCCCGAATCCAGATTGGCAGCTGATTCCACAGGAGAGGAGTTTGATAACTAAAGGCTCTGCCTCCCATTGTACTTTTGGAGATTCTAGGTATTACAAGTAATCCTGCATTTTGGGAGCGTAGTGCTCTGTTAGGGTGAAACGGTAGTATCAGATCTTTTAAATATAAAGGAGCCTGATTGTTTAGAGCTTTGTAAGTAAGAAGAAGGATTTTAAACTTAATTCTAAACTCTATGGGAAGCCAATGAAGGGAGGCCAGAACCGGAGAGATATGATCTCTCTTTCTAGTACCTGTTAAAACTCTTGCTGCAGCATTTTGGATCAGCTGAAGATTTTTAAAGATGTTTTAGGACAGTCTGATAATAAAGAATTACAATAATCTAATCTCGAGCTAACAAAAGCGTGGATCAGCTTCTCAGCATCACTCTGAGACAAGATGCTCCTAATCTTGGCAATATTACGCAAATGATAGAAGGCAGTCTTAGAAACAAATTTAATATGTGAATTGAAGGACAAATCCTGATCAAAAATAACTCCAAGGTTCCTCACAGAGCTATTAAGAGAAAGAGTAACTGCATCCAAACTGAAAGTTTGATTTGGAAAGGAATTTCTAAGGTTTTTTGGACCAACAAGAATGACTTCAGTCTTATCTGAATTTAATAGCAGGAAATTACAAGTCATCCAAGCTTTGATTTTCTAAAGACAGGCTTCTAACTTGGCTAATTGATTAGTATCATCTGGCTTCATTGACAGGTATAATTGTGTGTCATCTGCATAACAATGAAAATGTATACAGTGCTTTCTAATAATGTTGCCTAACGGAAGCATATATAAACTAAAAAGAGTAGGGCCTAGCACAGATCCCTGTGGAACTCCATGACTAAGCTTTGAGCTGAAAGAAAACTCATCATTTACATGAACAAACTGGAACCTATCAGATAAATAAGATCTAAACCACTGCAACAAAGTTCCATTAAGTCCAACATAGTGTTCTAATCTATCAAGTAGAATATTATGATCGATAGTATCAAAAGCTGCACTAAGATCTAAAAGGACAAGTACAGAAACTAGTCCATTATCAGTTGCAATGAGGAGGTCGTTAGTGACCTTCGCTAAGGCTGTTTCAGTACTATGATGGATTCTAAACCCAGATTGAAACTCTTCAAGTAAACCATTTCCCTGCAGGTGGTCAAATAATTGCGTAGCAACAACTCTTTCTAAGATTTTTGAAATGAAAGGGAGATTAGAGATTGGTCTATAGTTAGCTAAAGCTCCTGGATCTAGCGTTGGCTTTTTGAGTAAGGGTTTAATTACAGCCGTTTTAAAAGCCTGCGGTACATGGCCTAAAGTTAATGAAGAATTGATTATATGAAGAATAAAGCTACCAATAAGTGGGAAGACTTCTTTAAATAACCTGGTAGGAATAGGGTCTAAAAGACAAGTTGAAGGTTTGGATGAGGAAACTATTTTGTCTAACTCACAAAGGTCGATTGGAGTAAACTCATCAAGACAGACATCAATAGAAGGAGTTGATGGAATTGATGTGGTTTACTGCTCAATGAGCTCCTCAGTGCGTTCAGTATGTCCTGCATAGAGTGGGACTCGGACTCCAGCAGAGATGACAGTTTAGCCACCATCCTTCTCTCTCATGCACTACGTACAGCAGCTCAACCAGACTCATGTCAATCATCACTGTTTTCTTTTTGCATTACCGACTGCACTATGTGGTACTCCACAATATCTGCTGCTCGCTAATATATTTAAAAATTGCTTGACTAGTATTACTCATTCATATTCTACATTTTATTGCATGTATAGTTTTTTATTTCTATCTTTTATTTTTATCATGTTTAATGTTGCAGCATTGCACCGAGACAAATTCCTAGTTTGTGTACTACATGAACAATGGCAATAAATCTGATTCTGATTCTGATTCTTCTGATTCCTATCTCCTCCACTGGGTCAAGGCATTGCCCCAGGACAGATCTAGGTTTCTTGATCAGTTTGTTCAGTCTCTTCCTATCGGCTGCAGGAATGCCACTGCCCCAGCAGACCACTCCAAAAGTGATGGCTGATGCCACCACTGTGTCGTAGAATGTCTTCAGGAGCACACCTTATATACCAAAAGACCTGAACCTCCTCAGTAGGAACAGCCTGCGCTGTCCCTTCTTGTAGAGTGTGTCGGTATTGTGTGACCAGTCTAGTTTAGTGTTCAGATGAACACTCAGGTACTTCTAGGATGTCACCATCTCAATGTCTGTTCCCTGGATTTTTACTGGTGCTGTGAGGGGTTGTCCTTGCCTGCAGCAGTCCACCACCAGCTCCTTAGCTTTCCTCGCATTGATCTGGAAGCAGTTCTGATGGCACCAGTCCACAAAGTCCTGGATAAGTCCTCTGTACTCAGCTTCATCTCCGTTGGAGATGAGGCCGACGATCACAGAGTCATCAGAGAACTTCTGTAGATGGCAGTGTGTTGTGTGAGAAGTCCGCAGTATAAAGGGTGAACAAGAAGGGAGCCAAAACCATTCCCTGGGGGGCCCTGTGCTGCCGATGATCATGTCGGACACACAATCCCGGGTTCTCACAAACTGTGGCCGGTTTGTGAGGTAGTCCAAGATCCATGATGACAGGTGCTGGTCCACCCCTGCGCACAGCAGCTTGTCCCTCAGGATCATCGGTTGGATGGTGTTGAAAGGACTGGAGAAGTCAAAGAACATGATCCTCACTGTGTTCCCAGGCTTCTCCAGGTGGTACAGGGAACAGTGAAGGAGGAAGATCACTGCATCCTCCACCCCGATGCCATGCTGGTAGGCGAACTGGAGTGGATCCATCGCTGGTCCCACCAGGGGGCGGAGGTGAGCAAGGAGCAGTCTCTCCAGGGTCTTCATCATGTGAGACGTCAGGGCCACTGGTCTGTAGCTGTTCAGGTCTCTGGGATGGGAAGTCTTTGGTACGGGTACCACACAAGATGTTTTCCACAACTGTGGTACCCTCCCCAGCTTCAGGCTCAGCTTGAAGATGTGCTCCACAATCCCACACAGCTGGTCTCCGCAGGACTTGAGGAGCTTTGTGCTGATGCCGTCCGGTCCCGAGGCCTTCCTTGCCTTGATCTTCCTCAGCTCCATCCTCACCTGGGTCTTAGTGAGGGTCAGGTTGGGGGGCTGTGTGTTGGGAGTGGGGGGTGTTGGTGGAGTGGGGTGTGGACAGCAGGTCTCGATGACTTTAGAGGCGACAGTGGTTGATGTGCAGGCGGGGGAGAGGGGGGTTGGTCAAACCTATTAAAAAACAGGTTCAGATTGTTTGCCCACTCCCTGCCCTCCATGGCCTGGGAGGAGGTATTCTGGAGCCCAGAGATGGTTTTCAGGTTTCTCCAGACTCCGCTGATGTCGCTCCATTGCAGCTTGTCCTCCATCTTCTGTCTTCATGAAATGGTCAATCAGAAAGCAACTCATACCGGCTCGGACGTCACCTGAGCTTACAAGGTCCGCGCTGATCTGGCCACACTCCGACAGGCAGCGAAAAGTAAGCTAGGAGCAGGAAGACAAAAGAAGAGGAAAACAGCAGCCTTGTGTGTAGCAGAATGGAATGTATGCACTTTGATGGACAGAACAACATCACAGTGCCCAGAAAGACAGACTGCGCTTGTGGCCCTGGAAATGAACAGGTACAATGTAGACATAGCTGCACTTAGTGAAACAAGATTGCCTGGATATGACAGCTTCGAAGACCATGGGTACATCTTCTTTTGGAGTGGGAGATCAACTCAAGAAAGGAGAGAAGCAGGAGTGGGCTTTGCAGATAGAAAGAAGATAGCAGCAATGCTTGATGAGGAACCGGTGCTAATCAATGGCAGGATAATGACTATGAGACTCCCACTACAGCGGAAGATGTATGCCACACTCATCAGTGTATATGCCCCAACAATGACCAACACAGAGGCGGTGAAGGAAGAGTTCTACAGTGATTTACGTGAGACTGTCAGGCGTGTACCGACTGATGACAGGCTGATACTTGTTGGAGATTTTAATGCCAGAGTTGGTTCGAACACTGAGAAATGGAAAGGAGTGCTAGGCAGTCATGGAGTAGGCAAGTGCAATGCTAATGGAGAACTTCTACTTGCACTATGTTCAGAGTACAACCTTGTGATAACCAACACTCTATTTAAGCACGAGGACACACACAAGAAGACATGGATGCACCCAAGATCCAAGCACTGGCACTTATTAGACTACATCATAGTCAAGCAGAGAGACATAAGGGATGTATTGGACACCAGAGCAATGAGAGGTGCGGACTGTGGTACTGATCATGTTATGCTGAGATCTAGATTAAGGATTTGCAGATGAAAACAGCACTGCATGATGGGTGCAAAGCCACCACGGAAGCTAAACACTAGTGCACTGAAAGGCCAAAAGAAGCAGGAAGAACTTACACAAGAAATGGATGAAAACTTGAAAGACTGGGACAGCAAAAACTCAGAGAATGACATAGAAGAGAAATGGGCAACACTGAAGGATATGGTGTATCAGACTGTGAGTGATGTATTAGGCCACCCTGAGAGGAAACATCAAGATTGGTTTGATGAGCATGATGAACACCTGAAGAAACTACGAGAACCGAGGAATACAGCTAGTCAGGAAAACCTGCAGTGTAACACAAGGTCGAAGAAGAAGAAATACTCAAAGGCTCAGAGTGAGCTACAGAAGTACACCAGAGAGATGAAGTCCAACTGGTGGGATGAAAAAGCAGAGGAACTTCAAACTGCAGCAGACAGAAAGGACATGAAAACATTCTTCACAGGTTTGAGAGAAAACTACGGCCCTAAACCAAGAGGATTGATCCAACTAAAGGCTATGGATGGTGAAACGGTTTTGCAGGAGAAACACAAGATCCTGGACAGATTTGCAGACCACTTTGACCAACTACTAAACAACCCTGGAGAGCTCACTGAAGAGGCTAAAGAAGCTCTAGTGCAGCGACCAGCTGTATCAAGTCTGGATGAACCACCAAATTTTGATGAATTAATGGCAGCTATCAGGACAACACAGAATGGTAAAGCTCCAGGAAGGGATGGAATTCCAGCAGAAGTGTGGAAATTTGGTGGTGTTCAGCAGACCAACTGCCTGCACAAGCTCATCCAAAAGATATAGGATGCCCAGAAAGTACCTCAAGACTGGAAGGATGCAAGTATTGTGCCTTTGTTCAAGAAAGGTGACAGGAAAGATTGTTGAAATTACTGAGGTATATCACTGCTAGTCACTGCTGGTAAGATTCTCTCACGTGTACTACTAAATAGAGTCAATGAACACATCTCACAGAATGTACTACCGGAAACCCAGTGCGGCTTTAGAAGTGGAAGAAGCACAATGGACATGATTTTCTGCTTGAAACATGTTCAAGAAAAGAACATGCCGCTTTACGTAGTCTTCATAGACTTCAGTAAAGCCTTCGATACTGTTTCGTGACGAGGGCTTTGGCAGGTACTCAAGAAATATGGCTGTACAGAGAAGTTTGTCAGCCTGATCGAGGCACTCCATACAGGTATGCAAGCAAACGTGGCAATGAGTGGTTCAGTATCTAAAGACTTTTCAGTAAGCAACGGGGTGAAACAAGGGTGTGTGCTGGCACCTACACTCTTCTCATTATATCTGGTAGCCATGCCTGAGGTGGCCTTAAAAGACACTTCAGAAGGAGTATACATTCAAACAAGGAAAGAAGCAGACTTGTTCAATGTGGCACAGTTTAAAGCCAAGATTAAGACATCGATAAAGATAGTAAGAGAAATGCTCTTTGCCGACGGCATTGCTCTAGTTGCACACAGCGTGGAAGATATGCAATCTTTGGTGGAGAAATTTGCAAGAGCAGCTAGCCAATTCAGCCTCCAAATCAACATCAAGACGACAGAGTGCCTTTATCAACCACCAAAGTTCCAATTATCAACATCACTACCAGAAGAGATCAGCATTGGTACAGAGCCACTAGTCAAGTGCAAGACCTTCAAGTATCTAGGGAGTACTGTTTCAGAGAATGCTAGGCTGGAGGATAAACTACCTCTCAGAATGGGAAGAGTGAGCACTGTGTTTGGAAACTTGAGGAAGAGACTGTGGAACAATCGACATGTGTCTCTCCGTGTGAAATGCAAAGTGTACAGAGCAACAGTACTGGCTGCTCTATTGTACGGTGCTCAAACTTGGACTGTCTACAGTGTGCAGGTGAAGAAACTCCACGCATACATGATGAGACACCTTCGAGCCATAATAAACATCTCATGGAAAGACAAAATAACCAACATAGAAGTGTTGAAACGAGCTGGTCTACCATCAATGGAGAACATGCTAATACAGACGAACCTGAGATGGCTCGAACATGTTGAGAGGATGGACCACCAGCGTCTCCCTCGGCAGTTACTCTACTCACAGTTATGTGAGGGCAAACACAATCAGGGTAGACCAAGGCTCAGATTTAAAGACACTGTAAAAAGAAACTTGAAGAAGTTGGACATAGACAGGAGTTCCTGGCAGCGGAAGGCTAAGGACAGAGCTGTGTGGAGGAATCTGATCAGACCTAAATGAAACAATCATTGTTGCCCATGACAAACTGCTATGATGATGATGATACGTATATATCTATCTATCTATCTATCTATATATATATATATGTATGTATGGATATATATATACTGTATATACACACACACACACACACACACACACATATACAGTATATATACTGTATATACACTACCGTTCAAAAGTTTGGGGTCACCTCAGACAATTATTTTGTGTTTTCCATGAAAAGTCACACTTATTTACCACCATGAGTTGCAAAAGGAATAGAAAATATAGTAAAGACATTGACAAGGTTAGAAATAATGATTTGTATTTGAAATAATAATTTTTTCCTTCAAACTTTGCTTTTGTCAAAGAATTCTCCATTTGCAGCAATTACAGCATTGCAGACCTAACATGATTGCACAAGGGTTTTCTAATCATCCATTAGCCTTCTGACGCAATGAGCAAACACATTGTACCATTAGAACACTGGAGTGATAGTTGCTGGAAATGGGCCTCTATACACCTATCTAGATATTGCACCAAAAACCAGACATTTGCAGGTAGAATTGTCATTTACCACATTAGCAATGTATAGAGTGTATTTCTGATTAGTTTAAAGTTATCTT
Organism: Pholidichthys leucotaenia; assembly: GCA_020510985.1. Taxonomy (NCBI): domain Eukaryota; kingdom Metazoa; phylum Chordata; class Actinopteri; order Cichliformes; family Pholidichthyidae; genus Pholidichthys; species Pholidichthys leucotaenia. The sequence goes on along the minus strand of CM035849.1, from coordinate 199,512,064 downwards.
CATTGAAAAAAGTGCTTTTCTTTCAAAAATAAGGAAATTTCTAAGTGACCCCAAACTTTTGAACGGTAGTGTATATATAGCCGTGGCCAAAATTGTTGGTACCCCACTGTTAATGAAAGAAAAACCCACAATGGTCTCAGAAATAACTTGAATCTGACAAAAGTGGTAATAAATAAAAAGTCTATGAAAATTAACCACTGAAAATCAGACAATGTTTTTGAACTGTGGTTCAACAGAATTATTTTAAAAAACAAACTCATGAAACAGGCCTGGACAAAAATATGGTACCATTAACTTAATATTTTGTTGCACAACCTTTTGAGGCAATCACTGCAATCAAACAATTTCTCTAACTGTCAATGAGACTTCTGCATCTCTCAGCAGGTATTTTGGCCCACTCCTCATGAGCAAACTGCTCCAGTTGTCTCAGGTTTGAAGGGTGCCTTCTCCAGACGGCGTGTTTTAGCAACTTCCACAGAAGTTCAATAGGATTTAGATCAGGGCTCATAGAAGGCCACTTTAGAATAGTCCACTGTTTTGCTCTTAGCCATTCTTGGGTGTTTTTAGCTGTGTGTTTTGGGTCATTATCCTGTTGCAAGACCAAAAATGAAGCATACCAAGAAAAGAACACTGTCCCTACTGTGAAACATAGAGGAGGTTCTGTTATGTTCTGGGGCTGCTTTGCTGCATGTGGCACAGGGTGTCTTGAATCTGTGCAGAGTACAATAAAATCTCAAGACTATCAAGGTATTCTAGAGAGAAATGTGCTGCCCAGTGTCAGACAGCTTGGTCTCAGTTGCAGGTCATGGGTCTTGCAACAGGATAATGACCCAAAACACACAGCTAAAAACACCCAAGAATGGCTAAGAGCAAAACATTGGACTATTCTAAAGTGGCCTTCTATGAGCCCTGATCTAAATCTTATTGAACTTTTGTGGAAGGAGCTAAAACATGCCATCTGGAGAAGGCACCCTTCAAACCTGAGACAACTGGAGCAGTTTGCTCATGAGGAGTGGGCCAAAATACCTGCTGAGAGGTGCAGAAGTCTCATTGACAGTTACACAAATTGTTTGATTGCAGTGATTGCCTCAATAGGTTGTGCAACAAAATATTAAGTTGATGGTACCATCATTTTTGTCCAGGCCTATTTCATGAGTTTGTTTTTTAAAATAATTCTGTTGAACCACAATTCAAAAACATTGTCTGATTTTCATTGGTTAATTTTCATAGACTTTTTATTTATTACCACTTTTGTCAGATTCAAGTTATTTCTGTGACCATTGTGGGTTTTTCTTTCATTAACAGAGGGGTACCAACAATTTTGTCCATGTCTGTATATATTACAGACATTTGTGGGTTTGTTTGCAGGTGATGGGTGTGGTTTCGTGGGTGGTTTCGTGTCTTTGCAGTGTTATTTTTCTACCACCAGGCTGTGCTGTTGCACAAACGTGTCTTGTGCCAGTACAGATTACTGGTTGCCTTGGAAACAACAGTTTTTTTGTTGTTTTTTTTTGCGGTCTGAAAAACATTTTCTTGGTCCGTGGAATAAAGGTCAAAATCTGTCTACTCTCTGCCTGCTATATATATATATATATATATATATATATATATATATATATATATATATATATATACACAGTGGGGTAAAAAAGTATTTAGTCAGCCACCAATTGTGCAAGTTCTCCCACTTAAAAGATGAGAGAGGTCTCCAATTTTCATCATAGGTATACCTCAACTATGAGAGACAAAATAAGGGAAAAAAAATCCAGAAAATCACATTGAAGGATTTTTAATGAATTAATTGGTAAATTCCTCGGTAAAATAAGTATTTGGTCAATAACAAAAGTTCATCTCAGTACTTTGTTATATACCCTTTGTTGGCAATGACAGATGTCAAACTTTTTCTGTAAGTCTTCACAAGGTTTTCACACACTGTTGCTGGTATTTTGGCCCATTCCTCCATGCAGATCTCCTCTAGAGCCGTGATGTTTTGGGGCTGTCGCTGGACAACACAGACTTTCACCTCTCTCCAAAGATTTTCTATGGGGTTGAGATCTGGAGACTGTCTAGGCCACTCCAGGACCTTGAAATGCTTCTTACGAAGCCACTCCTTCGTTGCCCGGGCGGTGTGTTTGGGATCATTGTCATGCTGAAAGACCCAGCCACGTTTCATCTTCAATGCCCTTGCTGGTGGAAGGAGGTTTTCACTCAAAATCTCACGATACATGGCCCCATTCATTCTTTCCTTTACATGGATCAGTCGTCCTGGTCCCTTTGCAGAAAAACAGACCCAAAGTATGATGTTTCCACACCCATGCTTCACAGTAGGTATGGTGTTCTTTCTCCTCCAAACACGACAAGTTGAGTTTTTACCAAAAAGTTCTATTTTGGTTTCGTCTGACCATATGACATTCTCCCAATCCTCTTCTGGATCATCCAAATGCTCTCTAGCAAACTTCAGATGGGCCTGGACATGTACTGGCTTAAGCAGGGGGACACGTCTGGCACTGCAGGATTTGAGTCCCTGGCGGCGTAGTGTGTTTCTGATATAGCCTTTGTTACTTTGGTCCCAGCTCTCTGCAGGTCATTCACTAGGTCCCCCCATATGGTTCTGGGATTTTTGCTCACTGTTCTCGTGATAATTTTGACCCCACGGGGTGAGATCTTGCATGGAGCCCCAGATCGAGGTAGATTATCAGTGGTCTTGTATGTCTTCCATTTTCTAATAATTGCTCCCACAGTTGATTTCTTCACACCAAGCTGCTTACCTATTGGAGATTCAGTCTTCCCAGCCTGGTGCAGGTCTACAATTTTGGTTCTGGTGTCCTTTGACAGCTCTTTGGTCTTGGCCATAGTGGAGTTTGGAGTCTGACTGTTTGAGGTTGTGGACAGGTGTCTTTTATACTGATAACGAGTTCAAACAGGTGCCATTAATACAGGTAACAAGTGGAGGACAGAGGAGCCTCTTAAAGAAGAAGTTACAGGTCTGTGAGAGCCAGAAATCTTGCTTGTTTGTAGGTGACCAAATACTTATTTTACTGAGGAATTTACCAATTAATTCATTAAAAATCCTTCAATGTGATTTTCTGGATTTTTTTTTTCTCATTTTGTCTCTCATAGTTGAGGTATACCTATGATGAAAATTGGAGACCTCTCTCATCTTTTAAGTGGGAGAACTTGCACAATTGGTGGCTGACTAAATACTTTTTTGCCCCACTGTATATATATATAAAATCTCCCAAAAATGTGACAGCCCAAAAGAGAAAAATCTCATTGAGAAATTTACTGTTCTTAATTTTCTGCTCAGTACGTAATCATTCTCCAGGATTTATTGGTTCACTGCCATTGTGCGAATCAAACCAGCAGTAAGTTGGTGACAAAAATTAAATGTCATTTAATGGGATTTTATGTTATTTTACTGGAGAGAAGTGTAACAGTCAAAATATAATCACCCATCATTTTATTTATATGATGATTCATTAATAGTTTTTTTTAATTCCATCCACATTTTAATTGCGGACTTATTGTTGGAGTCTATAGCATTATTTTATTATTTTTTTTAGATGAATGAATGAATGAACAGGGGAACATGGTATGCAGAAGTATCTACGTAGGACTATAAAATGAAAATAAATACTAAAACGTATGCCCAAGGGAGATGTGTTCACTCCAGAAGCAGGTCCAGAACAGCAGGAAGCCTCCACAAACACTGATTTTTATATGAGAGTCACCTGATGCTGATGTCAGCTGAACTGCGTTGAGCATTTCTCTGATTTTTTAAAACGTTTGTATATCGGTCCAAACGCTGTAGAGTGAACCCAGCTTTAACTTAGGCTGACTTAGGTGAACTCTACATAACTTGGCTCAGCGCTCAGGAGCTTTTATAAAATGAGCACAACCTTCACCAACATGCGTTTCCAGACGTTGGTAAATTTTCAGCAGGCTGAAAATTTTCAAAGAACACAACTTTCGCCAGACATTTGCCAAAATGTCAGTAAAAGTTGGTCCAAATGTTGTAGTGTGAATCCACTTTAAAGTCACATCTCAGTAACTTCTAAACTATTTTGTGGTAACTCCTTTTATGTATATTTGAGTGATAATATACAGAGATAACCTTCATTTACTTGTGTACAGTTTCAGGCTACTCTACCTCCTAAATTAGATTTTTTTTTTTTTTTTTTAAATTGAAAATGTGGAGATTTATGTGAATTTAGAGAGACTTTGAAACTTCCTGAAATTTGAAACTTTGAAAATTTTTTGCTCTTGGATTGACATTTTCTTTCTTGAGTTTGTGACTTTTGCATCATAAACTGACATCTTTTTTCTTCCGTCTTTGCATTTTTGCCTCAATTTTCTGTCATCTTTCCACTGATTTTTTTTTTCCTTAATTTAAAAAAAAAAATATATCCTGACCTTTGTCTCACCAATTTAATTCTTAATGAATTTATTAAATCTTTTAAATAACTTCCTGTGTTTACATTTTTAATGACTGTATTTGTACATGTGAATTTTTTCCTCAAATTTGCAACTTTTGCCAAGAATTTGTCGTTTTCATCTTTTAAATTCAAGGTCGTCTTTCTTGTACTTTTGCCTTTTTCCTCTCAAGAATTTAGTACATATTTTAAATATGGACATTCATCCCTATAAATTTGTTATGCTATTCTGTCATGATTTAATTTATAAGACAGCGCACGTGCAGAATACAGCAGCAAGGGAACACACAGGACACAAAACCCAAGTTTGTAAATTTATTAAATTTCAAAACAGATGGAGCACAGCTACAGAAAACGTCACTCGCCAGAGGAAGTGGCCTGTGGGAAGAGAGGCGAGAGCTGTTAGTGAAGAAATGAAGGAAGACAGGGAAGTGGAATAAACAAATTAACACCTACCTGGGCCGAACAGGCAATCCAACAGGGAACCCCAGGGGAGAGGGACGAACCAGCAGAATGAAGCTGGCTGTGAGATGATGAGAAACCAGATTGGCGGTGCCTGACCGGGTGGAGAAGGAATACAGCCATGGCGAGGATGATGGGACAGGTGAGTGCACACAATCCCCAAAGACACACCCGCACAGGAGGCAGCAACCTGAGAATAAAGGAAAAGAGGAAAAGGTGAGTGTGAGGACTGCACCTACACAAATAAAGTTATACTTGCTTCTTTTGAAGCAGTGTACCCAAACGAGCAGGCTCTGAAGAGCAGAAGAGCAGATCCTTATAAGCGCTGGCTGATTAGCGGCAGCAGGTGAGTCTCATCTCCCAGGTGAGTTGATTACCAGAAGAGAGAACGGGGAGGCGGGGGCATGCGCTCACCACAACATGACACTCGTCTAATAAATTTGAAGCTTTTATTGTATGTTTGTGAGGGTTTTTTTTCCCTTGTAATTGTGTAGCTTTTTCTCAGAGTTTTGCACCTTTGGAAAATTCTGAGACTTATGACAAAATATTTATGCAAAATAGATAATAAAGTAACTAGATTTCTTTCTTTCTTTCTTTAAAACAGGGGTGTCAAACTCATTCCCTGGAGGGCCAAGACCCTGCAGGTTTTACTTCCACCCAGTCTCTTCAGCAGGTGTTTTCACTGATCAGCAATCAGTGGGAAGAAATTCAGAGAAAACACCTGTTGAAGCCACTGGGTGGAGGTAAAACCTGCAGGGTCTTGGCCCTCCATGGAATGAGTTTGACACCTGTGCTTTAAAACCACAGGGATTCACTTGTTAAGGGCAAAAGTGGGATAATTCTGACCTCTGTTGGAGCATTAAATGTGATGGTTCAATGTTGTTACTTAACAAATTGGATAAAATAAAATGCCAGGGCTGATTGTTTTTTTTTGTTTTTTTGTCCCAGTCCAGCCCTGGATAACACAGCTAGTAGCACACGTTTTTCTTTAACCCCTTGAACTCCGGGATTCCGCGGGAGGTCACGTCTCTGCGTCCTAGTGTGTCTCAGTGCGCACTGAAAAAAAAAGCTGCATTTCCGTTCTTCCAGTACAGACACAGCCGTGAACAGAAAGCCAAAGGAGTGTTTGATTGGTTTAGATTTGATTGACCTCTAGTAAGAGCCTTGAATTGGGTTTCTGAAACCTTGAAGAACCAATGACTGAAAACCTAGCAAGAAGGACCTGCCTACCAACGACCGCGAATACGAGTCAGTTGAAGCAGAAAAGTTCAACGATTGACGTGCGTCTCCCTGCATAAAACCTCTTTTGCCTAAGCCGCTGGGTGACTGACATTGAGACCTGTGCGGAACGGTAGCATTAGCCAGTCTTTTTTGGATTACTATTGTTATTTGTTTTGAAAAATGGTTCGCAAAAACCGCAAGCATGGAAGCGGAGATGGTTTGACCGGGTCGGGTGACCAGAAGCATGAGTCAGTAACAACCGGACCAGCTTCATGCTCGTCTGACAATGAGGAACTTACTGCTGTTGTGGACAGGTAAGTGTTCTAAGCTAAATTATTATCGATAAAAATAGTAATAAAAATCACTTTTGACCGATCGGTAATTACAACGGTCCCTCATGGCCACAAGTTTTTTTGTGTGCAGAGTTCCTCTGTAGCGCGGGGGGGGGGGGGGGGGTTATCCTCTACATTGCAGATAGATATTTTAGCATAATTTTTATTGCACTCTATGCTATTTTTTCTTGTAAAAAAGGCCACACATTTTTTACGTGGCATGTTTCTTTGTGTGTGTGTGTGTGTGGGGGGGGTTATTTGTTACCCTCTAGAAATATAATAATATTTTAGTATAATTTTTATTGCACTTCAGGCTATTTTTTCTTGTAAAAAAAAACAGGAACTGTGCTGTGTATGTGAACTCTGGGAAAATAGGAGAATAATGAAAAATAAAAATTGAACTTTGTAAATGACTTTTTATTTTCACATAATAGACAAACTTCAGATGAAGTCTCTGGTGAGGAGTGGGTGCCAGACGAGTACTCTGCCAGCAAGCGCAAAAGAAGGGAGCTGCAGCAGAGCTCGTCACAAGAGGAAACCCCGACCCCAAAAAGAGGGAGACCACTGGGGATAGGAAGAGGGAGGGGAAGAGGAAGAGGAGGTAGCAGGAGAGTAAGAGGAGGCGAGAGTGGTGATGGCAGCCCTCAGCCTGGGACATCGGCCGGCCCTTCATCAGCTGAGGAGAGGTGGCATGATTCCGACACCCCTGACATCATTCCACCACAGCCCATTTTTCATCCCAAAAATCCACCTGGACCTCAGCTAATTACAACAGCTTCATACACCCCCGTTCAGTTGTTTCAGTTATTTTTCACTTCATCTGTGCTAGACCACATTGTTGAGAACACCAACCTACATGGCTCTGCACACTACAACACACCCACCAGCCCCTGGATTGACCTCACAAGCTCCGACCTGCTCTCATTTTTTGGCCTGATTATTTACATGGGTATAGTCAAGTGCAAATCCTTCAGTGATTACTGGTGAGGGGGCACCTGTACAGCCTTCCTTTCCCCAAGAGTGTAATGACCAGGACAAAGTTTCTCCTGATCAGCTGGGCCCTTCACCTCAGCAGCCCAGCAGCAGAAGAGGCCAATGAGCAGAAGAGAGGCACGGATATGTGTGATCACCTCAGCAAAATCAAGCCTTTCTATGAAGAAATGAGAGAAGCATGCAGGAGAAACTTTCACCCTGGTCAGGACATCTCCATCGATGAGAGGATGGTTGCATCAAAAGCCCGCACTGGCTTCAAACAGTATATGAAAAACAAGCCAGTGAAGTGGGGCTACAAGCTGTTTGTGTTGGCCGACTCCAGTACTGGCCACACCTGGGACTTTTTTGTGTATAAGGGCAAAGCAAAGTCAAGTGGTGGCATGGGACTCAGTTATGAGTCAGTGATGCAGCTACTTGACACACGGTTGCTGGGCATTGGGTACAAACTCTTTGTGGACAACTTCTACACAAGCCCTGCTCTTTTTCAGGAAAGAGGATCTATGCCTGTGGAACCATTCGCACCAACAGGGTCGGCTTTCCCAAGACCAAGGAGAACAACCTGGTTTCCAGCTCTCCACGGGGAAGCATCCGCTGGATAAAGAAGGACTCCTTTCTTTTCCTCCAGTGGCGAGACACAAGGGATGTGTTCATGTGTTCTATGGTGCACACTGGCCACTCAGGAGAGACTGTGTCCCGGAGGGTGAAAGATGCACAGGGGCAGTGGTCAAGAAAGGACATCTCCGTGCCGCCTTGCGTAAAGGACTACAACAGGTATGTAATGATTTGAAAATGTAACAATTGGCTTGAGTAATATATTGAAGTGTTTTTTTTTCCCTTTTATTCTAAAAATTATGTTTTTTTGTCCATTCGGGTGCATGGGTGGAGTCGACCTATCAGATGCCCTGATAGGCTACTACAGTGTTCTACATAAGACCATGAAGTGGTAGAAGAGCTTTTTTTTACCACTTCATGGACATTGCCATCGTCAATGCCTACATCCTCCACAAGGCACTCGCCTCTGGAAGAGGAGAGAAGCCATTGAGACAGAAGGCATTTCGGGAGACCCTTGCTATGCAGCTGGCACAGGTGCGCTCTCGATCAGCCACACCCACACCACATCACAGGATTGTCTTTATCTCAGGGCACCGCACAAATGGACGGGCACTATGCAGGCACTGCGGTAAAAAGACACCACTCAAGTGCTCCACCTGTGATGTGCCTCTCTGTTTGATCCCAAACTGGGACTGTTACAATAACTGGCATATTGGCAATAACCTATAAAGGACTTCATATTCACATGTGTTCCCATTTGTTGTTTGTAAATAGTACGTTTTGTATATTGACATTTTTGTTCAGTAAAGCGTGTTTATATTTGAAACTTCATTTTCTCTGCGTCATTACTACTGACAGTTTTTCTGGATATCTAACAAGATAGCCCTGAGTGTCACCTTTCATTAGAGCCCAAAATGAAGCTTCTATGTTGAAGCATTCAAAAGTTATAGACGTTTTTCCAAACTGTGCCAAACTGTGCCATTTGGCACAGTTTAGCACAGTTTGGGCTATCTAACAAGATAGCCCTGAGTGTCACCTTGCATTAGAGCCCAAGATGAAGCTTCTATGTTGAAGCATTCAAAAGTTATAGACGTTCTTCCAAACTGTGCCAAACTGTGCCAAATGGCACAGTTCAAAAACGCCTGGGAACAACCTGAGGAAAAAGCTGTGTAATATATTCATTTTTTGTGGTATTGTTACAAAATTTTGACCTCAGCTTGATAACACTTGGTTCTACATTTCTGTTGCATTTTCCAGCCAGTATCTGACAGCTGTGTGTTATTTGCAAGCATTTGTATCTAAAAAAAACACCCAGGCAAACTTTATTTTCTTCAAATTCAGTATGTTTAGATGATTGTTACTCAGTGGCAGGAGCACTTAGAGAGATTATGACCATTTGGCCAAAAAATTCAGAGTGTTTTCTTTTAAATGAGACCAACCCCATGAAGATGCTGCAAAGGGTTGAAGAACAGCTTTTGATTTACTTTGGGTATGTTATTTTTAGGCATTTTTAGGGAAATTGACCAGAGTTCAAGGGGTTAATGGTTGCATTGTCAGTCAACCACTGTGCACTGTTTGAATTTGAGAGAAAGAAGGTGTTGTCATTTTGATATAAACAAAATATAAGATAAGATAAGATAAGCCTTTATTAGTCCCACAATGGGGAAATTCCAGGATTGCAACAGCACAGGGATAGCAACACTCAGAGCAATAATTTAGAAGATAAGAAAATAAGAGCAGTGAATATACATATGTACACATAAATATATAAATATATTATGAATATATATACAGTGCGGAGCATTGTAGCTAGATGCAATAAACAGCATAACCGTCTACCGTATTTTTTGGGACTATAAGGCGCACCTGTAGTGGAGCTGAAATAACGAGGCGGTTTTGTATTAAAAACAGGGTTTTTAATGAATAGCTCCGCTATCAAATCTCATCAGGTGTAGAGTTTGGCAGAAGGCAAGAGACAGAACTCTGCTTCGCTCGCTGGTTAAATACAAGCACGCATAGCACCACTCATTGAAACAGCTGACGTCAGAGCCACTCATTGAAAAAGGTAACATCTCCCCGTTATCTTAATCCCCATTGTCCTGCCATCCCCTCTCCCTATCTTGGGAGGTGATGGGAACTCCCCCTCTCGCTTAGGGGGTAAAGGTGTCGAGTCCGTCTCCACTGCCGCGTCTTGGGAGGTCCATTGTCTTTACCCCGGCGCGGGGGATGCTCTGTCCTTACTAGGTGTGAAGCTCTTTACATATGCTGTCACAAAACATTTCCACTTGTTCTAACATATGTAGATATGGGATATAAGAGTCATATATACCACAGGCCCCCCAAACACTAGGAAAGGACATAGAAAGAATTACAGTCTAAGATAACGACTATGAAATACTACGTGTTACAACTGTTGCTACTGGAGAAATTTTCTAGCAGCTATGCTCCTAAGAAAGTTCAGTGGTAAACATAACAGCATAGTGAAATCATAAGTAGCCTTAAACTGTTGTAGCACAATTAGTGCATAATTGCGGGGTGATTGGTACCAGTCCTTGTGCTGTCTGGGCTTAATCCTTCTCCCAAAACTGCTGTAGGTTGGCTTAGGTGTCCCGCTGGGACTTTCTCGTGGTGAATCTGCATTGTGGGAAGGAAAGAGATTATTTGTTCCCTGCCTGGGGGCTGAGACTTTTCCTCTGGGGGTCTACCACGCCGAGGCGCTCGTGCCACCTGTGTAGGCTCGTCTCTCAGCAAGAAGGCAGGTTTGAGTCTGTCAACACTGACCACTTCCTTTCTGTCCCCATAATCAAGCACAAAGTGTTTGTCACCATTTTCCAGCACTCTGAATGGGCCATCATAAACTGGGCGTAACTTTGGTTTAATAGCTTCATGCTTAACAAAAACGAACTCAGCGCTTTTCAAAGTTTGAGGAAGAAAAACTCGTGGAAAAGAGTGATGAGCTGGACCGTGGAGGGAAACCGGTCCACTGCTGCCTAAAAACCTTGGGACGGGAAAGTGTCCTGGTTCTGGGTTCTCTGGTAAAAATTCTTCTGGGAGTCTGATAGGCTGGGCAAAAACTAATTCTGCAGGAGAAGCGTCTAAATCCTCTTTAGGTGCTGCACGCAACCCCAATAAAACCCAGGGAAGTTTATTAACCCAATTTGTGTCCGTTAGTGAGGCCCTGAGGGCAGCCTTTAAGGACCTGTGAAAACGCTCGCATAACCCATTGGCCTGAGGGTGATAAGCGGTGGTGCGATGAATTGTTGTCCCTAAACTGTTAGACATGGCCGACCAGAGCTCTGAGATAAACTGAGGCCCTCTGTCTGACGTGATGTCTGATAGAACACCGAAACGTGCCACCCAGTTTGCTAGAAAAACGCGAGCGACTTCCTCCGCTGTGGTTGACGCTAAAGGGACTGCCTCTGGCCAGCGCGTGGTGCGGTCTATCATAGTTAGCAGGTGTGTGAAACCTTGGGAGGAAGGTAGCGGCCCCACGAGGTCGACGTGAATGTGGTCGAATCTTCTAGCAGGAATTGGAAAAGGCTCCAGAGGGGCCTTTGTGTGTCTGTGTATTTTGGCGCGTTGACAAGGAATGCAAGTTTTTGCCCATTCTCTTACGTTTTTGCGCAGGCCTGACCACACAAACTTTTCAGCAACCATTTTGACCGAGGCGCGCACACCTGGGTGCGCGAGGGAGTGAATTGCGTCGAAAATACGGCGGCGCCAAGCAGTTGGTACTAACGGCCGAGGTCAGCCGGTTGAAACGTCGCATATTAGGGGAGGCACGCCGTCGCGCAAGTTTTTTTTCTCCAGCCTTAACCCTGTTGGTCCAGACAGGAGCGCGCGCACGTCTGCATCACTGCTTTGTTCTTTCGCCATGGCTGCATAATCTATCCCATCCTGGATAGGTGCTGCGTATGTGTGTGCGTTAGTGAAGAGTTCCGCTGCTGAGGCGGTGTAATCTGTCTCCTCGTGCTCTGGCAGTGTCACAGCGCGAGAGAGACAGTCAGCTACTACGTTAAGTTTGCCTGCTACGTGTCGAATGTCTGTGGTGAACTCTGAAATCGCGGCTAGCTGTCTTTGTTGTCTGCCTGACCATGGTTCTGAAATTTTAGCCATAGCAAAAGTGAGCGGCTTATGGTCCACAAAAGCCGTGAAACTCCGCCCTTCTAACCAAAACTGGAAGTGGCGGATGGACAAATGAAGCACCAGCAGCTCTCTGTCAAAAGTGCTGTATTTGCGTTCAGTTGGGTTTAGCGATTTGCTAAAGAATGCTAAAGGTTGCCAGACCCCACTGACAAGTTGTTCTATAACTGCCCCTATAGCCAGGTCTGAGGCATCTGTGGTTAGAGCAATGCGGGCTGAGGAATCTGGGTGGACTAACATTGTGGCGTTAGCTAGGGCGCTTTTTACTTCCGCGAAAGCACGTTCGCGCTCCGGGGTCCATTCGACCGCGTTGGAAGCTTTCTTTTTTCTGAGCGCGTCATATAGGGGTTGCATGAGCTGAGCTGCGTGGGGGAGGAAACGGTTGTAAAAATTAACCATCCCCAAAAATTCCTGTAGCGACTTAACCGTTTGAGGCCGTGGAAAACTTTCTATCGCACGAACTTTGTCTGGAAGCGGAATTGCCCCTGCCGGGGAGACCTTATGTCCCAAAAAATCAATTTGTGATACGTCGAATTTGCATTTGGCTGGATTGATTATAAGTCCGTGCTCTTCCAGCCTCTGAAAAACGGTAGTGAGGTGCTGTTCGTGTTCTTCCTCGGATGAACTGGCTACCAGCATGTCATCGAGGTAGACAAAAACAAAGGGTAGGTCGCGTAGGACTGCGTCCATCATCCGTTGAAAAGTTTGAGCCGCGCCTTTGAGGCCGAATGGCATTCTTAGGAATTCAAAAAGGCCAAAAGGGGTTATAACCGCTGTTTTAGGAATATCTTCAGCTCGGACTGCGACTTGGTGATAACCGCGGACTAAGTCTATTTTTGAAAAAATGCGCGCACCTGCTAAATGTAATGAAAAATCCTGAATGTCAGGAATTGGGTAGCGGTCACACGCTGTAGCATTGTTTAGCCTGCGGTAATCTCCGCACGGTCTCCAAGAACTGTCGGATTTCGGGACCATGTGAAGTGGTGAAGCCCAAAGGCTCTTTGAACGTCGGCAAATGCCTAATTTTTCAAGAGCTGCAAATTCGTCCCTTGCTATGTTGAGCTTGGCCGCGTCTAAGCGGCGAGCTTTGGCAAAAACGGGAGGTCCCGTTGTTGGGATGAAGTGTTTAACCCCGTGTTTGGCTACAGTGGCTGAGAATTTGGGGGTTGTGAGTGCTGGAAATTGGGTGAGGAGTTGCTCAAACTTACCTCCCGCCGTGGTGATGTTGGCCTGCACAGGTGGTGGAGAAACTCGAGCTGAGCATGGAATAGAAGCAAAAGATAGTGCATTAACTAGGCGTCTATTTGCAAGATCCACTAATAACCCGTGTGCACACAGAAAATCTGCGCCTAACAAATTAAAGCTCACCGCTGCTACGACAAATGTCCATTTGTAGCTGCGGCCGTCGATGAGGAGGTGCAGGCTCTTTTCCCCGAACGTGTCGATGTCAGAGCCGTTGGCTGCCACTGCTCCGTTGCCCCGGGTGCCCATGGCTCGATCTGCGTGGGAGGGCATGATGAAACTCAGCTGAGCTCCCGTGTCGATGAGGAACTGCTTGCCTGTGTATCCATCCGTCACGTATAACAGCTGATTCTTTACGCCGAGGACCGCTGCTGTTAATGGCCCTCGGCTTTGGCGTTTCCCGACCTCGTAAACTTGCAAGGAGGAACACATTTGCGGGCTCTCTCTGCGAAGCGGTGATGATAAAAGCAGACGTCGTTCTGCTTGTTGTGCTTGGGCCGCGCCGCTGTCATCGTGGGTTGCGTCTCTCCAAGGCTCGGGGTGTCAGTTCTCAGATCTGCGGATGCCGCTGTGGGTGCCCGCTCTCTGCAGGCATTGACGAGCCGGTAAGCCTCGTTGGCCAGTGTGCGGAAGTCTTGATGATTCTTGCACTTCATACTCGCTAGTGTCCCTCTCAAATGCGGTGGTAGAGTGCTGAGGAAAATGTACTGGAAAAGGAAATTATCATTGTCCTCCTCCTTGAGCTGTAGCAAATCCTCCATGAGGGTCCTTGGATTGCCCCCTCTGTGGCCGTAGACCACCAGGATCCTTTCGGCTCTTTCCTCCGCTGACGGGACATAATTCGCCACGATGGTAGCCTTGAGTGTCTCATATTTGTCCCGGGTTGGTGGTTGCTGGACCAAGCTCCGCACACACTTCGAAGTTGCGGAGTTGAGCTTGGAGATGATGTGATAAAATTTGGTATCATCTGCTGTGATACCCGCCAGTATAAACTGGGCTTCGGCTTGCTGGAACCAAGATGCAGGGTCTTCTCTCCAGAAGTCTGGCAGCTTGACAGCGACGGCGTTCGTGCACACCATCATTGTCGTGTTCGCCGGGTGAGAGTGTGTTTCTACGGCTCTTGCGGCGGTGCTGGAGCTCAGTTGAGCTCTCTCAGTGCCCTCTGCCGTGGGGAACAGCTGTCTGCTCGTTCCCTCGTCTGCGTCGTCGCTGGCGTATGCCAGAGCCACCATGGATGAGCAGCTTGAAGAACGCCTCCGGTCCATATTCTCGCGTCAGGGTCACCAGTGTAGTGGAGCTGAAATAACGAGGCGGTTTTGTATTAAAAACAGGGTTTTTAATGAATAGCTCCGCTATCAAATCTTATCAGGTGTAGAGCTTGGCAGAAGGCAAGAGACAGAACTCTGCTTCGCTCGCTGGTTAAATACAAGCACGCATAGCACCACTCATTGAAACAGCTGACGTCAGAGCCACTCATTGAAAAAGGTAACATCTCCCCGTTATCTTAATCCCCATTGTCCTGCCATCCCCTCTCCCTGTCTTAGGAGGTGATGGGAACTCCCCCTCTCGCTTAGGGGGTAAAGGTGTCGAGTCCGTCTCCACTGCCGCGTCTTGGGAGGTCCATTGTCTTTACCCCGGCGCGGGGGATGCTCTGTCCTTACTAGGTGTGAAGCTCTTTACATATGCTGTCACAAAACATTTCCACTTGTTCTAACATATGTAGATATGGGATATAAGAGTCATATATACCACACACCGGATTATAAGGCGCAATATCAATGAACGATCTATTTGATGGTCTATTTTCATACATAAGGTGCACCGGATTATAAGGCGCATTAAAGCGAGGTAGTTGGATCCGGGAAAAATTATTTTTTTGCGTGCATGGAAAGAAAATCCTATCTATAGTCATTATAGACGCATATAGCACGATTGTCTGCGAGTGTGAATGACCTGTTCCACGAGCAGGTGGAACGTTTTTGGTCCGTGGCTGTTTACATCGCCATATTGGCCAGGATACTCGCTCGGTACTTGATACGGCTCGCTCTCCGGCGGCGGCCCCGATAAGTAAACATATGCCGGGACGCTTGAATTCTTTCGTCCCAAAAATATCATTTTTAAATGTTAATTACAGCTAAACGGGAGCAGTTTCGATGCAGAAATTTCACAAACAAATCCTAATATACGTGTTCTATACACCATCGGCTTTTGGGTATCGACTACCTCACGAGGTAGTCGGATCCGGGAAAAAAAATTTTTTTGCGTGCATGGAAAGAAAATCCTATCTATAGTCTTTATAGACACATATAGCGCAATTGTCTGCGAGTGTGAATGACCTGTTCCATGAGCAAATGTACGTTTTATGGTCCGTGGCTGTTTACATCGCAAACGGGAGCAGTTTCCATCCACGATCCATTGGCAGATAGTGACGTAACTCGCTAGCAATTTAACTTTGAACGACCTGCTGACACCAATATCTAGCGGTTGGAGTTCTTTGGTTAATCTACCTGGAATGATGGCAAGCTCCGAATTAGTTTGCTTCACTTGGGTTTTGACAGTATCAGTGAGATGGGTGCGCATGGAGTCGCAGATCAATAGGGACAGAGATTTGTGGCAAAAGCCATCCGGCAATTATGTTGAAGCACATATTTCTCAGCGAGGCTCCTGTCTACCGTAATGCTCCGACAATCCATCAAGCGGTTCGGCTTCGTAGCTTACCAAAGTCGTACTAAAACATTTTTGACAGATTTTTAAGCGCCGTGTGCCACATAAAACCGGTTCGAGGTGAGTAAGCACAACCAGAATTAATACATAAGGCGCACCGGATTATAAAGCGCACTGTCGATTTTTGAGAAAATTAAAGGATTTTAAGTGCGCCTTATAGTCCAAAAAATATGGTACTTAGTTATCCTACATAGTATGAATATGTACCCATACATATTGTCACCCTCCGTAGCGAC
Organism: Pholidichthys leucotaenia; assembly: GCA_020510985.1. Lineage (NCBI taxonomy): Eukaryota > Metazoa > Chordata > Actinopteri > Cichliformes > Pholidichthyidae > Pholidichthys > Pholidichthys leucotaenia. Next base: position 199,495,726 of record CM035849.1, on the reverse strand, counting down.
TGATATTGTCCTAGTTGTATACTGGAGGGGACCATTTGTGTAAGTCTGTTGCGTCTTTTGCATTCAATACTATTAGGTCGTCACATTTTTTTTTTTTTTTTTGGCTATCTCTGCGAGCAGCCCTGCTTAGGTTATAAAGTCTGACAGCCGTAGGTAGGAAGGACCTGCGAAACCTCTCGATCACGCACCTAGGATGATGTAGTCTACTGCTAAATGAGCTCCTCAGTGGGTTCAGTATGTCCTGCATAGGGTGGGACTCTGACTCCAGCAGAGATGACAGTTTAGCCACCATCCTTCTCTCTCCTATCTCATCCACTGGGTCAAGGCGTTTCCCCAGGACAGAGCTAGCTTTCTTGATCAGTTTGTTCAGTCTCTTCCTATCGGCTGCTGTAATGCCACTGCCCCAGCAGACCACTCCAAAAGTGATGGCTGATGCCACCACCGTTTCGTAGAATGTCTTCAGGAGCACCCCTTGTACACCAAAAGACCTGAGCCTCCTCAGTAGGAACAGCCTGCGCTGTCCCTTCTTGTAGAGTGTGTCGGTATTGTGTGACCAGTCTAGTTTATTGTTCAGATGAACACCCAGGTACTTGTAGGATGTCACCAACTCAATGTCTGTTCCCTGTATGTTTACTGGTGCTGTGAGGGGTTGTCCTTGCCTGCGGCAGTCCACCACCAGCTCCTTAGTTTTCCTCGCGTTGATCTGGAGGCAGTTCTGATGGCACCAGTCCACGAAGTCCTGGATAAGTCCTCTGTACTCGACTTCATCTCTGTTGGAGATGAGGCCGACGATCGCAGAGTCATCAGAGAACTTCTGTAGATGGCAGTGTGTTGTGTTGTGTGAAAAGTCCGCAGTATAAAGGGTGAACAGGAAGGGAGCCAAAACCGTTCCCTGGGGGGCCCCCGTGCTGCTGATGATCGTGTCGGACACACAATCCCGGGTTCTCACAAACTGTGGCCGGTTTGTGAGGTAGTCCAGGATCCATGATGACAGGCGCTGGTCCACCCCTGCGTACAGCAGCTTGTCCCTCAGGATCATCGGTTGGATGGTTGGATATTAAATCCAAGGTGTCACTGTTTTTATGTATCATCACATACCATGTTCACTAACGAAGCCAGGGAGGAGATGTATGAAAGATGATAACTCTAACAGAAATAACGTGTGTGTGTGTGTGTGTGTGTGTGTGTGTGTGTGTGTGTGTGTGTGTGTAGTGGAGCTCATTGGGTGCTCAGCACCCCTAAAGCTCTGATCCTAGAACCGCCCCTGTGCCACAATTCCCATAAACAGACATTTTATTTCAATGGACACACGTTTTAGAACATGTTCAGTCTGCTTTATGCTGCCATACTGTCAACACAATATTGGCAGTAATTTCTTAATTTTGGAGTGACAAATTAGGTTTGCTGTGTGAGCGAGAGAGGGAAAAAGAGTGAGAATCACTCCAAAAGAGTGACTGTTGGCAACACTGGTGAGAGTGATAAAATTGATTTATTGATGGGAAAACACCCAGGAATGGGCAAACATAATGGGACAGGAACTGGAGCTGCTGAGGCTTTAATGCGGAAGTAGTACGTCACTCTGCACTGTGCAAAAGGTCCATTTAGACATGAGTAGAAACTAATGCAAAGGGTATTTACCTTTGATTAGATTGGAAAATAAAAATTCATTTATTTGTTTCTTTTTAATGACAGGTGTACAAAGATAAAAAGTAAAAGGGGAGTTCTCCAGGTTAAGAATCAATGTTGAGGAACCTCATAGAAGGGTATATGAACTTTTAGCTGATCAGCCATTAGCATAAAAGCTAGGCTAACAGAGAAATGGTACCAGTCCTATTAAACTATGCAGATATGACTTAACTATCACACCTGCCAGGGCAAAACTACATGTAAATGAAACCGAGCGGCAGACTGAATTTTTCATGTATTTTAAGTGGATGACTATACAGTGTATCTGAATTGTATGCATGCTGTACTGTTTTAAAGTATTTTTGTCAATGTTGCAGCATTTGCTGAAAAAACAGAAAATAATCTGAGGAAGTCCAGTGCCCCATATCTAGTGAATGCTGATCATATATCACTGTCAGTAAGAAAAAAGTTAATATCCAACTGTATTTTTTTTTACTCCAGTAAGTAGTCTGTGCTACTTAGCCACTGTATTACAGGAGAGGGAGTGCAGTTTCAGTGAGTATATAACTGTAGTGATTCGGTCTAGGCCTGATGCAAGTGGAAGGCCAAAGACATCACTGTAGTTATATATTCATGATGCCACACAACCTTGAGTGTAATATTGCTTTCATACAACAGTTTCACAAGCACAGCAATACAGGATAAAACATTATGATTTGTTTGTCTAACTGGTTATTTTGTCCCACCAAGAAAAAATGGTGTCTTCTGAATGTACTCAGTTAACTGTTGCTAAGCTCCTCGATGAGCACAATATAGAAAAGAAGAGGCCTATTGTCATTTTACACACATGTAAAAACAACTGAATATTGTCCAGTGCAGTTTATATGTACATTCAGTCACCTGTTGAGTAGGGTGTCTAGTAGGGCTGCAATGATCAGCTGACATTGTCGATAACGTCGATCAAAAAAATTTGTCAATGCAGATTTTGATTGTCGACAAATTGCATAATTTTAAAGTTTATGTGCATGCCGCGGGAATGTTCAGCTTAACTGTTCCAGCGGAGAAGAAGAGGAACACATCATGGCGACACGGAGAGAAAATCACAGAGAAGAAGTTTCTAAAGTGTGGGAGGATTTGACTGAAAATAAATAAATGAAACAAGTTAAATGTAGACTGTAAAGCAGTGTTGTCATATCACAGCTGCATTACAGCGATGCATCCGTTCCCTCCTCCTCTCTGTTTCTGTTTCTGGCCACCTGTCAGCGGACCCCACCGGTAAGGTTAGCAAGTAAAGTTTCTTATTTTCAATGAGCAACTCTCTCAGCTTTAGAAAACTGACCACACTATTAGTACATGCTGTTTAAATAGATTACCTGCTGTCAGACAATAATTTGTCTTTGACGATGGTTGCTGACTCCTTAACTGCTTCCATTATACTAGCTATATGTTAACTGCAGTAAATGGATGAATTACATGAGCAGCTTACTCTTTTTCATATTCTCTATTATTGTCACCATAATATCAGCCCTCATTCTGAATATTAGTGCATCTCGGTAAAATAGAATATCATGATTTGTAATTTAGGCCAACTAGGCCACCACTGGAGTAGTGGCCTCGTTGGTAGAGCAACCAGGTTCAGATCCCGGCCGGGTCATACCAAAGACCATATTAAAATGGTACTTCCCCCGCCTTCTAGCTTGGTGCTCAGTGTAATAGAATGGGGGAAGGAGAAGTTGTCTGTGGTGCTGCCTTGCATGGCAGTGACTCCTCTGATTCTACATGTGATTAGCATTGTAGATAGGAGAAACGTAATTTCATTCTACTGTACAGGATTAGCTTTATGGACTGAATGACAATAGAGATGGCTTCTTCTTCTAATTAAAAAAGGATAACCATAATTATCACAAATAAATTAAAACGGCTTGATAAATATTTCATTGTATGTGTGGTGATGGGTCACATTCCTGCAGATACTTAAAGTATTTGTAAATTTATTTTGGACTGGAAGAAGTTCTTTTAATTGTCATCTGAAGCCTAATTAAACTTTTAAACTTCTAACCCCAGCAAGGTTTCAAGCAGGACGGACAAGCTTGTTCTTTTCTTTTTTCTTTTTACTTTAATGGAGTTGAATATTACTCTAGTTTGTTTTGAACATGCAGCATTACAACAGCCCTTTATACAGTAGCAGAGTTGCACTTTATTTTGGGGGTTAAAAGACTGCCCTTTAGTATCTATTATTAAACTGTGTTGCTACAAACACTTCTGATAAAGCTATCAAGTTCAAGTTTCCAACTCATGTTTGATGGGTCATTATCTTACCTGTGGGAACTTGTTATAATAGACTACATTATATTAAGGCAGAGACTGACAACAAAGTGATATTCACAGGTCTTCAGGCTTAAACAGGCGAGGTAAAACATGACCTGGAGCCCTGATCAGTAGCTGTGCCAATAGGAAGCAGAGATGGCGGCCATGAGAGAAATAATCGTGATTAGTCGACTAATCGAAAAAATAGTCGTTACATTAGTCAGCTACCAAAATAATCGTTAGTTGCAACCCTAGTGTCTGGGTAATGTTAATTGCACCAGTGGCTAATAGCACATTAGCAATTTAGCTTCAGTGCATTTCTGTGTTAGTTTCTGCACACTTTGCTCTCTTTTTCTTGGCATTTTCAGATGAAATAAAGAATCCATCACTATAAAGGTATTATGGTTGGCCAGTCGAGTCAATAAGTCCATCTCTTCCTTGTCTATTTTGTTGTACACAAATGTGATTAGCCAGATGTATACAAGGGTGGGAGTTCCGGGTCATGGAGGCCTTGATTTCTGGGACCGTCTCTTTTCAAACAGCAGCTCACTGTGGAAATTAAGCTATTCAACATATTATTACAGTTCTCACATATAAGAAGCTACTGTTGTTAACTATAATTTCAAGATTATTAGAACACCACTGAAGCAGATACATACAGTTGAAATCAGAAGTTTGTATGCGCTGTATAAAAAGACACATAACCTTTTTTTTCTCACTCTCTGACATTAAATCAGACAAAACTTTTTTCTGTTTTGGGTCACTTAGGATTACAGAAATTGTTTCTATTTGCTAAATTGTTATCATATTTGATTATTTTTTAGATAATTGTCAGATAATTGTTTTATTAAACTATAATCACTTTCCATAAGTGTGCTGCTTCTTATAGCCACTGTCATTCAAATGAAATAGATCATCACTAGGTTGACATGGTACTTCATTTACCTGATTAATATCCTACTTATTTAGAATGGACTCAACTTATCTATGACTTTTGCATGTGTAACAACACCTAAAGAAAGCTATAGTGAATTGAGGAAAAATATGGGGATAGTCTCAAAAAGCTGTCAGCAAAGCCCACAATGGCACAAAGCAGTGATTTGTCTTTGCATCACAGTAGTGTAATTGCCCACAAGAAATGAAGCCCTTATCTTGGAGGGGGTTTCGTGTTTGCATTCTGTTCTCGTGGCCTTTTTTCCACTGCAGTGAACTTGTATTGTCTGCCAACTCTTGTCTCTTTTCTCGCTCTCGCACACACACAGCTTTAGCAAGAGGGCAGAGCAGCCTTTTCATGCATGGCTCACTGTGCTTATGTAAGAGCACTACTTAAACCTGGTTACATCACATAACAGGCAGCACTGTGTCAGTGGGTCACTGTGCCATACAACCACTGCACTACGCGCACACTCGATGTTGGGGCCCTTTTTGCTGGCACATGTGGAAATAGCCTCGTTCCGGGCAAAGAAGCATCAGTGCATAACATCTTTGAGATGGCGCGTATTTATGTGCTGAATTTGTCATCTTACCGTGAGACCCTTTGTGACAGAGCACACCGTTAACTAATAATGATTGAGAAGTGAGTTTGACTATTATTGTTATTGCTCGGTTAAAGCATTGCTGCACCTATAAAGTGCCAGTAGGGGGGCTTCTATGTGTTCCAAATTATGCCCATCCTCGTCTCACCTTTTCACCCCAGCTCTTTACACTCCTGATGCTTTCTCCTTAAGTTAAACAGCCCGTATCTGTCTCCCTCTTTTTCCTTCCAGGTGCTGCACACTCTCCCTCTGTCACACACACGCACGCGCACAGCTGAAGAGAGGGCGGGGCCGGCCACGCCCACTGCTCTACTGCTCCACGGTAAGCGCGCAGACAGACAGAGGGAGAGAGAGAGAGAGAGAGGGGGCGGGGCATAGCTGCGCCCGAGCCGAGCCCCTCTATTCCTCCCCACGCGCGGTGGAGCCGACAGCAACAGCCACGCAAACACACTCCCCCCCCCCCCCCCCCGTCTCAGTTACATGCGCTGTCTCACGCACGTAACCGCTCGGGTACACCGCCGCCGCCACCACACACGCACGGTGACGGCTGCCAGGCACAGTGGAAAGCAAGCCATCAGGGAGGGAGCTGGAGAAGAAAGACGGCGTGGGGTGGGTGGGGGGGAGAGAGAGGGGAAAAGAGTTGGAGGGGGCACCTTGTGGATCGGGAGGGATTTTCCTGTGTGTGCGCGCGCGCGTCTGGGTAAGGCTGCCTCCCTTCGCCCTTCGTCAGTGAGAGGAGTTTCTACCACAGCTTTGTCGCTTTTTTTGCTCATCCTCCACGCCGGGCTCCAGTGATATCTACCCATCTATCCCCGGAGCTTAACAAAAGAGGGAGGGAGGGAGCAAAAAAAAAAAAAAAGGCAGTCACAGCTTCAGCTCCAGACCACCCTCTCTCCTCCTCCTCCTCCTCCTCCTCCTCCTGCTCTTCTCTCCCTGGCTCCACATCCATGTGTGAGTTCATCGCCGATTCCGCTGTCTGCTGAGGATAGAGGAGAGGACAGCGTGTGCTCTCCAGGATACGTCCGAGCTCCCAGAGGGATCGAGGTCTTGTCTGGTACGGGAGAGAAGGGGAAGAAGAACGAGGCGGAGGGGGGAACGCACACGCGCGAAGAGAGAACGAGCCGGGGGGAGAAAAAAAACAAAAAAAGCGAGAGACCCTCGGAAGCACATTGAGGGGCATGTTGAGGGCAGCACGGGAGTAGAGTGGTTCTGATTTTTGGAGTGCAGAGTGCAAGGAACCGGGAGCCCAAACCCAGCCACTCGTCCCCCTTCCTCCTCATCATTGTCCTCTTCTTCCTGCTCCTTTTGCCCCCTCTCCGTCCGGCGCTTCGATCCCCTGTATTGTTTTCCCTATTGCTTCTATCCTTTTTTTTTAATATATATATCTCTTCCTTTTCTCACCCCGCACCCCCTTCCCCCGATCTCTTCCCGCTGCTACTTTTGGAATCTCTCTTTCCAGACGCTCGGCAGAGATGGATTTGCGAGATTCCCAGTGAGATCCCGGACGAGTAGGCAGACTGTAATTCTGAGTACTTCCTGTCCGTCTGCCCCGCCAGTCTTCTGAGCGTTTATCACCTTCAGCAGCAGCAGCGAGAGGAGCGCTCCCCTCTTCCTCCCCCCCCCCCCATTCCTGGAAGCAGCTGTCTGAAGAATCCGGGCCAGCCCTCCGCAGTGATCGCATTCCACCTGTGCGCTTCTATCCCCAGCCTCCAGGACCTTCAGTTGGATTCCAGCTACATGGGAAAACGTTTGGAGCAGCAGCCAATGTACCCCCACTACACCTACTACTACCCCCACTATCTCCAGACCAAGGTAGGACGGTCAGCCAAGGTTGACCTTTCATGTCGGTGCATTTCAGAACTCTCTTTTTAATGCCTGCTTTAAATCTCCTCCCCCCCCCCCCTTCAGGAATATGCTTTTTTTTCTGTTTAAATGCCTCATATGCTTGTTTTAAATTGACCTTAGCTGGTTAAGTGAATGTGAAAGCTGCTGATCCTACTGGGAAACCCTGCCAGAAGAAAGACCGACGTTTACTCAGTAAATGTTCCTAAAGCAGATGCTGGAACTGTCTTTGTGGGACAGCTTGTTAAAGACCATCATGTATTCTGCCCCCCCCACCCCCCATCTGTCTTTGAGCAGAGGGATACTGATGTCACTCAGCTGGGTTTTTTCCTCTTTAAACCACTGTGAGCACTTGACCCCATCCTCCCCTCTCCGACCCCACCAGCTCCAAGTTCAAGTTCAGGGCAGGAGGCCCACCCTCCCCTCCGAGCTTGTTTTCCCCTCCTACTTTGTCCTTCTCCCGCTCTGTGAACCCACCCCCTCCTGCACCCTGCACTCCTCCCTTCACTTGCAGTCCTCAGCCCCGTACTCCCATCCAAAGCAAGCCACCCTTGATAAGGTGTTATAGAGATGATTGATGGCAGTGGATATAGTTCTCAGATTGCAGTTTTTTTTTTTCTTTTCTCTTTTCAGTTTTATTCAATTTCTCTCAGCCTCACGGAGAATGCATATACAGACTATCTTGATAAATTCATTTCACAGATTCACACTCACTCACACACCGTGATTCTCCCATACCACCAAGAAGCAGAAAATGGATTACGAAGGCCTAATCGATTGCTCTTGAATCATATCACCTGCCATTCCTTTTGTCTGCCATGATCCTTTTTTCACGATAGTAAATACGAGGAGTTGGCAGTTTTGCTGCAATTTTTAGTAAATGTTTTCACATCAGTAGGCAAGAGAGAAGGAGAGTGTGGTAAGGAAAAGAAGGTGTGGGAGTAGAACGCTGTGAAAATAGATAGATGATGATATCGGGTGGACGCAGCGTGGGAAGAGCAGGTAAATGATTGCTCGACTGTTAAAAATATGTTGAACTGCAAGCCAGTCTGCAGGAAGCATTTTGAGGCCTGTAGCAGCACACTCATGGCCAGTACTGGATTGTATTGATCTGAATTGTCAATACGTTAGTAATATCTCATTTACACCTTTCTTAAATGGGAAAAAAAAAAAAGACAGCTTGATAGCTTACTACAAGTAGACTCCTGCAGTTTTGGTGAGAGCCACAGGGGGAGCACAAGCCAGTGTGCTCCCCCTGTGCCAGTCCCAAGCTCGGATAAATGGGAGGGTTGCATCAGGAAGGGCATTTGGCTTAAAATCCTTGCCAAATCGACATGCAGATCATCACGAAATCAGGTGATGATACTGTATGCTGTGGCAACTCCGAAGAAGAAGAAGAAGAAACAACATCCGGCATAAAAATCCTTGCTAAATCTTCATGTGGATCATCGCGATATCAGGTGATGATACGCTGTGGTGACCCCGAAAGGGAACAGCTGAAAGAAAAGAGAGAGGGAGAGAGATTTTTGATTGCATAATAAGCCAATATGGTAATAAGCAGACAGCAGTTTCAGTGTTACCATTCTGTTTTCGTGTCGAAGTCTATTAGAACTGATTCAGTCAAGAACACACTGAATAAAAAACTGGCTTGTGCGTATCTAGTGTAGCCGTTTTGGATTTAGTTTATAAAATAAACCACCTTTTGCCAATTAACTGTGGAATGGATTTGCAGATGAAATAGGCAGATTGTAGCAGCAGCATGTCGACTTATCCGCCGATTTCAAAGCTGCTCGCATCCACATCTGGGTGCTGTCTGATGTTTTTAAGAATGAGCTCAAGATGAACAAACTGAAGATGGGAGCTGCTTGTTAATGCACATCTGTGATTTCTCTGTAATAAAATGCGTCTTCAGTGA